>CM038671.1:775481010-776854506 GCA_021605145.1 Aegilops bicornis | reverse complement strand
GAAGACCAAGCATGAAGATGGCGGTTCAATTAAGGGCCGAAGGCCCACAGGCGATTTAAGGCCCGTTGTAGTAAACCGCCACAATGGCATGACTTGTATCATAAGGTAGATTTAATTAGTCACCGAGCCGGACACTGTTATAAGCCGGTCGGGACTCTGTAAGCCAGAGGGTGTCAACCCGTGTATATAAGGGGACGACCTGGTGGCGGCTTAGGGCAAGAAACAACCCATCGAGAGCCGGGCATAGCGTATTCCGCTCCCTGGTCATCGAAACATCAAGCAATAACAACCCAACTAGACGTAGGCTTTCCTTCTCCGCAAGGGGCCGAACTAGTATAAAACCTCTCGTGTCCTTTGTCCCGATTAACCCCTTTAAGCTTCCTAGTTGCGATGGCTCCACGACTAAGTCCTTGCACGAGGACATCTGCCGTGACAATTCCACGACAGTTGGCGCCCACTGTGGGGCCAGCGCATGGTGGATTTGAGTTCTTGAAGGGCAGCTTCGAAGGGCTCAAGGGATACGCAGTGGGCCGGATGACCGAGAGTCGTCGCGGTAAGATCTACATCGACAACGAAGGCTGGGGCCCCGAGGCCGATTCAATTGAGTTCGGGTACCGGGTCCCCTTTGGTGGAATCCACGTCTTCATCGGCCGGATTGGTGAGCCGGGCCCTGAGCCGGACAACTGCACCGACCTCGTCGAGACGGCTCAGCGTGCGAGACCCGCCCGAGTTCAACCCGTCATGAAGCGTGCCTTCGTGGGCTGTGTCCACGGAGAAGAACTTACTAAAGGATCTAAAGATGGCGGTGAGACAGCCGTCCCATCGGATGATGGTCCGCCGGTTCAACAGATTCTTTGTATCGGGTCCAAGAGGGCATGCTTGGGGGTTGTTCTGACGACTCTAGCATTCCGGACTTCTATGAGCCACCGAGTTGGGCAGGAGTCTTCATGGATGGTACTCAATCCGGTCAAAACTCGACGGCTGTAACAGCAATAACGTCCGGGTCCGGAGCAGCCGGGGCAGGAGGCCCTGTGCGCCCGCCGGCTCAGATGTTGATGGATCTAATGGACAAGTTGACGGCCCTGCTAACCACCACGGTTATTCGTGCAAATCAAGATGAACATAACGCAGAGGTGGCAAAGGTGCGTGAGGAGATAGCCCTGGCCAAGGAGGCCTTGGCGGCTGAGGATACCAGGTTAGCTACGGAGCGGGCGGCTTTGGACGCACGGGCGCAGCGACTCCAGTCAGAGGCTTTCGAGCTTAATATGAGCCTGAACGCATCCAATGAGGTCATGAGAAGGAGACATCAGAAAACCCAGTCCCGTCTGCCTCCGGTTTACGATCCTCGAAATCTTTTCAGGACACCCGGAGCTGGTCCTAGCAACCCGCCCGATGCCAATCAGTTTATGACACCCGGAGCCGGAGGACCGGTTCAACCCTGAGAGATGGCACCTCCTCATGGCAGTATGGCCCCGCCCCGATACATACCAATACCACCGGGTCACTTCTCCAACCCCATGGAGAACTTGATAGAAGCATCGGCGCGTCTGGCGGCTCTTCCAGTGGACGGTGATGACCCGACGGTGGTGGAAACCCGGAGGGTCAGAGATCTTATTCAGACGGCCTTGGCGCAGCAGGAGACCTATTCTTACAGCAGGGACATGATTCATTCAACTCCTCCACCTTGGCTAGCACCTCATCAAAACTTGAGCCCGAGTTACAGCAGGCATATGGAGTCAGAAGCTTTATCAAGCAACGCCCAGTGTCGTAACCAGCCCGATGGCTATAACCCGGTGCAGGACCGAATACGTTAGGAGGACGAATGGGCGGCTCATTTAGCGGCTCAGCAGGCGGCATATGAAGGTCTCCCAGAGTATCCGACGACTTCTGTTGGAGCAGGAGTGGACACTAGAACCGGTGGTGTCCCTTGTTTGGTGCTGGCTCTGCGGGATGTACGTCTGGCCAAGGATTTCAAGGGACCTCGAAAGGTGCCGAATTACACGGTCGACTTACAGCCTGGGGCATGGATCGAAAGTTACGAGATGGCCATGGAGCTATTGGAGGTCAGCGACGCAGCAATGCCTAAGTATTTCACCATGATGTTAGATGGAATGGCCCGGTCTTGGTTAAAAGGTTTGCCTCCCAATTCCATCAGTTCATGGGCAGAGCTAAAGGCCCGGTTTATCCAGAACTTCAAGGACACTTGCAAGCAGTCTATGTCAATTGTGGACTTGACCAATTGTAAGCAGGAGGAGGGTGAATCCACAACTCATTGGGTGCGCCGGGTCAAGGAAATAATACACTCATCTGATAAGATGGATGCCGGCTCTGCGGTACTTATGTTGGAGAAGAATTGTCGCTTTGAGCCGCTGAGGCAGAAGCTGGGGCGCCTTAAGCGTGATTGCAATGATATGGGTATGCTGATGGCAGCCTTAGTCAAATACGCCGATTCTGATAGTACCAAGGATCCCGCGTCTGATGAGGAAAAGACAGGGAAGGGAAAGAAGAACGGCAATGGAAATGGTCAGCAGCATAACCCGGTAAGTCAAGGAGGCAACAAACGTAAGGCGGAGGGTAACCCGGAGTTTGTGGCCAATGCTAATGCACAAGGTAACAACCAAAAATGTAAGGGGAGACCGCCTCGATCCGGGCGGCTCAGGCCCATCTCTTGAGCAGCTTCTGAATGAGCCTTGCCCGAGACACGGTACTCGGGAGCGTCCCCCCACCCACTTATGGAAGGACTGCGTGATCATGAAGGCTTTCAAGAATTCCAACATGTTCGATGGCAATCACGGATCAGGCGGCGGCTCAGGGGCCGGTGGCTTTCATGGCCCGGGTGGCGGTTCAAGCTCCGGCTTTCAGGGAGGTCAAGGTGGCTATAATCAGCAAAGAACCCGGTCAAGGGGACAGCAGAAGCAGCAGCCAAAGTTATCGAGCCATCCAAAGCAGGTGAACGGTGAGCAATACCATGTGTTCACCACTAACTTGTGCAAACGTGACCGTATAGGTTCATAAGAGGGCTGTGAATTACATTGAGCCGGGCGGTTCCCCGTTACTTGAGGTGGTCGAGCAGCCCATCATATGGAGCAGGAAGATCACCTCCGGTTGATAACCCGGTCAGCTTGGCCTTGGTGGTGGCCCCTCAGGTTGGTGGATATAAATTCACTAAGGTACTCATGGACGGAGGAAGCAGCATCAATATTCTCTATTATGGGACCTTTCGCCGCATGCGGTTGACTGATAAGGACTTGAGGACGTCCAACACTGTCTTTCATGGGGTGGTACCTGGTAAATCGGCATATCCAGTTGGTAAGATCGAGCTGGAAGTAGCCTTTGGAGATGAATATGATTCCAAAGGTCTTTGAAACCGACATTTGAGGTAGTCAAAATCAAGAGCCCGTATCACGCTCTGTTTGGACGACCGGCTTATGCCAAGGTCATGGCACGACCGTGTTATGTTTATCTACAGCTCAAGATGTCGGGTTACAAGGGCACCATCACTATGCATGGGAGTCGAAAGGTAGCCTTGGAATGCGAAGAGGAGCTGAAGTTTTATCAAAATAATGTTGACCCGGCGGATATGACCTCTTTAAAGAAGCCAACCACAGAGCAAGACTCGGCGTTGAAATTTAAGTCGGCCACCGAGAAAAAACTGGTCGACTTCACTCCACACGACTCTTCCAAGTAGTTCAGCATCAGTACCAATTTTGATCCCAAATAAGAAGGCGCGCTCATCGAGTTCATCCGTGAGAACCGGGACATCTTTGCATGGAAACCTTCTGACATGTCGGGTGTCCCGAGAGAACTCGCTGAGCACACTCTTAATATTGATCCGAAGTATAATCCGGTCAGGCAATTTCGCCGACGGTTCAATGAGGAAAGACGGAAAGCTATCGGGGAAGAGGTCGCTCGGCTCTTAGCGGCTGGGTTCATCGTGGAAGTTTTTCACCCGGAGTGGTTGACTAACCCGGTGCTTGTGCTCAAGAAAAATGGCACCTGGCGGATGTGTGTAGATTACACGGACTTAAATGAAGCTTGTCCAGCTGATCCCTTTGCTTTACCCCGTATTGATCAAATCATTGATGCTACAGCGGGTTCCGAGCGTTTGAGTTTTTTGGATGCTTACTCCGGTTATCATCAGATCAAAATGGCAGTTAAGGACCAGGAGAAGACGGCTTTTATTACTCCTTTGGAGCCTTCTGCTATGTATCTATGCCATTTGGGCTCAAGAGTGCCCAAGCGACTTATCAGCAGTGTGTACATCATTGTCTCCACAATCAGATTGGGCGCAATGTTCATGCTTATGTAGATGACATTGTGGTGAAGTCCAGAGAGAAGGAAACCTTGATATCTGATTTAAAGGAAACCTTTGATAATCTCCGGGTCTATAAGATGATGCTTAACCCAGACAAATGTGTATTTGGTGTACCGGCAGACAAACTTTTGGGATTCCTGGTCTCAAACATGGGCATTGAAGCTAACCCGGAGAAGATCAAGGCGATTACCTCTCTGGCTAAACCGGCGTGCATCAATGATGTTCAGCGACTGGCGGGTCGCGTCGCTGCTTTAAGCCGATTCATAAGCCGGTTAGGTGAGAAGGCTCTACCACTATATCAGATGATGAAGAAAACAGACACTTTTGTCTGGAGTGAGGCTGCTGATGCTGCCTTTGAAGATTTAAAGAGACAATTGTCTGAGCCGCCGGTTCTTGCGGCTCCCATTGATAAAGAGTCGTTGCTGTTGTATGTTGCTGCTAACTCATGAGCTGTTAGTGTTGCCATCGTGGTGGAGCGTAAGGAGGCTGGCAAGGAGCATCCGGTTCAACGGCCGGTCTATTACATCAGTGAGGTGCTCATAGAGTCCAAGCAAAGATATCCACATTGGCGTAAACTTGTTTATGGGGTGTTCATGTCGTCGAAGCTAAAGCAAGATTTCCAAGGTCATCCTATAACTCAGGTAAGTTCTCGCCCTTTGGGGACATCATCCGTAACAGGGAAGCCACAGGACGAGTCGCCAAGTGGGCCATTGAGCTTGGGCCTCACGGTTTGAAGTATATGCCACATACAGCTATCAAGTCTCAAGCCTTGGTGGACTTTATCAATGATTGGACGGAGTTGCAGGCACCTGAGGAGAAGCCATATAACACGTATTGGACTATTCACTTCGATGGGTCCAGGCAGTTGGAAGGCTCGGGGGCTGGAGTCGTCTTAACTTCCCCCCGAGGTGACAAATTTTGCTATGTGCTCCGGCTTATGTTTCCTTGTACTAACAATGCAGCTGAATACGAGGCTTTACTCCATGGTCTCCGGATGTCCAAAGAGAAGAAATTGAGCCGGTAAGGTGCTTGGGCGATTCAGACCTCGTCGCTCAACAGTGTCGTGCACGTGGGACTCCAAGGATCCCCTTATGGCGGCTTATCGTCGTGAAGTTGATGCGGTGGCCGGGCACTTCAAAGGTTATCAAGTAGAGCACATTGATCGAAGGAAGACTGAGGCGGCTGATGCTTTAAGCCGGCTGGGGTCTCAAAGTAAGCTGGTGCTGCCTAACACCTTTCTTGACGTTTTGCATAACCCTTCTGTCAGAGTGCCTACAAAGGAAGAGCTAGCAGTGCCAGACCCGGAGGCACGGCTGGTGGCGGCTCTCCACGCTATCCCAGATTGGACAGTCCCATATTTGGCCTATATGACCCGGGGAGAGTTGCCTGAGGACGAGACCTTGGCAAGACAAATCCTCAGGCGGTCCAAATCCATGACAATTGTTCATGGCGAGTTGCATCACCGCGGTGTCACTGGGGCATTTCAACGTTGCGTATCGCCTGCGGAAGGTCAGGAGATACTTCATGAGATTCATGAAGGAGATTGTGGTCATCATGCCGGCTCAAAATCTCTGGTGGCCAAGGCTTTTCGTCATGGTTTCTATTGGCTGACGGCTCATGCTGATGCGGAGGATCTGGTGAGCAAATGTGACGGATGTCAAAAATTCTCACGACGAGCTCATGTGTTGGCTCAAGAATTGAGGATGATTGCAATTACTTGGTCGCTTATGTCCTGGGGCTTGACATGGTTGGACCTTTCAAAAGGTCTAAGGATAAGAAGACACACCTGTTGGTAGCGATGAGATAAATTCACCAAGTGGGTTGAAGCAGAGCCGGTCAAGAAGTGTGATGCAGCCACAGCCGGTTCAGTTCATGAAAAAGGTGATCTTTCGCTTTGGCTTTCCACACAAAGATTATAATCGATAACGGTACTAATCTCTCCAAAGGTGCCATGGAAGAGTTCTCACAACGAGCACATCCGGCTTGATGTTTCCCGTTGCTCACCCTCGCCTAATGGTCAAGCGAGAAAGAGCTAATCAAGAGATCTTGAAAGGTATCAAACCCGGCTCTTAGTTCCCTTGCAGCGAACTCCGGGTTGTTGGGTGGAGGAGTTACCCTACAGGCTATGGAGCATCAACACAACGCCTAACAGATCTACAGGTTATACACCTTTCTTCATGGTGTACGGAGCAGAAGCGGTTCTGCCAAGTGATATCCAGCATGATTCACCCCGAGTGGCGGCTTATGTTGAGGCTGATAATGAAAAAGCTCGTCAGGATGCACTTGACTTTTTGGATGAGGAGCGAGACTTGGCAATAGCCCGCTCGGCGATTTACCAAGAAGACTGCGCTGTTATCACAGCCGCCGGGTTAGAAGCGTAACTTTTCAGAAGGCGATTTAGTGCTCCGGCTCATCCAGATCACCGATATGCACAAGCTATCCCTCCTCGGAAGGACCTTTTGTGGTCAAGAAGAATCAACAACGGGTCATACTACCTCATCGATGTTCGAGAGCACAAAGACTCACGTAAGTCGGAGGAAGAGACCCGCCGGCCGTGGAACATAGCTCATCTTCGGCCCTACTATACTTGAGCCACCGGCTCTCAGAATATATATGTTTTTTTCTTTTTTAGCAATGTATATTATATAAAGCAATAAAGCAGGACCTCTTTTCTTTCCACCCTCCAAGGTTTATGTATCTTCTTTACCAGGTGGTGGAAACAACCAACAGGGAGCGGATCATATCTGAATCCGGCTTTCCCTTTGGTCCGCTTATGATCATATCTCAATCTAGCCATGGTCATTTGGGGCTTCCTGTTCAAACATATGTCGCATTCAACCAAAGAGAACATAGCTGTCGATACCCAATTGATCAAAGATAACGCCAAACCCACTTGAGGGCTTCTTGATCATATTTGAATCATAGCTTACCCCCTTTGGGTCTGACGTGGATCGTATTCGAATCAGGGTCATTAAACAACTCTCATGGTCACTTGGGGGCTTCCTATTCAAACATAGGTCGTATTCGAACCAAAGAGAACATAGCTGTCGACACCCACTTGATCGGCATCGCCAAAGCCACTGGGGGCTATATGATCGTATTCGAATCTTAGCTTTACCCCTCTGGAATGGTTTACTGATTGTATTCGAATGAGAAGCCTTTGAAAATTAAGTTTATTATTCGTTATACTATGTAAGTATTATTAAAGGCCAGGTAAACATCGTATGTGCCGACTTTCAGGAGTTCAATTAACTCTCTGTTTCTGGGTCGCATAAGCCGGTGAAGTATATACCAGGTACAATAGCAAGTATGTTATTGTGGTTATAATCATAAACCGGTTTTTTACATGGTGTTTTGGTTCATACTCCGGGTTATCAGTGCTTCATATGACCCCGGATGTGATGAGTCGCCAAGGGAATTCTATTTTCTTTTATACACAGGATAAAGCAAGAAGGTTTGGACGTCAAGGAAAAATTAACATAAGTCGGAAGTATACAACGATGGCGGTTTATGACAATATTAAGCACCACAAACATGTGGGAAGGCATGACAGAGTTAAGAGGTTTTTCTACCCTATTACAAGACTCCCCGAGTCTGAATAAGGAAGCATCATTTTTTTCAAAAGCATAGCACCAAAGTAGTTACTCCTTTGGTGGGCTTGAAGATTCCGGGTTATCCTTCTCCGCCTCCGTCTGCTGCTTTGTCCCGAAGGTTGACGAGGTCCGCCAATGCCGCTTAAGGCTTCAAATTCAGCTTCATCATCTATTAAACCGGCTGGGTCAACTTCGTGAGCAAAGGTATGCTTACGAGTTGGAGGAATCAGCCGACGCCATCATAATGAGGAGTTGGAATCCTCCGGTTCTCGTTGTCGTAACCCGGCTGATACTTGGTAAGATCAATATCATTGCCAATGATGGTGGCCACAGGACGTACGACTCTCACACAGGTGGTGAAGTCTGATTCATCGAATACAGAGCCATCCTCCTTCAAGCTGGGATATCCAAGAGCAACGCCTGCCAGGTCTAACTCTAGAAGCAACGCCTTGGCCCGGCTTAAGGCGGCTATGGCCCCGGTTCTAGCAGATGCCCGCCTTAGCTCCTGAATCCGTTGGGGTAACACGGCAAGCCGTTTGAGCACATCCTGCAGGAGATAAGGAGCATCATTTGATAAAGCCACAACGGCCAAAGCACGTTGTTGTTGGGGAACGTAGTAATTTCAAAATTTTCCTACGCACACGCAAGATCATGGTGATGCATAGCAACGAGAGGGGAGAGTGTTGTCTACGCACTCGTGAGACCGTAGCGGAAGCGTTATAACAACGCTGTTGATGTAGTCGCACGCCTTCACGATCCGACCGATCCAAGTACCGAACGACGGCACCTCCGAGTTCAGCACACGCTCAGCTCGATGACGATCCCCGGACTCGATCCAAAGCAAAGTGTCGGGATGAGTTCCACAAGACGACGGGCGTGGTGACGATGATGATGCTCTATCGCGCAGGGCTTCGCCTAAACTCCGCCGACGATATGACCGAGGTGGAATATGGTGGAGGGGGCACCGCACACGGCTAAGAGATCCAAGGGATCAATTGTTGTTTCTTTGGTGCTAGGCCTGCCTCTATTTATATGTTGAGCCCCTGGTCGAACTTGGAGCAAAAGCCTCCTCAAAGTCGGTTTTGCCCGAAAGGTAAGAGTCCCACTCGGACTCCAGGACCAAACGCCACAATCCTTGGCGTCTGGCCCAGACGCCATGGGCCTCGGCATCTGCCCAGGCCGACGCCAGGTCTCCGACGTTTGGCCCCCGGCCTCCGCAAAACTCTTTTGCACCGACCTAAAGCCTCATGGGCTTGACCCCTTGGCCTAAACATATCATCCAATATATGAATCTTTACGCCTCGACCATTTCGAGACTCCTCGTCATGTCCCCGATCTCATCCGGGACTCAACTCCTTCGGTACATCAAAACATGTAAACTCATAATATAACTGTCATCGAAACCTTGTTGCAGCAGACCCTACGGGTTCGAGAACTATGTAGACATGACCGAGAACTATTCTTGGTCAATAACCAATAGCGGAACCTGGATGCCCATATTGGTTCCTACATATTCTACGAAGATCTTTATCGGTCGACCGCATAACAACATACGTTGTTCCCTTTGTCATCGGTATGTTACTTGCCCGAGATTCGATCGTCGGTATCCAATAGCTAGTTCAATCTAGTTATCGACAAGTCTCTCTACTGCTCCGTAATACATCATCTCACAGCTAACTCATTAGTTGTAATGCTTGCAAGGCTTAGTGATGTGCATTACCGAGAGGGCCCAGAGATACCTCTCCGACAATCGGAGTGACAAATCCTAATCTCGAAATACGCCAACCCAACATCTGCCTTTGGAGACACCTGTAGTACTCCTTTATAATCACCCGATTACGTTGTGACGCTTGGTAGTACCAAAGTGTTCCTCCGTAAACGGAGTTGCATAATCTCATAGTTATAGGAACATGTATAAGTCATGGATAAAAGCAATAGCAACATACTAAACGATCGGGTGCTAAGCTAATGGAATGGGTCATGTCAATCAGATCATTCAACTAATGATGTGACCTTGTTAATCAAATGACAACTCATGTCTATGGTTAGGAAACATAACCATCTTTGATTAACGAGCTAGTCAAGTAGAGGCATACTAGTGACACTCTGCTTGTCTATGTATTCACACATGTATTATGTTTCCGTTAATACAATTCTAGCATGAATAATAAACATTTATCATGATATAAGGAAATAAATAATAACTTTATTATTGCCTCTAGGGCATATTTCCTTCAGTCTCCCACTTGCACTAGAGTCAATAATCTAGTTCACATCGCCATGTGATTTAACATCAATAGTTCACATCTATATGTGGTTAACACCCATAGTTCACATCGACATGTGACCAACACCCAAAGGGTTTACTAGAGTCGATAATCTAGCTCACATCGCTATGTGATTAACACCCAAAGAGTACTAAGGTGTGATCATGTTTTGTTTGTGAGAGAAGTTTAGTCAACGGGTCCGCCACATTCAGATCCGTATGTATTTTGCAAATTTCTATGTCTACAATGCTCGCACGGAGCTACTCTAGCTAATTGCTCCCACTTTCAATATGTATCCAGATTGAGACTCAAAGTCATCTAGATTAGTGTTTAAAACTTGCATCGACGTAACCCTTTACTTACCTAACCTTTTTCACTTCCATAATCGAGAAACACATCCTTATTCTACTAAGGATAATTTTGACCGCTGTCCATTGATCTACTCCTAGATCACTATTGCACTCCTTGCCAAGCTTAGTGGTAGGGTATGCAATAGATCCGTACACAAGATGACATACTTTATAGAACCTATGGCTGATGCATAGGGAATGACTTTCATTCTCTTTCTATCTTCCGCCGTGGTCGGGTTTTGAGTCTTACTCAATCTCACACCTTGTAACACAGGTAAGAACTCTTTCTTTGACTGTTCCATTTTGAACTACTTCAAAATCTTGTCAAGGTATGTATTCATTGAAAAACTTATCAAGCGCCTTGATCTATCTCTATAGATCTTGATGCTCAATATGTAAGAAGCTTCACCGAGGTCTTTCTTTGAAAAAACTCCTTTCAAACACTCCTTTATGCTTTGCGAATAATTCTACATTATTTCCGATCAACAATATGTCATTCACATATACTTTATCGTAAAGGCTGTAGTGCTCCCACTCACTTTCTTGTAAATACAGGCCTTTCCAAAAGTCTGATAAAATCATATGCTTTGATCAACACATCAAAGCGTATATTCCAACTCCGAGATGCTTGCACCAGTCCATTGATGGATCGCTGGAGCTTGCACATTTTGTTAGCTCCTTTAGGATTGACAAAACCTTCTGGTTGCATCATATACAACTCTTCTTTAATAAATCCATTAAAGAATGTAGTTTTGACATCCATTTGCCAGATTTCATAAAATGTGGCAATTGCTAACATGATTCGGACAGACTTAAGCATCGCTACAGCTTGAGAAAATCTCATTGTAGTCAACACCTTGAACTTGTCGAAAACCTTTTGTGACAAGTCGAGCTTTGTAGATAGTAACACTACTATCGTTGTCCGTCTTCCTCTTGAAGATCCATTTATTTAACATGGCTTGCTGATCATCGAGCAAGTCAATCAAAGTCCATACTTTTGTTCTCATACATGGATCATATCTCAGATTTTATGGCCTCAAGCCATTTCATGGAATCTGGGCTCATCATCGCTTCCTCATAGTTCGTAGGTTCATCATGGTCTAGTAACATGACTTCCGTAACATGATTACTACACCACTGGTGCGGATCTTACTCGAAGACCCACGAGGTTCTGTAGTAACTTGATCTGAAGTTTCATGATCAATATCATTAGCTTCCTCACTAATTGGTGTAGGAATCACTTTGGAACTGATTTACGTGATGAACTACTTTCCAATAAGGGAGAAGGTACAATTACCTCATCAAGTTCTACTTTCCTCCCACTCACTTCTTTCGAGAGAAACTTCTTCTCTAGAAAGGATCCATCTTAGCAACGAAAAACTTGCCTTCGGATCTGTGATAGAAGGTGTACCCAATAGTTACCTTTGGGTATTCTATGAAGACGCACTTCTCCGATTTGGGTTCGAGCTTATCAGGTGAAAACTTTTTCACATAAACATCACAACTCCAAACTTTTAAGAAACGCATACTTAGGGTTTACTGTTAAACCATAGTTCATATGGTGTCGCCTCAACGGATTTAGATGGTGCCCTATTAAACGTGAATGCATTTGTCTCTAATGCATAACCCCAAAATGATAGTGGTAAACCGATAAGAGACATCATAGATCGCACCATATCAAATAAAGTGCGGTTACGACGTTCGGACACACCATAACATTGTGGTGTTCCAGGTGGCATGAGCTGTGAAACTATTCCACATTATTTTAATGTAACGCCCCCGATGCGGCTATAACTCCCACGTGTCGAGGCACGACTTAGAGGCATAACCGCATTGAAAGCAATGTCGCAAGTGAGGTAATCTTCACACAACCCATGTAATAAATAAGGGAAAGAGGTACATAGTTGGCTTACAAATGCCACTTCACACAATACATAAATAAACATCCATCATTCGTAGTACACTCAAGGTCCGACTACGGAACCAAAATAAAAGAAGATACCCCAAATGCTACACGGATCCTCGATCGTCCCAATCGGGCACCACTACCGATCATCGTGAAAAGACACATAGTAACGACCACGTTCCTCGTCGAACTCCCACTTGAGCTCGGTTATGCCACCGTGACCGGCATCGCCGGCACTGCAACTGTTTTGGGAAGTATCTGTGAGTCACGGGGACTCAGCAATCTCACACCCGCGAGATCAAGACTATTTAAGCTTATAGGAAGGACAGAGTAGTAAAGTGGAGCTGCAGCAAGCGACTAGCATATATGGTGGCTACATCGCAAAAGAGAGCGAGAAGAGGAGCAAGGCACGGACGTGAAACTAATAGCGATCAAGAAGTGATCCTGAACTACTTACGTCAGACATAACTCCAACACCGTGTTCACTTCCCGAACTCCGCCGAGAAGAGACCATCACGGTTACACACGCGGTTGATGTGTATTTTACTTGAGGTCAACTTCGGGTTTTCTACAACCGGACATTAACAAATTCCCATCTGCCTCATAACCGCGGGCACGGCTTTGAAAGATATTACCTGCAGGGTGTCCCAACTTAGCCCATTATAAGCTCTCATGGTCAACGAAGGATATTCCTTCTACCGGGAAGACCCGATCAATCTCGGAATCCCGGACTACAAGACATTTCGACAAAGAATAAAACAAGACCAGCAAAGCCACCCGGTTGTGCCGACAAATCCCGATAGGAGCTGCACATATCTCGTTCTCGGGGCACATCCAGATGAGACAGGCTACGAGTAAAACCAGGCCTCGAAGTTTCCCAGTGGTGGCCTCAAGAAGTGCTCGGTTCGGGCCAAGACTCGAAGGAGCACTGGTCCGGGGTTAAAATAAAGATGACCCTCGGGCTCGCGAAAACCCGGGGAAAAAGGCTTAGGTGGCAAATGGTAAAACCAATGTTGGGCCTTGCCGACGAGTCTTATTCAAAGCGAACTGTCAAGGGGGTCCCATAAATCACCCAACCGTGTAAGGAACGCGAAATCAAGGAACATAACACCGTATGACGGAAACTAGGGTGGCAAGAGTGGAACAAAACACCAGGCATAAGGCCGAGCCTTCCACCCTTTACCAAGTGTATAGATGTATTAATTATAGCAGATATATATTGTGATATCCCCAACAAGTAAACATGTTCCAATAAGGAACAACATCTCCATGTTCCAACAAGGAACAAACTTCAACTTCACCTGCAACTAACAACGCTATAAGAGGGGCTGAGCAAAGCGGTAACATAGCCAATCAACGGTTTGCTAGGATAGGATGGTTAGGGGCTGACATGGCAATATGGGTGGCATTGATATAGCAAGTGGTAGGCATCGCAGCATAGGCATAGCAAAAGAGCGAGCAACTAGCATAGCAAAGATAGAAGTGATTTCGAGGGTATGGTCATCTTGCCTGAGATCCCGCAAGGAAGAAGAACGAGTCCATGAAGAAGACAAACGGACGTAGTCGGACGAATCCTCACAATCGCAACATTACCGGAACCGAGAAGCAACACCGGAAAGAAACAAACATCATGATAAATGCACAAGCATAAACATGGCATGATGCACAAACAAGTATGATGCATGTCCGTTTAATGAGCATGGCATGGCAAAGTGCAACAAACAATACTACAAGTTAAGTGGACAAAACACCACATCAATTATTTAGTTTAATCTCGTTTAAGCTACCAAACAATATTAAATGTTTTTAAACATGGCAAGGGGTGAAGCATAATTAAACTAACTACTTAGGCAAGTTTAAATGAGGCCGGAAATAAGAAACAACAATTCCGGAAATCCTCATGAGCAATATTTTAGATTCGGTACTGTTCTGCCCTATACACAATTTTAGAGTTGTTAAACAGGAAAATAAAGTCCACCATGTTAAACTAGGCATTTTTCCACCTCAAATACATATAAAGTTTATTAAAAACCGAGCTACGGTTATTTAGTTATGAAATAATTCATTTTAACATGGCCTATTAGCAAAACAATGCAAACATCAATTTAAACATTTTTAACATAGATGAAAGTGGCATATTATTAATCTACACAATTTTTGAGCATTTTACTTATATAAAACATTTTAATCCGATGCACGGTTAATTAATTATTAAATGCATGAAGTGAAAGGACTTTTCTCAGAATCTGCAATCTCGTGAATAATAGCTAAATCGTTCAAGACAGGAAAAAACACATGCGGGCTTAATCTGTGTGGCCCAAAGTGCACAGGAGAGGGGAGGGGTCTTGCTCACCCCGGCCAAGGCCCTACGGAGGTGAGGCCATTGGGGGTTGAGGAGGCGCCATTGGCCTCGCGATCTGCCCGGAGGCCTAGCGTGGGGCACTCGAGCTGGGCCAGGCGCTACCGGAGTGGAAGCGGTCAACGCTGGCGAAGCGGGCTCCGCCGACAAAGAAGCAGAGCCACGACGGGCGGCTTGGCGCAGCAGACGGGCGCCGGACGGAAAACGGGCGGAGATGGCGCTTAGTCGCCGGAGACGCGAGAAGGAGCTCGCCTCGCCCGGTGGATGAGGGCGCTTAGCGGCGGCATGCTCCGGCAAGGACTTGGCAGGCGGCGGCGGCGGATCAAGAACGGCGCGACGAGGAGGAAGATGGGGATCGGGCGCGAACTCGCAGTGTGCTCGGAAGCCCTCGAGCGGGAGAGGCTGCAGCGCGACGGGTCGAGCTCTCCTCGATTTGGAGCGCCGGAGGGAGCGGAGACGCCGGCTGCGGGCTCGGGAAGCTCAGGCGAGGGCAGCCGGATCCGCTCGGGAACGGAAGGGGCGGCGAGGGAAGAGCTCTGCTCCAGCCGAAGCTGGTGGTCGAGGCGACAACGCGGTCAGGACGAGGGAGAACTGGCTGCTGCTTGCAGCGGCACTCGAGGCAAGCGCGCGATGGCGTGGAGTCGGCCTCCCGTGAAGGGGAGCGAGAGAGATTAGAGCAGAGGAGGGAGTAGAAGAAAAGAGACGGGAGAGAAGGGAAGGTCAGGAACGGCCTGGTGGTGG
This sequence comes from Aegilops bicornis, assembly GCA_021605145.1. Lineage (NCBI taxonomy): Eukaryota > Viridiplantae > Streptophyta > Magnoliopsida > Poales > Poaceae > Aegilops > Aegilops bicornis. The sequence goes on along the minus strand of CM038671.1, from coordinate 776,838,975 downwards.
TCGCCGGCAGCAGGTCGAGCTCCTGCTGAGGAAGGAGGCGCGCGAAGCTGGGCTGCTTGGTTGGTCGGGGATGCAAAACGAGGAGGTGGTTGGCTTCGGTTGGTGATTTGGATCGGGAGGATTTGGATCCCGAGGGAGAGGAGTGGCGGCGGGAGGATGGGGATGGGACAGCTCTCCTAAAAATTAGGGTTGGACCTTATATTTATATATACATCCGTGGATTAGGCTAGGGGTATTTAGACCCTCCGATCGAAATCAAACGATCGAGAATAAATAGGTTAGGGAGTCCAATAAACAAAATTGAGATGTTTTATAGACGTTTGGGGATGATCCGGATCCATCGGTAACGACAGACCGGTTCGGGTTCGGGAAGATTTGGACGCACGAAAGAGGGGGTCAAGGAGGGGGTCCCTGACTGCCCGAGAGATACCGCGGACCAACCGCCGGGGAACGAGCCCCCGGTTGGACTCGAAACGGTCTACGAAGGCAAGGGGGGGGGAACGCGCCAACTACGAATGAATGCAATCTTTATGAAAACATGCAAATGCAATGCGCATGATGCCATGAGATGAAATGCACGACAATGAACACAAAGCAAAACAAAAGACAAAAACCCAACCACGAAGGAAATAAAATAACACGTCTCCGGAAAAGGCAAGAGTTGGAGTTACGAATATGGAAAGTTGTATCCGGGGTGTTACATTTAATTGAAGACCAAACTCGTAACTCAATTGTTCGTCTTTGCGATTAGATCGCAGAAACTTTATTTTCTTGTTACGATGATTTTTCACTTCACTCTGAAATTCTTTGAACCTTTCAACTATTTCAGACTTATGTTTCATTAAGTAGATATACCCATATCTGCTCAAATCATCTTGTGAAAGTCGGAAAATAACGATACTTGCCACGAGCATCAACACTCATTGGATCGCATACATCGGTATGTATTATTTCCAATAAGTCAAGAGCTTGTTCCATTGTTCCGGAGAACGGAGTTTTAGTCATCTTGCCCAAACAGCACGGTTCGCAAGCATCAAATGATTCATAATCAAGTGATTCCAAAAGTCCATCAGTATGGAGTTTTCTTCATGCGCTTTACACCAATATGACCTAAACGGCAGTGCCACAAATAAGTTGCACTATCATTATTAACTTTGCATCTTTTGGTTTCAATATTATGAATATGTGTATCACTATGATCGAGATCCAATGAATCATTTTCATTGGGTGTGTAACCATATAAGGTTTTATTCATGTAAACAGAACAACAATTTATTCTCTTACTTAAATGAATAAATCAGTATTGCAATAAACATGATCAAATCATACTTATGCTCAACACCAAATAACACTTATTTAGGTTCCATACTAATCCCGAAAGTATAGGGAGTGTGCGATGATGATCATATCAATCTTGGAACTACTTCCAACACTCATCTTCACTTCCCCTTCAACTAGTTTCTGTTCATTCTGCAACTCCCGTTTCAAGTTACTACTCTTAGCAACTGAACCAGTATCAAATACAGAGGGGTTGCTACGAACACTAGTAAAATACACATCAATAATCTGTATCTCAAATATACCTTTGTTCACTTTGCCATCCTTCTTATCCGCCAAATACTTGGGGTAGTTCTGCTTCTAGTGACCAGTTCCATTGCAGCAAAAGCACTTAGTCTCGTGCTTAGGTCCAGACTTGGGCTTCTTCTCTCGAGCAGCAACTTGCTTGCCGTTCTTCTTGAAGTTCCCCTTCTTCACTTTGCCCTTTTCCTTGAGACTAGTGGTCTTGTCAATCATCAACACTTGATGCTCTTTCTTGATTTCTACCTTTCGTCGATTTCAACATCACGAAGAGCTCGGGAATTGTTTTCGTCATCCCTTGCATACTATAGTTCATCATAAAGTTCTACTAACTTGGTGATGGTGACTAGAGAATTCTGTCAATCACTATCTTATCTGGAAGATTAACTCCCACTTGATTCAAGCGATTGTAGTACCCAGACAATCTGAGCACATGCTCACTAGTTGAGCGATTCTCCTCCATCTTTTAGCTATAGAACTTGTTGGAGATTTCATATCTCTCAACTCGGGTATTTGCTTGAAATATTAACTTCAATTCCTGGAACATCTCATATGGTCCATGACGCTCAAAACGCCTTTGAAGTCCCGATTCTAAGCTGTTAAGTATGGTGCACTAAACTATCAAGTAGTCATCATATTGAGCTAGCCAAACGCTCATAACGCCTACATTTGCTCCTGCAATAGGTCCGTCACCTAGCGGTGCATTAAGGACATAATTCTTCAGGCAGCAATGAGGATAAACCTCAGATCACGGATCCAATCCGCATCATTGCTACTAACATTTTTCAATACAATTTTCTCTAGGAACACATATAAAAACATAGGGAAGCAACAACGCGAGCTATTGATCTACAACATAATTTGCAAAATACTACCAGGACTAAGTTCATGATAAATTAAAGTTCAATTAATCATATTACTTAAGAACTCCCACTTAGATAGACATCTCTCTAGTCATCTAAGTGATCACGTGATCCAAATCAACTAAACCATAACCGATCATCACGTGAGATGGAGTAGTTTTCAATGGTGAACATCTTATGTTGATCATATCTACTATATGATTTACGCCGACCTTCGGTCTCCGTGTTCCGAGGCCATATCTGCATATGCTAGGCTCGTCAAGTATAACCTGAGTATTCCGCGTGTGCAAAACTGGCTTGCACCCGTTGTAGATGGACGAGAGCTTATCACACCCGATCATCACGTGGTGTCCGGGCACGACGAACTTTGGCAACGGTGCATACTCAGGGAGAACACTTCTTGATAATTAGTGAGAGATCATCTTAAAATGCTACCGTCAATCAAAGCAAGATAAGATGTATAAAAGATAAACATCATATGCAATCAAAATATGTGACATGATATGGCCATCATCATCTTGTGCCTGTGATCTCCATCTCCGAAGCACCGTCGTGATCACCATCGTCACCGGCGCGACACCTTGATCTCCATCGTAGCATCGTTGTCGTTTACGCCATCTATTGCTTCTACGACTATCGCTACCGCTTAGTGATAAAGTAAAGCAATTACGTATGCGTTGCATTTCATACAATAAAGCGACAACCATATGGCTCCAGCCGATTGCCGATAACTTCGTTACAAAACATGATCATCTCATACAATAAAATATAGCATCACGTCTTGACCATATCACATCACAACATGCCCTGCAAAAACAAGTTAGACGTCCTCTACTTTGTTGTTGCAAATTTTACGTGGCTTCTACGGGCTTAAGCAAGAACCAATCTCACCCACGCATCAAAACCACAACGATACTTCGTCAAATAGACTCCGTTTAACCTTCTCAAGGACCGGGCGTAGCCACACTCAGTTCAACTAAAGTGAGAGAGATGACACCCGCCAGCCACCTTTTAAGCACGAGTGCTCGTGAACGGTGAAACCAGTCTTGCGTAAGCGTCACGCGTAATGTCGGTCCGGGCCGCTTCATCTCACAAAACCAAAGTATGACATGCGGTAGGCAAGATGACTTGTATCGCCCACAACTCACTTGTGTTCTACTCGTGCAAAACATCAAACCATAAAAACCTAGGCTCGGATGCCACCGCTTGGGGAACGTAGTAATTTCAAAATTTTCCCACGCACACGCAAGATCATGGTGATGCATAGCAACGAGAGGGGAGAGTGTTGTCTACGCACTCGTGAGACCGTGGCGGAAGCGTTATAACAACGCGGTTGATGTAGTCGTGACGTCTTCACGATCCGACCGATCCAAGTACCGAACGTGCGGCACCTCCGAGTTCAGCACACGCTCAGCTCGATGACGATCCCGGACTCGATCCAGCAATGTGTCGGATGAGTTCCACAAGACGACGGCGTGGTGACGATGATGATGCTCTACCGCGCAGGCTTCGCCTAAACTCCGCGACGATATGACCGAGGTGGAATATGGTGGAGGGGGCACCAGACACGGCTAAGAGATCCAAGGGATCAATTGTTGTTTCTTTGGTGCTAGCCCTGCCCTCTATTTATATGTTGAGCCCCGGGGTCGAAACTTGGAGCAAAAGCCTCCTCAAAGACGGTTTTGCCCGAAAGGTAAGAGTCCCACTCGGACTCCAGGACCAAACGCCACAATCCTTGGCGTCTGGCCCAGACGCCATGGGCCTCGGCGTCTGCCCAGGGCCAGACGCCAGGGTCTCCGGCGTTTGGCCCCCTGGCCTCCGCAAAACTCTTTTGCACCGACCTAAAGCCTCATGGGCTTGACCCCTTGGCCTAAACATATCATCCAATATATGAATCTTTACGTCTCGACCATTTCGAGACTCCTCGTCATGTCCCCGATCTCATCCGGACTCAACTCCTTCGGTACATCAAAACATGTAAACTCATAATATAACCGCCATCGAAACCTTGCGTGCGGACCCTACGGGTTCGAGAACTATGTAGACATGACCGAGAACTATTCTTGGTCAATAACCAATAGCGGAACCTGGATGCCCATATTGGTTCCTACATATTCTACGAAGATCTTTATCGGTCGAGACCAAGCATAACAACATACGTTGTTCCCTTTGTCATCGGTATGTTACTTGCCCGAGATTCGATCGTCGGTATCCAATACCTAGTTCAATCTCACATCGACAAGTCTCTCGACTCGGTCCGAAATACATCATCTCACAGCTAACTCATTAGTTGTAATGCTTGCAAGGCTTAGTGATGTGCATTACCGAGAGGGCCCAGAGATACCTCTCCGACAATCGGAGTGACAAATCCTAATCTCGAAATACGCCAACCCAACATCTGCCTTTGGAGACACATGTAGTACTCCTTTATAATCACTCAGTTACGTTGTGACGTTTGGTAGTACCCAAAGTGTTCCTCCGTAAACGGAGTTGCATAATCTCATAGTTATAGGAACATGTATAAGTCATGGATAAAAGCAATAGCAACATACTAAACGATCGGGTGCTAAGCTAATGGAATGGGTCATGTCAATCAGATCATTCAACTAATGATGTGACCTTGTTAATCAAATGACAACCCATGTCTATGGTTAGGAAACATAACCATCTTTGATTAACGAGCTAGTCAAGTAGAGGCATACTAGTGACACTCTGTTTGTCTATGTATTCACACATGTATTATGTTTCGGTTAATACAATTCTAGCATGAATAATAAACATTTATCATGATATAAGGAAATAAATAATAACTTTATTATTGCCTCTAGGGCATATTTCCTTGATTGTGACCCGGTGTATAGCTGTTCCACCAGAGTGTACACCGCCTTAAGCTTGATCGGCATATTCGCTTGAGGTTTGTGCTCACAGGGCCTGCGTTTATACATATAAGGTAAGCCGGAGATAATAATTGAAATAGTCACCAAAGGAACCATGGTGATATTCACGATTATACATAGTAACTTACCGAATATTGCTGAGACCATTTGAGATATCTGGCGCTTTAAGCCGGACAGCTCGGCAGTTGCTTCGCAAGAGTTGCTTCATTGTCTCAAATTTCGGGTCACAAGTGAGGCTTTTTCATCTGCCCAGATTTTCTTCTCAAGATCAAAATTCTTCTTCAACTTCTCTTGTTCAGAGATGCTGAATGCAAATTTGGAGTTGGCCTTTTGAATTTCAAGTTCTTGGGCTGCCAGACGAGTCTTCAGGTCAGCAATCTCCGACTCAAATTGACTGGTGGAGGCCTGTGTTGATGCCGGGTTATAATTAAGGTTATGGTAAGATATCATTAAGTCCCAAGCACTTTGCAAGCAAAGACACTTGACACTTGGGGGCTAATGTATGTTGAAGAAAATTTTAATTTATAATGCTGGATTATGTATATTAAAGTCTCAAGCACTTTACAAGTAAAGATACTTGACACTTGGGGGCTAATGTGTATCGCACGTTCTAAGTTATCATATTATGACCGGGTTAAATATATTTTCTTTTAAACCGGACGAACTAACAGTAAGCAGGTATCTGAGTCTACAACATATTTATTCATAAGCAGTAGACTTGGGGGCTGGTACAGTAAGTAAGATTCAGGAGAATAGTATGAGTTATACCTCAGATTTGTGTTGTATTTGTTTCACCATGTCAATTTCTAGGTCGCGGCTGTTATGCACTTGATTCAGATAGCCTGAGACTATATCACCAATGCTTAAGTGAGCATAATAAGCGATGTCCTGTTTGCTCTTCCGACGTTCGACAAGTTCTTCCTTGGCAGTACATCTGGTAAGGACAGTAGGCCGCCCCGGTTCAACAAACTGGCTTTTCAAAATTTCAATATCCGGGTCAGTCGTCTTGACCAGGCTAGGAATTTCCAGATTATCGGAGCTGTTGAAAGTATCTTCGGCAGGCGGGTCAGAAGATGGCGTTGGAATTTCATGGGCCGGTTCAGGAGGCGGTTGATGAGTAGAAGCATCAGGGGCAGCTGTACCGAGTTCCGGCTCAGTTGCTACCGGGTCTTCGGATGGCTTATTCTTTTTTGCTCTCTTACTGGGCTTCACCTTCACGCTGTGGACAAAACAGAGGGGTGAGTACAAAATATGAGTAAGGCAAAGTATAAGGATAACAAAAGGCATATTACCTGTAAGGCAGTCTTGAAGGCCGGCATATTGGATTGCATAGACTCGCCGGAGGAAGGAGAGGTATCCTGATAATTGGAGTCGGATGAATTGAGAGGTTAACGAATTAAACCCGCCAAAGGATAAACAGAACGTAAATTGGAGATGACCTCAGTCGACGCTTCCTGCTTATGTCGGGTAAGCCGTAAGAGAGTTCTGCATCCTTGCTGGTCCGGGTCTGCCTCCGGCTTTCAAGCTGTTGTTGCTTCAAAAGAAATTGAGGATCTTGATAAGCTAGAGGATGTGAAAATCTTACTTTCCGGGTCAACCGTCGGATTTTGTGCTTCGGCAAAGGCTCTGAGTCGGAGGAGATTATAGTTACCTCTTCGCCATGAGCTTGGATGTTCCCTGTATCCTCCTGAAAGGCAGAAATGTCAATAAAATAATAACAAAGGAGTTAAGAGAGTAAGGGATTACCTCTTCCTCATCTGAAGAAGAGTCATCCAATTTGAACAAATCGGAGGCGCGGGTTTCTTCTTCTTTGAAGTTCTGCCTTGGCGGCTTTCCTTTCGGTCTTCTTGGCTGCCCTGGCTTGTTTGGCATCCTCGTGGTCATATTTGACCTTCCGGAAATTATCACTGGCCTGTGGAAAAAGATAAAGAATTATAAGTACAAAGGAGGTAAACATGTTAAAGAATATTTATTAAGATTGGTAACTTACTGCAGGGGTCGGGTTCTTTTTGCATAAGGGAAGTAAACCGAAGGCATTGCTAATAACAAAGGCCCTCCTTCAAAGAAGGATCGGGTTGTAGCATCCACCACATCATCTCGTAAGTCGCCGGACTATGACGCATTGGGTCGTCCTTTTAAATGCTATAAGTACACATTAAGCGAGCGGCGGCTTAATGGGAGTATTCGCCAAGTGACCTGCACTCGCACCGGATCGATGCCATTTAAACCATTTCCCAAAAGAGCTTTAATCTTCTTGATGGTGGGATTAAGAGGCGCACGCTCAACAATGTCGCTTTATCCGCCAAATGATGATTGGACTCAAGGCGCAGGCTGAAAGCCGAGCAGAGGCTTCTCATCACCGGAGAAGTGTCTCGATAGTAGAACCATGTCTGGTTCCAATCTTTTGGGTGACTCGGCAGCTCAAAGATAAGGAAAAAGGCAGTCTCCGTCGCTGGATCGAGATACCGCCAAGCTCAAGACTAGGCCCGTTGGCACGTTCATTCTGCCGGTTCAAGTAAAAAAAGTTCTCTGAACAAAAGCAGACTTGGCTCCTCTCCCAGGTACACCTCGCAGAAGACTTGGAAATTGCAAAGATTTGACACGGAATTGGGTCCAATGTCTTGAGATTTAAGGTCAAAGAAATTCAAAACTTCTCTGAAGAACTTTGAGCCGGGAGGGCAAATCCCCGGCTCATGTGATCCGTGAAAACTATCACCTCCCCTTCTTTGGGTTGAGGCTTTTCTTCAGATGGGTCAGGAACATGATAAGACATGACCTCCTTTTTTGGCAGATGGCCAGACTTCACAAACTCAGCCAGTTTACTCTTAGTGACTGTGGATGGGACCCAGTTGCAGGTTACAGGAGCTTTGGTCGCCTTAGGTGCCATGACAACAGTTGGCCTATTACAAAATAAGAAGTTCCGGTTCAAATTTTAACCCGGGAGAAAATATCCAAATTACTGAAGGTAGCGGCTTACGAAGGGGCCTAATGATATAAGGATAAATGTGCAACAATATTTAAGCCGCTACAAGTATCAAGAGCAGTTCAAAATTCTGAAAGATATGAGAAGCAGGAAAGGTTCACAGATCAGTGTTATTCATTTAAGCTGGACACCTGGACAGTTATGTTTAAGGGCATTTAACAGAAGAAGTTTTCCGGGTGATAAAAACAGGTTTCATAATCTTCTGCTAAAATTTGAGATCAAAGGTCTGTTCTGATAAGAAAATTTTCTAGACCTAAAAACTGACGCAGATGTGTTCATAGTCTCGAATGAGGCTTTTATAAAGAGAAAGGGATCTGCTTTTTATCCAAAACAAGTGCGAAAATAACTACCGCGGCTGTTGGGGATATAACTATTTGTGTAAGCCGCCCAGGAGGGGCCGGGTACGTAAAGAGTTATCAGATAGAAGCCCAAGACCAAGCATGAAGATGGCGACTCAAGAAGGAGCTTAAGGCCAACAGGCGACTTAAGGCCCGTTGTAGTAAACCGCCATAATGGAATGGCTTGTATCATAAGGTAGACTTGACTAGTCACCGAGCCGGACATCGCTTATGAGCCGGGGACTCAGAAGCCGCAGGCGTCAACCCATGTATATAAGGGGACGACCCGCCGGTGGCTTAGGGCAGGAAACAACCCTTCGAGAACCGGGCATAGCGTATCTCGCTCCCTGGACATCGAAATCTCAAGCAATACCAACCCAACTAGACGTAGGCTTACCTTCACCGTAAGGAGCCGAACTAGTATAAACCCTCTCCTGTCCTTTGTCCCGATTAACCCCTTTAAGCTTCCTAGTTGCGATGGCTCCACGATTAAGTCATTGCAAGAGGACATCTGCCGTGACAATTCCACGACAGGGCGCCACCGTGGGGCCAGCGCACGGTGGATTTGAGTTCTTGAAGGGCAGCTCCGAAGGGCTCAAGGGATACGCAGTGGGCCGGATGACCAAGAGTCGTCGCGGCAAGATCTACATCGACAACGAAGGCTGGGGCCCCGACGCCGACTCAATTGAGTACGGGTACCGGGTCCCCTTTGGCGGAATCCACGTCTTCATCGGCCGGATTGGTGAGCCGGGCCCAGAGCCGGACAGCTGTACCGACCTCATTGAGACGGCTCAGCGTGTGAGACCCGCTCAGATTCAACCTGTGATGAAGCGTGCCTTTGTGGGCTGTGTTCATGGAGAGGCACTTTCGGAAGGACCTAAAGATGGCGAAGAGACGGCCGTCCCATCAGATGATGATTCGTCCTCCGGTTCAACGGATTCTCTGTATCAGGTCCAAGAAGGCATGCTAGGGGGCTGTTCGGACGACTCTAGCGTTCGAGATTGCTATGAGCCGCCAAGATGGGCAGGAGTCTTCATGGCTGGTACCCAACCCGGTCAAAACTCGACGGCTGCGACAGCAATCACGTCCGGGTTAGGAGCGGCCGGGGCAGGAGGCCCCGCGCGCCCGCCTGCTCAGGTGCTGATAGATCTTATGGACAAGTTGACGGCCTTGTTAACCTCCACGGTTATTCCTGCAAATCCAGATGAACATAAGGCGGAGGTGGCAAAGGTACGTGAGGAGATAGCCTGTGCCAAGGAGGCCTTGGTGGTCGAGGACACTAGGCTAGTCATGAGCGGGCGGCTTTGGATGCGCGGGCGCAGCGACTCCAGTTAGAGGCTTTCCAGCTTAACATGAATCTGAATGCATCCAATGAGGTGATGAGAAGGAGACATCAGAAAACCCAGTCCCGTCTGCCTCCGGTTTACGATCCTCGGAATCTTTTCACGACACCCGGAGCTGGTCCTAGCAATCCGCCCGAAGCCAATCAATTTATGACACCCGGGGGAGGAGGGCCGGTTCAACCTCGAGAGATGGCGCCTCTTCACAGGAGCATGGCCCCACCCCGATACATACCAACACCTCCGGGCCACTTTTCCAACCCCATGGAGAACCTGATAGCAGCATCGGCGCGGCTGGCGGCTCTTCCAGTGGATGGTGACGACCTGACGGCAGTGGAAACCCGGGGGGTTAGGGAGCTTCTTCAGACGGCCTTGGCACAACAAGATGCCTATTCTTACAGCAGGGACATGATTCATTCCACTCCTCAGCCTTGGGTAGCACCTCGACCAAACCAGAGTCCGAGTTACAGCAGACACATGGAGTCAGAGGCTTTATCAAGTAATGCCCAGCGTCGCAACCAACCCGGCGGCTATAACCCGGTGCAGGATCGATTGCGTCAGGAGGATGAACGGGCGGCTCAATTAGCGGCTCAGCAGACGGCATATGATGGTTTCCCAGAGTATGCAATGACTTATGTTGGAGCCGGGGTGGCCACTAGAACCGGCGGTGTCCCTTGTCTGGTGCCGGCTCTTCGAGATGTGTGTCTGCCCAAGGAATTCAAGGGTCCTCGAAAGGTGCCGAATTACACGGCCGACTTACAACCGGGGGCGTGGATTGAAAGTTACGAGATGGCCATGGAATTATTGGAAGTCAGCGACGCGGCAATGGCTAAGTATTTCACCATGATGTTAGATGGAACGGCCCGAACTTGGTTGAAAAGCTTGCCTCCCAATTCCATCAGTTCATGGGCCGAGTTAAAGGCCTGGTTTATCCAGAACTTTAAAGATACTTGCAAGCAATCTATGTCCATTGTGGACTTGACCAATTGTAAGCAGGAGGAGGGTGAGTCCACAACTCATTGCGCGCCGGTCAAAGAAATAATACATTCATCTGATAAGATGGATGCCGTCTCTGTGGTACTTATGCTCCATCAGAATTGTCGTTTTGTGCCGCTGAAGCAGAAGCTGGGGCGCCTTAAGCGTGATTGCAATGACATGGGTACGCTGATGGCGGCTCTTGTTAAGTATGCCGATTCTGATACTACTGAAGATCCCGTGTCTGAGGAGGAAAAGACGGGGAAGGGAAAGAAGAACGGCAACGGAAAGGGTCAGCAGCAACAGCCGGCAAGTCAAGGTGGTAACAAGCATAAGCCGGACGGTAACCCGCGTTTGTGGCCAATGCTAATGCTCAAGGTAATAACAAGAAGCGTAAGGGAGAGGACCTCCTCGATCCGTGGCTCAGTCCATCTCTTGAGCAGCTTCAATGAGCCTTGTCCAAGACACGGTACTCGAGAAAATCCTGCCACCCACTTATGGAAGGACTGCGCGATCATGAAGGCGTTCAAGAATTCAAACATGTTTGAAGGCAATCATGGGTCAGGCGGCGGTTCAGGAGCAGGTGGTTTCCATGGCCCGGGTGGCGGCTCAAGTTCTGGTTTGCAAGGTGGCCAAGGTGGCTATAATCAGCAGCAGTCCGGTCAAGGAGGACAGCAGCAGCAGCAGTTTGGTTATCAGAGCCATCCAAAACAGTTAAACGGTGGGCAATACCATGTGTTTACAACTAACTTGTGTAAACGTGACCAGAAGGTCCATAAAGGGCTGTGAATTCGGTTGAACCGGCGGTTCCCCGTTATCTGAGGTGGTCAGAACAGCCTATCATTTGGAGTAGAGAAGATCACCTTCGGGTTGATAACCCGGGTCGCTTAGCCTTGGTGGTGGCCCCTCAGGTTGGTGGATATAAATTCACTAAGGTACTCATGGACGGCGGAAGCAGCATCAATATTCTCTATTATGAGACCTTCCGCCATATGGGTCTGACTGATAAAGACTTGAGGACATCTAACATTGTTTTCCATGGGGTGGTACCCGGTAAGTCGGCGTATCCTGTTGGAAAGATCGAGCTGTAAGTGGCTTTTGGAGACGAATACGATTCCAGGGCTGAGAAGCTGACGTTTGAGGTAGTCAAAATCATAAGCCCATATCATGCTCTGTTTGGACGGCCGGCTTATGACAAGATCATGGCACGGCCGTGTTATGTTTATCTGCAGCTCAAGATGCCGGGTTACAAGGGCACCATCACCGTGCATGGGAGTCTAAAGGTGGCCTTGGAGTGCGAGGAAGGAGATGCGGCTTATGCTGAATCCGTTTGTCTTTGAAGAGGAGCTGAAGTTTTATCAAACTAATGTTGACCCGCAGATATGACCTCTTTGAAGAAGCCAACCACGTAGCAAGACTCGGCTTTGAAATTTAAGTCGCCGCCGAGACAAAACTGGTTGACTTCACCTGTGTGACTCTTCCAAGCGATTCAAAGATCGCACCAATTTGGATCCCAAATAGGAAAGCGCTCATCGAAGTTCATCCGTGAGAACCGGGACATCTTTGCATGGAAACCTTCCGACATGCCGGTGTCCCAAGAGAACTCGCTGAGCACACTCTTAATATTGATCCAAAGTATAAGCCGGTCGTGCGATTTCTCCGCGATTCAATGAGGAAAGGTGAAAGGCTATAGGGAAGAGGTCGCCGCTCTTAGCAGCAGGGTTCATCGTGGAAGTTTTTCACCCGAGTGGTTGGCTAACCCGTGCTTGTGCTCAAGAAAACGGCACCTGGCGGATGTGTGTCGATTACATGGACCTAAATAAAGCTTGTCCGGCTGATCCCTTTGCTTTGCCCCGCATTGATCAAATCATCGATGCCACTGCGGGTTGCGAGAGGTTGAGCTTTTTGGATGCTTACTCTGGTTATCATCATATCAAGATGGCAGTTAAGGACCAGGAGAAGACGGCTTTCATTACTCCATTTGGAGCCTTCTGCTATGTGTCTATGCCGTTTGGGCTCAAGAGTGCCCAGGCGACTTATCAGCGGTGTGTGCAGAATTATCTCCACAATCAGATTGGGCGCCATGTTCATGCTTATGTGGATGACATTGTGGTGAAGTCCAAAGAGAAGGAAACCTTGATCTCCGATTTAAAGGAAACCTTTGACAATCTCCTGGTCTACAAGATGATGCTTAACCCGGATAAGTGCGTATTTGGTGTACCTACAGGCAAACTTTTGGGATTCCTGGTCTCAAACAGGGGCATTGAAGCTAACCCAGAGAAGATCAAGGCGATTACCTCTCCGCTAAGCCGGGCGTGCATTAATGATGTTCAGCGATGGCGGGTCGCGTTGCAGCTTTAAGTCGATTCATAAGCCGGCTAGGGAGAAGGCTTTACCGTTGTATCGATGATGAAGAAAGCGTACACCTTTGTCTCGGAGTGAGGCTCATTGCTGCTTTTGAGGATTTAAAGAGACAATTGGCTGAGCCGCCGGTTCTCGCAGCTCCGATTGACAAAGAGCCATTGCTATTGTATGTTGCTGCTAACTCACGTGTTGTTAGTGTGGCTATTGTGGTGGAGCGTAAGGAGACTGGCAAGGAGCATCCGGTTCAGCAGTCGGTTTATTACATCAGTGAGGTGCTCATAGAGTCCAAGCAAAGGTATCCGCAATGGCAGAAACTGGTTTATGGGGTGTTCATGGCGAGCCGGAAGCTAAAACAGTACTTCCTGGGTCATCCTATAGCTGTGGTAAGTTCAGCCCCCTTGGGAGACATCATCCAGAATAGGGAACCCACAGGACGAGTTGCCAAGTGGGCCATCGAGCTTGGGCCTCACAGTTTGAAGTATATGCCACGCACAACTATCAAGTCTGAAGCCCTAGTGGACTTTATTAATGATTGGACGGAGTTGCAGGCACCAGAGGAGAAGCCGGATAACACGTATTGGACTATTCACTTTGATGGGTCCAGACAGTTGGAAGGCTCGGGGGCTGGAGTTGTTTTAACTTCCCCTCGAGGTGACAAATTTTGTTATGTGCTCCGGCTTATGTTTCCCTGTACTAATAATGCAGCTGAATATGAGGCTTTACTCCATGGCCTCCGGATGGCCAAAGAGATGAATTTGAGCCGGGTAAGATGCTTGGGCGATTCAGACCTCATTGCTCAACAGGTGTCAGGCACGTGGGATTCTAAGGATCCCCTTATGGCGGCTTATCGTCATGAAGTTGATGCGGTGGCTGGGCACTTCAAGGGTTATCAAGTAGAGCACATTGATCGAAGGAAGAACGAGGCAGCTGATGCTTTAAGCCGGCTGGGGTCTCAGCATAAGCCGGTGCCGCCTAATACTTTTCTTGACATTTTGCATAACCCTTCTGTCAGAGTGCCTACAGAGGAAGAACTCGCAGTAGCAGACCCGGAGGCGCAGCTGGTGGCGGCTCTCCATGCCATCCCGGATTGGACGGTCCCATACTTGGCTTATATGACCCGGGGAGAGTTGCCTGAGGACGAGACCTTGGCAAGACAAATCATCAGGCGGTGCAAATCCATGACGATTGTTCACGGCGAGTTGCATCACCGCAGCGTCACTGGGGCGTTTCAGCGTTGTGTATCACCTACGGAGGGTCAGGAGATACTTCATGAGATTCACGAGGGTGATTGCGGTCATCATGCCGGTTCAAAGTCTCTGGTAGCCAAGGCTTTTCGTCATGGTTTTTATTGGCTGACGGCTCATGCTGATGCGGAGGATCTGGTCAGCAAATGTGACAGATGTCAAAAATTCTCAAGACGAGCTATGTGCCGTCTCAAGAATTGAGGATGATTCCAATTACTTGGCCGTTTGCAGTGTGGGGGCTTGATATGGTTGGACCTTTCAAAAGGTCTAAAGACAAGAAGACACACCGGTTAGTGGCAATGGATAAATTCACCAAGTGGGTTGAAGCAGAGCCGGTCAGTAAGTGTGATGCAGCCACGGCGGTTCAGTTCATCAAAAAGGTGATCTTTCGTTTTGGTTTTCCGCACAGTATTTTAAATGATAATGGCACTAATCTCTCCAAGGGTGCCATGGAAGAATTCTGTCAACAAGAGCACATCCGGCTTGATGTTTCGGCTGTTGCTCACCCCCAGTCTAATGGTCAGGCAGAAAGAGCTAATCAAGAGATCTTGAAAAGTATCAAACCCCGGCTCTTAGTTCCTTTACAAAGAACTCCGGGTTGTTGGGTGGAGGAATTACCTTCTGTGTTATGGAGCATCAACACAACACCCAACAGGTCTACTGGTTATACACCTTTCTTCATGGTGTACGGAGCAGAGGCGGTTCTGCCAAGTGACATCCGGCATGATTCACCCCGGGTGGCGGCTTACGTTGAGGCTGATAACGAAAAAGCTCGTCAGGATGCACTTGACTTGTTGGATGAAGAGCGAGACTTGGCTATAGCCTGCTCGGCGATTTACCAGCAAGACCTGCGTCGTTATCACAACTGCCGGGTCGGGCGTAACTTTCCAGAAGGTGATTTAGTGCTCCGGCTCATCCAGATCAAACTGATATGCACAAGTTGTCCCCTCCTTGGGAAGGACCTTTCGTGGTCAGCAAGAATCTCAACAACGGGTCATATTACCTCATCGATGTTCGAGAGCACAAAGACTCACGTAAGTCGGGGAGGAGACCCGCCGGCCGTGGAACATAGCGCATCTCCGGCCCTACTATACTTAAGCCACTAGCTTTCAGAGTATATTTATCTTTTATTTTTTAGCAGTGTATATATTATAAGGCAATAAAGCAGGACCTCTTTCTTTTCCATCCTACAAGGTTTATGTGTCTTCTTTACCAGGTGATGGAAACGACTAACAGGGATCGGATCATATCTGAATCCGGTCTTCCCTTTGGTCCGGCTTATGATCATATCTGAATCAAGCTCATGATCACTTGGGGGCTTCCTATTCAAACATAGGTCGTATTCGAACCAAAGAGAACATAGTTGTCGATACCCAATTGATTGGCACACTGCCGAACCCACTTGGGGGCTTCTTGATCATATTTGAATCATAGCTTAACCTCTTTAAAAAAACAATTCCGACGTGTAGAAAAAGAAAGAAAAGAAATACTAAATGGACTCCAAAAATCCCGAAATAAAATTTCCTCATCCTCTAAAAATACGCCGGACAAGGTGGACATTTATTTGGGCCTATAATGCAATTTTGAAAAACGCATATTTTTCATATGCAAATAAAATAGCAATAAAATCCGAATAAAATCAAATATTTGATTTTATTATTTTTCCTCCAATATTTCATTTATTTTTAGGGAAGTCATATTATCCCCTCTCATATATTTTAATATGAAATATTTTCAGAGAGAAAAATAATTAAAACAAATGATCCTCGTTTCGATGTTTGATAAAATTCAAATATGAAAATCATGAAATCCCCAACTCTCTCTGTGGGTCCTTGAGTTCATATTTTTGATAGATTGATTCTTCTTGTCCGCAAGGGCAATAACGTTCTAAAGATGGGTACGATCGGTTGCATAACCATAACTCAAAATGGAGTATTTCTTGACTACTTATACAACTCTTTGGGGTCCAAAGATACTCTAAAATACTCATCAGGTTCGATGCGATATTAATAGTGCTTATCACTAACTTCCTTCGACCGGACACCACCACTGGCTTGTACTTAAGAATGCTTCGAGGATCTCAAATCGAAATGCAATAAAACATGATATGCATGAATGACTTATGTATAACATTCCAAATTGAAAATTTGGGATGTTACATAGGGCATATTTCCTTCATGCGCTTGTGGATGCGTCCGTTTTTTGTGATGGTGCTCGGCGCTGGATGCGCGTGCGGGGGGCGGATCGTCAGCTGGGTGCAAAGTTTGCTTGTGCAGGTTGGCTGCAAGGACTAGCAAGGCGTGGCAGGTGTCTTCTCCCGAGCGCGAGGTGTGCTGTGGGTTAGCCTACTCATCCTCTTCTCTACTTCTTCACTTGAGCAGCTTTGATCTGGATCGGGTTGGGTCTCAGATCTTGATGCTATCTCTCATGATGCGTCATTGGTTGTTGCGGTGGTAGGCGGTGGTTACGGCCGAGGGATGGTGCGTGTCTGGGTGCGGTGTATCGAGGGATCCCGCGGCCAGAGTGAGGTTGCTCTTGGCAAGGGTGGTGGTTTGTGGGCGGCGGTCGATGGTGGTGGGTGGTTGGCGCATCTTTTGGAGAAATACTTATTCCGGTCTTCATCGGGTCTTGTGATCGCGGCGCCTGCAGGTGCCACGACTTTTCTTGGAAGCGTCGTCATGGAGGTGTGCTCCTCCTTCTCCCCACGGCTTTGGCTCCGAAAGGAAACCTCAAATCCGCTGGATCGGGCGATGGAGGAATCTTCGCCTATTTCTCCTCCTTAGGGGCATCATCTCGTAGCAGGCCACGACTGGGAGACCGGTGCATGGCGGCATCTTGGCTTCTTCGTTTGCTAACGTGGGGTGTTGGTTCCTGTTTGGCAACGATGATAGCGTTGAGAGGAGCTTGTGTCGCGACGTAGACTTCAATAGTCGGTTTGGTCTTCCAGACATGTCCGAGGTGCTCTTCTGTGGGTTGCTTGGTTGCTTTGAAGTTTGAGCTGCTGTGAAGAGTCCAGGTGGTAACAATGACAGACACTCAGTGGTCCTTTGCGGAGGGCACGGTCGGCACAAGTCCCGCATATTTCCCTTGCGAAGCTCGTCGTCAAAGTCAGAGTTGTGGATTGCTCGCACGTGTGACCTTCCGTTGGCATGTGCCCGTCTATGTAGTTGTTTGCGGGTTAGCTTCGTTGTTGGAGCACTATGGTGAAGTCGGAGTCGCTCATTCGAAGCCAACCGGTGATGACGATGAGGCCTGCGACTTCTCAGCCGATGTCTTTCTTCTTTGTACATCTGCGTTCCATCTCGGTGGCCAAGTTGGCCAGTGATGCCCATGTCATGTGGATTGCATTGTATCGGTTTTAGCCTGTTTTTCCACCAATTAATCAGGCAATTCTCACTCTCTTCTATCAAACCCAGCCATCGGTCGCCAAACCCAGCCAAACATAGCAGCGTTTGTAGTTTGTACGGATGTCATTGCTGCAACGTATAAAATGTGAGTTTGAAAAAAAAATGTAGCAACTCTTTCTATACTGGTGTGCAAAATCTAAATTGCATGAATGACTTGATAGACACAAGAAAATCCCGACCAAAAAGTATAATGTGCTCGATCTATATAATATAAGCTAGCTAGCTGATTTTTTTCGACAAAGGATAATATATTAATTACACCCGGCCTCTGCAATGATTGATTTTTTTTTTGCAGGAACTGCAATGACAATTTATCAAGAGATTGTCAAGATATTAAGAATGCACACAACCAAAAGGATACCAAAAGGCCATGAAAGAGCAGTTTCCTAACCCGAGGGTCATCCTCGACGATCTCCGGAGCACGGCTTGGAAGAACCAGGGGGTGTCCACCCCCCAAGAGGTGGCCAGCGACGACGGGAGGTTCATCATCAACTTCGCCGCTGAGAGTGACTGTCGGTTTGTGCTTAAGGCGCAGTCATGGCACTTCAAGCGGGATGGGCTCATCTTCGCCGAGTTCGACGGCAAGGGCGACCCGGCGGAGGTAGACCTTGGCGTCATGACCATATGGGTCCAGGTACGAGATCTTCGGTTCGAGCTTAAGACGGAGAGTATAGAGTGGTCTCTCAAGGATCAATTGGGAGAGGTGCTGGAGGTATCGCACAGTAACCATGTAATCGTTGAAAAATATTTACATGTGCGCGTGAAGATCTTATTGCATGAACCTCTGAAGACTTCCGTAGAGATTACCCCTTTAGGTGTTCAAAGATACTTAAGTTTGATGTAAAGTTTGAGAAGCTACCTTTGTACTGTGAGTGTTGTGGGATTATGGATCATACTTCTGAGAGATTTTGTAAAATCCCAAGTGAAAAGAGAGTAGTTTGTTTCCCTAGAAATCTTAGTGTTGAGCCCTACTGGAAGAGCCAAGGTGCTAGCAGGAGGGGTCTCCTCTTTGGGAACTATTCTCGTGGCGATAAGAATCCGACTACAAGCATCGCCAACAACATCGACGCCAAGCCCATGGATTGTTGGCGCCGCCTCCTCACAGCGCCTCCTCCTTCTTCTACCTCTTGCTGCCTCTCATAACTCTCTCTGGTTGTTTCTCTCAACACAAGAACACACACGCACGCACACATTCACCACGGAGACAATTAGCTTTGCCTTGTCTCCCGGTGACAACACATATGCTACATGGTTTCCTTCAGCCCTCACAGCCTTCTATCTCATTCATCTGGTCACTTAAATAATAGATACAAGACTCATGCACGCCGGCCATCACACCCGGCCACCACGTCTCCACACTAGTTGCTCCACTAACTAACTAACTACATGCACTAACCTATGATCTTATCTTCTCCTAGAATCTCTCTAGGGTCAAAAGACTAGTATATGCATGCAGCTAACTACTCCCTTCGTTTCTAAATAATTATCTTTCTAGAGATTTCAACAAATGACTACATACGAAGCAAAATGAATGAATCTACACTCTAAAACATGTCTACATACATTCGTATGTTGTAGTCCATTTAAGATGGTTAGAAAGAATTATTTCGGAACGGAGGGAGTACTAGATAACTACTCCACGCATGCAGCTAACACCCTCACAAACACACCAATTCTCTTGGCTCCAACGTATTGATCCATTCAGCCGGTCTTGCTTCAACCCGTCCACGCGCTTGCCGTATCACACGACCTTGCTGTGTCATCCGACTCAACCTGAACCAACCCATCATGCTCCAGCCTTGTCGCATCTTGCCGACTCTCATGGCATCGCCGTATCACACGGCACAATCGGCATCTCGTCGCGCTCGCCGCATCGCACGGCACCCGACATCTCACCTCCTCTGCGCATCTTCACTGAAACTTTGTCGACTAGCTACTCCCTAATTATGCTACATGCATTAGGAAAACTAAATATGCAGATACACGAATCAAGATTAAGTCTAACATGGATGTCGTCAAGGTGGCCACTGCCATGAGTGGTCTCACGGTCTCTGATAAGGGGTCTGCTACTTCCGTCAAGACGACCACCGGCCAGGAGGGCCGGATTCAGGAGGTCCTGGCGCATGCTCCGGCTGGTGTGTCACTTGGTCAAGTGGACCAGGTGGGCGCGCCGGCTGCTCCAGTCCTGGGCCGAAAGTCCCTGGAGGACTCACGCCATGTTGTAACGCACGATCAGGAGGGTCATTTGCGTGGTGCAGCTGCTCCGGGCCAGTACATCCTGGAGGGTCAGGAGCCCTTGGGTACCAAGCCGCTGGGGATGCCCAGCCATTCTCCAGCGCCTGGGGCTGATGGGGGCCTCCTTCTCTTCCAGCCGGGTGTGCTGGAGGCGTTGTCAAACGCTGTAGCTGCAAGAATTGCTACGACAGTTGGTGGTACAGGGAACAACACATTACGCTTTAAATTCAATGCAGCCAGGAATCCTACGGGCAACTCAAAAAAGAAAGAGAAAAAGACAGGGTGGCAAAAAAGAGATGAGGATGCTCGCAAGCGAGTACTTGAAAAAAAAAGGAGACATTCTTTTGGCGTTCGTCCGACGGGTAGTGAGTTAGAGTTCTCTTTTAAGAAAGAAATGGATAGCTATGAGCGCATATTATATGGCGATGTAACCGTCTCATCCAAGCGGGTGTGCACTGGCAGAGTTGAAGTAGTCCAGGATGAGGAGGGCGGAGTTACACATTTTGCAAAGGAGATTGACGAGGAGGAGGAAGAGTATGTTCCGCAAGGTGTGAAATCAGTTGGCAAAGAGAAAGACGAGAATGGCACATCGGCGGCCTCCGAGGAGGACCGCCGCGCCAAATGAAAATCCTAGGATGAAACTGCCGTGGTATGCTCTCCAACACGGCAGTTTGTGAGCTCCTGAATCTAAAGGAGCGTACAAGGGCAGATGTAGTATTTCTTTCTGAATCCCATTTGAATAATTGTAAAGCCGATGAGCTTCGTCGCGTTTTAGGTTTTGATTCTATTTTCGTAATGGAAAGTGATGGTAAGGCCGGTGGCCTAGCTTTGTTTTATCATAGGTCGAATAAAGTTGAGTTGAACTATGTTTCGCCCCATTTTATTGATATTGTGTTTATGTATGAGGATGTGGTTCAGTGGCGTTTCACGGGTTTTATGGTCATCCAAAATGGAATGAACGCCATCTATCTTGAGATGATATTCGCAATCTACATAGTAAGGGCAACCACCCCTGGGTGGTTTTAGGGGATTTTAACGAAATTTTATATCCTTCGGAAAAGGAGGGCAGTATGGCAAGACCACTTGGTATGATGAGAGAATTCCGTGAATGCCTAATGGATTGTGGACTTGACGACTTAGGCTACACTGATGACCTTTTCACTTGGAGAAGAGGCGAAACACGTGAGCGTCTTGATCAGGCGGTCTGTAATTTAGCGTGGGCAAATAAATTTCCACGAACGGCAGTGATCAACGAAGAACATGTTCATTCTGACCATCGCCCAATTGTACTGGACATGGATTATTTGGATGAAAAAATCTTTAAACGACCAGAGGGGCGTGTTAAACAATTTGAGGCGAGGTGGTTGAAGGAAGAGACGGTCACTAAAACTGTTAAGGCATCTTGGGAGAAAGCAAAGCTCGCAGGTATCGGACCGTCGCTTGTTGATCGTACGAGAGCAGTGCATGCCGATTTGCATACTTGAGATCGGGAAATTTTAAAGGGACCGAAGGTGGAAATTAGGAAATTAAAAAAAAAGAATTTGAGAGAGTAAGGCGTGGCCCACTGAATACAGAATCTCGATGTCATCAGAAGGAAACTATTGTGTTAATTGAAAATATCTTGGATCAAGAGGAAATTTTCTGGTTACAAAGAGGACGGGCAAACTGGTTGATGAACGGGGATCGTAATACGTCGTTCTTTCACACCGCTGCCACGGTTAGGAAAAAAAGAAATAATATAAATAAACTATTAGATGAGTCTGGAAATTGGATACAAGAGAAGGAGTTGAAGGACCACATCACTGAATATTTCTCAAATCTTTTCACATCGGAAGTTCAGCATCCGAATCAAGAAATTTTATCACTTGCCCGTACAAGAGTATCAAATGAAATGAACAATGCTCTACTTCCCCTTATACCGCGGAAGATGTTCGCAAGGCTTTATTCGATATTGGGGACTTAAAAGCACCGGGGCCAGATGGTCTCCATGCTATTTTTTACAAAAGGTTCTGGCCCATGCTGGGAGAGGAACTAATTGAGGTTCTGAAAGCAATCAACACATGTACTATCCCGAACGGTTAGAATGATATGTCGATCGTGATGATTCCTAAGATTAATACACCAGAAAAGTAACACAATTTAGACCAATCAGCTTATGTAATGTGGTATACAAAATAATTCAAAAATGGTGGCTACTCGATTGAAGGCTTTTTTATCAGAAATTATCAGCCCTACACAGAGTGCATTTGTTCCGGGAAGATTGATAACGGATAATATTTTAGTGGCCTACGAATGTTTTCACACCATCAAGAATAGAAGAGAAGGCAGAGAAGGCTTGTGTGCTATGAAACTTGACATGCACAAAGCATACGATAGAGTCGAGTGGCCTTTTTTGAAGGAGATTATGTTGAGATTGGGGTTTCGTCGAGAATGGGTGAATTTGATTATGCAATGTGTCTCAACTGTCGAGTACAGAGTAAGGATCGATGTGGAGGAAAGTGAGAGCTTCAAGCCTCATTTAGAGGGTTGAGGCAGGGTGATCCGTTATCACCATACCTCTTTCTGCTGTGCACAGAGGGGCTGAATGCATTGCTGACGCATGCTGAGGAAAATGGAAACATATCAGGAGTTAAGTCTGTAGAGACGCTCCACCAGTCACAAATCTTCTCTTTGCTGATGATTCATTGATCTTGATGAAAGCCAACCAAAATAATGCGGCGGCCCCTAAATCAGCATTAGACTTATATTGTGCGGCGTCGGGACAGCTCGTAAGTGTGGAAAAGTCAAGTATTTTCTTTAGCCCTAATACAACGGTAGAGATCAGAGAGGAAATGTGTGCAACACTGAATATAATGACGGAGGCAATGAATGATAAATACTTGGGCTTGCCAGAAAATGTGGGTGTTGATAAAACAGACTGCTTTAAGTTTCTGACTGAATGAATTGTTAAGAAAATTAGTGGTTGGAAGGAAAAATTACTGTCCGCCGGGGGAAAGGAGATCCTGATCAAGGCTGTGATCCAAGCCATACCTATCTATGCAATGTCGGTCTTTAAAATTACTAAAAAAATCTGTAAAGGAATCATCAACGCGATTGCGCATTACTGGTGGGGAGATGAGGAGAACCAGAGGAGGATTCACTGGATGCCCTGGTGGAAAATGTGCGTACCAAAAAACCAAGGAGGAATGGGATTCCGTGATATCCATTGTTTCAACCTGGCTTTGCTAGCCAAACATGCATGGCGTCTCATTGATAATCCTGATTCCTTGTGTGCTACTATTCTGAGGGCCAAGTACTATCCTGATGGTGATTTGATGAAGTCCAAGCCAAAGCATGACGCTTCTTTCACCTGGCAAAGCATCATGGCAAGCATTTCTACTCCGAAACGTGGCTATATTTGGCGAGTGGGGAATGGACATAACATCAATATTTGGTAAGATGCCTGGGTCCCAAACTGTGCGACTAGGAAGTTTGTGACCCCTAGGGGGGACAATTATTATCAAAAGTGGGTGACCTGATTGACCGGGTGCCTCCAATAATTGGGATGAGGACCTGATTAAACAAACTATGTGGCCCATTGACGCACAACGAATTCTTTCAATCCCACTTTCACAACATGATATGACAGATTTTATTGCCTGGAGTTATACGAAAAATGGTATGTTCTCGGTTCGGTATGCTTACTCTGTGGAGTGAAATTATCAGTATGGGAATAAACTAAAATATTCTAATGGAATGGGGCGAATCACACCTATTCCTATATGGTGTCAAATATGGAAGTTATCTTGTCTGGCAAAAGTAAATTTTTTCATATGGCGTACATTACATGGCACACTCCCATGCCGGGTAACACTTGCTAACAGACACATGAAGGTCTCTCCCTCTTGCCCTAATTGCTCTCAAGGTTTAGAATATACGAAACACATGCTTTTCCTCTGTAGTAAAGCAAAGGAGGTTTGGAAGAAACTAGGGATGGATGAGATTATTGATAAAGCTTGTGAGCTTGATCGTGCTGGGGAGGCGATATTGGAATACCTTTTACTTCTTTCAGACCAAGAATTATGTATTATGGGGTACCAAAATGTACGGGAAATGATAGTTATTTCAGCTTGGTACCTACGATGGGAAAGACGAAAATTAGTGCACAAGGAATTAACTCAGAATGCAAATCAAATTTCAATGGCGATCATAGCCCTCACATCCAACTTTGTAAATGCATCATCTTCAAAGGCGTCCATGAAAAAAGGGGGCTGGTACTGTCCTCCTAGGGGTTTTGTGAAACTTAATATTGACGCCTCCTTTGATCATGACATGCTGAAGGGTACAGTGGGGGCAGTCTTGAGAGATGACAAACGTAGGTTTATTGCAGGAGAAAATGGAAAGATTGACTATTGTGCAGATGTTCTGATGGCTGAAGCCTTAGCACTCAAATTTGGCCTAACACTGGCGCAAAGGGCGGGGTATAATCACATAATAATCAACTCAGACAATCTTGAGTTGATAGAGACCATGCAGGACGGAGGGCAATCAGCGGGTGTGGCGGCGGCAATTTTCGAGGACTGCTTTCACTATGCGTGTGATTTTGTCATGACTAGATTTGAACATTGTAATAAAGAGGCGAATAAAGTAGCTCACGAACTAGCTAGATTAGCTAGATTTTCTTTGACTTCAGACTGGTTTGAGGAGCCTCTAAGTGAAATTGTAATGATTCTTACAGACGATGTAATGGTTATCACTTATGAATAAAGTTTCGTTTTGCTTAAAAAAAAGATACCAGAAGGAAATAGAAAGAAAGGTAGCCAACGCAACCAACGACATGCAACAAGCAGCAACACCATCCATCGCCCTTAAAAACACACGAATCACGCTCGTCAATCTGATACGATAGAGATAGACTAATTTACACAAGCTGGACACCACCGGTGGTTGGTCTGCCAGATTCAATTGCGCCTGTGCTCTCCAGTAGAGTACATGCACGGGTCACAAGCTTTAAAATACAGTAACGCATGTGCTAATCAAACGCTACTGCTACTACATATGTCGAGGTTAATATGGCAAAGGTAGAGGTAGCTCTCGTATGTCGTCAGAGCACCGTTGTATTCCACCGACGCTTAATTGTCGCCGATTGCATCATCGATGCCAAAATTAAAGTTGAGTGTCTATCAAACTCGCGTCACGCCTTTGTTTATTTTGGGTAATGATCGGTGTCAGATGCTTACAAATCAGAAGACTGAGGAGCGTAGACCAAAACTATGATGATGCACGTGATGTGTGATTGCACGCGTTCTTCCTCTTCCCTTCTAATACTTCAGACAAACTTTGGAGACTTGGTTGTTAAGCTTTCCCAGTCGACCTATCAAAAACAAAAAGGTTCCCAGTTGAAGCGCTCCCGGATCAAGACAAGGAAGGAGAAGACAAGTTATCTGACTTTGTCACTGTCAGCGGGGGAGTGAATGTGATCTGCACGTACAATTAATCTGTTCAGCCAAATTAAGCAATGCATACCAAATTTCTTGACGCCTGCCAGCTGCGTACCTGTGCAATTACAGAAAAGATGATGGTGAGCTAGACGCGAGGCCAATATGTGGAGGCCTAAAATTTGTTGTTCTTGTAAAGGTTCTGAACTTTGTAATAAAGATAGTTGTGTGCTTGAACCGGTGAAGAGGTTCGGAAAATTGTATAAGGAAAATATATGTGCCTTGAAATGAAAGGGCAAATCGTCTCCCATGCAAAAGGAAAATAAGAACAACACCAAGGTTGCAAGAGTTTGAGTTCCCAACCGGCAACGATGGTTTAATATTTCGGTAACATAACAATTTTGACCTCACCAAAATTTCAGGGGAAGAAATTCTGGATTTTGATCCATCAACTTCACTGGAATACTAAAAAAAATGACCTGATTTAAATTTGGTCTGAAACTAGTTTAAATCTGGCTCGAAATTGCAAACTTACAAATATTTCGGTTTCGGCGCCCATCAAAATCTCCGAAGTTTCTTCAAAATTTTGTTGAAATTTTAGCTCTGTGCAACTCAAAACACTACAATGGATAACTTGTAACTGAAGGAACATGCATGTGATACTATGCAAACGCGAGGGAAAATCAGAGAACGATGAACATGCCCTGATTTAGTACGAACCCACGAGATAACAATAATATTGCACATATACATGCATAACAAGACAAACTTATTATTTAATCTGCAGAAAAACACATTGCTGCTCGTACAATCTCCCAACCCTCACGAGTAAACTGACAAAGCAGTACATACATAAACCCAAGTGGTAATGTAATGTGAAATATGAAGCAAAAAAGGCACGAAATGGCAGAGCACTCCACGTCACGCACACAGTGCAGCGAACAGATTAACCAAAGTAATTAAACGACCAAATCAACCAGCCGCCGGCCGGCGGTACGTCTAGAATCGGTTCATGAGGCCCTTGAACCACTTCTTCACACCGCCCTCCGCGCCGTGGTGGTGGTGGTGCTGGCGCCGGCCGCCATGGCTGAAGCTCCTTCTCATGATCGCCTCGCTCAGCTTCCTAGCCAGTTCCTCCACCTCGTCGACCTCGTTGTTGTTGTCATGCGCGTGGTGGTGGTGGAAACGTCGGAACAGCTTCATCTTCGGGCCTTCATCCTTGTCCTGCTTGTGGTCGTCCTCCTCCTCCGCGTCCTGGTCGTGGTGGTGACGAAGATGGTGGCGGTGGTGGAAGCGTCCGAACAGGTTCATGCTCGTGCCTTCATCCTTGTCCTGCTCGTGGTCGTCGTGCTCCTCCCCGTCCTGCTCCTGGTGGTGGCGAAGATGGTGACGGTGGTGGAAGCGGATGCCGTGGCGGAACCTCCTTAGCATCTCCACCTTCCACGCCTTCGCCGCATCTCCCTCCTCCTCGCCATGAAACAGCTTCTCTGCGGCGTCGGTGTCCGGGCGTGAGTCGGGATCGGGCTCCGCGACCGCCTCCAGCTCCGCCTCCCTGGGCTCTTGCTCTTCTCCGTGGGCGAGCTCGGTGGGCACGACGACGTCGACGGCGGGATGGACACGAGCCTCGCCCGGGCCGGAGAACGCGCCACGGTGGTGGGAGAGGCCGTGGTGGCGCGCCCACCAGAGGTGACGGTGGAGGTGGCAGGGGCGGCGGTGGGAGGGGAGCTGGAGCACGCCCTCGTCCACCGCGACGGCCGGGGTGGGCAAAGCCGGAAGGGTCGTCACCTCAGCAGCAGCAGCATCCGGCTGATCATCTTGGGTGAGGAGGACGGGGTTGGGTGGGCCCTGGTCGTCGGGGATGGTCTCAAGGACGCGGCAGCTAGCGACGGCCAGGAGGGAGAGGAGGAGCAGTGCGAGGGTGGCGAGGCGGGCCATTGTAGCAGGAACAGAAGGTCTCTGCAGGTGGAGTCAGACGAGAGCGGACCGGGGCATTTGTAGGGGGTCAGGGGAATCGCACCGGAGTATTTGGTCAATGGTCGGTTGGCTTGAAATTGAAATTTCGTGGTGTGACGAGATAAGTTTTGATATCAAGGCTCACCTAACAAGTAGGTTAGCCCTTAATTAGCTGTAGGAGTTACTTAAGACTAGCCACAGTGAGAGTAACTTCAGCAGTAACATTGAATCCAACTCAACAAATTTGCTTATGTGCCAATGAGTTAATGAGGAGAGAGGTAGTTTGAGTAACTTAGCTAGTTGCTGTAACATCACATGTCCCAATGCAATATGAGTCTATAACCTAATAAATGAGGATTTGCGTGTTACCATACTTATGTTATTACCCACTATAAAGATAGTAACATAGTCTATGGATATGTGTATGTTACGCTTCATTATGGCTAGTCTAACTTATTCAGTCTTGTTAAGTCTCGATCGACTAAAAATACTAGTCGATGCTATATCTATGAGATCTTACATTAAGATCTATGAAAAAAAGTTAGTTTTTTTTCTTCTTTCATTCATGTTATGTTTATGTTATGTCACTTGACTGAGACTTGCTTAAATCTCAATGAACTGAGACCTAACCCTAAGTAATTATACTTATTCTATCATATATATGGGTGACGCTTGCCTCAATAAAAAAGAATCGGTGACGCTATGCTACATGTGATGAATATTTTCTTGCTTCCAAACGATGGTGCTGGATATTTTCCTTAGCTGCATATATAGTGAGATGTTGATAGCAAAATAAATTCAAAATTATACTGCATGATTGCACCCTTCCGTCCGACGAGTCCATTGTATACCGTCGAGAAACGAACCAGTGTGTGTCCACCGGGTTCAATTGCGTAGGCAGTGACGTCAATCATCTCACCATCTTGAATA
This sequence comes from Aegilops bicornis, assembly GCA_021605145.1. Classification (NCBI taxonomy): domain Eukaryota; kingdom Viridiplantae; phylum Streptophyta; class Magnoliopsida; order Poales; family Poaceae; genus Aegilops; species Aegilops bicornis. The sequence continues at coordinate 776,810,451 of CM038671.1, read as the reverse complement.
AACAAAATGAGGCGAAGATCGAGGCTTACGTTGTGCTGGCAAAAAGATTTAGCTACGCTCTAGCTAAGCAAAGCTTAATTAACTACTACCGGAGTACTAGCCTAACGTGCACCTGGCGTGTGCCATCTTTGCTCCTGAAACTATGAGAACCCCGGCCCTTTTTTATTGGAAAACATATGAACTTTATTCAACTGATATAACAGATACACGGTTCGTGAGGAGGAAAGGTACAATTTCATATATAGGCTCCTCAAACCAGTCAATAATAGAGGAAAATCTAGCCAATTTAGCAAGCTCGTGCACAACTTTATTTGCTTCTCTATTACAAGGTTCAAACCTACAAATAAAAAAATCACAAGCTAAAAAATAGCAATCATCAAAAACTGCCGCCGCTACTCCTGTTAACCGTTCGCCATTATTTATGGTTTCAATCACCTCGAGATTATCAAAATTTATGATGAGGTCAAATCTAAGAGACCAAGCTTTTGTTGTTAGGGTGTCCACACAGTGATCGATTTTCCAGAAACCTCCTACAATAAAATTACCTTTATCGTTTCTCAAAACAACCCCTGCCGTACCCTGGACCTAATCAAGCTGCTTTACATTTTATCTACTTGGTTGAATGTGCATCAGGCATCCTATTCCACGCTTTGTGCACCGTTTAGTTCAGGAAGGACGCACCACACCATTCTAGGCCTGTGACGTTTCTTCTATTTCTTTTGTTTTTCAAGTTTTTATTGGTCTTTTTCATTTTATTATCTTTATTATCTATCAAAAGTAGGTTTTCTCTTCCTTTTCTTTCATTTCTATGTTTAGTTATTCCTTTTTGTTTTTATTTATTGGTAACTATTAAACATTTTAAACATAAATTTATTTTTCCTGTTTTCTTCTTTCCTGTAAAACATATAAACAATAATTCAACAAGAAATGAGTAATTTCAAATTTCTCATCTAATATTACATGAATTTCTTAAATTACAAGAACATTTTTAATACATAAATAATTTTATAGTTACATTTTTTTAAATTCAACAAACACTGTTTTTAATTACATGAAACTCTTAACAAATGTTCAGGTACAAGCGTTGAAGATTGGATCGCAGCAAGAAACCATCAGACAATTTTTGCTCATGAATTGAACAAATGCCATCCACTACACATACCAACCACATATCCTGGTGCACAACGCATGCCAAATCTCACTCTTCATCGAGAACTGACTCAAATGTGCAGACCATATTGCCTTCAATCTGAACGTTCTCCAGATCTATATCATTTGACAAACAATCAAAATTACGGTATGGAACAAACAATAAGAAGTTTTTGTGTTGATAAATCTGCAACCCCAGTCCCCATGAATGAAGCGGGCAACTCGTCTGTTAGAACTTGCATCTGGAGGAACCGTGCTTTGAGACCACTGAAGGTGACACGAACACAATCAAAACCAGAAAGGCAAAAAAGCACTTGCATGGAAACAGCAGTTCATATATCAGAAAACTGAATCTCGGTTTCAGCAGACATGAAAATAGTGCACATAAATGAAATACCAAAGACAACTGAATCTCCGTGGAAATGCAACAGCAGCCCTGGCCATTCCAGGTCCACCCAAACAACAAGATAGATTATAGGACAGATTAAGAACAACAACATAACCATTCATGTTATCATGTACTGCCGCAAATAAAAGTTGGTATACCGAATAGAGAAATAACAGAGACCAGAATGCAGATATTAAAATATTCATAATAGTTCCAATATATATATAACACTACACAAACACGGGCAGAGTACTGTTATATACTTCCTCTGTAAACTAATATAAGAGCGTTTAGACTACTAAAGTAGTGATCTAAACGCCTTATATTAGTTTACGGAGGAGTACATCACTCAAGCACCAACAGGTACATGCCGTATCTATATATAACGGTCACGTATCCATGATTAACAGAGAAGTTGACTGAATAGCTCGCAGCATAATGTTAGGTACATGACTTCAATCAAGCACCAACAGCTTATCACAACTTACCCAGATTACTGTTGCTCATATTCAAGATCTAAGTTCACTATCATCATCAGTAAGATGAACAAGTGTGAAGGCTTCAATACACAAACATTTAGTGCCCGTCCGCCAATGACTCCGAGAACAAAGGAACATATGGAAGATAAGGGCACCTTGAATTTCGTCCAAGATCACATATGAACCGCGGCTCCCTCGAATCCATTTCGTATGAAAATAATTTCATCTGCGGAAAGATCCTCGATGCAGATTCTGCAATTATGAACATCACATTGTCTTCTGGGTGGGCTGAGATAACACCATAATATTCCCCGGCGCTTGAATACTCTACTCCAACCAGTTGCATGTAGCTGATTTTGAGCTTCAATGTCCAACAATTTTCACTAATAGAATCTTCAAGAACCCAGATTGACAGTTCAGAAGAACCATGATCTGTGAGATACAATTGTCCTCGTGATACATAAACATTAGGAACACCACGAGCATCAGGTGAAGTAGGAATAGGAATGATCCTATAATTACCCTGCACGTCGATGGCTGCAACTGTGTTACTATCAGAACGTAAATACAACACTCCGTTGAAAAATGCGCCACCTGATAAGCAGAGTATCTCAATTGGATTGTCCCAAACAATTTGATGCGTCCAATCACCAGCTTTGGAAGAGTATATCCCCACCTCTTCGATGCGATAATCGTACTTGTTATTCAGATTCAAAGCCACGGCAGTTACCAACTCGAACACATGGAAGTGGGAGGAGACGGACGGGTCGAATCCCAGGCGAGCATCGTTCACGAACAAGGAATACTCGGTGGCGGGCACGGATACCCACTTCTCAGTAGCAGGATTGCACACCACGTACTCCAACGTCCCAGGGTCATCCAACGCCTTGGGGGCAGTCCGGCGTCGGCAGAGGAGGAGGCCGTTGCAGCAATCCAAGATGTCAAGCTCCTCGCATTCAGGTAGGAACGAGAGTGAGGCGTCAAGAGGGCACCAGTTCCCCGAGACGCTTTGGTAAACATGTGGGCACCGTGGATCGCGGCCCATGCCGTAGGTTTTGTAGAAGAAGCCGGTGAGGGTCGACTGGGGAAGCTTCTCGCGGTGGTCGGGGTGGGAGATGATGTCCCGCCAGCGCGTGGAGACGCACTTACAGCAGCAGGTGGACTTGTAGGGCACGCGCGAGATGACCTCGACCAGGAGGTCGTCGGGGAGCTTGATCGTCGGATCGCTCATGAGGGCCGCCTCCATGGATCCCGTCGCCATCTCCGGGGACGCAACGGGCGGCTAATCTGCAGATCGGGGGCGGCGGACGAGAGGTTAGAAAGATACTATACTACGTCCTAGCAGTGAGGGGAGAGCGAGAGAAAAGAGGACGTACCAGATGCGTGGCGCGCGGACTTCTTAGGGATAGGCGGCGAGAGCGCCGGCGTTGGGTGCTCCCATCCGCGCCGGCGAGTGGGTCGCGGCGAGCCGGTGAGGGTTTGGTTTGGTGCGGGACGACGAGATGAGTTAATTGCAACGAACTACCACACTTCGGCACGTCGTAACGGATCAGTACCACTAGTCATTTTTTTTGTCATGCAGTACCAACTCTAAACCTAAGTGTTGTAAAAAGGTCTGACAGCCGTATAAGCGCGTATTGAACACGTATCTGACCGCTGGGACCCATGTGTCAGGGGGCTGACGTGGCATGCTCTTTTACAAAAACAACCCTTACTTTTTATTTAATCACGCATATATCCTTTTTTTTCAAAAAAAGCTCCTGCCACAAGAAGCATTTTTTCAAAAATAACCGCTCTCGCGCGCCCCGCCTGGATTCGAACACGCACCCTGCCGTTAGACGAGGGCGCTCGCTGCCGCTGGGCTGCTGCTGCTTTTCGGATAAACTGCGCGCGTAAGTTTATTTATACATTGTGCCATTCGTTTTTTTTACAAAGCAGAAAATCACGCGACCGTCCGCCCGAATCGATCCCGCCGAGTCGTTCGCCGTGCGTCCTTGCTGCCTTTGCCACACGCCATCCTATGCGTCAACTAGTGGCTGCCTCAACTAGTACATGTATACCATGCAAAAAAAAACTAGTATGTGTATACGTCTTTAAACTCCGAGCCGTTCCGGTTTTTATGTGATACTAAAAAATATTATATGTCCATCGTGCAGTACAATTAAAAAAATGTTCACCGCATCGTTTAATATGTATATTGAACATTTTTTAATATACAATGATCTTATTTAAATATACGATATCATATTATAAAAACTTAATCGTGTATATATTGAACATTTTATAATATACGATGTCTATATACATGTGTGTGTGTGTATGATTTTTATCAATATACACACACTACGTTCGGTCTGAAGAATAAACCTGCTAGTCTTTGCATTGTTTTTGGGTTGAGTTCAAAAAATTTAAAATTACTCTGAAAGGTAGATAAAGTTTTTATGCATTTAAAAAAAATGTTCAGAACATTTTTGGGAAATTTTGAACGCGTATTTAAAATTTTTAGTATTTTATAAAATGTTCAACATGCATTATAAAATTTATTACGATTACACAATAATTTTTAGTACATGTTATCAATTTTTTGAGTAACTGTGCATTAATACAACAAATATACGCAGTAACTGTGAGTTGGCCATATAATTTGTTTAGTTGTGTATCTGAAAAATATAATGAGGATGCATAGTAATTGTGCATGCGTGTGGTTCTGAGTGAAGACACATAAAATTATCTGAATATTTGTTTTTTTACTCATTTTTTGTGAAAAGATGTGCTGGCCTCACTGGGCCGCGGTTGGGCCATCCTGCAGCCCATCCATCGCTGGTCGTTTAGCTCGAACAGATCGGATCGGGGACGAGGCACAGGGGCAGCGGGGTTTGAATCCAGCGACGGTTCCAGCGACTGCGCCGCCGCGCCGCCTTTAGCCGCTGCTCCGCCGAGCCAGCCGCTGCTCCGCTGCGCCGGCGAGCCAGCGATGGGGCTCCGGCGAGGGGAGGCCGGCGAGGTCGAGGCGGCGGGGCTTTTGAGTGATTCGATTTACAACAAAGGTGTTTTCTGCAAAAAAATATGCCAAGTTGGCTCCTGCCACACGGGTCCCAGTGGTCAGATACACCGTCAATACGCGTTTATACATTGCTTAGACCGTTTTGCAATACTTAGGCTTAGAATTGGTACTGCATGGCAAAAAAAAAGACTAATGGTACTGATCCGTTACGACGTGCCGAAGTGTGGTAGTTCTTTGTAATTAACTCCGACGAGATGGATGGATGATGGATGCTGCGGATTTTTTCCCCTTTTTGCAATTATCTGGGCTTTTTACTGGGCTGTATATGAGTCCAAAGACTCTCACTGATAGACACGCACGCCATTTTACACGATCTTAAAAAAAATATAGCCATGTTAAAAAAAATATAACCTTAGGCCCGTTCGTTTCACGGGAATTTTGCAGGATTTTTACACGCAAGAATTCCTACTGAATGCTTTTCCTTTGAAGTGTTCGCATTGTAGAATAGCAGTACAGTATTCCAAAAGAAATGCTGGCTTCCTGTGTCTATTCCGAAGGAACAAAAAAATCTACTCCAAGCTCATTTGTTGGCGGATGCCCGAGGGAAAGCACAGAAGTGCCCAAATAAAATGTTCTATGTAGATGCATTGTGAGTGAGAAAGGTACTAGCTAGCTGCGCCCTGGTGCTGCTGGTGTTTGCCTACAACTTGGTGGGTACCAACAATTAGCTTTTTCTTTGGATTTTATCCCATGACCGGAACACCTCAGTTTTAGCCGATCCTCTATTTGAGTATCACAAAGGTTTTCAAGCTACATGCAACCCAATTACGTCACAGATTTATATTCCTATGTTTTTTCTATCCATCCACTCAAAACACGGCCTTTGTTCAAAGTTGCGACACTTATTATGGATCGAAGGGAGTCTTAATTAAAGAAATTTCTTCCAACCGTTACTTACATAGGCCGTCATGCAGGACAGAATAGTGCAATCTCAGATGTGCTAATAGGGATAAAGTATGTCTGTGTTCACAGAGATGAGTATGACAAATTGAATGTTTTTCATGACAAATTATGTTTGCCGAGTGGCAATTTTAGTTGCAAAGCATGGTAAATCCTTCTTGAACTACATGGCTGAAGGTGAGCAATTCATGAATCCGAGCAGTTCTTAAATTGCATAGGCGATGAACAGCTCACAGATCATGATGACCTATTCATAAACTACGTAGCTGATTAGCACTTCACAAATCCCCGAGCAGTTCATGGATCTCGTAGTAGCCGAGGATTTTTTTTCCAGTAATGTAACAATTTAGAAAAATTAGTGGAGGTCGTGTTGTGCGTACTGCTTGGTTCTTCCCAGTGATACCAGCTCCGGTCTCCTTGGACTTCCCATTCCTCTTTTTAATTTGATTCTAATTGCTATGACAAATATAAAAGTTGATGGTAGACTGTAATTAACTTAGAATGCAAATAATATGCAGCGATAATAGTGCCGCAAGCCAGCAAATCAGAAATCCGGAAGGGTTACATATATTCCCCAAATCCTGAAACTGCAGTCTGTGTGTGGACTGTGGATTAATTACAGGGCTTAAAAAACAAAGTAAAAGTAAATTTGATCAACAAAGCACAAATATATTTACAATCTCTGTCTTATTTTTCTGCTAGATGATTGTTGGCACTGTTGACATTTCAAATTTTGAAAACCGTGTCCCCCCAAAAAGATGAGAGTAATTGTAGACAAGAATAATGCATTCTAGGCATGCATGGCAACCATGCCAGTGTGAAAACGTACATCATGTACTCCTTATTTCAAATATTTCTAATTACCCAAGAAATATTTGAAGAAAACCAAGCGTTGGTCCTCAATTGACCACATCAAGGACCAGCTTGCGGGACTTGTAGACTGACCACTTCATGCGCCGGTAATACGCGGCTTGCATAAGCGCGAGCGAGAGTAGGAAGATCCATTTGACTCCCATCTATGACACAATCACAAGGTGGAGTAAGCAATTACGGAGTAGATAATTTATGCTGCCATTCAAATAAAATGGGTGGTGTAGAGCAAGAGGGCTACCAGCTTTCTCTCTTCCATCTCAGGCTCAGCCGCCCATGACAAGAATGAGACAACATCTTTACCCATCTGGAGTTTAGACAGAAGAAGCAATCCATTCTTTAATTTAGTACTGAATCCGCGGCATAAATTCCGCGATGCTCACAATAGAAAAATAAGTTTACCTGAGCTTCCGTTGCAGGAGTACCGTCTTCATACTCGACAGCTCCATCACTAAGCATCTTGGGCATGGCTATGGCGCCACCAGGAAAGTAGGGATTGTAATGCAAGCCTTCACGAATCTAGATTTTTAAATCAAAGTCAGAAGGTTAAGATTTAAGACTCAGTCAGAGAGCGAATACGAATATGATAGGGCGTACGAATTTTATCAGAGTATAACCTGAACAAGCTGCTACCTTACCAGACAACTTCAAGCAAGAGAGAAAGATCCATACTCACTGGAAATTTTGATTGCAATATTCCTTTTCACAGTAGAATTCTCAGAGCAATTTTTCAAAAAAAAGAAATTAAAAAAAAATCTCAGATGAACTTGGTAATCCTCTCAAATTCCAAGTGAAAAAGATTAGGTTTAGTGACCAGAGAGTGGCACAGCATTTTAAGATTCTTCACTTAGTAGACCAAACTTTGAAGTTGAATAGCCCAAAGGCTGGTGATAATATCGTTAACCCAGTTATTGCATAATGCACCTTAGAGTGTAGCTATGGCTCTTATGGTTTATAGGGGACTGGGGGTCCAACATTTAAAACTGGTTATACATAAAACTAGTAGCAAAGAAAAAATAGAACTCCCAAGAAGATATTTGTCATACTCTTTAGAACTCCCAAGAAGATATTTGTTCATACTCTTTAAAACTCCCAAGAAGATTTTTATTCATACTCTTTAGAAATTAAAATAGCAGCTGACAATCCTGTGGAGTATCCAACCTCACTTTATCAGGCTGATCAACATGCCACTACAACTAAAATGACTATCTAGCAGCACCAACAAGTCACAACATGTTTGTAATAAGCAGAAGCAGAACCTACAAAAAACACATCTGAATTCTGAACTACAGTTCCAACACCGCATTTGTCAGCATGGGAAAGATACTAGTTAATGCATACATGTGTTACTCGAATAATGAACCGTTAGAAGAAAATAGTGCGAAAGGATTAAAGTTTGGGTAAATTCAGTGCCAGTCCAGAACAACTGTGTATGCCCATCGTGCACCAATGTGAGTCCGTTGTATCCATATGGTTGCTGCTACTACTTACGCATAATGTGGGAAATATCACATTGAGAACCACAAGAAGCCATCAACCCAAATTTAAACGAGAGAGAATTACCGAGACGCCTGCAGGTGGATCACGGTAACCAGTAAGAAGAGAGAAAACGTAGTTCTGGCCATTGTGCCTGGCCTGCAAAAATGTTAGCAAAGAGTGAGATGCAATTTTGAGGGAAAATATTGGATGGATGCAACCCGAATCCATTAATCGGTCACCTTTGTGATCAAGCTGAGGTCTGGAGGGTATGCTCCACCATTTGAAAATCGAGCTGCTTGCTCATTTGCATATGGTTGCGGGAGACGGTCGCTCAGCTTACCCGGGCGCGTGAACATTTCGCCTTCATCGTTAGGCCCATCAACCACCTCAATCTCAGCAGCCATTGCCTTTGTTTCCTCCTCTGTGTAGGCAACACCCACCAGGTCTCGATGCGAGATCAGGGACATCGAGTGACAGGAGGCACACACTTGCTGATAAACTTGGTGTCCACGCCTTATTCTGCTCATATGTTCTCAAGAAAATTAAAGAGGTTTACAAGAGATATTATCAGTTCAAGAGAATGTTTTTACAGAGAGCATAATGGTATTACTATTCCCCTGTTGCTGAACTTGGACTGTTATTCCGTTATTACTTTCAGTAGTGGAAACTGGACACAATTTGCCGGTGTATGGAAAATAACAATGGCATACTACTTTATATTGTGCTAAGTGGACTCGAGCATAATACTGTACGATCAATAGCTACTGTGCTTTCATGCTATTAGTTGCAGTCAACTGGTAAGAAAAGAGTTGTTTGACAACAGAAGAAGATTTAACTCACGATGCGTGATCATAAGAACTAAGGATGCCTTCATGTGGCCAGGGATAGCTCGGAGATTCTAGCCCGTGCTCTGCTTCATCAGCTGACGCTATTGTACCAAAGCTTAAAAGGCCAGAAGCACCAACTCCAAGAATAGCCAATGCTTTCAGTCCAGTGAAGCCATAGGTTCCTTCTTGATGATTTATCCGGAATGAAGAAACAAGAGATGAACCCTGTAAGAACAAGTGTAAGATTCCCGGGAAAAAAAGTACTCCCTCCGTCCGAAAATACTTGTCATAGAAATGGATACAAATGGGTGTATCTAGAACTAAAATACATCTAGATACATCCATTCCTTGGACAAGTATTTCCGGACGGAGGGAGTAAGATAACTAACTTCAGTTATAAAATGTAACCCCCCTAGTACAATTTTAGATCTATTAGCTTTTGGTAGATTGACTGTTTTATATGGACTGAGGCTTTAACTGAGTGTAGCGCTTGACAATACTACTCTATTCCGGGACTACCGGACTATACAAGCAAAACAAAAAAAATCAAGTTCAGTTGCCAACTACTCCCTCCGTTCGGAATTACTTGTCTCGAAAATGGATGTATTTAGAACTAAAATACATCTAGATACATCCATTTCTGCAACAAGTAATTCCGAACGGAGGGAGTATGTCTTTTTCTTTTGCGAGACTGAATTAACTGGTCATAAAGAACAGTACTGTAATACAAAAAAATGGGATGCCATAACAAATTTTGTAAGGCGGCTTATTTATCTCTTACTGGAAACTATAAAGTAATTACAAGCAATATCTGGAAATTGTGCATGCTAATGGTAATCCACCATAGCAGCATCTAAGATAAACTTCAGACGACCCATTTAAAATACTAATTTGGTGCATATATATGTAAAGTTTGTAACTAGAACACTTTTGACCAACTACAGTAACGTAATTCTTATGCAGAGGCCGGGGTGCTCCCCCTTTTCGAAAAAACAGTAACGTAATTCTTAAGATGCTGGCTCTTCGATTAAAGGAAACCACTAAAAAGTGAAGAACATAATACAGTAAATTAATTAATTTTTTAAAGGTAAAAAGGAAATTTGGAAAATACTTACAGATGGGCGCTGTTGAAATGCTTTCTTCAGAAGCTGGCTGATGCCCCTCCCAGTAGCCATCTGCAACGCTGTGCCAGGACATCCCAAACAGGCCGGTTAACAGCTAGGAGTTTCAGTCTTGCAGCACAATAATTATTGACTTCTTGTACAGTACAGAGATTCCAAACTTGAAGGTAAAGCATGGAAGCTCCCTGAATTCCAATTGATGGATAATGATTTACAGTTCAGCTACTACCAGAGGAGCTTAAAAGGAACGAACCGAAAGCCTAAAACTATGGGAAAATGTACAAAGCGATGACAGGATTCTGCAACGGGCTCAAAATTCGTCAGAACAAACGTGCCGCCGTTCAGAATGGGTAGTAGCTCTGTAGTTAACATCCGAACATATGTAGCTACATACAAGCAAGTCATTCCTTTTTAGAATTGAGGAGCAGAGCTCCCAATTTCAATTCGCCGGGGAAATGGATAATACAAAAGTAGCAGAGTCTGCGTGATGTTCGTATAAAAAACATACATACAAAAAAGAATCACAAACTAGGTACTGTAGTACTTTGCACGCCTGCAGGAGATCAAACGTGCCGGCACCCAGATCCCGACACGCGGAAGAAGAAGAAGAAGAAGCAGAGGCGGGTCGAGTTCGGCAACCGGTACCTGCGCTGCGAGGAGCCGCTGGAGAAGGGCGCCGGACCGGAGAGCGAGCGGCCGGAGGGGATGCACGTCTGCTGTCTGCGCGATTGGAGGCGGGGGAGGAGGGAGAGTGGCGGGGAGCTGGGCTTTGTGGCGCTCCGATGGCCGTGCGTGGTGGCGGCTGGAGGAAGGTGCTGACCCGTGGGCCCGAGTTATTCGAGTGAGTTTCAAGCTCCACTTTTTTTTTTTTTTTTTGAGGAGAGGAGTTTCAAGCTCCACTTGAAACTGTCTGTCCACGTCGCTATGACGAGACTTGTGATTTGGGAATGGGCTGGCCAGCTCTGGCACGGACCTTGTCCCTGTCGGCCCGTCTGTTCTGTTCAGGGACATGGAGCCGGCCCAGTTGTTCAATATCGGGTGGACTCGTGTCTTATTGGGCAACATGGTGGTCTGACCTGTTTCAATACTAGATTGCACAAGAATAAAGAGCAAGCACTCAAAAAAAAAAGAATAAAGAGCAATTATACAACAATATTATTTCAACTACCCCTAGAAAAGAATATTATTTCAACTAGAATCATTTAGCAGAAGAGATTTTTAGTAAGTTATAGGATATTTAGATTTTATTTGTTCAAAGAAAAAAAAGAACATATGCAACTCCGTACCATGAATCGTTTACATCATAAGGTAGCATATTTGTACTCTGAAACCAAAAAAGTATTGGGTCAATAGATTAAAAATCTTCATATAAGCATTAGGGGTAACAACCTTGAAAAGGAATGTGCATTGCAACGACGGACTAGAGTCTTGGACCACTAATTTTGGGTCGACCCGTTTATCCCGGTCAGCCGATGATGACTGGCTTCCTTGACCCGGTTTTCTTATGAAGTCTTCCCAAAAGATCCTTCGACTTTGAAATTGTGGCTGGACCAGTATCCCAATGGATAATGTCGATACATTCCCATTGTGAAGTGGGTTGCAGGTACGTTTCGCGCCTCCCAACCTTTCCCACGCGTGGTTGTTAATCATGCATTCGCAAAACATTGTACAAAAATTGTACAAAATATATCCGTGGTATATACAAAAATCTGTGGTTGTTAATCATGTATTCGCAAAATATTGTACAAAAATTATACAAAATATATCCGTGGTATATACAAAAATCTGTGGTTGTTAATCATGTATTCGCAAAATATTGTACAAAAGTTGTACAAAATATATCCGTGGTATATACAAAAATTGTAAAAAAAATCCGTGGTATATACAAAAATTGTACAAAATATATGAAAAAATAGACATAAAAATATAATTTTTCAAAAAATATTAATCATGTATTTTAAAAATGTTATTGTGTATACAAAAAATGTTTCTAGTGTATACACAAAGTATTGAATGTGTATGTAAAAAGAGTTGAGATCAAAAGAAAGAAAAGCAAAAAAAACAAAGAAAGCCGAGAAAGAAACAAAAAAAACAAAAAAAAGTAAAAACCATGAAAGAGATAAAGAAAATCGGTGGATAAACAAAGAAAAACATAAAACGGAGAAAACAGGTGAAGAGAAAATAAAACAAAAGAATCATAAAAGAAAACAAAAGGAAACAAGGGAAAAAGGAAGGAAAAAACGGAGCAAACCAGTATGTGAAACCGAGCGAGGAAGCGACCTAAGCGCGAGCGAATGACCCGAGCTAATGGGTCGGCCATGTATATGTGCGCCTTGAGGAGATGTTATTCTCGCTATAAGAGAGCCGAGAAACAACTCCGAGCCGCCTCATACTTTGACCCAACGAAGAAACCTGCCTTTCGCCACCGACACCTATAGCCCACAACACACAACCACTTACAAAACGAGCCCACCTAGCACAGACACCCTCCACATGGAAGACCAAGTCAAAATTGATAAGCAAATTCCAAAATTGGAGCCTCACAATATATAGAGTATTGATGTTCCTCATGGAGCAATAGTCAAAGAGATAGTAGAGAGCATGAAATTTTTTGAGTTGTGTATTTTTCATCCAGGAACTTTATTTTTGAAGCTCACAGTCTCACCAAAATGGCTCGTAAATTAGCCATAGGTAGGCATGTTTGGTTCGATAATCTACATGACTCTGTACTCTCACTGTAAAGAACTATAAAACCTTTTTCCATAGGTAGACATGGAGTACCTTTGAACATTTCTTGAATGAATAAAGTTGGCGAGATTCCTTAGAAAAAAAAACTTAGCACTCGCAAATAGGCGAGGCAGCTCTCGCGCGGCTCAGACTCTCTAACTTGCTTATAGCAAATCAGAGGCAACCTTGAGGCAGCTGGATGCTGTTTCTTTTCCATCGTGTGTCCCCTGCTCTGTTTCATGTTTCCTTCCCTCACACAACACAGTTCAGCCAGGCCAGCCCACATAAGCGACAAGGGAGGCCCATTCGGGAGCAAACAGCCCAGCTGCAGCGACAAGTGCATCTATGGACGATTAACTGAATGTAAACAGCAGAATAGAACAGAACATATTCAGACTGGATAGAAACCTGTAAAATACTCCGCTTTCAACCAGAATTCAACCAAAATCAACCAATACAAACATTAGTCATGATACAAATAACCATAATAACCTCCAACAAAATATAGTACTAGAGCTGCAGGTTCTACACAAAAGAACACCATTTTGCAGTGTTTTTCACAAATTTCTTCAAGCTGAACATATTCAGGCCAAAAGAAGAAGATGGACTATCTTCTTCTTGTCATGAAATAGGAACCTAAAGAAGATCTCCAAAATCCATATCATCAATTCCATTAGAAACCTGCAAAGAAAGAGGATCAAAATGAAACGTTGGAATAGAATAGTAGTTTAGAGAAGATACAACAACATTTAAAGTACCATTAGCAAGTCTGTGTAGCTCTTGAATGCATTGCTGGCATTATTAGCATTTTCAGTTGTTGCTTGAGTTTCTCCACCAACTTGATTCTCTTTCTCTTGCTGCTGCACAAAGAAACCCAACAAATTTATATATGATGTAGTAATAAATAAGTACACTAAATTGCAAGAATTTTCAGCAACATACGCTAGATTCCTTTGGGTCTTTCTTTTTGTACTTGCGTGTCTTCTCGATCCAAGGTTTATGTCTCTTTGAACTTTTAGGTTGAACCTCTTTTTCTTGAGGCGTGCAGAACTAAGCAAACCCTCATCTTGTTGAACATTAGGCTGCACATTAGAGGATTCACTCAAAATACTTCTAGATATCCTCAGTTTTTCCCGTACTTGCTTGGCAAGGATGTCCAATGCATTGTCCACCAACAAGATACATTCCGGATCGCTTATGCTTCACTTGCAAAATCATGAAATTTGTGAGAAACAAACTTGTACCGCAACATAGCATCCAATTTTGGATCTTCAATTATATCCCTTCCTTTGGTATCTTGTATAGTTCCAGATTTTGCTTCTCGGGTCCATCTCTTTAAAAGATAATGGTTTGGCAATAACTTGATATTCATCAAGTCAAGAACTTTTAAAGCATGCGCACACAATACTCCGGTCCTTTTAAACTGAAAACAGCTACAAGAAGCCGTTTGCTCCAAAGGATCACCGACAACTATGCGCTCTAGTTCGGAACTCAAATCACCATTAGCCCTCACAATTGTAACAACATATGTATTATCTCCATCCAATGCTCTACTACATGCAGCCATGGATCTTCTATATTCAGATTTGAATGCTTCAAATATGGCCGGTGTGTAAGCTTCGCTTGTTTGCAACAACATAGGAGTCTCCATCCCTATTCTAGGCAGTTTTTTAGTAGCTTCAAATTCTGCATCTAGCTCCTTGTTTCTTTTTCCTTGCACAGCCCTTTCAAAATGTTTTAAGAAGCGAATGATGTCAAAATCTGATTTGAGATGTTTTTTCAAATCACTATTGAAACTCTCACTTAATTGTGTGCTTCTCATTCCCAATGTGAAAACATCCCTCATGTAACATTCAGTCCACTTATCTTTTAACTTGTAGATGCTATCTAGCCATGAGGCCTTCTTCTTATCCACCTTATTTCTCATGATGTCAAATGCCTCTTCAAAGGCTGCCTTGTCCTCAATATTATACATACAAGCGCTGAAATCTAAGAGGATATGAGGTTCTTCATCTTCCTCTTTTTTTGATTCTTCAACTTTGCTATTGCACAAGTGCTTGACGGCATTTTGCATGATGTGGTAGGTGCACAAGCCATGCCATGCTTGGGTGAAAACATCCCCAACAGCTAATCCCATTGCCGTGTCTTGATCGGTAAATATAGCTCTAGGTTGCTTTCCGTTGTGTGCCTCTACAAAAGCCTCAAATAACCATTTGAAAGAGCCACGTGTTTCATAAAACAAAAGAGCAGCACCAAAAATAACGGTCTCTCTAAAATGATTGAATCCGACGAAAACACCAAAAGGCCTATATTCTTTGTTTGTGAAAAAAGTAGTGTCAAAGGCGATAACATCTCCAAAGTGTTCATAATCAATGCACATCTTTGCATCCGCAATATAGTACTTATTTGTTCTTCGAATCCAATTGTAAAGTATCTTTGTAAAGACGGATTCTCACCTGCTTTTGTTGAAAATACTTCAACATGCTTCCCTTTGACCATATGCTAACTCTCTTTGGCGCCTTTCTGCAAGTGATTTTTGTGATCACGAGGCGTGTAGCTGAGATTCATTGGACCCCAACAAGGCGACTAGCCAAGTCATGTGCATGCCTTGGCCTAATTCCAGAGTCATCGGCAGCCTCAATTTCAACGGCTTGCAATTCTGAAATCCTCTGTTGTGATGACATCAAATGGAAAGTTTGTGGTAAGTAGACACCATGATTGTGAGCAAGCACTACCTCCACCACTTCATAATGTCCTGCCACTCGATCTAATGAAAGACACATATGGACATCACAATTTGTTCTTGTTTCAGCTCTAGGGTTCTTTGTGAGATGATCCCTCTTGTCTTGTACTCGACGACCCTCCTTTGCACACACATATCTACATGAAGTTACCACTCCATCAATTTTACTTTTCCAGCTTGACCTTTTTCTGACCTCAAAACCTGCCCGCCTCCATAGTTAACCCAAAATGACCATGCCTCAGCCAAGTCTGTGAATTTCTGACCAACTTGAGGTAAGGACTGTTGGAAATATGCCCTAGAGGCAATAATAAAAGGATTATTATTATATTTCCTTGTTCATGATAATTGTCTTTTATTCATGCTATAATTGTATTATCCGGAAATCGTAATACACGTGTGAATACATAGACCACAATATGTCCCTAGTGAGACTCTAGTTGACTAGCTCGTTGATCAATAGATAGACATGGTTTCCTAACTATGGACATTGGATGTCATTGATAACGGGATCACATCATTAGGAGAATGATGTGATGGACAAGACCCAATCCTAAGCATAGCACAAGATCGTGTAGTTCGTTTTGCTAGAGCTTTTCCAATGTCAAGTATCTCTTCCTTAGACCATGAGATCGTGTAACTCCCGGATACCGTTGGAGTGCTTTGGGTGTACCAAACGTCACAACGTAACTGGGTGACTATAAAGGTGCACTACAGGTATCTCCGAAAGTGTCATTGGGTTGACACGGATCGAGACTGGATTTGTCACTCCGTGTTACGGAGAGGTATCACTGGGCCCACTCGGTAGTGCATCATCATAATGAGCTCAAAGTGACCAAGTGTCGCCACGGGATCATGCATTACTGATGCGAGTAAAGTGACTTGCGGTAACGAGATTGAGCGAGGTATTGGGATACCGACGATCGAATCTCGGGCAAGTAACATACCGTCGACAAAGGGAATAGTATCTGAGGTTGCTTGAATCCTCGACATCGTGGTTCATCCGATGAAATCATCGAGGAGTATGTAGGAGCCAACATGGGTATCCAGATCCGCTGTTGGCTATTGACCGGAGAACCGTCTCGGTCATGTTCGCATGTCTCCGAACCCGTAGGGTCTACACACTTAAGGTTCGGTGACGCTAGGGTTATTAGGAAGACTTGTATGTGATTACCGAATGTTGTTCGGAGTCCCGGATGAGATCCCGTACGTTACGAGGAGTTCCGGAATGGTCCGGAGGTAAAGATTTATATGTGGGAAGTTGTCAAACGGACACCGGAAAGTTTCGGGGTCATATCGGTATTGTACCGGGGCCACCGGAGAGGTTCCGGGGGTCCACCGGGAGGCCACCTCTCGGAGGGCCTCATGGGCCACAAGGCAGGGAACCAGCCTGGAGGGCTGGGCGCCCCCTTGGGCCCATGCGCCTAGGGTTGGGGGAACCCTGGTGGGGCGCCTTTGCTTGGGGGCAAGCCCCCTGCCCCCTCTAGATCTCATCTAGAGGGGCCGCCCCTGCCCCTTCCCTATAAATAGAGGGGTGAGGGAGGATGCAACACACTTCAAGGCGCAGCCCTCCCTCCCCAACACCTCCCTCCTCCGCGTGTGCTTGGCGAAGCCTGCCGAGAACTATCACTCCATCACCACCACGCCGTCGTGCTGTTGGAGCCTTCTTCCTCAACCTCTCCTTCCCCTTGCTGGATCAAGAAGGAGGAGACATCGTCCGTTCCGTGCGTGTGTTGAACGCGGAGGTGCTGTCCGCTCGCACTTGGTCATCGGTGATCCGAATCACGGCGAGTACGACTCCATCATCACCGTTCCTTGAACGCTTCCGCACGCGATCTACAAGTGGTATGTAGATGCAATCTCTCCCATGACTCGTTGCTTAGATGAACTCATAGATGGATCTTGGTGAAACCGTAGGAAAATTTTTATTTTTCTCGCAACGTTCCCCAACAAAGTGGCATCATGAGCTAGGTCTATCGTAGTTCTCTATTGCACGAGTAGAACACAATTTTGTTGTGGGCGTAGATCTTGTCAACTTGCTTGCCGCTACTAGTGTTTTCTTGCTTCAGCGGTATTGTGGGATGAAGCGGCCCGGACCGACCTTACACGTACGCTTACGTGAGACAGGTTCCACGACTGACATGCACTAGTTGCATAAGGTGGCTAGCGGGTGTCTGTCTCTCCTACTTTAGTTGGAGCGGATTAGATTAAAATGGTCCTTATGAAAGGTAAATAGAAGTTGACAAAATCACGTTGTGGTTATTCATAGGTAAGAAAGCGTTCTTGCTAGAACCCAATTGCAGCCACATAAAAGATGCAACAACAATTAGAGGACGTCTAACTTGTTTTTGCAGCAATTGTCATGTGATGTGATATGGCCAGAAGTTGTGATGAATGATGAATGATATATTGTGATGTATGAGATCATGTTCTTGTAATAGGAATCACGACTTGCATGTCGATGAGTATGAAAACCGGCAGGAGCCATAGGAGTTGTCTTAATTATTGTATGACCTGCGCGTCATTGATTCAACGCCATGTAAATTACTTTACTTTATTGCTAAACGTGTTAGCCATAGTAGTAGAAGTAATAGTTGGCGAGCAACTTCATGGAGACACGATGATGGAGATCATGATGATGGAGATCATGGTGTCATGCCGGTGACAAGATGATCATGGAGCCGAAGATGAAGATCAAAGGAGCTATATGATATTGGCCATATCATGTCACTACTTTATATAATTGCATGTGATGTTTATTATGTTTATGCATCTTGTTTACTTAGAACGGCGATAGTAAATAAGATGATCCCTTAGAATAATTTCAAGAAAGTGTTCCCACTAATTGTGCACCGTTGCTAAAGTTCGTCGTTTCGAAGCACCACGTGATGATCGGGTGTGATAGATCCTTACGTTCACATACAACGGGTGTAAGACAGTTTTACACATGCAAAACACTTAGGGTTAACTTGACGAGCCTAGCATGTACAGACATGGCCTCGGAACACAAGAGACCGAAAGGTCAAACATGAGTCGTATGGAAGATACGATCAACATGGAGATGTTCACCGACGATGACTAGTCCGTCTCACGTGATGATCGAACCACGGCCTAGTCGACTCGGATCATGTAACACTTAGATGACTAGAGGCATGTCAAATATGAGTGGGAGTTCATTAAATAATTTGATTAGATGAACTTAATTATCATGAACTTAGTCTAAAGTCTTTGCAAAATATGTCTTGTAGATCAAATGGCCAACGCTCATGTCAACATGAACTTCAAATAGCGCTCCTAGAGAAAACCAAGCTGAAAGATGATGGCGGCAACTATTCGGACTGGTCCGGAACCCGAGGATCATCCTCATAGCAGCCAAGAAACAATATGTCCTAGAAGCACCGCTAGGTGATGCACCCATCCTGAAGAACCAAGACGTTATGAATGCTTGGCAGTCTCGTGCTGATGATTACTCCCTCGTTCGGTGCGGCATGCTTTACAGTTTAGAACCGGGGCTCCAAAAGCGTTTTGAGAAACACGGAGCATATGAGATGTTCGAAGAGCTGAAAATGGTTTTCCAAGCCCATGCCGGGTCGAGAGATATGAAGTCTACGACAAGTTCTATAGTTGTAAGATGGAGGAAAACAGTTACATCGGTGAGCACATACTCAAAATGTCAGGTTGCACAACCGCCTTGCCCAGTGGACATTAACCTCCCGGACGAGGCGGTCATTGACAGAATCCTTGATCGCTCCCACCAAGCTACAAGAGCTTTGTGATGAACTACAATATGCAGGGATGGTGAAGACCATTCCTGAAGTATTCTCAATCTTTGAAGTCAGCAGAGGTTGAAATCAAGAAAGAACATCAAGTGCTGATGGTCAATAAAACCACTAAGTTCAAAAAGGGCAAGGGTAAGAAGAACTTCAAGAAGGACGGCAAAGATGTTGCCGCACCCGGTAAGCAAGTTGCCGGGAAGAAGTCAAAGAATGAACCCAAGCCTGAGACAGAGTGCTTTTATTGCAAAGGAAGAAGGGCCCTTTGAAGCGGAACTGCCCCAAATACTTAGCGGACGAGAAGGCCGGCAACATTAAAGGTATATTTGATATACATATAATTGATGTGTACCTTACCGATTACTCGTAGTAACTCCTGGGTATTTGATACCGTGCCGTTGCTCATATTTGTAACTCACAGCAGGAGCTGCGGAATAAACGGAGATCGCGAAGGACGAGGTGACAATGCGCGTCGGGAATGGTTCCAAGGTCGATGTGATCGCCGTCGGCACGCTACCTCTACATTTACCTACGGGATTAGTTTTAAACCTCAATAATTGTTATTTAGTGCCAAGTTTGAGCATGAACCATTGTATCAGGATCTCGTTTAATGCGAGATGGCTACTCATTTAAATTCGAGAATAATGGTTGTTCTATTTATATGAGAGACATGTTTTATGGTCATGCTCCGATGGTCAATGGTTTATTCTTAATGAATCTCGAGCGTAATGTTACACATATTCATAGTGTGAATACCAAAAGATGTAAAGTTGATAACGATAGTCCCACATACTTGTGTAATCGCTGCCTTGGTCACATTGGTGTCAAGCGCATGAAGAAGCTCCATTCTGATGGACTTTTAGAGTCTCTCGATTATGAATCATTTGACACATGCGAACCATGCCTCATGGGCAAAAAATGACCAAGACTCCGTTCTCCGGAACAATGGAGCGAGCAATCAACTTATTGGAAATCATACATACCGATGTGTGCGGTCCAATGAGCGTTGAGGCTCGCGGAGGATATCGTTATGTTCTCACTCTCACTGATGACTTGAGTAGATATGGGTATGTCTACTTGATGAAACACAAGTCTGAGACCTTTGAAAAGTTCAAGGAATTTCAGAATGAGGTAGAGAATCAACGTGACCGAAAGATAAAATTCTTACGATCGGATCGTGGAGGAGAATATTTAAGTCACAAATTTGGTACACACTTAAGAAAATGTGGAATCGTTTCACAACTCACGCCGCTGGAACACCTCAAATAAAGCGGTGTGTCCGAACGTCAGTGTCGCACTCTATTGGATATGGTGCGATCTATGATGTCTCTTACCGATTTACCGCTATCATTTTGGGGATCTGGCGCTAGAGACAGCTACATTCACATTAAATAGGGCACCGTCTAAATTCGATTGAGACGACACCGTATGAATTATGGTTTGGGAAGAAACCTAAGTCATGCGTTTCTAAAAGTTTGGGGATGCGATGCTTATGTCAAGAAACTTCAACTGAAAAGCTCGAACCCAAGTCGGAAAAATGCGTCTTCATAGGATACCCTAAAGGAAACCATTGGGTATACCTTCTACCTTAGATCCGAAGGCAAGATCTTTGTTGCCAAGAACAGATCCTTTCTCGGAAAAGAGTTTCTCTCGAAAGGAGTAAGTGGGAGGAAAGTAGAACTTCGATGAAGTACTACCTCTTGAACCGGAAAGTAGTGCAGCTCAGGAAAATGTTCTGTGGTGCCTACACCTCTTGGAGAGGAAATTAATGATGATGATCAAGGTACTTCGGATCAAGTTGCTACCGAACCGTGGGTCCACAAGGACACGTTCCACACCGTGAGTGGTATGGCAACCTGTCACGGAAATCATGTTGTTAGACAACGGTGAACCTTCAAACTATGAAGAAGCGATGGCGGGCCGGATTCCAACAAATGGCTTGAAGCCATGCAATCCGAGATAGGATCCATGTATGAAAACGAAGTATGGACTTTGACAGACTTGCCCGATGATCGGCGGCGATAGAAAACAAATGGATCTTTAAGAAGAAGACGGACGCGGATGGTAATGTCACCATCTATAAAGCTCGACTTGTCACTAAGGGTTATCGGCAAGTTCAAGGGATTGACTACGATGAGACTTTCTCTCCCGTAGCGAAGCTTAAGTCCGTCCGAATCATGTTAGCAATTGCCGCATACTATGATTATGAGATATGGCAGATGGACGTCAAAACGGAATTCCTTAACGGTTATCTTAAGGAAGAGTTGTATATGATGCAGCCGGAAGGTTTTGTCGACCCTAAGAATGCTAACAAGGTATGCAAGCTCCAGCGATCCATTTATGGGCTGGTGCAAGCATCTCGGAGTTGGAACATTCGCTTTGATGAGATGATCAAAGCGTTTGGGTTTATGCAGACTTATGGAGAAGCCTGCGTTTACAAGAAAGTGAGTGGGAGCTCTGTAGCATTTCTCATATTATATGTAGATGACATACTTTTGATGGGAAATGATATAAAGGAGTAACTGGGTGCTACCAAACGTCACAACGTAACTGGGTGATTATAAAGGAGTACTACAGGTGTCTCCAAAGGTACTTGTTGGGTTGGCGTATTTCGAGATTAGGTTTTGTCACTCCGATTTTCGGAGAGGTATCTCTAGGCCTTCTCGGTGATACACATCACTTAAGCCTTGCAAGCATTACAACTAATGAGTTAGTTGTAAGATGATGTATTACGGAACGAGTAAAGAGACTTACGATAGCGAGATTGAACTAGGTATTGGATACCGACGATCGAATCTCGGGTAAGTAACATACCGATGACAAAGGGAACAACGTATGTCGTTATGCGGTTTGACCGATAAAGATCTTCGTAGAATATGTAGGAACCAATATGGGCATCCAGGTTCCGCTATTGGTTATTGACCGAGAATGGTTCTAGGTCATGTCTACATAGTTCTCGAACCCGTAGGGTCCGCACGCTTAACGCTTCGATGACGATTCATAATGAGTTTATAAGTATTGATGCACGAAGGTTGTTGAGTCCGGATGTGATCACGGACATGACGAGGAGTCTCGAAATGGTCGAGACATAAAGATTGATATATTGGAAGCCTATGTTTGGACTTGGAATGGTTCGAGTGAAAAGCAGGATATTACCGGAACACCGGGGTTACGGAACCCCGGGGGTATATGAGCCCTCATGGGCCTTGAGGGAGAAGGAGAAGGGCCGGCCAGGTGGGCTGCGCGCCCCCTCCCCTTCCAGTCCGAATAGGACAAGGAGAGGGGCGGCGCCTTCCCCTTTCCCTCCCCAATCCTACTCCAACTAGGAGAAGGGGAGTCCTACTCCCAGTAGGAGTAGGACTCCTCCTTAGTGCGCCTCCTCTAGGGCCGGCCACCTCCCCTTGTCTACTTTATATACGGAGGCAGGGGGCACCCCAAGACACACAAGTTGATCTACGGATCTTTCCTTAGCCGTGTGCGGTGCCCCCTTCCACCATATTCCACTTCGGTCATATCGTCGTAGAGCTTAGGCGAAGCCCTGCGCCGGAGAAGTCATATCGTCACAGTGCTTAGGCGAAGCCCTGCGTCGGTGGAGCATCAACATCGTCATCACGCCATCGTCTTGTGGAACTCATCCTCGACACTTTGCTTTGGATCGAGTCCGGGATCGTCATCGAAATTTGAGCGATGCGTAACTCGGAGGTGCCGTCGTTCGGTGCTTGGATCGGTCGGATCGTGAAGACATACGACTACATCAACCGCGTTGTTATAACGCTTCCGCTTCGGTCTCACGAGTGCGTGGGCGGACACTCTTCCCTCTCGTTGCTATGCCATCACCATGGTCTTGCGTGATCGTAGGAAAATTTTTGAAATTACGACGTTCCCCAACAGTGGCATCCGAGCCTAGGTTTTATGGTTTGATGTTATTTGCACGAGTAGAACACAAGTAAGTTGTGGACGATACAAGTCATACTGCCTACCAGCATGTCATACTTTGGTTCAGCGGTATTGTTGGACGAGACGATCCGGACCAACATTACGCGTACTCTTCTGTGAGACCGGTTCCCTCGACATGCTTTGCACATAGATGGCTTGCGGAAGACTGTCTCTCCAACTTTAGTTGAACCGAGTGTAGCTACGCCGGTCCTTGAGAAGGTTAAAAGCGAGTCTATTTGACAAACTATCGTTGTGGTTTTGATGCGTAGGTAAGAACGGTTCTTGCTCAGCCCGTAGCAGCCACGTAAAACTTGCAACAACAAAGTAGAGGACGTCTAACTTGTTTTTGCAGGGCATGTTGTGATGTGATATGGTCAAGACGTGATGCTATATTTTATTGTATGAGATGATCATGTTTTGTAACCGAGTTATCGGCAAGCTGGCGAGAGCCATATGGTTGTCGCTTTATTGTATGAAATGCAATCGCGATGTAATGCTTTACTTTATTACTAAGCGGTAGTGATAGTCGTGGAAGCATAAGATTGGCGAGACGACAACGATGCTATGATGGAGATCAAGGTGTCGCGCGGTGACGATGGTGATCATGACGGTGCTTGGCGATGGAGATCACAAGCACAAGATGATGATGACCATATCATATCACTTATATTGATTGCATGTGATGTTTATCCTTTATGCATCTTATCTTGCTTTGATTGTGGTAGCATTATAAGATGATCTCTCACTAAAAATTATCAAGAAGTGTTCTCCCTGAGTATGCACCGTTGCCAAAGTTCGTAGTACCCAGACACCACGTGATGATCGGGTGTGATAAGTTCTACGTCCATCTACAACGGGTGCAAAACAGTTGCACACGCAGAATACTCGAGTTAAACTTGACGAGCCTAGCATATAACAGATATGGCCTCGGAACACGGAGACCGAAAGGTCGAGCGTGAATCATATAGTAGATATGATCAACATAGTGATGTTCACCGTTGAAACTACTCCGCCTCACGTGATGATCGGACACGGTTTAGTTGATATGGATCACGTGATCACTTAGATGACTAGAGAGATGTCTGCCTAAGTGGGAGTTTTTAATATGATTAATTGAACTTAAATTTATCTTGAACTTAGTACCTGATAGTATTTTGCTTGTCTATGTTTTTTGTAGATAGATGGCTCGTGTTGTTGTTCCGTTGAATTTTAATGCGTTCCTTGAGAAAGCAAAGTTGAAAGATGATGGTAGCAATTACACGGACTGGGTCCGTAACTTGAGGATTATCCTCATTGCTGCACGAAAAATTACGTCCTGGAAGCACCATTTGGGTAGCGAACTGCTGCAGATGCTGAGCCGAAGTTATGAACGTCTGCAAAGCGGTGATGACTACTCTATAGTTCGATGTGCCATGCTTTACGGCTTAGAACCGGGTCTTCAACGACGTTTTGAGCGTCATGGAGCATATGAGATGTTCCAGGAGTTGAAGTTAATATTTCAAGCAAATGCCGGATTGAGAGATATGAAGTCTCCAATAAGTTCTATAGCTGCAAGATGGAGGAGAATAGTTACATCGGTGAACACATACTCAAAATGTGCAGGTATAACAATCACTTAATTCAATTTGGGAGTTAATCTTCCGGATGATAGTGTCATTGATGTAATTCTCCAATCATCGCCACCAAGCTACAAGAGCTTCGTGATGAACTATAATATGCAAGGGATGACTAAGACAATTCTGAGCTCTTCGCGATGCTAAAAGCTGCGGAGGTAGAAATCAAGAAAGAGCATCAAGTGTTGATGGTCAACAAGACCACTAGTTTCAAGAAAAAGGGCAAAGGGAAGAAGAAGGGAAACTTCAAAAGAAACAGCAAGAAAGTTGCTGATCAAGAGAAGAAACCCAAGTCTGGACCTAAGCACGGCCGAAGTGTTTTTCTGCAAGCGGACGGACCTTTGAAGCGGAACTGCCCCAAGTATTTGGCGGATAAAAAGGATGGCAAGGTGAACAAAGGTATATGTGATATACATGTCATTGATGTGTACCTTACTAGAGCTCGTAGTAGCACTGGTATTTGATCTTGGTTACATTGCTAATATTTGCAACTCGAAGCAGGGGACTACTGAATAGACGAGCACTTGCAAAGGACGAGGTGACGATGCGCGTGGGAAATGGTTCCAAAGTCAATGTGATCGCGGTCGGCACGCTACCTCTACATCTACCTTCGGGATTAGTTTTAGACCTAAATAATTGTTATTTGGTGCCGGCGTTGAGCATGAACATTATATCTGGATCTTGTTTAATGCGAGACGGTTATTCATTTAAATCGAGAGAATAATGGTTGTTCTATTTATATGAATAATATCTTTTATGGTCATGCACCCTTGAAGAATGGTCTATTCTTGTTGAATCTCGGCGGTAGTGATACACATATTCATAATGTTGAAGCCAAAAGATGCAGAGTTGATAATGATAGTGCAACTTATTTGTGGCACGCCATTTAGGTCATATCGGTGTAAAACGCATGAAGAAACTCCATCTTGATGGGCTTACGGAATCACTTGATTATGAATCACTTGGTACTTGCGAACCGTGCCTCATGGGCAAGATGACAAAACGCCGTTCTCCGGAACTATGGAGCGAGCAACAGATTTATTGGAAATCATACATACCGATGTTTGTGGTCCAATGAATGTTGAGGCACGCCGAATGGTATCGTTATTTTCTCACCTTCACAGATGATTTGAGCAGATATGGGTATATCTACTTAATGAAACACAAATCTGAAACATTTGAAAAGTTCAAAGAATTTCAGAGTGAAGTGGAAAATCATCGTAACAAGAAAATAAAATTTCTACGATCTGATCGTGGAGGAGAATATTTGAGTTCTGAGTTTGGTTTACATTTGAAACAATGTGGAATAGTTTCAACTCACGCCACCCGGAACACCACGGAGAAATGGTGTGTCCGAACGTCAGAATCGTACTTTACTAGATATGGTGCGATCAATGATGTCAATTTCCGATTTACCGCTATCATTTTGGGGTTATGCTTTAGAGACGGCCGCATTCACGTTAAATAGGACACCGTCAAAATCCGTTGAGACGACGCCTTATGAACTGTGGTTTGGCAAGAAACCAAAGTTGTCGTTTCTTAAAGTTTGGGGCTGCGATGCTTATGTAAAGAAACTTCAACCGGATAAGCTCGAACCCAAATCGGAAAAATGTGTCTTCATAGGATATCCAAAGGAGATCATGGGTACACCTTCTATCACAGATCTGAAGGCAAGATTTTCGTTGCTAAATTCGGATCCTTTCTAGAGAAAGAGTTTCTCTCGAAAGAAGTGAGTGGGAGGAAAATAGAACTTGATGAGATAATCAGATTCGCTCCCTTATTGAAAAGTAGTTCATCACAAGAAATGGTTCTGTGACAACTACACCAATTAGTGAAGAAACTAATGATGATGATCATGAAACTTCAGATCAAGTTACTCTTGAACCTCAGAGGGTCGACCAGAATAAAATACGCACCCGAGTGGTACGGTAATCCTATTACGGAAGTCATGTTACTTGACCATGGCGAACCTACAAACTATGAAGAAGCGATGGTGAGCCCAGATTCGCAAAATGGCTGGAAGCCATGAAATCTGAGATGGGATCCATGTATGAGAACAAAGTATGGACTTTGGTTGACTTGCCCGATGATCGGCAAGCCATTGAAAATAAATGGATCTTTAAGAAGAAGACCGACGCCGATGGTAATGTAACCGTCTACAAAGCTCGACTTGTTGCGAAAGGTTTTCGACAAGTTCAAGGGGTTGACTACGATGAGACTTTCTCACCCGTAGCGATGCTTAAGTCTGTCCGAATCATGTTAGCAATTGCCGCATTTTATGATTATGAAATTTGGCAAATGGATGTAAAACTGCATTCTTGAATGGATTTCTAGAAGAAGAGTTGTATATGATGCAACCAGAAGGTTTTGTCGATCCAAAAGGTGCTAACAAAGTGTGCAAGCTCCAACGATCAATTTATGGTGCAGTGCAAGCCTCTCGGAGTTGGAATAAACGCTTTGATAGTGTGATCAAAGCATATGGGTTTACATGCACTTTTGGAGAAGCCTGTATTTACAAGAAAGTGAGTGGGAGCTCAGAGCATTTACGATATTATATGTGGACGACATATTATTAATTGGAAATGATATAGAATTTCTGGATAGCATAAAAGGATACTTGAATAAAAGTTTTTCAATGAAAGACCTCGGTGAAGCTGCTTACATATTGGGCATCAAGATCTATAGAGATAGATCAAGACAGCTTAATTGGACTTTCACAAAGCACATACCTTGATAAAATTTTGAAAAAGTTCAAAATGGATCGTGCAAAGAAAGGTTTTTTACTGTGTTGCAAGGTGTAAGATTGAGTCGACTCAATGCCCGACCACAACAGAAGATAGAGAGAAAATGAAAGATGTTCCTATGCTTCAGCCATAGGCTCTATCATGTATGCAATGTCTGTACCGCACTGACGTATGCTTAGTTGTAAGCTTGGCGGGAAGGTACCAAAGTAATCCAGGAATGGATCATCAGACAATGATCAAGAACATCCTGAAATACCTGAAAAGGACTAAGGATATGTTTCTCGTATATGGAGGTGACAAAGAGCTAGTCGTAAATGGTTACGTCGATGCAAGCTTTGACACCGATCCGGACGATTCTAAATCGCAAACCGGATACGTGTTTTTATTAAGCGGTGGAGCTGTCGGTTGGTGCAGTTCTAAACAAAGCGTCGTGGCGGGATCTACATGTGAAGCGGAGTACATAGCTGCTTGAAGCAGCAAATGAAGGAGTCTGGATGAAAGAGTTCATTTCCGATCTAGGTGTTGTACCTAGTGCGTCGGGACCGATGAAGATCTTCCGTGACAATCTTGGTGCAATTGCCTTGGCAAAGGAATCCAGATTTCACAAGAGGACCAAGCACATCAAGAGACGCTTCAATTCCATTCGGGACCAAGTCCAAGTGGGAGACATAGAGATTTGCAAAATACATACGGATCTCAGATGTTGCGCACCTGCTAACTAAGCCTCTTCCACGAGAAAAACATGATCAGCACCAAGACTCCATGGGTGTTAGGATCATTACTTTGTAATCTAGATTATTGACTCTAGTGCAAGTGGGAGACTGAAGGAAATATGCCCTAGAGGCAATAATAAAGTTATTATTTATTTCCTTATATCATGATAAATGTTTATTATTCATGCTAGAATTGTATTAACCGGAAACATAATACATGTGTGAATATATAGACAAACAAGATGTCACTAGTATGCCTCTACTTGACTAGCTTGTTAATCAAAGATGGTTATGTTTCCTAACCATGAACAAGGAGTTGTTATTTGATTAACAAGGTCACATCATTAGTAGAATGATCTGATTGACATGACCCATTCCGTTAGCTTAACACTTGATCGTTTAGTATGTTAATGCTTTCTTCATGACCCATACATGTTCCTGTAACTATGAGATTATGCAACTCCGTTTACCGGAGGAACACTTTGGTGCTACCAAACGTCACAACGTAATCGGGTGATTATAAAGGAGTACTACAGGTGTCTCCAAAGGTACTTGTTGGGTTGGCGTATTTCGAGATTAGGTTTTGTCACTCCGATTGTCGGAGAGGTATCTCTAGGCCTTCTCGGTGATACACATCACTTAAGCCTTGCAAGCATTACAACTAATGAGTTAGTTGTAAGATGATGTATTACTGAACGAGTAAAGAGACTTACCGTAGCGAGATTGAACTAGGTATTGGATACCGACGATCGAATCTCGGGTAAGTAACATACCGATGACAAAGGGAACAACGTATGTCGTTATGCGGTTTGACCGATAAAGATCTTCGTAGAATATGTAGGAACCAATATGGGCATCCAGGTTCCGCTATTGGTTATTGACCGAGAATGGTTCTAGGTCATGTCTACATAGTTCTCGAACCCGTAGGGTCCATACGCTTAACGCTTCGATGACAGTTCATAATGAGTTTATAAGTATTGATGCACCGAAGGTTGTTCGAGTCCCGGATGTGATCACGGACATGACGAGGAGTCTCGAAATGGTCGAGACATAAAGATTGATATATTGGAAGCCTATGTTTGGACTTGAATGGTTCCGAGTGAAAACAGGATATTATTTAACACCGGGTTACTGGAACCCGGGGTATATGGGCCCTCATGGGCCTTGAGGGAGAAGGAGAAGGGCCGGCCAGGTGGGCTGCGCGCCCCTCCCCTTCCGGTCCGAATAGGACAAGGAGAGGCGGCGCCCTTCCCCTTTCCTCCCCAATCCTACTCCAACTAGGAGAAGGGAGTCCTACTCCGTAGAGTAGGACTCCTCCTTGGTGCGCCTCCTCTAGGGCCGGCCACCTCCCCTTGTCTCCTTTATATCTGAGGCGGGGGCACCCCAAGACACACAAGTTGATCTACGGATCTTTCCTTAGCCGTGTGCGGTGCCCCTTCCACCATATTCCACTTGGTCATATCGTCGTAGAGCTTAGGCGAAGCCTGTAGGAGAAGTCATATCGTCATGAGCTTAAGCGAAGCCCTGCGTCGGTGGAGCATCAACATCGTCATCACGCCGTCGTCTTGTGGAACTCATCCCCGACACTTTGCTGGATCGGAGTCCCGGGATCGTCATCGAAATAGCGTGTGCGTAACTTCGGAGGTGCCGTCGTTCGGTGCTTGGATCGGTCGGATCGTGAAGACATACGACTACATCAACCGCGTTGTTATAACGCTTCGCTTTCGGTCTCACGAGTGCGTGGACGGACACTCTTCCCTCTCGTTGCTATGCCATCACCATGGTCTTGCGTGATCGTAGGAAATTTTTTGAAATTACTACGTTCCCCAACACTATTATGTATGCCATGCTGTGTACCAGACCTGATGTAAACCTTGCCGTAAGTTTGGTAGGAAGGTACCAAAGTAATCCCGGCAAGGAACACTGGACAGCGGTCAAGAATATCCTGAAGTACCTGAAAAGGACAAAGGACATGTTTCTCGTTTATGGAGGTGATGAAGAGCTCGTCAGAAGGGTTACGTCGACGCTTAGCTTCGACACGCATCTGGATGACTCTAAGTCACAAACCGGATACATGTATATGTTGAATGGTGGAGCGATGGTGGTGCATTTTGCAAGCGAAGCGTCGTGGCGGGATCTACATGTGAAGCGGAGTACATGGCAACCTCGGAGGCAGCGCATGAAGAAATTTGGATGAAGGAGTTCATCACCGACCTAGGAGTCATACCCAATGCGTCGGGGGCGATCAAACTCTTCTGTGACAACACTTGAGCTATTGCACTTGCCAAGGAGCCCAGGTTTCACAAGAAGACCAGGCACATCAAGCGTCGCTTCAACTCCATCCGCGAAAATGTTCAAGATGGAGACATAGAAATTTGCAAAAGTGCATACGGATCTGAATGTCGCAGATCCGCTGACTAAACCTCTTCCATGAGCAAAACATGATCAACACCGTAACTCTATGGGTGTTCGATTCATCACAATGTAACTAGATTATTGACTCTAGTGCAAGTGGGAGACTGTTGGAAATATGCCCTAGAGGCAATAATAAAAGGATTATTATTATATTTCCTTGTTCATGATAATTGTCTTTTATTCATGCTATAATTGTATTATCCGGAAATCGTAATACACGTGTGAATACATAGACCACAATATGTCCCTAGTGAGCCTCTAGTTGACTAGCTCGTTGATCAATAGATAGTCATGGTTTCACGATTATGGACATTGGATGTCATTGATAACGGGATCACATCATTAGGAGAATGATGTGATGGACAAGACCCAATCCTAAGCATAGCACAAGATCGTGTAGTTCGTTTTGCTAGAGCTTTTCCAATGTCAAGTATCTCTTCCTTAGACCATGAGATCGTGTAACTCCGGATACCGTAGGAGTGCTTTGGGTGTACCAAACGTCACAACGTAATCGGGTGACTATAAAGGTGCACTACGGTATCTCCGAAAGTGTCTGTTGGGTTGACACGGATCGAGATCGGATTTGTCACTCCGTGTTACGGAGAGGTATCACTTGGGCCCACTCGGTAGTGCATCATCATAATGAGCTCAAAGTGACCAAGTGTCAGTCACGGGTCATGCATTACGCATGCAGTAAAGTGACTTGCCGTAGCAGATTGAACAAGGTATTGGGATACCGACGATCGAATCTCGGGCAAGTAACATACCGTCGACAAAGGGAATAGTATACTGAGGTTGCTTGAATCCTCGACATCGTGGTTCATCCGATGAAATCATCGAGGAGTATGTAGGAGCCAACATGGGTATCCAGATCCCATTGTTGGCTATTGACCAAGAACCGTCTCGGTCATGTGCATGTCTCCGAACCCGTGAGGGTCTACACACTTAAGGTTCGGTGGCGCTAGGGTTATTAGGAAGACTTGTATGTGATTACCGAATGTTGTTGAGTCCCGGATGAGAACCGGACGTCACGAGGAGTTCGGAATGGTCCGGAGGTAAAGATTTATATATGGGAAGTTGTCAAGCGGACACCGGAAAGTTTCGGGTCATATCGGTATTATCTGGGGCCACCGGAGAGGTTCCGGGTCCACCGGGAGGGCCACCCCTCTCGGAGGGCCTCATGGGCCACAAGGGGCAGGGAACCAGCCACGGAGGGCTGGCGCGTCCCCTGGGCCCATGCGCCTAGGGTTGGGGAACCCTAGTGGGGCGCCGCTGTGGGGGCAAGCCCCCTCCTCAAGCCGCCCTCTAGATCTCATCTAGAGGGGCCGCCCCTGCCCTTCCCCTATAAATAGATGGGTGAGGGAGGCTGCAACACACTTCCAAGGCGCAGCCTCCCTCCCCAACACCTCTCCTCCTCCGCGTGTGCTTGGCGAAGCCTGCCGGGGCTGTCACTCCATCACCACCACGCCCGTCGTCTTTGTTGGAGCCTTCTTCCTCAACCTCTCCTTCCCCTTGCCGGATCAAGAAGGAGGAGACGTCCGTCTGCACACGTGTGTTGAACGCGAGGTCTTTGTCCGTTCGGCACTTGGTCACCGTGATCTGAATCGCGGCGTAGTACGACTCCATCATCACCGTTCCTTGAACGCTTCCGCCTGTGATCTACAAGTGGTATGTAGATGCAATCTCTCTCCCATGACTCGTTGCTTAGATGAACTCATAGATGGATCTTGGTGAAACCGTAGGAAAAATTTTATTTTTTTGCAACGTTCCCTAACAAGGACGTACAAATCACATTCTCCCTGCACCAAAATAAATATATAGGTAATTCCAGTGTAAGCCTAACTTGCTATAGATCTAGATGTCAGCAAAGGAATTCCAGTGTAAGCCTAACTTACTTGTTGGTTTACGCCATTATCTCTTAATTTGAAGACATGAACTCAATAATTACTGCGAAATCATGAACAAATACAAGTAAGAAAATTTTCAATTTGTGAAGAAAATACAAGACAAAGAGGGAGATTTGTGGTTGCTACCAGAATCTGGAAGGAGGAGGAGGAGGAACGATAGTCGGAATCGATCGCCGGAAGTTTTCCTCGATCGGCCGGTGATTTCCTTTGGGGTTGCCGCATGATCGCCCAAAGCCGAGAGACAACATGACGAGCAGCGCAGCACACGCTTCCCCGCTAAAATCCTCTCATGCTCCCTTTGAAGTTTTGTTTTCCCTCCACTGTGTTGAAGTAGGCCTTTAGATGGGCTATGAAATCTGGGCTGGGCTGCTTATTTTAGGCTGAGTGAGGGATCGAAAGAAGCAGCCGACCGATCGAGAACGAACGGCATCTGGCGTGCGCTGGGCTGCCTCTGACTTGCTATAAGCAAGTTAGAGAATCTGAGCCGGCTCTCGCGATGTAGTAGTACTATGGACAGTTTTGACGAGCGGTGGTGGGCCCAGAGCGCAGTGACACCTTGGCAAGCCGACCTGCCTCTGCCGCTGTGGGGCGTGGACGTGTCACCGATAGGCAGGGGACGCATGGCGCCGCCCGCCGCTCTCGCCCGGGTCATATCCTGCCTTCTCCCCCCGCCCCTCCGCCCCCCTCCCATGCTCTCCACGCGTCTCCTCCGCCACCGCCTCGCCGCCGCCGCCGCTAGCTCCTCCCGCTCGCCCCTCCGCTTCGTCGCCGCCGCCATGTCCTCCTCCTCCTCCTCCTCCGCCGCCGCGCCCGGCGGCGGCCGGAAGCCGAACCGCCTCGCCGCCGAGCACAGCCCGTACCTGCTGCAGCACGCGCACAACCCGGTGAGCGATCCCTCCACCCCACCCCACCGAGCCTCTGCTTCCGTCTGCTCGCGCTCGCGCCGTGGGTTCCCCTCCCCCGCGGCGGGATTCCGCCGAGCACCTTGCGGTCGCGCGCGTGCTCCTTCGCGTCCGCCTGGTTCGGGGAGCACTTGCTGTATTTTTGGGTGCGAACGACCGAGTGCTCGGCTACAGACGTGGTCGAGCTATGTCCATATAGCCGAGACAAATGTTTGCTTGCCTTTTGCTCTCCAGTGGATTTTGGATTGTCTGTGGAATATAGGCACCGTTATTGAACTGGCATGCTTACTGATTCCATATGCAGGTTGACTGGTATCCTTGGGGAGATGAGGCTTTCGAGAAGGCTCGCAAATTGGACATCCCCATCTTTCTGTCAAGTAATGCACTGTCCAAAACATAGTGTAGTGCTCCATTTAGTAACTGAATTATGGGACAATTATAATAATGTTGCTTAGTGGACTGATTACTTGACGGGGTATCTTCGTGAACAATTGTGTTAGAGCAGTTATCAACTGGTGGTGCTGTAGTTCGGAGCAGAGTAATGACTGCCAATCCGGCTCTGTAAAATTTCCAATGAATAGTTCTGTAATGGATGGGTGTTGCCAAGTTCAAACTAAAGCTAGATTCAGTCAAATTCGTCTATTTTATTTCAGTGAAATCCAAACTTTTGACTTGTGTAATCGAAAATTAGTTAGTCCTTTGTTCTATCTTAACATCCTTCTTTTGCTGCATGGGAAATGTGGATGTGTCCGTGAAGTTGGCTATAGTACATGCCATTGGTGAGTTGTCTTTAGCATCTCTCGTTCTTTGTGTTTCGCGTGACTTATTTGCACAGTATAAAGATGTTAACCGCAGTTTTTATTATTGGCTGAATGTTAAAGGTGTCATGTAATGGAGGTGGAGTCTTTTGAGAATGAAGAAGTTGCTAAGATTCTAAATGATTGGTTTGTTAGCATCAAGGTAGTGTCGTGTTTATAAGCACTAGTTGCTAATTGTTTTACTTCCCACTCATTACATGTCTTTCGGTGTGTGGAAGTTATGCACATGCAATGTAACTGTAATTCTTCTTTCTGATTATTAGTTTTGACAGGTGGATCGTGAAGAGCGGCCAGATGTTGACAAGGTACTCTGCTTTCTAGTGATCAAATGTAAAAAAAAAATGCTGTTTCTTGTGGATCGCAGGCTTTATTTTCCTGTTTTTGTATTGTCACACTTTTGAGAGATTTTGACTTACACCAGTTCTTGATTGACGACACTGTCACCTTCTTTAGGTTTATATGACATATGTGTCAGCGCTGTACGGAGGTGGTGGTTGGCCTTTGACCGTCTTTTTATCACCTAACTTAAAACCTTTGATGGGCGGTACATACTTTCCACCAGATGATAAGTATGGAAGACCTGGGTTCAAGACTATTTTAAGGTATCAGCTCAAATACCTCATTTCTGAAGTTGATTGCTCATACATGATCTGACAGTTGTGCTCATAACTTCTCTTCAGGAAGGTCAAGGAAGCCTGGGATACTAAACGTGATGCTCTTGAGAAGTCAGGAAATGTGGTCATCGAGCAACTTAGAGATGCATTATCTGCCAAGGCTAGCTCTCAAGATGTGCCAAATGATGTGGCTGTTCTTTATGTAGATCAATGTATTGAAAAGGTTTGAGAAGTACTCCAACTTTATTTTTCTTATGCTACTACTAAGAACTTCTACGCGAACAACTGGCGACTGACTGAGCAACTGATTGCTCGATTGAGTTAACAACAGTGCAGTAGCTAAACTGCGTTTTCCTGGTTCCTGATCTATTTCATGTCTTATTAGGGCACTAAAACATCCTTAGCTCAGCACCACTAGCTTAGTCATAGCCTATCAGGGTCTCACTTACCTTTTTTAGCTCTCAAGTTTTCTTACCTAGCTAGCTTATTTGCCTTTATAGCCCTGCACCTTATATCCATGCAGTTAACAAGCAGTTACGACCCAAAGTTTGGTGGATTTGGCTCTGCTCCCAAGTTTCCAAGACCTGTTGAAGATTGCATAATGCTCTATAAATTCCGGAAACACATGGAAGCTAGGCAGGAGAGTGAAGCCCAAAACATAATGAAGATGGTAACTCATACACTGCAATGTATGGCTAGAGGTGGAGTTCATGACCATGTTGGAGGTGGCTTTCATAGATATAGTGTGGACGAGTGTTGGCATGGTAAGTTCACTTTAATCTCAAGGAGACATTTTCTTTTCACGTATTTGGAGAATTCATCTCTCATATTTTCTCTCTGTGTGCAGTTCCACATTTTGAGAAGATGCTGTATGACCAGGGACAGATAGCCAATGTGTACTTGGATACATATGTTATCACAGGAGATGAGTATTATTCTTCAGTTGCACGTGATATACTTGATTACTTGAGGAGAGACATGATTGGAGAAGATGGTGAAATTTTCTCAGCAGAAGATGCTGACAGTGCAGAATATGAAGGTGCTCCAAGAAAAAAAGAGGGTTCTTTCTATGTGTGGACAAGTCAAGAGGTACATACTTAGTAGTGCATATGTAAGCCTTTTCTATTTATTCGCCAATTTAATGCATACCCCTGCCCGCTCCTTACAAAATGGCCTTTAAGTTTGAACTGTCGCATGCCATCATGTAAGTCCACCTGCTGTTGACTTTGAGTTTACATCGTAGCCACTTTATACACTCTTGCTAGTTTCTCGAAAAAACTTTATACATATTGGAGCTCTTTACACAGGCTTGCACTTCAGCTAGATGATAATCCAAGTTGAGAAGACAATTATAGTCTTCTCTGCTCTTGTTCCACAATAAATGTACTTACAAATAGGACTCAACTCATACCATTAGCGACTGGAATCTGTAGCAATTGCCTAGTGTTATACATACCGGCTCTAAAGACCGGCTAGTCTGATGCCTACCTCCTAATAATCAATAATTTTATGTAAGCTGTTCTCATGTAGTTGGTACCTACTTGGTGCTATCTGCTATGCAGAATTATTGAATAGTTCTACTATATTTCATTCAAAATAGAAGAATAACTCACACAGACTCTGCAGCTGAAGATGCACACAACTCAATTTATTAGAAGGTCACCAAAGTTTGAATAAACTAAAATCAACAGGCTGTCAAGTCACTAAAAACGTCAGTACAAAGCCTATCGCTAAACTGTCAACCATGTTTGGTGATAGATCCCCTATAAGGTTGTAGCATGCCCAACATGTTGCTACCAGCCACCATATGCTCCTGCCACTGAAACAAAGACCAGGATCCCGGGCAGCTATATATTTTATATTTGTTGATTTATTCATTGGCCTCAACTTCTGGTATATTATTCAAGCTGTCTAATATTTGTCTCATAGATCGAAGACACACTTGGGGAGAATGCGGAGCTGTTCAAGAACCACTACTATGTTAAATCATCTGGCAATTGTGACCTTTCGGGGATGAGTGATCCTCACAATGAGTTCAGTGGTAAAAATGTGTTAATAGAAAGAAAACCGGGTTCATTGATGGCATCGAAGTATGGCAAGTCTGTTGATGAATATTATGGAATCCTGGGGGAATGCAGACAGAAGTTGTTTGATGTCCGATCAAAAAGGCCAAGACCACATTTGGACGACAAGGTTCTTGTCCACATGTTGACAGCAGCTTGTTTTTAATCTGGTTACATAATAATCTACTAAATATGATTTGTTTTAGGTTATTGTTTCATGGAATGGATTAGCAATATCTGCCTTTGCAAGAGCTTCACGAATTTTGAAGTCAGGACCACCTGGAACCAAATTTTATTTCCCGGTAGCAGGATGCGATGTAAGTTTTGTGCTCCATCCTCTGAATATTGCATTTTTATTTTCTGTCATTGACATGAACTCGTGTCATTAGTTATGTGACTATGTGCATGATCAGCCAAACAATATGGCAGGAGCTTTTATCCATCCCTGCTTTCTTCAAGTCTTTGTCATACGTTTCTACTCCAGACTTCATTGTTCAAACCTATCTCTGGGAATGCAGACCCATACATCTGTTCAAAACTGTTAAAATGGAACTGTCTATTATGTTACGCCGTGCATGACAAAGAAAGCACCATGATGTTGTATGTGGACCTCTTCTGCAGCAGTAGCCGTTTATGTTGCTTTGTATCAGGTCTAAAAAGCTATCTCCCCTCCGTGCGGAGTGGAAGAATCCATGTGCTGGATTTTTGCGTTCACCTGCTTTACATCACCAAGTTTATTCACTGTCCAACTGTTGCTAGTCATAAATTTGTTTATTGACCACCCATATTTGTGGATATTTTTGCAGCCAGTAGAATATCTTCAAGTTGCAGAAAAGGCAGCAAACTTTATAAAGGAAAAACTCTATGATGCAAGCTCAAAAAGGCTGCATCATAGTTATCGAAATGGCCCAGCAAAAGCACCAGGATTTTTAGATGATTATGCCTTCTTAATCAATGCCTTGCTGGATCTCTATGAATATGGTGGTAAGATAGAGTGGCTTCTGTGGGCTGTCGAGCTGCAAGTCATTCAGGCAAGGGAAACACACTTGTTAAATGCATCGATGTTATATTTCACGCCCCTTGCATAATACTTTGCCATGACTACATACATTTACAGGATGAATTGTTCTTGGACAAACAAGGGGGTGGCTATTTCAATACACCTGGAGAAGACCCTTCTGTCCTTTTGCGTGTTAAAGAAGATTATGATGGTGCAGAGCCTTCTGGAAACTCGATGGCAGCAATCAACATGGTCAGGTTGTCCAGTATATTTGATGCTGCAAAATCTGAAGGCTACAAACGTAATGTTGAACATCTCCTGGTATGTACTTATCTAGTTTACATTTGTATGCACTACATTACAGCAGTAGTTTGGTTTCATTCCATAAGGTTTATGCTTCACCACGGTCATTTTTCCTGCTCTAAACCCATCAGAGATGAGATGAGTAACGTTTGACAGGATATCTGCTTATGCTTATGCATTTGTTGCTTGGCAGGCGGTCTTTGAGACTAGACTGAAAGAACTTGGCATAGCATTGCCGCTGATGTGCTGCGCAGCAGACATGCTTACTGTCCCGTCAAGGAAGCAGGTAGTGCTGGTGGGGAATAAAGCATCTCCAGAATTTCAAGACATGGTCGCTGCTGCATTCTCGTCATACGACCCAAACAGAACCGTGAGTGGTTGTATCATATGTTTGACATAGCATCCCTGTTATACATTTACTGAGCAGGATACATCTTTCATTGCTCCAGGTGATCCAGATAGATGTCAGCAACATGGAAGAGATGGCATTCTGGGAGAGCAACAATGCGAACATCGCACAGATGGCACGGAGCAGCCCATCGGGGAAGCCAGCCGTGGCGCATGTGTGCCAAGAGTTCAAGTGCAGTCCTCCGGTGACCTCTCCTGGCGCGCTCCGTGAGCTGCTCAACAAGACGGTGGCTGCTGCGGGTTCAGCTGTTTGATGCTCCGCCGCCTTGCTGCATGTTACTAACTGTCCGTTTTCCCGCAAGTTCGTGTCGACGTTTACATGTTTGCAGAGTTATGTAGTTCATGTGTGCGCCATATCGACAAAGCTCTCGAGACATTTCAGTTGGCAGTTGTATATAGATGTTCCCAGTAAAATACAAGGCTAGACTTGTACATCACACACTTGTGTGCATGCACGGGGAGGCTTGTTTTGTATACATGACACTTTATAAATAAATGATGGACAAAGCGGCAAAATTTATACAGGTTATGGGTAAAGCGGCAAAATTTATGCGACAAAATCGATTTACTTCACGTCGTTCCAAAAAGAAGTACAAGTATGTAAAACAGTAAACATAACCAAAAAGAAGAAGCTACGATCACTGATACGAGTATGGCGTTTTATTAGGGCTGACAAGTGATATTAACATGCACAGCGCCTTCATCTCCACCAGACTGAAACTGAGACCGTTTGGACAGCTAGATGTAGTGCAGCATTCCTTCCTAGAGATTGCAGCTGGAACTCCAGACATAAAGCAATAGGGCTTCACAGGTAGCACTGGAAAGGAAGGAAAATATTTCTGATCAGACACCTTCAATTCAGTTCAAGAAAGAAGAAACAGTGCCAGAATGACAATACTTTCAAAAGCAACAATCATCTGACTACAAAATCAGGAGTTGAAAAGGGGCACCAGGAACACATGTTCTCAGGTACAAGAAACAAAAGTCGCAAAGTCTAGAATATTCTAGAAAAAATGAGACATATAATTGTTTGAGCACCTAGCATAGTATACCTACAGATTTTTACTAAAAGTACTTAGTGAGAGGAAACGCAAATTTAGGGACAGGAAAAATAGTTGCTTTTCTTTTTACTTCCAACTAGCTTGCTTTTTGGACAGGAAAACAGAAATATTACTTCTTCACCATGAGAATTAACACATGTATAAAGCACTGAACATGTGCAGGTGACCTTTTTCGCAATGTTTTAAGTATATTTTCAGACTACCTTTTTCATCCAAACAACACATGCTCCAGGGAGCCAAAAGTTTACAGTACAATTATGTCCAATATACCTTCAAAAAGCAAGGGGAATAATGACAGATGAAACTAGCGGAGGGCGATGACAATGGCATAAATGATGTTTTATGACCCTTGGGATGGAACATAAACATTAAGCATCTTAGCAATGACATGGATTTCCCCCCCAAAAAAGGCATTATCCAAATGGTATCTGAGTAGGAAACTAGTCAGTTTTAACCGGTGACTAGCAAACTCACCATGCTTTGTTGCCACCGAATGCCCACATCGTGAACAAAAGAGCACCAGGCTACACATAGTAGATCATACCAACTTCTATCAGACTAATATGAGGGATATGCAGTGAGACTGATGGGCCTCTGCAGTTCTTCCTGAGGAAAGAGTAGGCAACATCGATCGCAAACTTCTTCACGAAATTAGAGCTCCTCCTAGCTTTGATGTAAGAATGGCCCATGATATACGCA
Organism: Aegilops bicornis; assembly: GCA_021605145.1. NCBI lineage: Eukaryota > Viridiplantae > Streptophyta > Magnoliopsida > Poales > Poaceae > Aegilops > Aegilops bicornis. The sequence continues at coordinate 776,769,738 of CM038671.1, read as the reverse complement.
ACCCCTGCGTGTTTCGCCTCCACGAGTGCCAATAACTCATCTTTCACCTGCTGATCCATGGCGTCCTCATTTGGCAGCTCGAAGCGAACACGGCGCCTCCGGCCTGCACTCGGTGATTCCTGCTCATAAGAGGACTGCAAGCTTCGAAGGCTCTCGGATTTGCTGCTCCTCGTGGTAGAAATGGACTCAGCTAGGCCACCCAGATCTCTCATGCCCAGTGGGGTGCCAGCATCGTCGGTGGTTCTTATCACAGCCATTCTTCCCTCGTTAGCAATATCATAACTTGCTGAAGACGAGACATCCTCAGCTTCCATCATAATGAACCTTGCAATGCTCATAACTAACATGTTCTCAAAATTTTCATCATCTCTCTGCACATCCTTGTAACCGTACCTGACAATGCAACGGTACATCCGATACGCTTTAGGTCCAATCCTACCAACAAGGTATCGCTCATCTGGTTGAACATACGGCACTGGTACTGACTTAACACAAAGAAACACTAGGACTTCATGAAAGGCAGGGAGATTAGTGACAAAATGTGTGAAGATGGCAGGCACACCAGTCACCAGTTCTGTGTAAATCAGTCCAATTCCCGGAACCCGAACTATGCCGAGATTTGGACCTAGAGACAGGATTGATCTCATTGACACTTTGTTCTGAAGATCAAACTGGTACTTCTTCTTTGTTCCATAGTGCCAAACGAACATGACAGACATGAATATGAAAGCAAGCACAAGAGGCACCCATCCTCCCTGATGAACCTTCATGAGGGATGAGGAAAGATACACGGTTTCAATGGATCCGAAGAATAATAGAAACAACAAGGCAAATATTATGTTCTTTTGCCAAACAAAGATGACGATAAATGACATCAAGAATGTTGTAACAAGCATAACAGTCATGCAAGCAATACCTGAAATTATAAACCATGGACAATGGTTAGACTATCAGTAAATGAGAATGCTGGAAAAATCAAAAGGTCTATGTGCAAGAAAGATCTTAATCTCGGCAATTGTTATTACAAGCTTACCATAGGCATTTCCAATAAGGGTTGTATCACCGAATGCAACTGTGACAGCTACACATAGCACCATAAGGATCCAATTTATTTCAGGAATATATATCTGCCCATGGATCCACCTCGATGTGTGAACAATCTTCACTCGTGGGAAACATCCCAAAGCATGGCATTGCTTTACAATAGAGAATGTTGCTGAAATGACAGCCTGGCTTCCAACAACTGCAGCAAGAGTGGCCACCACAAATACAGGCCAAAATACAGGTCCTGGATGACAACTGAAACTTTAATAACATTGGAGAGAGGAAGGAGCGGAGGTGAGGGGGATGAGTGAGAGACAAGTTCAAAAACCTGGGATGGAGTCATAAAAACTTGTGCGCGTGTGAAACATGTTCTTTGATAAAAATGCTGCTTGGCCCATATATTGCAATATAAGACATGGATATATGATGGTAATAAAAGCTAGCTGCAACAAGGAGAAACCCAGGTTATGTCTCCAAAAAGATACAGGTTCAACAGCAAAGTGTGCCAGAAGGGCAGGTATAGTTTAAGCAAATAGAAATTGTAAATTATGAGTATAATAAGAGAGTCATTAGTATTATCCAGGCGATTTCAATGCTTCAACGTCATGGAATCGAATAGAGCATCACAAAAGCATTAGATGAAAGAAACAATTTGGCACACAACAAAGAACTTAACTAGGTTCCTTGGGAAATGTCATCCATTCTTTAAAATATGCAGGTTAAATCAATCTCTTTTCACAGAAAGGCTATTTGGTATTACGAACTTTTCTGCTGCTTTTAAGCTTAAAGCATTTGGCAAAAATATTTTCCCAGAGTTATTTCTTCATGGCTGCTTTGTCACACAGCACCACACCCAAATATAAATTATAAACATAAAAGGATCTATACATCCAGTGGGCAGTTTTCACTGCAGAAATTAACAGATAGAAGATCATCACTAGTTCAACTTACCCTGACAGATGCACTTGTAAAATGACCGAGGTCAGCAAACATAGCTTCACTGCCTGCAAGGGGAAAGAAAACATAAATTGTTGCTGGTTTTTTACTACAGAATGTACACACAAAGCACAATTTACCCCCTGTATATGTTGACAGTTACTAACCTGTCATAGAAAGTAGTATTCCTCCTAGAGCAATCCAGCCGTCTGTACCGGTTGTCCTAAAGAACTTAACAATGTAATATGGAGAGATTGCTTGGTATATGTTTGGGTTCCAATGAACTATGTTGTACAATCCAATTCCACCAATGCAAAAGAGCCAGATGATGACAATTGGTGCGAACATGAATGCTACCTTCTGAGTACCTCGGTGTTGCAAGGAAAATAAACCAACCAATACAATGCATGAAAGAAGCACCACAGAACCTGTATAGAAATAAATTGCGATTATAGCAGTCAAGCCTAAGAATATAATAAGCCCAAAGTTCCAACGAAGTGTTTGGAAAATAAGGATGCATAATCTGACTATACAATAACAGAATCTAATGTCCAGATATATTACACAAAATGTTTTTGAAATACAGACTATCACAGACTAGTATTTGAAAACTAAAGATATATGTACAATGTATATTTGAAGAGACAGCCACATGCTCACAGCGCATATGCAATACAGTAGACCTTAAATTTTCCACCATACAGTGCATCGTGCTGTAGACATGATGTGCTATGGGTAGCACATCAAGTGCAACCAAATGACAAAATATGTAGTAATACAGAAATATAACCAAAGGAAGTGCATGTACCGTATCTCATAATAACACAAGCACATGTGTTTAAATACTGTGCCTTACGAGTTCACATTTCAAAGAGACGAGTTGTACTTACGTTCCTGTAAACCAGTAGCTCGAACTTGCAGCCCAGACATGGATGACAGGACTGCAAGGAAAGGAGCAGAAATAAACACGCTAAGCATACACAGAGGTTAATAACCAGAATCATGCATCGACACGGAAGGTAACCAGATGATGGTAGTATCCACCTGAGATTGCTGGAGTAAGGACACCATCACCGATCACCATGCTAGCAGCACAGAGAACTACAACAAGAAGTCCAGTTTTGACAATTTTGTGCTTCTCTAGAAACCTTCTTAGCCAGGGTGAAGATTCATGCTGAGCTGCGAACCCATCTCTGTAGTATGTAGATAACTCCTCATCCGCTGCTTGTTGATTCGGAATCAAGCTAAGCTTTGCATGCCTGCAGAGGAGCGAATACAGAGCAAATGGCCCACCTACAAAAGTGTAAACGGATTAAATATTTTTTGTTCATAAGGTGATTTATTATGATCTCCATGTGAGCATGTTTATAGAAATTTGCCAACCAGCTACAACAATATGAACTTCACGATGACAGGCATAAAAGAGAAACAACTTCTTACAAAGGAATTATGGTGGTACCTTCGCCATTGTCATCAGCGCTCAATACGATAATGACATACTTGAGCAAAGGAACAAGTGTGAAGGTCCAAAATATCAGGGAAAGTACACCATATACTGTCTGTTCATCTTGGTACTGCCGGAGCCTTCCTGAGAATGTACTTTTATACACATACAGAGGTGATGTGCTTAGGTCCCCATAAACAACACCGAAGCTCTGGTATGCTAGCAGTAGTAGATTCCTGTAGTGCTGCCTCCACTGAAAATGAAAATGCATGACAGAGCAGTTAAAAAAATCATTTTGTGGCAGAGTATAGATTCAGACGAGTTATCCTTGATAACTACAATATGCGAGATCATAACTCTTCTTTTCTATCATCTGGAACTTAAAAAGAATAAAATGTCCTGCCTGAAGATATGGAAACTGGCATTTCTCTGTATTTTCAATCATTCTTTTATACTGATGGCAATCAGACCCTCACTACGATTACAAGGTGATTGTTAACACACAGAGGCATTTGTTTCGTCACAGAAATGCCATTCCTCACTTGTAGAATCAAATCTCACCGAAAATAATTTGCTTCTGCAAAAGGTGGCGAACACTAACCCATACCATTCATTCACAGCAAAAACAAGAACGCCAAACCCAAATCTAGTCGAGAAAGATTAAAACAAAGAACGAAACGCTAGCTGCAGCGAACCCATTCCAATCGAACCCCGGGAAAAATCAAATCGAAATGGATGGATGGATGGATGAACGAAGACATAAGATCTCCCGTAGGAGCCGCGGAATCCCTGATCCCGCGCCAGACCTCCACATCTCACCCCCGGAACCATTCCAGGCGCGGGAGAAACCGGGAGCGCGCCCTGATTTAGGGCTCCGCCCGGTCCGCGTCGGGTCCAATCAGCGCCAACGAGCAATGCGGAGAGAAATGTTGAGAGCCGGGGAGATGAGAGGGAGGGGCGTACCGGAAGCTGCTGGGCGGCGGCGGCGCCGGCCTCGGCGTCCATGGATCGCACTCAGGCGGCGGCGGCGGCGCGAGGTGTCCGGCCGGCGGTGGAGCGCGATTCCGTGGAGTTATAGAACACGGGGGCAGGGAGGGAGGGGCTGCGGATCATCGATCGCTTCCATTGTACTGTTGCGGGAACAAGATTACCATTGTGCCCCTTCGTTATAGGAACCACCGTATGCTATTTTCCTTCTTCTGATTCCTCTCAATCATGCCCTTGTTCATGGATAACTTGCAATTATAGCCCTTGCTATGTGTGGTTATTGCATATCTCAAGGCTTTATTGATCTTTTGGGCTTTGTTTGGTTGCAAGGGAGGATCCCGGGGGGATCGCCGCTATTTCCCCGAGTTGAAGAACCAGGAGTTGGGTTGGCCTAGGGAGACAAACAATTGGTTGGATCAGATCGGGGGTAACCCTGCCCCGACCCGCGCCGTTCCCACGGGGAAAGAAGCCGGGACCACATAGGTTGGGGAGAGAAGCCAAACTCAAGAGAGAGGAGTGCGACAGGCGTCGTCGACCAAGATCCAGCACCCTGCCTCCTCCGCCACCGAGCTCCTCTGTCGGCGACTGAAGCGACGCGCCCGACCCCCTCCGCCGGCGACCAAAGTGACGCCCCTGACCCCCTCCTTCCGATGCTCAAGATCCACACTCTGCCCCTCTAGCGGAGGCGACAGGTCGCGACTGTCACCCTCCTCCTTCCTCGGATAACCCCTCCGCCTTGAAGCCTTGCCCCCCTCCGGCGACCGTGACTTTTGCCTCCTCCACTTGGTTAGCCCTCTCCTCCTCTCCCCTCTTCAACCTCATATATTTTTCTTCACTTCATGCCTTCACCGTCCCTGCGCCGATGAACTTGAACTTGCTGGTCCAGATCTAGGAACATCAGCACCACCTCCTCCTGTCATAGCATTCTCACCAATATCAATCACCTATGAGTATAAACCTATTCCTGGAGTTCATCCACCGCGCAACAACAACAAGTTTTCACTCTGGGATCATCTTCACCGACCGTGGAGCAAGGAGGAAGTTCCAGAAGCTCACAACAAGGAAGATCAAAGCAACCAAATGGGCTTGCCCGAATACTCTCGCCAAGCTAGGTATCACTCATGATTTTAATTTGCTTTGTCATAATGCCGGGTTGCACCATTTCGTTTATTAGGGATGTGAGACATATGGACGCTTAACGCTTGAGTTTCTTAGTACTCTCTCGCACAATGTTGGATTAGTGCCAAATGCATATGAGGAGGAGAGGATCACTACTTGTCTCCTTGACCAAGACTTCAACATCACTCTTGCTGACTGGTGTAATTATTTTGGCTTCCCCAAAAATGATGATGATCTTAGATATGTTTATGATTTCACTGACCCGCACCCAAGGCAATCCTTTTATCGTATATGTCGTCATGGCTCAAGGAAAAGAGCCAGTTGCATTGAAAGTCTTGCTATACGTTATTTCTACTATGTTATCACTATCTCGTTGCAGGCACGAGAGAAGTTTCTAAGGTAAATGATGAGAACATGCTAGTTCTTGGGAAAGCAGCAAACCTGGACGTCAGTTATTCGCCCAACTTAGGGGTAACACTTTTGCTACACCTCGCGCATCAAGCTAATCATGCACAAGGAGATATCGTGTGTTGAGGAGTGATCACCATGTTGGCCAACTCCCTTGGCCTTAACTACAGTCACCTCTACCCCATTGTCGATAACACCCTTGCTAACATTCATGTTCTTACTAGCGCTGTTATGGTAGTAGTTCGTAATGGACGCCATTGTATCAAAATTCCTGGAGTGGCGTACTTGTTATCCACACCTATGCCTAACCGTTTCTCCATCGAGAATGGACAATTGTATTATGTTGCATAGGAAGGAGATGCAGTTTTTGACCAAGAAGGGCCATAACATGAACAAGCAGACGAAGAAGAACTCGCCACCGACGAGGAGGAAGAGCAACCCCAACAAGACTATACCACCTACGCAGACATCGACAACCTTCAGGGCTCTATTGATGATATGAGCAACCTCGCATCGCACTCGAGGAGCACGTCCACCTACATGAACATGAACTTCTCCAACTAGAGCCAAGAGTGGGCTCCTGACCAACCGCTGCAATGATCTCACTGGTTTGGGCTTGCAAGGGCCTAAGCTTGCGGGAGGTTATCACCACTTCTACATCAAGATGTGGCGGTATTTGAATAAATTGTAATGAGGTTGTCCTTAAGCTCAAGGAGCTTCAAAACACTCGTGTTGGTCTGTTCCAACACTTTGCTTTTTGTTTTTACCTTTGCGTTTTTTGGTTGCAAGTTAGTTTTCAAAAAACCAAAAAAATAGAATAAGCTTTGCTTTGATCTTGATTCTTATTTAGCCCCTTGGAGTTCATTTGCATTTTGTTTTCAGAGGAGTCGATCTATGCCGGAACAACGAGGAATGCAAGAGTAAGGAAGAGAAGTGTGTAAATTCACAACCGTGAAGGTATGTCCTACGACCCCCGTCTTTTGCACTTGAACACTTAGAGTAGATGTAGTAGTAGTATGTGTGTTATGTGTGGATGGGAGTGAGTCTTGATAGTTGATACAAAGGTTTTGCTCTAGTAGCTGAAATAATTTTGCAGCCTTTGTTTTCTTTAGTTTAGACAACTAAGACTTGCCATGCGACAATTTTGAAAATGAAATGAAATTAACCAAGTGTAACTTTGCACAAGAGAAAGTCTTTCAAGACTTGGGAGTTGAGAAATTCTAGAGTAGTGATGTTTAAACATGCTCAACCCCATGCTGTTACTTTTAATAGACTTGATAACACTTGTGGATAAAATTGTCTAGAGGAACTTAGTTGAAAGGTGGGTGAGATTATGCCAAATATCTGTGTTGTATATCTCAACATGGTGTTACAGCCTCCGGCTGGTACCATGGCCTTTAATACTATATACGCATTTACGTGTGTAAATATGGCTTCGTCACCCTTCTTGATGTTATGGTGAGGACTCCACTGGCCAATGAAAGATCCACCAAGAGCAATAGCTTAGATTTTGGCTATGAGTTCGGTACCGTACATAGTGGCAACACTACACACAAATATTATTCGGCTTTCTCTTGAATGAGTATGTATGTGGTAAATAAAGGGGAATAATCAAAAGAGCTTGAAAGAGACATTATTGCTAAAGGTTCATAGTTCCCAAATGTTAAGCCACAACATAAACCTATGGATGATCACTTATTTGGCATAATCTCCTTCACGTGACAATCAAAATTCCAGCAAACAATGCTTGAAACAAAGTGTTAAGAGCCTAGAGGAAGAAACAATTGTGGGTATGTTCAGGATCACTTGAGCACCATGTTTCACTACATGCTTTCTATTCCATAACTTATGTTTTCATGGCTCTATCTTAAGAAACTCTTCCGTGAATTCCCGACAACACTACAAAAAATACACTTCCGTGATGATACGTGGTTTTCACAGTAGGTCACGTTTTCTGTCATGCATGTACATCCATGAAAAATTTATGACAGAATCAAGAAAGTCATATCTGTGCTGTCGTAGAAGTGTTCGATGACATTACCAAAATTATCATCACGGAAGTGTCCACTTCCATGACGATAAATCGCGTCACGTAAGTGCTTTTCGCCAAGGGTGACCGACACGTGGCATCCACCATAACGGAACGCCGTTAAGCTATCGGGTCCGGTTTTGGATCCGATAACCCATTAATGTACCCCAACCAATGGGGATTTTACACGTGTAAAATCATCATTGGTCGGAGGAAACACGTGTCGCCTCCGTGTTGGCACAGGTGTCACTCATCCAATGGGCGAGATGCGCCTATGATATGTTAACACGTGGACCGGCCCAAAAGTGGCCCATAAAGTTTAAATGGGCCGGCCCAACTAAAGGCCCATAAGATTTTGCGGACCATAACGGGACGGCCCAGCTAAAGGCCCACAAGATTTTGCGGGCCATAATGGGTCGACCCAGGTAAAGGCCCACAAGATTTTTATGGCCATAATGGGCCGCCTGTGAAGACCCACAAGATTTTGAGGACCATAATGGGCCGCCCACTAAAGGCCCACGAGATTTCACCGACATTAATGGGCGGCCCAAATTGTGAGGCCCACAAGATTTTGAGGACCCTAGTAGGTCGCCCATTAACCTGGTCGCCATGTTTTGGGCCAAATGTCGACCCATATTTGTTCCGTCCATTAATGGCTCGCCACGTTCCGCCTAATAATGGCCCATATGAGATTCGCCCGTTAAAAGCCTACCACGTTACGGGTTAAATTATGCCCAGATCGTGTCCGCCCTTTAAGAGGCTTTGGGCTAAATTATGGCCCATATCGATTCGCCCATCAACTGACGCCACGCTTTTGGGCTCATTTGCTAAAGGCCCATTTAGTAATTCGCCCGATATTAGTTTTCGCCTATTAAGGGCCCGCTTAACATTTTGGCCCTATATTAATTTCGCCCGTTAAAAGCCCGTCATATAGTTGGGCCTAACTACGGCCCGGTTTGCATCCGCTCGCAAATGATAATCTGATTGGGCCAAACAAGGAATGAGACAATTTGGCCTGTTATAAGCCCATGATTTGATTGGCACATTCATGGGTCAGAGTATATTTTCGCTGCCGCTGCCGCCCGTGAGCTGTTCTACGCTTTCAGGCCCAACCTACTTTTCAGCCTCCTAAAGGCCCATTGAGTTCTCTTGGGAAAATAGGGCCGACGGTTTACTCGGCCTATTAAAGGCCCGAATCTACTAGTGGTCCAGTTTACATTTAGGCCTGTTAACAGACCAAGATGACGAGGCCCATGATGCGGATCATACATGGTGATTTGCATGACGGCCCGATTATGTACCGTAATTTTACGGTTTGATCGGTTTACTGCGAAGACAAGATATATATACCGTAAAATAACTGCAGCATCATGAATAAGAAAAAAAAACCTAGACTATACAATAAAGAAATTACAGCATATTACATCCACTGGGCATCAAAGTTCGCCACTATGATAATAAAGAAAAAGTAGACAGCAGATTACATACACTGGGCATCAAAGATCGCCACCAGTGCAACTAAACACGCCGACAAAATAATATACAAAACCGACAGCATTTCAATAGAGTTCAAGAAAGGTTAGCCCTGCTCGAGCTACAAAGAAGCAAATGAGCAAGCTGGTCGACCGCACTTGTTTGACACTTATATCCTCCTCACTCGAAAGATAAACAAGCGGACATATGACAGGTTTTGCACATACAAGTATCAAGGTTTACAATTCATCACATTTCTTCTTGTGAATAAAGTGACACAGTTTAAAATAGCATTAACACAATATGGTATTGTTCAGGTCAAGACATGGCAGGAAAAGACATTGTGAAGCAGTTGGCAGCTTCATGACACCACTGGATTACAGATCAAGAACTCATAAGTATCAATGGTTAGTGTACTGTCAATTTATCCCATTTCAGATTGGCAAAATAAGATCACTTGCTTTGTACAGTTTAATTTACATGGTATGAAGAAGGAACTTGGTTGTACAACTGAAAACTTAAATTGAGAAGGACAAACTTTTTTTTATGAACTGGAGTACATAATAAACTTTAAACATGCAATTTGATGCAAACACCAAAAATAAACAGCTGTTGCAGTCATGCCTAACCAACTATGCACAACAAAGTTTGAAGGCTTGAGAAGGACAAACTTAGATTATTGGTGAAGGCAGGCTCTATAAAGCCCTTGTCCATGCTGATGGGGGGGGGGGGCAATTCAAGAAGTTTACCACAGAATCTTCTTCATAAGCATTGCCTTTATTCTACATTTTGTTAAGAGTAAATATAGATGTGGCAATATAAGAAAAAATGGAGAATATTTAAGATAAGATGAAGAGTGATGCTACATAACCAAGTAGCAATAAATGTAAGTACAGCGATACAGACAAAAGGTACAACCAAGAGCAATGTAGAGCTAAACTTCTTCAGTACCATCGGTGTTATCCAACCTTATGGTAAGAGTAAATATAGATCTTATGTGTAGGAAATGGAGAGCAAAGGAAAATAAGCTGCAAAGTGATGGTACATGAACAACTACCTGTCAATATAAGTACACTGATAAAGGACAACAGGTACTTACAAGAACAATGCAGAGCTAAAAAATTTCATTGGCATTGGATATATTCTACACTAATGTAACCATTCATATAGACCAGATAATTTGGAGCGAACAATTGATAAGAAAGCTATCATGCATACTGCTGTCACATAATGAACCAGGTATGTATGCAAGTACAGTGATACAGGACAACAGGTACTAACAAGAGCAAAGCAGCGGGCATCATATTTGCGATATCTTGTCGTTCTTTTCAAACCGAAATTCTTTTTCGAGCAGATTTCCTGCAAAAAAGATCCGTAAGGCACATGCGGAAAAGTAGAAGTTCAAATTGTCATGCGATATCATAGACAGTACTGAAGGAAATATGCCCTAGAGGCAATAATAAAGTTATTATTTATTTCCTTATATCATGATAAATGTATATTATTCATGCTAGAATTGTATTAACCGGAAACATAATACATGTGTGAATACATAGACAAACAGAGTGTCACTAGTATGCCTCTACTTGACTAGCTCGTTAATCAAAGATGGTTATGTTTCCTTACCATAGACATGGGTTGTCATTGATTAACGGGATCACATCATTAGGAGAATGATGTGATTGACATGACCCATTCCGTTAGCTTAGCACCCGATCGTTTAGTATGTTGCTATTGCTTTCTTCATGACTTATACATGTTCCTATGACTATGATATTATGCAACTCACGTTTACCGGAGGAACAATTTGTGTGCTACCAAACGTCACAACGTGAATCGGGTGATTCTAAAGGTGCTCTACAGGTGTCTCCGAAGGTACATGTTGGGTTGGCGTATTTCGAGATTAGGATTTGTCACTCCGATTGTCGGAGAGGTATCTTTGGGCCCTCTCGGTAATGCACATCACTTAATCCTTGCAAGCATTGCAACCAATGAGTTAGTTATGGATGATGTATTACGTAACGAGTAAAGAGACTTGCCGGTAACGAGATTGAACTAGGTATTGAGATACCGACGATCGAATCTCTCAAGTAACATACCGATGACAAAGGGAACAACGTATGTTGTTATGCGATCTGACCGATAAAGATCTTCGTAGAATATGTGGGAGCCAATATGAGCATCCAGGTTTCGCTATTGTTTATTGACTGGAGACGTGTCTCGGTCATGTCTACATAGTTCTCGAACCTGTAGGGTCCGCATGCTTAACATTACGATGACAATTATATTATGAGTCTATATGTTTTTGATGTACCGAAGGTTGTTCGGAGTCCCGGATGTGATCACGGACATGACGAGCAGTTTCGAAATGGTCGAGACATGAAGATTGATATATTGGAAGCCTATGTTTGGATATCGGAAGTGTTCCGGGTGAAATCCGTATTTTACCGGAGTACCGGAGGTTACCGAACCCCCGCAACTTAATGGGCCTTAGTGGGCCTTGGTGGAAGAGAGGAGAGGAGGTTGTGGCAGGGCCGCACGCCTCCCCCCAGTCCGAATAGGACAAGGAGAGGTGGGCGGAACCCCCCCCCTTTTCCTTGCACCCCACCACCGCATACCCCGCTCTCGCCAAGTCCAACATGGAAAAGGGGGGGAGGCCTACTCCCGGTATGAGTAGGACTCCTCCGCGCCTTTCCTTGGGCGGCCGCACCTGTTGCTCCTTTATATACGCAAGGTGGGGGCACCCCAAAGACACAACAATTGATCTGTTTGATCTTTTAGCCGCAGCGATACCCCCTCCACCATAGTCCACCTCGATATCAGAAGCGGTGCTTAGGCGAAGCCCTCGTCAGTAGAACATCAACATCGTCACCACGCCCGTCGTCTTGACGTAAACTCCCTCAACACTCGGCTGGATCGGAGTTCGAGGGACGTCATCGGGCTGAACGTGTGCTGAACTCGGAGGTGTCGTACATTCGGTACTTGATCGGTCGGATCGTGAAGACATATGACTACATCAACCGTGTTGTGCTAACGCTTCCGCTTTCGGTCTACGGGGGTACGTGGACAACACTCTCCCCTCTCGTTGCTATGCATCACCATGATCTTGCGTGTGCGTAGGAATATTTTCGGAATTACTACGTTCCCCAACAAGTACCTCATCCTCGGAACGAGACCAGTGCATCACAAGGTTTTTCCATTCAATGTCTTCTAAATTTAGCATAGGAGACTTCACCAGAAATTCGTTTATAGACTTGCCATAAAAGTGTGATATCCTCAGGTAACACCAATACTGCAGCAATGCTTCCTTGAAAAGCACAAGCAAGCTTTGCTCGTCATGACTATCCAGATTGACCCTCGCCTACTTACAACAATGTAATGTAAATCATTGATGTGTTCAATCAGCAGAAAACAGGAAAATAATCACCATGAATAATAGCACTTACACGTAAGTGGGTCAGGAAGATGTGAAAATGGTGTTTGTCTTCACTATAATCTTCCAATGATGGGAATATATGCACGTACTCCCTAACAACATTGAAAGCATTGTCTTTTAAACTGGGAATAATTGGAATGGGGTTCCAATCTGCAGGAATTGGCCATCTGTGCAGTTGGGATTGGTCTTCGGCCAGTGGACTTGCTGTACTTTTTGCTGGAGTGGGATTTTTCTGTGATACGGCTGGTGCTATGGCAACTGAAATCGGCATACCTTTTGCTGGAGTGCAGGTCCTGTGTGGTGGGGCTAGTGGTGTGGCCGATTGAAGTATGGGTACAGTCATTGAGTCGGTCCCACGCTTTGTGTCACTGGTTGTGGAACCAATATAAGTGGGGTGCTGTTTGATTTCTCCGGCACAACCACGTTTTTCAAGGACTTTGCTAGTGCTCCTTCAGGTTCGGCAATCACCCTCTTCCTTTTTTATGTCTGATGCACAAGAACAACATTTGAGTGGGAAAACATGGTATGATGACAGATGGAATATGTATTGATAATGGATGGGCATGGCATCTCGACATATATGATGAGTAAACTAAGCAGATGGCGGTGCAACATAAAGTAGAAGAAATGCAAGACAACATATGCAAGATACGCGCAATCAATAAAACCTTGCCAAATTAGAACAGGCACCTCGATGGGTGAACATGACAGGCCATCTGCCTTTGACTCCTCGAGGTTAGAATAGTCATTAGGATCATATTCTGAACAAGAATCTACAGGTGGGGAGCGTATGAGTTTCATTGCATCCAAAATGGCACTCAATGCCTTGGTGCCAATTTTGTAACTCATTGCAGTGTTCTACAATATTCTTCTGATGCGCGGATTCTGATATTCACTGTAATTACGTATAATATCTGAGAACCATGAAAACATAAATAGTTGTGAGATTATCTTTGTAATGCAGAGGATATTCTAATATAGGGGCGCCCCTGTAAACACTTGTGTGCTATCACTGGATTCTGATGAGAGAGCTCATGTGTGCTGTAATATGGTGCGTGCATTTATATAATCTGGCACAAGTATGCAAAAAAATAGGCTCCAGAAGTAAGGATAGTTGGCAGATGATGAGTTCAAAATATACTGTATAGAGAGTTTATTGCCAAACCATGATTACAAGAGCACACATCAACTAGGCAGATCATAGTGTACATAAAAGGGGGGTACACCATAACCACGATATATAAATCGGGAAAGTGGAACTGGCTTGAAAATACGGTGTTGTATTGCCGCTACTAATTGAAAGCCTATCGATCATGTACATGCTAGCTCTATCAGCTGTTGACTGCAGATGTCCCTGCTCCCCTTCTTGACAAGGAACATACTGTACGTACTAAATACAGAATAACAAAAGAGGAACATGTTAAAGAACAGAAGAGGAAGCATATTCTTGAGGTTCCGCTTAATTGCATACAATGTTGGTTGCCCACTCATGATGAATCATAGCGCCCAAAGAAATGCAATTCCATGCTGTCTCATTGCATCCAGAGCAAGAGTCAACAGGTGGGGAGCGTATGAGTTTCATTGCATCCAGAATGGCACTCAATGCCTTGGTGCCAATTTTGTAAGTCATTGCGATGTTTAGCTTCAAGAGTGGACTGCTGCTAGTTGATACGTCCATTTTGCATCATGCTTTTATATCGATATTTATTGCATTATGGGCTGTTGTTACACGTTATGTCACAATACTTATGCCTATTCTCTCTTATTTTACAAGGTTTACATAAGGAGGGTGAATGCTAGCAGCTGGAATTCTCGGGAAAAGGAGCAAATATTAGAGACCTATTCTCGCACAACTCCAAAAGTCCTGAAACTCCACGAAAGTCATTTTTGGAAATAATAAAAAATATTGAGCGGAAGAAGTTCACCAGAGGGGGGCCCACCTGTCCACGAGGGTGGGGGGCGCGCCCTACCCCCTGGGCGTGCCCCCTACCTCATGGGCCCCCTGTTGGCTCTCCGATGGCCATCTTCTGCTATATGAGGTCTTTCATCGAGGAAAAAATCATAAGCAAACTTTAGGGACGAGACTCCGCCGCCACGAGGCGAAACCTTGGCGGAACCAATCTAGGGCTCCGGCAGAGCTGCTCATTGGGACACTTCTCCGGAGGGGGAAATCATCGCCATCATCAACACCAACGCTCCTCTCATCGGAGAGGGCAATCTCCATCAACATCTTCACCTGCACCATCTCCTCTCAAAACCCTAGTTCATCTCTTGTATCCAATTCTTGTCTCCAAGTCCGGGATTGGTACTAGTAGGTTGCTAGTAGTGTTGATTACTCCTTGTAGTTGATGCTAGTTGGTTTATTTGGTGAAAGATCATATGTTCAGATCCTTATTGCATATTAATACCCCTCTGATTATGAACATGAATATGCTTTGTGAGTATTTACGTTTGTTCCTGAGGACATGGGAGAAGTCTTGCTATTAGTAGTCATGTGAATTTGGTATTCGTTCGATATTTTGATGAGATGTATGTTGTCTAGCCTCTAGTGGTGTTATGTGAACATCGACTACACAACACTTCACCATTATTTGGGCCTAGAGGAAGGCATTGGGAAGTAATAAGTATATGATGGGTTGCTAGAGTGACAGAAGCTTCTAGTTTATGCATTGCTTCGTAAGGGGCTGATTTGGATCCATATGTTTCATGCTATGGTTAGGTTTACCTTAATACTTTTGTTGTAGTTGCGGATGCTTGCAATAGAGGTTAATCATAAGTGGGATGCTTGTTCAAGTAAGAACAACACCCAAGCACCGGTCCACCCACATATCAAATTATCAAAGTACCGAACGCGAATCATATGAACGTGATGAAAACTAGCTTGACGATATTCCCATGTGTCCTCGGGAGAGCTTTTCTTCATATAAGAGTTTTTCCAGGCTTGTCCTTTGATACAAAAAGGATTGGGCCTCCTTGCTGCACTTTATTTACTTTTGTTACTTGTTGCTCGTTACAAATTATCCTATCACAAAACTATCTGTTACCACTTATTTCAGTACTTGCAGAGAATACCTTGCTGAAAACCGCTTATCATTTCCTTCTACTCCTGGTTGGGTTCGACACTCTTACTTATCGAAAGGACTACGATAGATCCCCTATACTTGTGGGTCATCACTAGTGCGACACAAAGCAGCTACACAGATCATAGTGTAGATATAACGGAAAAACCATAAGCATCAGAGTAAAATCAGCAAAGTGGAACTTGCTGGAATATATGTGCTAGTATTGCCGGTACGGCTAGAAAGGCTTTGGATACCAGCTCTCTTCAACTGAAGGTGCGGTACTGTTAATATCAGTGTAACTCTCAAAGGCGACACAGCTCCCCGCATTTTCTTGCTATTCTTATAGGATTCAAGTGGGCAGGCCACTACAAATCCTATTCCCATGTTTACAAAATCCTACGAATCAAAGAGGCCCGACGAGTTCAAAGTGTCCATACCAACCGACCGTATAGACCTCTACACTGCAAATGTCCCCGCTCATCTTCACTACAAGGAACATACTGTACTACTATCATACTCCCTCTGTTCCAAAATATAAATCCTGTTAGAGATTTCCACTATGGATCACATACAGATGTATCCAGATACATTTTAGAGTGTAGATTCACTCATTTTGCTCCATATGTAGTCCATGGTGGAATCTATACAAAGACTTGTATTTAGGAACGGAGAGAGTACTTATTAAAGAAGAACGGAAGGGAACATGGTAAAGAAGAGCAAGCATATTTTGGATAATAAAATGTTTGTTGCGCAGTGCCCACACATGATGAACAGAGCGCATTAAGAAAGCAACTCCCTGCTATCTATCTATATGTGGTGCACGTGCTTTTTCAAAAGTAAAGTAGGAACATTAGCTGACCAATTAAATGTTATCTGTTTTAGTAATATCAGCATCATATCAGATTCGTACTTGACCAACAAGTTTGGAATTAGGAGTGGCACGTTGTTTAGCTTGATGGATTCAGGAGCAGTGCTAACAGGTACGATGATGGTACTGAATATAAAGGCATGTCTGCATTTGGGTAAGTCGACCATTTCAGGCGGTTGGATGAAGATCCTACATCTCCTAACCCTTCTTCTTCCTCGTCTCTGATTCTTCCCATACAGAACACCGCACGGGCCGCCGACCGGACCATTGGCACCCACCGCCTGTGTTCCTCCGCCACCCCAGCCCCCACCCCCGCCCCCACCCGTGTCGAGTTTTGTTCGTTCGGCGAGGCCCCACCACTGCCCCCCAACCATAGTCCCCACCCGAGCCCCTTCGCTCGTGATCGGGCGAACTCCGCGAAGCTCTGAAAAATCGACTGACCCAATTTCGAAATTTAGTCTACTGTGATTTAACTAGTGTCGAATATAAAAGGGGAAAACCATAAGCATTGGGAGTATAGTGTTGAGCGTGCCATGGTGGATCTGAAGGTGCAAACCGGACAGAGGCAACTTCGCAACCAATGTTGGCTCTCAACTAGCAAGTAAGTGATGGACAAGAAATCAGAGTAAAGCAGTGGCGATCTATTTTCTTGCTGCGATAAATAAGTTGAGCAGATACGAAAGAGTACCGCCTCTGATGCGGCGCCGTGTATGCATCTGCTGAGAATTTGATGGTGCTGCTGTAGCGATGGCTGTTGGCGGCGTGGAAGCAGATCGAGGAGGGTAGACGGTGGCGGCAGGGTGCGCTGGACGAGATGGTCGTAA
Organism: Aegilops bicornis; assembly: GCA_021605145.1. Taxonomy (NCBI): domain Eukaryota; kingdom Viridiplantae; phylum Streptophyta; class Magnoliopsida; order Poales; family Poaceae; genus Aegilops; species Aegilops bicornis. The sequence goes on along the minus strand of CM038671.1, from coordinate 776,752,108 downwards.
GAGCGGCGCCGACAAGGTGGACGACGGCGGGGATGAAGCGAGAGGACAGGATGCAAGGATCCCGGTCCGAAGCCGTGGATGAGAGAGGTCGATCTCTTGTAATGGACGGCGGCGTCGGGGTATCAGCTCCGGCATGGTGGAGGAGGACGGCGGTGGATGGGGTGGCGGATGGAGGAGGCTGGGGTGGAGAGGGTGTTTTGGCGCCCACGGAGTACGAATGGGGAAATGGAGGTGGAGAGGAAGGGGGGAACCATGTCTTCGTATGCGCTTGTCTCAAATGCGAGGAAATTTACAAACTTAGCCCCCGTTTCAAATTTCCTACATCACAACAATATTAGTCGGTTGGGGATAGGACAGTAATCTCGCATACAACGAATATTTGCCGACGAGAGTTTGTTTTTGGCGCCCACCGTGTATGAATCGGGGAGGGAGTCGATTTCGGCTGAAGACACATTGTGTTTTGGCGCCCACCGTGTATGAATCCGGGTGAGAGGTGGTTATGTCATGTTCGAGTGAAATTACAAACCTATCCCTATCGAAACCTATAGAAATTGAGCAGATAGGCTTTGCGTGGCAGGGATAGGCAGTAGTAATTTCCATATCGCAGATTTTGGTTTCGGGCGGTTACTGCGACTTTCCCCGCTTCGTTCAAATTTTGCAGAGTGCACGTTTACCGTGCCAACTCAATTGTTTGTATTCTATTTTTTTTCGGGCGGGATCCATTTTTGATTGGAATAAAATTCTATATACATCAATTTTTTTATATATACTTTCAAAAGCACAACACCCTTTATACATAAATATGGTTTACAAATGGCATGATCTCAGATTCATAAGGTTGTATCCATCAATTTGGATTTTCAAATATTTGAAACCACTTTATGTTGAAATCCAATGTATGCATTCCTCGCTAACTGTCTCCAATTAATGTGTGTTTCATGCAGGGTTTTTTACTTCTCAAACATGTATAATGTGTTTCACACACGCAACATATAGTGTATCCCGTTTAGACATTAATTGCATATAAACCATGCATTGTTTCTAATTAAATAATCTATGGATCACCAATATTGATAAACTATATAACATTACACATGTCCCCAAATTCAAATGAATTTGCATGTTTGATACACCAATTTATGCTATGATATTATCGATGTCGTGATCTCCAGCTTTAAATATTTGAATCCCATTTAATCCAGATATTTGTCTCATATAACTATCACTCATGCTTATATAGGACTATCTCTCTAGACCTATACGCTGCTCATCGCCTCTCGGGTATCTCTCGTATACCTGTATGTCGACAATGATCTTTTATCTTTGTAACACACTGATGGTACTCTCTCCCTCGACCTTCATCACTCTATCTCTCTAAGTATATCTCGCTCCCTGCTATGTGTCTCTAACTATGATTCTCCATGTGGAATCTCTTTCTCTCACACAAACACAAAACTTTCTCTTCCGGGGTCTCATTTCTCTCTACTATTTCCCTGTGTGCCACTCGCACACCCCTAATACAGAGATGTCTTTCGCTCCTTAGGTATGAGAACCTATGACTCTTCCTCTTAAATATCTCTTTCTCACACACAAACACAAACTCTGTCTCCCAGGGTCTCATATTTCTCCACTGTTCTCTTGCATGTCGCTCACACACACTGTCTCTCCCTAGAGATATCTTGCGTTCCCTCATATGTTTCTCTAGCTATCACTCTCATTTTGAAATACTCCCAGGGTCTCATATTTCTCCACTATTCTCTTGCATGTCGCTCACACACACTGTCTCTCCCTAGAGATATCTTGCGCTCCCTCATATGTTTCTCTAGCTATCACTCTTGTTTTGAAATATCTTTCTCTCTCGCAGACACAAAACTCTGTCTCTCGGGATCTCATTTCTCTCCGATATTTGTTTGTATGTGAGTCACATGCACCCTTTCTTCATCTCTCTCACACCCACACCCATAACTCAGCCTTCTGATCCACTCGACTCCTATCTCTAACGCACACTAGCTAGCATCTTTATCTTTCTATTTATCTGTTTCTCCATCAACCTTCTTTCATTTATAGGTTGATCTCTTTTGCACAATTGTTGTGTCTCACTCCCTCTGCTCGCCATAGATGCATGCTCCAGCCCACGCCACTATCTCTTAAAGACAAAAACACATGCTCAATTGTTGGGCCTTCTTCCCTGCATTCTCGCATGCATGCATATTGTCATACCGATCCGTCTCTCCTATGTCGTTGATCTTAGCTTATGACTTATGTCTTCTTTCTTTTATCTCGATCATGCCACAAGACACACACACATCCCACGTATACATGTATACCTCTCGACATGCACGTTGAAGGTCTCTATGTCTCCATACGTAGTTAATTACCCTCAACCCTAACGCCACATCGAATCGTTCTCTTCTTGTGTGCACATAACTTCCGCCTGGATGGGTAAAACACACACTCACACTTAACAATCTCCTTGTAGCTAACCCCTCTCACTCTTCCCCTATATCCCTGAAACCAATAAGACCATCCCTTCGTTTAATTCCCGCCTACATGCACCATCGATATATAGTAGTCTTCCTTGGTGTCTCTCGAACAAACACGTTCTCTCGATGTCGACTACTCTCACGCACACACACCTTCTCTTCCCTCTCTACGGGCATTTTCTCTCTCGCACCCCATCGTTGGTGGCCTCTGCCATACACATCACCTCTCTATGATGAAGCCATGCACACTTAAATTACATCCGCCATCAAAGACCCCGCGACACACACACACACACACATACACACACACACAAACAAACAAACACACACACACACACACACGCACGCACCCATCCACCCACCCACACACACACGCGCGCGCACACACACACACAGTAAGACTCCATCACACACACACACACACGCACGCACACACACACACACACACTAAGACTCCATCTCTCTCTCTCTCTCTCTCTCTCTCCCACACACACACACGCACACACACACACTGAGACTCCATCTCACACACACATGCTCTAGGCGGAGCATTTGTTCCTACCACCCTTCATCCACCCTTACCCGTATGATAAACAATCACCTTAATTTACTTGTATAACATGGACAAATTCCACTTTACTTTAGTAGTTAGCAAACTTATCATTTGTACCCTTATAAAAAACCGAGTTGGCGATGATGGTGTGCCTGCCATATTGTAATATAGACTGTCTGATCTATATCTGACGGATAGAAAGAAAACTATGATAATTTTACAAAAGATAGCCGCACCTCTCTCCACATCCTTATCTCCCACACCTCATTGCTAAGCAATTAAAAAAGAAAGTCTCTGGAACAATCAAGCATGGTGGCTGCCAGCACTTTGCCGGGCGCCTGGCCCATCCCCATGCCTCCGCCCATTCCGACCACCACCACCACCCCGCTCCACTCCTCCTCACCTAATCTCTCATCTTTCATTTTTTCGATGACATTCTCGAGATACCAGTTTTCCGATAAAATTCTCGAAATATCATTAGTTTTTACACATGGGATTACTCCTGCATGGGTAAATCACAACATGTGTTTTGTAAAAAAATGCATATTGATGTTAGGTGCAATGCACGAGCATCTTGCTTGTAATTATATAACACAAATCACGAGCAGGAAGTGACATTTTTTTACACAACCACGTTAACATGGCCACGTAAATCACTAGCTAAAGTAAATACCATTATACTTATATCCCGATGCAAAAGGTTGAGTACATGTCCGAAGAGTAGAGTCGCACACACGCACTCTGTCTATCAGAATCACACACACACACACACACACAACACACACACACACACACACACACACACACACACACCAGTTACGTGACGCCCACTTAAGCAGACACGTATGTTACAATTTGTGCACCCGCGGGTACACGTGATGCTGCGCATTTATTTAAGCCGACGACAAACCCAAACAGTAGCTGCATTCATTCCCTCTCGCCACCTCTTCTCCGGGTCGCTGCCGTCAGTAGCCATGGCCCGGCCAAGGTAACAACATAAGCCATACTCCGCTTAGAGCGGCTGTTTAATCTGGAAATTTTAGTGGTCATGCATGCATCTTTTGTGCTAGCACTCCTATATGAGGGTTGACGGTCGCTTCCCAGAGCGTCTTGCAAGCGGTGGAAGAGGAAGGAGAAGGGAAGTGGGCTGTGGAGTAACATTTTTACCACAATTTCTTAGGAAACCGAGTGCAATAATTGAGTAGTTTTGCAAACTACCAGTACTACACATGAAACGGTTCAAAATCTATACTCCCTTGCCAGCGCTTCGCGTGAAACGGTCGGCGTCATACAGGCGTCGAGCTGCCGCATTAATGCCCGGCCAGAGCGGAGGTGACCTCTCACAGGCGCCGGCTTCGAAGCGGCGCGACGGCCGAGAGAGCGCCGCTTCCCGGTGCACCGAATGCTCCGTGTTGAGGCTGGCCATCGACCGGGGTGATGCCCCCCTTCCGTTCCGCACTCTAATCTGGTGCATGACACGTATTACATTGACCCGGATGCTGCTGGCTGTCCCACATGTCGGCGAAGTAGTACGTAGTAGTAAGAAGAAGCAAAGAATCATGCGGTATACGTCTTTCTAGAGATTCCAACAAGTGACTAGACTACACTGCGTGCAGTATCTCAAATCTCAAATCTCCCTTCCGGTTTATAGGGCTCAAATCTCAAATCTCATCAACCAAGGCATTTTGCGATCGGAGGAATGTATCTCGTACTTTACAAAACTACCTTAATTAAACTCATGAATTAATTACGTAGTTATCTCGTTTTCCTCTCTGCCTTGGCCGTGGTGCACAATATTGACCACTCCTATATGACTAGCCGCTCTATCTACATGCGGGACATCAAAGCATCCGGGCCCGCGTGCCATCCACCAAATCACAGCGAGGTGCTACAGTCGAAACTCACCAGTCACCCCGGTGTGGCCGTCATGACCCGTCATATGACAAAACCCACACCTTTACGAGCAGTGGTAAAGTGGCCTCGAAGTTGGACTGGACGAAGCAACCATCATTTCACTAGAACGCTCGTTGAAGCCCTTTCTCCCCTTTCTTGAAGAAAACCTCACTCCAGGCTACTCACTTCTGCCATTTTTCTTCTGTACCGACGAAGGAAAGGTGGGCGAATCGGTGATGCTGCTATATTTTCATTCCAAGAATCTTCTTTTTGTGAAGCACCGACCGATTCTCACAGCCTATTCTTTTCCCGTTTTCATTGCGATTGTGGTTTCCTTTCGATTGCTTTTTGTTTGTTAGTTCATTGATGGATCCTGGAGCACTAGGCAAAGAGTTGCCGGCGGACAACCCACTGGAGACAGCGATCTGCAGGAAGCGAGCACCGACCAATGAGTTGACCATGTTGCCGGGCCAACCCATGGAGACGAAGAACTCCAAGAAACAAGCATTGGCCAAAGAGTTGACGACGTTGGCGGACGAACTCGTCAAAGAAAGTTGGAAGAACAGCAAGGGCCCCACCGTGCCTACCCCAGAAACTCTGATGTCCACCTTTGCGCGGCTCAAGGCCGAGTTTGAGGAGATAGTCGCTGTTGAGAAGCAGTATTCCCCTGGCAAGGTGATGGCCCCCATCGAGGACGAGGAGATGACCCCCGCAGGGATGGGATCCCCCGGTGAGCTGCACAAGGTAAAAAATAATGGCTTATTACCGAAAGTTGTGGTTTTCGATTATTTGCAGTGTGCTTGCTAATATGTTAGGGTTGTGCAGGTGCCGGTGGACGTCCTTGATGATTCCGATGTCGCAGCCCGTCCTGTGGACAACGCCCCAGAGATCGTTTTCGATGTCGCGGTCCGTCCTGTTGGCATCACCCCGGGGATCGATTCCGATGCCGCTGTCCATCCTGTGGGCATCGCCCCAGAGATCGATTCCGATGTCGCGGTCAGTCCTGTGGACATCGCCCCAGAGATCGATTCCCATGCCGCTGTCCGTGCTGTGGTCATTGCCCGAGATCGATGACAAGAAATTGTTGGTCGCGCTAATCATTCATGGTAGTTTTCATTACCCTGTGTTTAATTACCAGAACGATGCGTGTTATCAAACCATCTTAGGGCTAGTGCACTATCTTGTGTGGGCGGTACTTGCTACTTTTGTTTGATAGTGAATCATGCGAACCCTCTCCGAGTTATGGGAACAGATGTATCCTAACCAGCTTTTGATGTAATATATGGCATGCTTAGATGTAAGTTTGAACTATTTATCATATCAGCAGGGCTTATTTGATGATTCTTGGTGTTAGTAGGCTAGCTACTGTGCGGGCTATAGTACTTGAAAAACACTCACCGAAGAGAAATGTTGGGGCTGATGAGATCGTGGTACGCTTATACTGATCCGTCGTCGATCGGCCAATAGCCCAAGCTCCTAAAATTGTAGGCTTGGCCATCGATCAGACAATAGTCAACACAGATACATTCACGCCTCATTTGGTTCATAGGTTAGGAAAATCGTTTTGGAAGTACAGAGACGTACAACACAAAATCATAGCAGTACAGAGATGTCCCTCCGTTTCAAAATAGATGAGTCAACTTTGTACTACTAACTTTGAAACGGAGGGAGTACAGATCCTAGGTGGGCTAGTTTGGCCTAGTGGGTTTTAGTGATATGACGTGGTACAGTGCCGTCCAGTCTTCACGTGTGGTAGCAATACTACGGGTAGAGTAAGTTTTCTTGAAGAAGCGGAATTCAACGAAGTCATGATGGTTCCTTCGTCCGACTAACTTACAGTGGGAAAGGTTGAGCCTGCGCTTCTGTTGAGGTGGACCAGGATAATTTTGTGCATGGCAGGTGGACCAGGATGGTCGACATCCCACATGTCGGTGAATGAAAGTATTCTTTCCGATACAGTGGACGAGAAATGAGTATTCATTGTTTATTTTTGATGAAATCTATTGTCTCCACTGTTACGACATAGGAGTGTGAAACACGGCAGCCCAGTGAACTTGGCATGTGCACCACTCCCTACTTCCTGATGTAATACTACCATAATGTTGACTATAAGGTTACAACTTTTTCTCACTTTCTCTCTATCTATTTCCTCTCAAATGTTTTTTACCTTTCTTTTTTAGACACAATTGTTTTTATGCCTCTTTTTTTAGAATTAGTTTTTTATATCTAGGAGCACGTGTAGAGGCAGGCTCCTGCAGATCCCACTCCTTGACTTTGTCAATGCCTCTCTCTCCTCCACATAAGCGGGCTTGTCGAGAAGACAAGAGATGATCTCTTAGCACAATATGTTTCACCATGTTTTTAGGAATAACTAGTTATTGAAGATAAGGCTAAGAGATGATCCATTGTACACATTGTCCGGGGTTGGGTGCGACATATGCCAAAGGATGGCTTATCATGGAGGGGGCGAGTAGAACGTCGCCGGTGCCTGGAAACGGGATGAGGCGAAGGCATGCACGCCGGCGAATCTTACCCAGCTTCAGGGCTCTCCGAGGAGATAACACCCCTACTGCTGCTCTGCTGGGTCTCCGCATGATCACTATGGGAAAGTGAGTACAAGGTTGCTCCTTGAGCTGTTCGGGGTGAGGAAGGAGAAGGGCACGGCTAGCTCTCCTCTCCCCTCTATGTGTATCTAAAACTATTAGGGTCCAACCTCTTGCATGGGTGCCCCGGGGGGTTTATATAGGCCTACCCCCGGGGGTACAATGGTAATCCGGCTAGGCGCAGGTCCCAGCCGTCAGTCTCTTAAGTCGGGGTCTTCTCCGCCGACTTCTGGGGCCCGCCGACTAGTGGGCCCCGCCGACGGTCCAGCATGGGGCCGACAGCCCTTGTCCGCCATGGCGGTCTTGCCGCTGCGGATTCTTGTGATATCTCTAATGACGCGAGCTTGGTCATGGGGTCATGGCAACAGTGCCGCCGCCTGACGGGCGATCACTGTTGCCACTCCCTGTCTTGTCTGGTTAATGGCGCGCGGAGCCCGCGGGAGGCGCCGGCCGACTCCTGGAGGCCGACTCCCAGCGGGTCCGTCTAGGGGTGGTCTTGCCGTCTTCTGCACTCCCGCCGACAAAGCGGTCCCGCCGTCTTCGGGTCGCATGCATGCACCATCGTGGGTACAGGGATCTGCCCACGGGGCTGATGTCAGGGCCGGCGTGGCAACAGTGCCGCGCCGGACGGAGATCTCTGTCAGTACGGCGCTCTGTGGCCATGCCTGTCCTTTATGAACGGGGCAGGGATGGGCTGCGAGGCGGCCTCATCCTATCCCGTCCGTAGTCGCATAGGCAGGAGGTGGTTGGAGTCGCGGGCCGACTCCCCATAGCCGGCTTCTCCGGAAGTCGCTGGCTGGGAGTCGGCCCATCGCGAGGCCGTCTCTGGGACTCGGCTGGGAGGGGCAGTCGGTGACTCTGCCGCCGATTCTCAGAAGGCGGCTCTTCGTCTTGGGGTCTTGAGGGGCGATCTGCCTGATGTTTGAAAGGTCCGAGGCTCGGGTTTGCCTACCGGTGGCCCATTACTCGGCCAAGAGTCCCCGAAGCTGGTGAGGCGCCGAGGGCAACATGTCGAGGAGCCTCAACAGTTTCATCCCTTTAATGGAAGGATCTGGGCTTGGCTCGCCGTCTCTCTCTTGAGCCGACTAGCTGGAGTCGTCCTTGCAGGAGGCCGTCTTGCTCTTCAAAGGTTTCGAAGGTCGTGGCGGGATCCGGGCAGCGTGCCTGATAAGCTTCCAGGCAGCTGCCCGTTGCGGGCCCGCCACATGACGCCACGCTGCGAGGCTGGCCGATCTGCCCGCCCGCAGCGTGACTAGACAGGCCCGTCGGCGGGGCGCCACTACAGCGCCTTGGTGCACGGGCGGATCCGTTCTTGCGTGCGGGCGGTTGGGCTCCCCACGTCATTACTGCGCAGAACGTCGTGGGTTAAATCGTCGGCGTGGGGGCTGGCGCGATTAATCCCACGCCCGCCCCATCGGCTTCTCAGCCTAGGCGCCTATAAGTAGGCGGGAGGAGGGGGGGGGGGGGCGGCGACGCACGCGCACCCGCTCTCCTTGCTTCCTCTCGCTCCCTCTCCTTCTTGCTTCGTCTTCCTCTTGCCTCCACTGCGCCGGACCACGCCACGCTGCGGAGATGAGCTCCTTCTCCGCCGCTGCACCTCCCGCCGCGCCCTCCGGCGTGTGGGACAGCTCCGAAGTGGACGACGACATCATCGAGTTCCTCCTCCAGACGCGCCGCATCCCTGACACCAACCTAGTGCGGACCCACGCCGCGCCGGCGGGCGAAATAACACCGACGCCGGAGGAGGGCGAGCGGGTCATATTCCGCTCGCACCTCATGCGCGGGCTAGGGCTACCGGCGAGCGGCTTCTTCCGCGCCTTCCTGGAGTTCCACGGGCTCCAGCCGCACCACCTCACTCCAAACACGGTGGTGCTGCTGGCCGCCTTCGCCTCCTTGTGCAAAGGCTTTCTTGGCGTTCTCCCCACCATCGAGCTGTGGGGGGAATTCTTCCAGGCCAAGCTCGGCACACACGTTGCTCGCGTGCCGGCTCTATGCGGCACTTTCATCGCAATGAGGAGGCCGGTGCCCGACAACCCCTTCCCTGCCATCCCACTGATCAAGTCGGTGAAGATGTGGCAGCGCACGTATTTCTACATGAAGAACGTCGCCCCAGAAGGCGACTGGGTCAACCTGCCGCCTTACGTGGCCGGTGAGTTGGCGGGGCGACTCCCCAGCTGGTCCCATCGGGCCAGGACACCGACTCCTGCAAGCGCCGCCGCCGTCAAGGCTGCTCCGAAAGTCTTGGCCGACGCAATGGAGGGCCTGGACTGGGGCCGACTTGTCGGCCGCCGTGGCGCGCCGAGTTCTTCCTCTCAAGGCCAACCTCATCTGATCTGCCGGATGAGCGGCCGCCGGGACCCCAGTCGGCTGTGCTCCAAAGACATGCCCCACGCGGAGGTGGCGGACACGGTGAATTTCCTGGCGAACTGCGGCCTCACGGAGGAATGGCAGTTCGGCAAGGAGCCGTACTCGCACGCCAACCACCCACCTGTGGTAAGTTGTCTCTCTTGCTTCTCTGTTTCCTTCTTCAGCTGAATCCGACTCTGATTTTCTTTGGTTTTTTCGAGTCAGAACCCCCTCATGCAGCCCTCAGCCGGCACCACGGGGGCGGCCCGTGAGTTCGTCCCCGACCGGGCGGAGAGCGATGTCGACGACCCCGACTTGGGGGTGGCGGTGATGGAGGCCGAAGCCGAGGGAGGAGGAGGGGCCGACGACCTCAGGCCTTCGGCAACCTTCGCTGACTGGCCTGACGACGACGGCGAAAGGGAAGTCGTCCCCCGCTGCCAACCGAAAGCCGACCATCCAGGCGCGAGTTCCTCCGCCGTCTTGGGTGGTCGAGGCGGCGCGAAGAAGCGCCAGGCCGGGCCGAGCTTGCCAGGTGGCTGGGCGAAGAAGTTCAGGGGGACGGCCGCCGCGACCCAGCGAGAAGAGGCGGTCGCGAAGGCTAACCGCTTCCGCAAGGAAGTGAAGAAGTCGCCGCTGGTCTCTGCGTAAGTGCTTCTTACTTTGTCTTGTTTTCTTTTGGTTCATCTTTGTCCAAGTCTTTTTATATGTCTTCTTCTCATCAGGGCTCCTCTCACCTTGGAGAGGGTCGCCGCCGCCTCTGTCATGGGGTCGGCAGAGACGTCCGCCAATACTCGGCGGATTGACCCTGCGGCCGACCTCCGGGAAGCGACGGAGGCCAGGCAGCAGGAGAAGCGCGACGAGGAGGCCGCCCGTCTGGAGAAGGCGGAGGCCGAGAAGGCGGCAGCTTCCGCCCAGAAGAAGCTGGAGGAGGCCGAAGCCGCCGTTGCAGCCAAGAGGCGAGCCGAGGAGGCCGCGCGCCTCCAGTCGGCGCTGCTCGTCACCCCGCTGAGCTCTGCGCCGCTGCTGCCGGAGTTCACGAGGCAGACGGAGGGAGTCGGCAGTGAGTTCCCCGTCGCAGAGAAGGAAGGCGGCGAGGCCTCCCTGTCGGGCACGGCCGTGCCTCCCCCTCCGCCTCCACCGCAGTCTCAGAGCGCGCGAGGCAAACAGCCGGCGGACCCGCCTGTGCCGCCGACCGACGACGAGGCTGTGGCGAGGCTACTCCTTCAAGTCGCCTCGCCAGCGCGACGCCGTCTTGAGAAGATGACTTCAGCGCCGCGCCCCTTGGAGACCGGCGCCGCCAGATCGGCCGTTCCAGACGCCGAGGCGACAAGCACCGCGCCCATTGGGTGGGTGCGAGGAGGCAGCACAGGCCCGCTGAACACGGCGCTCCTGGACGTCCAGGCGAAGCTGCGGGCTGAGGGCGACGCCATCCAAAACTGCACCAAGGCACACCTGGCGTCGCGAGCTACCGTGCGGGTATGTTTCCTTCTTTGAATTTTTCTGGCTCTTCTTCGTGAGGCGGCTTAGCCACTGCTGGTGTAGTCCCCGAAGTTTCGGGCCGGCTCAGCAGCGGCTCGAACTCTATCTGCTGACTTCCAAATTTTTACCTTTGTCTGAAATTCTTGTCGCAGGAGTATCACAACCTCCGCGCCACTGCTTTCAACCGCAACGTTGAGGACCTGGGCAAGCGGACTGCCGACTTGTCGAGGAGCCGAGGTGATTTTTCTTCTTCTTCAGGCTGGCGCACCATGGCTGTAGTCCCCGAGATTCGAATGATCGCTGCAATCGGGCCGGATCTTCCTGGCGACCTTCTTAGCTGACGACTTTGCGTCCTTCTTCTTTTTATTCTTCAGAGGCCAACGCCACTCTTCGGCGGCAGCTGGGTACGGCCAACACCGCCTTGCGTGCCAAGGAGGAGGAATGCAGCAAGCTCGCCGCAGAGCGCGACCTGCTGGCTACGCAGCTGGCGGAGCAGAGGGAGCTGCTTAAGGCGGCGCATGACGAGGCGGAGAAGAGAGAGGCTGCTCTCCTGGCCGAGTGCGAGAGCGAGTGCTCCTCCTGGACCGACAAGGAAGCGCTGCTGACCTCCGGCTTCCATGAAATCGAGGACATCGTCGATGGTGAGTTTGTTTTTACTTCTTCCTTTGGGCTGCCGACTATGGGTCAGGCCGACTTCTGTTTTTTGACTTGCTTCATTTTTGTCTTGGCAGACTTCTTCCCCAGCCACACGCAGGCGGCCAATCAAGCCATCGAGGCTGACCGCGAGGCGCGAAGGGCGAGTGGTGCTGTGATCGCCGCCAATGCCCCCCAGACCCTTGACGAGCAGCTCCTGAGCATTGAGGCTCGTCTGCGGCCGGCCCATCGGATGCTGCGCCGGCTTCAGCGCGTCGGTGCCCAGGCGATCGCTGCCTCGGGGCTTATGCGGTTCTGCGCACTCCCAGCCGGACCAACGACTGGCTGGAGGTCGCGGCTGGCCGTCTTGAGGCCTGGAAGGGTTCCGTGGCCCGGGCTCGAGCGCGCCGGGCCCGGGAATTCGTTAAGGCGTGGTATACAGGGCTGGATCTGGATCGGCTGGCAGCGTTCGGCCGAAGGCCCAGCGGAGTTGTCGGCTGCGGAGGACGCCCTCGTCGGCGTCTGGCGCGGCGATTGCCAACTTCTACGGACACCAGCGTCTTTCGTCCCCCGAAAGCGGGCCGAGGACGGTGGGGAGGCGCCGCGGAGTGGTTCGGGATGAACCCGGACTATAGCGAGGACTTCGGTGGAGGTGATCGGCTCCGGTGCGAGGAGGAAGACGAGGCGGAGGACGGAGACGAGATGGAGGCGCCCAGAAGACGGAGCGGGCGACCAGCCTCGGCTTCGACCGCCTCCGGCAATGAGCCGCGCCCGTCTGGGCCGGCTGCCGCCACCGAGACGATCAAGCGAGATCGCTTGCCCGGCCGCCTCAGCGCCGACGCCATTGCCGCCCGGCCTTCCGACCCCATCTGCCGCTTCCTAGGCCGCTGTCTTCGCCTTTATTTTATCTGTTTTGATAGTCTTTGAAAAGAACTTGTTAATTCGCACAATTCCACCAGCGGGGTGTATTCTGAACCTCTGTCCGAAGATCCGGCCAAGGGCCTAAGCTGTGTAAATATTATCCTAATTTTATCTTTCCTTGCTTATTGCTCTTATGGCTTTTTCCTTTGCCGCCTTCCCTGAGTTGCCGCCTTGCCCATCGGGCAACCGCTCTGCGGACTGCCGTCTGGGTCAAGTGCTTGGCTACCTTTGAGAAGGAAAGTACTTGGCCATTTTTTAGAGCCTTTAAGCAAGTTGGGTAGAAAGCGGCAAGCCGACTACTAAAGAGTCGGTTTTTGCAAAACGGGGCTGGAAGCCGGCTTAAACTATGTTTATGCTTTGGGTCCTTAGCCATTTTTTTCGTGGGCGCCGTTCTTCCTTACTCCTGCCCACCAAACAGTCGCTCCGCAAGCTGCGGCTTCGACAGAGACGGCTTAGGCAATCAAGACGTTACTTGTCCGACCGCAGGAAGCATTTCATAGCCCATATGGCGAGTCCCCAGGCGACTAGTCGAGCCCGGTGCCGAATAGCATAACAAAGAGTAACATACTCGAAGGCATAATTCTTATCATACAGTTAACAAAAGAGGGCAGTCCCCGATCTCGTCTCGGGGGGCCCGAAGTCTTGGTAATTTAAACACAAAGGGTAGCGTGGTACATACTGCATCAACTGTAAAATCTTCGGAGGAGATTCGCACTCCATGGCCGTTCCGTCTCTTTGCCGGAGTCGTCCCTCTTGCATGCTCGGGGCTTCTGAGCGTCGATCAGGTAGTAGGAGTCGTTGCCCAACACTTTCTTTGATGATGAATGGGCCTTCCCAAAGCGCCGACAGCTTGTGCTGGCGGCTGTTCACCGGATCAGCCGGAGCACAAGGTCGCCCTCTAGGAATGATCTTGGCTTGACCTTCTTGTTGTAGTAGCGGTGCAGGCTCTGCTGGTAGATGCTGGACCGGCTGAGTGCCAACAGCCGGCCCTCTTCCAGCAGATCGACGCCGTATTGACGTGCTTCCTCTGCTTCCTCTTCGGTGTACATGGTGACTCGCAGGGAGTCAAACTCTATATCCGTTGGGATGACGGCTTCGGCACCGTAGACGAGGAAGAAGCGTGTGAAGCCAGTTGACTTGTTTGGAGTCGTGCGCAGACTCCAGAGGACGGCTGGCAACTCCTCAAGCCAGCAGCCGGCCGAACGCTCCAGTGGTTCGACCAGTCGAGGCTTGATGCCAGACAGGATGAGGCCGTTTGCTCGCTCCACCTGGCCGTTTGACTGCGGATGGGCAACGGATGCTAAGTCCAGTCGGATGCCTTGCGTCGCGCAGAAACGAGCCAGGGCGCCTTTGGCAAAATTTGTGCCATTGTCGGTGATGATGCTGTGTGGTACGCCGTACCGAGTCGTGATGTCGGCGATGAAAGTCACTGCAGATGGGACCATTCAACTTCTTGATGGGTTTTGCTTCTATCCACTTGGTGAACTTGTCCACCGCGACAAGTGAGTTAGGCCACCTCGTGCCGCTTTTGAATGGTCCCACCATGTCCGGGCCCCAAACAGCAAAGGGCGAGGCGATGGGGATAGTCTTGAGTCTGAAGCCGGTGAAAGCGGCTTGGAGCGGAACACCTAGCACCCCTTGCATTTCTGAACTAATTCCTTGGCCTCTTCTAGGGCGGTTGGCCAGAAGAAACCGTGTCAGAAGGCTTTGGCGACGAGCGCTCTTGAGGCTGCATGATGGCCGCACTCGCCTTGATGAATGTCTTCGAGAATTGCTTGGCCCTGCTCTGGCTCGACGGAGCGCTGGTATACACCAGTGACGCTGCGCCCGGCCAGCTCTCTGTTGACTATAGTGTAGGCTGCGGCTCGGCGTTGTACTTGCCGAGCTAAGGTCTTGTCGGTTGGTAGCTCTCCGCTTACTAGGAACTTCAGGATGGGCTGGGCCCATGAGGGTGCTGCTATTTCTTTGACTGCCAGTACTGCTACTTGGACGAGGGCGGCTGGGCTGGGAGGCGGCGGGTTGGAGTCCGCAGCAGCTTCTTTGGGTTGAAGAAGTCCCCCCGACCGGGCGCAGTCCCAGGCAATCTTGGAGTCTTCGCAGTCGCAGCGATCCACTGGGCGGGTTACGAAGTCTCCGGGCCGGCTTGCAGCGTTCATGGGGCCGTCTGCAAGAATTCTTGTGCCGTCTGCCGAGGCTTTGGAGTCGGATCCGACTTCTTCGAAGTCGGCACAAAAATGGAGTCTGATTCCGGTGACGGCTTGACAGATGGCTTGAGGAGGCGCTGAAGGGCGACGCCGGATGGTATTGCCTGGCGGGTGGAGCCGATTCTTGCCAGGGTATCTGCTTGGTCGTTGTCGTTTCTTGGCACATGGAGGAATTCGCACCCCTCAAAATATCCACTCAGCTGCTGTACCAGAAACAAAGAGCTCGCCATGTTTATGCGTCTTTGGCGTCCCCGCCCGGATGACTGTTGGACCACCAAGTCGAGTCGCCATAACACGTGATCCGGCGAATGCCAAGCTGTTTGGCAAGCGGAGCCCGTGAATGAGCGCCTCGTATTCGGGCGACATTGTTGGAGGCGGCGAAATGGATCTGCAGCGCGTGCATTTGAGCTTGTCGCCTTTGGGGAAGTGAGGACAACGCCGCTCACAAGCCGGTGCGCATCTTGGAGCCATCGAAGTGCATCCGCCAATGGGTGGAGTCGGTGGCGGCGGTCTTTGAGTCTCGGCCCGGTCGACGAGGAAGTCGGCCAGTGCTTGTGACTTGATGGCGGTGTGGGGCTGGTAATAGATGGTGTAGGGGGCCAGCTCTATGGCCCATTTGGCCACTCGGCCAGAAGCATCTCGGCTTTTGATGATCTCGGCTAGTGGGGCTGTGCAAACCATGGTGATTGGATGTTCTTGAAAGTAAGGCTTCAACTTCTTGGCGACGAAATGCACGCCGTAACACATCTTCTGGTAGTGGGGGTAGTTCTGCTTGGAAGTCGACAGTACTTCGCTCAGGTAATATACCGGTCTCTGGACAGGTAGCGCCTTGCCTTCCTCCTTGCGTTCAACTACAATGATCGTCTTGACTACCTGTTTGGTGGCGGCAATATACAGGAGCATGGGCTCCTTGGTAGTCGGGGCCGCCAACACGGGGGGAGTAGTCAGCATTTTCTTCAACTGGAGAAAAGCTTTGTCCGCCTTGGGGTTCCATTTGAAGAAGGTGGTCTTCTTCATGAGTTGGTACAAAGGAAGAGCTTCCTCGCCCAGCCGGCTGATGAATCGGCTGATGGACGCCAAACAGCCGGTGAACTTTTGCACATCTAGCAGTCGGCTGGGTACTTCCATCGTCTCGATCGCCTTGATCTTCACGGGGTTGCACTCTATGCCGCGTTCAGAGACCAGGAAACCAAGGAGTTGGCCGGCTGGTACTCCGAAGACACACTTCTCTGGGTTGAGCTTGATCTGGAATCGGCGCAGATTTTCAAAGGTCTCCTTGAGGTCTTCCAACAGTGTTCCTCGCTTTCGTCTTCACCACCACATCGTCCACATAGACGTGGGCGTTTCTTAAGCTGCTTGAGGAGGCACTTCGCATGCAACGCTGAAAGGTGGCGCCAAAGATTCCTTAAGCGAGCGTCATGGTCGTGGCGAGAAGGCTCCAAACGGCGTGATGAAGGCGGTCTTCAATCTGTCGGCCAGGTTCAGCTTGATCTGGTGATATCCTGAGTATGCATCTAAGAAGCTCAACAGCTCGCATCCGGCTGTGGAGTCTATCACCTGATCAATTCTCGGCAAAGCGAACGGGTCCTTGGGGCAAGCTTTGTTGAGGCTTGTGTAGTCAATACACATCCGCCACTGCTTGTTCTTCTTTAGCACCAAGACCGGGTTCGCTAGCCACTCTGGAAAGAACAGTTCCATGATGAAACCGGCTGCGAGGAGCCAGGCTATCTCTTCTCCAACAACCCTTCTCTTCTCTTCTGACAGGCGGCGCAAGGGCTGCCTGACGGGCTTCACATCAGATCGGACATGTAACTTGTGCTCGGCGAATTCCGTCGATACACCTGGCATGTCTTTAGGGGACCAAGCGAAAATGACCCGATTCTCAAGGAGGAAATCGACGACCTCGCCTTCATATTTACTGTCAAGGTTTGCACCTATGACAACATACCTCTCCGGGTGCTCCGGTCCAAGGGTATCTTCTTTGTCTCTTTGGTCGGCTTGAACGAGGCCCTCAGCTTCCGACTCCTTGGGGTTGGGCAATATCTCTGGCTGCTTGCTGGCCATTGCCACAACCCGATCAAGAAGCCCCTTCTCAGCTGTGATCACCAGGGACTCGGCCAGCCGACTGCTTTCACCGCAGTGAGACGACTTTCTGTAGTCGCCGGCTACGGTCAGAATCCCCTTGGTACTCGGCATCTTCATCTTGAGGTAGGCGTAGTGGGGGACCGCCATGAACTTGGCCAAAGCAGGTCGGCCAAGCAGAGCATGGTATGGGCTTTCAAGGTCCACCACTTCGAACCAGACTGGCTCTCGGCGAAAGTGATCTTTGTCCCCAAAGAGGACGTCTATCAGGATCTTGCCGATCGGTGAGCAGGAAAGGCCAGGTACAATGCCGTGGAACACAGTCCGGCTGTTCTGAAGCTGTCTTTGCTTGATTCCTAACTTCTCCATTGTGTCCTTGTACAGGATGTTGATGCTGCTGCCTCCGTCTATCCGCACTTTCGCGAGAAGCGAGCGGCCCACCTATCCATGTAAGGGTGGCTCCCAAGACCAGGCGTAGGAGCCCGGATTCGCATCACCTGGGTGATCAGCCCGACTCAAGCGATAGGTTTCTCGGACCGGTGCATGAACTCGGTATTTGATGCTACCGCATTCACTTCTTCTTCTTTGTAGCCGCTTTCATTGCGTCGGTCGTCGGCCACACTAGTGAACACTACATAAGCTCCATGCTCTTCCGGTACTGTCTTGCATCTGCGCCGACCGCTCGACAGCCGCCGACTCTTTGGGCGCGGCCGGTGGAGGCCGCGGCCCGAGGGCGGGGAGGCAGAAGGCCGTCTCCCTTGGCGATCCTGGTGAGCCAGTGGCACTTCCGGGTGGTGTGGTTTGACGGCTTCGCGCCGCTATGGAACTTACAGGGACCATCTAGAGTCTGCTCGTAAGAGAGGCCGGCAACCAGTTGGATTTGTCGCCTTTCTGCCGCTTGGCCGGAGGCTGCCCCTCTGGCTGTTGGTCTTCAACTGTCGCCACCTGCCGGCTGTTGGAGGCCGGCTGCGGGGCCTTGCGCTTGTGATCATTCTGCTGCTGTCGCCAACTGGTGTCGCCAGCTGGAGTTCTAGGAGCCTGAGGAGCCACCTCGCCAGTCGCACTGACTTCGATCTCCGTCTTCATGGAGGAGTCGGCTGTGGCGTACTTGTCTGCTATGATCAACAGCTCGTCGAGGGTTTCCGGCTCGTCGCAAAGGAGCTTGTGCTTGAGGAGGGTGCCTTCTCTGCACCCGGCGGTGAAGTACTCGATAGCCTGCACCTCGTGCACTCCCTCGCAGGAGTTCCTCGGCCCAGCGCGTGAGGTAGTCGCGAGTGGACTCGTTGGGGCCTTGTACGCATAAGGAGAGCTGGCGAGGCTTGGGAGGTCGCTTGTATGTGCTCGTGAAGTTGCGGATGAAGGCCTCGGTGAAGTCGACCCAGATGTTGATGCTGCGGGGCTTCAAGCTGTTCAACCATGTCCGGGCCGTGCCACAGAGCATGAGGGAACATATTTTACTTTACTGCAACGCGCTTGTTGCCGTTCGCTATGCCGACGGCTGTGGAGTAGTCAACTAGCCAGTCCTCCGGCTTCATGGAGCCGGTGTATTTGGGTGTATCTCGGGGGAGTGTGAACCCTCTGGGGAAAGGCTCGTCTCGGATGCGAGGCCCGAAACACGGCGGGCCCAACTCGTCTTCCTCTTCGAGCGCCAGGGACCGGTGGAGTCGGTCGATCCGGTGGCGGGCGTCATTTTCTCCGACTCCCTCTCGGCGGCCAAGGCGGTCGCCGAGAGTCGGATGCTCGGCCAGGTGGCGGGAGACTCGCCTTTCTCTGCGGGGAGGAGGGGGCAGATAGTCGTCCCGCCGCTCCACCGCTCTTGGGCGGCCGTCTTCGTCGCGCTCGATGGAGATGTGAGTCCGACTATGGCTGACAGGTGGATCCTTGTTTTTTCTTCCACGGACACCGCCAGTCGGCGTCCGAGACGTCGCGCCTTGATCTCGGCGGGAAGGTAAGTCGCCGTGTTGTCGTTGCGGCGCCTCCGTGCGGCAGCCGGCTTCGTCTTGCTCGGCAGCCGCGTCGAGGAGCTGCTGGACTCGCTCCGTTATCAGGCGGCGCTCCTCGCCCTCGAAGTTATCCAGCTCGTCAGCCGCCGCCTGGGCGGCACGGATGTTCTCCGCGGGCGTGGCATACACGGGGCGATTGGCCCCAAACAGACTGGCGATGGCTACGCCGCGCTGCTGGACCGCGCCTAGGCGGCTAGGCCCAGTCGGAGCCGGCGAGCCGCCCACGGCGCGATCCATCTCGCGCTGGTAGGCTTCTGACAAGCGTCTCATGCTTGCCAGCTTCTTCGCGCCTACGAGGAGCTGAAGGCGGCGCGCCTCTAGCGTCCCAGTGTCAGCGTCTTCCGGAATGGGCGCGGTCAGGTCTTGCAGAACCGCGTCGAGAGGGTCATGAGCTCCCTCACCGGAAGGCTCGCTATGACCGATGACGAGCACCTCCGTGACGGTTCTTCCGCCGCTCTCCGCGCGAGGGAGCGGCTCATCATAGACCAACACGTTGGTGGGGAACGCATCGAGCGACACGGTGTCGGAGTCGACCAACATCGGGTCAGTGGAGCCTACGGATTCCAGGTCGGTGGCAGGCTCGCCGGCGACGTGGAGCTGCTCGAGGAGGCCCGCAAGGAGGCTCTCTGGGCCGTCCGTGCCTGCGTCGGATGCAGGCTCGTCGGAGAGGCGAACCTCGCCGACAAGTTCGGCGAGGCAGCTCGCCGCGCAGGCGACCTCAGCGCCATGCAGCGTGTCGGTGCAGACTCCGTCTGGCGTGCCGGGCTGGCTGCGCTCGCCAGGGAGGAAGAGGGTTCCCGTCTAGAGCAGGTCTCCGAACGACGGTGCACCTAGCCCCACGGTGGGCGCCAAATGTCGGGGGTGGGTGCGACATATGTCAAAGGATGGCATATCATGGAGGGGGCGAGTAGAACGTCAGCGGTGCACAGAAGCGGGATGAGGCGAAGGCATGCACGCCGGCGAATCTTACCCAGCTTCAGGGCTCTCCGAGGAGATAACACCCCTACTGCTGCTCTGCGGGGTCTCCACATGATCACTATGGCAAAGTGAGTACAAGGTTGCTCCTTGAGCTGTTCGGGGCAAGGAAGGAGAAGGGCACGGCTAGCTTTCCTCTTCCCTCTATGTGTATCTAAAACTATTAGGGTCCAACCTCTTGCATGGGTGCCCCGGGGGGTTTATATAGGCTTACCCCCTGGGGTTACAATGGTAATCCGGCTGGGCGCAGGTCCCAGCCGTCAGTCTCTTAAGTTGTCGTCTTCTCCGCTGACTTCTGGGGCCCGCCGATTAGTGGGCCCTGCCGACGGTCCAGCATGGGGCCGACAACCCTTGTCCGGCGCGGGCGGGTCTTGCCGGCTGCGGATTACTGTAGCCGTATCTCTAATGAAGCGAGCTTGGTCATGGGGTCATGGCAACAGTGCCGCCACCTGACGGGCGATCACTGTTGCCACTCCCTGTCTTGTCTGGTTAATGGCGCGCGGAGCCCGCGGGAGGGGCCGGCCGACTCCTGGAGGCCGACTCCCAGCGTGTCCGTCTAGGGGTGGTCTTGCCGTCTTCTGCACTCCTGCAGATAGGCGGGTCCCGCCGTCTTTGGGTCGTACAGACAGGCCGTCGTGGGTACAGGGATCTGCCCACGGGGCTGATGTCAGGGCCGGCGTGGCAACAGTGCCGCGCCGGACGGAGATCTCCGTCAGTACGGCGCTCTGTGGCCATGCCTGTCCTTTATGAATGGGGCAGGGATGGGCTGCGAGGCGGCCTCATCCTATCCCGTCTGTAGTCGCATAGGCAAGAGGTAGTTGGAGTCGCGGGCCGACTCCCCATAGTCGGCTTCTCCGGAAGTCGCTGGCTGGGAGTTGGCCCATCGCGAGGCCGTCTCTGGGACTCGGCTGGGAGGGGCAGTCGGCGACTCTGCCGCCGATTCTCAGAAGGCGGCTCTTCGTCTTGGGGTCTTGAGGGGCGCAGTCTTCCCCGATGTTTCGAAAGGTCCAGGGGCTCGGGTTTGCCTACCCGTGGCCCATTACTCCGACACACATGTTTTTTTGTCATCTCTAAATTACATGCAAGACTTATGATAAGACTATCTTATCAACCATTGTACATGCCCTTTATAGATCGGATTTTTATTGGTAGTACTTGCTATGAATGCGGACAGCTGGCCTCTGAGGGGGGAGCGTGCGCGGGGAGGTGGTGGGGTGGGGGAGGGGTTCTGGTGGGCCAGGGCGGTAAGAAGTGGGCTTGGAAGCGATGCAGACTCCCGCATGGGCCACCTCACATTATCACCACATATTTCTTGGAGTCCGTGCACGGCGGGCGGGCGATCTCTTCTCCCTCCCCCATCTCTCTCCTCTCAGCCGACGCCCGCCGAGCAATTAGATTTCGGCTATCGACGGTTTATTCAACTGCAGTCCCACATGTCAGTGAAAATGCAAGACAACACGTGTCCCCTCTGGTGAGCGGCGTGCGAGCTGGACTATCGGGGGTGCGACATGAACGCGATGCGTACGAGTTGTAAGTGTGCCGCCTTTTCCTTTTGAACTTGCAAAGCGTAACATTTTCGTGCGATCGATTGATAGAAATCCAGAACAAAATGACGAGGGCGGTGCTTTCCCGCGCGTTAGGCGGGCTAGTTTGAGTGATATGACGTGCTACAGTGCCGTCCACTTGAACCATTTTTATGTAAGCAAGAGTCTACACTCTTACGTGGGAGGAGTGCGAAACACGGCGGATCTGATTTTGATAACTGTTCCCTGCGAAATAATGGAGCACTGTTAGCGATTATAGCATGATAGTTAGGGCATCTCCAGCACTGGCCCTCAAATTTACACCGGCATCTGTCCGAGGACACTGGTGGATGCCATCCAATGCTGCCCGTATACCTCCTTATCTGCCTCGATAACCTCCTCCTCTGGAGCACAAGGTTATGTAGATTTCCGCCTCCACGTCGCCGTCAAGCGGCTAATCGGACGCCGTTTTTTATCCCACCAAGCTTGGCGTCGACTGAGTGGAGGAGCGGTGGCCTTTCTGGGACCAGAGCGGTGGCGACCTACCGTGTACTACTCTCCTCGCTGCCGGCTGCGCTCGCGCACGCGCGCCGACTTCGTGGTCGTGGTGGCGGAGGGCGGCCGGGGGGGGGGGGGGAGCCGGCGATCTCCTTCGTCTGCTCCTGCGAGAGTACGTCCAAGAGAGCTTTGGAGCACGCCTGGAGCGGAGCCACTGATGTCCTTCGTCTGCTCCTACGACAGTACGTCCAAGAGAGCTTTGGAGTGCCCGAAGGCCATGGTTGGAGTGGTGCCAACAGAAGGAAACGATCGGAGGAGAATGAGTGTGGGTCTTTGGCTATGGCTTTGAGCTGGGGCTCAAGTTAATATAGCGGGCGAATGGCAATGAGCTGAGGCAGATGGACGGATGACTGGCACCGGAGTAGGTTCTTCGGTAGCCGTGGTGTCATTAACGCAGAGCAGTCGCTTGCACCGGGATGCCGCACAGGTGGTGCTCTCTCGGCCATCGCGCTGCTGCAATGCCGGCGCTAGTGAGAGGTCGTGTCGGGCGTGAATGCGGACGCTGCTTCAGTGACTTAACCACAGGTGCTTTGTCTCACTGACATGTGGGCGCAACGGGCATCAGGCTTGCATGTCAGTGACACACCAACTGCACCTGCAGTTAAGGCCGGTGAATGCGGCATTGACGTTCTGGAGAGACGGTGATCGTTTCAGGCGGGAAGCGCGCGCTAGCGATGGAAGGGGTTTCGGTAGGCTAGGGCGGTCAGACGCTGGCGTGGTGGTAAAATGTGAACTCATGGATGACGAGCCTTTGAAGCATCTGCGGCACGTATTGACAACCAGGCACTACTAGGAAAGGCCTACTAATGGCGCACCAGTTTTGCCTACTAATGGCGCACTACCGGTGCGCCATTAGTAGCATGCCATTAGAATTTTTTACTAATGGCGCACCACTGGTGCGCCATTAGTATCTGGTATACTAATGGCGCACCTGGCAGTGCGCCATTAGTATGTAACTCCATGCGCCATTAGTATGCCTCCCGGGGGGCCATATGTAACCATGTACTTTGTCACACTAATGGCGCACTCTGCCTTGATGCGCCATTAGTATCCTTTGGCATACTAATGGCGCACTCTTCCTTGATGCGCCATTAGTATGAATATTTGGTTTTTTTTCTTTTCTGATTTTTGCACAGGTTACAAAAATATATTATTGGACAGAATATAGACAGCAGCACACAGCAACATCAGATTCATCGAATACAATAGAAGATTAGTCTCCGAATACAATTCATCATATTAGTCTCCGAATTCAAAAGACCGAACAAAGATAAAACATTACAAGTCTCAAGACTGTGAGTATCGAGTTTGTCTTCACATTACAAGTCGATATCGATCATCTAAACTACCATCACATAAAAGAGAGTTGTGGTCATCACGATGAGCATCATCGTGATCAAACTGGTCTTCATCCGGTTCCTCCGACACTCCCTCCTCTCTCCCGCTAGATAGCGGGCATATCTAGATTCGGCCTCCGCCCTAGTGGTGTACCCTTTGTAACTGTTACCGCTGAAACGGTGAACCTGTCCCCAACACTCCTCCCGATCGTCAGTAGACTCGAACCTTACCCTTGTACACGACATACGACGGCATCTCTATGCACAAGCCAAACAACAGACAATACATAAGCAATATGTAAGTATGCAACAAAAGGATCGAAAGAGAAAAGCAAGACATTAATAGCACGATTCATGGTCCTACTAATAAATAGCATCGATTACATCTAAGTTGAACGACTGTCCAAACCAAAGAGACATACGAATTCATTAAAGTTTAATTACAACATGAGCTGATCAATGTTTGAACTACACATCACTACTTTCGACTCGACTCATCGGACAGAGCGTGGATGAAGCCGCCGTCTGTCGTGATGGTCATGAAATTGCGGTCGTTGTCACCCCTGCATTTGTCGCGTTTCATCTATCTCACTGTTGGACGGTTGATATCTGAGGAAGAACTGCCACGAGGTATGAAGGACATCTTGATGGATGATGTCCGCAAACTCCGACTGGATGCGAAAGAATTCTTGTCTGAGGTCCGCGTCTTGGACTGCCGACAAGCTCGCGGCCCAATCTTTGAGATTATATGGTAGCAGAAGTTGATGATGGTCCCTTACGATCGCCCGCATGTGATGGAGGGCGTAGTAGGCATCCTTCTGACCGCCAGGCGGCTGCTTGACACAGCAGAACTTCGTATTGTGTGAGAACATGTGCTTGCGGTACTTACGAACTGCCTTGGTGAAGGTGCCTCCAGATTTGGCGTAGCCGGGGAGAACATCATCAAGAACTTTCTTTACATTTGTGTAGTCTATCTTGGAGTTACGGTTCGGGTCGAAATACGTGGCCATGGAATATTTCGGGCTTAAGAGGATGAGTGTGCAATGTGTGTCACTGCACAGAACACGGAATGTTAGAAAAAAAAGAACGATCAAAATCTAAGAAATCATATGTTATGGGGCGGTTAAGGGATGACTTACTCGGGAAAGTAAGCCACAAGGAAGTTATCCTTATCTGGGTTTGCCAGAATGACGCCTTCGAGGTGTGAACTCGCAACTTGGCGGTCCCAGTCTTTGTTCAAGTGCTTGGCACGCATGTAGAAGGGGTCGACTATCACGATGTCCGGGTCTTGTCTCTAATGATCCGCATCTCCATACTCAGCGAAAACAGCCGAGCGAAGGTGTAGTGCAGCGGATGAAGGTTAAACATAGCAAAGATGTCATCAAACCGCAGAGACGATCGTATCCCGATGTCGCCATCCACAAAGCCCTTGCCCTCCGGCACCTTGGCCACGAAACCGGATATGCCACATCATTCTCTCTCGAGCGCCACTTCTCCAAAGAAAGAACAACATCGTCGTGCAGGCTCGCATAGCACCGGTTGCAGCATTCAGCATATTTGGCGGTAGCATCGCCCTACCCGCCACATGCACCCTCCTCGAGATATCCTTAGGTGAAGGTGGCCTGTCCTGAGCACGGATCGAACTCGGTGCCGGCTGGCTCGCACCGGCGCCCTTGTTAGTCTTTTGTTTCCGTCCCTTCTTCTTGATCTCCTGTAATGGGACCGAGTTCTGCTCACAGACCGCTTTCTTGAGCGTGTTGGGGCTGATAATATTTCGCACCTCAGCTATCTGAGGCTCGGTGAAGGCGGGAGCTGGAGGCGTCTCCTGAGAAGCTGAGCAGACGGCGCCTATTGCAATTGGATTTCTCCGCCCGTACCAGCTAGATTGCGTTCGTCTTGGTTGGGTTCTTGAGAAAGAGGCCCGCAGAACTTCGCTAAGCGTGCGGTGTTCGGCAAAGTACTTATCGACTTTGGTAAATGTACCATCGTTGTTGTCGCCGTCGTCCGGATCACATGCCATAGGGCTGTCCGGATCCTGTGCCATAGGGATGTCCGACATAGGGATGTCCGGCAGGTCCGGTAGCGTTGCGGCGTTCTTGCCATGGCTTGGCGCCGGCACGACTGGCGGTCTTGTCTGTGGGGTGGTGTCCCCCGCCCCCAAACGAATCTGGCTCTTCGGCGAAAGCAGCCAGTTTACGCACGCGCTGAGGGTCATCTCATCTTCTTCGTCGGCCCCAACGGGTCGAACCGGAGGTAACAATCCGTCCGGCAGCACCGAACCACTTCAACCCTATACACCGTGGGTGGCATCGGATTACCATGGAACATGCGGTTGCCGGTTGAACGATTACGCCCTTGGCGACATCGACCAACTCGGGCGCCCACGAAGTGCGTAAGAGTGCAAGGAACGTCGGCGGTGCCCTGCGAAACATGTACAGGCGTCGAGGATGCCCGATCAAAGGCAAGGAGATGAAGTCATCGGCCGAGAGGCTTAGTTACCGTGATGCCGTCGAGCTCGGCTAATGTCGAGGCACCGCCAACGGCAGGCGGTAAGCCAGCGAAGGGGAGCGTCTTGGCAAGGTGCCGCCGGCGTACACCCGGGTGCATTAAGCTCCAATGCCGTGCGGCGCCGGAGACATGAATACCGCCTCCGCGGAGACACCAATGGCGCCACCGCCGGAGACACCAATGGCGCCGCGGAGACACCAATGGCGCCGCCTACGTGCAAGTTCTTTGGCCGTCAAAGCCGGGCGGGGAGGCCCCTGTTGGCCGCCCGCAATCCACGTCGTCAGCCCATGAATCAACCTAGGCACCATGGCGTTGAGCTTCGTTCCCAGTTGTTGTTCCACTTGCTCTTGGACAAGCTCCGGAATCGGCGCCACTTGTGCCTTGAGTGCTTCAACCTCGCGCGTCTGGCTTTCCGAGCTGGCCTTTTTCTCCTTCCACACACCAGCGGTATAGTATGACCCCCATTTTGTGGACAAGCCTTCTGAGTTGCCTCACGCCAATCGACTTCCGAGAGATGACGTCGAAAAATTTGCATAGGCCAAATAGCATTTCACGGACGTGCGCGTCCATGATCCCACGGATTGCAACTGGAAGTATCTGCATCATCAGCATGTGACAGTCGTGAGACTTCATCCCGCTGAACTTCTGCTTCGCTGGGTCTAGGTATCTGCTTATCTTCCCCGCGTAACCATAAGGAAGTTTTACTCCTAGGAGGCAGGTGAAAAACTGCTCGATCTCCTCCTGACATAGAGTGAAGCACGCGGGAGGGTAGTCATTTCTGGTCTTCTTGGCCTTTTTGCCTTTGCGACGACTTTCTGTGTCCTGCTTCGCCTCATCATCATCATCATCATCATCATCATCATTAGCGTGAAGCTCATGCCTGATGCCCATTGATTTCAAGTCTGCCCTTGCTTTTGGCCCATCTTTGGTCCTCTCTCGCATGTTGAGCAGGGTACCAAGCAGACTCTCGCACACGTTCTTCGTGATATGCATGACATCAAGGCTGTGAGGCACACGGTGGATCTTCCAGTACGGCAAGTCCCAGAAACAGACCTCGTTTTCCATACCTTCAACAGTGGCTCTGGCGCCTTTCGCTTTTTTCCCGGCTCTGGCGCCTTTTGCTTCTTTCCCGGCAGTGGGCAGTCTTCCCAATTTTTCAACAGCTCATCTATATCCTCGCCGCTCCTCGTACAGGCGTTTTGAGTTCGGTTTCACCATCGAACAGATCCTTGCGTTTCCTCCACGGGTCATCGTCGCGAAGCCACCTTCGATGTCCCGTGAACACGGTTTTCGAAGACCTAGGATCTCTATCTAGCTGGCGATACGTTGTGTCATCCATGCACCTTACGCATCCAGAAAATCCGTGGACTACCCCCCGCGAGATATCCGTAACCGAGATAGTAGTGCACCGTCGTGGCGGTCACGGCTCTCATAGGGAAATATTCTTTCTCTGCGGCGTCCACGTATTGGCTGGCGTTTTCCAGGCGTGTCTAGCTCCTCCTTCAGCAGCCCAGATACAGATTGATGTCGTTCCCTGGTTGTTTCGGCCCTTCAATTAGCATACTCATGTGAATGTACTTCCTCTTCATGCACAACCAGGGGAAGGTTGTACATCCACACAAACACAAGCCGGATGCTATGTGTGCTTCTCTGGCTGCCAAACGGATTGACTCCATCGGTGCTCGCGCCCAGCACGATGTTCCTTGGATCGTCCCCAAATTCTGGGTGTTCAAAGTTCAACGCTTGCCCTGGCTCGCATCCTTAGGGTGACTCAGCATCTTGTCTTTTTTATTTATCTCCGGATCATTTCTGTCAACTTCTCGCTTCTTCTCCTCCCTATCCGCGTGCCAACGCAGGAGCTTTGCTACCTTAGGGTCCGCGAAATACCGGCTATGAGGAGGTGATCAGAAAGTACCACACCGGTTTTGAGGAGCTTTCTTCCTCTTCTTGTATCGAGTGACCCTTTTGGACATATGGTAGACTCTGCGTGCTCGTCCCGATAAATGATGCAATTGTTCATGCACACATGGTATTTCACGTGCGGTAAATCCAAAGGACACACGATTTTCTTCGCCTCCTCGAAACTGGTCGGGCACTTGTTCCCCTTGGGAAGACGTTCGTGCCAGAATGACATGTTCTCGTCGAAGCATGCATCGGTCATTTTGTGTTTTACCTTCATCTCCAGAGCCATGAGCGTGACTTTCAGGAGGGTATCCTCGGGCCTGCATCCTTCATACAATGGAGTAACCGCGTCTATCTCCAGTTGATCCAGCTTGGCTTTCTCTCGGTAGCGGCAGCTCTTGCGTTATCCGGTTCGCTTGCGAAGCAGCTCTTGAATATGAGGGTCCTGCACCCAGCCTCCATCGTCAGTTCCGCTTCCGGCATCTTCATCTTCATGATCATGCCCTTCGTCTTGATCTTCCTCATCATCATGTACAACATCTTCTACATGATGATTGTGTGCATCATCACCGTCGTGATCATGTCCTAGAGATTCTTCATCTTCTCGCCCGCCCTCGCCGCGGTGGTTGTCTTGTTGCCCTTCCTCATTTCTTGCCCGCCCCCCATGGACGACTTCATAGTCATCTTCATCACCTTGCCACCGATAGCCATCCATGAAACCACGCAAGAGCAGGTGGTCCCGCACCTGCCCGGAATCCGGGTCCGCAATAAGGCTCTTCAGCTTGCATCTTCGACACGGACATCTTATCTCCTTCTCGTTCGTTTGAAGCATCTCGGTCTTCGCGGATCTCAAAAACCTATTCACGATGCCTTCAGTTATCGTGCGGACCATGGTCGCCTGAGGGGTAGAGCAAAACGATATTTTAGAACCAAGAAAAAATTTGGCATGACCTTCCCTAAAAATAGGACCAAAAAGTGCATAGTGCCAAAATTCTCGGCGAAACGGAAATGAATCAACATTTCGGCAAAATATTGGCAACTATCGCATTTCAAATACCGGTACCTGCAAACACAAACATATATGCAACACCACAAACACAAGCAACACCACAAACATACATAGATCTAGCTAGGCCACAATAAGTGCATGTGCACGTTGTTGGAGCGAGCTAGGGAGAAAAAAAGTAGATCTACATCATGAATATAGCTTTCCCTTACTTACCTATCAAAAAAAAGGTAATTTCACCACTTAATTTTGATGAATCTATGGTGGAAATGAGGTGAGGAGGAGGAGGCAGCCGAGACAAGCTTGAAGGAGGAGGTGGAGAGAATGAAGTGGGGAAAAATGAGTGGGTAGGTGGGCTGTCCAAAATATCTTGTTGGTCCCAGGTTACTAATGGCGCACCACCACAAAATGCGCCATTAGTAATCCTGGTTACTAATGGCGCACCGGCAGGTGGTGCGCCATTAGTACTTTTTGCAAAAAAGTAAAAAAAAAAACATATGTATAGTAATGGCGCACTGTGGAAAAGTGCGCCATTAGTAGTTTAAACTACTAATAGCGCACTTTGGCATAGTGCGCCATTAGTAGGTTTGCAAAACAGAAAAAAATATATACTAATGGCGCACTGCCTTGTTCGTGCGCCATTACTAGTTCTAACTAGTAATGGCGCACTTTGCCATCCTGCGCCATTAGTTTGTATGGAAAAATGGGAAAAAAATCAATAGTAGTGGCGCACCGTGAGCACGGTGCGCCATTAGTGTCTTCCACACTAATGGCGCACGAGCAATCGGTGCGCCATTAGTATATAGTAGTGGCGCACTATTTACCTGGTGCGCCATTAAAATCAGTCCTATCTATAGCCCTTTTCCTAGTAGTGAGGCGTCCATGCAACCGCTCTTGTCGCCAGCTAGCATTCGACGACCACCATTAGACACCACACAACCATACATAACTTACGAATAATGGATGAATCGATCAGACACACACTCGTGTGCAGTGGCACTATGATCGGTTGCTCACGATAGTACATACTCCGCACCATAGTACCATCTCTTGCTACGCTGTTTTATAGATTGTCATTGTGATGGATGATATACATGAGCAAGGCGCCGAGTCACGAGTATGACCGTTGGTGTTGAGCCAGGTGAATACATGCTCGGTGTTCGCGGAGGCCTCCAGCAAACGTCTAAACAGTAATGTCACATACGCATAATTTTGGTTTTTATTTCTTTCTTCACTGACAGGTAGGCCCGCATAGATAGATAGATAAAGAACACGAGCTGATGAGGCGCATGCGGACTGTTTGGTAGTCAACCGGACAAATCTGAGCCGATGACCGTATGATCACCATATCTCGTATACAATGATCAAAGTGAGCTATCAAGACAAGTTCAATGACCGCCAATGCATTTTACTCGATAATAAATGACCAGAATTGAAGTGGAATCCAAATTTCCTTCGTCTTCTGTCCTTGAGCTCTTGACAAACCAATGCACTTTACGATTGTCCAGACACTCCACCCCAGAGCTGTCACCAAGCGTCGTTCATGCCACCGCGCCGCACACTAACCGGTAAGGAAGCGGTGGCATCCTGCCGCGCCGAGTTCCTCGCCGCCCATCGCACACGTAATGGTAGGCAGCGGTGGCATCCCGCCCGTCTTGAGCATCGCTGCTCGCGACTTCACACCCTACGCAGCGGAATTTGAAGCTGCCAAGGCCGAATGGGCGGTGAAACAAGAGGCGGCCAAAGCCGCCTGAGAGGGAGCGGAAAAGTAAAAAGCACTCAAGAAAAGAGAGGCCGCTGCCGTAAGAAAGAAGAGGACGCCTTGCTGCTGCTGGAGAGGTCGGCGGAGATCCAAGCACGGTGGGGTGTCACGACAAAGCCGGAAGGAGAACGACGGCGTCTGGCCAGCATGTGAGAAGTAGTAGTACTAGTAGTTAGTGTGTGTGTCTGTGTCGCCCGTACATTTGTTTAATTAATTACGAGCATGTAACAGTACTACTAGTTACTAGTGTAGTTTCTAGAGCAAATTACCAGTACATTAGCCTAGACTCAATGGAAAAATTCCTATCCTATGCATCCAATGGCATATCTTTCTCTATAGGAATTGAGATGCATGTCATCTCCCTTCCTATGATTTTCATATTCCTATAAAATTCCTATCCTATGAACCAAAGGAGGCCTCTGCTGGAGTAACTACTGTAGCTAGCGGTACTGCTGGTACAGTAGTTTTCTTCAAGAAGCGGAATTCAAAGTCATGATGGTTCCTTCGTGCGAGAAACTTCCACGATTGGGTAAGGTTGGGCCTGTGATTTGATGGCTCATTAGTAATTACTGTGGCGCGACGACCGGGGTCAGTCTCCCTTGGAGTTCTGCGGGCATGGCAAGTGGAGCAGGATGGTCGATGTTCCACATGTCGGCGAGCGGAAGTATTCTTTCCGATATCGAGGAGCAAGGAAACCGCGTGGTATAGTATCACTAGTGATTTATATTTATTTTTTATTTCTAATGAATGCTAGCGTTTCAACTCTTACGATGAAGGAGTGCCAAACACACGGCACGTGCTGGATGTTGCACACGTCAGCGAAAGGAGTGGAACATGAACAACGTGGTAGAGCGTCTCCACTTGTGGGTCGGAGACCACATGTAGTTGTACTACTGTACTAGTGGTATGAACGATACAAAGTGCGACCCAGAGAGAAAGACACGTCTAGTTGGAAGGTCTCGGGGCATACACGTAAACAAATATAAAACCTAATATGTGCCTCCAATTAATATAGTAGTAGTAGAGTACTTAGTCACGTACTCCATAACATCACCAGGCATTGCACGTACAACATTTAGTGGTAGTAAGAGACAAATGCCTATATGCCACGCATGTTCATACTATTTGTGCCTTTCTACTTCACTTACTTTGCTACGTTACACAGGTTCGCACGTCCACTCCTGGGTACATGTCCGTCTCGTAGTTCCAGTCCCACATGTTCTTCATATATATGGAACGATCCTTGCATGACACGTGCACCTTGATGCTAGATGTGTCGCGTGTTGGCAAAAGGATGAACAAAGCTCACGTAAAAAAATAATAGAGTGGAAGAACATAGAATCCCGACGATCGAGAAGGAGTAAGGAACCTCGGGGTGGAGCGTCTGCACTCATAATATTTTATATTATTCAGCGATATAAAATCAACCAATCATCTCCACAGTGGACTGGAAGAGTACGAAACACGGCAGCCCAGTGTAGTTACATCATACTAGCTGTACATGGCTAACCCACGCTATCACCATATTTCTTGGCTTCCGTGCGACACCTATCTCTAGTAATCCAGCAGCCCGTATCGCTTCTCCCTCCTCGTCTCTCTCAAAGGCCCTGTTTAGATACTCTAACTCAGTTAAAGGTTAGAGGTAGATTCTAATCCTAAACTAACCCTGAAGTAACCCTAGCGAAAGAGGTGTTTGGATGACAAGGTTAGATGGAGCGCGGATACAGCGAGGTGCCTTCATGGGCGGTGCGAGAGGGAGGAGGGAGGAGAGAGGACGTGAAGCTTCGTGGACGGGGGGAGGGATCTGCTGCGGGGAGAGCGAGAGAAAAATGTGTTTTTTAGTGTCCTGAGAAGAACTAACCCAAATAAGCACCTCTTGGGTGGGTTAGATTTTTTTTTGGGTTAGTTGAGTTCAAACTAACCCAAACTAACTCTAACACGTGGATCCAAACAGTAACCCAAACTAACCCTCCTGTTTGGATATTTTTGGGTTAGTTGAGTTCAAACTAACCCAAACTAACCCTCCTGTTTGGATATTTTTGGGTTAGTTGAGTTCAAATCGCGCAACCCGACCTTTCTAGCAGTAAGTAAGTTGAATCCGCTACTCCCTCACCCTCCTCGCCTCTCTGCCAAACCGCCTACGTGAAAACTGCCACGCGTACTGCCCGGGAAAAGCTCCGCCCTCAACTTTTAACTACGCGAAAATAGTTCGAGCTTGTTCGTTCTATATAAATACTAGTACTGTATGTTTATTCACCAGTGGGGTTGTTCAATCAATGGAGGGCCGGGGAGCACAAGTGAATAATAATACTACTACTAGTAGTAAGTAGGAGTCGTACATGTAGTCACCTTAAATACAGAGTTTCCTTTCTTTAATGCTGTCGGTGTCAAAACCGGCGGAACTCGGGTAGGGGGTCCCGAATTGTGCGTCTAGGATCGATGGTAACAGGATACGGGGGACACGATGTTTACCCAGGTTCGGGCCCTCTCTATGGAGGTAATACCCTACTTCCTTCTTGATTGATCTTGATGAATATGAGTATTACAAGAGTTGATCTACCACGAGATCGTAATGGCTAAACCCTAGAAGTATAGCCTGTATGACTATGGTAATGTGTATCTCCCCTTTCCGGACTAACCCCTCTGGTTTATATAGACACCGGGGGGATCTAGGGTTTACATGGAGTCGGTTACATAAGAAGGAATTTTCATAGTTGGTCGCCAAGCTTGCCTTCCACGCCAAGGAGAGTCCAATCCGGACACGAGTATGGTCTTCGGTCTTCATGTCTTCATAGCCCATCAGTCCGACCCATGGATAACAGGCCAGACGTCCGAGGACCCCTTAGTCCAGGACTCCCGCAGTAGCCCCCGAACCAGTCTTCAATAGCGAGGTGTTCGGCACACATATGCAAGGCGGGTTCCTCCTTCAATGATCTCCAAGTAATGTATTCGGCCATTGATCCAATGTCGCCTCCTTGGCTTCTGCATGTTAAATAATCTTCGTCCTCCACGTGTCGAGCGAATGTGGAAAGTCAGGGTATTTTTGCGAATAACACCTCGTCTACGCAAGGAAGAGCGCCTATTTAAAGAGATTGAATCCTAGATCCATTCAGCGCTATGCAGAAGAAATCCCCAGAGGCTGCTTAGGAGAAACCATTCCAGCATGGCTAGTGTTCCCAGCTCCTCCGCTCGTCCCAGCCTAGAGAAAGGCGAGTGGGAGAGGTGTTCTGTGTCTCATAGCCAATTGACGAAGTTGCAAACGCAGGGATTCCTTCCCCCTGCAGATCTAGTCCCTGTTCGAACGAGGCTAGCTTCCTTCAATGAGGGGACTCAGGCAGAGGACTTCCCCAATCCGATCGGGGGAGAGTGAGTGTGTTTTGTCCCCTACCTGCTAAGAGGTGTTGGATTTCTGATCCATCTGTTCCTCCGAGGGCTTCTGGAGTACTACGGCCTCCAGCTGCACAACTTCACTCCGGCCTCTATTCTGCACATTGCGAGTTACGTCGCTTTATGCAAACTATTCCCGGGCGTCGAGGCTCATTTCGAGTTGTGGAGGAAGTTGTTCTGTCTTGTCCCGCGCAATCACGAAGGGTCAATATTTGAAGTGGGCGGAGCCGAAGTATGGCGCGTCGCCGATATCGGATATCTATCCAGCACACCAAGGAGGTCACCTGATGGATGGCCCTTCGAATGGTTCTATATTGAGGACGTCGCGCTTCCCGACCCGGTTCGGAAGGGTCTTCCTGAATTTGCGAGCGTCCCGCTGAACAAATGCCACAGTTGGCGTCCCCGGAGCCTTGAAGAGGAAGACAGTGCAGAGGCTCGTCAGTTGATGAGCAATATACTTGAGCTCGCTCAGTCCGGACTCACAGTAATCGAGGTTATGGCGATCTTCATAGTGCTAGGGGTTCAGCCGCTCCAATACAGAGGGCTTCCAATGTGGCACTACAATGGGGAGGATGACACCTCTCGCTGCGGCCGGAAAGGTCCGGATACCCCTGCCGCTTTGGCTAAGATATTAGCCGAACTGTTCAAGGGGGAGGAAAAGGAATTTCTTCACATCAAACTCAGAGATGGGTACTCTGTGTATAACCCTCCCAGTTGGGTAAGGCCCAACCCCTCTGTTTTTACTCCCTCCATCTCCGAATTGCCTTTGATTAATTTCTAGTTTGTTTGTTTATGACAGCACTGGCGAAAGGTCACCGAGGGACTTCATAATCCCGCCCCACAGCCGGAGAACCACAACCGGGATCTCAATCCCGGGTTTGAAGAGGATCCGGATATATTTGTGGTGCTCGCGGAGGGGGTGTTTTACCAGATGAGCTATGATGGCACAGAAGTTGCCATCATCACAGACTACCCTGGTCTTCTTCACCTTCACGTAAGTAATCCTGAAACACCTTCTCTGAAAGGGTGCTCTTACTCTGCCTCACCCACCACATTGTCGCGCGTTCTACAGGGGAGGCATTCGACGATGCCGAGGAAATCGGTTCCTGCACCGGGCAGGCCTTCGAAGAGGAGGGCCTTCTAAAAGCTGCTACCGCCAAACTGGGAGACTTGAAGAAGTCGTCCTCTGGTATTGTTCCCTTCCACCAAGGAACAATAATTGTGTACCCACTGCGCTAATGTTGCTGCTGATTTCGCATAATAGGGCCGTCTGATCAACTTGAAGAGAAGCTGAAGGTCGCCCAAGAGGGAGAAAAAGAGGCCAAAAGGCAACACGCCACAGACGAGCGTGTGCTGACCCGTGTCAGAGATGAGAAAAACAAGCTACAGGATTCCAACACTGCATTGGATGAAGAGTTGAAAGATGTTCAAGCTCAGCTAGCCGCTTCCGTGAAGGAGAACAAAAAGCTGCGGGGCGGTATCTTCAGTATGTGTCCGAACTATTTGTGAATTAGCTCAGAGATAAATGGGACTGATATAGTCATGTTTGCAGGTGTACTGACGGGCCGTCCTTAAGAGGAGGCTAGCCATGCGGAGCGTGGCTAAGGCCTTATGGCCGTCCGACTCCCATCCAGGAAGTATGGAGGAGCTTGTAGAGCTGTTCAAGGGAGCACGGCGACGTATCCGACTATGGAAGATATCGGCCTGCCGAGAGGGTGCGCGGGAAGCCTGGGCCATGGTGAAAACGCGATATACCAAGATGGACCCGAATCACATGGCCAGGGTTGGACCACTAGCACTAGTAGAAAAGGGGCCTATTGACCCGGTTGGTGAGGGCCTTTAGTCCCGGTTCATGAACCGGGACTAAAGGGTCGGTACTAATACCCTGGCCCTTTAGTCCGGTTCTATCCAGAACCGGGACTAATGAACCTCCATGTGGCTTTGTCCACGAGCCCGAGTAGAGGGCCTTTGGTCCCGGTTGGTGGCACCAACCAGGACCAATAGGCATCCACGTCGACATTTCTATGGCTCTGGTTTTGTTTTTTTTGAAGGGGGGTTTGGGGGTTTTGGGGGTTAATTTAGGTGTTTCATATAGTGTGCTATAGCTAGCTAATTAATAGAGAAAAGGGTCCTCTCTTCTGTCCGTGCTTGGTCGACGCTACGTACTATACATGCATTATAGAGAGGACTAGCTAGACACGCTAGCTAGCTAGTAATTAAGCAAACATAAGATCGTCATGAACATATATGCATACAGAGAGAAGTGATATCGACCACCTCTCCTTCTCCGAGAGATTGGTCGAACAATAAGTTCTCGTATATCTATCCGACACTACCGCTACATATATACAATAATTATCTTTTTACAATACGGACGCGTGGTCCACATAGTATTCTCCGTCTTCAGCGATCACGTGGTCAAGAAAGAATGCCGCCAATTCCTCTTGAATTGCTCGCATGCGATCTGGTGCTAGGAGTTCATCCCGCTTCGAAACATCTAATTTTAAGAAAGGGGTCAATACATATATATATATATATATATATATATATATATATATATATATATATATATATATGAATAAATGAAACTCAACACAAATGATGGTAATAAAATAAAATTGTGAATATTTTTATTTACGCACTTCATATTGTTTGTCGGAGTAGCCCTCTCACAGGTCGTGTGGCGGATGGACTGCATAAGCGTAGTATCCACAGTAAATCATTCCCTTGTTCCTGCCACGACCACTTTACAAGAAAGCAGAGGTCAATCAAACTGATAATTAGCAAGCATGCTAAATGGTATTGATGAAACTAGCGCTTGAATCACTAGGAGATCTTGGCGTGGAATATGCTACTATATAGTACTTACTTTGGTGTCTAAATTGCAGCTTCTTCGGTAGTCCCGGAGCTTTTGTGGTAAATTTTCCCCAAGCCCTGCCATACAAAGAAAACAATTACTTGATATCAGAAATGAACAAAGTTGCTGATATGGTGGATAATGATCGATTTAACTTACTTTTCGAGCATTTCAGTCATGTCCGCATACTCCTTGGGATCTTTTCGTCTCTAGTCTTTCACTGTTACTACTCCCTGCTCAAGCTTAATCTCTAGGAGAATATAGTGGTACCTGCGCCGCGCATGCATAACTCATCAATATTACATTACTATAACCTGGACTAATAAGGGAAACCGAATATGCCACAAGACAGTAACACTCACGCGTAGTTGTAAGGAAAGAGTATTATATTTTTGTGTTCATTTATTTCCAACGATCGTAGCAAGTTGGCCTCGGTTTCGTTGGCACGATATTTAACCTCATTTGCATCTATGAGATATGTGTTAATGAACCCAATATCACCCACTTGTCTTTTCTTCATTTCGCGATCTTCAATCTGCATAATATAGTGAGGATATTTATAAATACATGCAATGAAAGAGCTGAGTTATATAGAGATACTTAATGACAGAAGTAGTACTACTTACAGACGATGGCAGGTGACCGTTGCTTTATCGAGGGC
The DNA here is from genome assembly GCA_021605145.1 of Aegilops bicornis. NCBI lineage: Eukaryota > Viridiplantae > Streptophyta > Magnoliopsida > Poales > Poaceae > Aegilops > Aegilops bicornis. The sequence continues at coordinate 776,714,432 of CM038671.1, read as the reverse complement.
CAATTGATTGAAAAACTGATAGAACTCCTCAAATGGAATAGGCAACAGTTCAATTCCAAGGAGGTCATGCTCCTTTTTAACTCTCACATACAAAGTACTCCTCCCCTCAGACTCTTTGCAGGTTTTCATGTACCAATCATGCAATCTTCGCATTATCATTGATAGAGAGCTTTCATCTTTGACGAGAGGCTTCCCGTACTCGTATCTTTGTATCTGCACCTCCAAGAAATCATAATGTACATCATCGGGCAGGTAATCTGAAGGATTGCCATAACCGGGCACCATCCTCGGACCGACGATGTCGCTAGCAGGCACCTTGAGCGGGGGGCACGATTGCTTCGCTTGTTCGCCGAGCTGGGCAATTTGTTTCCCAGCTCGTCGTTCTTTCATCCTTTGATCACATCGGTACTTCCCGACCTCTCCGCTTCGCAAATGCCTTTCCAATAATGCGCTCATAGTTGCCTTTCGGCGGAGACTTGGGTGGTTTTGTCGTGGCAGCAATGCGCTTTCGCTTTGACCGGATCTACCTTCTCCTTCGGAGGTGGATGTCTCTTTGCTTTCAACCCTTGAAACCAGTCATCCACTTGATCTGCGCGATCTTAGCGTTTTCCTCCTCGCTCCTCTCGTCAGTAACTTCTCTCGAGTCTTGAGAGAAGGATCGAATCTGTATCTCCTCCTGCCTTTGGCTGTCTGCTAGACGCCGCAGAGCAGAGCGTAGCGGATGTCTTCTTTCCTTGCTTACGAGGCGGAGGAGAAGGACTACGACGCCGGAGCAGCCGGAGCGGCGGCGGGCCTCTTCCGCCCTTGGCGAGGCGGAGAAGGAGGAGGCTGGCTGCTCGGGCGCGCCGGGGCAGGCGGAGAAGGAGGCGGAGTGCCGCCACGCGCCGGAGAAGGAGCCGGCCGAGTGCCCTGATCGTCACTCGCCGAAGGAGGGTGGAGGAGGTGGTGGAGGAGGCGGAGTGCCCTGACTCGCCGGAGGAGGAGGAGGCGGCGGAGGCGTCCAGTTCGGAAGGTTGATGAGATCCTTCCGCCATAGGCATGGAGTCTTCAGAGCAGAACCCAGCCGATACTCCCCTTCACCGGTAGGGTGGTCAAGCCGGAGGTCCTCAAATCAGTCCGTTATTTCATCGACCATCACCTTAGCCTATCCTTCGGAATCGGCGGCGGTGAAAAGTTGAGTCGGGTTTAGTAGGATAAACAGAGCCAACAGCTGCCTTGACCTTCAAATTGCTCCATTGCGCCATAAGGTGGCAATGTTCAGCATCCGTGATAGCATCCACGGGATAGCTGGCAGGAGCCGTCAAGGCATGCAGCTCTGGCTGAAGCAGCTCGGTGGAAGCCACGCTGCTTCTCCGCTGAGATGGCAGGGTAGCTTTGGGGGAAGCTTCGGCAAGTCGTTTGTTGTGATCTGCTGCTTCTCGTTCCTCTTCTCGTTCCTCTAGCCCCATTACCCTTTCGTGCAACGCCTGCATTAGGCTCTGCTCCAGTTTCTTCCTCCTCTCATGGGTTTTGTAACCCCCTGCGTCCGGAAATCCAGCCTTCCACGAAAGGGAGCTTGGCGTGCCTGCGTGTCCGTCCGAGGTGCTCGGGATTCCCGAGGGCCATTGTGAGCTCGTCCTTCTCCACTGTCTGGAACGAACTTCCCTTGCCGCGCTGCATCGATATAATGCTGAAGCCTCTTGACCGGTATGTCCAATTGTTCGTCCGTCCAAATGCACTTCCACTGTTATAGGGTCCAAGGATCCATGACCCCAAAGAACCAAGTCCGCAACGGTGCAGCGATTCATTGTCTCTGGTTCGATCCCTTTATCAAGCGAGATCAATCTCAGCCTTGGCCCACTTAGGCAGACTACGAGGTAGCCACCGACCCGTGCGATGGTGAAGCTTCTTCTTCGCAGCATTTCTCTTGTTTGTCGCCGACATCTTTTTACTCTTTTCCGATGTCTTGTAGGCCACAAATGCAGGCCAGTCATCTCTGATCTTCTCATATTTGCCCTTGAATTCTGGTGTCTCATTTTTTCGACATACGTATTGAGTTCTTTCTTCCAATTCCTGAATAGTTTTGCCATCTTCTTAAGAGCAAAAGACTTGATTAATGGCTCTATTACTGGCTTCTCCGGATCATCCTCTAGCGGTAGGGTAAAATTTGACTTCAGCTCGGTCCAAAGATCATTTTCTGCATATCATTAACACAAGACACCTCGGGGTCTTCGTTCTTAGGCTTATACCATTGGTGGATGCTGATTGGGATCTTGTCCCTAACGAGAACCCGCCTTTGAGCAACAAATGCCTTCTTTGTCCGGTAGGGTTCAATCGGTTGGCCGTCAGCCTTGATTTGTATGATCTCAAACTTTTCATCCGAGCTCAACTTTTCTTGGGCCTCGTCTCTTTACCGAAGTTGTGCTCGATCCGGAGGGCTATAAAAAGAACAAAGATGAGAGTTAATTAATATGTGTACATACCAAAACAAAGGCGAGAGCTAGTCGGCCACAGGCTTAACTAATATATATACCTGGCGGACTCGGTTTGGTGATCACCGGAGCCGTCCTCACGGTCTACTTCTTCACCCTCTCCTTCTTGCACCGGCATTGAGTCATCGGAGCCATGTAAATCATAGCCAGCTGCTTCTTCACCCTCTCCTTCCAGACCATCGTTGTCGTTGAGAAACATCAACGAGCAGACGACATCACTTCCTTGTGCGATTATGTCCCCCAACAACGCTTCTTGTGCTTCGTCTCGGGGGGTGTCCATAGTTTCTACAAATATTTACAACATGGCAATTATTATTTAAACATGACAGATATGGATATATTAGTGGCAAACGTAGAACTAGCTAGCTAATCACAATAAGGAATCATATTAGTGGCCTCGACGCTGCTTCTCTAGGGTTTGAGGTGGCCTCGACAACGCTTCAAGGGTTAGGGGGTGGCCTCGAGAACGCATCAAGGAGGGGGTAATATCGACCCCCCCCCCCCACGTGTTGAAGCTATCGGTTTGGTGAACACTACATCTATGTCCCACAAGTGACGTGGGCATCGACGCCCGCGGTAGGGTAGAGGGTCATGGATTGCTGAGCGGTCGAGGGTCAAGGGGTCGAGGATCGCTGAGGGGTCGGGAGGTTGCCTAGTGTCAAAGGATTCAACAAAACCATGTCTTCATCATTAGTAATGTGAGGTGCATGATGATGCGAAGCTCTCCAAAGTTATTTTGGAGCGGAGTCCCGGATAGGATAATTCACTTTACGGTACAAAGTTCAGCAAGAACCTTCGAATATCGTTATTTGAAAGGCCTTTGCTGAAATTCGTACAAAAAGGCAAATTATCCTATCCGGGACTCCATTCCAGAATAACTTTGGAGGACTTCGTACCATCATGCCATGATTACTTCTGGCTAATGATGAAGCCATGGATTTCTTCAATACTTTGACACTAGGAACCCTCTCGACCCCTTGGCGATCCTGGAACCCTCGACCCCTAGACGACCCTGGAACCCTCGATCCCTCGACCCTAGAACCCTCGATCCCTCGACAACGCTTCAAGGGGGTAATATCGACAACCATTTAGATACATACACGGGAAATTATTGTTATCGGGGAGGGGTATATCGACGACTCCCCCACGTATTGAAGTTATCGGGAGGGTATATGGCCCCCTCGTGTTGAAGTTATCGGGAGGGTATATCGGCGATGTGAGAGGAGAAGATCGAAGAAAAAAGAAGAAAAAAAAGGAGAAGAAGAAAGGAATAGAGGAGAAGAAGAATTTTCTATTTTTCTTCTTCTCCTCTATTTCTTTCTTCTTCTCTTCTTTTCTTCTTTTTCCTCTTCTTATTTATTTCTCCTCTTCTTCCTCTCCTCTTCTACTCCTTTCTTCCTCTTCTTATTTTCCTTTTCCTCTCCTTCTTTTCTTCTTCTTCCTTCTTTCTAGCTAGATATATAAAACTTTTCTAAAAATGTAACTTTTGCATATATAAAACTTTTCTTCTTCTTCCTTCTTCCTTCTCTTCCTTCTTCCTAAATATATAAAACTTTTCTAACAATGAAACTAACCTAAAATACATACATTCATACAAAAAACATGTAAAAAAATACATAAATACATATATGAACATACATAAGAAATACATATATCTAAAAAATGCATATATGAGCATACATAAGAAATACATATATCTAAAAAAATACATATATGTAAAAAAATGGCAGCGGCCGGGTATGTGATGCTCACAAGGGCGTCGTCGAGGCAGGCGAGCGGGCGGCGTGCGGCAGGGCGCTGGAGTGGCGGCGACGGCGGGCGGCGACAGCGTCGCGACGTAGGCGTGACGGCGTCGGGTGGCGTTGAGGAGATGACCTGACAGCCATGGCCTTGGCTGCCTCGGCGGTAGCGGTGGTGATTGGGCGCGGCGACGGCGACGGCGTCGGCGGGGTGTGAATCGGGCAGCCTGGTGGCGTCGTCGGCGCGGGCAACTGCAGAGATGAAGTGATAAACTCTAAGTGTTTTCTTATATAGCAAGGGCATTAGTCCCGGTTGGTGCCACCAACCGGGACTAATACTACTAATCCGGTGGTGCCACCAACCGGGACCAAAGGCCAATTTTCAGCAACCCAAAGAGGCGGGAAGCGGCCTTTGGTCCCGGTTAGTGGCACCAACCGGGACTAAAGGGCATTGGTACCGGTTTGTGGCACTAAAGGGGGCATTAGTCCGGTTGGTGCCACGAACCGGTACCAATGTCTTTAGTCCCGGTTGGTGCCACCAACCGAACCAAAGGCCTTGTGCTGCCTCAGCGCCAAAATGTTTAGTCCCACCTCGCTAGTTGAGAGGGACCGCACCAGTTTATAAGGTGCGGTGCGCCTTCCCTCTCGAGCTCCTCTCTAAAGCGAGGCTTTGGGCCTAAACTTGCAATATGTGCTGTGGTCCCTCTGGGCCTCCAGCAGCCCTGAATCCTGCCCATGGTAGGGTTTCTAGTCGTATTCAGGCCGTGGGTGCCCGATGGGTGGCACTTTTTTGTTTTTTGTTTTATTTGTTGCTTTATTTAGTTTATTTTGGTTTTGGTTTATTTTTCTTTTGGTCTTTTGCTTTATTTTTAATTCTTTTTGCTTTTAGTTTTAGAAAAAATATAAACTTTCTGTTAGTGCCATTAGTTTTCAAATTTGAAAACTCTTTTTTTGTTTTCTTTGTTGCTTTATTTATTTTATTTTGTTTCTACTTACAACAAAATACTTATTGTTCCTATTTTTTTTCAGTTTTTTGTTCTGTTTTCTGCATTATTTAGTTTTTGTTGTTTTTTGATTTATTTTTTAATTCTTTTTGCTTTTAGTTTTAGAAAAATTATAAACTTTCTGTTAGTGCCATTAGTTTTCAAATTTGAAAACACTTTTTTTGTTTTCTTTGTTGCTTTATTTATTTTATTTTGTTTCTGCTTACAACAAAGCGGTGTGTAGAGGGACGGGCTTATAAACCGGTGTGAGCACCCTTCGGTTGGCGAGGTTTTCAAATTCATAGTTTTCAAATGAACTCTGAAAAAGTTGGCATAGCACGTGCATGTACAAAAGCGGACAATGGTATCATACTAAATGCATTACAAAGTTGGCATGGTATCATCATAATAGTTGCGGGAGAAAGTCTTCACTTTTTCTTCGCTTGTGTCGTTGCTTATTGCCCGTAACCATGGATAATCTTCATTGTTTATCGGGATGCTTGGGTCAGCCTTGACTTTGAAGGGAATTTCATGAAACTTTTCATACTCTTGAGACATGTCTATCTTGCCCTCCACTCCCGGGATGTCCCTTTTTCCTGAAAAGAACTATGTGGTAGCGTTGGCTCATTGTATGATGTATTCGCTTCCTTATCTTTTCTTTTCCTCGGTGCAGTAGACATGTCCTTCACATAGATAACCTGTGCCACATCATTGGCTAGGACGAGCGGTTCGTCGGTGTACCCAAGATTTTTCAGATCCTTGTTGTCATTCCGTCGGTGGGTCTACCTGCATTCCGCCTCTGACAGATTGACCCACTTGCACTTAAACAAAGGGACCTTAAAATCTACTCCGTAGTCAAGTTCCCATATGTCTACTATGTAACCATAATATGTGTCATTTCCTTGTCGGTTGCTGCATCAAAGCGGACACCGCTGTTTTGGTTGGTGCTCTTTTCATCTTGGTCAATCGTGTAAAATGTATTCCCATTTATCTCAGTATCCTTTCCAAATCATTACAGTCGAAGATGGTCCCCTAGACAACAAGTACAGCTCATCACAAACAGTGCTTTGTCACCTATGAGGCGTGTTTCCAACCAAGCTGCTGAAAGTCCTGATGTGTTCACATGTAATCCGATCGTCGCCTTTGCTCCGGGTGTTTGGAGCCTTGATTGTTCTTGTGTTCATCGACATACGGGTCACCAAGGTAGAGTTACGTAGAACTACAGAGTGTGCTGAGACCAAGAATATCCGTCCCTGCATATTATTGAGTCTCTTCCAAGCGTGCCTTTTCTAGTCAGTCTCCCCTCATACCGCGATTTAGGGAGACCTATCGTCTTAAGGCCAGGAATGAAGTCAACACAAAACCCGATGACATCTTCTGTTTGATGGCCCATGGAGATGCTTCCTTCTGGCCTAAGCGCGATTCTGAACATATTTCTTTAGGACTCCCATGAACCTCTCAAAGGGGTACATATTGTGTAGAATTACGGGCCCTAGAATGACAATCTCGTCGACTAGATGAACTAGGACGTGCGTCATGATTTTGAAGAAGGATGGTGGGAACACCAGCTCGAAACTGACAAGACATTGCGCCACATCACTCCTTAGCGTTGATACGATTTCTGGATCGATCACCTTCTGTGATATTGCATTGAGGAATGCACATAGCTTCACAATGGCTAATCGGACGTTTTCGGTAGAAGCCCCCTCAATGCAACCGGAAGCAGTTGCGTCATAATCACGTGGCGATCATGAGACTTTAGGTGATGGAACTTTTCTCTGGCATATTTATTATTCCCTTTATATTCGACGAGAAGCCAGTCGGGACCTTCATACTGAGCAGGCATTGAAAGAATATTTCTTTCTCTTCTTCGTAAGAAGGCGTGGTGGCGGGACCTTCATCTTTGCTTGGAGGCATGCCCTCTTTTTTAAGTAAGCGTTGCAGGTCCTCTCGTGCCTCGTGTGTATCTTTTGTCTTCCCATACACGCCCAAGAAGCCCTAGCAGGTTCACGCAAAGGTTCTTCGTCACGTGCATCACGTCGATCGAAGAGCGGACCTCTAGGTCTTTCCAGTAGGGTAGGTCCCAAAATATAGATTTCTTCTTCCACATGGAGTGCGTGATTCTCGGCGTCATTCGGAACAGCTAGTCCGCGGGACCCTTTCCAAAGATTACGTGTAAATCATTGACCATAGCAAATGCGTGATCACCCGATGCGCATGGCGGGCTTCTTCCCGTGATCTGCCTCGCCTTTGAAATGCTTGCCTTTCTTTCGACATTGATGGTTGGTCGGAAGAAATCGGCGATGGCCAGTACACATTCTTCCTGCAGCTTCCTAGGTATATACTATCGGTGTCAAGTAAACAGTGCGTGCATGCGTGGTATCCCTTGTTTATGTCATCACGAAGGTTCTTGAGCGGGCCAATCGTTGATGGTCACGAACAATAACGCCTTTAGGTCAAATTCCTCCTTTTGTGCTCATCCCACGTACGTACACCGTTTCCATTCCACAACTGTAAAAGTTCTTCAACTAATGGCCTTAGGTACACATCAATGTCGTTGCCGGGTTGCTTAGGGCCTTGGATGAGAACTGGCATCATAATGAACTTTCGCTTCATGCACATCCAAGCAGGAAGGTTATACATACATAGAGTCACGGGCCAGGTGCTGTGATTGCTGCTCTGCTCCCCGAAAGGATTAATGCCATCCTCGCTTAAAGCAAACCATACGTTCCTTGGGTCCTTTGCAAACTCATCCCAGTACATTCTCTCGATTTTTCTCCACTTCGACCCGTCAACGGGTGCTCTCAACTTCCCGTCTTTCTTACGGTCCTCACTGTGCCATCACATCAACTTGCCATGCTCTCCGTTTCTGAACAGACGTTTCAACCGTGGTATTATAGGAGCATACCACATCACCTTCGCAGGAACCCTCTTCCTGGGAGGCTCGCCGTCAACATCACCAGGGTCATCTCGTCTGATCTTATACCGCAATGCACCGCATACCGGGCATGCGTTCAAATCCTTGTAGGCACCACGGTAGAGGATGCAGTCATTAGGGCATGCATGTATCTTCTCCACCTCCAATCCTAGAGGGCATACGACCTTCTTTGCTGCGTATGTACTGTCGGGCAATTCGTTATCCTTTGGAAGCTTCTTCTTCATTATTTTCAGTAGCTTCTCAAATCCTTTTTCAGGCACAACATTCTCTGCCTTCCACTGCAGCAATTCGAGTACGGTACCGAGCTTTGTGTTGCCATCTTCGCAATTGGGGTACAACCCATTTTTGTGATACTCTAACATGCGATCGAACTTCAGCTTCTCCTTTTGAATTTCGCATTGTGTCCTTGCATCGACAATGACCCGGCGGAGATCATCATCATCAGGCACATCGTCTGGTTCCTCTTGATCTTCAGCAGCTTCGCTCCAGCACCATCGTGCACATCGTCACAGTGCATCTTGATGTTCATAGCATCACCGTATTCAGGGGGCACATAGTTGTCATCGTACTCTTCTTCCTCCCCGTCTTCCATCATAACCCCTATTTCTTCGTGCCTCGTCCAAACATTATAGTGTGGCATGAAACCCTTGTAAAGCAGGTGGGTGTGAAGGATTTTCCGGTCAGAGTAAACTTCGTATTCCCACATATAGGGCATGGAAAACACATAAAACCATTCTGCTTGTTTGGCTCAGCCACTTCGAGAAAATCATGCATGCCCTTAATGTACTCGGAGGTGTGTCTGTCACCGTACATCCATTGCCGGTTCATCTGCGCGCATTATATATAATTAAGTGTGTCAAAAATCATTCTGAGAACATCATGAATAGATAATTAAGTGACCAAATTAATAAAAGTTCATCATCACATAAAACCAAAGTACATACATAGTTCTCATCTAACAACATAAAGCTCTGCAGAGCATCTAAATTAATTAAACCATACATTGAAACTATGTAAAACATTTCAATGCGAAAACAAATACGATCATAATCGCAACCAAGGTAACAACTGATCCAACAGCATAATGATACCAAGCCTCGGTATGAATGGCATATTTTCTAATCTTTCTCATCTTCAAGCGCATTGCATCCATCTTGATCTTGTGATCATCGGCGACATCCGCAACATGCAACTCCAATATCATCTTCTCCTCCTCAAGTTTTTTATTTTTCCTTCAAGAAATTGTTTTCTTCTTCAACTAAATTTAACCTCTCGACAATAGGGTCGGTTGGAATTTCCGGTTCAACAACCTCCTAGATAAATAAAATCTATGTCTCGTTGGTCGGCATAATTTTCATAAACAATAAATGAACCAATAGTTATGAAAATATAATATATACCACATCCGAATCATAGACAGGACGAGGGGCGACGGGCGGATACCAAAACCATCGCACTATATAAGATGCAATAATAAAAGTAAGAAAATAATACAAGTATCTATCTAAACAAACAAGTAATAATATTTTTCCTTTGAGAAAGAAGATAAGAACAAGAGGCTCACCACGGTGGTCTTGGCGATGAGATCGGCGCGGTGATCGACGGGCGATGAAGACGGGACAGGCCGTGACGGACCGCTAAACCTAGATAAATATTGAGGAAATTGGAGCTTGGCGGCCGAGCTTGGAGAGGAGAAACCTTAAGTAGTGTGGCTCGGGTATTCCATCGAACACCTTGTGTGCATAGGTGGTGAGTTAGAGCACCTCCAAGCCCTCTCCCCTCGGCGGAAAAAAGCAGGCGGTGTGCTCTGCTCTTATGCGAGGGGCTATATATAGGCAGCACCATTAGAGCCGGTTGGTGGCTTGAACCAGGACTAAAGGGAAGCCTTTGGTCCCGGTTCATGCCACCAACCGGGCTAATGGTGGTGGGCCAGAGCAGGACCATTGGTCCCGGTTCGTCCCACAAACCGGGACCAAAAGGTCCGACGAACAGGACCAATGGCCCACGTGGCCCGGCCCGGCCCCACAGGCTCCTGAACCGGGGCAAATAGCTCCATTGGTCCCGGTTCTGGATTGAACCGGGACTAATGGGCTAAACTGGCCTGGACGAAAGCCCTGTTTTCTACTAGTGTAGGGTCAAATGGGGAAGAAGTTCCCGTTAGTTTTGTATATGACCAAGTAGAGGTGGCCGCCAAATATTCCCAATAGGATTGTAAGTTAGACCGCCTGTTGGAAGGTATAGAGAGGGAAGTGTTTGAGTCCAAGTGACTATGTATTTTCCTTGCCCTGTGTAATTCTAGCTGAATTGTATAGCATTTGTCATGGCAGACCTTTTCGCTTCAACCTCCGGACTCAAGGGTGCGGAGTGTTTCCGGATACCCTCACGGCCGAATAGGCCGGGGCATGCCTGGAAAACTAGGCGTAGGGGTCATAGTTGCTTCAACAGACAAGTTGTATTCTGCTAGTTATGTTATATTACATTTGAGTCGTAAGAAACATCTTCCAGAGAGAATAGTTCCGTTAAGGGTTCCTTTCCCTGGGTGGGCATGTATTAATGTACACGTCCGAGTTGTGATGGAAAAATCACCGTTTATGTCTTTAATTCACTGACCAAATATTCCCTTAAGAATGATAGCTTTCGGCTTCACCCAGTCTGAGGTACACATCCGGATGACCCGACAGTAACAATCGCAGAGGTGCTCCCTTTATGCCCTAGCTGAACTAACGGGAACGTAGGGCATAAGCACATGAGCCAGGCGACCCAGCTTGGCCAAAACTTAAGTCATATCGATGCATATAGTGGCGAAGAAAAGGTACATATGGAAGAACTCATATGTAAAGAGCTTGATGCTCGAAGAATAATGATAAAAAGCTTCTGTCCATGAAGCCCCCGGGTATAATGGACATACATATTTGAAATATGTATGTGTTAGCAGTGTGCGGTTTAGCCGTACCGAAACTTTAAAGTGAAGAGGAAAAAGGTAATCGAAAAAGAGAGAAAAGTAATGGAAACTACAGGGGAGAAGGAGACGAACAAGGAGTTCGGCGCTAGGCATAGAATCTTCTGAGTCTGGCCGCGTTCCAGGGGTTCGGCTCGAGGCGATTGTCTGATGCATCACGAAGACGGTACGCTCCTCCGGTGAGAACTTCGTCAATTATGAAGGGACCCTCCCATTTGGGCTTGAGCTTGTCCTTTTTCTTCTCCGGCAGGCGTAGAACGAGTTCGCCAACATTGTAAGTCTTGGCCCGTACTTCTCTGCTTTGGTATCTTTGAGCCTGCTGTTGATAGAATGCTGAACGGGCTTTTGCGACATCGCGTTCCTCCTCCAGGGCATCTATGCTGTCCTGCCGATCGAGCTCGGCTTCTCTCTCTTCGTACATACGCACTCGAGGTGAGTCGTGAATAATATCGCAGGGCAATACGGCCTCTGCCGCATACACCATGAAGAAAGGTGTGTATCCGGTAGTACGGTTGGGCGTGGTCTGCAGCCCCCAGAGTACAGAGTCGAGCTCCTCAACCCAGTTCTTGTCTGATTCTTTCAAGGACCGCACTAGTATGGGCTTTATGCCGCTCATAATGAGACCATTGGCTCGTTCGACTTGACCGTTGGTTTGTGGGTGATAGACGGAGGCGTAATCGAGTTTAATACCCAGATTAGTGCACCAGGTTTTTACCTCGTCGGCTGTGAAATTGGAGCCGTTGTTGGTGATGATGCTGTGTGGGACCCCATAATGATGCACAACACCTGATATGAAGTCAATCACCGGGCCGGACTTAGCCGTTTTGACCGGTTTAGCCTCTATCCACTTAGTGAATTTGTCCACCATAACTAGCAGATATTTTTTTCATATGGCTTCCCCCTTTAAGGGGTCCGACCATATCCAGGCCCCAGACCGCAAAAGGCCAGGTAATGGGGATAGTTTGCAAGGCAGTTGGGGGCATGTGGCTTTGGTTGGCGAAGAGCTGGCATCCGACGCAGCGTTGGACAAGGTCCTGCGCGTCCGCTCGGGCTGTCGGCCAATAAAACCCAGTGCGGAAGGCTTTGCTAACGAGGGCCCGAGCTGCGGCGTGGTGTCCGCGAGGCCAGCGTGAATTTCCGCTAACAGCTGCCGCCCTTCTTCTTCGGAGATACATGTTTGAACTACTCCGGTAGTGCTTTTCTTGTAGAGCTCTCCGTCGTGGACCTTATAGGCCTTCGAATGCCTGACAATGCGGCGAACCTCATTCTGGTCGTCGGGAAGCTCCTTCCTATCAATGTAGGCCAAGAAGGGTTCGGTCCATGGGGCAATGACTGCCATAATGAGATGAGCCGATGGTGTTATTTCGGTGGCTGAGCCCCCGTCACTGTCTGTATGTTCGGGATTTGAGGTTGTGTTTGGATCTGAACGGTGGTTGCCGCCCTCCCCTTGCCACACCACGAATGGCTTGAAGAGCCTTTCCAGGAAGATGCTAGGTGGGACGGGGTCGCGCTTAGCACCGATGCGAGCCAGGACATCCGCTGCTTGATTGCTTTCTCGGGCAACGTGGTGAAATTCAAGTCCTTCGAACCGAGCCGACATTTTAATACGTCATTGCGATAAGCTGCCATCTTTGGATCTTTGGCGTCAAAGTCGCCAAATATCTGTGATATCGCGAGGTTCGAGTCCCCACGCACCTCCAGGCGTTGTACGCCCATGGATGTGGCCATCCGAAGACCATGTAGTAGGGCCTCATATTCGGCTGCATTGTTGGAGTCTGTGTATAATATCTGGAGTACATACTGGACGACGTCTCCAGTAGGGGATATTAATACGACTCCCGCTCCTAGTCCTGCCAACATTTTGGAGCCATCAAAATACATGACCCAATTTGAGTATGCGCCGTACTCTTTAGGGAGTTCGGCCTCTGTCCATTTGGCGACGAAGTCGGCCATCACTTGAGATTTGATGGCTCGACGCGGCTTGTATGTTATGTCGAATGGAAGTAGCTCCATGGCCAATTTGGCGATACGTCCCGTGGCATCGCGGTTGTTTATTATGTCATTGAGTGGGACCTCGGAAGCCACCATGATTGAACATTCCTGGAAGTAGTGTCGTAGCTTGCGGGATGCCATGAAAACCGCGTATGCTATCTTTTCTTAGTGGGGGTACCGAGATTTGCATGGTGTGAGGATAGTGGATACATAGTATACTGGCTTTTGAAGCGGGAATTTGTGTCCGTCCTGTTCTCGTTCGACGACGAGCACGGTGCTCACCACTTGATGTGTTGCCGATATGTATAGCAACATGGGTTCATCTGCGTTTGGTGCGGCCAGGATTGGATTGCTTGCTAGGAGGGTCTTTATTTCCTCCAGTCTGGCAGTCGCTACGCCTGTCCATTCGAAGTTATCCGTGCACCGTAAGAGGCGATAGAGTGGTAGTGCCTTTTCTCCTAGTCTGGAGATAAAGCGGCTTAGTGCTGCCATGCATCCTGCCAGTTTTTGGACTTGTTTGAGATCTGTTGGTGTAGCGAACTGTGACAGAGCTCGGATTTTAGCCGGATTTGCTTCGATTCCTCTATTGGAAACTATGAAGCCCAGAAGTTTTCCAGCGGGGACGCCGAAGACACACTTCTCCAGGTTGAGCTTAATGTCATATGATCGGAGGTTGTCAAACGTAAGACGTAAGTCGTCTATTAGTGTTTTGACATGCCTAGTGTTGATGACAACGTCATCAACGTAAGCTTCTACCATTTTGCCGATCTGTTTCTCCAGGCATGTTTCGATCATGCGTTGGTATGTCGCGCCGGCGTTCTTGAGCCCGAAGGGCATAGTATTGAAGCAGAATGGCCCGTATGGGGTAGTAAATGCTGTTGCAGCTTGATTGGATTCCTTCATTTTGTTTTGATGGTATCCGGAATATGCATCGAGGAAACATAGTGAGTCGTGTTCTGCGGTGGCGTCAATGATTTGATCAATGCGGGGAAGGGGAAAAGGATCCATAGGGCAAGCCTAGTTGAGATCCTTGAAATCGACACGTAAGTGCTAGGATTTATCTTTCTTTGGTACCATCACCAGGTTTGCCAGCCAGTCCGGATGCTTGATTTCTCTAATGAATCCAGCCTCGATGAGCTTGGCCAGCTCCTCCCCCATGGCTTGTCGCTTGGGTTCGGAAAAGCGACGCAATGTTTGCTTGACTGGTTTAAATCCCTTTAATATGTTGAGGCTATGTTTGGCCAACTTGCGTGGGATCCCTGGCATATCCGAAGGGTGCCAGGCAAGTATGTCCCAGTTTTCGCGTAGGAATTCTCGTAGTGCGGCGTCAACTGTTGGGTTTAGTCGAGCTCCGATAGATGTTGTCTCCTTGGGGTCCGTTGGGTGGACCTGGAATTTGACTATTTCTTCTGCTGGTTTGAATGAGGTGGATTTGGGGCGTTTGTCGAGGATCACATCGTCCCTGTCCATTGTGGAGTGTAGTGCAGTTAATTCTTCGGCCGCGAGGGATTCGAATAGCGCTTCTAGGACAAGGGATGTGGTTTTGTTTTTAGCGCGGAGTGCTATGTCCAGATCACTTACGAGAGTGATTATACCGTTTGGTCTGGGCATTTTGAGCTTCATATATCCGTAGTGAGGTATAGCTTGGAAGCGTGTAAAAGCATCCCGCCCCAACAGGGCGTGATATTCGCTACTAAAAGGGGCCACTTGGAATGTTATTTCTTCGGACCGATAGTTCTCCGGCATGCCGAATACCACGTCAAGTGTGATTTTGCCCATGCACCGCGCTTCCCGACTAGGGATAATTCCCCGGAAGGTTGTGTTACTTTGCTTGATGTGGCTCCTGTCTATTTCCATTTTATGGAGTGTGTCCTCATAAATGAGATTTAGTCCGCTGCCACCGTCCATGAGGACCTTGGTGAGTCGAAACCCATCCACGATGGGGCTGAGGACTAACGCGGCTGGTGCTCGTACTGTTCTGTACTTTGGTTCGTCACCGGCGTTGAATGTTATAGCCGTGTCGTTCCATGGGTTTATTACAGCAATTTGGCAGACTTCGTCGAGCTCGCGAAGCACCCTTTTGCGCTTGTTATTTGAAGCGAATGTCTCAAAGACTGTCAATACTCTTGGGTCGTCGTCTTCTGGGGGGTGCTGTTCTGAGGCGTCCTTGATAAGGATGTCCTCGCCGCTCTTGGCTACCTGTCGTAGTATCCAACATGCTCTAAGGCTATGGGTTGCCATGGTATCTGTTGTTGTATGTATTTTGCATGGGCCATCGAGCCACCCCTCCGGAACGGTGCCGTGCCGTATAGCGGCTTTGTGTTTTTTGACTGTTGGACTGGGCGTGCCACGAGGGTACGCCCTTTTCGCCTATAGGGGGAGTTGGGTTGGGACTGATGGTTCCCAGCGAGCTGCCCGAGTTTCCCAGGCGCTCTCCATCGCGCAGTACTTTTATACGATGGTTGCTAAGTCAGCAAATTTCAGTATGCAACGGTGATTGATGGCATTGAGGATTCCTTCGTCCGCGCAATTTTTGCAGAACGTTGATATTGCGTCCTCGTCATGGCAATCTTTTACCTTGTCCTTGGCAAGGAGGAATCTGGCCCAGAAGTGGTGGAACTTTTCCTGAGGCTGCTGTTTTATGCTCATGAGAGCCTCTATGTCCGGGTGGGTGGGTGGAATTAAATCCGAACCCCGATCTAACCGATTGTCCGGAGTCTGACGACCTTCCGGACTTGACAGTCCAGGTTCCGAAATATCTTCTAATTGTTTGGGACCGCCGTCCGATGCTATGTTCGGAGGGCTGGTCGCATCCTTTCGCGATTGAGTATCCGGCTCTTCATGAACGGCAATCCGAACATAGTCCTTCTTCGATATAGAAGAAGACTCGCCGTCCTGCTCCACGACTACCGCAATCTGGTGGGTGACCGGTTGAGTTTTAGTTTCTCCCTGATCGGTTTTAGGCCCGATCTGATCGTAATCGGTGGCGATTCCCAAAGCGGCGATGCGATCTAGGAGCTCTTTTAAGGAAGAAAACTCAAATGGATCCATCTGCTTGGAGTGCTCGGAGTTGATGCGAAGGGGATTTTCGATGGCCCGAGAGGTCATCATCGGCTCCGCGGCCGAACAGGCGATCATAGTAAAGTTGCCCAGCCGGAGGGTTTGGCCCGGGGCCAGAACTACCCCATTGGTAATGTTGTCTTTAATGACAAGGCAAGCCATCGAGCCTTTCATCGACGACACAGTGGAACTCTCAATGAAAGCACCAATGTCGGTGTCAAAACCGGTGGATCTCGGGTAGGGGGTCCCGAACTGTGCGTCTAGGATCGATGGTAATAGGAGACGGGGGACACGATGTTTACCCAGGTTCGGGCCCTCTCTATGGAGGTAATATCCTACTTCCTGCTTGATTGATCTTGATGAATATGAGTATTACAAGAGTTGATCTACCACGAGATCGTAATGGCTAAACCCTAGAAGTCTAGCCTGTATAACTATGGTAATGTGTATCTCCCCTTTCCGGACGAACCCCTCCGGTTTATATAGACACCAGGGGGATCTAGGGTTTAGATGGAGTCAGTTACATAAGAAGGAATTTTCATAGTTGGTCGCCAAGCTTGCCTTCCACGCCAAGGAGAGTCCAATCCGGACACGAGTATGGTCTTCGGTCTTTGTCGGTGTCAAAACCGGTGGATCTCGGGTAGGGGGTACCAAACTGTGCGTCTAGGCGGATGGTAACAGGAGACAAGGGACACGATGTTTTTACCCAGGTTCGGGCCCTCTCGATGGAGGTAATACCCTACTCCTGCTTGATTAATATTGATGATATGGGTAGTACAAGAGTAGATCTACCACGAGATCAAGGAGACTAAACCCTAGAAGCTAGCCTATGGTATGATTGTTGTTCGCTCCCTACGGACTAAAACCCTCCGGTTTATATAGACACCGGATAGGTTAGGGTTACACGTAGTCGGTTACAATGGTAGGAGATCTACATATCCAGACGCCAAGCTTGCCTTCCACGCCAAGGAAAGTCCCATCCGGACACGGGACGAAGTCTTCAATCTTGTATCTTCATAGTCCGTGAGTCCGCCAACGGTGATAGTTCGCTATCCGGACACCCCTAATCCGGGACTCCTCAAGAGCCCCGAACCAGGCTTCAATGACGATGAGTCCGGCGCGTTGATTGTCTTCGGCATTGCGAGGCGGGTTCTTCTCCAAATTCCATATACTTGTCGAATAGTGCCCGGCTTCTGATAAATGCTGTGCTCCTTGGCTTCTATGCCCAATAAAGGCCATCCTCCACGTGTTTGAATGAATGCGAAAAGCCAGGGTATTTTTACAATTACCCCCCTAGCTGCGCAAATGAGCTGCCTATAAAAGGGGCGAGGTTCTAGATCTAGGTCACATCATCCCCCCTTCGCGAGCTTTCATCGGAGTGCCTTTGACCAAAGCCCATTCCATCATGGACAGTCGACGCGGCTCCTCCTCTCGCGCTCCCAGCCCTCAGCCTGGAAATTGGGAGAGATGCTCAGTCCCGCACAACGAGCTAGTTATACTCCAAGCCAAGGGATTTCTTCCCCCGGCCTTCATGGTTCCGGTTCGAGCCGGACTTGCCACCTACAAGGGCGGAAAGCAAGTGGAGAGCGTTCCCGATCCCTCTAAAGGAGAGCGAGTATGCTTCATCTCTTATCTAGTAAGAGGACTCGAATTTCCAATCCATCTGTTTCTCCGGGGGCTCTTGGAGTTCTACGGCCTCCAATTGCACCATCTTACTCCTGCCTCCATCTTGCACATCGCAGGCTTCGTGGCCCTTTGCGAACTATTCTTGGGCGTCGAGGCTCATTTCGGGCTGTGCAAGAGAATATTCTGCCTAGTACCCCGTTCTCATGAGGGGTCAATATATCAAGTGGGCGGAGCCGAGCTATGGCGCATTGCCGGACCGGATACCTATCCGGAACCCCAAAGAAGGCGTCCGAAGACTGGCCTTCGGAATGGTTTTACATGGAGGACGTCCCGCTGCCGGATCCTGTTCGGATCGGCCTTCCGGAGTTCAGCAATGCTCCTCTGAAGAAGCGCATAAGATGGCGCCCTCGGAGCCCCGGAGAGAAAATGACCGGGATGTCCTTTATTTGATGAGCCGAATAAGGTTACTGGCTCATGACGGATTGACCATGATTGGAGTCATGGCAATCTGCATTATGAGGGGAGTGCAGC
The DNA here is from genome assembly GCA_021605145.1 of Aegilops bicornis. Taxonomy (NCBI): domain Eukaryota; kingdom Viridiplantae; phylum Streptophyta; class Magnoliopsida; order Poales; family Poaceae; genus Aegilops; species Aegilops bicornis. Next base: position 776,696,133 of record CM038671.1, on the reverse strand, counting down.
CGCTCCAATACAGGGGCCACCCCATGTGGGACTTCAACGGGGAGGACGATGCCACCCGCCATGGCCGCAAAGGGCCGGGATCGGTCACCGAACTGGTGAAGATCTTGTTCCGCCATGTATAAAGGGAGGAGGAGGATTTCCTCCGCGTCAATCCACTGAAGGAGTTTTCTTCGAATAATCCTCGAAGCTGGGTAAGCAAACATCTTTGTGATCTGTTCGATCCATGTTCCCGTGGTTAAATATCTCATTTTGTGGTTTCTGCTAGGAACTGCGCCGGACTGTGGAGAAGATACACATCCCGCCCCCACAACCCGAGGATCCGGAAAGGTCCCTCGATCCGACCTCCGAAGAGGATCCGGATATAAAGGTGGAGTTGATCGACGGGGTATTCCACCAACTTAGCATCGACAATGCTTTGGTTGCCATCACGGCCGATTACCCCGGAATACTTCCAGCCTCACAGGTAACTGAGACCGAGGCCCCAATATTCTGATAATGACCCATCCGTGCTTATTTCTTGATCACCGTATACCAATGGTGTTTCGCAGGGGGTACCTTCGAGGCAGGAAGCCGAGCCCGCCGCCGCCAACAAGGCAAGACGTCTCAAGAGTGCTAAAAAGAAGTGCGGTCCGGATCGAAACTCCGCCGCAACGGTATGGCCTGTCACCATGTTCCTAGGATCGATTCCTAGAAGGCGTACTAATGCTGACGCTCTTTTCAGGAAAAAGAGCGCTCGCCGGACTGAGTCCGGAGAGGTTGCCAATCGAACTTCCACCGGCCAGGCTCCAAAGCCGGGTCCAAAAGCGGAGGCGAACACGAGGCGTACGTCGGATGCTCCTCCGACAGAGGATGCCGACAGAATGTCCGCCACCAACTCCGAGGTGGAGAGCACCTTGAATCACAGGCGCCGCCGGACAGTTCTTCGTGACACATGTTTCTCCCAAGAGGCCTTGAATGCCTTCAATTTGGGAGATGCGCACCTCTGTGCCGCTCAAGATGGTCTAGCCAGAGCCACGGAGCAGTATGTAAAGGACATACGGGTAAGGAAATTTGTGATTATATATGCCAAGAGCCCCGAGACTTAAAATAGTTAGAATAACTGATTTAAGGATCATTTGTTATGCAGGATCTTACGTAAAAGAGTACCATCGTCCCAGAGCTTGAAGAGTGCAAGGCCCAACTTGAGGCCGCACTAGCCGCTCTGGGGAGCCACAGAGACCCCCTCTGGTAATATACGCTTCAAAAGATAAATAGTTTATGAAGTGCGGCGGGTGTGTAAATCTGACAAAAACATTGCAGATGGCGCCAGACTGGATTCGGACAAGCAACAGCTCTTGCGCTAGCTAAAGGCCGGCGAGAGCGTGCTTACGAGGGTGCGGCAGGAGAAAAATAACCTCCAGGATGCCAACACCAAGCTGGGTGAGGAACTAAAAGATGTTCGTGCCCAGTTGTCTGACTCCGTAAAGGAGAATCGACGGCTTCGTCTCGGCATTTTCAGTAAGTGCTTGAGCGAACTTTGAAAGAGTTCGGCGAGGAAGGCGACTAAGATACCATGTATGTAGGTTTCCTCACAGGTCGTCCTGAGGACGAGATGCCCAGTTCTTCGAGTGATCTTCTTCCCGAACTGCGTCAGCAGCACGAACGAGTCCGGCAGGTGCTGAAAGGCATCGGCCAGGCCTTGTGGCCATCTATCTCCCTGCCCGAAGGCATTGGGGAGCCGGGCAGAGCGGGCTGCAAGGAGCACGCGGCGCTTCCGACTATGGAAGATATCGGCCTGCCGTCAAAGGCGCCAGGAGGCTCGGGCCATGGTAAAGACGCAGTACACGGTTGTTGACCCAAACCACATGGCCGAGGTCGGACCTGTGGGGCCTGATGGGATGGAGATCCTCAGAAGCTTAGTGTACAGCCAAGTAGAATTGGCCGCCAAGTATTCCCGGAAGATTGTAAATTAGATAGCCTATTAGATGGCATCGAGGAGGAATATAATGAGTCGAGTTGACTATGTAAAATATGACATGAAGAAAAATGTCTTCTAGCCGGATTGTAGATCGTTTGTCATAGCGGACCTTTTTCGCTTCGACCTCGTGGACCCAATAGTCCGGAGTGTGTCCGAATACCTTCGTGGTTATATAAGAACCGGGTATGCATGGAGACAAGGCGTAGGGGTCATTGTTGCTGTATCGCATAAGTGCCCAACTAGTTATGTTATATTACATGGGTAGTAAGAAACATCTTCCAGGGAGAATAGTTCCGTTATGGGTTCCTTTCGCTGGGATGCATGCCCTAAAGTGCATGTCAAAGCTGCTATGAAAGCAGAAAATCATCAGGGGGCAGATGGGTAAATAATTAAAAAATCATCTTTTAGTTCACCGACCGAATATTCCCTTAAGAATGCTAGCTTTCGGCTTCACCCAGTCCGAGGTACACATCAGGCTGACCCGGCAGTAACAATCGCAGAGGTGCTCCCTTTACCACCTAGCCGAACAATCGGGAACGTAGGGGTAAGCACAGGAGCCAGGCAAGCCAGCTTGGCCAAAACTTAAGTCATATCGATGCATATAATGGTGAATAAAAGGTACATGCGGAAGTTTAACGCATGTGTTGGGCATGAAGCTAGCCCGTATAGATAAGCTTCTGTTAAAGAAGCCCCCAGGTATAATGAGCGCGGATAGCGCGTCAAGTATGTGTGAAAAAAGCGCAAACGAGCCTCTAGAGGCTTCAAGAAGAAGGAGGAGGAAGGAGAGAAACAAAAGACAGCAAAAATAGAAAATGCAGACGGAGGAAGGAGACGAACTTGGAGTCCGGCGCTTAGGCGTAGAATCTTCGTAGACGGGCTGCGTTCCATGGGTTCGGCTCGAGTCGGTTATCCGATGTGTTTCACAGACGGTATGCTCCGCCGGTCGGACCTGGTCGATGATGAAGGGACCTTCCCATTTGGGCTTGAGTTTGTCCTTTTTCTTGTTCGGGAGGCGTAGAACTAGTTCGCCAACGTTATAAGCTTTGGCCCATACTTCCCTGCTTTGATATCTTCGAGCCTGCTGTTGATAGAATGCAGAACGAGCTTTTGCCACTCGCGCTCCTCCTCCAATGCGCCGTACACCATAAAAAATGGTGTGAATCCGGTAGTACGATTCGGCGTGGTCCGCAGCCCCCAGAGTACGGAGTCGAGCTCCTCAACCCAGTGCGTGTTAGATTCCTTGAGGGACCGCACTAGTCTGGGTTTAATGCCGCTCATGATTAGACTATTTGCCCGTTCGACTTGGCCGTTGGTTTGAGGGTGATAGACTGAGGCGTAATCGAGCTTGATGCCCATGTTTTTGCACCATAATTTGACCTCATCGGCCGTGAAGTTGGTGCCGTTATCGGTGATGATCTTGTGGGGACGCCGTAACGGTGCACTACCCCTGATATGAAGTCTATCACCAGTCTGGATTCGGCCGTTTTAACAGGCTTGGCCTCTATCCATTTGGTGAATTTATCCACCATGACCAATAAGTATTTTTGCTTGTGGGTTCCTCCCTTAAGGGGTCCAACCATGTCAAGCCCCTAGACCGCGAACTGCCAGGTGATGAGTATAGTTTTAAGGGCGGTGGGTGGCATGTGGCTTTGGTTGGCAAAAAGCTGGCAACCGACGCATCGTTGGACTAAGTCCTGCGCGTCTGCCCGGGCCGTCGGCCAATAAAATCCTGTACGGAAGGCCTTGCGTACAAGGGCCCGGGCTGTGGCGTGGTGCCCACCCAGTCCGACATGAATTTCAGCCAGGAGGTTTCGCCCTTCCTCTTCGGAGATACACCTTTGAAGGACTCCGGTATTGCTTTTCTTATAAAACTCTCCCTCATGGACTTTATAGGCTTTAGATCGCCGTACTATGCAGCGAGCCTCATTTTGGTCTTCGGGGAGTTCTTGCCTAGTTAGGTAGGCTAGGAATGGTTCCGTCCACGGGGCGACAACCGCCATTATTTCGTGAGCGGAGGGTGTTATCTCGGGGGCAGAGCCTCCGGTTGTGTCAGAGTGTTCGGCGTCAGGCAGTGCGGTTGGGTCCGGATTGTTATTGCCGGACTCCCCTTCCCATAGTACGGATGGCTTGAACAACCGTTCCAGAAAGATATTGGGTGGGACGGCATCACGTTTTGCACCGATGTGTGCCAATATATCCGCCGCCTGGTTGTTATCCCGGGCTATATGATGAAATTCGAGCCCTTCAACAGTCTGACATTTTAGGACCGCATTGCGGTATGCTGCCATTTTTGCATCTTTAGCATCAAAGTCCCCGTTTATTTGAGATATTGCGAGGTTCGAATCCCCGCGCACCTCTAGGCGTTGAATGCCCAAGGAGACTGCCATCCGGAGGCCGTGCAGAAGGGGCTCGTTTTCGGCTGCGTTGTTGAAGTCCGTATACATTATCTGAAGGACGTATTGGACCGTGTCCCCGGTTGGGGACGTCAGGACGACGCCAGCCTCAGGCCAGCCAACATTTTGGTGCCGTCAAAGTGCATGATCCAATTGGAGTATGCGCCATACTCTTTAGGGAGTTCGGCTTCAGTCCATTCGGCCACGAACTCGGCCAAAACCCTAGAAGCTAGCCTATGGTATGATTATTGTTCATCCTACGGACTAAAACCCTCCGGTTTATATAGACACCGGATAGGGTTAGGGTTACACAGAGTCGGTTTACAACGATAGGAGATCTACTTATCCGTATCGCCAAGCTTGCCTTCCACGCCAAGGAAAGTCCCATCCGGACACGGGACGAAGTCTTCAATCGTGTATCTTCATAGTCCAGGAGTCCGGCCAACGGTGATAGTTCGGCTATCCGGACACCCCCTAATCCGGGACTCCCTCAGTCTTCATGTCTTCATAGCCCATCAGTCCGGCCCATGGATAACAGGCCGGACGCCCGAGGACCCCTTAGTCCAGGACTCCCTCAAATGCCACGTACACAAATTGAAACGCTTGTTGTGGAGAGGAAAAGATAATCACTCCACTATATATGTACGCAGGGGCCTGAGCGCTTGCTTTACTAGGGTTGCTCTCTTCATTCTCTCATCCTCTCCAGATATAAATAAGACAGCGGTAGCAACATTTTCTCTTTGCTCACCGCTGGTCACAGATCCAGCCGGATCCCTTCGGCTGGTGTGTGTAGAGGACTAGGTGCATCGTTCACGCAGTCATCACCGGTGAGGGAGGAAACCCACAGCTGCGGACAGGCCCGATCCTCTGCCCGTGTTGTTCTCTCCAACACAGCACCGGCTCGGGAGGTCCTCTGAGCCTTCTTCCTCCCTGCCGTATTGTCCGCAGATCCGACCTACCACCATCGACATCCCAACGACCCTCAGGTATATGTTCTTCAAAAGCGGCCTTGCTCTACTGCCCCAGCTCCCCACGTGTCTGCATGTGCATCTTTTTCTACTCCCATCAGCTCTTCCAAAGCCACCTAAATTTTTAGTATTATTAGAGGTAAAGCTACTTCATGCATTCGAATCTAGGGCTTTGTTCAAACAAGAAGAAAGGGGGGAAAGTTGTAGCATGAATCTAGGACTTGATTCAAAGAGGAAATAATATGGTGAAAGTAGTAGAGACCGGATACCCAACGGGTCTCTTGGTTGAAAAGGGAAATAATGGGAAAATGCAGTACAAACTGGATAAGGAATAGATCTATTATTGGTTGAAAAAAGGATAGAAAGTGGCGTCTGGTGGAAAAGTTAACAGAGTATGTCCAGGATTAGATTTGTTGCCCTCACATAGTAAAAGGTCTCCAGGATTAGAATTGCTGCCCTCACATAGTAAAAGGTCTCATGATTAGATTTGCTGCCCTCACACAGTAAAAGGTCTCCAGGATTAGATTTGCTGCCCTCACATAGTAAAAGGTCTCCAGGATTAGATTTGCTGCCCTCACATAGTACAAGGTCTCCAGGATTAGGTTTTCGGCCCTCACATAGTAAAAGGTCTCCAGGATTAGATTTTCTGCCCTCACATAGCATGAACAAACTCTGCATCACCACTTTATGCCTCCTTGTAGGTACATTGTGCTGATGCGTCCACTGTCGCATGTCCTTATACCAACCTTTTGCTGTTGTTAATGTAAGGGCGCATGTAAAATGAAGCGATCACACTATTACCTTAGGGACATGTCTAACCAGTGTTATTGTTAATCTAATGCCTCCAGTGATAAGATGCAATTAAACTGTGTTACAAATGGCACTCCTGCTGTTTTCCCCAGTATGATAAGTAAGTTTCTCCTTTACGCTGCTGAGTGTCCTGGTGTCCCCACGGTCCCATGCCCTTAAACCAACTCTTTAGATGCTGTTGATTTATCAGATTCCGTAAACAAGCAATGCCACCATTAAAGTAATCCCATATTTGAGGAATCTCATTGTTGACCGTAATGCTTCTGGTAACATGATGCATTGCTGACATTTTAAAATTTCTACTGTCCTTGCGTGATTGCCATGAACATAATTAAGATGCTTCTTTTAATTTCGTATATGTTTCATATATTCTTATTGACCAGCAACTGTTTACTTTCTATCTTTTTGTGCAGATAGGGATATCCATTAAGCTTGTTGCAATTGTGACCTTTTGGTGAACTGCACAAAACACTTTTTTTGGAATGAGTGTCTTGTGCAATTCAACTAAAATGTTACATGGGCAACATCTCTCAATTTTGGTGGAACTTCACAAAATGGTGATTGCAGTTTCCAAAATCTCCGTCAAGTTCTGCTGGTAATCTCATGCAACATTTTATTAGCCTTTGCAAGATGAGCCGTCACTGTCACCACAATGGCACTTTATTTTAGTGGAACTACACAAAAGGATAAGAAAATTATAGTGCACCTTACATGAGCTGGACAACCAACCTTAATGTTCCTCAATTTTAGTGCAACTACTAAAGAAGAACCAGCCAGCTCACGAGAGCAAGTACTTCTTGCTAGCTGAATGATGCAATCTTTGCTTCATTTCAGGTGAACTGCAGAAAAAGGCGCATGAATTGAATCATGGAAATCCAGGCAGGCCTCATCCTAGTGGAGCTGCAGGTTGAGTAAAGGAGGCCACTATTAAAGTGAAATCATGCTCTCCTGGTTTGGGGTGTGCAAACAGGAATACTCAACTACAGATGTTGTGACGGGCAAGAGCATTCGCCAAGTTCTTCGATTGTATGACATGGCTAGCCAAGATGGATTTAATCCTGATATTCACTTTATCAAAAGGCTCTAATGGGTTTGTTTTGAATCTTGCAAGCTGGGAATCAATGAGATGTGTAGGCATCTTTGTTGTACTTATTATTTGAATCTTATTTGTTGGTTCTGAATCTTGCAAGCTGGGAATCAATGAGATGTGTAGGCATCTTTGTTGTACTTATTATTTGGATCTCATTTGTTGGTTCTGAATCTTGCAAGCTGGGAATCAATGAGATGTGTAGGCATCTTTGTTGTACTTATTATTTGGATCTTATTTGTTGGTTCCGAATCTTGCAAGCTGGGAAACACGGCATGATGATGCAGAGGACAACAACCATAAGAAATAGTTCAAACTTGGTAGTATTATCTTTGTGAAAGTGCGACAAATGTGTTGATCGTGCGCGTCCTGAGAATAATAATTCTAATTGTTGTGCATGTTGATCGTGTGGCACTGATAGAACGAGCCAATGCATTGCTTGTTTTAAGTATAAATTTCTATTCAAGATAATTAAATTTAAGTAAAGTGACCAATAACTCCTGTTATTACAGTACCAATACAGACCTGCTCGTGAACCGACGTGTGGCAGGAGTAGGTTTCTTAATGGAGGCGTTTGAATGCGCCGAGGGTGCATCTTCTGCCGAGCGTGCAGGGGACGAGGGAGGGGTAGTAACTGTTGTCGCCTGTACACACTCAGTTACTGTTGAATCCAATTCCCCAAGAGCTGAAAAACGAACTTCTGCCGCCGCCTACACACTCGTTCACTTGAAGAGACTCCAATGGCGATCCGAGGGGTGAGCCTGATGGATATGGACTTCAGCAATGAATTCCCCTTTGAGTTCGCCGTTCAGTCCTATGGCTGCACCAAGTTGAATGTGATGTACACCAACGATCCAGACTCGGTGAAGCTCTGCCTCGCGAGTTCAAGCAGTCCTACAGGACGAGAAAGCACAAGGTTGCAGGATTAGACCTTGTGCCCATCCATTCGTCTCCTGACAGGGACCAGCGGATCGCTGTCGCCCAGGTATGTGTGCGGGACAAGGTTCTCATCTATCACTTCTGTAGGGCCATCAGAGGTTCTGGAGCATTCGCCCGTTTCATCGGCAGCGCCGACTGCACCTTCCCTACGGTGGAGAGAAGGAAGAACGCGACGATTCGGCCATCTGGTGCAACAAGCTTGTCGACATCCATAAGCAATACAAGATCATCAGCAACGGGCAGGAGAAGGACTCCGTGGTTGACCTCGCCGGGACCATCATTGACCCTCGATACGCCAATATGAAAGAAGACAACGATACCAAGGACCTGAACACATGGGAGGTACCTCTGAATCTGGCCTACATAACCTACGCGGCCAAGGACGCGTACGCATGCTACGACATGTATAGGCAGATCTTGGACATGAGGGCGTGTCTGCTTCCCGTAACCGACGAGTACACGGACAGTCGCAGTGTCATGATCAAGCGGGCCAGGAAAGTCTAGATGTTGTACTTTATCTGTTTATAAGCACCTTTATCATCTGAGTGTTTCATGCATTAGCCTAAGTGTCATAATTATCTATGTTGTCCGAAATATTTCTTTTAAGAACCCATTAACCTGTTTGCTTTTTTTAGTGGCTATTTGCTTATGTATGTAACTAGTTCATTTGTCCGTTAAAAAAACTAGTTCACTCGGCTGCCGTGCTTTGAATCTCCTTCCTCCCAATATATTCCCCTCCTCAGGTGGACCCGGCAGGTCTGATACGTCTCCGTCATATCTATAATTTTTGATTGTTCCATGCCAATATTATTCAACTTTCATATCCTTTTGGCAACTTTTTATACTATTTTTTGGGACTAACATATTGATCCAGTGCCCAGTGCCAGTTCCTGTTTGTTGCATGTTTTATGTTTCGCAGAAACCCAATATCAAACGGAGTCCAAACAGGATAAAAACGGACGGAGAATTATTTTGGAATATTTGTGATTTTTGGGAGGAAGAATCAACGCGAAACGGTGCCCGAGGTGGCCACGAGAGTGGCCCACACCACCCCTCTAGGGGGGCGCGCCCCCCTATCTCGTGGGCCACCCGTAAGGCAGTTGATGCCCTTCTTCTGCCGCAATAAAGCTAATTTTTGGAAAACGATCTGGGCGAAGGTTTCAGTCCAATCGGAGTTACGGATCTCCAGATATAAAGGAAACAGTGCCAGGGCAGAATTCCAGAACGCAGAAACAGAGAGAAATAGAGAGATAGATCCAATCTCGGAGGGGCTCTCGCCCCTCCCACACCATGGGAGCCAAGGACCAGAGGGGAAACCCTTCTCCCATCTAGGGAGAAGGTCAAGGAAGAAGAAGAAGAAGAAGGTGGGCTCTCTCCCCCTTGCTTCCGGTGGCGCCGGAACGCCGCCGGGGGCCATCATCATCACTGTGATCTTCACCAACACCTCCGCCATCTTCACCAACATCCCTCTATCTACAACGGTCCACTCTCCCGCAACCCGTTGTACCCTCTACTTGAACATGGTGCTTTATGCTTCATATTATTTTCCAATGATGTGTTGCCATCCTATGATGTCTGAGTAGATTTTCTTTGTCCTATCAGTGATTGATCAATTGCTATGATTGGTTTGAGTTGCATGTTTTATTATTGGTGCTGTCCTATTGTGCCCTCCGTGTCGGCATAGCGTGAGGGATTCCCAGCTGTAGGGTTTGCAATATGTTTATGATTTGCTTATGGTGGGTTGCGTGAGTGATGAAACACAAACACGAGTAAGTAGGTTGTTTCGTGTATGCGATAAAAGGGGACTTGATGCTTTAATGCTATGGTTGGGTTTTACCTTAATGAATCTTTAGTAGTTGCGGATGCTTGCTAGAGTTCCAATCATAAGTGCATAGAATTCCAAGTAAGGGATGATATGTTAGCTTATGCCTCTCCCTCAAATAGAATTGCAATAGTGATTATCGGTCTAGTAACGTAGTCAGTTGCTTAGGGACAATTTCACAACTCTTACCTCCACTTTTCCACACTCGCTATATTTACTTTATTGGTTCTTTATCTAAACAACCCCTACTTTATGTTTACGTGCTCTTTATTATCTTGCAAACCTATCCAACAACACCTACAAAGTACTTCTATTTTCATACTTGTTCTAGGTAAAGCGAACGTCAAGAGTGCGTAGAGTCATATCTGTGGCCGATAGGAGTTGAGGGAGTATTTGTTCTACCTTTAGCTCCTCATTGGGTTCGACACTCTTACTTATCGAAAGAGTCTACAACTATCTCGTATACTTGCGGGTTATCAAGACCTTTTTCTGGCGCCGTTGCCGGGGAGTCATAGCGTGGGGTGAATATTCTCGTGTGTGCTTGTTTGCTTTATCACTAAGTAATTTTGATTTGCTGTTCTTAGTTGTTTCCTATCTTTAGTTATGGGTAGGAAGCGCAAAATACTAAAAAAATTAGTTGTACCTACTGAACCAGTGGTTGAAGAACCACTCAAAATCTATCGCACTACTGAAGCTTTTTACTTGGATCATCTTCGATCCCTATGTGCTCGTGCTGAAACCCCAACTAGCTTAGTTGAGGGAAAATCTTTAGATGAGCATGCTTGTTATGTGCGACACCGTATATCTGAAAAGGGAAACTATTATGGGATCAAATTCAACGTTTGCAATGCTATGCTTGGAATTTATGTGAAATATATGATGTTACTTGTTGTTCTGAAAACCCTAAGAAACACCTTCCCTACCAATGTGAGTTTATTGATAATGGAATCGTATCTTCGTATGCTAAGGGTGTTTATAGTTACTATGATGTTCAACAAATTGAAGAATTCGTTGCTTTTAAGGGTGCTTTTGAAATTGCTTCTTTGATTGAAAAGTATGATGCTACTCTTTACAAATCTGAAAGTTTTGCCATACTTGAATATTGTTATGATAATTATGCTTCTAATGCCTATGTTAAACCATATATTGAGAAATTCTCCGCTGTCCAAGAAGAGACTAATATTTTGCAGGAAGCTATGGAAGAAGAAATTGATGAAACAGTGAGCTCATTGGATGAAAAGATGATGAGGAGAGCGAAGAACAAAAGGAGGAAGAGCGGATTAGCTACCCGTGCCCACCTTCTAATGAGAGTAACCCTCCAACTCATACATTATTTAATTCCCCTTCGTCCTTACCGAAGGATGATTGCTATGATCCCTTGAATTTATTTGAAATATCCCTTTTTGATGATGCTTGCTATGCTTGTGGCCAAGATGCCAATATGAATTATGCTTATGGAGATGAACTTGCTATAGTTCCTTATGTTAAACATGAAATTGTTGCTATTGCACCCACACATGATAGTCCTATTATCTTTTTGAATTCTCCAAACTACACTGTATCGGAGAAGTTTGTGCTTATTAAGGATTATATCGATGGGTTGCCTTTTACCGTTGCACATGATAATTTTGATGAATGTAATATGCATGTGCTTGCTGCTCCTACTTGCAATTATTATGAGAGAGCAACTATATCTCCACCTCTCTATGTTTCCCACACGATAAAATTGCAAGAAACTGTTTATACTATGCATTGACCTTTACTATGTGTGCATGAATTGTTCTTTTATGACATGCCGATGCATAGGAAGAGAGTTAGACTTTGTCATTGCTCGATATATGTTGCTTTGTGCTCACTAATAAATGCTAAATCATTGCTAATTAAAATTGGCTTTGATATACCTTGGGATCCGGGTGGATTCACTACTTGAGCACTATATGCCTAGCTTAATGGCTTTAAAGAAAGCGCTGCCAGGAAGACAACCCGGAAGTTTTAGAGAGTCATTTATTTCTTTTGAGTGCTTTCATATAGTTTAGAAACAACAAAAATAAAAAGGGGAACCCAAAACTTTTTCATAAAGAAAAGTGAAAGTGAGAGAGACGAGCATTGTGAAAGTGGAGGACGTCCTTGAACTTTGTTTATGCCCATGGGGACTTTGTGAATCTTAATTCCAGAAAATTTTCAATAAAAATAATTATCCCCTTGTACAATTCCATTGTATTATAAAAATAATGTGCCAAGGTTTGCCTTTAGGATGTTTACAATACTTGTTGGTTTGTACGGTGCAGGACAGAAACTTTGGCTGTAGTGCGCGATTTTTAATTTTTTACTGGAACGTCAAATGGTTCTGATTCTTTTTGCAGTGTCTTTCCCTGCAAATGTTTTATTTTTCCTAATATTTGGAGAATTTTTGGGGTTCCAGAAGTGTGGTTAATGTTCATATTGCTAAAGACTGTTCTGTTTTTGACAGATTCTGTTTTTGATGGATAGTTTGCTTGTTTTAATGAATCTATCAATTTATATTAGTGGCTTAAGCCATGGAAAAGTTATGTTACAGTAGAAACAATGCAAAAACAAGATATTAATTGGTTTGCTACAGTACTTAGAGTGGTGATTTGCTTTATTATACTAACGGATCTTACCGAGTTTTCTGTTGAAGTTTTGTGTGGATGTAGTGTCTAATCGAGGATGTCTCGATATGAGGAAAAGGAAGAGAGGCAAGAGCTCAAGCTTGGGGATGCCCGAGGCACCCCAAGTAAATATTCAAGGAGACTCAAGCGTCTAACCTTGGGGATGCCCCGGAAGGCATCCCCTCTTTCTTCAACAAGTGTCGGTATGTTTTCGAATTCGTTTCGTTCATGCATTATGTGCAGGTCTTGGAGCGTCTTTTGCATTTAGTTTTCATTTTTCTTTTATGCACCATGCTGGTATGAGATAGTACTTGGTTTATTTATAGAATTCTCATTGCAATTCACTTAAATCTTTTGAGTATGGCTTTATAGAATGCTTCATGTGCTTCACTTATACCTTTTGAAGTTTGGATTGCTTGTTCTTTTCACATAGAAAACCGCCATTTGTAGAATGCTCTTTTTCTTCACTTATATTTGTTAGAGCGCGGGCATATCTTTTGTAGAAAGAATTAAACTCTCTTGCTTCACTTATATCTTTTTAGAGAGATGACATGAATTGGTGAATCACATGGTTAGTCATAAAATCCTACATAAACTTGTAGATCGCTGAATATGATATGTTTGATTCCTTGCAATAGTTTAGCGATATAAAGATGGTGATATTAGAGTCGTGCTAGTTGAGTAATTGTGAAATTGAGAAATACTTGTGTTGAGGTTTGCAAGTCCCGTAGCATGCACGTGTGGTGAACCGTTATGTAACGAAGTCGGAGCATGAGGTGTTTATTGATTGTCTTCCTTATGAGTGGTGGTCGGGGACGAGCGATGGTCTTTTCCTACCAATCTATCCCCATAGGAGCATGCACATAGTACTTTGTTTTGATGACTAATAGATTTTTGCAATAAGTATGTGAGTTTTTTATGACTAATGTTGAGTCCATGGATTATACGCACTCTCACCCTTCCATCGTTGCTAGCCTCTTGATTGCACTGCATTGCCCTTTCTCACCTCGAGAGTTGGTGCAAACTTCGCCAAAGTGCATCCAAACCCCGTGATACGATACGCTCTATCACACATAAGCCTCATTATATCTTCCTCAAAACAGCCACCATACCTACCTATCATGGCATTTCCATAGCCATTCCGAGATATATTGCCATGCAACTTTCATCATCATCATCATATACATGACTTGAGCGTTCATTGTCATATTGCTTTGCATGATCGTAAGATAGCTAGCATGATGTTTTCATGGCTTGTCCGTTTTTTGATGTCATTGCTACACTAGATCATTGCACATCCCGGTACATCACGGAGGCATTCATATAGAGTCATATCTTTGTTCTAGTATCGAGTTGTAAGTAAATAAAAGTGTGATGATCATCATTATTAGAGAATTGCCCCATCCAAAAAAAAGAGAGTCCAAATAAGCCTAAATAAAAAAAAATGGGGCCAAAGAAGCCTGCAAAAAAAAGAAAAAAAAAGACAAAAAGTAAAAAGGGGCAATGTTACTATCTCTTTTTCCACACTTGTGCTTCAAAGTAGCACCATGTTCTTCATGTAGTGAGTCTCATATCTTGTGGTTCAAAGTAGCACCATGTTCTTCATATAGATTGCCTCCTATGTTGTCACTTCCATATACTAGTGGGAATTTTCATTATAGAACTTGGCTTGTATATTCCAACGATGGACTTCCTCAAATTCCCTAGGTCTTCATGAGCAAGCAAGTTGGATGCACACCCACTTAGTTTCTTTTGTTGAGCTTTCATACACTTATAGCTCTTAGCGCATCCGTTGCATGGCAATCCCTACTCCTCACATTGATATCTATTAATGGGCATCTCCATAGCCCGTTGATATGCCTAGTTGATGTGAGAGTTTCTCCTTTTTTTTCTTCTCAACATAACCCCCATCATCATATTCTATTCCACCTATAGTGCTATGTCCATGGCTCATGCTCATGTATTGCGTGAAAGTTGAAAATGTTTGAGAAGCGTCAAAAGTATGAAACAATTGCTTGGCTTGTCAGCGGGGTTGTGCATGATGTGAATATTTTGTGTGGTGAAGATGGAGCATAGCCAGACTATATGATTTTGTAGGGATGAGCTTTCTTTGGCTATGTTATTTCAATAAGACACAATTGCTTGGTTGGTATGCTTGAAGTATTATTTTTTTATGTCAAACGATAGACTATTGCCTTGAATCACTCGTGTCTTAATATTCATGCCATGATTAGACATATGATCAAGATTATGCTAGGTAGCATTCCACATCAAACTTTTTTTATCACTTACCTACTCGAGGACGAGCAGGAATTAAGCTTGGGGATGCTGATACGTCTCTGTCGTATCTATAATTTTTGATTGTTCCATGCCAATATTATTCAACTTTCATATCCTTTTGGCAACTTTTTATACTATTTTTTGGGACTAACATATTGATCCAGTGCCCAGTGCCAGTTCCTATTTGTTGCATGTTTTATGTTTCGCAGAAACCCAATATCAAACAGAGTCCAAATGGGATAAAAACAGACGGAGAATTATTTTGGAATATTTGTGATTTTTTGGAGGAAGAACCAACGTGAAACGGTGCCCGAGGTGGCCACGAGAGTGGCCCACGCCACCCCTCATGGGGGGCATGCCCCCTATCTCGTGGACCACCCGTAAGGCGGTTGATGCCCTTCTTCTGCCGCAAGAAAGCTAATTTTTGGAAAACGATCTGGGCGAAGGTTTCAGTCCAATCGGAGTTATGGATCTCCAGATATGAAGGAAATGGTGCCAGCACAGAATTCCAGAACGCAGAAACAGAGAGAAACAGAGAGATAGATCCAATCTCGGAGGGGCTCTCGCCCCTCCCACGCCATGGGAGCCAAGGACCAGAGGGGAAACCCTTCTCCCATCTAGGGAGAAGGTCAAGGAAGAAGAAGAAGAAGGGGGGCTCTCTCCCCCTTGCTTCTGGTGGCGCCGGAACGCCGCCGGGGGCCATCATCATCACTGCGATATTCACCAACACCTCCGCCATCTTCACAAACATCTCCATCACCTTCCCCCCGTCTATCTACAGCGGTCCACTCTCCCGCAACCCGCTGTACCCTCTACTTGAACATGGTGCTTTATGCTTCATATTATTTTCCAATGATGTGTTGCCATCCTATGATGTCTGAGTAGATTTTTGTTGTCCTATCGGTGATTGATGAATTGCTATGATTGGTTTGAGTTGCATGTTTTATTATTGGTGCTGTCCTATTGTGCCCTCCGTGTCGCGCAAGCGTGAGGGATTACCGCTGTAGGGTTTGCAATATGTTTATGATTTGCTTATGGTGGGTTGCGTGAGTGACTGAAACACAAATCCGAGTAAGTAGGTTGTTTGCGTATGGGATAAAAGGGGACTTGATGCTTTCATGCTATGGTTGGTTTTTACCTTAATGAATCTTTAGTAGTTGTGGATGCTTGCTAGAGTTCCAATCATAAGTGCATAGAATTCCAAGTAAGGGATGATATGTTAGCTTATGCCTCTCCCTCAAATAGAATTTCAATAGTGATTATCCGTCTAGTAACGTAGTCAGTTACTTAGGGACAATTTCACAACTCCTACCACCACTTTTCCACACTCGTTGTATTTACTTTATTGCTTCTTTATCTAAACAGCCCCTAGTTTATGTTTGCATGCTCTTTATTATCTTGCAAACCTATCCAACAACACCTACAAAGTACTTCTAGTTTCATACTTGTTCTAGGTAAAGCGAACGTCAAGCATGCATAGAGTCGTATCTGTGGCCGATAGGACTTGAGAGAGTATTTGTTCTACCTTTAGCTCCTCGTTGGGTTCGACACACTTACTTATCGAAAGAGGCTACAACTATCCCGTATACTTGCGGGTTATCAAGGTCTCGTAGACAGACATATGGGACCAACCACCTATCCATTTGTATTTCTTTATTTTGTTCAATCTTTCGTCCTCTTCCTATACAACTCAGTTCTATTTTTCGTTTTCATTAATCCTATATCTGAATTTTCTCCCACATTCTTTTTCAATGTAGACTGAGTTTTCTGCCAGTACTTTTTCCTAGAACCAACTCAACTGTCCCACGTCTAGCCTAAAATATAATAATACCCCACGTACTATTAACTCATCAAATTTAAATGATATTTTATTTCATAAGTTGAAAGTTCTTACAAAATAATAATAATAATAATTGTTTATATATAACTTGGCAAGTTAACTCCTAGTGATTCCGTACATAAGCTTGCAAAGATTTTACTGACCAATGCAGTAATAGACGTGCAATCATGTGTTTATATTTTTATAACATTTCTCCGTCTAGCCCAACATGATATTTTCACCCAGCCCAGCAAGTCCGCGGATTTTGAGGAAAATGCAAATGGGCTCTATATTCTACCATACATATAAACGGACTGCATAGATGCTACATCATTGTTTCACCCATCCCACCAAATGGACTATGTAAGTGCATCTAGTGCCCCATAGTGATTTTGGTGTATTGAAGACTTATAGGTTAAGTAACTAATGCGTTTGTGAGTGTACACAGGTCTATAAGTCTATGAGGAGTTTGATATTTACAGAGAAAGTCGACCCCTAAAACTGAAGTTCTTCATCCAAGACTTTGATATTCAAGACTTTTACGAAGACTTTGAAAGTGAAGAAATTGGTGTGACCTTGAAGACTTGGTATTCATTTGAGGAACATGAAGCGTGAAGACTTTTGTTTTCGTAGTTTCATTTTCGCTTTCTTGAGTCATAGGAAACACCGTACTGTTAAAGGGGGTCGAGGAAATACTAAGGAAAAATTTCCATTTGATGCTCA
This sequence comes from Aegilops bicornis, assembly GCA_021605145.1. Classification (NCBI taxonomy): domain Eukaryota; kingdom Viridiplantae; phylum Streptophyta; class Magnoliopsida; order Poales; family Poaceae; genus Aegilops; species Aegilops bicornis. The sequence continues at coordinate 776,678,705 of CM038671.1, read as the reverse complement.
ACTCAAAATCCTACACCTACCAATCCCTTCGAGTGAAGCCTTTGGAAATCTCATACAGTTCAGTCAATTTCTTCAAAGGATGTAGACGAAGTTCTTCTGGTCAAGAGGAATTTGTTCTAATCGAGGAGTTAGGAATTCGCCAGCGCGAATTGCCTACACAAGGAGGAACATGATAGCCCCGAGGAATTTGATAGTCAAATTTCCGACCGTTCTTTGTCTTCTTGGCCAACTGTCCCAAAATATCTTATCCACCTAACGGTCATATCATTGAAGGGCATTTATGTCTTATCATGTCGGGCTGCTCCCTAGGCTATAAATAGCCGCCCCTACAACCACTAGCTGGTTGGCTGCTCCGAGAGAACTTGACACTTGTCATTTGAGAGCAACCCATCCTCTGAGGACTTTGAGAGAAAATCATCAAGTGAGGAAAACCCAAAAGTGAGGAAAACCCAAAACCAAACCCCAACAAACCCAAAGTGATTGAGCATCATCAAGAAATTGATCCTGCGTGGATCCGACGCTTGTTACCTTTGAAGACTGTGCTTCTTCCAGACGGTTAGGCGTCAAGGTCTAGAAGCATCCAAGAGGAATTGTGGATTGCCGGGTGACCAAGTATGTGAAGGTTTGGAAGTCGCTGAAGACTTACCACGAGTGATTGGACGAGGTCTGTGACCTTAGTTCAAGGAGAATACGGTGAGGACTTGGTGTCCTGAGCTGCGTGCTTTCGATGGTTGGGTGTCCGGACTGTGTGTCCTCGAGTTTAAATACTCACCGCTCCAACCCGTGACGCATAACCGAGACAGCAGTTGGAACTGGTCTACCAAATCATTGTCTTCACCAACCTAACTGGTTCTATATCCTCAACCTTTCATTTCCTCATTACTGTGTTGAGTGATTTGTTCATATCTGTGTTTGAAGACTTTGACTGAAGACTTTCTCAATTTCCTCAGTTCAATTTCTTCAGTCTGTTTGTCTTCATCCTGTGTTATCCTGTGATTACGCTTTCTGTACTCTGTGATTGTCTTCATTTCATCATGATGACTATGCTTGTAATCTGTTATGCTTACTTGAGTACTTATTCCATTGCAAGTAGTTCTTCGCTAAGGAATTTCCTCACCGCAAATTCCTCTGAAGAATTCATAAAAATCGCCTATTCACCCCCTCTAGTCGATATAACGCACTTTCAATTGGTATCGAGCAAGGTACTCCTTGTTACGTGTGATTTTGGTTTAACCACCGGAGTTTTAGTTATGTCGACCGCAGGTATGATCAAGGTCTCAGCAGGTGTCCTACCTTCGATGGGACGGACTACCCCTCTTGGAAGAACAAAATGCGAATGCATCTTGAAGCAATTGACAACGATCTACGGTATGTTGTGACAAAAGGTGTTTCCTCGGTCACACCTTCTGCGAATGATGCTGATGTGAAGAGATTCAAGCAACTCGATTCTCAAGCGAAGAATATCATATGTGGCCATCTGAGCAAAGGTCAATATGGAAGAGTGAGTGCTTTGGAATCGCCAAACTCATCTGGGACAGTCATCCAAAGTAAATGAAGGTGTTTCAACTCAGCGTGACTCTCGAGTTGATGTTCTTCGAATCTCTTCAACCGCTTCAAAAGACTCGACAACGAAAATGTTCAACAAACCTTCGATCGCCTCACTGACATCTCAAATGAGCTTCAAGCACTGGGTGCCACTGACATCACCGACCATGAGGTGGTAAAGAAATTGCTAAGATCGCTTGATTCCTCATTTGATACTCTGGCACTGATGATACAAGAACGAGCTGATTACAAGTCTCTTGATCCTGCTGATATCCTCGAAAGGCTAAATACTCACGAGTTCCAGCTTGCTTTGAAGAGAGATCTCTATGGTTACGGCTATGGAAAAACACGTGCCCTGAAGGCCAAGGCTGTGTCCGAATCTGAGAGTGAAGACTCTGGTAGTAGCCTAGGAGATCCTGAAGAATTTGTCCAGGAGCTAGCACTGCTCATGAAGAAATTCCAGAAATTCTCAAGACGTGGTCGCTTCAGAAAATCCTCAAGAAGCAGTGATTCCTCATCTAGTGACTATAAGAGAAGACTTTGTCACAAATGCAAGAAACCTGGTCACTATATCCAAGATTGTCCTCGATTGGGAAAAGGAATTAAGAAAGAAGAAACACAAGGATTACAGTTACGATGACGTGAAGAAGAAAAAGAAATCATCAAAATCTTCATCATCAAAATCCTCAAAACCTTCTTCTCACAAGAAGAGCAGCTCCAAAAAGGCTCGGGCATTCATTGGCAAGGAAATGGACCGTGAAGCTGAATCTGAGGAAAATGAGGAAGAGGAGGAGTCCAAGAATCCGAATCTGGTGTGGCTAGTCCTGGCTCTTGCTACTGCTTTTGTTAGCAAGTCCATCTTCAACATCAAGAAACTGACTCACGACAAGCCCGATAAGGATGATGATGATTCACGCTCCCACCTATTGCTTCATGGCAAAAGGTGCTAAGGTACCAAATTTCACCTCCTCTGAATCTAGTGAAAATGAATCGATGAGGATCTCAAGCCCAGCTACTCTAAACTTGCTAAGATTGCTATAAAACAACAAAGGGCTTTTGAGAAGGTTCAAAACATGCTAGATAAGAGTGATGATATGTTAGGTGAAGAAATGGATCGCACTCAAGCCCTCGATCGAAAATCTTCGTGAGACTTCAGTCTAGGCTTGACAACCTTCAAGGTCATCATAACACTCTCTTATCTTATCATGAGAAACTTTCTTATGAATTTCTTCAAAGAAAGCAAGATCTTGAGAAGCTAAGAGTGAGTTATGAAGATCTTCAGAAGGAGCGCGATTCATTACTTGCTCAACAAATCAGCGCTTCTCAAGAAGAATTTGTTCCTCCATGCTTAAAGTGCATTGAACGTGAAACTGCTAATTCTTCACCTGAATGTTCAAATGCTTCAACTGTTACAAATTCTTCACCTGCCTCTGCTATCACTAATTCCTCATCCGAGGACATTGCTAGTATCACTTGACGATGCAGATCGAAGGAATTGTACATGACAGGCATGTACAAAAGCCTCAAAGGGCATCGACTCTTTGTGATGTGCTTAAAAAGCAGATCCTCAATAGGAACCCTAGGAAAGAGGGCATTGCCTTTGAGAGGAAACTCAATGCGATGGAACGTATTGGAAGCACAGGCGGTATCCCAAAACCTCATGGGTTGCTGCAAAGGGACCTCCAGTTGATCCATCTACCTTATCTGGTTTTACGTCTGAATTTCCTCATTCTGGCGATGAGTCATTTGACTCCAACTATAAACTGTTCAAAATCAGAATGGTGAAGTATTTGCTAGATATGTTGGCACTAATCGAGGAACGGTTCCCCTATGAAGAAAATCTGGGTTCCCAAGAAGTGCCTTGAAAGTCTTCGTGTGTATGTCCTCATGACACCACCGGTGAAGAATAGGAACCCCAGATCAAATTCTTCATATGGACCAAATTCTTCATATGGATCCAAGTCCTCATACGGACCAAATTCCTCACGTGGATCAAATTCCTCAAAAGGATCAAAGTCCTCATATGATTATCATCGTGCTAACAACTCTGCTTTGCAGGTAGAGCTAAGGGCTATGAATGTGTGCATTATTCTTCAAACCAATATGTTCATAAGTCCTCGAAGAATTTCTCTGCTTATTCATATGCTTACCCTAACCCCTCTTATGTGAAACGAAATGGTTTGGCCTCTATGCCACCATTATCGTATGGTGCTCGCAGAATGATGAACTCTTTGCCACCCCTTCAGATGTGGGTGGTGAAGAAAAATAACTAATCTCTTCTGCAGGGTCAGGTCTCCAGACATGCCTAAACGTCTGAGGAAATTGCTGGGGGCCTGACAAAATGCCTGAAAGGACGCAGGCTAACCATGATGAAATGAACTTTCATTTTACACGTCCTCCTACTGCTCATCTGAATACTGACTGGTGAAATTCATCTAATGAACTTGATATCATATTCTTCACTGATGAAGTATATGAGATCGTAAGTTGTACTAATTCATCTGCAGGATGATCAACCCAAAGCGACTGAGTGGGTTCTCGATAGTGGATGTACAAATCACATGACTGGTGACAAGAATCTATTGATGGATGCTACCTTATCACCGTCACATCTGAAGCATATCATCTTTCTTTGACAAAGGCAAAAGTCGTATTGGGACTTGGTAAGGTTGCTATCTCTAAGGACATGCACATGGACAAAGTCATGCTTGTTGAGTCCTTAGGATATAACCTCATGTCGATCTCAATGCTTTGTGATCTTGATATGGTTGTTATCTTTGGCAAGTATCGTTGTGTTGTGATTATGGAAGTTGACAATTCCAAAGTCTTCAAGGCTTTAGGAGAGGAGACTTGTATAATGTTGACTACACTACAGGACCACAACCAGCCGTGTGCCTACTTGCAAAAGCTTCAGAAGGCTTGCTATGGCATCGACGACTTGGTCACGCAGGCATGAGGAATTTGCACACGCTTGCGAAGAAGAAGCATGTCATTGGCATTGAGAATGTCAAATTCCTCAAGGATCACCTATGCGAAGCCTGTGAAGCTGGAAAAATGACCAAGGCCAAGCATCCAGCGAAGACTATCATGACAACTACTCGTCCCTTGAATTGCTTCACATGGACCTCTTTGGTCCCAATCATTATTCAGTATCGTTAATGAAGCATCACTATATGGCTTTGTTATTGTTGATGATTACTCTCGTTACACATGGGTACACATTGTTACTTACAAAAATCAAGTGCAGGAAATCTTCAAACGATTTTCCTCGAGGGCTTCAACCAACTTTGGTGTGAAGATCAAGCACATCAGAAGTGACAATGGAACTGAGTTCAAGAATTCCGGTCTTGATGATTATCTTGATGAACTTGGTATTACTCATGAGTTATCTGCTCCCTATACTCCTCAAAGAAATGGCGTCGTGGAGCGCAAGAACAGAACTCTTGTTGAGATGGCTCGCACTATGCTTGATGAATACAAAACGCCTAGTCGTTTACGGATTGAAGCAATTGACACCGCGTGCCACATCATCAACAGAGTATATCTTCACAAATTCTTCAAAAGACTGCCTATGAACTCCTCACGGACAAGAAACCCAATGTAAGTTATTTCAAAGTCTTGATTGCTAAATGCTGGATTAGAGATCCTCACCACAACTCTAAATTTGCACCGAAAGCACATGAAGGTTTTATGCTTGGGTACGGAAAGGACTCGCACACCTACAGAGTCTTCAACATCGCTCTTCACAAGATTGTTGACACTGTAGATGTGCGGTTCGATGAAACTAATGGCTCACAAAGAGAGCACCTACCTTCTGTGTTAGACGAACCAGCACCTGAGGATTCTATCAGGTTCAAGGCAACTGAGGATGTCATTCCCTCTTGAAGAAACTGCTGAAGAATTCATTCACAGACGTGAAGAACGCCGAGCTGATGCACCTGAAGATAATCTTTGAAGGAAATGGTGCTGAGGAAAATGATCAAATTCCTCGACGACAACCAGCTCATCCTCGCGTTGCAAAAGAAGTGCAAGTTGACAAGATCATCGATGACATTGAAGCGCCAGGTCCTCTCACACGCTCAAAAGCTTCACATTTGTCTAACTTTTGTGGGCACTATGCTTTTGTCTCTATCACAGAGCCCACTAAGGTAGATGAAGCATTTACGGAGCCGGAGTGGATTCAGGCCATGCAAGAAGAATTACATCGCTCGAGCTCAACAATGTCTGGAACCGGTCAAACGTCCGGATCCTCGCAAGTATAATATCATTGGCACAAAGTGGATCTATCGCAACAAGCAAGATGAAAATGGTCTTGTGGTGAGGAATAAAGGCACGACTAGTAGCTCAAGGCTACACGCAGGTTGAAGGAATTGATTTCGATGAAACTTTTGCGCCTGTTGCTAGACTTGAGTCTATTCGCATATTACTCGCCTATGCTAACCATCACAATATCACTTTATATCAAATGGATGTGAAAAGTGCCTTCCTCAATGGTAAGCTTGAGGAAGAAGTATATGTTGCTCAACCCCTGTGTTTTGAAGATCCAAAGAATCCTCGACAAAGTCTTCAGACTCAATAAGGCCCTCTATGGCCTCAAGCAAGCCCCCTCCCGTGGTATGATACATTGAAGGAATTCTTCATGAAGAATGGCTTCACACCTGGTTCACTTGATCCTACTCTCTTTACTAAATCTTATGATGGTGAACTTTTGTGTGCCAAATATATGTTGATGATATTATCTTTGGTCAGGTCGACCAACGCTATAGTGATGAATTTGCCTACATGATGAGTGAAGAATATCAAATGTCTATGATGGGAGAGTTGAAATTCTTCTTAGGTCTTCAAATTAAATCAACAACACAATGGCATATTCATATCTCAGAGAAATACCTCAAAGATGTCCTGAAGAAATTCGCTTGCAAGACCGCAAAGGTGTCAAAATTCCTATGCCCACAAATGGCCATCTATGCAATCGATGAAAATGGTATTGACTTGATCACAAGGTATACCGCTCCATGATTGGTTCCTTATTGTACTTATGTGCATCTAGGCCAGATATAATGCTTAGTGTTTGCATGTGTGCCCGATTTCAAGCTACACCAAGGAATCACACCATAAAGGCTGTGAAGCATATTCTTCGATATCTAGCTCACACACCAACACTAGGATTATGGTACCCCAAGGGCTCTACTTTTGATCTCATTGGATATTCGACTCGACTATGCTGGTGATCGTGTGGACCGCAAGTCAACATCCTGGTACTTGTCATTTCCTCGGACGATCTTTGGTCCGTTGGTCCTCGAAGAAAGCGAGAATCACAGATCACCGTCCCGCTGCGAAGCTGAATACATTGCTGCTGGCTCGTGTTGTGCTCAATTACTATGGATGAAGCAAACTCTCAAGGACTACGGCATCAACGTGAAGAATGTGCATGCCTCTCTATTGTGACAATGAGAGTGCCATCAAGATTGCTCACAACCCAGTTCAGCACTCGAAGACAAAGCACATTCAAATTCGTCATCATTTTCTTCGTGATCATGTGTTGAAGGGCGACATCTCCATCGAAAGCACGTGAAGACTCAAGAACAGCTAGCTGATATCTTCACTAAGCCCTTGGATGAGAAGAGATTTAGCAAGTTGCGGTGTGAGCTAAATATCTTAGAATCTTGAATGTTCTTTGAAAAGGACACACATCCTAACACTTATGCAAAATTGATGACTTAGATGTGCAACACATGAAGAAAGCGTTTTCTTCAATCAATGAAGAATAACACTCTAAGTGTGAATAAATTAATGAAGAAATTGATTCTCGAGAACCCTCGACAATTGTAATGCAGTGCGAAATCATCATTCTTATACGGTGGGTCACACCACCACCAAAGCTGAAAATCTTCAATTTGAGTTTTTCCTCAGTTTTGAAATTCTTCAGTTTTTCAAATTCTTCATCATTGCAAAATCTTCACTATTTCCGTCGTCTTTCTTCATTGGCTATATATATATATATATGGATTTATGTCCTCTACAACATTCACTTATGGTTATTTCCTCAAGTCGCTTTTTATGCTAAGTGAATGTGATCGGACCCTTCCCCCTCTATGCTATACTCAACCCAATCCATTCACAAATTCTTCATGTGCGTTCTACTTTGAAACTCGTTCAAAATCTTCACTGTGTCCTTGACAGCTGAAGAAATTGCGAACGGAACTTTAAAACAAATCTTATCCAAACCCTCGGTTTTGCCGCTCAAACCGTTCCGCATCCCACGATGCATTACGTTATTCACCCACGATCGTACACGATCTCCACTACACAGTACGTGGGTGACACATGTCTTGAGAAGGGAAATGGTCAGGGGCATGTTCGTCCTAAATCTTCGGGCGACCCATTTTTCACCGTGTCTATAAATACCCCTCTCTCTCCCTTTCCTCACTCTTTTACTCTGCTCGACCTCTCTCTCCCGCTCGAGTTCCTCAAACCCTAGCGCCACGCTTCTCCATAAATCGTCACGGTGAGGAAAAGCTTCACTGCCTTGACCTCTTCGCCGACGTACTCGCGCCGATCGCGGAAATCTTCACTCCGCCGTCGCCGTAGCTGTCTTCCTCCGCCAAGTTAGGGCGTGGAAGATCTGAACGGACGAACTTCCCAACTGTTCTTCTCAGTTAAATGCGTGTTCTTCACTTCGGTAATTAAAAGTTACTTTTATTACTCGCTTTGATTCACAAATTTTCTTCAAATTCTTCAAAGGTGTTTATTCCTCAAATCTTCACACATATGAACACCTCAAATCTCTTGACTCGTTTCTCTAAGCTATGATTTTCTTCAAGATTCCTCAATTGTGTGGATCTTGATCTATACAACTCTGGAACCTAATACAAAGAACGCTTATTTAAATTCTTCAAGGTTCATCTGGTCAAAATCCTAAAAACATGTTCCTTTTGAAAAACCTTACGAGAACGCATATGACCTCTCCAAATTCCTCGCACCTATACTCTGCTCACGGTACAAATGTCCGCTGCTGAATCCCTAGGTTCTCATCAACTTAACTCATTTGCAGCGTTCCTCGAAGAAAAACTGCACACTTCTTCAGAGAACTCAATTGTTCAATTTCCTCAACTGAAGAAAATGGCGGATGGTAAGAAGCCGCAGAAGGGAGGAAAGAAACCAGAGGTTATGACAGCATTTGAAATCCACGAGGATATATATGCCGACTAATCGCACACCGGATGAGGAAAGCAAAAATCAACGCAAGGTGCGTATTCGTAAGATTGAACGGAGATGGGCACGGAATGGAAGGAATATAGATATGTAACTCCTAAGTACATGAAGAAATTCGCTCTTAATCCTCCATGCCCAAGAGCTCCTTTGGCACTGGCCAAACAGCTGATCCCACTAGCATCAAACGCGGTGAGGACTTTCACGAGGAATGGGCTAAACGCCAAGCAAAATTGGCAAAGCAAGCAAAGGAGGCGGTGAAGAAATTCAATGAGGATTCTGCCATTGCCATCGCCACAGAGGTCTCGGTCAAACCAAGGAAATCAATGCAAAAGAAGCCTGCTCATAAGCCAAGTGCTTCATCATCTGCGCCCTCACGGCCAAGTTCCTCGGCAGCACCTTCCAAGCAAATTCCTCACACTGCTGCTGCTCCATCAAAGTCCTCAACAGCTCCGTCAAAACTTTCAGTTCCTGTGCATCTGGCTACTTGTCAAAGGACCACTGGTTTCTCAATTGCCTCAGGCATTTCTGCAAGTTCCTCAGTAGCTCCCATTTCTTCAACTGGTCCGACTCAGCTGAAGACCAAAGCAACAGCTGGACGAGGTCCTCGGCCTAGCCCAACGAAGAAAATGGTTGCATTCCATGTGCCATCGATGATGAGGCATCGATGAAGAACTCGCAGAAATCATCGAGAGACCGTCAAGTAAGGGCCGCTAGAGCCAAAGGTACATCTGTGCCATCGCTATTGGACCGAAGATAGTCCTCGACTTTATTGATCTACGGCACAATGATCCCAATACCCCTCCTGCTGACCTTCATTTGACACTGGACAAAGTCATATGTTGACTCACTTCATAGCGTAAGAAAAATGGAAGTATGAAAAGGCGAGGGAAATCAAAAGGCTCAATACAGAAGGAGAAGTTCTGAAGAAAAAGCGTTGTCAAGATGACACCGAGGAGCTTCTCCAGTCCAGATCGAAATTCAAAACCTCAGCAAAAACTTCGATTCATACAATGCTGATTGGCAAGGAGCCAAGGTCAGATTCATCAACCTGACGAAGAAACTCACAGATGTTGCTGTCCCTATGCAACATGAAATTCCTCAGGCTAGAGCCTCAGCTCAGCCTGCTGAAGAAAACGTTGATTCCAGGGCTGATGATCCCATTCCAGCCGCTGAAGAAATTGCCAGGGCACCCACTAGTGGTGCGCCTGAAGAAATTGCTCAAGACAGGGGAACTGCATCAGTTGCTCCTGAAGAAACTGAACCAAATTCCTCAGCTCCTCCTGCGCCAACTCCTACTCCAATTCTTCCATCTGCTTCTGATGTGAAGAAAACCAAGGCTGCAGAACGAGCTGCTGTGAAGAAAAGGAAAGCATCAGCTGCGTCCAGTTCTTGGTGAAGAAAATGAAGCCAATGACCAGCTCATTCGAAACTCCAATTGATGCTGTTCCAATTTCCTCCATACCATCAAAGGAAGTTGTTCCTTTTGGAGAAGACCATGAGATCCCAACCGGATCTGATGAAGAACATCAATCTGCTGCTTCGTCAAAGAAAATTGATGAAGAAATTGAAGTGGAAGCAATCCCTTCAACCCCAGTTATTTCCTCATCAGACCATGAAATTCCTCAAGCTGGTGCTGAGGAGACTGAAAATGAAGAAGTGGATATTGGATGCACCACTCCAGTGATAAATGATGACTTTTGGGAAAGTCAGCATCCCAATACTCCTCTCTTCATCCCGCTCCAACAAGTTCCTCACTCCCCTGCACAAACTGTCCAAATAGACTCTGAAGAAAATCAACCCATCGGTTACATGCATGAAGAAATTCCAGCCACTAGTGCCGATGAAAACTGCTTCATTGCTAATCCTCAGACTGCACAAGTTGAGGAGCAAGAAATTCTTCAGGCTGAAGAAACTGAACTTGTGATTCCCGAGGTGGTGATGCAACTCACTGACACCCCTCTGCCCAAGCAAAAGAATCCGTTCTCAACCAAGCAAAAGTTCAAGGCTGAAGATTTCTTTGCCGAGCACGTGTTCTTCATTGAATATAATCGTTATGATTCTGCTCGCATTAGGAAGAGGCGATTCTGGACTGCCAGCCAAGCCAACTTCTATTCCTCAGTGCTTTTCAACAAGGATAAAATCTTCGATCATGCTCATATTCCTCACGTGGATATGGAGTCGGTGCCAGGCTTTGAGCCAGTCCTCAGTGTTCTTCACGACGCAGGACTTCTAAATTTCTGCACTGATATTTGTGACTAGAATGAAGAGCTAATTCTTCAGTTCTATGCAACCCTGCATATCACCGGAGATGCTGAAGACATAAATTCATGGGTCTTAGATTGGATGACCGAAAATACTCACTACAAGGCACCTGCAATTGAATTGCTTCGTGCCCTACCACTCGATCCTCCGCTTGATGGTGCACGTCGTATCTATGAAGAAAAGAACTTTCAAATCACTATATGCAAGTCTTGATGAAGCCTTTGAGGCCAAGGCGAGCACTAAGAACCAAATTCCTCGTCAAGGAATTATTATATGTGCCTCGGACAGTCTATCGGATTCTCGGCGAAGACTATGAGTCCTATCAAAGGCCACGACTCAAACGATGAAGAAGTCGTTGGCATCATGAAGAATATGCTTTTCAATATCATCCATGGCGTTCCCGTCAATTTCCATGATTTCTTCATGAGGAATCTGGCTAACATTGCTATGTCACCATTTGAGCTGAAGCCTTATGCGCCTTGGATTATGAGATTCATCAGTCAAGGTCTTCACTCAATTACAAAGTCGATACTTTGAACCACTGCAGCTACTTGCCCCGATTGAAGTCCTCAAACGGACTATTACCTCGGTGATGACAAGGGCAAGGCCCTTTGCTGTGATCGATGAAGGCATTCGTCCATTGGATGGACAGTTTTGCAAAGCAGCATCCTACTCCACCAATGATGACTCTGCCACACATGACTCAGCCGCAAATACCTCAGTCAAGCAAAATCCTCAAGGAATTGCACCCAGGGTGATGACTGATCGTGAGTTACTCCTCAGTCTTCATCAGAAGGTTGATCGGAATCATAAGTGGGTCAAGCGTCAATTTGGTTCAATTCTTCACAACATGACCTCAACACACAATGCAGTGAAGAAAAACCACTTCTACCTTCATGAAACCTTCAAGCGCACCTGGGCTGTTCTTTCACATGTCTACAAGTGAAGAAGAATCGACTTCAATGGGTCTCAAGGAAGAATTTGACTGGTCTGCACCTCCTCCGAAGAAATTCAAGAAGGTCAAAGTTCCTTCCTTGGTGGCCAGCTCCTATTCTTCATCTCGCGACACTGATGAAAATGAAGACTTGGAAGACACTGCTGCTGGTCCTACTTCAACAAACAACCCCGACAATGCTGGCGCTCCGTCTTCAACTTGAAATTCTTCAAGAGCGTTAGTCCTCGGTTTGATCCTTTTGGTCATTCGATGACAAAGGGGAGAAATTTGAGTTAGTCTTCAAGCGGGTCTAGTTTTTGCCTATATACAGTTTTTTTGTTAAGTTACAACTCTCGCTCTTCCAAACTTTTATTGGATCGAGTTGTAATCTTAAACCCTATGGTGCTTTGATACTTTTGATGCATTATGATTTTGCACTATGCTTCATAGCAAATCTACTTGTGCTCGATACTTTATGTGCTATGATTCCTCATGCTGAATTTCATCAAGCACCATATTTCATCATGCATTTCAAATTCTTCATATTATATGTCAAATGCGTGTTTGAATTACAAGATATAGGTTGAGATCTCCATGATTAAATTCTTCAAGTGTGATTTGCCTCAAATGCATATTCTTGAGTATGCACATCTTCAGGGGGAGTTCTTCTATATCTTGCATTCAAATTCCTCATTATCAGTATTTACAATTCATATGTTTATCCCCATTGAAAACTTAACCCATATTGTCATCAATCACCAAAAAGGGGGAGATTGTAAGTGCATCTAGTGCCCCTTAGTGATTTTGGTGTATTGAAGACTTATAGGTTAAGTAACTAATGCGTTTGTGAGTGTACACAGGTCTATAAGTCTATGAGGAGTTTGATATTTACAGAGAAAGTCGACCCCTAAAACTGAAGTTCTTCATCTGAAGACTTTCTGAAGACTTTGAAAGTGAAGAAATTGGCGTGACCTTGAAGACTTGGTATTCATTTGAGGAACATGAAGCGTGAAGACTTTTGTTTTCGTAGTTTCATTTTCGCTTTCTTGAGTCATAGGAAACACCGTCTGTTAAAGGGGTCGAGGAAATACTAAGGAAAATTTTCCATTTGATGCTGAACACAAAATCATACACCTACCAATCCCTTGGAGTGAAGCCTTTTGAAATCTCATACTGTTCAGTCAATTTCTTGATGTGAGAGACGAAGTTCTTCCGGTCACGAGGAATTTGTTCTAATCGAGGAGTTAGGAATTCGCCAAAGGCGAATTGCCTACGATGAGGAACATGATAGCCCCGAGGAATTTGATAGTCAAATTTCCGATCGTTGTTGTCTTCTTGGCGCCTGTCCCAAAATATCTTATCCACCTAACGGTCATATCATTGAAGGGCATTTATGTCTTATCATGTCGGGCTGCTCCCTAGGCTATAAATAGCCGCCCCTACAACCACTAGCTGGTTGGCTGCTCCGAGAGAACTTGACACTTGTCATTTGAGAGCAACCCATCCTCCGAGGACTTTGAGAGAAAATCATCAAGTGAGGAAAAACCCAAAAGTGAGGAAAAACCCAAAACCAAACCCCAACAAACCCAAAGTGATTGAGCATCATCAAGAAATTGATCCTGCGTGGATCCGACGCTTGTTACCTTTGAAGACTGTGCTTCTTCCAGACGGTTAGGCGTCAAGGTCTAGAGCATCCAAGAGGAATTGTGGATTGCCGGGTGACCAAGTATGTGAAGGTTTGGAAGTCGCTCAAGACTTACCACGAGTGATTGGGCGAGGTCTGTGTGACCTTAGTTCAAGGAGAATACGGTGAGGACTTGGTGTCCTGAGCTGCGTGCTTTCAAGGATCGGGTGTCCGGATCGTGTCCTCGAGTTTAAATACTCAGCCGCTCCAACCAGACGTACAACTGAGACAGCAGTTGGAACTGGTCTACCAAATCATTGTCTTCACCAACCTAACTGGTTCTATATCCTCAACCCTTTCATTTCCTCATTACTGTGTTTAGTGATTTGTTCATATCTGTGTTTGAAGACTTTGACTGAAGACTTTCTCAATTTCCTCAGTTCAATTTCTTGATCTGTTTGTCTTCATCCTGTGTTATCCTGTGATTACGCTTTACGTACTCTGTGATTGTCTTCATTTCATCATGATGACTATGCTTGTAATCTGTTATGCTTACTTCGAGTACTTATTCATGCAAGTAGTTCTTCGCTAAGGAATTTCCTCACGCAAATTCCTCGATGAAGAATTCATAAAAATCGCCTATTCACCCCCTCTAGTCGATATAACGCACTTTCGAGACTAAAAACAAATGGACTGGCTGACATGTGGGCGATGGGTCGAAGTTTAAGAAGGCGTTGGATTTACATCCAACAGCCGCATTCTTCTTCAATCTCTCGTCTTCTTCCCCAGCTACCGGGACCGCTTGCTCCACCTCCGGCATCCAGTGACATTGTTTTGCACTCCTCGGTAAACGCTACCTCACGACGGCCAGGCCATCCCTCCACTCCGACCTTTGTTATTCTATGCCGAGTGTAGGCCCACCCCGCACCCTAACCAGTCAAGTTTCCCACTCCTCTTCGTCTGCAACTCCACTGCCGCGTCTTCCCCATCTCCGGGTTGTTCCGATGCAGGGCCTCTCCGTCCACCGCCTCGGTGCGCTTTCGGCCAAGGCGTGGTCAACATACGAGAGTCATCGGAAGAGGACTGTACGTGGAGAGCCTGATGGCTGGGACCCACGAGGTCCATGGTCGCACGCAAGGAAAGTTCCTCCTTATTACGCACTGTACGTGGGAAGGGCTTCTGTATTTCATGAAAAAAACGTTCCCCCCGCTGACAGATCGGACCCACCAGCTATATCTTCGCACGCAAGGAAGTGCCTACTTATTACGCACAAAAAAATGAATACCCCCTGCTAGCTGAGACCCACCTTAGTGGGTGGCTGACTTGTGGGCCTACTAAGTTGACGGGGACGAAGGGCTTTGTCAACTTAGTCAATATGAATGATTCTAGCTCCAGTGACTGTACGATGTCCATCCAACGGCCATAGTGCTTCTTCAACCTTTGGTCTTCTTGCTCCAGCCGCCCAAAGCAGCGCCGGTCATGTCGCGTGCTCCTGCCACCCGTGGCCAGCTGTGATGCCGTGGAGGCCTCACCGCCCCCTACTACTCCCACCGCTGGCCAGGGCATCCCTCTACTCACCCACACCCCCTGTTATTCTGCGGCGACGGCAGCCTCACGCCATAGCCGAACCAGTGAACCCTCATACTCCTCTCCGCGTGGGCATCCACTGCCGCGTCTTCCCCGGCTCCGCATCGTCCCCTTCCTAGGCCTCGCCATCGTCCATCGCCTTATGCTCTTGGCGCGGCGTGGTCAATGTGGTCAATGACCGACTTCCATCGGAAGAGTACTGTACGTGGAGAGGCTGACAACTGGGTCCACGGCCGCAGCTGGGTTCACGGCCATAACCCATTTTTTTTGTGATTTGCCAAGTAAGTCGCTTTGTCAGACCTGTTGGGCTGCAAATCTTTCAAGACGAGGGGAGCTTCATTCGGCTGGCGGAGAAAATGGCCTATCAGTAATGAGAAATGGGATGTACATTTTTAAAACACATCAAACCGGCAATTAGTTTCAAATTTCTTTTTTTCATTTCAATATTTTAAATTGCATTGATTTTTATGCATGGATAATTTGTTGGATTTTATATTGATATACATTTATTTTTAAAATCAGTTTGAATGTGACTCGAAATTTCGGATTAAAAACAGTAAGGACCGCTCCGAAATATGCAAAATTTGGTATAATTTTTTAACTGTGGCCACAATATGGGCTGTAATGCTAACAAAAATAATATGGGCTCCAAAAAAACCTTAAGAATTAGAAAATGGGCTGTAAATTATTAGAAATAATGGTAGATGGGATGTATGCTGTTTTCCACAGATTTGAGGCTTTCCCAAAAAAAAAGGTTGATGCACAAGCAGTGACTGTTGGATTTCCATCCAACGGCCGTTGTGCTTCTTCAATCTCTGCTCTTCCTGCTCCAGCCGCTCAAACAAGCGCCGGCGGGACTGCCTGCTCCCTCCTCCCCTGATCGGGTCTTTGCCAGCATAGGCCTCACCGCCCCACCGTACTCCCATCGCTGGCCTAGTCATCCCTCTACTCACCCACATGTGTTGTTATTCTCCGACGACGGCAAACGAACCAGTAAACCCTCGTACAGTCATACTCCCCTCCGCGTGGGAAACATGCCGAGTCTTCCCTGCCTCCGTGTCGTTCCCTTCCTAGGCCTCGCCGTCGTCCACCGCCCTGGTGCTCTCGGCGCGGCCTGGTCAACATGGTCAACGACCACATGCATCTGAAGTGGACTGTACGTGGAGAGGCTGACAGCTAGGTCCACGACCGCACGCAAGGAAATGCCTCCTTATTACGCGCAAAACAATGATTCCTCCACCTGACATCTGGGACCCACCGAAAGGGCCTCTGTATTTCGTGAAAAAACGTTACCGCCACTGACAGCTTGGACCCACCAGCTATATCTTCGCACACAAGGAAGTGCCTCCTTATTACGCACAAAAAAAAATGAATAATCCCCCTGCTAGCTGGGACCCAGTATAGTAGCAGGCTGACTTGTGGGCCTACTAAGTTGACGGGGACGGAGGGCTTTGTCAACTTAGTCAATATGCACGATTCTAGCTCCAGTGACCGTGCGATGTCCATCCAACGGCCGTAGTGCTTCTTCAACCTCCTGGTCTTCTTGCTCCACCATTAAACCAAAGCACCGGTCGTGTCTCGTGCTCCTGCCTCCCGTGGTCGGCTGCGATGCGGCGGAGGCCTCACCGCCCCTACTACTCCCACCGGCGCCGTGCCATCCCTCTACTCACCCACAACCCCTGTTATTCTGCGGCGACGGCAGCCTCACATCGCAGCAAACCAGTGAACCCTCATACTCCTCTATGCATGGGCATCCACTGCCGCGTCTACCCCGGCTCCGCATCATCCCCTTCCTAGGCCTCGTCGTCGTCCACCGCCCTGGTGCTCTCGGCATGGCGTGGTCAACATGGTCAAGGAATGGCTTCCATCAGACGTGGACTGTACGTGGAGAGGCTGACAGTTGGGTCCACGGCCGCATCAAGGAAGTGCCTCCTTGTTACGCGCAAAATAATTATTCCTCCACCTGACAGCAGGGACCAACCGGACGGGGCACCGTATTTCACGAAAAAACGTTTCGCCCTGACTGCTGGGACCCACCAGCTACATCTTCGCATGCAAGGAAGTGCGTCCGGGCAAAAAAAAACGATTCGCCCCCCTGACTGCTGGGACCCACCAGCTACATCTTCGCAGGCAAGGAAGTGCCTGACAGTCGGGACCCACCTGGTCGAAGCGTACGTAGCGTTGTCATTCTGGTCGCGAACGTGTACGTACATACTGGTCAATGTAGAGGCGCGCACGTGTCGTAGTAGAGGCATGCACGTAGCATGTACACGTATGTACAGCGGCCAGTGTGCAAGAAAGAAAATACGACCACATATGTACATACGGGCAGGGTCTCGAACGCCTACTCGCGCATACGTACAGCTAGGGCTCGTGTACATGGCTGGGTCGGAACGGAGAAACATCATCGTCGTCGTGTTCATGGGGAGCCAACCGGCTGGGTCAGAACGGAATGTGTCGTCGTGTTCATCGGGAGGGCTTGGACAGAACAGCCGATGGAAACGAGGCCTGGCGTACTACGTAATGGAGAAGCGGCCTTGTGTTCGACCGCCACGTTCAAACGGGATCCTGTTCATCGGGATGGAGTCCGCGTCTGCAAAATGGAGGAAATGGACCTCCCTACGGTCGAAACGGGGTCCCGGTGATCGGGAGGGGTGTGGCGTCGCAAAGCGGAGAAAGCGGACTTGTGTTGGAGCACTAGGTCAAACAGGGGTCCTTTTCATCGAGAGGGTGTGGCGTGCATCGCAAAAGGACTCCACGGGATACTGTTCATCTCCACCGTCGACCCCTCCGGCCTCCACGGGCTCTGTTCATCCACCGTCAACCTCCTCCAGCCTCCACTGCATTTGTTCATCCACGGGCTCCTGTTCATCCAGCCTCCACCGCGCTTCTCCACCGGCTATCGCTCAACCAGCCCTCTCCATGGGCTCTGTTCAACCACCCCTCCACGGGCTCTGTTCATCCAGCCTCCACCATCTACTGTTCATCCCGCCCTCCACGGGTGGTCCATTCATCCTGCGCTCCACGTGGTCCTGTTCATCCAGCCCCAACCGGCTTGATCGATCGGGGTCCTGTTCATCCACCCCACCGAATCAGACATCCAACCCCCCCCAAAGAACGCTCACCGTTCATCCAGAGGCAGCATCGATCGGCTTCGCTTAGCAGCGAAGAGCGGCGAATCGCCGATCAGGTTCGCTAACAGCCATCGATCAATTGCTCGGGTTCATTAACGCCGTAGCTGCAGCAGCAATCGCCGGGTTCAGTTAGAGCCCAACGCCGCACTCCACGCCGCTGCGTGCGTGTAATGAGAGAAACGCATCGCCGCCCCGACCACCCACCGTAACCTGGAACTCCCCGATATTTTCCTCGCCCTCGCTTCTACCACGGTTTTTTCCATCATGGATGGCCCAAAGAATGTCATGCAGCTGCGTCTCCGGCCCGCCCAGGACGAAAAGCCCATTTTCTGTCATGATTTTTTGTCATAGTAGTAGGACCCCACCACATCTATGATGATACCGTGTTTTGTCACAATTATTGTCATAGAAGTGTCATAAGTATGACATTTTTTTTTGTTTGGCCCAAAATGTCACGGATGTGTCTTTTTCTGTAGTGCAAGCAAGAGTTGTCTAGATTAAATGAAATGAATCATTACAAAGTTGTTTGATCTAGTAGATCAGAAACTTTGTGTTGATTATCTTTACTTCACTAACACTTGCACTATAACCATGCCACAACTATATCTATGATAAGTTTCCAGGTTAAAAAGCGGAGGCCTATCTAGGCATACCGATCGTAAGTGAACCAAAACCTTCTCATTATTTTGGTTTAAACAACTAAGTTCCTTATGATTCGGATTTCTCTCTATGTTGCTCGAGGACGATAAAGTTTAAGCTTGGCGGAGTTTATGACTGATATTTTTGGACTCAATTCAACCTTGTTTAAACCAAGAAATTTCACTAAAAGAGATAAATTCGCTCCGATATTGCCACTAACGACTGATGAATGCAAAGGATTCCACAATTCCTCTCTTTAATATTTTTTCCATAGGAAATGGGGTAAAAATGGAAGATGTCACATGGGAGAAAGGAAAGGAAGGAAAATGGAGAAGAAACAAATCATCAGGAGGCGTCAGAAGGACTCTAGAGCAAAAAATGACGTTCCATGCGACCGCGAGCGTTCGCATGAGCGGTCATTTGGCATGGAAACCGAGGCGGCTCGTCCACTTGAACAACTTCTATAAAGGGGACCCCGTCAAAATGTCAACAGAACATCATCGAGGAGGAGAGGAGCATCGAGCACACCCACCACCCATTCATCATCTTCATCCACAAACCCTAGCCGCCATTTTCACCTCCATAGGCATCTCCACCATGATACGTCTCCAACGTATCTATAGTTTTTTATTGTTCCATGCTATTAAAGTATCATTCTTGGATGTTTTATATTCATTTACTAGCAACTTTATATCATGTTTTTGGACTAACCTATTGACATAGTGCCCAGTGCCACTTGCTTCTTTTTGCTTGGTTTTACTTCATAGAATATCTATATCAAACGAAGTCCAAATACAGTGAAACTTTTTGGAGATTTTTTCTGCCTAGAAGACACCCAGGAGGCCCAAGATGTGCACCAGAGGGGTCATGTGGGGACCACTAGGCACCAGGGCGCGCTAGGGCTCCCAGGCGCACCCTGGTGGGTAATGGGGCCCACAGGCACCCCCTCCACCGCCTCTCAGCTCTATAAATACTCTAATATTCCAGAAACCCTAAGGGAGTCGTCGAAACACAATTCTAGCCGCCACAAGTTCCAGAACCACGAGATCCAATCTAGAGGCCATCTTCGGCACTATACCGGAGGGATCAACTATCATGGAGGGGTTCTTCATCATCACCCTTGCCCCTCTGATGATGCGTGAGTAGTTTACCACACACCTACGGGTCCGTAGGCAGTAGCTCGATGGCTTCTTCTCTCTCTTTTTGATCTTCAATACAATGTTCTCATCGATGTTCTTGGAGATCTGTTTGATGTAATGACTTTTTGCGGTGTGTTTGGTTGAGATCCGATGAATTGTAAGTTTATGATCAGTTCTATCCATGAATATTATTTGATTCTTTGTTGAACTCTTTTATGCATGATTGTTGTAGCCTCGTATTTCTTCTCCGAAACTTTGGTTTGGTTTGGCCAACTATAGATTGATTTTTCTTGCCATGGGAAGAGGTGCTTTGTGATGGGTTCGATCTTGCAGTGCTCAATCTCAGTGACAGAAGGAGACATGACACGCATGTATCATTGCCATTAAGGATAAAAAGATGTGGTCTATTCCTACATGAATAGATCTTGTCTACATCATGTCATCATTCTTATTGCATTACTCCGTTTTCCATGAACTTAATACACTAGATGCATACTGGATAGCGGTCGATGTGTGGAGTAATAGTAGTAGATGCAGGCAGGAGTCAGTCTACTAATCTTGGATGTGATGCCTATATACATGATCATTGCCTTGGATATCATCATCATTATTTGCTTTTCTATCAATTGCCCAACATTAATTTGTTTACCCACTGTATGCTATTTTCTCGAGAGAAGCCTCCAGTGAAATCTACGCCCCCCCCCCCCCCGGTCTATTTCCTATCATTTTGTTTTCAGATCTATTATTCCAAAAATCCAAAAATACCATGCTGCAATTTTTATTTATTTATTTTATTTTGTGGTTTTGCTAGATCTATTTATCCAATCTCATACAATTTAATCTATCTCAATACCGAGGAGGGATTGACAACCACTCTTACGCGTTGGGTTGCAAGTTTATGTGGTTTGTGTGCAGGTGTTGTTTACTTAGTGTTGCTTGGTTCTCCTACTGGATTGATAACCTTGGTTTCAACTGAGGGAAATACTTACCGCTGTTGTGCTGCATCATCCTCTCCTCTTCGGGGAAAAAACCAACGCAGATACAAGTAATCAGGAAGAATTTCTGGCGCCATTGTTGGGAAGACATCATCAACATCTATCAGGTTCCTACGCACAAAGTCTCTTCTCCGTGCAATTACTTTATTTGTCGTTTGCCTCTCGTTTTCATCTCCCCCACTTCCAAAACGTTTTTGCAAAAATTAAAAATATTTTTCGTTTGCCTTTTCTTGTTTGCTTCTTTGCTTGCTTTGAACCCATCATCATGAGTGATCTTGGTATGGTAGAAACAGATGATGGCAGAACTCCTAAAATTGGACGTTCTGGTAATCTGGATGCTAAAACTTTTGTTTTGGGACAAGGGAATGTTATAGGAAAAGGTTCCACCCAAGAATTCTTTGATTGCGTTGGAACTTTGGCTTGTGATGATGCTCCTGTACTTAAAGAACTAAAACTTATGCGAAAGCTATTTCAGCACTAGTTCTGAAACTTGAGAATATATTTATTCATACTCATGCTACCTTGCAAAGATTGTTTTATGATCTACCTGTTATAAAAGATCCTAGAGCTAAAAAGATAGCTACCCTTGTCCTTATGAATGGATTTGATCATATAGTGCGGGAAGCTAGGGAGATCTTTGTTTTTTATGGCATGAGCCATGAAAAACCGGCGATAGATGAGATTCTTTACAATAGTGATTATGTTTTAAGACATTTGCTTGGCAACGATTGCATCTTTGATGAGAATCTTAAAAAAGAAGTTCCCGTTTTGGATATGATCCAACAAGTTTTCAATGAGGTTAATCAACAATATTCTTGGATCATAGCCGGAAATCAAATGTGATTTCAAATGAGCAATAATGCTAAAATTTCTATGGATAACGTGTTTCAAGTAATATTTGAAATACCTCCTGACAAAAACACATCTATGGAAAATAAGGAGAAAGATGACAACACTTGAATCTATGCATTATGCTTAGCTAGGGGCTTAAAACAATAGCGCTTGTTGGGAGGCAACCCAATGAATAAAATAATTTTTTATCTTTTTCTTTCTGTTTTTGTGTGTTGACACAATTATTCTACTGTTATGACTGTGTTTTTATGTTTCAGTTAGTGTTTGTGCCAATTAAAGCCTTTAGGATCATGTTGGGTGATAGTTGATTTGATCTTGTTGGAAAACAGAAACTTTTATGCCCGGTAGAAGAATTGTTAAAAATCACAGAAGCGTGATAAAATTCTGAAGTTTTTACACAAGATTGATATACAAATTGCCTACGTTTTCCTAATTGTTCATAATTTTTTGAGTTAAAGAAGTATGGTCAAAGTCCAGATTACTACAGACTGTTCTGTTTTTGACAGATTCTGTTTTCGTTGCATTGTGTGCTTATTTTGATGAATCTATGGAGTATATCGGGGGGTATAAGCCATAGCAAAGTTAGAATACATTAGGTATAATGCAATAATAAAATATGAATAGGTTTGTGCTACCTCTTGAGCACTGCGTTGGTTTTCCCTTGAAGAGGAAACGGTGATGCAGCAAAGTAGCGTAAGTATTTCCCTCAGTTTTTGAGAACCAAGGTATCAATCCAGTAGGAGGCTACGCTCGAGTCCCATGCACCTACACAAACAAATAAGAACCTCGCAAGCAATGGGATAAAGGGGTTGTCAATCCCTTCACAGTCACTTACGAGAGTGAGATCTGATAGATATGATAAGATAATATTTTTGGTATTTTTATGATAAAGAGAAATAAAGATGCAAAGTAAAATAAAAGGCAATAGAAATAGCTAAGTGTTGGAAGATTAATATGATATAAAATAGACCCGGGGGCCATAGGTTTCACTAGCGGCTTCTCTCAAGAGCATAAGTATTACGGTGGGTGAACAAATTACTGTCGAGCAATTGATAGAATTGAGCATAGTTATGACAATATCTAGGTATGATCATGTATATAGGCATCACATCCGTGACAAGTAGACCGAAACAATTATGTATCTACTACTATTACTCAACACATCGACTGCTATCCAGCATGCATCTAGAGTATTAAGTTCATAAGAACAGAGTAATGCTATAAGCAAGATGACATGATGTAGAGGGATAAACTCATGCAATATGATATAAACCCCATCTTGTTATCCTCGATGGCAACAATACAATACGTGCCTTGCTGCCCCTGCTGTCACTGGGAAAGGACACCGCAAGATTGAACCCAAAGCTAAGCACTTCTCCCATTGCAAGAAAGATCAATCTTGTAGGCCAAACCAAACTGATATTTCGAAGAGACTTGCAAAGATAACCAATCATACATAAAAGAATTCAGAAGAGATTCAAATATTGTTCATGGATAATCCTGATCATAAACCCACAATTCATCGGTACCGACAAACACACCGCAAAAGAAGATTACATCGAATAGGTCTCCAAGAAAATCAAGGAGAACTATGTATTGAGATCCAAAGAGAGAGAAGAAGCCATCTAGCTAATAACTATGGACCTGAAGGTCTGAGGTAAACTACTCACACATCATCGGAGAGGCTATGGTGTTGATGTAGAAGCCCTCCGTGATCAATGCCCCCTCCGTGACACTTAAAAGGCCCCAAGATGGGATCTCACGGGTACAGAAGGTTGCGGTGGTGGAATTAGGTTTTCGTGGATGCCTTTGATGGTTTGGGGGTACGGAGATATATATAGGAGGAAGAAGTACGTCGGTGGAGCAACGTGGGCCCCACGAGGGTGGAGGGCATGCATGGCGAAGGTGGGCGCGCCCCCCTACCTCGTGCTCTCCTCGTTGATTACTTTACGTAGACTCCAAGTCCTCTGGATCATGTTTGTTCCAAAAATCACGTTCCAGAAGGTTTCATTCCGTTTGGACTCTGTTTGATATTCTTTTTCTACGAAACTCTGAAATAGGCAAAAAAAACAGCAATTTGGGCTGGGCCTCTGACACGTCTCCGTCGTATCTATAATTTTTTATTGTTCCATGCCAATATTATTCAACTTTCATATACTTTTTGGCAACTTTTTATAGTATTTTTGGGACTAACATATTGATCCAGTGCCCAGTGCCAGTTCCTGTTTGTTGCATGTTTTATGTTTCGCAGAATATCCAAAATATCCATATCAAACGGAGTCCAAACGGGATAAAAACAGATGGAGAATTATTTTGGAATATTTGTGATTTTTGGGAAGAAAATCAACGCGAGACGGTGCCCGAGGTGGCCAGGAGGGTGGGGCCCACGACCACTCCAGGCAGGCGTGCCCCCACCCTCGTGGGCCACCTGTAAGGCGGTTGATGCTCTACTTTGGCCGCAAGAAAGCTAATTTTTGGAAAAGATCTGGGCGAAGGTTTCAATCCAATCGGAGTTACAAATCTCCAGATATAAAAGAAACGGTGCCAGGGCAGAATCCCATAACACAGAAACAGAGAGAGATAGAGAGACAGATCCAATCTCGGACGGGCTCTCGCCCCTCCCATGCCATGGAGGCCAAGGACCAGAGGGGAAACCCTTCTCCGATCTAGGGAGGAGGTCAAGGAAGAAGAAGACGAAGGGGCCCCCTCTCCCCTTCTCTTCCGGTGGCGCCGGAGCATGCCCGTGGCCATCATCATCACCGCAATCTTCACCAACAACTTCACCGCCATCATCACCAACTCTTCCCCCCTCTATGCAGCGGTGTAACCTCTCTCTTACCCACTATAATCTCTACTTAAACATGGTGCTCAACGCTATATATTATTTCCCAATGATGTATGGCTATCCTATGATGTTTGAGTAGATCCGTTTTGTCCTATGGGATATTTGATTATCAAGATTGGTTTGAGTTGCATGTTTTATTATTGGTGTTGTCCTATGGTGCTCTCCGTGTAGCGCAAGCGTGAGGGATTCCCGCTGTAGGGTTTGCAATATGTTCATGATTTTCTTATGGTGGGTGGATGAGTGACAGAAGCACAGACCCGAGTAAGTAGGTTGTTTGTGTATGGGATAAAGGGGACTTGATACTTTAATGCTATGGTTGGATTTTACCTTAAATCTTTAGTAGTTGTGGATGCTTGCTAGAGTTCCAATCATAAGTGCATATGATCCAAGTAGAGAAAGTATGTTAGCTTATGCCTCTCCCTCAAATAAAATTGCAATAATGATTACCGGTCTAGTTATCGATTGCCTAGGGACAAATAACTTTCTTGTGACAAAAAGCTCCCTACTAAAACTAATTTAGTTGTGTCTTCATCTAAACAGCCCCCAGCTTTTATTTACTCGCTCTTTACTTTCTTGCAACCTGGGGGTGCCATGGGCATCCCCAAGCTTAGGATCTTGCCAATCTTTGTTCCATACTCCATCAAATCTTTACCCAAAACTTGAAAACTTCACAACACAAAACTTAACAGAAAATCTCGTGAGCTCCGTTAGCGAAAGAAAACAAAACACCACTTCAAGGTACTGTATTGAACTCATTCTTTATTTATATTGGTGTTAAACCTACTGTATTCCAATTTCTCTATTTTTTATAAACTATTTTACTATCCATAGATTCATCAAAATAAGCAAACAACACACGAAAAACAGAATCTGTAAAAAACAGAACAGTCTGTAGTAATCTGTAACTAACACAAACTTCTGGAACTCTAAAAATTCAGACAAAATAGGAAGACCTAAATAATTTGTTTATTGATCTGCTGAAATTGGAATCAGTATTATATCACGTCCTGGTAATTTTTAACAATTTTTTTTGTGAACAGAAAGTTTCTGGAATTTTCAGCAAGATCAAATAACTATCATCCAAGAAGATCCTATAGGTTTAACTTGGCACAAACAATAATGAAAACATAAAAACAAATATAATCAGAGGCTAGATCAAAGATTTATTCGTAAACAGAAGCAAAAAGCAAAAAAAAACTAAAAATAAAATTGGGTTGCCTCCCAACAAGCGCTATCGTTTAACGCCCCTAGCTAGGCATAAAAACACGAATAGATCTAGGTATTGCCATCTTTGGTAGGCAATCCATAAGTGGATCTCATAATAGATTCATATGGCAATTTAATTTTATTTCTAGGGAATTGTTCCATGCCTTTCCTTAATGGAAATTGGAATCTAATATTTCCTTCCTTCATATCAATGATTGCACCGATCGTTCTAAGGAAAGGTCTACCAAGAATAATAGGACATGAAGGATTGCAATCTATATCAAGAACAATAAAATCTACGGGCACATAATTCCTATTTGCAACAATAAGAACATCATTAATTCTTCCCATAGGTTTCTTGAGAGTGGAATCCGCAAGGTGTAAGTTTAAAGAGCTATCATCCAATTCGTGGAAACCTAACAAATCACACAAAGTTTTTCTAATCATGGAAACACTAGCACCCAAATCACACAAAGCATAACATTCATGATCTTTAATTTTAATTTTAATAGTAGGATCCCACTCATCATAAAGTTTTCTAGGGATAGAAACTTCCAACTCAATCTTTTCTTCATAAGATTGCATCAAAGCATCAATGATATGTTTAGTAAAAGCTTTATTTTGACTATAAGAATGCGGAGAATTTAGCACGGATTGCAACAAAGAAATACAATCCATCAAAGAGCAATTATCATAATTAAATTCCCTGAAACCCAAGATAGTGGGTTCATTGATATCTAAAGTTTTGACCTCTTCAATCCCACTTTTACCAATTTTTGCATCAAGATCTAAAAACTCCGAATTTTTGGGACGCCTTCTAACTAAAGTTGACTCATCTCCAGTCCCATCATTATCAAGATTCATATTGAAAAAGAGAGATTTAATAGGGAACACATCAATAACTTTTAGATCTTCATCTTTATTCTCACAAAAAATTCCGGCTTAGCGGCCATCTTATTAACTAAGGTGGCCTGCTTATCCGAAACTTCAGCTATTAATTTTTCTAGATGAGCAATCTGAGATTTCGAACCATAAAATTCCTTAGACATATCATCGAGTTCTTTATTCATATAACCCATAAAGCTTTTTCGTTCGTTAAGCTCGTTTCTAAAGAAATTATTATGCTTAAATTGTAAAGTCATAAAACTCCTGACGTTGCTTTCGATCTCTTCTAACCTTTTAAGGTGAAGATCACCAGATCTAGGTAGAGCCATCAAGGCGGGCAAGCAATCCAACACACAAGCAAACAAGAAAAGAGTGAGAAAGAGGCAAATGTAAAGAGAGGGAGAATAAAATGGCAAGGGTGAAGTGGGGGAGAGGAAAACGAGAGGCAAATGGCAAATAATGTAATGCGAGGGATAAGGGTTTGTGATGGGTACTTGGTATGTTGACTTTTGCATAGACTCCCCGGCAACGGCGCCAGAAATCCTTCTTGCTACCTCTTGAGCACTGCATTGGTTTTTCGTTGAAGAGGAAAGGCTGATGCAGCAAAGTAGTGTAAGTATTTCCCTCGGTTTTTGAGAACCAAGGTATCAATCCAGTAGGAGGCTACGCTCGAGACCCACGCACCTATACAAACAAATAAGAACCTCGCAACCAACGCGATAAAGGGGTTGTCAATCCCTTCACGGTCACTTACGAGAGTGAGATCTGATAGATATGATAAGATAATATTTTTGGTATTTTTATGATAAAGAGAAATAAAGATGCAAAGTAAAATAAAAGGCAATAGAAATAGCTAAGTGTTGGAAGATTAATATGATAGAAAATAGACCCGGGGGCCATAGGTTTCAGTAGTGGCTTCTCTCAAGAGCATAAGTATTACGGTGGGTGAAAAAATTACTGTCGAGCAATTGATAGAATTGAGCATAGTTATGAGAATATCTAGGTATGATCATGTATATAGGCATCACGTCCGTGACAAGTAGACCGAAACGATTCTGCATCTACTACTATTACTCCACACATCGACCGCTATCCAGCATGCATCTAGAGTATTAAGTTCATAAGAACAGAGTAATGCTATAAGCAAGATGAAATGATGTAGAGGGATAAACTCATGCAATATGATATAAACCCCATCTTGTTATCCTCGATGGCAACAATACAATACGTGCCTTGCTGCCCCTGCTTTCACTGGGAAAGGACACCGCAAGATTGAACCCAAAGCTAAGCACTTCTCCCATTGCAAGAAAGATCAATCTAGTAGGTCAAACCAAACTGATAATTCGAAGAGACTTGCAAAGATAACCAATCATACATAAAAGAATTCAGAGGAGATTCAAATATTGCTCATAGATAATCTTGTTCATAAACCCACAATTCATCGGTCCCAACAAACACACCGCAAAAGAAGATTACATCGAATAGATCTCCAAGAAAATCGAGGAGAACTTTGTATTGAGATCCAAAGAGAGAGAAGAAGCCATGTAGCTAATAACTATGGACCCGAAGGTCTGAGGTAAACTACTCACACATCATCAGATAGGCTATGGTGTTGATGTAGAAGCCCTCCATGATCAATGCCCCCTCGTGATCGCTGAAAAGGCCCCAAGATGGGATCTCACGGGTACAGAAGGTTGCGGTGGTGGAATTAGGTTTTCGTGGATGCCTCTGATGGTTTGGGGGTACGGAGATATATATATATATAGGATGAAGAAGTACGTCAGTGGAGCAACGTGGGCCCGACGAGGGTGGAGGGCGCGCCTGGGGGAGGTGGGCACGCCCCCTACCTCGTGCTCTCCTCGTTGATTACTTTACGTAGACTCCAAGTCCTCTGGATCATGTTTGTTCCAAAAATCACGTCCCCGAAGGTTTCATTCCATTTGGACTCCGTTTGATATTCTTTTTCTGCGAAACTCTGAAATAGGCAAAAAACAACAATTTGGCTGGGCCTCCGGTTAATAGGTTAGTCCCAAAAATAATATAAAAGTGTATAAATAAGCCCATTAAACATCCAAAATAGAATATATAGTAGCATGGAACAATAAAAATTATAGATACGTTGGAGACGTATCAGTTTGCAACAGTACTTAAAGTGGGGATTTGCTTTATTATACTAATGGATCTCACGCGGGTTTTTGTTAAGTTTTGTGTGATTGAAGTTTTCAAGTTTTGGGTGAGATCACAATGGATGAAGGAATTAGGAGTGAAAAGATCCTAAGCTTGGGGATTCCCATGGCACCCCAAGGTAATATTCAAGGAGAACCAAGCAACTAAGCTTGGGGATGCCCCGGAAGGCATCCCCTCTTTCTTCTAACAACCATCGGTAATTTTACTTGGAGCTATATTTTTATTCGTCACATATCATGAGTTTTTCTTGGAGCATCTTGTATTATATGAGTATTTGAGTTTTGCTTTTTAGTTTGTCACAATCATCCTTCTTGGACACACCTATTGGAGAGAGCCATAATGATG
Source organism: Aegilops bicornis (assembly GCA_021605145.1). NCBI lineage: Eukaryota > Viridiplantae > Streptophyta > Magnoliopsida > Poales > Poaceae > Aegilops > Aegilops bicornis. The sequence goes on along the minus strand of CM038671.1, from coordinate 776,649,311 downwards.
CCATGATTTGTTAGAATTGCTCTATGTGCTTCACTTAAATTTTTTGAGCTGTGGAATTGCTCTAGTGCTTCACTTATATCTTTTTAAGCACAGTGGTTTTTTCACTTTTGAATAAATGCTCTCATGCTTCACTTAGATTATTTTTAGAGTTAGTAAAATTTAAAGAAATATCCTCTCAATGCTTCACTTATATTATTTTGAGAGAAGAAAATTTTGAAGAGATATTTATGCTCTTGTTCTTCACTTAAATTTGTTTGAGTTCTTGTTATAAGCAATGGTAATATATGAAATTAGTCCCAAAGCGATAGATATTTAAGAGGGATAATAAAAAATATCATGAAGGCAAGCACGAAAGTGAATAGTTATGCAATGAAGTTACATCCTACTTATGGTGCATTATTCGGTGTTAGTTATGTTTAATGCTTGTTTATGATCTTTTTTGTTTCCTGGTTGGTTGCTTCTCAATCTATTTGCTAGCCTTCCCTTGTACTAAGCGGGCACTACTTGTGCATCCAAACTCCTTAAACCAAGTTGTGCCAAATGAGTCCACCATACCTACCTATATGCAGTATTTCCATGTCGTTCCATTAAATTTGTATGTGCCAACTCTAATTTTCAAAATGAATTTCCTTTTTGTGTGCCCGTACCGCTCATGAAGCGGCAGGGGGTGGCCAATTTTTTCCATGCTAGATGTGTTATTCTCAAGATGAGTGTTTATTCACTTGTCATTGCACGAGAGTATGGATGTAATAGGGATGCTGAGGGAGTCCTGGATTAGGGGGTGTCCGGATAGCCGAACTATCACCGTTGGCCGGACTCCTGGACTATGAAGATACAAGATTGAAGACTTCGTCCCGTGTCCGGATGGGACTTTCCTTGGCGTGGAAGGCAAGCTTGGCGATACGGATAAGTAGATCTCCTATCGTTGTAAACCGACTCTGGTAACCCTAACCCTATCCGGTGTCTATATAAACCGAAGGGTTTTAGTCCGTAGGGACTAACAACAATCATACCATAGGCTAGCTTCTAGGGTTTAGCCTCTCTCGATCTCGTGGTAGATCCACTCTTGTACTACCCATATCATCAATATTAATCAAGCAGGAGTAGGGTTTTACCTCCATCGAGAGGGCCCAACCAGGGTAAAAACATCGTGTCCCTTGTCTCCTGTTACCATCCGCCTAGACGCACAGTTCGGGACCCCCTACCCGAGATCCGCCGGTTTTGACACCGACATTGGTGCTTTCATTGAGAGTTCCTCTTTGCCGTCATCCTTAGGCCCGATGGCTCCTTCGATCATCAACAATGACGCGGTCCAGGGTGAGACTTTTCTCCCCGGACAGATCTTCATATTCGGCGGCTTTGCACTGCGGGCCAATTCACTTGGCCATCTGGAGCAGATCAAAAGCTACGCCCCTGGCCATCGTGTCAGATTTGGGAGTTTGAACTACACGGCCGACATCCGCGGAGACTTAATCTTCGACGGATTCAAGCCACAGCCAAGCGCCGCCACAACTCCTCGATGGGCACGATCTAGCTCTGCCGCCGACAAAGGCTCGAGGTCAAGACCAGCGTCCGCTCCGACCCTTAGCTCGGAGCCGACTCCGTCGATCGAGGTCGAGTGGTTGGACACCGCCTCGGGGCTACGATCTCTCTGGCGATTGAGCCGAACTCCATCCCTGTCGCTGCGAAGACCGTGACTCCCAGTGCGAGACTCCTCTCCGGACTCCAAACCCTCCGCGCCTCGCCAATCGAATCCAATTGGGCGCCGGTTATGGAGTTCATCGTCACAGACATCTTTCAAAGACTCGCCCTTTGGCGACATCCTGAATTCACTAAAGTCTCTCTCTTTATCAAGAGAGCCCTGGCCGGACTACGGTCAAGAAGGTTGGGATGCGGACGACGAAGAAATTCAACGCCCACCCACCGCCCACTTTGTAGCCACTGTCGAAAGCTTAAACGACGTGCTCGATCTTGACTCCGAAGACATCGACGGTATGGACGACGATGTAGGAGACAACCATGAACCAGCACCTATAGGATAATGGACAGCCACCTCATCCCACGATGTATACATGGTGGATACACCTAAAGGAAGTGACGACGAGGAACAACGGGACACTACAAAGGAAAAATCCCTCGAAAAGTAGTCAAAACGGCAACGTAAACGCCGCACCAAGTCCCGCCTCAACAAAGACGGCAGCCACACAGACCCATCCATAGAGAAGGGCGAACCGGTGGACGATGAACATGCTATCGAGCAACCGTCCGAACAGGACAACTTGGATAAACAACCCGTCCCCGGCGAAGATAACAGTCCGGACGATCTCATGCCGGACAAATTGTTGGAGCAGAAGAACCTCCACAAAAGGCTCGTCGCCATCGCAAGTAGCCTGAAAAAAGGTAAGCAGAAGCTCAAAAGAGCGGGAGATGCACTCAAAATCAGATGGAGCAAAGTACTCAACACCGCAGAGAAATACGGCAACACCGATGAGGAGGCCGTAGAGCCCCCGCAATCGAAGAACAAAGAGGCCGCCCGGTCGGATAGACGACCACATGGCAAACATGGAGTGGCAAGCGGCACCGCACACAAGCCGGCACGCGATCCGCATAAGGATTCACATCAAAAGGATGGCCCACTTAGGTCCATCTATGGGCCGAGAAAGCAAGCTCTTCCAAGCAATGCAACACGCCAAATATCCGAACATCACGGCACACCCAAATATAGGGGTGCCGCACACCCGCTGTGTTTCACCGATGAGGTGCTGGATCACGAATTCCCAGCGGGATTCAAACCCGTAAACATAGAGGCATACGACGGAACAATGCACTCGAGTTCTGGATTGAGGATTACATCCTCCACATACACATGGCTAGAGGAGATGATCTCCACGCCATAAAATACTTACCCCTCAAGCTCAAAGGGCCAGCCCGGCATTGGCTCAAAAGCCTCCCTAAAAATACCATGGAAGTTGGGAAGAGCTCGAGGATGCTTTTCGGGCAAATTTTCAAGGGACTTATGTCCGTCCTCCGGATGCAGATGATTTAAGTCACATAACTCAGCAACCCAGAGAGTCAGCCCGCAAATTCTGGAACAGGTTCCTCATCAAAAATAACCAAATAGTCGACTGTCCGGACGCCGAAGCCTTAGCAACTTTCAAACACAACGTCCGAGATGAATGGCTCGCCAGACACCTCGGCCAGGAGAAGCCGAGAACAATGGCTGCATTAACAAGCCTCGTGGCCCGCTTTTGCACGGAGAGGATAGTTATCGGGCAAGATGCAGCATACCAATGACCCAAGTACATCCAAGTCAGGATGGAAATGGAAAACCATGACGCAGCAAGGACCAAAGGTTGACAAAGGGAAACAGCCCAAAGAGCATCGGCGATAACGCCGGATTCGTAAGCTCCCGGCAGAATCATAAAAAACTGCCCCTCAAGGACAGCGACGATCTATCCAACCTAAACAAAATTTTGGACAAAATATGCCAAATCCACAAAGACTCCGGAAGCACGCAAACCATACCCACAGAGATTGTTGGGTCTTCAAGCAGTCCGCAAACTCAATGCCGAACACAAGGGGCTCGACACACCAAGCGAGGACGATGACGAACCCCACAAGCAGAGCACCGGAAAACAAAAGAATTTCCCACAAAAAGTCAAAACAGTGAATTCACTTCAAGTGACAAAAGGGAAAAACTGAGCGGCGCCCATAGAAACACGCGCCGCACGGTCTATCCCAGCAGAGTCCCAATGATGGTTGTCAAAACCAATCACCTTCGATCATCAGACTATTCCGAAGTATCCTAACGCAGGATGGACTGCCTTGATATTAGATCCTCGTAATCGACGGACTCCATTTTACACTAGTCCTAATTGATGGAGGTAGCGATATAAACCTGCTATTTCTTGACACAATCCGCAAAATGGGGATAGACCCATCCAAAAGTCGCCATAGCAACACCTCCTTCAAAGGGGTAATGCCAGGCCTATATACCCATTGTACGGGCTCCCTACTGCTAGAAGTTGTGTTCGGGTCATCCGACAACTTCCACCACGAAAAGTTAACCTTCCACATCACCCCATTCGAAAGTAGCTATCAAGCACTACTGGGACGTGAAGCTTTCGCCCGCTTTAACGCAATACCGCATTATGCATCTCTTATACTTAAAATGCCCGGTCCACGCGGCATCATCTCATTAAAAGGGAGTATCAAATGTTACTCGAGCACGGAAGAACATGAGACTGCCTTGACAGCCCCACACTAATCCGGCTCCGCTAATCAAAGCACCTGAATAGGTCATTCGAACCCCGGACATGGCTAGACGAGTCTGGTGTAAACATATAAACGCCTACTAGCGGCATACCCCCGTACAAGGGGCTGCACGCATGTACAACAAGAGACAATAAAGCTCAATTTTATTCACTTTTCGAACCATACTCTGTTTATTTAATATAAAGTACATTTTTCGCACGATCTTTTTTTCTTTTCAACTAAGTTCTTCTCTTTTACAGATGAACACCGTGCTACACCCGTCCAGGATATGGCACAACGGAGACACAGGCGCAGACGTGCAGTAGGGACCCGTTGCAAGGATTCTTTTCAGATTAAGACCCTGCGTAAACCTTTTTTACTGTCTCTTGTTGATACACATCCCCCGGTTTCTTGCTATAACCGAGGAGGAGGTCATGCTTTGGCATCGGGCCGCACCAGAATTTTTGCCCGCACAGGCACTGTGGGCTTAGGGCATTATTCTGCCCATTTTCATAAAGACCGAATACCTTAGGGAGTGTTCGGCGTCTCGAGTTAGGTCTTATATGCATCAGCTCCAAATCATGTCTTTAGTCAAATGTTGGGTTTGCCCGGCTCCTGTGTTTTGCTGCCTTACGTTCCGTTCTATCGGCTAACGCGGCACCGTGGAGAACTCTTCGCGATTATGCCCTGGTTCGCCAAAGCGAGCACCTCAAGAGAGAAAGCCAAAACCGATCGTCATGATATAGCGTGAGACTGGTCAACCAATCGATGACCCACCGGAATGTTTAGAATTCCCCACATTAACGAAGCGACCGTTCCGGTCAGCACATACGCCTCGAATTCAGGAGAGCTGGTGCCCCTAGGGGCTATATAGTAGCCCCACCATCGAACTCCTATGGCTAAGTGAAAGTGATAAAGCATTATAGTCCGGTTTCCTAGTTTGCTACGCTATCACCTCCTTCACAGGACCAAGACGTTGGATTAAGTGTGAAAATGCGCCTTTTTGCAAACACCCCCGCACTATGTGCGTGGGGGCTGAAGCCGAAGACTGCCATCTTTCAGGTTATATACACATATACATCAATGGCCGCACATGAGGTGTTTTAATACTTGAACACACAAGTATAAAAAGCTCTTATATTATATTGAAACATTGTTTTCACAAATCATACATGTCATTAAAACATAATATCCTTCGAAAGCATCGCGTCTCTATTAAACGAAGCGCCTGCAGGACTTCCTCAAAATAGTGCTCGGCGGTACTCGGCTTCTGTCCGAATCTTGGGATGCAACGTCGGTGGCCTTCATCTCCGCCCAGTATGTCTTGACACGGGCAAGAGTCATCCGTGCACCCTCTATGCATGCTGACCGCTTCATTGCATCGATATGCGGCACCGCACCAAGGAACTGTTGCACCAAGCCAAAATAACACTTCGACTCGGGCCTTTTCGGCCACAAATGAGTCACGACAGCCTTCATGGCAAGTCCGGACAACCTATTCAGTTCTGCCCATTCGGCCAAACCATCGGTTAATGAAAGTGGACGCTCCAGACTATGGAACTGCAACCAAAAAAGCTCTTCCATTCCGTGATCCTCTTGACCTCGGAAGTGTTCGGCCGCGTCTGCGGCACTCGCCGCCAAGTCCAGATAAGGATCCTCCGCACCCCACAACCGGTCCAATTGAGCGTACTTAGGATTCGTGAAATTCCTCCGCATAAGAAAGGGCTTTCCAGCCGCAATATCTCCGGCCTGACGTAGCTCCTCCTTCATAGCTCTCATCGCAGAGCGAGTATGCTTGGCCTCGGTGGCGGCCTTTTTCAGGTCCTCTTATTTCGCTCGATCTTATTTTTCAAGAAGCTCACAACGGTCAGTAGCATTCTTCAATTTCACGGCCATCTCGGCCATTTCTTTCTTGCTTTATAAAGGAGCAGCCTGTTCGCTTTTAGCTCTCACGGCCTTTTAAGGCAGCGATCACTTTTTTCCTGCTTGCTCCTTGGCTCGGGCGAGCTCCGCCCAAGGTTCTCCATAGCAGCGGCACCATCTGCATTAAGCATACATGTTGTAAGGCATGGGCGTCAAGCTCTCTTACCAGGTGTCCGCGGAGAAGTTGCATACCTTGTGACTCGTCAAGCCACTTATTAACAAGCGTCATGTCCGCATCCGCCATGTTAAGTTGCCGCTTCAGTTCGGAAAATTCATCAGCTCGGCTAGCCACCAGACGCTTCGCCACCTACATAGGAAGAGCACATATTATACTTGGGGTTATGATCCTCGGCACACCGTCATTTTTTGACACCGCACCAAGTCTCAGGGGCTACTATCTATACAGCGCATTTTATATGCAAAACTGTCGGAAAGGTACATCATTTTATGCGTACCTCAAAACCCACAAGAACTTACGATGGCTTCATGCAATCCGTTCTCAGTGGATGAAATCCTTTCAATCACCGTACCCATTAATGTACGGTGATCTTCCAAGATAGACGCTCGCCCGAGCAGATCCTTCAGCTCCTCCGACCGTACACCCGTTGGTGTCGGACTCGTCCGGTGGCCTTTTTCAAAGGCCGAACACGGAGGGCTTTTAGGGGACATACGGCTGCCTTCTGGCCCTGCCGGATTCGGAGACGCCCTCATGACGACACCTCGTGGTCGCCCACCTCGCATAACAAGACGACAGCGGAGGCGTTTCGCTCTCCATCATCTCCGGACCAAGATCCCTCAAGACGAGCTCTGGTGAAGGGCTTTGATCCGAACTACAAGGTAAACTTTCGGTTACCTTCGTAAATAAAACGGGATGTCTCTTTTGAAAAAACACCCCTTTACTTACGGCTCATTTGGAGGGCTGATCTCCTTGGGAAATAGTGCGGCCGGGCATCTCCGCCGCAGGACCCTCTGGTGAAGATTTCTTCCCCGCTCAAGCTTTGGTCTCCGGATCTTCGAGCGGTCCTCTTCTCCCTTGGAGGGAGGGATTCTCGATCCCCCCTTTCTTGATAGCCTCCTTCACGGAGGTAGTAGTTCCCTTGTTCCCCCCTTCGCCTTCTTCAAAAGGCACAACCTCTAGCATCTTGGTTAATACAACATCCGGCGTGGTCTCAGGGAGGGGGGACGGACACCTAATCTGTTTTGCTTTTGCTATCCACTCATGTTTAAAGGATATCTCTTTTAGGGGCAAGTGTATGATAAATATGCGGATAGTATGTCCGGGTACAGGACTACTTACTTGAGTATCCAGGCGATTGCAGCTCAGACCTGCGTCCTCAGTTAAGTCCGGACACATTGCTTGTGATCCGAAGAACAGTTGGTACACCTCCACGGGCGTTACGCCCATAAAATGTTGGAGAGCTCGTGGTCCCTCCCGATTAAACTCCCACAGGCGGAGGGGGCAATGTTTGCAGGGCAAGGTACGACGAATCAGCATGACCTGCGCTACTACGACCAGATTGATCGCTCCCTCTCTCGGAGGTCTCGAATACGGCCCTGCAACAGAGGTACGTCCTTGGACGGTCCCCAGTCGAGCCCTTTATTGACCCATGACGCCCGCCGCAGTGGAGGACCCGAGCGGAAGGCAGGTGGCGCCACCCATTTGGTGCCCCTGGGAGCGGTGATATAAAACCACTCATGTTGCCATAAATTGAGCTCCTCTTGAAAAGAGCCCTCGGGCCATGGAGCGTCTGCATTCTTGCTTATAACAGCCCCTCTGCACTCTGCCTGATGCCCTTTGATCATCTTCGGCTCCAATTTGAAGGTCTTGAGCCACAATCCGAAGTGAGGGGTAATGCGGAGGAAGGCTTCACATACGACAATGAACGACGAGATGTGGAGGATGGACTCCGGATCCAAGTCATGGAATTCCAGCCCATAATAAAACATGAGCCCCCTCACAAAGGGGTCCGTCGGGAAGCCTAAACCCCAAAGGAAGTGAGACACGAATACCACGCTCTCACGAGGCTCGGGAGTGGGAATAACCTGCCCTTGGGCAGGCAGCCTATGTGAAATTTCGCCGGTTAGATACCTGGCGTCTCTCAGCTTTAGCACATCTTCTTTCGTGACGGAGGAAGACATCCACCGGCCGTGCAGGTCGGAGCCAGACATCGTTGAATGTCCGGAGCTCCTAAATCTAGAGCTTTCGGTGTTGGAACTCGAGGCGAGGGGCGTATTCGATTGAGATTGAAAGAAAGGAGCGGGCCTTGGTCTCGTTATAAAGAGGTTGAATACCAAGAGCCCTCCCCGTGACTGTTCGGGACTCGCTTTCAATGGAGGAGGCATGCCAACGGGCACGACTGGGTTACCCACGCCCGTATTGATGAGGATCCTAGAATAAAGGGGGCACGATCTCCGCTCTGATAAGACGTGCCGAAGAAACCGCCTCGCTAAACGCGCTGAGGTGGAACAGTAAAAACAATTCGTATAAAGGCCTGGCCGTGGTGTGATGTCACGCCGCGGAATACGTTAGCAGATCTGTGCAAAGGTTATTCTCTCTACGGTGGTATGTGGAACTTGTTTTGCAGAGTCGGACACAATCCTTGTGTTCAAAATCTTCTATGAAGTATTCGGAGGAGGAACCCGCCTTGCAATGCCGAAGACAATATGCGCGCCGGACTCGTCGTCATTGAAGCCTGGTTCAGGGGCTACTGAGGGAGTCCTGGATTAGGGGGTGTCCGGATAGCCGAACTATCACCGTTGGCCGGACTCCTGGACTATGAAGATACAAGATTGAAGACTTTGTCCCGTGTCCGGATGGGACTTTCCTTGGTGTGGAAGGCAAGCTTGGCGATACGGATATGTAGATCTCCTACCGTTGTAAACCGACTCTGTGAAACCCTAACCCTATTCGGTGTCTATATAAACCGGAGGGTTTTAGTCCGTAGGATGAACAATAACCATACCATAGGCTAGCTTCTAGGGTTTAGCCTCTCTGATCTCGTGGTAGATCCACTCTTGTACTACCCATATCATCAATATTAATCAAGCAGGAGTAGGGTCTTACCTCCATCGAGAGGGCCCGAACCTGGGTAAAAACATCGTGTCCCTTGTCTTCTGTTACCATCCGCCTAGACGCACAGTTCGGGACCCCCTACCCGAGATCCGCCGGTTTTGACACTGACAGATGCCCAGTCATGAATTGAAAAAGAAATTTACTTTATGTTGTCAATAATAAATTCCTTGGAAAGTGTTGGTATGGAAGGCACTAGTGGATACGGCTAGCCATGGATTGTGAAAGAATGGTGGAAAAAGGAATAAACTTTATTTTATGTTTGGGAACCGCCTATGATGTATCTAGCATGGAAATTATTGGGAATTCTAGGTCGTTTTTGTTGACGGGAAAAGCATGCCTCTCAAAACAATTTTATCTCTCAATTTAAGCTTTGAGCTCTGGCATCTCTACAAATCTCTGCTTCCCTTCGCGAAGGGCCTATCTATTTAATTTTATGAAATTTTTATTTTTATTGAGTCTCCATCTTCTCTTATAAAGCAGCAACTAGGGAGCACTATTATCTTGCTTGAGCATTGGATGTAGCTAATATTTGAGTGTGTTTCATGAATGGATCAATGATTGAGCATAATGGGCTAGGGATAGCTTTCTTTAGTGTTGATATTTTGAAAGCATGGTTGCTTGTTGATATGCTTGAGTATTGAGGTCTTCATGTCAAATTATAGACTATTGCTTTGAATCATCTAATGTCCAAATGCCCATGCTACAAAAGAAGAGAATATGTGATAAATATGATGAGTAGCATTCCACATCAAAAATTCTGTTTTTATCATTTACCTACTCGAGGACAAGCAGGAATTAAGCTTGGGGATGCTGATACTTCTCGAACGTATCTATAATTTTTTTATTGTTCCATGCTATTAAAGTATCATTCTTGGATGTTTTATATTCATTTAAGCAACTTTATATCATTTTTTGGGACTAACCTACTGACATAGTGCCCAGTGACGGTTGCTGTTTTTTGCTTGTTTTTTACTTTGCAGAATATCCATATCAAATGAAGTCCAAATGCAGCGATACATTTTGGAGATTTTTTTTCTGCCCAGAAGACACCCAGGAGGCCCAAGATGTGCACCAGAGGGGTCCACTAGGCACCAGGGCACACCAAGGCCTCCAAGCATGCCCTGGTGGGTAGTGGGGCCCACAGGACCACCACCACCGCCTCTTAGCTCTATAAATACTCTAATATTCCAAAAACCCTAGGGAAGTTGTCGAAACACAATTCCAGCCGCCGCAAGTTCCAGAACCATGAGTTCGAATCTAGAGGCCTTCTTCGGCACTCTGTCGGAGGGGCAACGATCATAGAGGGGTTCTTCATCATCACCCTTGCCCCTCCGATGATGCGTGAGTAGTTTACCATAGACCTATGGGACCTACGGGTCCTTCGGCAGTAGCTAGATGGCTTCTTCTCTCTTTTTGATCTTCAATACAATGTTCTCCTCAATGTTCTTGGAGATCTATTTCATGTAATGACGTTTTGCAGTGTGTTTGTTGGGATCCGATGAATTGTGAGTTTATGATCAGTTCTACCCATGAATATTATTTGAGTCTTTCTTGAACTCTTTTATGCATGATTGTTACAACCTCGTATTTCTTCTCCGAAACTTTGGTTTGGTTTGTCCAACTAGATTGATTTTTCTTGCCATGGGAAGTGGTACTTTGTGATGGGTTCGATCTTGCGGTGCTCAATTTCAGTGACAAAAGGAGACATGACACGCATGTATCGTTTCCATTAAGGATAAAAAGATGGGGTCTATTCCTACATGAATAGATCTTGTCTACATCATGTCATCGTTCCTATTGCATTACTCCATTTTTCCATGAACTTAATACACTAGATGAATGCTGGATAGCGGTCAATGTGTGGAGTAATAGTAATAGATGTAGACAGGAGTCGGTCTACTAATCTTGGACGTGATACCTATATACATGATCATTCCCTTGGATATCGTCATGATTATTCTCTTTTCTATCTATTTCCCAATAGTAATTTGTTTACCCACCGTATGCTATTTTCTTGAGAGAAGCCTCTAGTGAAATCTATAGCCTCTCCGTCTATTTCCTATCATATTGTTTTCAGATAAAATATTCCAAAAAATCCAAAAATACCTCACGTACTTTTTATTTATTTATTTTATTTTATGTTTTTGCTAGATCTATTTATCCAATCTCATACAATTTAATATATCGCAATGCCGAGGAGCGATTGACAACCCCTCTTACGCGTTGGGTTGCAAGTTTTTACATAGTTTTGCTTGGTTCTCCTACTGGATTAATAACCTTGGTTTCATAACTGAGGGAAATACTTACTGTTGCTGTGCTAGATCATCTTCAACGCAGATACAAGCAATTACACCACCATAGTCCTCTCTCATCTAGATCATACTTGTAATCATGCATCGCACAAGGCATCTATTGTAAGACATATTGCAACCAATCAATCTCAAGATGTGTTTTCCAATGATTTCTTATCGCAATCTGATCTCCATGTGTGAGTAGTCTGGTAAGGTATGGGGTGAGGCATGAGCCTTGCAGCCCTAGGTATTTGGTGAAGGGATCAATGGAAGCCTTTGACACAACTCCTTGTATGTGTAAAATAAAATTGCATCATGAAGTTTCTCTTGTCTTGTACATGGTCTTCATCCCTAGAGGTACCCAGGATCATGGAGATCGAGCACCGGTGAGGCTAGAGCAAGGCGACCGTTGATACATCTCCAACATATCTATAATTTTTTATTGTTCCATGCTGTTATATTATCAATCTTGGATGTTTTACAATCATTTTATAGTCATTTTATATCATTTTTAGTTACTAACCTATTGACATAGTGACAAGTGCCAATTGATGTTTTCTGCATGTTTTTTACATTGCAGGAAATCAATATCAGATGGAGTCCAAATGCAACGAAACTTTCCGAAGATTTTTTTGGACTAGAAGGAACGTAATGAGCCCTGGCTGTGCTTGGGGGAGTACCGAGGAGGGGACAACCCACTATGGCGCGCCAGGAGGCCCAGGCGGGTTGTGCCCACCTAGGGTGCCCCCCGGACCGCCTCTTTGCTCTATAAATACCCCAATATTCCAGAAACCCTAGGGGAGTCGATGAAATATTCATCCAGCCGCCGCAGAGTCCAGAACCACCAGATCCAAGCTAGACACCATCTCGGATGGGGTTCACGACCTCCATTGGTGCCTCTCCGATGATGCGTGAGTAGTTCTTTGTAGACCTTCAGGTCCGTAGTTAGTAGCTAGATGGCTTCCTCTCTCTCGCTGAATTCTCAATACAATGGTCTCTTCGAGATCCTAACTCTTTTGCGGTGTGTTTGTTGGCATCTGATGAACTTTGAGTTTATGATCAATTATATCTTTTTATATCCATGCAAGTTATTTGAGTTTCTTTGATCTCTTATATGCATTATTGCTTATAGCCTCGTATTTCTTCTCTGATATTTGGGTTTTGTTTGGCCAACTTGATCTATTTATCTTGCAATGGGAAGAGGTGCTTTGTAGTGGGTTCGATCTTACGGTGCTTGATCCCGATGTATGGGGAAACGACACGTATGTATCGTTGCTACTAAGGATAAAACGATGGGGTCTATCTCTACATAGATAGATCTTGTCTACATCATGTCATCATTCTTATTGCATTACTCCGTTTTTCCATGAACTTAATACACTAGATGCATGCTGGATAGCGGTCGATGTGTGGAGTAATAGTAGTAGATGTAGGCAGGAGTCGGTCTACTAATCTTGGACTGATGCCTATATAATGATCAATGCCTGGACATCGCCATGATTATTCAAAGTTCTATCAATTGCCCAACAGTAATTTGTTTACCCATCGTTTGCTATTTTTCTCGAGAGAAGACAGTAGTGAAACCTACGGCCCCCGGGTCTTTTTTCTCATATATTTGCCTTTGGGATCTACTTTTCTCTTGCGCTTATTTTCAGATCTATTAAACCAAAAAATACAAAAATACCTTGCTGCGTTTTATTCCTATTTATTTTATTTGGCATTCGATCTATCAATTTACTACAATTTGTCTAACGACCGTTTGCCTATCTTGAGGCGCCGTGCCCCGGAAGGGATTGACAACCCCTTTAACACGTTGGGTTGCGAGGATTTGTTATCTGTGTGCAGGATCTGTTTATGTTGTGTTGCTTGGTTCTCCTAATGGTTCGATAACCTTGGTTTCATATCTGAGGGAAATACCTACCGCCGTTGTGCTGCATCATCCCTCCCTCTTTGGGGAAATACCAAAGTAGCTTCAAGCGACATCAAAAGGAATTTCTGGCATCGTTGCCGGGGAGGATCTTCAACATATACTAGGTTCTTAATCAGAAATCTAATCTCCTTGCAATTTACATTGTTTTCCATTTGCCTCTCGTTTTCGTCTCCCCCACTTCACAAAAATTTGCCGTTTTATTCGCCTCTCTTTTTCCGTCCGCCGTTTTCTTGTCGGATCTTTTTTTGAGTGCAATCTTGTTGTCTGGTCATCATGACTCAAGAGTACACCAAGTTATGTGATTTCTCAAATACCAATAACAACAATTTTATTGGCACTCCGATTGCTAATTCCGCCACTAGTGCGAAGCCTTGTGATATTAATACTGTTTTGCTGAATCTTGTTATGAAAGATGAGTTTTCCAGTACTCCTAATGAGGATGTCGCGTCCCATCTTAATACCTTCATGGAATCATGCGATATGCAAAAGGAAAAATATGTGGACAATGATGTTGTGAAGATGAAATTATTTCAGTTTTCTTTGCGTGATTCTGCAAAAAATTGGTTCTCTTCTTTTCCTCGCAATAGTATCGATTCTTGGAATAAGTGCAAAGATGCTTTTATCACTAAGTATTTTCCTCCCACAAAAATTATTTCCCTTAGAACCCAGATCATGAATTTCAAGCAACCTGAACATGAGCATGTTGCACAATCTTGGGAAAGGATGAAAATGATACTAAGGAATTGCCCAACTCATGGGTTAAATCTTTGGATGATCATACAAAAATTTTATGCGGGGTTGAATTTTGTTTCTCGTAATCTCTTAGATTCCGCCGCGGGTGGTACTTTTATGGAAATTACTTTGGGTGAAGCCACCAAATTGCTTGATAATATCATGGAAAATTATTCACAATGGCATACTGAAAGAGCTCCTACTAATAAAAAAGTTAATTCGGTTGAAGAAATTTCTTCTTTGACTGAAAAAGTTGATGCTCTTATGAAATTGGTTGCTAGTAAAGTGCTCCTATTTATTTTAATGAAATGCCTTTGTCTACTTTGATTGAGAAAAATAGTGATGCCATAGATGTGAATTTTATCTCTCGAAATAATTTCAATAACAATGCTTATAGAGGTAATTTTAATCCTAGGCCTTTTCCTAGTAATTCATCTAATAATAATGGTAATTCCTATGGAAATCAACCTTATAATAATAATAGGAACACCTCTAATCTTGAGAATAATATTAAAGAATTTATTAACACGCAAAAAGTTTTCAACACTTCCATAGAAGCAAAGTTGGGTAAGATGTATGATTTGTCTAGAAGTGTTGATAGAATTGATCATGATGTGGAAAATCTCAATATGATTTTTTTTGTGCCTAAGGTTGATGAATCAATTAAAGTTCTTTATGTTTCTATGGATGAAAGTAAGAAAAGAACCGCTATCCTTAGAGCTAAAAGATAATTTTTTAGAAAAAGCATTCTCTACTGATTATTTTCGTAAAAGTGATGAAGATCTTAAAATGATTGGTGTTCCTTCTATTGATTCCTTGTTTAGTAAAGTAAAGATTGATGAAAAAGGGACTGGAGAAGAGTCAACTTTAGGTAGAAGGCGTCCCAATATTTTGGAGGGTGAAAATCTTGTTGAGAAAATTGATAAAAGTGAGTTCGAAGAGGTCAAAACTTTAACTAGTCATGTGCACACTCTTGTGGATTACAAAGACTTTAATTATGATAGTTGCTCTTTGATTGATTGTATTTCTTTGTTGCAATCCATGATAAATTCACCCCATGCCTATGAACAAAATAAAGCTTTTACTAAACATATTGTTGATGCTATGATGAAAGATTTTGAAGAAAAATTGGAATTAGAAGTATCAATTCCTAGAAAATTGCATGATGAATGGGAACCTACTATCAAAGTCAGGATTAAAAATTATGAGTGTTTTGCTTTGTGTGGTTTGGTGCTAGTGTTTATACAATTTCGAAATCTTTATGTGATGTGCTTGGTCTTTGAATTTGCACTTGGAGGATTCTACAATTAAAAAGCCTATGGGAAGAATTAATGATGTTCTTATTCTTGCAAATAGGAATTACGTGCCCATAGATTTTATTGTTCTTGATATTGATTGCAATCTGTCTTGTCCTATTATTCTTGGTAGACCATTTTTACGCACTATCGTTGCCGTGATTGATATGAAAGAAGGCAATATTAAGTTACAATTTCCTTTGAGGAAGGATATGTAACACTTTCCTAGAACAAGAATTAAGCCACCTTATGAATCAATCATGAGGGCATCTTATGGATTTCAAAACAAAGATGACAAAACTTAGATCCTTGCCTTATGCCTAGATAAGGGCGTAAAACTATAGAGCTTGTTGGGAGGCAACCCAATGAATAAAATTTATTTTTGCTTTTTGTTTTCTGTTTTTGTGTGTTTGAACAATTATGCTAGTTAGTGTTTTAGTTAGTGTTTGTTCCAAGTAAAGCCTTTAGGATCTTCTTGGGTGATAGTTGTTTGATCTTGCTGAAAAACAGAAACTTATGCACTCACGAAAATAATTTTCATAAATCATAGAAAAGTTATTTTGCCCTGATTATTTTTTGGAGAAGATTAATATACAAATTACCCTGGTCGTCCTATTTTTTCTGAATTTTTGGAGTTACATAAGTATTCGAAATAGTCAGATTGCTACAGACTGTTCTGTTTTGATAGATTCTGTTTTCTTTGTGTTGTGTGCTTATTTTGATGGCTCTATGGTTTTCTTTGATGATTTTTTGCCATAGAAAAGTTGTAATACAATAGATATAATACAAAAACAAAATATGAATTGGTTTGATACAGTACTTATAGTAGTGGCTTGCTTTCTTATACTAATGGATCCCACGAAGGTTTTGTTGAGTTTTGTGTGATTGAAGTTTTCAAGTTTTGGGTTATCTTACGATGGATGAAGGGAGGATAGAAGAGCCTAAGCTTGGGGATGCCCCGGCATCCCAAGCTATTATCCAAAAATGAGCAACCAACTAAGCTTGGGGATGCCCCCGAGTGGCATCCCGTCTTTCTTCTAACGACTATCGGTATTTTACTCGAAGCTATATTTTTATTCGTCAAATACTATGTGTTTTGCTTGGAGCGTCTTGTATGATATGAGTCTTTACTTGTTTATTTTGTGTTTTAAGTCATCGATCCTTGCTGGACACACCTATTTGAGAGAGCCAAAATTATGTCATGACTTGTTAAAATTGCTCTCTATGCTTCACTTAAATTTTTATGAGCTATGGACTTGCTCTAGTGCTTCACTTATATCTTTTTTAGCACGGTGTGCTTTAGTATATTTTAAGAAATGCTCTCTTGCTTCACTTAGATTTATTTGAGAGTTAGTAAAATTTTCAAGAAATTCTCTCTTGCTTCGCTTAAATTATTTTGAGAGAAAGAAAAGTTATGCTCATGATCTTCACTTATATTTGTTTGAGCTTATGAAAAGCAACACATGAAAATTAGACCCAAAGTGATAGATATACAAGTAGGATATAATAAAAACTTTCATGAAGATCATTGGACAAAATAAACTTGATTCTTAGTAATAGTTTTGAGATACGATGATGTGATATGTGAGTTGTGTTGATGAGTAATTATGCTGTAGTAAGAATATTGGTGTTAAGGTTTGTGATATCCTATGCAAGCACGAAAGTCAATAGTCATGCAATGAAATTATATCCTACTTGTGGTGCATTATTCGGTGTTATTTATGTGTTATGCTTTCTTATGATATTATTCATTTCTTGGTTGGTCGCTTCCCAATCTTTTGCTAGCCTTCACTTTGCACCAAGTATGATCTCTACTTGTGCATCCAAAATCGTTTAAACCAGTTTTGCCACATGAGTCCACTATATCTACCTATATGCGGTATTCTTTTGCCATTCTAAGAAAATTTGCATGTGCCATCTCCAATTTTCAAATAAACTTCCCTTTTGTGTGTTTGTTTTGCTCGCGGAGCGGTGAGGGGTGGCTAATATTTTCCATGCTGGATGTTTTATTCTCACGATGAGTGTTTATTCACTTGTAATTGCACGAGAGTAAGGAAAAGGTTTTAGGGATGCCCAGTCCCGAAATGCAAAAATGAATTTACTTTATGTTGTCAAATAATAAATTCCTTGGAAAGTGTTGGTATGGAGGGCAACCGTGGATACGGCTAGCCATGGAAAGTGAAAGTATGGTGGAAAAAGGAATAAACTGTATTTTCTGTTTGGGAACCGCCTATGATATATCTAGCATGGAAAGAGTTGGGAACTCTAAGTCGTTTTCGTTGGTGGGATGGATACACCTCCCAAAATGTTTTTATCTCTACTTTTTCGCTTTGAGCTCTCTAGCACCTCTACAAATCCCTACTTCCGTCTGCGAAGGGCCTTTCTTTTACTTTATGCAATTTTTATTTGAATTTGAGTCTCCATCCTCTCTTACAAAAGCACCAACTAGGAGGCAATATGATCGTACTTAAGTATTGGGTGTAGCTCATATTCGAGTGTGTTTCATGAATGGATCAATGGTTGAGCATGATGGGCTAGGGATAACTTATTTTAGCGTTGATATTTTGAAAGACATGGTTGCTTGTTGATATGCTTGAGTATCTAAATTATTATGTCAAGACTAGACTATTGCTTTGAATCACATGAAAGTCCAAATGTCCATGCTATAAAGAAATGAATATGATATGACATGTTAGGCAATGTTCCACATCAAAAATTCTGTTTTTATCACTTACCTACTCGAGGACGAGTAGGAGTTAAGCT
The DNA here is from genome assembly GCA_021605145.1 of Aegilops bicornis. Taxonomy (NCBI): domain Eukaryota; kingdom Viridiplantae; phylum Streptophyta; class Magnoliopsida; order Poales; family Poaceae; genus Aegilops; species Aegilops bicornis. The sequence continues at coordinate 776,631,050 of CM038671.1, read as the reverse complement.
TGGGGATGCTGATACGCCTCCAACCTATCTATAATTTTTTATTGTTCCATGCTGTTATATTACCAATCTTGGATTTTTTACAATCATTTTATATCATTTTTTGGTACTAACCTATTGACATAGTGCCAAGTGCCAGTTGCTATTTTCTGCTTGTTTCTTACATCGCAGGAAATCAATATCAGACGGTGTCCAAATGCAATGAAACTTTACGGAGATTTTTTTGGAGCAGCGGGAACGTAATGGGCCCTGGTTGTCCTTGGGGGGAGTCCCGAGGAGGGGACAACCCACCAGGGTGTGCCAGGAGGCCCAGGCGCGCGCTGGTGGGTTGTGCCCACCTCGGGTGCCCCCCAGACCGCCTCTTTGCTCTATAATTACCCCAATATTCCAGAAACCTTAGGCGAGTCAACGAAATATTCATCCAGCCGCCGCAAAGTCCAGAACCACCAGATCCAATCTAGACACCATCTCGGATGGGGTTCACCACCTCCATTGGTGCCTCTTCGGTGATGCGTGAGTAGTTCTTTGTAGACTTTCGGGTCCGTAGTTTGTAGCTAGATGGCTTCCTCTCTCTCTCTCTCTCGCTGAATTCTCAATATAATGGTCGCTTGGAGATCCATAGGATGTAACTCTTTTGCAGTGTGTTTGTTGGGATCCGATGAACTTTGAGTTTATGATCAGTTATATCTTTTTATATCCATGAAATTTATTTGAGTTTCTTTGATCTCTTATATGCATGATTGCTTATAGCCTCGTATTTCTTCTTCGATATTTGGGTTTTGTTTGGCCAACTTGATCTATTTATCTTGCAATGGGAAGAGGTGCTTTGTAGTGGGTTCGATCTTACGGTGCTTGATCCCAGTGACAAAAGGGGAAACAACACGTATGTATTGTTGCTACTAAGGATAAAACGATGGGGTCTATCTCTACATAGATAGATCTTGTCTACATCATGTCATCGTTCTTATTGCATTAATCCGTTTTTCCATGAACTTAATACACTAGATGCATGTTGGATAGCGGTCGATGTGTGGAGTAATACTAGTAGATGCAGGCAGGACTCGGTCTACTAATCTTGGACGTGATGCCTATATAATGATCATTGCCTGGATATCGTCATGATTATTCGAAGTTCTATCAATTTCCCAATAGTAATTTGTTTACCCACCGTTTGCTATTTTTCTCGAGAGAAGCCACTAGCGAAACCTACGGCCCCCGAGTCTTCTTTCTCATATATTTGCCTTTGTGATCTACTTTTCTCTTGCGTTTAGTTTTAGAACTATTAAACCAAAAATACAAAAATACCTTGCTTCATTTTATTTCTATTTATTTTATTTGGCATTCGATCTATCAATTTACTACAATTTGTCTCATGTCCGTTTGCCTATCTTGAGGCGCCGTGCCCCGGAAGGGATTGACAACCCCTTTAACACGTCGGGTTGCGAGGATTTGTTATCTGTGTGCAGGGGCTATTTATGTTGTGTTGCTTTGTTCTCCAACTGGTTTGATAACCTTGGTTTCATATCTGATGGAAATACCTACCACCGCTGTACTGCATTGATACTTCCATTTTGCATCATGCTTTTATATCGATATTGATTGCACTATGGGCTGTTATTACACATTATGTCACAATACTTATGCCTATTCTCTCTTATTTTATAGGGTTTACATGAAGAGGGAGAATGCCGACAACTGGAATTCTGGGATGGAAAAGGAGCAAATATTAGAGACCTATTTTGCACAACTCCAAAAGTCCTGAAACTCCACGAAATATCTTACAATAAATAATAAAAAATCCTCGCCAAATATGAAGGCCAGGGGGCCCACACCCTGTCCATGAGGGTGGGGGCGCGCCCCCCTCCTAGGGCGCGCCCCCTACCTCATGGGCCCCTTGGTGGCCCTCCGATGCCCATCATCTGCTATATGAGGTCTTTCATCGAGAAAAAAACCAGAAGCAACCTTTCGGGACGAAACTCCGCCGCCACGAGGCGGAACCTTGGCGGAACCAATCTAGGGCTCCAGCAGAGCTGTTCTGCCGGGGACACTTCCCTCCGGGAGGGGGAAATCATCATCATCATCACCACCAACGCTCCTCTCAGCAGGAGAGGGAAATCTCCATCAACATCTTCACCAGCACCATCTCCTCTCAAAACCCTAGTTCATCTCTTGTATCCAATTCTTGTCTCCAAGTCCAGGATTGGTACTAGTAGGTTGCTAGTAGTGTTGATTACTCCTTGTAGTTGATGCTAGTTGGTTTATTTGGTGGAAGATCATATATTCAGATCCTATATGCATATTAATACCCCTCTGATTATGAATATGAATATGCTTTGTGAGTAGTTACGTTTGTTCCTGAGGACATGGGAGAAGTCTTGCTATTAGTAGTCATGTGAATTTGGTATTTGTTCGATATTTTGATGAGATGTATGTTGTCTAGCCTCTAGTGGTGTTATGTGAATGTCGACTACATAACAGTTCACCATTATTTTGACCTAGAGGAAGGCATTGGGAAGTAATAAGTAGATGATAGGTTGCTAGAGTGACAGAAGCTTAAACCCTAGTTTATGCGTTGCTTCGTAAGGGGATGATTTGGATCCATATGTTTCATGCTATGGTTAGGTTTACCTTAATACTTCTGTTGTAGTTGCGGATGCTTGCAATAGAGGTTAATCATAAGTGGGATGTTTGTTCAAGTAAGAACAGCACCCAAGCACCGGTCCACCCACATATCAAATTATCAAAGTACCGAACGCGAATCATATGAACGTGATGAAAACTAGCTTGACGATATTCCCATGTGTCCTTGGGAGCGCTTTTCCTATTATTAGAGTTTGTCCAGGCTTGTCCTTTGCTACAAAAAGGATTGGGCCACCTTGCTGCACTTTATTTACTTTTATTAATTGTTGCTCGTTACAAATTATCCTATCACAAAACTATCTGTTACCACTTATTTCAGTACTTGCAGAGAGTACCTTGCTGAAAACCGCTTATCATTTCCTTCTGCTCCTCGTTGGGTTCAACAACCTTACTTATCGAAAGGACTACGATAGATCCCCTATACTTGTGGGTCATCAAGACTCTTTTCTGGCGCCGCTGTGCGGGAGTGAAGCGCCTTTGGTAGGTGGAATTTGGTAAGGAAAAATTTATATAGTGTGCTGAAATTCTTCATCACTTGTTACTATGGAAAGTAATCCTTTGAGGGGCTTGTTCGGGTATCTTCACCCGTCCAAGAGAGCAAAGAGTTGCTCCTCAACCTACTGAACCTATTGAAAATGAAACTCCTTTTGAAGTTCCTTCGGGTATGATGGAAAAACTGCTAGCTAATACTTTTGTAGAAGATGGAACCAAGCATCCAGATGAACACTTAATATATGTGGATGAGGTTTGTGGATTATTTAAGCTTGCAGGTATACCCGATGATGTTGTTAAGAAGAAGGTATTCCCTTTATCTTTGAAGGGAGATGCATTGACAAGGTATATGCTATATGATGATATGAGATCATGGAACTACAAAAGACTGAAATTGGAATTTCATCAAAAATATTACTCTATGCATCTTGTTCATCGTGATCTCATATATATATATATATATATATATATATATATATAGATATATATAAATTTTGGCCTCGCGAAGGAGAGAGCATCGCTCAAGCTTGGGGGAGGCTTAAATCAATGTTATATTCATGCCCCAATCATGAGCTCTCTAGAGAAATAATTATTCAAAGTTTTTATGCTCGGCTTTCTCATAATAATCAAACCATGCTCGATACTTCTTGTCTTTGGCTCTTTTATGATGAAGACTATTGAATTCAGATGGAATTTATTGGATAGAATTAAACGCAGCTCTGAAGATTGGGACCTCGACGAAGGTAAGGAGTCAGGTATGACACCTAAGTTTGATTGTGTTAAATCTTTTATGGATACCGATATTTTCCGTAAGTTTAGCACTAAATATGGACTTGACTCTGAGATAGTAGCTTCTTCTGTGAATCTTTTGCTACTTATGTTGATCTCCCCAAGGATAAGTGGTTTAAATATCATCCTCCCATAGAACTAAAAGTAGCCGCACCTATTAAAGTTGAAGAAAAGACTATCACTTATAATGATCCTATTGTTCCTACTTCTTATATTGAGAAACCACCTTTCCCTGTTAGAATAAAGGATCATGCTAAAGCTTCAACTATGGTTCGTAAAACCAATATTAGAACTTATACACCTCCTGAGCAAGTCAAAGTAGAACCTAATATTTCAATTGTTAAAGATCTCTTGTCATATAATATTGATGGGCATGTTATTCAATTCTGTGGTGAATCTGCCAGAATTGCTAAACCTGGCGTTAAAGATAAACATATACCTGTGGTAGGCGTGCCTGTTATTTCTGTTAAAATAGGAGATCATTGTTATCATGTCTTATGTGATATGGGTGCTAGTGCTAGTGTTATACCTTGTGTCTTGTATAAAGAAATTAAGCATGAAATTGCACCTGCTGAGTTAGAAGATATTGATGTCACAATTAAACTTGCCAATAGAGATACCATATCGCCAGTGGGAATTGCTAGAGATGTTGAAGTCTTGTGTGGGAAAACTAAATATCCTGCTGATTTCCTTGTTCTTAGTTCCCCACAAGATAGCTTTTGTCCAATTATATTTGGTAGACCCTTCTTGAATACTGTTAATGCTAAGATAGACTGCGAGAAGAATGTTGTCACTATTGGCTTTGATGATATGATTCATGAGTTTAATTTCTCTAAATTTAGTAAACAACACCGTGAAGAAGAATTTCCTAGTAAGGATGATATTATTGGTCTTGCTTCTATTGCCGTACCTCCTAGTGATCCTCTAGAACATTATTTTCTAGACCATGAAAATGATATGTTTATGCATGAAAGAAGGGAAATAGATGAAGTATTCTTTAATTAGGAACCCATTCTGAAACATAATTTGCCTGTTGAAATCCTAGGGGATCCTCCTCCACCCAAGGGAGATCCTGTCTTTGAGCTTAAACCGTTGCCTGATAATCTTAAATGTGCTTATCTTGATGAAAAGAAAATATATCCTGTTATTATTAGTGCTAACCTTTCAGAGCATGAAGAAGAAAGATTATTGAAAACTTTGAAGAAGCACCGTGCTACTATTGGATATACTCTTGATAATCTTAAGGGCATTAGTCCCACTCTATGTCAACATAAAATAAATTTGGAAGAAGATGGCAAACCGGTTTGTGATCATCAACGAAGGCTTAATCATCAACATAAAATAAATTTGGAAGAAGATGAAAGAAGTGGTAAGAAAAGAAATACTAAAACTTCTGGAGGCAGGTATAATTTATCCCGTTCCTGATAGTCAGTGAGTAAGTCCCGTTCATTGTGTCCCTAAGAAGGGAGGTGTTACGGTTGTTCCTAATGATAAAGATGAATTGATCCCGCAAAGAATTATTACAGGTTATAGGATGGTAATTGATTTCCTCAAATTAAATAAAGCTACTAAGAAAGATTATTACCCCTTACCTTTTATTGATCAAATGCTAGAAAGATTATGCAACCATCCACATTATTGCTTTCTAGATGGTTATTCTGGTTCCTCTCAAACACCTGTATCGGCTAAGGATCAACCAAAGACTACTTTTACATGCCCTTTTGGTACTTTTGCTTATAGACGTATGCCTTTTGGTTTATGTAATCCACCTGCTACCTTTCAAAGATGCATGATGGCTATATTCTCGACTTACGTGAAAAGATTTGTGAGGTTTTCATGGACGACTTTTCTGTCTATGGATCCTCTTTTGATGATTGCTTGAGCAATTTTGATCGAGTTTTGCTGAGATGTGAAGAAACTAATATTGTCTTGAATTGGGAAAAGTGCCACTTTATGGTTAATGAAGGTATTGTATTGGGGCATAAAGTTTCTGAAAGAGGTATTGAAGTTGATAAAGCCAAGGTTGATGCTATTGAAAAGATGCCATGTCCCAAGGACATCAAAGGTATAAGAAGTTTCCTTGGTCATGCCGGATTTTATCGGAGGTTCATTAAGGACTTCTCAAAAATTTCTCGACCTCTGACTAATTTATTACAAAAAGATATACCATTTGTCTTTGATGATGATTGTGTAGAAGCATTTGAAATACTTAAGAAAGCATTGATCTCTGCACCTATTGTTCAGCCACCTGATTGGAATTTACCCTTTGAAATTATGTGTGATGCCAGTGATTATGTTGTAGGTGCTGTTCTAGGGCAAAGACTTCATAAGAAATTGAATGTTATCCATTATGCTAGTAAAACTTTAGACAATGCTCAAAGAAATTATGCTACTACTGAAAAAGAATTTTTAGCAGTTGTATTTGCATGTGATAAGTTCAGACCTTATATTGTTGATTCTAAAGTAACTATTCACACTGATCATGCTGCTATTAAATATCTTATGGAAAAGAAAGATGTTAAACCTAGACTTATTAGATGGGTTCTCCTGCTACAAGAATTTGATTTGCATATTGTTGATAGAAAGGGAGATGAAAACCCCGTTGCAGACAACTTGTCTAGGTTAGAAAATGTTCTTGATGACCCACTACCTATTGATGATAGCATTCCCGATGAGCAATTAAATGTCATAAATACTTCTCGTAGTACTCCATGGTATGTTGATTATGCTAATTACATCGTTGCTAAATTTATACCACCTAGTTTCACATACTAGCAAAAGAAAAAGTTTTTCTATGATTTGAGACTTTACTTTTGGGATGACCCACATCTTTATAAAGAAGGAGTAGATGGTGTTATTAGACGTTGTGTACCTGAGCATGAATAGGAACAGATCCTATGCAAGTGTCACTCCGAAGCTTATGGAGGACACCACGCTGGAGATAGAACTGCACATAAGGTATTGCAATCCGGTTTTTATTGGCCTACTCTCTTCAAGGATGCCCGTAAGTTTGTCTTGTGTTGTGATGAATGTCAAAGAATTGGTAATATTAGTAGACGTCAAGAAATTCCTATGAATTATTCACTTGTTATTGAACCATTTGATGTTTGGGGCTTTGATTACATGGGAACTTTTCCTGCCTCTAATGGATATACACATATTTTAGTTGCTGTTGATTACGTTACTAAGTGGGTAGAAGCTATTCCAACTAGTAGTGCTGATCATAACACCTCTATTAAAATGCTTAAAGAAGTTATTTTTTCGAGGTTTGGAGTCCCTAGATATTTAATGACTGATGGTGGTTCACATTTAATTCATGGTGCTTTCCGCAAAATGCTTGCTAAATATGCTGTTAATCATAGAATTGCATCTCCATATCACCCGCAGTCTAGTGGTCAAGTAGAATTGAGTAATAGAGAACTCAAATTAATTTTGCAAAATACTGTCAATAGGTCTAGAAAGAATTGGTCCAAGAAACTTGATGATGCATTATGGTCATATAGAACTGCATATGAAAATCCTATGGGTATGTCTCCGTATAAAATGGTTTATGGAAAAGCATGTCATTTACCTCTCGAACTAGAACATAAGGCATATTGGGCTATTAAAGAGCTCAACTATGATTTCAAACTTTCCAGTGAGAAGAGCTTATTTGATATTAGCTCACTTGATGAATGGAGAACCCAAGCTTATGAAAATGCCAAGTTGTTTAAAGAGAAAGTCAAAAGATGGCATGACAAAAGGATACAAAAGCGTGAGTTTAACGTAGGTGATTATGTATTGCTATACAACTCTCGTTTAAGATTTTTTGCAGGAAAACTTCTCTCTAAATGGGAAGGCCCCTACGTCATCGAGGAGGTCTATCGTTCCGGTGCCATAAAAATCAACAACTTCGAAGGCACAAACCCGAAGGTGGTAAACGGTCAAAGAATCAAACACTACATCTCAGGTAATTCTATAAATGTTGAAACCAATGTTATTGAAACCGTAACCCCAGAGGAATACATAAGGGACACCTTCCAGAATGTTTCAGACTCCGAAAAGGAAAAGGTATGTGGTACGGTAAGTAAACCGACTCCGAAACAATTTTTAAGGAAATATTTCCCCGTTTTGGAATATTTAGAAAAATAGAAAAATAAGTAGCAGTCTGGGAAGGACACGAGGGCTCCACGAGGGTGGAGGGCGCGCCCTACCCCCCAGGGCGCGCCCCCCTACCTCGGGGGCACCTCGTGTGCCTCCCGGACTCAGTTTTCTTGCATGATACGTATTTTGGTCGGTAAAAATTCATTATATATTCTCCCGGAGGTTTTGACTCCCATAGCACGCAAATCTCCTCTGTTCTTGTTTCGAGTTGTTTTTTTGACTGATCTAGATTATCATGACGTCCCCAAGTGCTTCCAAGGACAAGTTCTTCGAGAAGGTCATCAACCCTTACCTCGCGGAGGTGCTGCGACACCCTCAAACCATTGAGTTGCGTGATGGGTTGCTGCACATCCGCGATAAAGAGGGACCAAAAGGAACCGGAAGCATGGAGACGAGGCTCGAAGCAGTGGAGCAACAAGTTTTCAAGTGTCAAGGGATGGTGGAACATGGAATCAACTCCAACCACATGATGATCGCGGAGTTCACTAGCAATCACAAGTCGGATGCCGACAATATCGGGGAGGCCGTCTTCAAGCTTCATGAGAAGATCGAGCACCTTCAAGCCCAAATCTATGACCTACAAAATCAAAATTGTGAGTATGAATATAGATTCAAAAGGATGAGCTTGGCTGTAGATTTGAGGATTCCGGAGACTCGATCATCCTTCTATGATGGTGAGCCCATGCCTTGGAAGATGGACGACAAGCCCGCATCATCAACAACACTCCCACCGTCTTCACCAACAAAGGAGACATAATCACATGGGTATGGGCACTCCCCTTGGCAACTGCTAAGATTGGGGGAGGTGCCCCGGTATCGTATCACAACCACATCTCCTATCTTTACCGTTTTTCTTAGTTCGATCCTATTAGTAGTATCTTGATCTAGTAGAATAAAGTTTATGTCATGATGTAGTTTTGAGTTTTTGCTTTATGATCTCTCTATGTAATCGAGTCTGTGAGCTATATAATAAAGATTAGTGTTGAGTCAAGGGCTTGATTATTTTGCCATGATCTTGGTGAATAAAAGAATAGAGAAAAGGAAAAAAACAAAGAGTTCATATTGATCTTATTGAGAGTAATGACTTCACATAGAAAGAGTATGATAATTAAAAGTTGTTGGGAGTTGGCAAACCACTAGTAAAAAAGGACCTTATGTGAGACACATTAGTCCTGGTTCGATTTTGGCCCGGTACTAATGGTATCATTAGTACCAGTTTGAACGGCTATGCATTAGTGCCGGTTCGTGTTAAACCTTTAGTACCAGTTAGTGCCACGAACCGGTACTAAAGGGGTGGTGGCGTCGGCCAAAGCCGGGGCCCCACGAGTCTTTAGTCCCGGTTTGTGGCACAAACCGGTACTAAATGTCCAACCTTTAGTACCGGTTCGCGCCACGAACCGGCACTAAAGGGGTCTAACCTATAGTCCCGGTTGGAGACACAAACCGGGACTATAGGGCAATTTTCAAACTTGAAAAAATCATAACTAAATCATCCTAATTCATAAAAATACATATAATATATCAAAATTTGCAGAACAAAAAGATTGATCCGCTGAAACAACAAGTTTTCCGTTTGACAATTTTTAAAATCACAAAATTCCAAAGGGAAAATAGAGTTTTGGGCGTTTTAGATGTTTTTAGGCGTTTTAGCGTTTAGTGCTAGGGTTTAGATTTCAGAGTTTAGGGTTAGGTTTTATGGTTTAAACCCTTAGTTTTTATTGTTTACCATAGAGTTTCGACGTTTTAAGTCCCGGTTTAGAGTTTAGGACAATTTTTGAAATGACAAAATTGTAAAAGGAAAAAAGATATGCTCTAATTTATGTTTTTTGAATTTTGGACAAATCTTGTCAAAGCAGGTCAAACAACTGATTCAAGAAGTATTAATGTTACTACATAATTATTCAAGAATATTAGTGTTACTAAATAATTATTTCAATTTTTTGAATTTTGGTCAAATCTGGTCAAACTATGGTCAAACTGTGGTCAAACTATGGTCAAACTTATTCAAGAAATATTAGCGTTACTAAATAATTACTGTTTTTTAGAATAATAGTTTCAAACTCAAACGGTGAAATGTGTGACTTCATGCTCAAGCTAAACTCCCGAGGGTTAATAGGATTGACATCTTACTATTGTCGGAAAACAACAAGTGCGTACTCGGAAACGAAGGAGAATAGAACCCGAAAGTTAAGCGTGCTCGGGCTGGAGTAGTGAGAGGGATGGGTGACCGGTCGGGAAGTTAGATGATTTGGAATGAGTGATCCACACTTGAGAAGTTAAGAGAGGTGATTAGAGACTAAATCATCAAATAATCCCCCGTACTAGGACGCGAGCTCACGCCACGTGTTGGCACTTTAGCGTCGGTTCGTGCCGAACCGGTACTAAAGGGGGGGGCCTTAGTGCCCACACTTTAGTGCCGGTTCCATAACCGGCACTAAAGGCCCTTACAAACCAGTTTTAAAGCTCTGTTTTCTACTAGTGAACATAGCCTTGGTCATCATTGCAATTAATAGAAAGTAATAAGGAAAGAGAGGTTTCACATGCAGATATACTATTATTGACATCGTTTATGATTGTGAGCACTCATTAAAATATGACATGCTAAAGAGTTGATGTTGGACAAGGAAGACAACATAATGAGCTATGTTTTCTTATATCTGAGATAAAGTATGTTGTCATGGATCTCCCAACATGTTGAGCTTGCCTGTCCCCCTCATCATAGCCAAATTCTCAGTACCAAGTAGAGCTACTGCTTGTGCTTCCATAAACCCTTAAACCAGTTTTGCTATGAGAGTCCACCATATCTACCCATGGATTGAGTAAGATCCTTCAAGTAAGTTTTCATCGGTGCAAAGCAATAAAAATTGCTCTCTAGATATGTATGATTGATTGGTGTGGGGAAATAAGCTTTATAATATCTTGTGATATGGAAGAAATAAAAGCGATGGACTGCATAATAAAAGTTCATATCACAAGGGGAAATATAAATTGACGTTCTTACGCATTAAGATTGTGTGCATCCAACCATAAAAGCGCATGGCAACCTGATCTGCTTCCCTCTGCGAAGGGCCTATCTTGTATCATTATCTTTTACCTTATGCAAGAGTCAAGGTGATTTTCACCTTTCCCTTTTACATTTTATCCTTTGGCAAGCACAGTGTGTTGGAAAGATCCTGATCGATATATCTAATTGGATGTAGGAGGCATGAGTTATTATTATTGACATTACCCTTGAGGTAAAAGGTTGGGAGGCGAAACTATAAGCCCCTTTCTTTCTCTGTGTTCGATTAAAACTCCGTAACCACAAGTATCGCGTGAGTGTTAGCAATTATGAAGGACTAAATGATAGTTGAGTATGTGGACTTGCTATTAAGCTCTGACATAGACTATTTCCGATGTTATGATAAATTGCAATTGCTTCAATGACTGATATTATAGTTTGTTGGTTCTCAATAAACTTTATGATTTGTACTCTGCATTGTGAATGGATTATTACTTGAACATAAGAAATCATATGACAATATCTATATATGTTGCCGTTATGAGAATAATCATGATGCCCTCATGTCCGTATTTATTTTTATCGACGCCTCTACCTCTAAACATGGGGACATATTTATCGTTATCAGCTTTCGCTTGAGGACAAGCGAGGTCTAAGCTTGGGGGAGTTGATACGTCCATTTTGCATCATGCTTTTATATCGATATTTATTGCACTATGGGCTGTTATTACACATTATGTCACAATACTTATGCCTATTCTCTCTTTTTATAAGGTTTACATGAAGAGGGAGAATGCCGGCAGCTGGAATTCTGGGCTGGAAAATGAGCAAATATTAGAGACCTATTCTGCACAACTCGAAAAGTCCTGAAACTCCACGGAATATCTTACAATAAATAATAAAAAATACTCGCCAAAGATGAAGGACAGGGGGCCCACACCACATCCACGAGGGTGGGGCGCCCCTACCTCGTGGGCCCCCTGGTGGCTCTCCGATGCCCATCTTCTGCTATATGAGGTCTTTCGTCGAGAAAAAAACCAGAAGCAACCTTTCGGGACGAAACTCCGCCGCCACGAGGCGGAACCTTGGCGGAACCAATCTAGGGCTCCGGCAGAGCTGTTCTGCCCGGGACACTTCCCTCCGGGAGGGGGAAATCATCGTCATCATCATCACCAACGCTCCTCTCAGCGAGAGAGGGCAATCTCCATCAACATATTCACCAGCACCATCTCCTCTCAAAACCCTAGTTCATCTCTTGTATCCAATTCTTGTCTCCAAGTCCGGGATTGGTACTAGTAGGTTGCTAGTAGTGTTCATTACTCCTTGTAGTTGATGCTAGTTGGTTTATTTGGTGGAAGATCATATGTTCAGATCCTATATGCATATTAATACCCCTCTGATTATGAATATGAATATGCTTTGTGTGTAGTTACGTTTGTTCCTGAGGACATGGGAGAAGTCTTGCTATTAGTAGTCATGTGAATTGGTATTCGTTCGATATTTTGATGAGATGTATGTTGTCTAGCCTCTAGTGGTGTTATGTGAACGTCGACTACATAACACTTCACCATTATTTGGGCCTAGAGGAAGGCACTGGGAAGTAATAAGTAGATGATGGGTTGCTAGAGTTACAGAATCTTAAACCCTAGTTTATGCGTTGCTTTGTAAGGGGCTGATTTGGATCCATATGTTTCATGCTAAGGTTAGGTTTACCTTAATACTTTTGTTGTAGTTGCGCATGCTTGCAATAGAGTTTAATCATCGGTGGGATGTTTGTTCAAGTAAGAACATCACCCAAGCACCGGTCCACCCACATATCAAAGTATCAAAGTACCGAACGCGTATCATATGAACGTGATGAAAACTAGCTTGATGATATTCCCATGTGTCCTCGGGAGCGCTTTTCCTATTATTAGAGTTTGTCTAGGCTTGTCCTTTGCTACAAAAAGGATTGGGCCACCTTGCTGCACTTTATTTACTTTTATTAATTGTTGCTCCTTACAAATTATCCTATCATAAAACTATCTGTTACCACTTATTTCAGTACTTGCAGAGAATACCTTGCTGAAAACAGCTTATCATTTCCTTCTTCTCCTCGTTGGGTTCGACACTCTTACTTATCGAAAGGACTATGATAGATCCCCTATACTTTGGGTCATCATGCATCATCCCTTCCTCTTTGGGGAAATACCGACGTAGCTTCAAGCGATATCAACCATGAAGTGTTATACCGAACACCAGTGACAATAAGGTTCAGTAGGGTAACATGGATCATATCCTTGGGGATACATGTGGTGTAGTCATTAAACCCCAAAGATTTTGTCTGATATTTCTATCTTAATTATCGGGCAACCTCGCGAGACGGATAGGGCCTTCGGTAGGACAATTGGTTCTTGATGCAGGACTCGTGCCGGTCAAGATGTAATTTGGACACATTCCCCATCCTGAACGAAGCAAGCACCTCTTGATGTGTGGCTTCCCGAGCACAAACTAATATGATTTTGATCCCAACAACAATACATGGTTGTAAGTATTAAGACCTCATCCCCGTACCTTCTTTTTATTATAAGTGTTTGAATCACTATTTTCTTGTTGAGCCGATCAAAAGCTGGATTTGACACTTTAGCAAAAGCTTGCTAGAGTGCTTCAAGGGAATCTACCTCTCATGGGTTCGATACAGGGTCACCTCTGGGGAAATAGGTGAGGGATACTCTTTTTAGTTCCAATACCGAGTCAAAAAAAAGGAGATATCAGTGGTGTGCTTGGCGTTTGATGGCGGCGCGAGGCCTCCAATTTTTAGGAAGAGAGCGACATGGTAGAAAGGTTAGCCAACGGGAAGAAGCTCGATGGCGGCGGGCGAGATGCCTCCAGTGTTGGAGGAGGAGACCATGCCTGCGGTGATGAAGAGAGGCGCGGTTTGGGGAGGGGGGGGCTGAGTGGGGGGAGGGGTGGGTGGGGTATTTTTAGGTGCGAAGCGGTTTTGGGGCAAAAATTGAACCGTCTGCGTCTGGGTTATGGGAGTGACGGGCACTGCAGATTGGCCGCCACCCGAAAGGGGTAAAGCGATGGCGGGCGCGGCCTAATGCCCACCACTGCTAAGACACTACTTCATCAAACCTCTTGGACACCATTCTATGTACATTTTTAAAGGGTTTTCTATTTCTGTGCCCCACTTCGTTTAGTCCTCCTCAGTTTTGCCCAAGCACATTTCTTTTGCTCACTTCTGCCCTCCACCATGCCACCCACCCTCACCCATGCCCAAACAGAGGTTTGCCGTTGGTCAAGGGGTTTGACTGTTAGAACGCGCTGTTACTGACGCGTGGGGCACACCATGCCAAGTGGCTCTCTCACAATCGGTGGTGTGCGTGCCTGCATGCATGAGTAGTCCCATCACGGTCACGTCAGCCCTTTTCACACACGGGCAGCACGCACCGCACGGCTTCCCATGCAAGGAATCGCGCTGACGGCGTTACTAGCAGGCGTCTGTTATTGCATTTTATAGCCGCGTAGGCGCGCACCGGCGTGCACCCACTCTTGTCCCGATCCCCTCCCCTCCCCTCGCCGCCCCACAACATTCTCCATTGTGTGCCTCCACCAAACCCTAGCCACCTCCATCAAGCCCTAGCTTCCTCCCGTTCCAGCAGCCGCAACAATGTCTAGCCACAATGGACGTCACGCGTATGTCATTCCCGGCCTACCGCGCACCCTCTAGGTCGAAGAGGTGTCACTCCTCGCTCGCTGTGGCATCGTGGTGCCGTCGGACACACGCCTGCCAGCCAGATGGCACCTGAGCGCCGGGAGCTCGCGGTGCAGCATGTCCCCACCGTCGGCACGCCGGCCATGTCGCGCGCAATACGCGACTTTAGGCAAAGCTAGCCGCTGGCGGAGCGGTCGAAGCAGCGCTACGCGCTCGGCAGCCGGCGGTGGCCGGAGATCCTGGTGATGGACAACACCGCTCGCATCGAGCACTAAATGGGCCGCCACCCGCCGCCGTGACACAACATCGATGAGTGGTACGCCTTCTGGGAAGGGCGTACATTCCCCGATGTCATGGACGCGTGCCTCGCCCAGCTCAGCCTGCGCAAGGGCGAACGGGTTTCGCCGCCTCGGGCCATGGCTCGATCCACGCTGATGGTCGCACCCACATCTGGGGGTGATGTCTACTACGCAACTTTATTCTTGTAGACTCGTGTTGGGCCTCCAAGCGCAGAGTTTTGTAGGACAGTAGCAATTTCCCCTCAAGTGGATGACCTAAGGTTTATCAATCCGTGGGAGGTGTAGGATGAAGATGGTCTCTCTCAAACAACCCTGCAACAAAATACAAGAAATCTCTTGTGTCCCCAACACACCCAATATAATTGAAAATTGTATAGGTGCAATAGTTTGGCGAAGAGATGGTGATAAAAGTGTAATATTAATGGTAGAAATATATTTTTATAATCTGAATAAATAAAAACAGCAAGGTAGCAAATAGTAAACGGGCACAAAAACGATATTGCAATGCTTGGAAATGAGGCCTAGGGTCCGTACTTTCGCTAGTGCAATCTCTCAACAGTGCTAAAATAATTGTATCATATAACCATCCCTCAAAGTGCGATGAAGAATCACTCCAAATTTCCTATCTAGCGGAGAACATAAGAATAAATTGTTTGTAGTGTATGAAACCACCTCAAAGCTATTCTTTCCGTTCGATCTATTCAAGAGTTCGTATTAAAATAACACAAAGCTATTCTTTCCGTTCGATCTATCCTAGAGTTTGTACTAAAATAACACCAAAGCAAATTCATATTCATAATACTCAATCCAACACAAAGAACCTCAAAGAGTGCCCCAAGATTTGTACCGGAGAAACAAAAGACGATAACGTGCATCAACCCCTATGCATAGGTTACCCCAATGTCACCTCGGGAATCCGTGAGTTGAGTGCCAAAACATATATCAAGTGAATCAATAAAATACCTCATTGTCACCACGAGTATTCAATTGCAAGACATATATCAAGTGTTCTCAAATCCATAAAAGTATTCAATCCGATAACAACGAAATCTCAAAGGGAAAACTCAATTCATCACAACAAGATAGCAAAGGGGAAAACACCATATGATCCAACTAGATTAACAAATCCCGCGATACATCAAGACCGTGACATCTCAAGAACAAGAGAGAGAGAGAGAGAGAGAGAGAGAGAGAGAGATTAAACACATAGCTACCGGTACAAACACTACTAGAAAAAGGCTTGTTAGTGGCGCACCTATTTTTGCCATTAATGGCGCACTATAGGTGCGCCACTATTACCACGCCACTAATAAAATATAGTAATGGCGCACATTTGGTGCGCCATTACTATTTGACTTAGTAATGGCGCACCACATAGAAGTGCGCCATTACTAACATTTTTTGTTCAAATTTTTTTTCAATTTTTTTTCAAATTTTTCGTAATCTCGGGTCACTATGGCTTAATCTCGTGTCAATATGCTTAATCTCAAGTCAAATCGCACTCCGCGGTCAAACTTCCCGGAAGGTCATCCATCCTCACACTACTCCAGCCCGAGCACGCTTAACTTCACAGTTCTATCCAACCCCAGAACCAGCTCACTTAACAGGCACTTGTTGATATATCTATCATATCAATCCTATTAAACCTTGTTGATGTCTAGGACTTTGTTCATGTTCATGAGTATGATGAAATTTTGAAAAAATATTTCAAACTTCCCGATCATATTACGTATCATATTTTGAACATTTTTTCCACAAAAAAATTTGAAATCAATTTTTTTCTGTTACTAGTGGTGCACCTAGCAAAGGGTGCGCCATTACTAAGTTTGAATTTTTTCCATTTCCCCCCTCTAGATCTTAAAAGCCCCGTATATTTTATTCTATTAGGTTTTTGGGGATTCTGGAAATCTTCAACGGGTGAAAATCTTCAACGGGATTCCCCCTGTTGAATACGAATGTAACTTTTCGAGTAGATGATTTTTCATATAAAAAACTTTTTAATACGAAACTTTTTAATACGAGTTCGTATGAAAAAGTTATGCCCATTTTACTAAATTCCAGAGAGATTTTGCAAATAAAGTCAAAATTCATATTTGTAAATTTTCCCAACAACTAGACCACATATCACATGGGAAACTTATGTTCTTTTATTTTTTTTTGACATTTCCATCATTTTCTTTTTTTTTAAACTGAAAAGGCGGTCCAGGGGGGGGTGCATTTGGTTAGCAGTGGCGCACCAGGGGATAGTGCGCCATTACTAGTTGACATAGTAATGGCGCACCTTCACAAAGTGCGCCATTACTATGTGTATGACTTGGTAAAACCTTGGTCAAAGTTAGTAATGGCGCACTTTGTGTAGGTGCGTCATTACTAAGTTTGACCAAGGTTTGACCCAGTCATATATATAGTAATGGCGCACTTTGTACACGTACGCCATTACTATGTCAACTAGTAATGGCGCACTATCCCCTGGTGCGTCACTGCTAACCAAATGCAACCCCCCTGGATCCCCTAGTGCGCCACTGCTAACAATTTTTTTATTGTTTTTTCAAAACTACTAATGACGCACCACACACTAGGTGCGCCATTAGTAATATGTCAATAATGGCGTACCTGTATCTGGTGCGCCACTGCTATATAGAAGTGGAGCACCACATACATGGTGCGCCATTAATATCCATATTAGCTATAGCCGTTTTTCTAGTAGTGAAACCCTCAGCCCCGAGGGTGGACTACTCCCTCCTCATCGTGGTGGCCGCCAGGATGATGTAGATGGCCACCGGAGATGATTCCCCCCTCTGGCAGGGTGCCAGAACAGTGTTTAGATTGGTTTCGGTGGCTACAAGGGCCTGCGGCGGCGGAACTTCTGATCTAGGTTAACCCCGAAGGGTTTTGGAAATTTGGGAATTTATAGGGCGAAGAGGGGGTGCGGGAGGCCACCGAGGTGGGCACAACCCACCTGGGCGCGCTTGGGCCCCCAGGCGCACCCTGCTGGGTTGTGCTCCCCTCGGGGCAACCCCGAGGTGCTGCTCAGGCCCATCGGGAGTCTTCTGGTCCATAAAAAATCCACAAAAAGTTTCACGGCGTTTGGGCTCTGTTTGATATTGATTTGCTGTGATGTAAAAAACATGCAAAAAGCAACAACTAGCACTTTGGCATTATGTCAATAGGTTAGTACCAAAAAATGGTATAAAATGACTATAAAATGATTATAAACCATCCAAGAATGATAATATAGTAGCATGGAACAATAAAAAATTATAGATACATTGGAGACGTATCAGCATCCCCAAGCTTAATTCCTGCTCGTCCTCGAGTAGGTAAATGATAAAAATAGAATTTTTCATGTGGAATGCTGCCTAACATGTCATCTCATAATCTATTCATTATAGCATGGACATTTGGACTTTTATATGGTTCAAAGCAATAATCTAGTTTTGACATGAGACTTAAATACTCAAGCATATCAACAAGCAACCATGTCTTTCAAAATATCAATGCTAAAATAAGTTATCCCTAGCCCATCATGCTCAATCATTGATCCATTCATGAAACACACTCGCATATTAGCTACACCCAATGGTCAAGTACGATCATAGTGCCTCCTAGTTGGTGCTTTATAAAAGAAGATGGAGAGCCAAATTAAAAATAAAAATTGCATAAAGTAAAAGAAAGGCCCTTCGCAGAGGGGAGTAGGGATCTGTAGAGGTGCCAGAGCTCAAAGCAAAAATTGAGAGATATTTTTTTTTGAGAGGCATACTTTTCCCACCAACGAAAATGACTTAGAGCTCCCAACACTTTCCATGCTAGATATATCATAGGCGGTTCTCAAACAAAAAATAAAGTTTATTCCTTTTTCCACCATACTTTCACTTTCCATGGCTAACCGTATCCACGGGTGCCCTCCATACCAACACTTTCCAAGGAATTTATTATTTTACAACATAAAGTAAATTCATTTTTCATTTCGGAACTGAGCATCCCTAATACCTTTGCCTTACTCTCATGCAATTACAAGTGAATAAACACTCACCATGAGAAAAACACATCAAGCATGGAAAATATTGGCCACCCCTCACCGCCTCGCGAGTGGTATGAGCATACAAAAGAGAAAATTATTTTGAAAATTAGAGATGGCACATACAAATTTTCTTAGAACAGCAAAAGGATACCGCATATAGGTAGGTATAGTGGACTCATGTGGCAAAACTGGTTTAAAGGATTTTAGATGCACAAGTAGTGATCATACTTAGTGCAAAATGAAGGCTAGCAAAAGATTGAGAAGCGACCAACCAAGAAAGGAATAATCTCATAAGCGAGCACTGAGCATAATTAACACCGAATAATGCACCACAAGTAGGATGTAATTTCATTGCACAACTATTGGCTTTCGTGCTTGCATAGGGAATCACAAACCTTAACACCAATATTCTTACTAAAGCACAATTACTCATCAACATGACTCACATATCACATCATTATATCTCAAAACTATTACAAGGAATCAAGTTTATTTTGTCCAATGATCTTCATGAAAGTTCTTATTATATCCTTCTTGGATATCTATCGCTTTGGGACTAATTTTCAAGTGTTGCTTTTGGTAAGCTCAAACAAATATAAGTGAAGATCATGAGCATAATATTTCTTTCTCTCAAATTAATTTAAGTGAAGCAAGAGATAACTTCTTCAAAAATACTAAAGCACATTGTGCTCAAAAGTATATAAGTGAATCACTAGAGCAATTCCATAGAAAAGAGCTTCGTTGACGGGATGTAAGTGTCGCTTACCTAGCCTCACTGGCAACTATTTGAGGACTCTATTTTATTTAAAAACTTTCAGTTCTAAGTATTTTATTAAAACAACTAGCAAAAATCAACACAAAATAAAGTGACAAACCAAGAATAGCACACATCATCTGAAGAAGCAAAAACTTAGGCTCAACCGATACTAACCGATAATTGTTGAAGAAGAAAGGTGGGATGCCTACTGGGGCATCCCCAAGCTTAGATGCTTGAGAATTCTTGAAATATTAACTTGGGATGCCTTGGGCATCCCCAAGATTGAGCTTTTGTGTCTCCTTAATTCCTCTCATATCACGGTTTTCCTAAATCTCAAAAACTTCTTCCGCACAAAACTCAACAAGAACTCGTGAAATAAGTTAGTATAAACCAATGTAAAAACCTTATCATTCTGTACTGTAGCAAATCAAAAAAATTATTATTCAATATTGCATACTAAATTCCTCTGCATATTTAATACTCCTATCGTCAAATAGAATCATTAAACAAGCAAACATATGCAAACAATGCAAACATAACAACAATCTGCCAAAACAGTACAGTATATAAAGCATGCAAGAGTATCAATACTTATTTAACTCCAAAACTTATGAAAATTTACCACACTGTATAAAATTTATTAGAGCTAATTTTTCAAAAAGTTTCAACATTTTATTACATTCTGACTTTTCTAGGGAATTTTTGCAACAGCGATAAACTTTCTATTTTGAAACAGCAACATGTAGACTTGCAAAATAAGCATGGCAAAGATATAATTGAAATTTTTTTTGAAATGAAAGATGCAAAACATTATTATAGATAGAATAAAGAATATAAAAACAAAATAAATTGATGCTCCAAGTAAAACACATATCATGTGACGAATGAAAACATAGCTCGAAATGAGGTTACCGATAATGTTGGAGACGAAAGAGGGGATGCCTTACGGGGCATCTCCAAGCTTAGTTGCTTGGATCTTCCGTGAATATTACCTTGGGGTGCCTTGTGCATCCCAAAGATTAGGGTCTTGTCACTCCTTATTCTCCTCATATCGACATCTCACCCAAAACTTGAAAACTTCAATCACACAAAACTTAACGGAACTTCGTGAGATAGGTTAGTATGATAAAGAGCAAACCATTCACTTTGGTACTGTCAAAGACAAGATTCATAATTGTTTCCACACAATTCATGCTGTAGCATATCATTTCTACAATTTATATTGAGCAATATAAGCCATGCAAACTATGCACTGAAAACATAACATGTCAAAAACAGAATAGTCTGTAGTAATTTGTACTCAAAACCATACTTCTGCTACTCCAAAAATTCTGAAAATTAGGACTACGTAGGGAATTTGTATATCTATCACCTATAAAAAATTCAGATCAAAATCGCGTTCTAGTGAATTTTCAAAATTCCTGGACTGAGTGGAAAAGTTTCTCTTTTTGGACAGAATCAAGTCATCTATCATCCACACTATCCCAAAGGCTTTACTTGGCACTTTATTGAAACAAAAGCAATAAAACATGATCAATACATTAGCTTAATCATGTGAACACACAAAAATAGTAAGTAAAAGTGTTGGGTTATCTCCCAACAAGTGCTTTCCTTTAATACCTTTTAGCTAGGCTTGGTGATTTCAATGATGCTCGCATAAAAGATAAGAATTGAAACACAAAGAGATCATCATGAAGCACATTTAAGTCTAACCCACTTCCTATGCATAGGGATTTTGTGAGCAAACAACTTATGGGAACAAGAATCAACTAGCATAGGAAGGCAAAACAAGCATAACTTCAAAACTTTCAACACACAAAGAGGAAACGTGAAATTATTGCAATTCCTACAAGCATAAGTTCCTCCCTCGTAATAATTTTCAGTAGCATCATGAATGAATTCAATAATATAACTATCACATAAAGCATTCTTTTCATGATACATAAGCATAGATTTTTTTACTCTCCACATAAACAAATTTATTCTCATGAATAGTGGTGGGAGCAAACTCAACAAAATAACTATCATGTGATTGGAAATTAAAATCATGATGACAATTTTTATGGTTATCATTATTCAATATAGCATACATGTCATCACCATAATCATCATAGATAGCAACTTTGTAGTTATAGTCAATTGAAGCCTCATCCAAAATGGTGGATTCATCACTAAATAAAGTCATGACCTCTCCAAATCCACTTTCATCATTATAATCATCATAAATAGGAGGCATGCAATCATTGTAACAAATTCGCACATCAAATCTTGGGGGACTAAAAATATCATCTTTATCAAATATAGCATCCCCAAGCTTATGGCTTTGCATATCACTAGAATCATGGATATTCAAAGAATTTATATTAGCAACATTGCAATTATGCTCATCATTCATGGATTCTATGCCAAACATTTTATAGCATTCTTCTTCTAACAATTGAGCACAATTTTCCGATCCATCATTTTCAAGAAAGATATTATAAAGATGAATAATATGATGCAACCTTAATTCCATTTTTTGTAGTTTTCTTTTGTAAACCAAACTAGTAATAACATAAGAAACTAAAAGATTCAATTGCAAGATCTAAAGATATACCTTCAAGCACTCACCTCCCCGGCAACGGCGCTAGAAAAGAGCTTTGATGTCTACTACGCAACTTTATTCTTGTAGACTCATGTTGGGCCTCCAAGCGCAGAGTTTTGTAGGACAGTAGCAATTTTCCCTCAAGTGGATGACCTAAGGTTTATCAATGCATGGGAGGTGTAGGATGAAGATGGTCTCTCTCAAACAACCCTGCAACCAAATACAAGAAATCTCTTGTGTCCCAAACACACCCAATACAATAGCAAATTGTATAGGTGCAATAGTTCGGCGAAGAGATGGTGATAAAAGTGTAAT
Source organism: Aegilops bicornis (assembly GCA_021605145.1). Classification (NCBI taxonomy): domain Eukaryota; kingdom Viridiplantae; phylum Streptophyta; class Magnoliopsida; order Poales; family Poaceae; genus Aegilops; species Aegilops bicornis. The sequence continues at coordinate 776,608,315 of CM038671.1, read as the reverse complement.
ATTGATGGTAGAAATATATTTTTATAATCTGAATAAATAAAAACAGAAAGGTAGCAAATAGTAAATGGGCACAAAAACGATATTGCAATGCTTGAAAATGCGGCTTAGGGTCCTTAATTTCGCTAGTGCAATCTCTCAACAGTGCTAATATAATTGGATCATATAACCATCCTTCAAAGTGCGATGAAGAATCACTCCAAAGTTCCTATCTAGCGGAGAACATAAGAATAAATTGTTCGTAGGGTACGAAACCACCTCAAAGCTATTCTGTCCGTTCGATCTATTCAAGAGTTCGTACTAAAATAACACAAAGCTATTCTTTCCATTCGATCTATCCTAGAGTTCATACTAAAATAACACCAAGGCAAATTCATATTCATAATACTCAATCCAACACAAAGAACCTCAAAGAGTGCCCCAAAATTTGTACCGGAGAAACAAAAGACAAGAACGTGCATCAACCCCTATGCATAGATTACCCCAATGTCACCTCGGGAATCCGCGAGTTGAGTGCCAAACATATATCAAGTGAATCATTACGATACCCCATTGTCACCACGAGTATTCAATTGCAAGACATATATCAAGTGTTCTCAAATCCATTAAAGTATTCAATCCGATAACATCGAAATCTCAAAGGGAAAACTCAATTCATCACAACAAGATAGCGAGGGGAAAACACCATATGATCCAACTGCATTAACAAAGCCCATGATACATCAAAATTGTGACATCTCAAGAACACGAGAGAGAGAGAGAGAGAGAGAGAGAGATTAAACACATAGCTACTGGTACAAACCCTCAGCCCCGAGGGTGGACTACTCCCTCCTGATCGTGGTGGCCGCTGGGATGATGAAGATGGACACCGGAGATGATTCCCCCCTCCGGCAGGGTGCCGGAACGGGGTCTAGATTGGTTTTCGATGGCTACAGGGGCCTGCGGCGGCGGAACTTCTGATCTAGGTTAATCTTGAAGGGTTTTGGAATATTTGGGAATTTATAGGGCGAAGAGGGGGTGCGGGAGGCCACCGAGGTGGGCACAACCCACCTGGGTGCGCCTGGGCCCCCAGGCACGCCCTGCTGGGTTGTGCCCCCCTTGGGGCACCCCCAGGTGCTGCTCTGGCCCATCGTGAGTCTTCTGGTCCATAAAAAATCCACAAAAAGTTTTGTGGTGTTTGGACTCCGTTTGATATTGATTTCCTGCGATGTAAAAAACATGCAAAAAACAGCAACTGGCACTTGGCACTATGTCAATAGGTTAGTACCAAAAAATGATATAAAATGATTATAAAATAATTATAAAACATCCAAGAATGATAATATAGCAACATGGAACAATCAAAAATTATAGATACGTTGGAGACGTATCAGGGGGCAGCGCTGGCGCCAGCAGTCGCAGCAGGGGCTTGCGCGTGCCCAAGCCGGATCCAACAACGCCGGAACGAAGCTCACATGCGGTCCTCGCGCTGCTAAGCCGGAGCTGTGGACGGGCTCAAGGTGGCCCCTCACATGCCCAAGCCGAGCTGTGGACGAGCTCACGCGCCCCTTGCTCGTGCCCAAGTCCGAGCCCGGGTTGAGCTCGCGCGGGCCCCGACTCGTCGCAAAGCCTGAGCTTGAGGCGAGCACATGCGGGACCATGCGCATTCCCAAGCTGGAACCAGAGCCGGAGCCACCGCCGCTGGCGGAGTATAGGGGGCGGTGGCCAGCGCTCCTGATGACCCTGAAGACCTGCCGGGCAACTCCTGGCACTACGCGATTCGGCAAAGGGGCCGCAGCGCCACCCCGATGACCCAGTGGACTCGTCGGGGTGCGACAGGCGGTCTTCACCTTGGTAGCTAACGTCACCATCGACCTCTTGAGTGATGATGACGAGGACAAAAAGGAGGAGGAGGACGACGACAAGGGCGTCTTCAGCGTCGGCAGCGGCTCCGACGTGGACGACGACGATGAGTAGCTTTGTTTAGGGTTTATGTATGTACAAATTATAAACTTTAAATGAATTTTGTGTTGTTTGAAGTTCCAATTTTAATGTTTTATCTATGCATGTTTGAATTTCCAATTTGTGCCCTGTTTGCTTGTGTGTGACTAGGGTTTATGTGTGTGAACAATGTCAGTTTTGTGAAGGTTTTTTTCCAGACTTGTTGTATTGCAAGTTTAGTATTTTTCCCACAAACTAGTGCACATAAGATGGCTCAGTGCAAAGGCATTTGAATTTTTGAGCCTTTTTTCATTTTTTTTTTGTTTTCAAACTTGGGGCAAACTTGAAGTGTTGACCATTCATACAAATTGGTTTGGAATTGCTACTTGCCTTGTCCCAAGTTCATCCAACACCAATATTGTAGCATAAAATGTTTTTTCAAAAATTCCTGGAGCAATCTACATCACACTTGTAGTGCAAATTTGGGCCTTTTCGTATAATTCAATTAAATTCAACTAAATGCATGCAATATAGCAATATTACTCTGAAATTGCTGAAACCCGGTCAGTGCCCATCCAATGTGACCTGCTTCTGATGAAAAATGATATGGAACACATTTCAAAATTATTTAAGGAACTTCCTTCACAAAGAAAAGCCATTTCATGGGCTTGGAAAATGGAAAATTATTTATTTTATTACAACATAATTGCAAATTCCTATGAAACATTGTCCACTATGGTTACACCAATAGTTGTGCCAAATTTGGGCATGTTATCATGGATTTTGCCATGTATGTGGCCATTTTCCATGTGCATGTGCCATGATTTCCACACAAGCCCATTGTAGATAGGCCATTTTGTGAAGGTTTTTTTTCATACTTGTTGTATTGCAAGTTTAGTATTTTTCCCAAAAATTAGTGCACATAAGATGGCTCAGTGCAAAGGCATTTGAATTTTTGAGCCTTTTTTCATTTTGTTTGTTTGTTTTCAAACTTGGGGCAAACTTGAAGTGTTGACCATTCATACAAATTGGTTTGGAATTGCTACTTGCCTTGTCCCAAGTTCATCTAACGCCAATATTGTAGCATAAAATGTTTTGCAAAAATTCCTGGAGCAATCTACATCACACTTGTAGTGCAAATTTGGGCCTTTTCAGATGATTCGATGAAATTCAACTAAATGCATGGAATATAACAATATTACTCTGAAATTGCTGAAACCTGGTAAGTGCACATCCAATGTGGCATGCTTCTGATGAAACATGAAATGGAACAAATTTCAAAATTATTTAAGGCACTTCCTTCATAAAGAAAAGCCATTTCATGGATTTGGAAAATGGAAAACTATTTTTTTATTAGAAAATAATTGCAAATTCCTATGAAACATTGTCCACTATGGTTACACCAATAGTTTTTCCAAATTTGAGCATGTTATCATGGATTTTGCCATGTATGTGGCCATTTCCATGTGCATGTGCCATGATTTTTGAGAACTAAACTAATTTCTGTGGCCTACATTTGTTACTTTGTTTGTCCAAGTTCATTCACCAATCCAATATATTCTGTACTAAACTAATTTGGTTGACTAAAGTGCATCTGCCACAACAAATGGCTTGAAACAACTATTAACACCCCAATGGTATACTACATATAGTGAGTAAATGGATGGTTTATGCCTCGCTTCGTTTAGTGCATAAAATGGTGACGACTATTTCAAAAATCACGTACACATACTTGGTCGGTTGGCTCTTGCGCATTTCTTTGAGCATGTCTTCTCTGGTTCGAGTACTCTTCCTGGCTTAATAAGCCACCTCTTTTTTCTCTCGGCGGAGTCGCTGACAAAGTTGTCCCACAAGCCAGTAACTGCGACCAGCACCTACGACCGCGCAACCACTGACAGAGGTGTCCCACAAGCCAATAACTGCGACCACCGCCTACGAATGACAGAGGTGTTATAAGTACAGAGTGTCGAACCCACAAGGAGCTGAAGGTAAGATAAATATTCTCTCGAGTCCTATCTGCCACTGATACGACTCTACGTACAACGAACGTTTGCTTCCATCAAGAAACGAGAAATGAAACTATGTTGTGGGTATGAAGAGGATAGCTTTGCATGATATCAGAGAACTAAAATATAAAAAATAGGTGATGTTAACATAAATTTAGAATATATTATAAATAGCGAGTGTGGAATAATGATGGATCGGTGTGCGGAATTATCCTAGGCAATTGTTAACAAGATCGGTAGTCATTATTGCAATTCATATGAGGGAGAGGCATAAGCTAACATACCTTCTCTACTTGGATCATATGAACTTATCATTGAAACTCTAGCAAACATCTGCGACTACTAAAGATCATTAAGGTAAAACCCAACCATAGCATTAAAGCATCAAGTCCCCTTTATCCCATACGTAACAACCCCTTACTCGGGTTTAAACTTCTATCACTCTAGCAACCCACTATAAGAGAATCATGAACGTATTGAAACACCCTACAACGGGAATCCTTCACGTGTGCGCGGCACGGAAGGCACCATAGGACAGAACCAAAATAAAACATATAACTCAAACCAATCTAGATCATCAATCAATCCAAAAGACAAAATAAATCTACTCAAAACATCATAGGATGGCAACACATCATTGGATCATAATATGTGGCATAAAGCACCATGTTCAAGTAGGGGATTACAGGGGGTGCGGGAGAGTGGACCGCGGAAAAGAGATGAGGAAGGTGATGAAGATGGTGATGTTGATGAAGATGATCACCGCAGCGATGATTCCCCTGGTGGTACTCCAGCAACACCATGCAGGGGGATCACCCTGGTGGTATTCCCCTTGTGCTTCCCCCTGCATGGCCTCCCCCTAGATGGGAAGAGGTTCTCCCTCTGGTCCTTGGCCTCCATGGTGATGATGGCCCCCTCTAGCTTCCTCCTCCATGGGCTCCGGTGATGATGGTCTAGATTGATTTTTCGTGGCTATAGAGGCTTGCAGCGAGGGAACTTCCGATCTAGGTTTCTTTCTGGGGGGTTTGGTATTTATAGGAATTTTTTGGCGTCGGTCTCACGTCAAGAGGGTCCACGAGCCAGCGACAAGCCGGGAGCACCCTCGCGGGGGGGGGGGGGGGGGGGGTAGGGCGGTCCCCCGGGCTTATGGCTTCCTCATGAAGCTTCTGGACCTTCCTTGATGCTTCGGGGGTCTCTTTTGGTCCACAAAAAATCACCGTAAATTTTCAGCCTATTCCGAGAACTTTTATTTCTGCACAAAAAACGACACCAAGATAGTTCTGCTGAAAACAGCGTCTGCCCGGGTTAGTTCTAATAAAATCACACCAAAACCATATAAAATTATTGTAAACATGTCATGAATATTTCATAAATTATAGATACGTTGGAGACGTATCAAGGTGTCCTACGCGCCAGTAACAGCGACCAACACATACGACCGCGCAGCCGCTGACAGAGGTGCCCCACAAGTCAGAATATGCGCCCACCATCTACGACCGTGAAACCCCTTATAGAGGTGTCCCATAAGTTAGAATATGCGCCCACCATCTACGAGCGTGCAGCCGGTGACAGAGGTGTCCCACAAGTCAGTATATGCACAAACCACCTACGAGCGGGCAGCCGCTAACAGGGGTGTCCCACGAGTAAGAAACCACGCCCAATAACGGTCAAAGGCTATGACCCAACGACAAACCCCCGTTTGGGCTCTTGCGAGGGTGGGCCATGCGGTGGAGGGGAAGAGTGAGGATTGGCTTAGAGCGTGGGCAAAAATGAGGAGGACTAAGCGAAGAGGGGCACAGAAATAGAAATCCCTTATTTCAAAACAATTTAACCTCAAACCTTTTCTATAATTAGTACATAACATCCAGAGCCCCATGTTCATAATTTGCCACTTTTTGAGTTAGTTTGCTATTTTCATGATATTAATTGACTCTCCGACAACTGAAAAGGGCAAAAATCTTTGAGGGTGCAACGAGCTCAAAAAGCAATGAAACTTTGCATGGTGTCTTCATTGGACACCTATAGGTTGTGGTAAAAAAGTGAGATCGTTAGGGCAAAAACTTGATGCACGTCATGTACAAGCCGGACACTCTCCCACCAACTATAAGGGTTTCGAATGAAAACGCCACCCTAGACACACAACTCAATTTTTAAAAATCATTTCAACTCAATGTTGAGGATATCGCTTATCGTTAGCGTCTCAGTCAACTTGGGATTATAGATTAATCGGAAATCGACCGATTAATCAATTTTATTGGTCGACTATTAATCGGCCATTTTTTGCAAATCCTAGGTTCTCAACAGTAAAATATGCTATATTCAACACCAAAAAAATATTGGACAGAAGTGTTACCATGATTCCAATCCTTTGAATCCTCATATAATGGCAAACAAAATAGGACAATAGTACATATTGCATAACAAGGTCCACAAAACACAAATAAACATAGTTTCTGCAAACATAGTGCTATGAATAGGCTCGATTTATCGGTAGATTCCCGATAAACCGCTTGTCAGAGAGATAAATCGGCCCAAACGATAAACGGTGAAGATAAGGCATAATCTTATTGGTCACCCCCCAAGTAGCGATAAATCGTTGTATCAGACGATTTTTTTAACAGTGTTTCAACTTCAAACTTTTTCCATGAGTAATAGACACTACTGGAAGCGCCATTTTAACAATTTGCCACTTTTTGAGTTGGTTTGCTATTTCTCCCGCATTAATTGACTTTTCGGCAACTAAAAGGGTAAAATGCTTTGAGTGTGCAAACGAGCTCAGAAGGGATGAAACTTTGCATGGTTTCTTCATTGTACACCTATAGGGTGTGTTAAAAAATTGAGATCGTTTCGGCAAAATTGATGCGTATTGTGTACAAACCGGACACTCTCCCACCAATTGTAAGGGTTTCGAACGAAACCGCCTCCATACACACACAATTCATTTTTTAATCCTTTAAACTTGAAACTTTTTGCATGAGTAATAGACACTATTGGAAGCCACATGCTCAAAATTTGCCACTTTTTTAGTTGGTTTGCTATTTTTGCAACATTAATTGATTTTCCGGTAACTAAAAAGAGCAAAAAAATTGAGCGTGCAAACAAGCTCGGAAAGGATGAAACTTTGCATATTTTCTTCATTGTACACCTATAGGTTGTGGTAAAAATTTGAGATCATGACGGCAAAAAGTTGGTGCACGTCGTGTACAAACCGGACACTTGATTTTCCACCAAGTGTAAGGGTTTCAAACAAAAACCGCCGCCTTAAACACAATTTTTTTAAAATTATTTCAAATTCAAACTTTTTCCACGAGTAATATACTTCATACTAACATTCAAAAAAAGTTGGAGCGGACCTCACGCATCAAAGTATCTACCACACAAAAAAAATAGATTTTTTTTAAAAAAAATTAGTATTTGTTTTGATTTTTTTCTGAGCGGGAGCAGATGAGCCTGGGCACCGAGTTGGATTTCCGATATATTTCATACTACATTCTAGTGTTGTGGTTATATGTCCTCTTAATCATCCTCTCGACTGACTTCTTACCACTCACTAATTATTCTTATCTTCCTACAATGCATCGACGTCATATTGCATGTGGAGATGACATAATCTATTTGTATAGAATTGATGCATATGGTGGCCAGTTCGTGTGATCTCTACATTGTCGTGGTGTTGTGGGCTTCTTCTTCTACAATGAAATCTTAACAGGTGCCTTGCTAATCTTAAAAACAAAATGTCGTGACTAAGAATATACCTCTTTTTTTCTTCAAAAGGAGGGATAATCCCTTCCCTCTGCTTTGGATGATGCATGCAGCCAAGGGCACATCATTGAAGTAGATTCTTCTTTTCTCTAAAGAAAACCTCTTGCCCTGAAATACATGCAATCCTCCCTCGAAGTCTACTTTGGCTAAATCATTATTATCTATGCTATTTTTAAAACCGGCTTCTTTTTCTTATCGGTTTCTCCCGAGCTGTGAGGAAAACCTTAATATATTAGATTTTGCTTGCGGGCCCAAAAGATAAGAATTAGATTTTACGCCATCCGAGACATAAGATTTTTCTGATTACCACTCGTGAGGACCAAATCGTCATATTTGTTTCTCAAGGGCTTGGTCTTCCAAAGCCCAAGGATTCAACAAAGATGCTCGAGGGCCATGCAATGAAATATAGATTTACATTTTGCCATACATCCATAAGTTTCTTGTACACAACAATCAAGGCGCCATTCAAGCAAATTTTGTACTTATGGAACTGAACTCTAGACTTGAGTCAATTCATGTGATGCAAATTGCGTTGGCAAGCCGGGTGGAGCATGTGTGCCATGCTCGCGCTTGTGTTTGCTTACTTGGGTCGCCATCTATCTAAACAGCTTCATGGCCTTCCCAAGTCGTCGCTTCTCGCCAGATCGATGTTGATGTAGTGGACTCGTCGATTTCGCCAAGACAGGCTCGTCTTGTAATAACTTGTAATTTCCGTGTCAATGGCAAGGGAATAACTTGGTTTGAAATCACCATAAGGACTTGTTTCACACATTGCCCGGTGGACTCTATTAAAAGTTTAAAACCTTGCCGCAGACTCATGACGACTTTGTGTGTTCATCAACTTCTTGCCGGTGCGAGATCGATCGCAGTTGTCGCTCAAACTCATTAAAAAGAACTGAAAATATCTTAGCTGTCAAGGAAGAAAAAATAACGTGCAGATTAAAAGGAGAAAATATATAGTAATAATGATGGGGGTTGTTGATTGGTAGTAGGACGTGATATGATGCACGTCCAAAGATTATTGAGCAGTTCACATCGGGTACGGGCCAGTCTCTGTTTGTTTAGCTTGTGTTTCAAGGAAACCAGGATCATCATCCCTGGTTAATTCAATCGTGGTTTGGTTTGTTCGGCGTAACGCAGGCGGCCGGCCAGCCGCATACTATCGGTGGTGATCACAAGGGCAGGCAGGCAGGGCACACGATCCGCGCCGATCTGAGCACCAAAAGCCGCCACCGGAAACGTTGCAGGGGCAGAGGCAGGCCCGATGGATCCGTCTTTCCTGGCCTAACAGTGCTGCGGGCACGCAAGAGGCAACGAGCAGCTGGATTCTGGGCTTTGAGCATCGGTCCTCACCACATTCTTTCTCATGCAAAGCCATCACGTACTCGAGGAGCCATGGCCACATCCATGCATGCTTCATTGATTGAGCTTGTGCAGCTTAGCTGGTAGGTACGTCGACCGGCGTACCCGACGACCCCGCGGAGGAAAGCGCGCCCGGCAGCTTCCCCAACAGGAACTGCTCGTTCGGCGATGAAAGATTGCATACTGGCATCCTACTTGCGCCCGGCCACTGCCGGTGCTGCTTTGTCGTTTAATTTCCGATGCCTCCATGTGCCGCCTAGGAATCAGATACAAAAATGAAGTTCAGAAGGGGACTGAAAATGTTGAAACATTGTGTGTCTAACATTTAAAGTTTAAAGCCGATATATGAATTGAGATTCAATCTGATTGTGAACACCATGGAATCCAGTTCAACCGGTGAAATGTTTGGTGTCATTCACTTTAATCTAACTAACATTCCAAGAAAAAAAATCTAACATTTTATGGCATGATTGATGGTGTGCCGTTTATCATTATTGTTGATTTTCTTTTGTTTTGTTTTATAACCTTTTGTTTAGAAGAGTTATTTTAACATGTTTTTTAATGAAAACTTTGGCATAATTTTTTAACCATTTTTCTTCTTTTATAGTACTGTTGAGATTGTGAACACCATCGAATCCCGTTCAACCAATAAATGTTTGGTATCATTCGTTGTCGGATGTGTCCCCCCCCCCCCCCCCCCCTTCCCTTTTGCTATAAAAGATCCAATTTTAATCTAACTAAAACTCCAAAAACAATGATCTAACATTATGTGGCATGATCCATGGTGTAACTTTTATCGTTGTTGTCGATGACCTTTTATTTAGAAGAGTTTTAACATATTCTGTAATGGGAATTTTGGCATGTTTTTAGCATTTTTCTTCTTTCATAGTAGTATTTTAACCTTTTGGTTACAACTGTGTGGTAGTGTGGGTCATTGCTTTCGGTCGTGTCCACTCCGAGGGAAGGCCCGTGGAATGCCTATTTGAACAATCAACAAACATTGTAGAGGAGGCTCGTCCCAGTTTCAGACACATAAGGTGTGTTTCGTTTGGGGACCTCCTGTATAACCCTCGTTGGGGCGCCGCCATGTGCCACCCGATGTGATGCCTACGAACGGCTCACTGCATGGTGCAGGAACTGGGCCGCCCCAGTAACCAGTTGTTGCATCATGATGATGTCATGCGCGTATTTTCGTTTGTCTTCACATTTTTATTTTCCTTTTTCCTTGTTTACTTTTGTTTATATTTCATAATATTATATATATAATACAAAAAGAACTTTACATAAGAATTTCAAAAATGTTAATCACACATTAAAAATGTTAAACATGTAAATAAAAATAGTAATCATGTGTAGAAAAAATGTTAGTCCAATAAAAAATGTCGTGTGTTTCAAAAAAGTATGTGCCCTTTAAAAATATGTGTATAAAATATATTAAAAAGGTTTCGTATCTTCAGAAAAATGTACATACCATTTTAAAGAATGGTTCACGAGTTTCCAAAATGGTTCCTGACATTGTCAAAAAAGTATATATACAACATAAAAAAAGTTTTGCATTGTATAAAAAAATTGTACTCCTTCCAATCCATATTACTTGTCACTCACATGGATGTATCTAAGACGCAAATACGTCTAGATACATTCGTTTTAGCGACAGGTAATATGGATAGTAGGGAATGCCACTCAAAAAATGTACATGGCATTTAAAAAATCCAGCGATTAAAAAACATGTTTTGGACATTTAAAAAATATTTACACAATGTAAAAAAAGTGGTCCTGTAGGCTAAAAAATGTTACTTCAATAAAAAAGAGTATTTGGGAAAATTATTACTATGTATTCAAACATGTACTTTAAAAAATGTACATCATGCATTTGAAAAATGTATAAAGTGAATCATAAAATGTTTTCGCATGTGCTCTAACAAATATTGTGTACTAAAAGAAAGAAGACATGTGTGGCAAAAAATGACAAAGACACAAAAACAAAAGCCAACAAAACCGAACGAAACATAGGAAACCAAGAAAGAAACAAATAAAACCAAAGTATAACAAAGAAAGAAAGAAATAAAAATCAATATAGCGAATGATAAACCCAAAAAAGGAAAACTGAAGAAAACCGTGAAAAAACAAATAAAACCAAGGAAAAAATAAAAAGAAACTGAATAAGAAAATAAAACCCAAACCTACACGAACCTACAGCGAAAACCCGAAAACATCACCGAAATAACTAAAAGAATAGCGAAAATCCGCATCTAAGCCTGGGCTCAGATGCTCCCGCTCAGAAAAAAATTCAAAACAAATACTAGAAAAAATAAAAAAAAATCCATTTTTTTGTGGTAGATAATTTGATGCGTGAGGTCTGCTGAAAATTTCAACTCATTTGGATATCTGAGCAGCTCTCGGCAAAAAATACAAATCGGGTCAAAACATTTCGTGAACAATAAACTTTTTTACAGACCCTGATTTTGTCTTTTTTGCAGAGAGCTGCTCAAATGTTCAAACGAGTTGAAATTTTCAGATAACCTCACGCATCAAATTATCTACCGCACAATTGTTTTTTGGAATTTTTTGGAATTTTTCTATTATTGTTTTGATTTTTTTCCTCGGAGCGGGTGCAGCTGAGCCGGGGAGCCAAATTGGCCTTCTCAAAGAATAGAGAAAAATGAAGAAGTAAGGGAAAATTGAACTAAACCGATGGAACAACAAATAAAACCTAATAAGCAGAAACGAAAGAAAATGAAAAAAAAAGGGAAAAACCTAACTACAGGAATGTACAACGCGCATTGAAGGAACATACCTACTGGGCCATCCCACTAGGCATCATTTATATCTCACAATACGGGACGTAAAAACAGCCCTCACGCACGCAGCCCCCTGTGCATGGGCCAGCTGGGCTGCACGGGGTGTCCTGAGCTGTTTGCTGAACTCAGAGTGGTGCAGGTTTGAATCCTGTTTAGAACATAATTTTTTCTTTATGGGGGGTGGGGGGCTCGGATCTTCAAGACATCTATGTTCTTCGTCAATGTTAAGTGATCATAATAGTTTGTGAGAATAAATTTTCTCTGGTATTTTGGCGGTGCCATGAGGTTGGAGAGTTTTCTGTTCTCGCAGATCCGATTATTCAAATCTGATGATTTTATATTGCTGTGTCAAGCTTTTTTGTTGGCCTGATTCTTTGTGGAGGTGAAATCTTTCATCGAGACCATGGTGAAGATATACATTTAAAAAACTTAAACAATGTTAACTCTGCAAAGAAAAATGTTGAGCATGTATTCCATAAAATGTTAATCAAGCATTTAAAAAAATTCAAATGTGTACGGGAAAAATGTGTTTATACTTCCAAAATATTGAATATATATATATATATATATATATATATATATATATTACAAAAAATAATTTACCTTAAAACTTGAAAAAAGATTAGTCAAGAATTTTTAAAATTATAATGTGTATAGAAAAAATATTTTTGAAGTATACAAAAAAATATGTATGAAAAAATATGTATATATAAAAATGTTTCCCATGTATACAAAAAATACAATGTGTATGAAAACAGTTGATCATGTATTTAAAAATGTTAATTAAGCATTTAAAAATGAGAAATGTGTCAAGGAAAATGTATATATATGCTACAAAACATACTATATGTAAAACATATGAATTTTTTATTAATCAGGCATTTGGAAAAGATAATGTTTATAGAATAAATGTTTCTCATGTATTCAAAATATATACAATGTGTATGAAAAAGGTTGATAATGTATTCAAGAATTTATATCAAGCATTTCAAAAAATGTTAATCTTGCAATAAAAAATGTCAATCTAGAATTTGAAAATGTCATTATGTATAGAAAAATTGTTTAGCATGTACCCACAAAAGGTAAATACTGTATTTCAGAAAACGTTAATCAAGCATTTGAAAAAGTCAAATGTATATGAAAAAAATGTTAATCTTGTATTAGGAAAAAGTTTATCAAGCAGTTGAGATTTTTTTTAAAATGTGTATGTAAAAAATGTTAATCTTGTATTTGGAAAAAGTTTATCAAGCATTTGAGATTTTTTTTAAAATGTGTATGGAAAAAATATTGACCATGTATTCAAATAATGTTAATCTTGTATTTGAAAAATGTGAAACGTGTATTAGAAAACTGTATTAGATATATACAAGAATGGAAAATGTGTATGGAAAAAAGTAGACATAAAGACACTTTTTTTGAAAGGTAAGCATTTTTTTAAAATGTTGAAATTGTATTAAAAAGATTTCTAGTGAATAAAAAAATGTTGAATGTTTACTGACAAAAGTTAATTTGGGTTGGAAAGAAATTGGTGAAAATAGACAAGAAAAAAAAAGAAAACAAAAGAAACATAGAATAGCCAAAGTCTAACGAAGAAAGAAAGACAAACGGATGAAAACCAAATTTGTAATGAAGAAAAAAGAAAAACCGAAGGAAAATGTTGAGAAAACAACGGAGTCGAAGGGAAAAATAGAAAACAAAAATATATAAAGTAATATTTCATGTGTAGATGAAAAATGTACATAGAAACAAAGGGGAAAAAGATACAAACAACTCATAATAACAAAAAGAAGTTAATGAAAAAGGTTCTACAACCATTTAAAATCATAAAGATGTCAAAAAACGGACAAGCCATGAAGATATCATGCTATCTATCTTACGATCATGCAAAGCAATACGACAATGAATGCTCAAGTCATGTATATGGTGATGATGGAAGTTAAATGGCAATATATCTCAGAATAGGTATGGAAATGCCATGATAGCTAGGTATGATGGCTGTTTTGAGGAAGATATAACGAGACTTATGTGTGATAGAGCGTATCATATCACGAGGTTTGGAATGCACGGTACCGAAGAGGCTAGAAAATTGCGGAAAGGTGAGAGTGCATATAATCCATGGACTCACATTATTCATAAAGGACTCACACACTTATTGCGAAAGTCTACTATGCATGCCCCTAGGTGGGGGAAGATTGGTAGGAGTTAACCATGGCGCGCCCCCGACCTCCATGCAAAGAAAGACACTCAATAATAAATCATGCTCCAACTTCTTAGCATAACGAGAGACTACACATGCATGCTTCGGGAATCACAAACCTTAATACCAAATCTTACTAAACCACAATCATTCACTAGTACCTCCCACATATTACCATCTCTATATGACTATATCACAAAACTATTGCAAGTAATCAAACATATCATATTCAGTGATCTGCAAGTTTTATGTAGGATTTTATGACTACCCATGTGAATGACCAATTCCTGTTAACTCTCTAAATAGATATAAGTGAACCATGAGAGTTTAATTCTTTCTGCAAAAGATTTACCCGCGCTCTAACAAATTTAAGTGAAGCAAACGAGCATTCTACAAATGACGGATTTCTAGATATAGAGAAACATGCATCCAAACTTGATGTAAGTGAAGCGCTTGAAGCATTCTATAAAGCCACCAAGGACTATCTCACACCAACATGGTGCATTATTAAAATAAAAGTAAAAGGCACACGATGCTCCAAAAATTTACTAGGGATGCCTTGGTCATCCCCATGCTTGAACTCTTTCTTCTTCTCATATAGATACCTCCTCGATCTTTGAACACTTCATCCACACAAAACTTAACCGAACTTTTTATTAACGGGATTAGTACATATAACATCAAATTCCATCATGTACTGATGTAGCACTGATTATAATCAAACATTACCACTACAAGAAATATGTCAACTAGTGACCTTCTGTCAGTGACCCTGGAAGAATTGATCATAGATCTACGACCATTTGAGACCAGTTGGTCAAAAGCTGCTCGAGGGGCTCCAAACCCTCAACTATATCGACCATTTTGGCCAGAAAGGTCGTAATTTCCTTACACGAAATGGTCATAAAGCAGACAACACTGATCCGCTGCCTTATTTCTAGCTGATTACGACCAATATAGATGGCCATAACCTTGTAAATTGTGGTGGATTGCTATGACTAGGCGCCACCTCACCAGTTTTGCCTATGTGTCATGTCCATGTGTCAATGTTTGCCCTAGGTTGTGAAGCAACCTATATTTCTGTCATTCCCAAAATTCCAAAAAAATTGGGCATTCTTTACTATCCAAATCATTGCCTCATGACAATATTCAACTCCATTTGCCTGGTAAATCTTCCTCGGCAAATTTCCAAAGTTTTTGTTCAACTCGAACTGTTGTGAAGGAAGTACTAGCTAGGCATATCCTAATGAGCTGAATTTTTGCCACATCTTCTATATTCCCAAATCATAGCTCTCCACAAAATTTGAGCCCCATCTAACAATACATGCGAGTGTGGCTTCAACATTCATGTTTACATCCCGGTGTGGTACGTTGCAAAGCAAGTGACACCTAGGCTCCTCCATTTGAGCTGCAAATTTTCCAAGATAGTGTCCTTAGTAGATGATCATCCTCGGCCAAAACTCAGGCCCATTGGCCATGTGCATTTCCCGTACCACTAATCAAACACTTGGGGTGCTAATTCATGTTTGAGCATTGTTCGGTCTCCTCGTGAGATTCTTCTGTTGTTATTTTCTTCCAAGCATCTACCTAGGGAGTGCCAAACCTACTAGAGATGCCTAGGCTTCCCAGAACGCATGGCAACGCCACTTGCCACGCTGGTGACCACTTGGCGCATGCTTGAGTCTCACGCTTTGGAGTTGGGGCCCTGGGCCACCGTCCAAACCTCAACGTATCACCACCAAACCATGTATTTATGCTTAAATAGATACTTATGTACCTAGAAATAATTTTTGGAAAAATAAAGAGCAAACTATAAGGCAGCTGCAGTTCAAGTTTGACCCGCTTCCTACTGAATCAACGGAAATTTATCTTTTTCACCAGAGGTGGATAAAACTTTTTACACCCAACCATTTTGTCAATTGTGCATTAAACATGGCATAGTATTTTATAAAATTGATTTGGTCCATTTTTGCAACAATTATTTGGTAGTTCCTTCACAAAAATACCTCATTTCGGGCACTCAAAAAATGGAAAATGAATTTTCCATGCAAAGAAAATGAAAAATCCCTTACGCCACGTTGTTTGGAATTCCAATATGCACCGTTGTGCACAATATGAGATCATTTGAACAAACTATGCCATGAATGTGGCCATAAGATTGATCATCTGGCTTGAAAGCCATGAGTCTTCACGCATGATAGCTCATTTCCGAGAACACTATTTTAAACTAATTGCCGTATTACAAGTTTATTATTTTTCCTAAAGACTTGGTCACATATGATGACACAATGCGAAGGTTTTCTTTTGTTTTGAAATTTTTATGCCTGTTTCAAAATGCGGTCAAAACGGCGGGCTTGACCGTTCCTAGCTAGTTGTTGAATCTTGGAAACCTTTTAATGTTTCTCTGATTAAATAGATAATTATGTACCTAGAAATTATTTTTGGAAAAAATAAAGAGCAAACTATGAGGCAACTGCAGTTCAAATTTGACCTGCTTCCAACTCAATCGGTGGAAATTTGTCTTTTTCACCAGAGGTGGATCAAAACTTTTTACACCCAACCATTTGGTCAATTGTGAATTAAATATGTCCTAGTATTTTAGAAAAAATATTTGGTCCAATTTTGCAACAATTATTTGGTACGTTCTTCACAAAAAAACCTCATTTGGGGCACTCGAAAAATGGAAAATGATTTTTTTGGTCCAAAGAAAATGAAACTTTCCTTAGGCAACATTGTTTGCCATTCCAATATGCACCCTTGTGCACAATATGAGATCATTTGAACAAACTATGCCATGAATGTGGCCATAAGATTGATCATTTGGCTTGAAAGCCATTGATCTCCACACATGATAGCTCGTTTCCGAAAACACTTTTTTAAAATAATTATCGTATTACAAGTTTATTATTTTTCCTGGTAACTTGGCCACATATAATGACTCAATGCAAAGGGTTTCCATTTTTTTGATTTTTTTGAATTTTTTATGCCCGTTTCAAAATGTGGTCAAAACGGCCGGCTTGACCGTTCCTAGCTAGTTGTTGAACCTTTGAAATTTTTTGGTGTTTCTCTGATTAAATAGATACTTTTGTACCTAAAATTTGTTTTTGGAAAAAATGTAGAGCAAACTATGAGTCAGCTGCAGTTCAAATTTGACCTGCTTCCAACTGAATCGACAGAAATTTATCTTTTTCACCAGAGGTGGATCAAAGCTTGTGACACCCAACCATTTGGTCAATTGTGCATTAAATATGGCCTAGTATTTTATAAAATTGATTTGGTCAAAATTTGCAACAATTATTTGGTAGGTCCTTCACAAAAACAAAACCCATTTTGGGCACTCGAAAAATGGAAAATGATTTTTTCATCCAAAGAAAATGTAAACTTCCTAAGGCAACATTGTTTGCCATTCCAATATGCACCCTTGTGCACAATATGAAATCATTTGAACAAATTTTTGTTCAAAATTTCCCCGCTTCCTACTGAATGGGTGAAATTTGTTTTTTTATAAGAGATGGATCAAAGGCTTTTGACATGTTACTATTTGGTCAATTTTACATAAAATGTGGTCTAATATTTTTGAAAAATGGAGTTGTGCTATTTTGGAACAAATATTTGGTAGCTTCTTAACAAAAAAACCTTTTTATGCACTCGAAAAATGGAAAATCATCTTTTTGTGGAAAGAAAATGAAAGCCGTCGAACTATGGCATCATTTGCCATTCTAAGATGCACACTTATGAAAAAAACGAGATCATTTTGACAAAGTATGCCATTGTTATGTTAAAAAAATTCAAAGTTTTGGGTCCAAACTTTTGAGATTCAAGTGCGAGATAGCCGGCCAATGAGACGCGAGGAACCGCTTTCATGCAGAGCACCAAATTGGACGCAATCTGAGCCATCCATCATGCATCCATCCAACGGTGGAGCTTCTCCCAAGAATCAAAAACCCTAACCCACCCACCCACCCTTCCCTCGATCCCTCAGATCTCCACCTGCCGCCACCCCCACTCACCCACTCCCCCTCCCCTCGGTCCCCGAGATCCATCCTCTCCTCTCCCGCAACACCAAACCCGGCCCCACCACCGATCTCCACTCCCCCAAACCGAGCCCCAGCCCCGGCGGTGACCTACTCCCCCACTCCTCAACTGCCCTGGCGACATCCTCTACTTCATACCCGCCGGTGACCTCCGCCTTCCACTCCACCCTCTCCTGCTCTCCATGCCGAAACCCTAGATCGACGCCATGGCCACCTCTCCCTAGCGTCCCTCCCTCCCTCTCTCTCTCTCTCTCTCTCTCTCTCTCTCTCTCTCTCCTGTGGCGTCACTCACCACTTCAACACCGTCGGCGAACACAACCATGGCCTCCACCTCCCTGGCTGGAGATCCACTCAATTCCTCTCCCTCCCCTGATTCCTCTCCAATCTCGCCGCTGGCCGACTACCACCCCCACCGGAGACCACCCTCCCTCCCTCATGAGATGTACATATGTGGCGAGAGGACTGCCGGATCCCTGCCGCGCCAGACCGGTGAGATCCAGCTCCTTTCCAATCCCATGGCCTCCGCGGCGGCGCGAGTCCTCCTCCTCGTTCGCGCTGTCGCCTCCTCCCTCACGGGGCGCACGGACGCCCTTCGGTCGCTGGGCGTCGGCGACGAGGCGGGGGCTGGGGCCGCCGCGCAGGGGGACGACGCCATGGACCTCAACCCCACCAGCTTGGACGCCTTCCTCACGGCCTCGCGGGAGCAGTTTGCTATCGTCGAGTTCTTCGCCCACTGGTCAGTCGCTCCCCGGCTTGATTCGCGTCATTTCTTTATTCCATATGCGGATTGCTTCGATTCGATTTGGTCTGGAATCTCGACATGGATTCGGGATAGCCCGATGGCCTGAGGTGTGGAGGATGGTTTCATGCCGTTGTCGATCTGTCAGTCGCAAATGGAAAATGATTAGTTCGTCTCGGATTTCAGCTACTGAGCATGGTATTAACCCCCTTGTGTGTAGTTCTCTCCATATGTCAGAGCAGCGCGGTTGTACTTTCTCTGTTTATTTCTGAAATCGCCACTGACTGGAACATGATGATTTTGTTAGCCCACTGAAGAATTACCCAACACCTCAATACTCTGCCACACTATGTTGTGTTTCATTCTAGAATCTGTGCTCTAGAATGTTCATTCTAGAATCTGTTCATTTAGGAATATTTGCTGTTTTGAATAGAAACTCATTTCCACATATGTTTTCTATGTTTATTATGTTCTGATTCTGTTTGATCCCGGCCATGAGCTTGAATGGTCTAGTAGTAGAACATCAAGTTAATTTGTAGCAGTGAGGTCACTAAACATCAAGGATAGTAGTAGTCCATTGTCGTGTATGTTGTGGCACTCCAAAGCAGAGCAGAGTAGTGTTCATCCTATGTTAATTACTGTTACAAAGCCACCAAAGCAGAGCAGATCCTTTCGCTCTGCTCTGCTCTCTTTGTTAATTACTATGCTACTCCTTGCTCCTGTATTCTATTAGTACCAAGTCCGCCTTGCCTGTGTATTATATACTTTATTTTTCTTGCTAGAGTACTACAAGAGTAGTGCTATCATGCTGCTGGTGACACTAAGATAATGCACTATTTTATCTTCTCAGCATTGTTGTTCTTACTTACTTGCAAGCTTTTACTATGCAAGGTTCAGTCATGCCATCTTTGCTTGTACTACATGTTAATGTCATCAAAATTCTCACACCAAGTTTGTGAACTGTGGCCAGGTACCAGAGGCTGACCAAGTACTCTATTGACATCTCTAGCTCCCACATGTCGCCCCTGGGCTGTAGCGCCCTCTCGTGGGTGATAGGCATCCTCCTGGTGGCGCCGCTCCAATTAGTATAGTGCTGCTATAGTGTCGAGACATCATGCTATTCAAAACTTTGATAATATGTCATGCACTGTATCCTAAATTCAGGATCTTAAACATTGCTGCAAAGGATAAGTTGTTAGCTTTCACATGTAATTCTATCATTTTCCTAAATTTATATCTCCACAATCATGTGAAAATAAATAAACACTGTTGTCTATTTAAAAAGTTAATTCTATTGGGCAGGGAGGAGCAATGCTTGCAGCTAGGTATCAATTTCATACTTGTTAGTAAAGCTGCTGCCACTTGTAAGGCACATGCATGCTGGGTGTCTTGCCGCAGTTGCAGCCATGCTAATCTTTTCCTATGTGAGATTAGAATTTGAGTGCCATCATTCATCTCTTGGTATCTTGTTCTCTGTGATGACTGTTCATTGTTGAGTGCTATATATATACTTTAGTTGTCATGCAGTGCTTGTTGTTCCATATTTTCTTTATGCACCGATAGCTGTTCAGAACTGTAGTAGTGTAGTTAATTTTTTCAATGATTTGATGTGCATGGAACACTGATTCTTCTTTAATACACTGTCCAAGTCATGATTTTTCTCAACTGGTGCATGTATATATATTTGGGTGCTAGTCAATTAGATAATGTCTGTGATACCATGTCTGTACTATGTGCCAGTGTAGCTGTGCTGATGTTTTGGGTTTCATCTGTGCAGCAGAGGACAAGGGCTTCATGGACAACCAAGGCGCATGGTGCTCGCAAGCGACGAATGGAGTTTGTTCGACATAGGCACGGAGGAGGAGGACAGAGCACCTCTCTTCTTCCATGTTCTTCTCCTTACCTTAACTTCTTGTATGTACCTGTGCTGCAGCTCACCCATGGTCTTGTTTGTCCTGCAGGTTAGTGAGCAGCATTAGGAGGAGGAGCTCAAGAACGACCACCAAGAGGCACCACCGCAGCAGCAGATAGCACATCCATCTTCACCTCCCTCTCCCTCTGCTCCCAATCCTTTTTATTAGAATATATTGAGTACATTCTGTCAACTTGTGTGTCAGTAAGAATATTATTGCTGTTCAAGTATAGTAGCTTCTGTCCAAGTGCTCTTCATCTTGTGTGTCATCTGCAAGGCAATCAAGTTAATTAGATGTTGCTCTTTTCATGTTTTGCTTCATACATACATGCATATGTGATGGCTCCCTGCCTCCCTGCCTGCTACATCTCCGCTTGCATAAATCAAAGAGAAGAAAGAAACACTCAGCTTAAAATAATTGTAATGAGCAACACATGCCTTCATTTTACGGGATGGTCATTGTATCATGATAACTGGATCATGTCTATGCCACATACAAATCATTGAGCAGTGTTCCTGATGGCCTGTTACCTTGAATAATAATGTTGACACGAGCATTTTGGTTGCACGTTTGCGACTTCTTGCTTGAATCCCAAAGCTTCAGATCAACTTGGGGTTCAATGTTTGCTTTCCATTCTTATTGTCCGTCTTAGATCGTTCCCAGTTCACTAAATCAAGTTGCCTGACCTACCTATCAGGCAGGCTCACATAGTTGTACCTGTCGTGTCCTTTCCAGTTGGACATGCGCAAGTTGTGTTTTTACATAAGCTCATTTGAAAATCACATACTAGTAGCAGCAAAGTTTAGTGCAATAGTTGTCTGTCAACGTTCAGTGCCAGCAGCAAAATTCAGTTATGCACAAGCACCATTTAGCAGCAGCATAGGTATATAGCATTCATTTAGCGGCAGAAAAATCCAGTTCATTTTACTCGCCGCTCTCTTTGGCATTTACAGTCTTGGACTCTCTGGCTGCTCCTCCTCTGGCCAATTGTGAAGCGCCCGAGGAGGCCAGCAGCAAGGCAATGCGGCGGGATCGTGCTCCCTTGATCGTCTGAGGCGCCTGCTCTGCTGCTCAAGGTACGATTACCTGTTGATTCCATGGTCTCGATGTTTTTCTCCTACATGGTTCGGAAGGTGAATGTGCCATTTGAGAATTCAGACTGCTGTGGATGTAGCATTAAGCCCCTGGATGTAGCTTTTTTTGGCTTATAAAATGTGTGTGTTCTTTGAATTTGGTGCAAAATCAGTGGTTTGAAGTATTCAGACAAGTAATCAACTGAATTTATTGGCAAACTGATTGACAAATCTGAAGATGCTTTGGCAGTTGGTCAAGGCGCAAAGTGTGTGAGTAGGCCACTGGTTTTCATTATCAGTAAACAGTCGGTTGTTGTGTAGGTTTTTGATACTGTTGTGGTAGCCCCATCGCTGTTGCGTTGAATCTCATGCCAGCGCTAGTGCGCCTGTGGCTTGATGTGATGTGATCTTTATCTGTGTATGTTTTGTTTGATCATATGCTTAGATTATGATTATAAGCATGGTGGTTTGATGATGCTGAGGCGGGCTGTGAAATTGAATTGTCATTCATAACATGCTCTGTTAAACCATGATATAGTTGCTGGAACTGAGCTTAATATTCATGTGTGTATGTGTGTGTGTGTGGAGTAAAGTTGTGGTTTGTGCTGCTCCTTTGTAACATGATGAAACAAAGAATGTCCTTTACTCCTTTACTCCTTTTTTGAATGGAATGTTCATAATATATTGGCTCCAGGTTTTCTAATTCTTATTAGCTGATTCATGTAACAGGGCGTCCGTGGAAGGCCCAGTCCTGACTATTGAAGGAGCTACATGTAGAAGAAGAAAACACTTGTAGACCAGTAATTCCCATACTTGTAGAGCTTGTATCAACTAAGCTTGTATTACGTATAACTTGTAGAACTTGTAAAGCACTGTACATGTAACAACTTGTAGTACGTGTCATTTGTAGAACTTGTACTGAATCTGGTTATTGTTATTTGAAGTATCATGTGTGTCTTTTGCTTGCCAATTTAACTATTGGTTATTTTCTTACTGTTAAATTGAAATATGAAGAATCTAGGCCTAATAACTGGGACCCACTTATCAGAACCTAACAAGTGGGACCTGTTTGACTAGTGGACCCATTTTATAAAAAAAGAAAACTAAAACTGTTGGTACAAAAAGGCCACGGCCCATGAAATAAGAAGGCTGAATTGTTGGGCTTAGCCCATGAAGTCGACCAAAAATTGATAGGAAAAAAATATAAAAAGGCTGAATTAATGGGCCGGCCCATGTAAAACACCTAATCGGACCGGGCTGAATCTTATCAACGACCTTTTCAATTGGTCGCAATTTTGCCACGTCAGATTGCCACGTCAGATCCGATGTGGCCTGGACAGAGAGCTAGTGACCAAAACAGAAGGTCATAGAATCAATGACCTTTTGTTTTGGTCGTGGAATTCCACGACCTTCTCATAGAGAAGGTAGTTAATTTCAGTTTACGACCGCCAGCTTTTGACCTTCTATTTTTGGTCACAAAAAGGTCTCAAATGAAAAACAATGACCTTTTAGTGACCAATAGTGATGGTAGCAAGTTGACATATTTCTTGTAGTGTACGCATTGTATGCTATCGCAATTATATGGCTCCCAAGTCAACGGGGCTCAACAAGATTTCAAATATAAGCAAATAATGCAACTATAACAACAATTTGTGAAAATAGGACAGTCTGTAAAGATGCATATGCTACATATACTTATATAACTCAAACAATTCCGAAAAATTAGGACAAAATAAACAATTTTATAGCATTGTTGTGTAAAAATTTCAATTTTTTTGCATATTCTAGTGAAAAATGTAAATTCACGCACTACAGCAGAAGTTTCTGTTTTTTGCATCGCACACACCAAACAAGCAATTTAAACATCCTAAAGGTAAATCTTGGCACATTATTTTTATAATACAATGGATTTTTACAAGGGGATAATTATTTTTTGTTGAGAAGTTTCTATAATTCAAGATTCACAAAGTTTCCATAAGCGTGAACAAGTTCAAGGGTACCCTCCACTTCAACGGTGCAGCTACACGGGCTAGTTATTTATATTTTAAATTTGTAGATTTTTTTAGAATATAGTTTATGTTAAATAAGAACTAAGAATGAATTCATATAGATCCTAATAAGCTTTCGAAAGTTTATTTTCAAAACAGTATGGTTTTTAATGTAATCATACACCTATATATTGTATTTGAATGTATTCAAAAGCATATTGTGATGTTATTATTAGCAAATGCAGTATGCGTATTTTCTTTGACATGTGCTAAAAGCTCATGCCAAACAAAGTTTATGCAGCAAAAGAAAATCATAGGTCAGTAATGTTCCGAAACTGGAATGCAAATGTGGGAACATATAGTATTCAGACGTTAACACAAATGGAACTAAACACTACTTCCCTGTATATCAGGGGAGGAGCATAATATACATAACCTTACCATTCTACCAAACATGTAGCTAAGCATGAGCCCATGAATTACTGCAATTTTCGTAAGTTCAGAAATACTCCCTTTGTATCAGAATATAAGTCCTTTTTTAATCTAAATCTAGACCAAAAAATGTCTTATACTGTGATACAGACGGAGTACATGGTTTCCTCCTGCATACAGATTCTATATAATCCAAGTGAAACTCCTAAAAAAATTGTACACAGTGAACATCACAAACACAATGACTCTCTGTGCTTTTTTATCCGGATCTTAATTGACCTACATTAGTTGTTGCACCTCTAGTGTAATATTGTCCATAAATTCACCAGTAGCCGTCACTTAATAATTTCTCTAATAATCCAAGAGATCAAGTGGAAGTATTATCAAATGCATCGCAGTGGATGCTGGAGTCATGATATATATGCACACACTTTACAAATATTCCTTCAAATTGCACCCAAATACGTGTATTTTTTGTATTAGAAAAGAGAAACAATAACCTTGGAGTAAAGGGACATGTCACCATGCTTTGTGAATTAGATAAAATCATGGTCTAAAGTAGGTATTAAAAAAGTTGCACCAGCAGGGAAGTACTCCCAAGGTAAAACATAGCAATAGCTTCTACCGACTGAGCTTTATATATTCTAACTTTGTTATGTGAAGTTAATGGCTATTGCGAGGAAACAAATGCCATTTTTTGGCAAAGAAATTATTCATAATAAATATATTGTAAAAATGATTAGTTTAATACTTAATGGCTAGGCAGAACGTACATATTCACATTCGATTGTGGTGTCAGAAAATATAATGCAGGAAAAGAGAGGTACCAACACACACATATTAGAGGAGAGGCTATAAAGGTTACTTGATGAACAAATATACCTTTCTTTGCATCATAGAATATAAGAGATCAGACCATCAACTCCTCAGAACAAAATATAATAAGAAGCATCCAATCCAGTTTAAAAAAGGGACACGTGAGGCATGTACATGCTAGTGAGTCCATTATTCTTCAGGTTTTCCTCTCGGCTTCATCAAAACTTGATGGAAAAACTGAATGCCGGTGACTGGAGAGCAAACGACCATAACTTAAAACATATATCTGATCACATTAAGGGTGTGATTAGTATCATGTAAGCTAAATATTTCTAGCCTAAATGGTAATTCCATTTGTTGACGAAAGGTAATATAATTTTTATGAAAGACTATCTGTTCATTATAAGCTACAACACTTCTTATTAAAGTCTTCGGGACACAAAAAACCAATTAAACTTATAAGAAGCTAAAACAAAAGGGTTGACTAAGCTATCACCATCGAAGTGTACTGTATCATGTACAACAGAAAAATTTCTCCTAGAACAGCAGTTGATGACATGGGCAAACACACAACCTGTGTCAGTAATTGCACTGGGAATATCTGATTTGTGTTAAACATGGAAAAACGAACATGTAGCTCCGCTGTGATGTGCACACCTGCTGTAACGATGATTGATGCGGCAATGTCCTGTCCGGCACCTTTTCCTGCAATCAGCTACCAATATGTTGACATAAAAAGAATTGAGAACCAAGTATCCGGAGCAAACCATGTCATAACTCTTATTATTTACATTGTGCTGGTCAACTGGTCACTGGATTTAATCCTTGTTTCCTAAACACTATCCAAAATAAAATTACAATATAGTTTAATATCATCTAGATCTTTCAATCAGGATAGGCTTGAGGTTGCAGGGATGCCCGCACATCATTGTGTAGTCAGCTAGCTTAGTTTTATATAACTATGCACCTAAGCTAGTAATCTACCGATGAAAAAATACCACAAACACCATGTATATACGTACCTTTGCTCATTGAGGGATTTCTCCTGTGTGTGCCTGAGTGTTGTGTTTATTTTCATCCTATAACACGAATTAGTCAAAGGAAGGCTAGCGAATTGGACTGTCCTCCCAGCTAGATCGGGAAGGAAGTGGAGGTGTCGACCAATCGGAGGGAGGCCGGAGGATTGTATTTGCCTTCCGCCGGCTCATGGAGGAAACGGAGATGTCACGGTGATGGCACGGGAGGAGGGACTGGCGGCTGCTCATGGATGAATAGAAGAGGAGCAGGGAGGAGGAAGAGGACGCATCAGCCTTCAGATCAAGACGGGCTGGTGGGTCTAGTAAAATTTCTTCATGTTTGAGTTGAAAATTGGATTATACAGATTGTATTTGTCTAGGACTCTTAACATGACGTGATGACCACAGATTTAATATTAAAAGACTAAATTTATCCTTTGCATGACAATTAACGTGGTGGCTCCCTTGGTCTTCATGCTTGAGTTGAACTGCGTTGGACTAATCGCATATGTCTAGGACTCTTACCACGATTGCAGATTTCATCTAAACCATAGATTTAACATCCAAAGGCTAAATTGTTAAAGCATGTCAGAAGTCGAATATTCCACTGCATGCCCCTGTAACTATTGTCGATAAGTTTTGCGCATTAACCACGAAAAAGAGGGAATACATGAAAGAATAATTAGGTTTCAAATAGCTACTCAGAAAGATAAATAGCAAGATTTTTTTCCCATGGTTTTTCTGGTAAACCATTGGACCAACCTGACGCCCTTGCATTCTAACATCTAGTCGAGAGTAAAAAAACATTTACATGTCAAGCCCAACTAAAGGAAACTTTAGTCTGTATATAAACCGGTGAAGCAGTATAGTTGTAAGCCTAGAATATAGTGAACATCAGTAGGGTTTTACAAATTATATTACGTATACTAACATATTGTACTGATGTACTTACAGTAGAGGGTGGGAATGCTAAGCATCTTCCAGCTCCGATAGATTCATACTCTCTCAGTATAAGTGGTTGCAGTAGTAGTAAGATATAAAGTTAATGTAAATGAATAGATATGTCTATGTAAAAAAAACCTAAAGATTCTGAGGGACTTGTACCCTCTTGGTGAAGGTTAAATATAAAAATAACATGAACCTACCAATGTCAGACATGAAACTATCAGAGCGAAAGGGAAAAGGCAATCACATAGATAATACTTTATAAGAAAATTAAAAAAACTCACATATGGGAAGCTGTGAGTATGAATCTGTCTATGCCAGATAAAAGAACAACTCTTCGGTTTGTAATTATATTCTTTTCACAATGTTACAACTGTAGGTATAACTCATTGTGGAATTTCAGAATCATGGTGAAGGCATATATGTACAGCCTAATTAATCAACCTACCTGACACACTGTTATAAACAAAAAGACATAAAAGTACTTTCTATTGGTTCTGAAACTGAAAGCACCGTACTATATTTCTATAAGTAGCAGCTATGAATCTAAATGTTGGAACTATTTGAAAAAAATAATCAAGCATGTTGTTAGAAACGGGCTTGGCAAATATGAACATCACAGACACAACTGTACGGAAGATTCATTGAAGATCAGCACAGAGTCCTTTTAACATTCATCATATAGGAACAATCATGTAATTAAAACTTGTACAACTCAAGTGCTCTGTGCTGCTAGATTATTGCAACAGAAACTCTACGACAACTGAGTAGAACAAAGAGATGTTGGTATGAGATGTTGGTATGACCTCTTTACCGTGGAACACAAAATACTATGTGTGAACCAAAAGAAATGTTAAAGACCATACCTTTCAATAAATAATTGATCTCTTGAAGATCTTTATTCACGGACAACTTGCATGCCGCTCCACCACTCAAGTATCTTCACATGTAGAAATTACTGTGTTAGACATGGTTCTTACAAATCTGTGAACTTAAGTTAAATGTCAAATAAATAGAAAAATATTTAAATAATAATCATCATATGTTTACCTAACGTGGCAAGGCAGAATAAGAATATATACCATGCCGATAACTGAAGATTTAGCGTGTATTTAAAAGAAACAACATGCAACATGCAAACCATCTGCATAGGAAACATTACATAAATCTGTCAGTTAACATGGTGTGACATAGAAAAATACCTCTAAACTGAGCTTTCGATAAGAATCGAAAACCTGCATAGAGCTGAACTGGTTTGCCAATGTTTAATTTGTTGTTGTAGCGAACAAAGCCCTGTTATGGGGATTCTATGCTGCTCCCGGAGGTGATGGAGACCACCATAGCTTACTTTCATTTGTCTCCTACACCTCCCAATCAGGATGCTCATAGATAGACATCAAAGAGTACGAATTTTTCTTGGCCAAACAATACAATTAAGCTAACTTATTGGGGTTTTTGTAATGAACTTGGCCGGTTACAGAATAGAAAAATGAATTTTCAGGATATGGGGTTACTTGCCTATGGAGTCTGGTGCAAGACCGCAGGAGTAATGTGCTTCGGACTCAGAACAGTTTTAGAGGAGATGAACTGCTGCACCACCTGCCCGCCATATTTCCTCTGCCCAGCGGCTTCGCCAAAGACCGTAGCCACACGATCTGCATCAAACTGCAGTCGGTGCACCACCTCTAGTTCATTGATTGTCCCAAAAATTGACGCCGGCTTTACAGATTTGCTTGTTCCTTTCGTTGGCACAACACCGCTGCCGCTGCTAGTTGCAGATGCTTTCTCCCCAGATGCAATCACAACAGCCCATACGTACTTTGTGGATAGAAGAAAGTTAATGGACACACAAAGCTAGCACATGCCGTGCTAATTGATTTCGGCGTGGTTGGGGCTGATCGAGGGTACTCAATGGATGGAGAGGAAAAGGGATCCGGGAGAGGCTGGTTGCTTCTTTTCTTACTCCTAAGATGGATCACACCATGGAGGTTTAGGATGGAGGAGAAACTACAGAGGGGACATGCGAGGAGGATGATCCGGGGGAGTAGCGCTCAGCGGCGTTCCTCGCCGATGCGCCGGCGCATCTGTAGTGCAGGCAGGGAGGCACTACGTTTTTTAGCAGCCGATGGAATAAGTCTTTTTCTTGCGTCTAGAATTTTTTTTTTGACGGGATTTTTGCCCACAGTTTGTTATAGAGGGGTCAGCGTGGGATTGTGGGCAAGGACTCCTGGGGTAATTCATCTGACGGCTGTAGATAACTAATAGGGAGATCGGATGGTTAATTTTGTTTACTTCCGAGGATTAACGTGGAGTTTTCGTTGGTGCCTCCAATTAGTAAATATAAATAAAAATATATATAAGATGAGTGTTTTGCTTTGTGTGATTTGGGTGCTAGTGTTTCCACGATTCCGAAAACTTTATGTGATATTCTAGGTTTCCATGATCTTGATGATTGCTCTTTAAATTTGCACCTTGCGGATTCCACCATTAAAAATCCTATGGGAAGGATCAATGATGTTCTTATTGTTGCAAATAGAAATTTGGTGCCCGTAGATTTTATCGTTCTTGATATAGATTGCAATCTTTCTTGCCCTATTATTCTTGGTAGACCTGTCATTAGAACGATTGGCGCGATTATTGATATGAAGGAAGGGAATATTAGATTCCAATTTCCATTTAAGAAAGGCATAGAGCACTTTCCAAGAAAGAAAGTCAAATTACCTTATGAATCTATCATGCGGGCTACTCATGAATTTAGTGCCAAAGATGGCACTCGTTAGATCTATCCGTGCTTTTATGCCTAGGTAGGGGCGTTAAACGATAGCGCTTGTTGGGAGGCAACCCAATTTTATTTTTAGTTTTTGTTTTTTCTCCTGTTTAGGAATAAATAATACATCTACCTTCTGTTTAGATGTGTTTTTATGTTTTAATTAGTGTTTGTGCCAAGTTAAACCTATAGGATCTTCTTGGATGATAGTTATTTGATCTTGCTGTACTTTCCAGAAACTTTCGGTTCACGAAAACAATTGTTAAAAATCACCAGAACGTGATAAAATAGTGATTCCAATTGCTGCTGATCAATAAACAAATTTCCTAGGTCTTCCTATTTTGGTAGGATTTTTGGAGTTCCATAAGTTTGCGTTAGTTACATATTACTACAAACTGTTCTGTTTTTGACAGATTCTGTTTTTCGTGTGTTGTTTGCTTATTTTGATGAATCTATGGCCAATAAAATAGTTTATAATCCATATAGAAGTTGGAATACATTAGGTTTAACACCAAAATAAATAAAGAATGAGTTCATTACAGTACATTATATGGTGGTTTTGTTTTCTTTCACTAACGGAGCTTATAAGATTTCCTGTCGAGTTTTGTGTTGTGAAGTTCTCAAGTTTTGGGTAAAGCTTTTATGGACTATGGAATAAAGGGTGGCAAGAGCCTAAGCTTGGGGATGCCCAAGGCACCCCAAGATATTCAAGGATAGCCAAAAGCCTAAGCTTGGGGATGCCCCGGAAAGGCATCCCCTCTTTAAATCTTCGTTCATTGGTAACTTTACTTGGAGCTATATTTTTATTCGCCACATGATATGTGTTTTGCTTGGAGCGTCGTGTATTATATTAGTATTTGCTTTTTAGTTTACCACAATCATCCTTGCTGTACACACCTTTTGGGAGAAGCCTATTTGATTAGAATTTGCTAGAATACTCTATGTGCTTCACTTATATCTTTTGAGCTTGATAGTTTTTGCTCTAGTGCTTCACTTATATCTTTTAGAGCACGGTGGTGTCTTAATTTTGAAGAAATTATTAGTCTCTCATGTTTCACTTATATTATTTTGAGAGTCTTTTAGAACAGCATGGTATTTGCTATGGTTACAAATTTGGTCCTAGAATGATGAGCATCCAAGTTGGGTATAATAAAAAATATCATAGAAAGTGATGGATGCTATGATCAATTTGATGCTTGATAATTGTTTTGATATATGGAGGTAGTGATATTAAAGTCATGATAGTTGGGTGATTATGAATTTAAAGAATGCTTGTGTTGAAGTTTGTGATTCCCGTAGCATGCACGTATGGTGAACCGCTTTGTGATGAAGTTGGAGCACAATTTTATTTATTGATTGTCTTCCTTATGAGTGGCGGTCGGGGATGAGCGATGGTCTTTTACTACCAATCTATCACCCTAGGAGCATGCGCGTAGTGCTTTGGTTTTTGATGACTTCTAAATTTTTGCAACAAGTATATGAGTTCTTTTGACTAATGTTGAGTCCATGGATTATACGCACCCTTTCACCTTTCCATCATTGCTAGCCTCTCTTGTGCCGCGCAACTTTCGCCGGTAACATACACGCACCATTTACCTTCCTCAAAACAGCCACCATACCTACCTATTATGGCATTTCCATAGCCATTTCGAGATATATTGCCATGCAACATTCCATCGTTCTATTCATATGACGCGCATTACTTTTGTCATATTGCTTTTTGCATGATCATGTAGTTGACATTGTATTTGTGGCTAGGCCACCTTCATAATTTTCATACATGTCGCTCTTGATTCATTGCATATCCCGGTACACCGCCAGAGGCATTCACATAGAGTCATATTTTGTTCTAAGTATCGAGTTGTAATCATTGAGTTGTAAGAAAAATAAAAGTGTGATGATCATCATTTTTAGAGCATTGTCCCAAGTTAGGAAAGGATGATGGTGACTATGATTCTCCCATAAGTCGGGATGAGACTCCGGACGAAAAATAAATAAATAAAAGAAAAAGAAAAGAGGCCATAAAAAAGAGAGAAAAGGCCCAAATAAAAAAATAAAAAAATGAGAGTAAAAGAGAGAAGGGACAATGCTACTATCTCTTTTTCCACACTTGTGCTTCAAAGTAGCACCATGATCTTCATGATAGAGAGTCTCACATGTTTTCACTTTCATATACTAGTGGGAATTTTTCATTATAGAACTTGGCTTGTATATTCCAATGATGGGCTTCCTCAAAGTGCCCTAGGTCTTCGTGAGCAAGCGAGTTGGATGCACACCCACTTAGTTTCTTTTGTTGAGCTTTCATATATTTTATCGCTCTAGTGCATCCGTTGCATGGCAATCCCTACTCACTCACATTGATATCTATTAATGGGCATCTCCATAGCCCGTTGATACGCCTAGTTGATGTGAGACTATCTTCTCTTTTTTGTCTTCTCCACAACCACCATTCTATTCCACATATAGTGTTATGTCCATGGCTCACGCTCATGTATTGCGTGAAAGTTGAAAGAGTTTGAGATTATTAAAGTATGAAACAATTGCTTGGCTTGTCATTGGGGTTGTGCATGATTAAATACTTTGTCTGATGAAGATAGAGCAACAGCCAAACTATATGATTTTGTAGGGATAACTTTCTTTGGCCATGTTATTTTGAGAAGACATGATTACTTCGATTAGTATGCTTGAAGTATTACTATTTCTTATGTAAATATTAACTTTTATTTTGTATCATTTGGATCTGGACATTCATGCCACAATAAAGAAAATTACATTATAAATTATGCTAGGTAGCATTCCACATAAAAAAATTCTTTTTTATCATTTACCTACTCGAGGACGAGCATGAATTAAGCTTGGGGATGCTTGATACGTATCCAACGTATCTATAACTTTTGGATATTTATGGGCTTTATTTTACACATTTATATCATTTTTGGACTAACCTACTAACCGGAGGCCCAGCCCATATTGCTGTTTTTTTTGCCTATTTCAGTATTTCGAAGAAAAGGAATATCAAACGGAGTCCAAACGGAATGAAACCTTCGGGAGCATGATTTTTGGAACAAACGTGATCCAGAGGACTTGGAGTGCAAGTCAAGAAGCAGCCGAGGCTCCCACAAGATAGGAGGGCGCGCCCCCTGTCTCGTGGGCCCCTCGGGCGACCAACGACGTACTTCTTCCTCCTATATATACCTACGTACCCCGAAAACATCCAGGGGACAGACGAAACACAATTTCCACCACCGTAACTTTCTGTATCCGCGAGATCCCATCTTGGAGCCTTCGCCAAGACACTCTGCTTTGGAGGAATCGACCACGGAGGGCTTCTACATCAACACCATAGCCCCTCCGATGAGTTGTGAGTAGTTTACCACAGACCTACGGGTCCATAGTTATTAGCTAGATGGCTTCTTCTCTCTTTTTTGATGTCAATACAATGTTCTCCCCCTCTGTTGTGGAGATCTATTCGATGTAAACTCTTTTTGCGGTGTGTTTGTCGAGATCCGATGAATTGTGGGTTTATGATCAAGTTTATCTATGAATAATATTTGAATATTCTCTGAATTCTTTAATGTATGATTGAGTTATCTTTGCAAGTCTCTTTGAATTATTAGTTTGGTTTGGCCTACTAGATTGATCTTTCTTGCCATGGGAGAAGTGCTTAGCTTTGGGTTCAATCTTGCGGTGTCCTTACCCAGTGACAGAAAGCGTTGCAAGGCACGTATTATATTGTTTCCATCGAGGATAACAAGATGGGGTTTATATCATATTGCTTGAGTTTATCCCTCTACATCATGTCATCTTGCTTAATGTGTTACTCTGTTCTTATGAACTTAATACTCTAGATGCATGCTGGATAGCGGTCGATGTGTGGAGTAATAGAGTAGATGCAGGCAGGAGTCGGTCTACTTGTTATGGATGTGATGCCTATATACATGATCATGCCTAGATAATCTCATAATTATTCGCTTTTCTATCAATTGCTCGACAGTAATTTGTTCACCCACCGTAATACCTATTCTATCTTGAGAGAAGCCACTAGTGAAACCTATGGCCCCCGGATCTATCTCTTATCATATTTTCTTCCAATCTACTTTTATTTGCATCTTTACTTTTTGCTTATATATTATAGAATACCAAAAATATATTTATCTTATCTTACTATCTTTATTAGATCTCACTTTCGCAAGTGGCCGTGAAGGGATTGACAACCCCTTTATCGCGTTGGTTGCGAAGTTCTCGATTGTTTGTGTAGGTGCGTGGGACTTTTGAGGAGCCTCCTACTGGATTGATACCTTGATTTTCAAAAACTGAGGGAAATACTTACGCTACTATTGCTGCATCACCCTCTCCTCTTCGAGGAAAACCAACGCAAGCTCAAGACGTAGCAAACACCCCGAAGAGGTGCGCTTGCCGGAGTGGGTGCTAGGAGTCTCGCTGGTCTTCTTCCCCCCCCCCCCCCCGCCCCCCGGGGCTCCGTTGGCAGGAGCAGGTACCTTAGCGGCAGCTGCTGCAACTGCTTCCCGATAGAGTTGTTTAGCACAGATCAACGCATCTTTCTTGTCGGAGGGGACGGTGATGATGTTCATCGGCCCGGGCATCTTCAGCATGTTGTAGGCGTAGTGTGAAGCCGCCATGAACTTGGCGATCTTAGGACCGAGGATCCTGTTGTAAGGCAAGGGGATCTCGGCTACATCAAAAACAATCCTCTCCGTCCTGTGGTTCAGCTCGCCTCCAAATGTCACAGGCAGCGTAATCTTTCCCTTTGGCTGGCTCCTCCCCGGGTTAACCCCTTGGAACGTACCCGTCTCCTCGAGGTCCCCATCGGGGATCTGCAATCTTTTAACCACAACAGGCGATATCAAGTTCAGGCCAGCCCCGCCATCGACCAACATCTTTGTCACCTTGAGGTTGCGGATTGTTGGTGAAACCAACAACAGCAAGCACCCGACCGCAGTGGTGCGGCCAGGGTGATCCTCGGTGTCGAAGATGATGGGCGTGCTAGACCATTTCAGCGGCTCCGTGCATCGAACGGTGGTTCGACCGCTGTAATATCCCGCGCCCACTGCTTGAGTTGGCGGTGGGATGAATGCAGCAAGGCGCCACCATCGACGCACATGGCCTCTGTGGCTTTCTGAAACTCGTGGTCGCCGGACTCGTCGTCCTCGTCATGATAATCGTCTTTCTGCTTCTTGTTGCGGCCCCGAGCGGGCCTCTCTTGCTATTTATCTTTACCGCGGCGGCTTGCTTGGCCGTCACGCTTCTTGCCGGATCCCTCGGCACCATCCTGGCCCTTCTCCTTGTCCTGCCTATCATATTCAGCCTTTTGCTTCTCGGCGAGCAGCTCAACTTGTCGGCAGTTCTGGAGGTCATGGCCCTTGGTGCGATGGATCTTGCGATTGCTTGTCGGAGTTCCACGGCTTCTCGGCAGCCGCCAAGGCCGGCAGGTGACGCACCGGAAATCTCCTTGCGGGTAAATGCGCCTTGGTTTTCTTGGCGGTGCCGGCGTCATCAGATCCCTCGACGGCAAGCACAGCTTTAGCCTTACGCTTCCTGTTACGGCGCCGACTTTTCCTCACCGGGTCGGCAGCATCCTCATCTGAAGAGTCGGTTTCCACGCCGGCATCTTCGCCGGGGTACTTCCTTCCCTCTTCAGCCCGGGCACATCTGTCGGCAAGAACGTAGAGATCCGCCACATCTTTCACCTTGTTCATCGCCAGCTCTTCGCGCATTTTGCGGTTGCGCACATTCTGATGGAACGAGCTGATGATGGCGGCAGGATGAATATCTGGGATATTGTATTGTACCCGGCTGAATCTCTGTATTTACTTGCGCAGACTCTCACCTTCCTTCTGGGGAATGACATGCAAGTCGCTTGCTTGGCCATGAGCTTGGTGACATCCCGTAAAGGCACCAACAAACTCATGGCATAAATCCGACCAAGAAGAAATAGAATCTACTGGCAAGTGCATCAACCATGACATGGCGTTGGGCTTAAGGGCCAATGGGAAGTAATTCGCAAGCACCTTATCGTCGCGGGCTCCGGCAGCTTGCATCGCGATGGTGTAGATGCTGAGGAACTCCGACGGGTGGGTCTTGCCGTTGTACTTCTCGCCAACGTCAGGCTTGAAGGTACGGTGAGTGGGCCACTGGAACTGCCGCAGCTCACGGGTAAAAGCCGGGCAGCCTACCTCGTAAGGTAAACCTCCAGGGCTTACCGGAGCCGGGTGGTTCACAGCAGGCCCTGCTCGCTTGTCTGACTGGTGACGTGTTTCGCGGCGGCGCGCAATGGTGGTTCGAGCGTCTTCATGGGCTTGCTCCGGAACTTGGCGTTGGTCGCAGCGGGTCCGTGGGTCGGACGACGCCACGAAGATGTCGTCACACGTGTCGCCGCGACGGGTCAACGTCCGTGGCAATTGGCGGGGAGGAGAGTGTACCGTGGCCGCAGCGCCACCAATCCTCCCGCCACCAGCGTGTGGTGTTCCTCCGGAGCGTTGGCCCGAAGGGCCCGTCGGCCTTGGTTCGCCTTTGTTGGCGACGGCAACGAGGCTCTGGATGGTGGCTCTCCATTCGTCGAGCTTCCCCGCAGCGGGAGGGAAGTCGAGGAGCAACTGCGCGCGCTAGGGCCTCTGCCGGTGTCGGCGGTGGCGAAACCTGCACGGACCGCGATGCGCTTCGACTCCTAACCACGTTAGAAGGAGCTCTATCATGGTCCCACGGTCGCATGCCGTTTTCGCCAGTGCCTCGGCAAGCGGGCGGGTCTCCTGCGTCCCGTGAGTGACATTCGTGACTCTTCCCGCGGCGGCACCCAGGACCTTCGGCATGATGACGCCGTTCGTCGCGCGCGGCCTGAGAGGAGCGCGCTGTGGGCGCCGGTGTGGGTGTCTTCGAGGCCACCGCATCTCCTTCGGGCGGGGCGACGGCGCCTTTGGAGGGCCCCGCGCCGCCTGCGGAGGGCCTGGCTCCATCTTTGGAGTTGGCGATGTGCGGCCCGTTGCCAGGCACAAGAACTTCACCGCCTTCCAAGCTCCGGCGACTGGGGTGGTGTTGGTGCTCGCGAGCCGCGCCCCTGGTCCTCTCTGCGACCGGTCCGCTGCTCGCCCGCGTCAGGGCAGGCCGTTCGGCTCCCGACGAGCCGACCACCACCGTCATCTTCTTCTTGGGCGCCATGGCGATGAAGAAAACGCCGGACTAGCTGTTAAAGCCGATTCTCACAACTGCACCCCCTACCTGGCGCGCCAAAGATGTCGGTGGGAACGACACCTATGGGATCACAAGGATCCCTACTGCGGTTGCGGGGCGCGGGGTTGAGAGAAGAGCGGATCTGACAGAGAGTCCATGGTTCGTTTATCCAGGTTCGGGCTGCGAGGATGCGTAAAACCCTAGTCCTGCTTTGGTGGATGTATTCTGAGTTATTGAGCTAGCTACGGGGTATAACGAGCTCCAAAAAACCGAATCCTTCTCCTGGTCGCCTCGGGCCTCCTTTTATAGGAAAAGGTGTTGCCACAGTGGCAAGCAGGAGGTGGAAAGGCTACAGTGCCGTGAGGTTATCCCTCGTATTACAAGACAAGATGCATTTGATGCATCGCTTAGGTGTCCTCTTGCTTTATTGGGGACAGGAGCGAGGCCTGTCCCATTCGTCGCCGCTCCTCCTTGCTTCGACACGCGCCCTGGCCAGCGATGCATGTGGTGCCATGGAGTCAGGCAGGCAGCTGAGGTGGCGCGATGGTGGAGCCTCCAGGAAGGGTAGCACGCAGGTGCCTGCCCAGCTGGTTGGGTCGGCAGCTGCGTGTGAACAGCGGTGGAGATTTGGTTGGTGCAGGTCTGGCAGCGGCCCTGCTGGTGCGCCTGGCGAGGGCCTTGCCGGGTGGTCCGGCAAGGGTCTTGCCGAGGCGCGTAGGCGTCCCCGGCAAGGATCTTGCCGGGGGTCTTGTGGGTTTCTTCGGTGAGGATGATTGCCTTCCTATCCTCACTTGATCTTGATTATTCTTTGTCTTCACAAAGATCTGCATGCCACCACGGAGGTGCCTCCC
The DNA here is from genome assembly GCA_021605145.1 of Aegilops bicornis. Classification (NCBI taxonomy): domain Eukaryota; kingdom Viridiplantae; phylum Streptophyta; class Magnoliopsida; order Poales; family Poaceae; genus Aegilops; species Aegilops bicornis. The sequence continues at coordinate 776,570,511 of CM038671.1, read as the reverse complement.
GAGCCCTGTCCCAATGCGTCTGTTTGAGCATTGGTGGGCTCAAGGGTGGCTCGCTCGGCTGGCGTGGGCGGGCTGCCCCGGCAAGGGTCTTGCCGGGGCCACTGAGGCTGCCCCGGCAAGGGTCCTTGCCGGAAAAACCTGCTTTGCCCATCTGATCCTTGTGGCCTTGGTCCTTGTCGTCGCTTTATTTGTCTTGTGCCTTCAGCCTCTCTCCGGCCTCCCTTCCCTGTCGTGTGATGCGTGGCCGTGGCGAGCGGCTCTGACTACCCGTGCACAAGTAAAGGGGTCAAAAGGAGAGCCCCTACTTTTGCACACCGACAGGTTGTCTCACTAGTAGCACTTTCTTTAAAGCCATTAAGCTAGGCATACAGTGCTCAAGTAATTGATCCACCCAGATCCCAAGGTATATCAATGTCAATTTTAATTAGCAATTATTTGTATTTTAGTAGTGAGCACAAAGCAACATATATCACATAACAATGGAGTCTAACTCTCTTCATATGCATCGGCATGTCATAAAAGAATAATTCATGCACATCAAGTGAAGGCCAATGCATAGTATAAACAATTTCTTGCAATTTTATCGTATTGGAAACTTAGAGAGGTGGAGATGTAGTTCCTCACTCATAATAATTGCAAGTAGGAGCAGCAAGCACGTGCATATTATATTCATCAAAATCATGATGCGTAATTAAAAGGCAACCCATCAATATATTCCTTAATAAGCGCAAACTTCTTCCATATAGTGTAGTTGGGAGAATTCAAAAATATAACAGGACTATCATGTGCGGGTGCAATAGCAACAATTTCATAACGAACTATAGCAAGTTCATCTCCATAAGCATAATTCATATTGGCATCATGGCCACAAGCATAGCAAGCAACAAGTTCATCAAAAAGGGATATTTCAAATGAATCAACGGGATCATAGCAATTATCATAGCATTCATCCTTCGGTAAGCACGAAGGGAAATTAAACAATGTATGAGCTTAAGAGTTACTCTCATTAGAAAGTGGGAATGGGTAGATAATCCACCCTTCCTCCTTTTGGTCTTCGCTCTCCTCCTCATCTTTTTCATCTAATGAGCTCACAATTTCAGCAATTTCTTCTTCCATAGATTCCTGCAAAATATTAGTCTCTTCTTGGACAGCAGAGACTTTCTCAATAAATTCATCAATATCGGAATTGTATTTATAATTTTCATAGCAATAGTAAGTATATCAACAAAATTAGATCTATAAATATCATCATCACAATCTTCAAACTTTTCAAACAAAGATTCAATTTCATAAGCACCCTTAAAAGCAACAAATTCTTCTATTCGTTGCACATCATAGTAATCATATCTACCGTTAGCATACGAAGCCAATGTTTCATTATCATTAAATTCACATGAAAAGGGAAGGTGTGGAGCCTTCATCCTAGAGCAATAAGTGTAATCATGTCTCAAGCATAAATTCCAAGCATACCATTGCAAACAATCAATTTGATCCCATAAGAGTTTCCCTTTTGGAGTCAAGCGATAATCCCTCAAGTATTCACGTTGATCCAACATGTCTCCCATTATCAAGTTGAATTGGGTTTTCTCAGGATTACCAAAGTAGTGTTTAATATTTTCTACATAACGAGCATCGAGGGTTTTAGGAGGTCCCCCATCTCCATGACTAGCAAGTACAACTACTTTTTTGGTGTCTCGTGTTCCATATCCATAACAAAGATAGAGAACAACTTAGAACAGAAAATAAAACTACTTAGTGATAAAGAAAACAAGCACACACGAGGATATTCACCCCACGCTATTGCTCGCCGACAACGGCACTAGAAAGAGGTCTTGATAACCCATAAGTGTAGGGCATAAACTGTAGTCTTTTCGATAAATAAGAGTGTCGAACCCAACGAGGGGCTAAAGGTAGGTTTATATTCCCTTCAAGTTATATTGACCACTGATACAACTCTACGCATACTTAAAGTTCGCTTTACCTAGAACAACTATGAAACTATTTTGTAGGTGATATGATAGGTTTGCAAGATAATAAAGAACACACAAATAAAACTTAGCGGTTGTTTATATAAAGAAACAATTAAGTTAGTTTTAGTAGAGAGATTTTTGTGACACAAAGAGAAGGATTTTGTCCCTAGGCAATCGATAACTAGACCGGTAATCATTATTGCAATTTTATACGAGGGAGAAGTGTTGGGGAACGCAGTAATTTCAAAAAATTTCCTACGCACACACAGGATCATGGTGATGCTTAGCAACGACAGGGGAAAGTGTTGTCCACATACCCTCGTAGACCGAAAGCGGAAGCGTTAGCACAACGCGGTTGATGTAGTCGTACGTCTTCACAATCGACCGATCCAAGTACCGAACGTACGACACCTCCAAGTTCAGCACACGTTCAGCTCGATGAAGTCCCGCGAACTCCGATCCAGCAGAGCTTCACAGGAGAGTTCCGTCACCACGACGGCGTTATGACGGTGATGATGTTGCTACCTACGCAGAGCTTCGCCTAAGCACCGCTACGATATGACCGATTAGAATATGGTGGAGGGGGGCACCGCACACGGCTGGGAGAGATCAACAGATCAACTTGTGTGTCTAGAGGTGCCCCTTTGCCCCCGTATATAAAGGATGGAGGAGGGGAGGCCGGCATGCCCCTAGGGGGCGCCAGAACTGTGGAGTCCTACTAGGACTCCCTAGTCCTAGTAGGATTCCTCCTCCCACATGGAATAGGAAAAATGGAAGGGAAAAGGAGAAGGAAGGAAGGGGGCGCCCACCTTCCCTAGTCCAATTCGGACCATACCATGGGGACGGGTGCGGCCACCTTTTGAGGCCTTTCTCTCCTTTCCCGTATGGCCCATTAAGGCCCAATACAAATTCCCGTAACTCTCCGGTACTCCAAAAATACCCGAATCACTCGGAACCTTTCCGATGTCCGAATATAGTCATCCAATATATCAATCTTTACGTATTGACCATTTCGAGACTCCTCGTCATGTCCCCGATCTCATCCGGGACTCTGAACTACCTTCAGTACATCAAATCACATAACTCATAATACAAATCGTCAGCGAACGTTAAGCGTGCGGACCCTATGGGCTCGAGAACTATGTAGACATGACCGAGACACATCTCCGGTCAATAACCAATAGCAGAACATGGATGCTCATATTGACTCCTACATATTCTACGAAGATCTTTATCGGTCAAACCGCATAACAACATACGTTGTTCCCTTTGTCATCGGTATGTTACTTGCCCGAGATTCGATCGTCGGTATCTCAATACCTAGTTCAATCTCGTTACCAGCAAGTCTTTTTACTCGTTCCGCAATGGATCATCCCGCAACTAATTCATTAGTCACATTGCTTGCAAGGCTTAGAGTGATGTGCATTACCGAGAGGGCCGAGAGATACCTCTCCAACAATCGGAGTGACAAATCCTAATCTCGAAATACGCCGACCCAACAATTACCTTCGGAGACACCTGTAGAGTACCTTTATAATCACACAGTTATGTTGTGACGTTTGGTAGCATAGAAAGTGTTCCTCCGGTAAACGGGAGTTGCATAATCTCATAGTCATAGGAACATGTATAAGTCATGAAGAAAGCAATAGCAGCATACTAAACAATCAAGTGCTAAGGTAACGGAATGGGTCAAGTCAATCACATCATTCTCCTAATGATGTGATCCCGTTAATCAAATGACAACTCATGTCCATGGCTAGGAAACGCAACCATCTTTGATTAACGAGCTAGTCCAGTAGAGGCATACTAGTGACACTCTGTTTGTCTATGTATTCACACATGTATCATGTTTCCGGTTGATACAATTCTAGCATGAATAATAAACATTTATCATGATATCAGGAAATAAATAATAACTTTATTATTGCCTCTAGGGCATATTTCCTTTAGTCTCCCACTTGCACTAGAGTCAATAATCTAGTTCACATCGCCTTGTGATTTAACATCAATAGTTCACATCTTTATGTGGTTAACACCCATAGTTCACATCGATATGTGACAAACACCCAAAGGGTTTACTAGAGTCAGTAATCTAGTTCACATCACTATGTGATTAACACCCAAAGAGTACTAAGGTGTGATCATGTTTTGCTTGTTAGATAATTTTAGTCAACGGGCCTGTCACATTCAGATCCGTAAGTATTTTGCAAATTTCTATGTCTACAATGCTCTGCACGGAGCTACTTTAGCTAATTGCTCCTACTTTCAATATGTATCTAGATCGAGACTTAGAGTCATCTAGATCGGTGTCAAACCTTGCATCGACGTAACTCTTTATGGCGAACCTTTTGTCACCTCCATAATCGAGAAACATATCCCTATTCCGCTAAGGATAATTTTGACCGCTGTCCAGTGATCTACTCCTAGATCACTATTGTACTCCCTTGCCAAATCCAGTGTAGGGTATACAATAGATCTGGTACACAGCATGGCATACATTATAGAACCTGTGGCTGAGGCATAGGGAATGAGTTTCATTCTCTTTCTATCTTCTGCCGTGGTCGGGCTTTTAGTCTTACTCAATTTCACACCTTGTAACACAGGCAAGAACTCTTTCTTTGACTGTTCCATTTTGAACTACTTCAAAATCTTGTCAAGGTATGTACTCCTTGAAAAAACTTATCAAGCGTCTTGATCTATCTTTATAGATCTTGATACTCAATATGTAAGCAGCTTCACCGAGGTCTTTCTTTGAAAAACTCCTTTCAAATACTCCTTTATGATTTCCAGAAAATTGTACATTATTTCCGATCAACAATATGTCATTCACATATATTTATCAGAAATGTTGTAGTGCTCCCACACACTTTCTTGTAAATACAGGCTTTACCGCAAGTCTGTATAAAACTATATGCTTTGATCAACTCATCAAAGCGTATATTCCAATTACGAGATGCTTGCACCAGTCCATAGATGGATTGCTGGAGCTTGCACATTTTGTTAGCACCTTTAGGATCGACAAAACCTTCTGGTTCCATCATATACAACTCTTCTTTAAGAAATCCATTAAGGAATGTAGTTTTGACATCCAATGCCAGATTTCATAAAATGTGGCAATTTGCTAACATGATTCGGACAGATTTAAGCATCGCTCTGGTGAGAAAATCTCATCATAGTCAACACCTTGAACTTTGTCAAAACCTTTTTCGACAAGTCTAGCTTTGTAGATAGTAACACTACTATCAGCGTCCGTCTTCCTCTTGAAGATCCATTTATTTTCTATGGCTTGCCGATCATCGGGAAAGACAACCAAAGTCCACACTTTGTTCTCATACATGGATCCCATCTCAGATTTCATGGCCTCAAGCCATTTCATGGAATCTGGGCTCATCATCGCTTCCTCATAGTTCGTAGGTTCATCATGGTCTAGTAACATGACCTCCAAAACAGTATTACCGTACCACTCTGGTGCGGATCTTACTCTGGTTGACCTACGAGGTTCGGTAGTAACTTGATCTGAAGCTTCATGATCATCATCTTTAGCTTCCTCACTAATTGGTGTAGGTGTCACAGGAACCGGTTTCTGTGATGAACTACTTTCCAATAAGGGAGCAGGTACGGTTACCTCATCAAGTTCTACTTTCCTCCCACTCACTTCTTTCGAGAGTAACTCCTTCTCTAGAAAGGATCCAAATTTAGCAAAAAAAGTCTTGCCTTCAGATCTGTGATAGAAGGTGTACCCAACTGGTTCCTTTGGGTATCCTATGAAGACACATTTCTCCGATTTGGGTTCGAGATTATAAGGTTGAAGCTTTTTCACATAAGCATCGCATCCCCAAACTTTAAGAAATGACAGCTTAGGTTTCTTGCCAAACCACAGTTCATATGGTGTCATCTCAACGAATTTAGATGGTGCCCTATTTAACGTGAATGCAGCTGTCTCTAATGCATAACCCCAAAATGATAGCGGTAAATCAGTAAGAGACATCATAGATTGCACCATATCTAATAATGTATAGTTACAATGTCCGGACACACCATTACGCTGTTGTGTTCCGGGTGGCGTGAGTTGCGAAACTATTCCGCATTGTTTCAAATGAAGACCAAACTCGTAACTCAAATATTCACCTCCACGATCAGATCACAGAAACTTTATTTTCTTGTTACGATGATTTTCCACTTCACTCTGAAATTATTTGAACTTTTCAAATGTTTTAGATTTATGTTTCATCAAGTAGATATACCCATATCTACTGAAATCATCTGTGAAGATCAGAAAATAACGATACCTGCCGCGAGCCTCAACACTCATCAGACTGCATACAACAATATGTATTATTTCCAACAAGTCTGTTGCTCGCTCCATTGTTACGGAGTCTTAGTCATCTTGCCCATGATGCATGGTTCGCAAGCATCAATTGATTCATAATCAAGTGATTCCAGAAGCCCATCAACATGGATTTTCTTCATGCGTTTTACACCAATATGACCTAAATGGCAGTGCCACAACTAAGTTGCACTATCATTATTAACTCTGCATCTTTTGGGAGTGTGCGATGGTGATCATATCAATCTTGGAACCACTTCCAACACACATCGTTACTTCACCCTTAACTAGTCTCTTTTCATTCTGCAACTTCCGTTTCGAGTTGCTTCTCTTAGAAACTCAACCAGTATCAAATACCGAGGGGTTGGTATAAACACTAGTAAAGTACACATCAACAACATGTATATCAAATATAGCTTGTTCACTTTGCCATCCTTCTTATCCGCCAAATACTTGGGGTAGTTTTGCTTCCAGTGACCAGTCCCTTTGCAGTAGAAGCACTTAGTCTCAGGCTTAGGTCCAGACTTGGGCTTCTTCACTTGAGCAGCAACTTGCTTGCCGTTCTTCTTGAAGTTTCCCTTCTTCCCTTTGCCCTTTTCTTAAAACTAGTGGTCTTGTCAAGCATCAACACTTGATGCTTTTCTTGATTTCTACCTTCATCGATTTCAGTATCACAAAGAGCTTGGGAATCATTTCTATTATCCCTTGCATATTATAGTTCATCACGAAGTTCTAGTAACTTGGTGAAAGTGACTAGAGAACTCTGTCAATCACTATGTTATCTGGAAGATTAACTCCCACTGATTCAAGTGATTGTAGTACCCAGACAATCTGAGCACATGCTCACTGCTTGAGCTATTCTCCTCCATCTTTGAGCTATAGAACTTGTTGGAGACTTCATGTCTCTCAACTCGGGTATTTTCTTGAAATATTAACTTCAACTCCTGGAACATCTCATATGGTCCATGACGTTCAAAACGTCTTTGAAGTCCCGATTCTAAGTCGTTAAGCATGGTGCACTAAACTATCAAGTAGTCATCATATTGAGCTAGCCAAACGTTCATAACGTCTGCATCTGCTCCTGCAATAGGTCTGTCACCTAGCGGTGCATCTAGGACATAATTCTTCTGTGCAGCAATGAGGATAATCCTCAGATCACGGATCCAATCCGCATCTTTGCTTCTAACATCTTTCAACTTAGTTTTATCTAGGAACATATCAAAAATAAAACAGGGGAGCTAAACGCGAGCTATTGATCTACAACATAGATAAGCAAGATACTATCAGGTACTAAGTTCATGATAAACTTAAGTTCAATTAATCATATTACTTAAGAACTCCCACTTAGATAGACATCTCTCTAATCATCTAAGTGATCACGTGATCCAAATCAACTAAACCATGTCCGATCATCACGTGAGATGGATTAGTTTCAATGGTGAACATCACTATGTTGATCATATCTACTATATGATTCACGCTCGACCTTTCAGTCTCGGTGTTAGAGGCCATATCTGCATATGCTAGGCTCAAATGCAGTTTAACTTGAGTATTCAGCGTGTGCAACTGTTTTGCACCCGTTGTATTTGAACGTAGAGCTTATCACACCCAATCATCACGTGGTGTCTCAGCACGAAGAACTTTCGCAACGGTGCATACTCAGGGAGAACACTTATACCTTGAAATTTAGTGAGATATCATCTTATAATGCTACCGTCGATCTAAGTAAAATAAGGTGCATAAAAGATAAACATCACATGCAATCAATATAAGTGATATGATATGGCCATCATCATCTTGTTCTTGTGATCTCCATCTCCGAAGCACTGTCACGATCACCATCGTCACCGGCGCGACACCTTGATCTCCATCGTAGCATCGTTGTCGTCTCGCCAACTTATGCTTCTACGACTATCGCTACCGTTTAGTGATAAAGTAAAGCATTACAGGGCGATTTCATTGCATACAATAAAGCGACAACCATATGGCTCCTGCCAGTTGCCGATAACTCGGTTACAAAAACATGATCATCTCATACAATAAAATATGGCATCATGTCTTGACCATACCACATCACAACATGCCCTGCAAAAACAAGTTAGACGTCCTCTACTTTGTTGTTGCAAGTTTTACGTGGCTGCTACGGGCTGAGCAAGAACCGTTCTTACCTACGTATCCAAACCACAACGATAGTTTGTCAAGTTAGTAATGTTTTAACCTTCTCAAGGACTGGGCGTAACCACACTCGGTTTAACTAAAGTTGGAGAAACTGACACCCGCCAGCCACCTGTGTGCAAAGCACGTCGGTAGAACAAGTCTCGCGTAAGCGTACGCGTAATGTCGGTCCGGGCCTCTTCATCCAACAATACTGCCGAACCAAAGTGTGACATGCTGGTAAGCATTATGACTTGTATCGCCCACAACTCACTTGTGTTCTACTCGTGCATATAACATCTACGCATAAAACCTGGCTCGGATGCCACTGTGGGGGAACGCAGTAATTTCAAAAAAATTCCTACGCACACACAGGATCATGGTGATGCATAGCAACGAGATGGGAGAGTGTTGTCCACATACCCTCGTAGACCGAAAGCGGAAGCGTTAGCACAACGCGGTTGATGTAGTCGTATGTCTTCACGATCCGACCGGTCCAAGTACTGAACGTACGACACCTCCGAGTTCAGCACACGTTCAGCTCGATGACGTCCCGCGAACTCCGATCTAGCAGAGCTTCACAGGAGAGTTCCATCAGCACGACAGCGTGATGGCGGTGATGATGTTGCTACCGACGCAGGGCTTCGCCTATGCACCCCTATGATATGACCGAGGTGGAATATGGTGGAGGGGGGCACCGCCCACGGCTGGGAGAGATCAACAAATCAACTTATGTGTCTAGAGGTGCCCCCTTGCCCCCGTATATAAAGGATGGAGGAGGGGAGGCCGGCCAGCCCCTAGGGCGCGCCAGAAGTGTGGAGTCCTACTAGGACTCCCTAGTCCTAGTAGGATTCCTCCTCCCACATGGAATAGGAAAAAGGGAAGGGTAAGGGAGAAGGAAGGAAGGGGGCGCCCACCTTCCCTATTCCAATTCGGACCAGACCATGGGGAGGGGTGCGGCCACCTTTTGAGTCCTTTCTCTCCTTTCCCGTATGGCCCATTAAGGCCCAATACGAATTCCCGTAACTTTCCGGTACTCCGAAAAATACCCGAATCACTCGGAACCTTTCCGATGTCCGAATATAGTCGTCCAATATATCAATCTTTACGTCTCGATCATTTCGAGGCTCCTCGCCATGTCCCCGATCTCATCCGGGAGTCCGAACTACCTTCGGTACATCAAATCACATAACTCATAATACAAATCATCACCGAACGTTAAGCGTGTGGACCCTACGGGTTCGAGAACTATGTAGACATGACCGAGACACATCTCCGGTCGATAACCAATAGCAGAACCTTGATGCACAAATTGGCTCCTACATATTCTACGAAGATCTTTATCGGTCAAACTGCATAACAACATACGTTGTTCCCTTTGTCATCAGTATGTTACTTGCCCGAGATTCGATTGTCGGTATCTCAATACCTAGTTCAATCTCGTTACCAGCAAGTCTATTTACTCGTTCCGCAATGCATCGTCCCACAACTAACTCATTAGTTACATTGCTTACAAGGCTTATAGTGATGTGCATTACCGAGAGGGCCCAGGGATAACTCTCCAACAATCAGAGTGACAAATCCTAATCTCGAAATACGCCAACCCAACAAGTACCATCGGAGACACCTGTAGAGTACCTTTGTAATCACCCAGTTACGTTATGACGTTTGGTAGGACAGAAAGTGTTCCTCCGGTAAACGGGAGTTGCATAATCTCATAGTCATAGGCACATGTATAAGTCATGAAGAAAGCAATAGCAACATACTAAAAGATCAGGTGCTAAGCTAACGGAATGGGTCAAGTCAATCACATCATTCTCCTAATGATGTGATCATGTTAATCAAATGACAACTCATGTCTATGGCTAGGAAACGTAACCATCTTTGATTAACGAGCTAGTCCAGTAGAGGCATACTAGTGACACTCTGTTTGTCTATGTATTCACACATGTATCATGTTTCCGGTTGATACAATTCTAGCATGAATAATAAACATTTATCATGATACCAGGAAATAAATAATAACTTTATTATTGCCTCTAGTGCATATTTCCTTCAGTCTCCCACTTGCACTAGAGTCAATAATCTAGTTCACATCGCCATGTGATTTAACATCAATAGTTCACATCATTATGTGGTTAACACCCATAGTTCACATCGATATGTGACCAACACCCAAAGGGTTTACTAGAGTCAGTAATCTAGTTCACATCGCTATGTGATTAACACCAAAAGAGTACTAAGGTCTAATCATGTTTTGCTTGTTAGATAATTTTAGTCAACGGGCCTGTCACATTCAGATCCGTAAGTATTTTGCAAATTTCTATGTCTACAATGCTCTGTACGGAGCTACTTTAGCTAATTGCTCCTACTTTCAATATGTATCTAGATCAAGACTTAGAGTCATCTAGATCGGTGTCAAACCTTGCACCGACGTAACTCTTTATGGCGAACCTTTTGTCACCTCCATAATCGAGAAACATATCCCTATTCCGCTAAGGATAATTTTGACCGATGTCCAGTGATCTACTCCTAGATCACTATTGTACTCCCTTGCCAAATCCATTGTAGGGTATACAATAGATCTGGTACATAGCATGGCATACATTATAGAACCTGTGGCTGAGGCATAGGGAATGAGTTTCATTCTCTTTCTATCTTCTGCCGTGGTCGGGCTTTTAGTCTTACTCAATTTCACACCTTGTAACACAGGCAAGAACTCTTTCTTTGACTGTTCCATTTTGAACTACTTCAAAATCTTGTCAAGGTATGTACTCCTTGAAAAAACTTATCAAGCGTCTTGATCTATCTTTATAGATCTTGATACTCAATATGTAAGCAGCTTCACGGAGGTCTTTCTTTGAAAAACTCCTTTCAAATACTCCTTTATGATTTCCAGAAAATTGTACATTATTTCCGATCAACAATATGTCATTCACATATATTTATCAGAAATGTTGTAGTGCTCCCACACACTTTCTTGTAAATACAGGCTTTACCGCAAGTCTGAATAAAACTATATGCCTTGATCAACTCATCAAAGCGTATATTCCAATTCCGAGATGCTTGCACCAGTCCATAGATAGATTGCTGGAGCTTGCACATTTTGTTATCACCTTTAGGATCGACAAAACCTTCTGGTTCCATCATATACAACTCTTCTTTAAGAAATCCATTAAGGAATGTAGTTTTGACATCCGTTGCCAGATTTCATAAAATGTGGCAATTTGCTAACATGATTCGGACAGACTTAAGCATCGCTACGAGTGAGAAAATCTCATCATAGTCAACACCTTGAACTTTGTCAAAACCTTTTTTGACAAGTCTAGCTTTGTAGATAGTAACACTACTATCAGCATCCGTCTTCCTCTTGAAGATCCATTTATTTTCTATGGCTTGCCGATCATCGGGCAAGTCAACCAAAGTCCACACTTTGTTCTCATACATGGATCCCATCTCAGATTTCATGGCCTCAAGCCATTCCGCGGAATCTGGGCTCACCATCGCTTCCTCATAGTTCGTAGGTTCATCATGGTCTAGTAACATGACCTCCAAAACAGGATTACCGTACCACTCTGGTGCGGATATTACTCTGGTTGACCTACGAGGTTCGGTAGTAACTTGATCTGAAGCTTCATGATCATCATCTTTAGCTTCCTCACTAATTGGTGTAGGTGTCACAGGAACCGGTTTCTGTGATGAACTACTTTCCAATAAGGGAGCAGGTACAGTTACCTCATCAAGTTCTACTTTCCTCCCACTCACTTCTTTCGAGAGTAACTCCTTCTCTAGAAAGGATCCAAATTTAGCAAGAAAAGTCTTGCCTTCAGATCTGTGATAGAAGGTGTACCCAACTGGTTCCTTTGGGTATCCTATGAAGACACATTTCTCCGACTTGGGTTCGAGCTTATCAGGTTGAAGCTTTTTCACATAAGCATCGCATCACCAAACTTTAAGAAATGACAGCTTAGGTTTCTTGCCAAACCACAGTTCATATGGTGTCATCTCAACGAATTTAGATGGTGCCCTATTTAACGTGAATGCAGCTGTCTCTAATGCATAATCCCAAAATGATAGCGGTAAATCGGTAAGAGACATCATAGATTGCACCATATCTAATAAAGTACACTTACAATGTTTGGACACACCATTACGCTGTGGTGTTCCGGGTGGCGTGAGTTGCGAAACTATTCCGCATTGTTTCAAATGAAGACCAAACTTGTAACTCAAATATTCACCTCCACGATCAGATCGCAGAAACTTTATTTTATTGTTATGATGATTTTCCACTTCACTCTAGAATTATTTGAACTTTTCAAATGTTTTAGATTTATGTTTCATCAAGTAGATATACCCATATCTACTCAAATCATCTGTGAAGATCAGAAAATAACGATACCTGCCGCGAGCCTCAACACTCATCGGACTGCATACAACAATATGTATTATTTCCAACAAGTCTGTTGCTCGCTCCATTGTTACGGAGTCTTAGTCATCTTGGCCATGATGCATGGTTCGCAAGCATCAATTGATTCATAATCAAGTGATTCCAGAAGCCCATCAACATGGATTTTCTTCTTGCGTTTTACACCAATATGACCTAAACGGCAGTGCCACAACTAAGTTGCACTATCATTATTAACTTTGCATCTTTTGGGAGTGTGCGATGGTGATCATATCAATCTTGGAACCACTTCCAACACACATCGTTACTTCACCCTTAACTAGTCTCTGTTCATTCTGCAACTTCCGTTTCGAGTTGCTTCTCTTAGAAACTCAACCAGTATCAAATACCGAGGGGTTGGTATAAACACTAGTAAAGTACACATCAACAACATGTATATCAAATATAGCTTGTTCACTTTGCCATCCTTCTTATCCGCCAAATACTTGGGGTAGTTTCGCTTCAAGTGACCAGTCCCTTTGCAGTAGAAGCACTTAGTCTCAGGCTTAGGTCCAGACTTGGGCTTCTTCACTTGAGCAGCAACTTGCTTGCCGTTCTTCTTGAAATTTCCCTTCTTCCCTTTGCCCTTTCCTTAAAACTAGTGGTCTTGTCAAGCATCAACACTTGATGCTTTTCTTGGTTTCTACCTTCATCGATTTCAGTATCACAAAGAGCTTGGGAATCATTTCTATTATCCCTTGCATATTATAGTTCATCACGAAATTCTAGTAACTTGGTGAAAGTGACTAGAGAACTCTGTCAATCACTATCTTATCTGGAAGATTAACTCCCACTTGATTCAAGTGATTGTAGTACCCAGACAATCTGAGCACATGCTCACTGCTTGAGCTATTCTCCTCCATCTTTGAGCTATAGAACTTGTTGGAGACTTCATGTCTCTCAACTCGGGTATTTTCTTGAAATATTAACTTCAACTCCTGGAACATCTCATATGGTCCATGACGTTCAAAACGTCTTTGAAGTCCCGATTCTAAGTCGTTAAGCATGGTGCACTAAACTATCAAGTAGTCATCATATTGAGCTAGCCAAACGTTCATAACGTCTGCATCTGCTCCTGCAATAGGTCTGTCACCTAGCGGTGCGTCTAGGACGTAATTCTTCTGTGCAGCAATGAGGATAATCCTCAGATCACGGATCCAATCCGCATCTTTGCTACTAACATCTTTCAACTTAGTTTTCTCTAGGAACATATCAAAAATAAAACAGGGGAGCTAAACGCGAGCTATTGATCTACAACATAGATAAGCAAGATACTATCAGGTACTAAGTTCATGATAAATTTAAGTTCAATTAATCATATTACTTAAGAACTCCCACTTAGATAGACATCTCTCTAATCATCTAAGTGATCACGTGAACCAAATCAACTAAACCATGTTCGATCATCACGTGAGATGGATTAGTTTCAATGGTGATCATCACTATGTTGATCATATCTACTATATGATTCACGCTCGACCTTTCAGTCTCAGTGTTCCGAGGCCATATCTGCATATGCTAGGCTCGTACAGTTTAACTTGAGTATTCCGCGTGTGCAACTGTTTTGCACCCGTTGTATTTGAACGTAGAGCTTATCACACCCGATCATCACGTGGTGTCTCAGCACGAAGAACTTTTGCAACGGTGCATACTCAGGGAGAACATTTATACCTTGAAATTTAGTGAGAGATCATCTTATAATGCTACCATCGATCTAAGTAAAATAAGATGCATAAAAGATAAACATCACATGCAATCAATATAAGTGATATGATATGGCCATCATAATCTTGTTCTTGTGATCTCCATCTCCGAAGCACTGTCATGATCACCATCGTCACCGGCGCAACACCTTGATCTCCATCATAGCATCGTTGTCGTCTCGCCAACTTATGCTTCTACGACCATCGCTACCGCTTAGTGATAAAGTAAAGCATTACAGGGCGATTGCATTGCGTACAATAAAGCGACAACCATATGGCTCCTGCCAGTTGCCGATAGCTCGGTTACAAAAACATGATCATCTCATACAATAAAATATGGCATCATGTCTTGACCATACCACATCAAAACATGCCCTGCAAAAACAAGTTAGACGTCCTCTACTTTGTTGTTGCAAGTTTTACGTGGCTGCTACGGGCTGAGCAAGAACCGTTCTTACCTACGTATCAAAACCACAACGATAGTTTGTCAAGTTAGTGATGTTTTAACCTTCTCAAGGACCGGGCATAACCAGACTCGGTTCAACTAAAGTTGGAGAAACTGACACCCGCCAGCCACCTGTGTGCAAAGCATGTCGGTAGAACCAGTCTCGCGTAAGCGTACGCGTAATGTCGGTCCGGGCCGCTTCATCCAACAATACCGCCGAACCAAAGTGTGACATGCTGGTAAGCATTATGACTTGTATCTCCCACAACTCACTTGTGTTCTACTCGTGCATATAACATCTACGCATAAAACCTGGCTCGGATGCCATTGTGGGGGAACGCATTAATTTCAAAAAAATTCCTACGCACACACAGGATCATGCTGACGCATAGCAATGAGAGGGGAGAGTGTTGTACACATACCCTCGCAGGCCGAAAGCGGAAGGGTTAGCACAACGCGGTTGATGTAGTCGTACGTCTTCACGATCCGACCGGTCCAAGTACCGAACGTACGGCACCTCCGAGTGTAGCACACCTTCAGCTCGATGACGTCCCGCGAACTCCGATCCAGCAGAGCTTCACAAGAGAGTTCCGTCTATTGGGTAACGTAGTAATTTCAAAAATTTTCCTACGATCACGCAAGATCATGGTGATGCATAGCAACGAGATGAGAGTGTTGTCTACGTACCCTCGTAGACCCACAGCGGAAGCGTTGACGCAACGTAGAGGAAGTAGTCGTACTTCTTCACGATCCAACCGATCCAAGTACCGAACGTACGGCACCTCCGAGTTCTGCACACGTTCAGCTCGATGACGTCCCTCGAACTCCGATCCAGCCGAGTGTTGAGGGAGAGTTTCGTCAGCTCGACGGCGTGGTGACGATGATGATGTTCCACCGGCGCAGGGATTCGCCTAAGCTCCGCCACGGTATTCTCGAGGTGTAATATGGTGGAAGGGGCACCGCACACGGCTAAGGAAAGATCTCAATGATCAACTTGTGTGTCATGGGGTGCCCCTGCCTTCCGTAACCTCCGGTACTTGGTAAAATTCCCAATTTCACCGGAACACTTCCGATGTCCAAACATAGACTTCCAATATATGAATCTTTATGTCTCGACCATTTCGAGACTCCTCGTCACGTCCGTGATCTCATCCGGGACTCCGAACAACCTTCGGTACAGAAACATCATAATAACTCATAGTAACTGTCATCGAAACGTTAAGCGTGCGGACCCTACGGGTTCGAGAACTATGTAGACATGACTGAGACACCTCTCCGGTCAATAACCAATAGCGGGACCTGGATGCCCATATTGGCTCCTACATATTCTACGAAGATCTTTATCGGTCAGACCGCATAACAACATACGTTGTTCCCTTTGTCATCGGTATGTTACTTGCCCGAGATTCGATCGTCGGTATCCACTACCTAGTTCAATCTCGTTACTGGCAAGTCTCTTTACTCGTTCCGTAAGACATCATCTCACACCTAACACATTAGTTGCAATGCTTGCAAGGCTTATGTGATGTGCATTACCGAGAGGGCCCAGAGATACCTCTCCAACAATCGGAGTGACAAATCCTAATCTCGAAATATGCCAACCCAACATGTACCTTCGGAGACACCTGTAATGTACCTTTATAATCACCCGATTACGTTGTGACGTTTGGTAGCACCCAAAGTGTTCCTCGTGCAAACGGGAGTTGCATAATCTCATAGTCATAGGAACATGTATAAGTCATGAAGAAAAGCACTAGCAACAAACTATACGATCAGGTGCTATGCTAATGGAATGGGTCATGTCAATCAGATCATTCAACCAATGATGTGATCCCGTTAATCAAATAACAACTCCTTGTTCATGGTTTAGGAAACACAACCATCTTTGATTAACGAGCTAGTCAAGTAGAGGCATACTAGTGACACTCGGTAGGTTTATGTATTCACACATGTATTATGTTTCCTGTTAATACAATTCTAGCATGAATAATAAACATTTATCATGATATAAGGAAATAAATAATAACTTTATTATTGCCTCTAGGGCATATTTCCTTCAGTCTCCCACTTGCACTAGAGTCAATAATCTAGATTACACAGTAATGATTCTAACACCCATGGAGTCTTGGTGCTGATCATGTTTTGCTCGTGGAAGAGGCTTAGTCAACGGGTCTGCAACATTCAGATCCGTATGTATCTTGCATATCTCTATGTCTCCCACCGACCAAATCCGGATGGAGTTGAAGCGTCTTTTGATGTGCTTGGTTCTCTTGTGAAATCTGGATTCCTTTGCTAAGGCAATTGCACCAGTATTGTCACAAAAGATTTTCATTGGACCCGATACACTAGGTATAACACCTAGATCGGTTATGAACTCCTTCATCCGTACTCCTTCATTAGCTGCTTCCAAGCAGCTATGTACTCAACTTCACATGTAGATCCCGCCACGGCGCTTTGTTTGGAACTGCACCAACCGACAGCTCCTCCGTTTAATGTAAATACGTATCCGGTTTGCGATTTAGAATCGTCCGGGATCGTTGTCAAAGCTATGCGTCGGACGTAACCGTTCTGACGAGTTCTTTGTCACCGCCATAAATGAGAAACATATCCTTAGTCCTTCTCAAGTACTTAAGGATGTTCTTGACCGCTGTCCGATGATCCACTCTGGATTACTTTGGTACCTGCCGCCAAACTTACAAAGAAGGCACACATCAGGTCTGGTACACAAGCATTGCATACATGATAGAGCCTATGGCTGAAGCATAGGGAACATCTTTCATTTTCTCTCTATCTTCTGCGGTGGTCGGGCATTGAGTCTTACTCAACTTCACACCTTGTAGCACCGGCAAGAACCCTTTCTTTGCTCGATCCATTTTGAACTTTTTCAAAACTTTATCAAGGTATGTGCTTTGTGAAAGTCCTATTAAGCGTCTTGATCTATCTCTATAGATCTTAATGCCCAATATGTAAGCAGCTTCACCGAGGTCTTTCATCGAAAAACTCTTATTCAAGTATCCCTTTATGCTATCCAGAATTCTATATCATTTCCGATCAGTAATATGTCATCCACATATAATATCGTAAATGCTACAGAGCTCCCACTCACTTTCTTGTAAATACAGGCTTCTCCAAAAGTCTGTATAAAACCATATGCTTTGATCACACTATCAAAACGTTTATTCCAACTCCGAGAGGCTTGCACCAGTCCATAAATGGAGCTGGAGCTTGCACACTTTGTTAGCTCCCTTTGGACCGACAAAACCTTCTGGTTGCATCATATACAACTCTTCTTCCAGAAATCCATTCAGGAATGCAGTTTTAACATCCATTTGCCAAATTTCATAATCATAAAATGCGGCAATTGCTAACATGATTCGGACGGACTTAAGCATCGCTACGGGTGAGAAGGTCTCATCGTAGTCAATCCCTTGAACTTGTCGAAAACCTTTTGCAACAAGTCGAGCTTTATAGACGATAACATTACCATCAGCGTCAGTCTTCTTCTTGAAGATCCATTTATTCTCAATTGCTTGCCGATCATCGGGCAAGTCAACCAAAGTCCACACTTTGTTCTCATACATGGATCCCATCTCAGATTTCATGGCCTCAAGCCATTTTGTGGAATCTGGGCTCACCATCGCTTCTTCATAGTTCGTAGGTTCATCATGTTCAAGTAACATGACTTCCAGAATAGGATTACCGTACCATTCTGGTGCGGATCTTGCTCTGGTTGATCTACGAAGTTCTCAGAGAAACTTGATCTGAAGTTTCATGATCATCATCATTAGCTTCTTCCCTATTTGGTGTAGGTGTCACGTAAACTGTTTTACGTGATGTACTACTTCTCAATAAGGGAGTAGATACAGTTATCTCATCAAGTTCTACTTTCCTCCCACTCACTTCTTTCGAGAGAAACTCCTTCTCCAAAAGTTTCCGAATTTAGCAACAAAAATCTTGCCTTCGGATCTGTGATAGAAGGTGTACCCAACAGTCTCCTTTGGGTATCCTATGAAGACACATTTCTCGATTTGGGTTCGAGCTTATCAGGTTGAAGCTTTTTCACATAAGCATCGCAGCCCCAAACTTTCGAAGCGACAACTTTGGTTTCTTGCCAAACCACAGTTCATAAGGCGTCGTCTCAACGGATTTAGATGGTGCCCTATTTAAAGTGAATGTAGCCGTCTCTAAAGCATAACCCCAAAATGATAGCGGTAAATCAAGAAGAGACATCATAGATCGCACCATATCTAATAAAGAAATGCGATTACGACGTTCGGACACACCATTACGTTGTGGTGTTCCAGGTGGCGTAAGTTGCGAAACTATTCCGCATTGTTTCAAATGTAGACCAAACTTCGTAACTCAAATATTCTCCTCCACGATCAGATCGTAGAAACTTTATTTTCTTGTTACGATGATTTTCCACTTCACTCTGAAATTCTTTGAACTTTTCAAATGTTTCAGATTTGTGTTTCATTAAGTAGATATACCCATATCTGCTCAAATCATCTGTGAAGGTGAGAAAATAACGATATCCGCCATTTAGCCTCAACATTCATTGGACCACATACATCGGTATGTATGATTTCCAATAAATCATTGCTCTCTCCATAGTTCCGAGAACGGTGTTTTAGTCATCTTGCCCATAAGGCACGGTTCGCAAGTGCCAAGTGATTCATAATCAAGTGACTCCAAAAGTCCATCAAGATGGAGTTTCTTCATGCGCTTTACACCGATATGACCTAAACGGCGATTGCCACAAATAAGTTGCACTATCATTATTAACTCTACATCTTTTGGCTTCAACATTATGAATATGTGTATCACTACTATCGAGATTAAGTAAAAACAAACCATTCTTCAATGGTGCATGACCATAAAAGATATTATTCATATAAATAGAACAACCATTATTCTCTCGATTTAAATGAATAACCGTCTCGCATCAAACAAGATCCAGATATAATGTTCATGCTCAACGCTGGCACTAAATAACAATTATTTAGGTCTAATACTAATCCCGAAGGTAGATGTAGAGGTAGCGTGCCGACTGCGATCACATCGACTTTGGAACCATTTCCCACGCCAAGATCGTCACCTCGTCCTTAGCCAATCTTCGCTTAATCCGTAGCCCCTGCTTCGAGTTGCAAATATTAGCAACAGAACCAGTATCAAATACCCAGGTGCTACTGCGAGTATTAGTAAGGTACACATCAATAACATGTATATCATATATACCTTTGTTAACCTTGCCATCCTTCTTATCCGCCAAATACTTGGGGCAGTTCCGCTTCCAGTGACCAGTCTGCTTGCAATAGAAGCACTCAGTTTCAGGCTTAGGACCAGACTTGGGTTTCTTCTCTTGATCAGCAACTTGCTTGCCGTTCTTTTTGAAGTTTCCCTTTTTCTTTCCTTTGCCCTTTTTCTTGAAACTAGTGGTTTTGTTAACCATCAACACTTGATGCTCCTTTTGATTTCTACCTCCATGACTTTCAAAGCATCGCGAAGAGCTCGGGCATTGTTTTGGTCATCCCTTGCATATTATAGTTCATCACGAAGCTCTTGTAGCTTGGTGGCGATGATTGGAGAATTCTGTCAATGACGCAATCATCCGGAAGATTAACTCCCGGTTGAATCAAGTGATTGTTATATCCGGACATTCCGAGTATATGCTCACCGATGTAACCGTTCTCCTCCATCTTACAGCTATAGAACTTATTGGAGACTTCATATCTCTCAATCCGGGCATTCGCTTGGAATATTAACTTCAACTCCTGGAACATCTCATATGCTCCATGGTGTTCAAAAGCGACGTTGAAGTCCCGGTTCTAAGCCGTAGCATGGCACACTGAACTATAGAGTAGTCATCGACTTTGCTTTGCGTGACGTTCACAACATCTGGCGCAGCCCTTGCACCAGGCCTGGCACCTAACGGTGCTTCCAGGGCGTAATTCTTCCGTGCAGCAATAAGGATAATCCTCAAGTTACGGACCCAGTCCGTAATTGCTGCCATCATCTTTCAACTTTGCTTTCTCAAGGAACGCATTAAAATTCAACGGAACAACAAGACGAGCCATCTATCTACACATCATAGACAAGCAAGATACTATCGGTACTAAGTTCATGATAAATTTAAGTTCAATTAATCATATTACTTAAGAACTCCCACTTAGAAAAACATCCTCCAATTCTCTAAGTGATTGCGTGATCCATATCAACTACACCATGACCGATCATCACGTGTGATGGAGTAGTTTCAATGGTGAACATCAATATGTTGATCATATCTACTATATGATTCACGCCGACCTTCGGTCTCTCGTGTTCCGAGGTCATATCTTATATGCATAGCTCGTCAAGTATAACCTGAGTATTCTGCGTGTGCAACTGTTTTGCACCCGTTGTATTTGAACGTAGAGCCTATCACACCCGATCATCACGTGGTGTCTCAAAGACGAAGAACTTTCATAGCGGTGCATACTCGTGGAGAACACTTCTTGATAATTTAGTAAGGGATCATCTTATAATGCTACCGTCAATCAAAGCAAGATAAGATGCATAAAGGATTAACATCACATGCAATCAATATAAGTGATATGATATGGCCATCATCATCTTGTGCTTGTGATCTCCATCTCCGAAGCACCGTCATGATCACCATCGTCACCGGCGCGACACCTTGATCTCCATCGTAGCATCGTTGTCGTCTCGCCAAACTTATGCTTCTACGACTATCGCTACCGCTTAGTGATAAAGTAAAGCATTACAGGCGATTGCATTGCATACAATAAAGCGACAACCATATGGCTCCTGCCAGTTGCCGATAACTTCGGTTACAAAACATGATCATCTCATACAATAAAATATAGCATCACGTCTTGACCATATCACATCACAACATGCCCTGCAAAAACAAGTTAGACGTCCTCTACTTTGTTGTTGCAAGTTTTACGTGGCTGCTACGGGCTGAGCAAGAACCGTTCTTACCTACGCATCAAAACCACAACGATACTTCGTCAAATAGACTCCGTTTAACCTTCTCAAGGACCGGGCGTAGCTACACTCGGTTCAACTAAAGTTGGAGAGACAGTCTTCCACAAGCCATCTATGTGCAAAGCACGTCGAGGAACCGGTCTCGCGTAAGAGTACGCGTAAGGTTGGTCTGGATCGTCTTTCCAACAATACCGCTGAACCAAAGTATGACATCTTTGGTAGGTAGTATGACTTGTATCGTCCACAACTCACTTGTGTTCTACTCGTGCATATCATCAAACCATAAAAACCTAGGCTCGGATGCCACTGTTGGGTAACGTAGTAATTTCAAAAATTTTCCTACGATCACGCAAGATCATGGTGATGCATAGCAACGAGATGAGAGTGTTGTCTACGTACCCTCGTAGACCCACAGCGGAAGCGTTGACGCAACGTAGAGGAAGTAGTCGTACTTCTTCACGATCCAACCGATCCAAGTACCGAGCGTCACGGCACCTCCGAGTTCTGCACACGTTCAGCTCGATGGCGTCCCTCGAACTCCGATCCAGCCGAGTGTTGAGGGAGAGTTTCGTCGGACGACGGCGTGGTGGCGATGATGATGTTCCACCGGCGCAGGGCTTCGCCTAAGCTCCGCTACGGTATTCTCGAGGTGTAATATGGTGGAAGGGGGCACCGCACACGGCTAAGGAAAGATCTCAATGATCAACTTGTGTGTCATGGGGTGCCCCCTGCCCCTTCCGGTAACCTCCCGGTACTTAAAATTCCCAATTTCACCCGGAACACTTCCGATGTCCAAACATAGACTTCCAATATATGAATCTTTATGTCTCGACCATTTCGAGACTCCTCGTCACGTCCGTGATCTCATCCGGGACTCCGAACAACCTTCGGTACAGAAACATCATAATAACTCATAGTAACTGTCATCGAAGCGTTAAGCGTGCGGACCCTACGGGTTCGAGAACTATGTAGACATGGTGAGACACCTCTCCGTCAATAACCAATAGCGGGACCTGGATGCCCATATTGGCTCCTACATATTCTACGAAGATCTTTATCGGTCAGACCGCATAACAACATACGTTGTTCCCTTTGTCATCGGTATGTTACTTGCCCGAGATTCGATCGTCGGTATCCAATACCTAGTTCAATCTCGTTACCGGCAAGTCTCTTTACTCGTTCCGTAATACATCATCTCACAACTAACACATTAGTTGCAATGCTTGCAAGGCTTATGTGATGTGCATTACCGAGAGGGCCCAGGGATACCTCTCCGACAATCGGAGTGACAAATCCTAATCTCGAAATATGCCAACCCAACATGTACCTTCGGAGACACCTGTAATGTACCTTTATAATCACCCGATTCACGTTGTGACGTTTGGTAGCACCAAAGTGTTCCTCGAGCAAGCAGGAGTTGCATAATCTCATAGTCATAGGAACATGTATAAGTCATGAAGAAAAGCACTAGCAACAAACTATACGATCAGGTGCTATGCTAATGGAATGGGTCATGTCAATCAGATCATTCAACCAATGATGTGATCCCGTTAATCAAATAACAACTCCTTGTTCATGGTTTAGGAAACACAACCATCTTTGATTAACGAGCTAGTCAAGTAGAGGCATACTAGTGACACTCAGAGGTTTATGTATTCACACATGTATTATGTTTCCTGTTAATACAATTCTAGCATGAATAATAAACATTTATCATGATATAAGGAAATAAATAATAACTTTATTATTGCCTCTAGGGCATATTTCCTTCACCGTCAGCACGACGGCGCGATGACGGTGATGATGTTGTTACCAACGCAGGGCTTCGCCTATGCACCGCTACGATATGACCGAGGTGGAATTTGGTGGAGGGGGCACCGCACACGGTTGGGAGAGATCAACAGATCAACTTGTGTGTTTAGAGGTGCCCCCTTGCCCCCGTATATAAAGGATGGAGGAGGGGAGGCCGGCTAGCCCCTAGGGCACGCCAGAAGTGTGGAGTCCTTCCTAGGACTCCCTAGTCCTAGTAGAATTCCTCCTCCCACATGGAATAGAAAAAAGGGAAGGGAAAAGGAGAAGGAAGGAAGGGGACGCCAACCTTCCCTATTCCAATTCGGACCAGACCATGGGGAGGGGTGCGGCCACCTTTTGAGGCCTTTCTCTCCTTTCCCGTATGGCCCATTAAGGCCCAATACGAATTCCCGTAACTTTCCGGTACTCCGAAAATACCCGAATCACTCGGAACCTTTACGATGTCTGAATATAGTCGTCCAATATATCAATCTTTATGTCTCGACCATTTCGAGACTCCTCGTCATGTCTGCGATCTCATCCTGGAGTCCGAACTACCTTCGGTACATCAAATCACATAACTCATAATACAAATCGTCACCGAACGTTAAGCGTGTGGACCCTACGGGTTCGAGAACTATGTAGACATGACCGAGACACATCTCCGGCCAATAACCAATAGTGGAACCTGGATGCACATATTGGCTCCTACATATTCTACGAAGATCTTTATCGGTCAAACCGCATAACAACATACGTTGTTCCCTTTGTCATCGGTATGTTACTTGCCCGAGATTCGATCGTCGGTATCTCAATACCTAGTTCAATCTCGTTACCAGCAAGTCTCTTTACTCGTTCCGCAATGCATCGTCCCACAACTAACTCATTAGTCACATTGCTTACAAGGCTTATAGTGATGTGCATTACCGAGAGGGCCCAGAGATACCTCTCCGACAATCAGAGTGACAAATCCTAATCTCGAAATACGCCAACCCAACAAGTACCTTCGGAGACACCTGTAGAGTACCTTTATAATCACCCAATTACGTTGTGACGTTTGGTAGCACAGAAAGTGTTCCTCCGGTAAACGGGAGTTGCATAATCTCATAGTCATTGGAACATGTATAATTCATGAAGAAAGCAATAGCAACATACTAAACGATCAAGTGCTAAGCTAACGGAATGGGTCAAGTCAATCACATCATTCTCCTAATGATGTGATCCCGTTAATCAAATGATAACTTATGTCTGTGGCTAGGAAACGTAACCATCTTTGATTAACGAGCTAGTCCAGTAGAGGCATACTAGTGACACTCCGTTTGTCTATGTATTCACACATGTATCATGTTTCCGGTTGATACAATTCTAGCATTAATAATAAACATTTATCATGATATAAGGAAATAAATAATAACTTTATTATTGCCTCTAGGGCATATTTCCTTCAAGAGGCATGAGCTAATATACTTTCCCTACTTGGATCATATGCACTTATGATTGGAACTCTAACAAGCATCCACAACTACCAAAGATCATTAAGGTAAAACCCAACCATAGCGTTAAGTACCAAGTCCTCTTTACTCCCATACGCAACAATCTCCTTACTCGGGTATAAGCTTCTATTACTCTCGCCTCCGACTATAAGCGAATTATGAACATATTGCAACACCCTACAGTGGGGATTGCTCATGCTTTGCGCGACATGGAGGGCACCATAGGACAACACAAAAATAAAACATACAACTCAAACCAATCATGGTCATCAATCAACCCATAGGACAAAACGAATCTACTCAAACATCATAGGATGGAAACACATCATTGGATAATAATATGAAGAATAAAACACCATGTTTAAGTAGAGAAATACGGCGGGAATAGAAAGGTTACACCGCTGCATAGAGGGGGAGAGAGTTGATGTTGATGGTGGCGAAGTTGTTGGTGTAGATTGTCGTCAAGATGATGGCCCCGACGGCGCTTCAACGCCACCGGGAGAGAGGGGAGAGAGCCTCCCTCCTTCTTCTTCTTACTTGGCCTCCCCACAGGATGGGAGGAGAATTCCCCCTATGGTCCATTGCCTCCATGGCTCCCGGAGGGCAGGAGCACTCCGACATTAGATCTATCTCCCTGTTTCTCTTCTGTTTCGCATTCCTGTTTTTTCGACCTTCATATTTTCTTAAATTCCCGAAGATCCATAACTCCGATTGGGATGAAATTTTAACACGATTTTTCTTTTGGATATTATATTTCTTGTATAGAAAGAAGGGCACCAACCACCTTACAGGGGCGCCACAAGCCTGCCAGGCGCGCCTGGTGTAGGGGGCGTGCCCCTTGGGCTTGTGGGCCCCTCGGGCATCGTCGCACGTTGATTATTTTTCCCATATATCACATATATTCCAAAATAAATATCCGTAAATTATTATCGCGTTTGGACTTCGTTTGATATGGATATTCTGCGGAACAAAAAACATGCAACAAACATGAGCTAACACTGGATCAATATGTTAGTCCAAAAAAATATAAAATAGTGCAAAAAGTGTATGAAAGTTATACGATATTGGCATGAAACAATAAAAAATATAGATATGACGAAGACATATAATGAAGTGCACCAGCAAGTGAGGCAGATCACTACTGCTAAGCCATTTTTGCTTCAATGTGTTTTTTGCTGCAAGGGGTTCGTAGAACACACTCAACTATGGAGATCCGCAGATGCCTTCGCGGATCTCCCGAAGAGCGCATCGGACGCCGGCCATTACTTCAGGGCCATGCCATGGAGAGAGCGTTCTGGCAACAGTTCCAGGCACCATCGCATCCGGAGCTGCTGAATCACCAGATGAAGTAGCTAATGGAGCTCTTCCGTATGGCCAAGCTGGCGCTGGAAGATCTCTGCGTCCATATCTGGCCCGCGGAAGCACTGTCGACCAGCTTCTTCGGTCTGGTGTCCTGTCCGCAAGAAGCTGGCCCCCAAGTGACGCGCTGGAAATGGTCCATGTGCTTGGAGGGCGTCCAGCGGGCGTATGGTTGCATGAGGACGCACTATCCGCGCCTTGATGCGACGCTCATGGCCTCAAGGCCCCCTGAAGGGAAAGACCGGACAGCGGAGCAGTTCCTTGCCGGGGTGATGGAGGAAGCTCAGATCACGGAGGCCCAGTGCCCTAAGGACACCTTGTATTTTTAAGTTTGCACTTTGGAATGCCGAAGTTTAGCGGGATGTAATGTGACGCCCCCGATTCAATCGTACACTAATCATGCACGCAAACGTGTACGATCAAGATCAGGGACTCACGGGAAGATATCACACACAACTCTAAAAACATAAATAAGTCATACAAGCATCATAATACAAGCCAGGGGCCTCGAGGGCTCGAACACAAGTGCTCGATCACAGACGAGTCAGCGGAAGCAACAATATCTGAGTACAAACATAAGTTAAACAAATTTGCCTTAAGAAGGCTAGCACAAACAGGGATACAGATCGAAAGAGGCGCATGCCTCCTACCTGGGATCCTTCTAAACTACTCCTGGTCATCGTCAGCGGCCTGCACGTAGTAGTAGGCACCTCCAGTGTAGTAGGAGTCCTCGTCGACAGTGGCGTCTGGCTCCTGGGCTCCAGCCTCTGGATTGCGACAACTAGGTAGAAGGGAAGGGGGAAAAAGGGGGAGAAAAGAAATCGTGAGTACTCATCCAAAGTACTCGCAAGCAAGGAGCTACACTACGTATGCATGGATATATGTGTAAAGGGCCATATCGGTGGGTGAACTGAGAATGCCATAATAAGAGGGGATAACTAATCCTGTCGAAGACTACGCTTCTGGCAGCCTCCGTCTTACAACATGTAGAAGAGAGTAGACTGAAGTCCTCCAAGTAGCATCGCATAGCATAATACTACCCGGCAATCCCCTCCTCGTTTCGCTGTTAGAGAGCGGTCACCGGGTTATATCTGGCACTTGGAAGGGTGTGTTTTATTAAGTATCCAGTTCTAGTTTTCATAAGGTCAAGGTACAACTCCAAGTCGTCCTGTTACCGAAGATCACAGCTATTCAAATAGATAAACTTCCCTGTAGGGGTGTACCACATAACCCAACACGTCGATCCCATTTGGCCGGACACACTTTCCTGGGTCATGCCCGGCCTCAGAAGATCAACACGTCGCAACCCTACCTAGGCACAATACAGAGGTCAGCACGCCGGTCTAAATCCTATGGCGCAGGGGTCTGGGCCCATCGCCCATTGCACACCTGCACGTTGCGAGGGCGTCGGAAAGCAGACCTAGCCTACCAGGCGTTCGGTCCAATCCGTAGCGCCCGCCGCCGACGTCCACGAAGGCTTCGTCGATACCACGGCGCCGAGTGCCCATAACTGTTCCGCATAGTTGGTTAGTGCGTATAGGCCAATGGCCGAACTCGAGATCAAATACCAAGATCTCGTTAAGCGTGTTAAGTATGTCACGAACGCCGACCAGGCCGAGCCCACCTCTCTCCTAGCTGGTCTCAACCTGCCCTGTCGCTCCGCCACAAAGTAACGATCGGGGTCGTGGGAACCCAGGCCCACCTCTACCGGGATGGAGCCACCTGCCCTTCAAATTTCCCATCTCCGAACAGTATCATAAATAATGTAACAGTATAAGGTATATAGCATATGCCCGTGATCACCTCCCGAAGTGATCAAGGCCCAGTAGTATAGCATGGCAGACGGACAAGAGTGTAGGGTCACTGATGGAACACTAGCATCCTATACTAAGCAGTAGGATAGCAGGTAAGGGTAACAACTGTAGCAACAATGACAGGCTATGCAGCAGAATATGATTAACGGAAAGCAGTAACATGCTACACTACTCTAATGCAAGCAGTATAGAGAAGAATAGGCGATATCTGGTGATCAAGGGGGGGGGGGCTTGCCTGGAAGCTCAGCCGAGAAGGAGGGGTCGTCACGACCGTAGTCGAAAGGGGCAGCAGCAGCGTCGGTACCGTAGTCTACCGGAGGGAAGAGGGGGAAGAAAAAGTAAATACAATGCAAACATAAACATGACGATGCATGACATGACAATGAGCGTTGCTAGGGGTGCCCAAACGCGGTAGTAGGTGATACCGACGAAGGGGGGAAACATCCGGGAAAGTATTCCCGGTGTTTCGCGTTTTCGGACAGATGAATCAGGGGGGAGTTGCAGGTCATTTGGATTCGTCTCGTCGTTCTGAGCAACTTTCAAGTACAAATTTTCTCCATCCGGGTTACTGATTTAAAAGATATGATTTTCAAAAGAATTTATTAATTTCTGGAATTTAATTAATTATTTAAATTAATTTGAAATTGGATTTATGTCATTAGCATGATGTCATGCTAACGTCAGCAGTCAACAGGGGTTGACTGGTCAACCTGACCAGTGGGTTCCACTGGTCAGTGACACATTTTAATTACACATATTAATTAACCAAAACAGGATAAATTAGGGGGTGGGCCCGACTGTCACTAACTGATTAATTAATTATCTAACAGTTTAATTAGTTTAGTTAATCAAAATTAACTAAGTTAATTTATTCTTTAATTAATTGATTAATTAATTATTATTTATTATTTTATTATTATTAATTTTTTTTGTGTAAACATTCTGGGCGTGGGGCCCTTTGTCATAGGCCCCAGGGGGCCTAACTGGTGTGGGCTACCGGGCGACGGGCGAGCGCTAATGGGCGAACCCTAGCACGGCGTCGCCCGAACGGACAAGCACAGGGGCACGGAGGAGGCCACGAGCGGCAGCGGGCGGCGAAGTGCTTGCGGTGAGGGGCAGAGGTCGCAACCACGGCGACACGATGCGTGGGTGCGGGACGGCATGGTTGCCGCATGGAGCGGCAAGTTGACGGGCAAGCCGGCGCGGTGGTGCTCGCGCGGGGACAGAGGGGAGAGGGAACCGGCGCGGAAGTGAGGCAACGGTGTGAGGCGAGGCCACGATGAGTGCGAGCCAGGGCGCTGCAGCCCGCCTGGTCCCTGGCAACGGTTGGGGCGGAGGAGGGCGCCGGCGAGGGCAAGGGACAGAGGAGGCGCCCATGAGCAGGCGAGGGCGAGAGCAGCAGCCACAGCGGGAGCAGCCGGCGGCGTTGGGCACGGCCACCGTCACGGTGGAGCGCGCCTGGGCGCGCAGATCTTGGCCTTGACCACGGGAGGTCGTGGGCGCGACGAGCGCGGCCCCGGAGCAAGGCAAGCGTCTACGAGAGGGGACGGGGAGAAGGAGGACCGGTGTCGGGGGTTGGGTGCGACATATGCCAAGGGATGGCTTATCATGGAGGGGGCGAGTAGAACGTCGCCGGTGCCTGGAAACGGGAGATAACACCCAGCTTCAGGGCTCTCCGAGGAGATAACACCCCTACTGCTGCTCTGCGGGGTCTCCGCATGATCACTATGGCGAAGTGAGTACAAGATGCTCCTTGAGCTGTTCGGGGTGAGGAAGGAGAAGGGCTCGACTTGCTCTTCTCTCCCTCTATGTGTGTGTCTAAAACTACTAGCTTCCAACCCTTTGCATGGGTGCCCCGGGGGGTTTATATAGGCCTACCCCCCGGGGGTACAACGGTAATCCGGCCGGGTGCGGGCCCAAGCCGTCAGTCTCTAAGTCGCCGTCTTCTCCGCCGACTTCTGGGGCCCGCCGACTAGTGGGTCCCGTCGACGGTCCAGCATGGGGCCGACAGCCCTTGTCCGCTGCGGGCGGGTCTTCCGGCTGCAGATTACTGTAGTCGTTCTTTAATGACGCGAGCTTGGTCATGGGGTCATGGCAACAGTGCCGCCGCCGGGCGGGCGATCACTGTTGCCATTCCCCGTCTTGTCTGGTTAATGGCGCGTGGAACCCGCGGGAGGGTCGGCCGACTCCCGAAGGCCGACTTCATCGGGTTCGTCTTTGGGGCGCTCTCGCCGTCTTTGGTACTCCCACCGACAGGCGGGTCCCGCCGTCTTTGGGTCGTCTGAGACGAGGCCATCGTGGAGTGTGAATCAGCCCCAGGGCTGATGTCGAGGCGGCGTAACAGCGATGCTGCGCCGGACGGAAATCTCCGTCAGTATGGCGCTCTGTGGCCATACCTACCCTTTATGGGCAGGGCAGGGATGGGCCGCGAGGCGGATTTGCCCCATCCCGCTCGTAGTCGCTCAGGTAGGAGGTGGTTGGGGTCGCGGGCCGACTCCCCGTAGCCGGCCTCGCCTGAGGTCGCCGGCTTGGAGTCGACTTGTCCTGAGGTCGCCGGCTTAAAGTCGGCTTGTCTTGAGGCCGCCTCTAGGACTCGGCCCAGAGGGGTAGTCGCCGACTCCATTGCCGACTCTCTAAAGGCGTCTTTTCGTCTTGGCATCTTGAGGGGCGCAGTCTGCCCCGATGTTTTGAAAGGTTCAGGGGCTCGGGTCTGCCTACCCGTGGCCCATTACTCCGACAGTAGTCCCCGAAGCTGGTGAGGCACCGAGGGCAGCCTGTCGAGGAGCCTCGACAGCTTCATCCCTTTGGTAGAAGAATCTGGACTCGGCCCGCCATCTCCATCTTGAGCCGACTAGCTGGAATCGGCCTTGCAGGGGGCCGTCTTGCTCTTCAAAGGTTTCGAAGGTCGCAGCGGGATCCGGGCGGCGTGCCTTATAAGCTTCCCGGCAGCAACCCGTTGCGGGCCCGCCACATGATGCCACGCGGCAGGGCCAGTCTGCCAGCCCACGCACGTGACAAGACAGGCCTGTCAGGCGGGGCCAGCCACTACCGTGCCCGGCGCGGGCCAGATCCCGCTGCGGTCGTGCGGCGGTTGGGCTCCCCACGCCCGTTACTGCGGCGATAACGTCGTGGTTAAATCGTAAGGCGTGGGGACGTGGGCGCAGTTAATCCCACGCCCGCCCCCTCGGCTTCGCAGCCTTGGCGCCTATAAGTAGGCGGGGGGAGGGAGGGGGCGGTGACGCATGCGCACTCTCTCGTTCCCGCT
The DNA here is from genome assembly GCA_021605145.1 of Aegilops bicornis. NCBI lineage: Eukaryota > Viridiplantae > Streptophyta > Magnoliopsida > Poales > Poaceae > Aegilops > Aegilops bicornis. Next base: position 776,538,753 of record CM038671.1, on the reverse strand, counting down.
CCCTGCCACGTCTTCTTCCTCGCTCCACCGTGCCGAGCCTCATTTCTTCCTCGCTCCACCGCGCCGAGCCTCGTTTCTTCCTCGCCGCGAAGATGAGCTTCTCATCCGCCGCCGTGACTCCCACCGCTCGCTCCGGCGTGTGGGACGGCTCCATCATCGACGACGACATAATCGAATTCGCCGTCACAAACGCGCGCGCATCCCGGCAGCCACCGAGTGCGGGCCCGCGCCGCGCCGGAGGGCGAAATCACGCCGGCGCCGGAGGAGGGCGAGCGGGTGATTTTCCGCTCACACCTCATGTGCGGGCTAGGGCTGCCGGCAAGCGGCTTCTTCCGCGCGTTCTTGGAGTTCTTCGGGCTCCAGCCGCACCACCTCACCCCCAACACGGTGGTGCTGCTGGCCGCCTTCGCATCCTTATGCGAAGGTTTTCTCGGAGTTCTCCCCACCATCGAGCTGTGGGGGGAATTCTTCCAAGCGAAGCTCGGGACCCACGTCGCTCGCGTGCCGGCTCTGTGCGGCACGTTCATCGCCAAGAGGAGGCCGGTGCCCGAGAACCCTGTCCCTGCCATCCTCCTCATCAAGTCAGTGAAGATGTGGCAGCGTTCATACTTCTACGTCAAGAACGTTGCCCCCGAAGGCGACTGGGTCAACTTGCCGCCCTACGTGGGCAGCGAGCTGGCGGGACGACCCACCAGCTGGTCCCTCTGAGGCCCGACGGCGACTCCCTTGAGCAACACCGTCGTCAGCGGCTCAGCGTAATGATACGATGGAGGGCCCGGGGCAGACTTGCTGGCCGCCTTCGTGGCGCCGAAGTTCTCCCTCTTCAAGGCCGACCTCATCTGATCTGCCAGATGAGCGGCCGCCGGGACCCCAGCCGACTGTGCTCCAAGGACATGCCCCACACGGAGGTGGTGGACACGGTGAACTTCTTGGCGAACTGCGACCTCACGGAGGAATGGCATTTCGGCAAGGAGCCATACTCGCGCGCCAATCCCCCGCCGTTGGTAAGTCGTCTCTTGCTTCTCTGTTTCCTTCTTTAGCCGGATCCGGCTCTTACTTTCCTTGGTCTTTTCTGACTCAGAATCCTCTCATGCCGCCCTCGACCGGCGCCGCGGGGCCGGCTCGTGAATTCGTCCCCGACCGGGCGGAGAGCGACGCCGACGACCCCGACTTGGGTGTGGCGGCGATGGAGGCCGGCGCTGAGGGAGGGGGAGGGGCCGACGACCTCAGGCCCTCGGCCACCGTGAGCCAGCCCGGCGATGACGCCGAGAAGGAAGTCGCCCCGCCAGCAGAAGCCGGCCATCCAGCGCGAGCTCCTCCGCCGCCTTTGGGGTCGAGGCGGCCAAGAGGCGCCGGGCCGGGCCGAGTCAGCCAAGCGGCCAGGCCAAGAAATCCAGGGGAGCGGCCGCCGCGACTCAGCGCGAAGAAGCGGTCGCGAAGGCCAACCGCTTCTGCAAGGAGGTGAAGAAGCCACCGCTGGTCTCCGCGTAAGTATCTTTTTTATCCTGTCTTGTTTTCTTCTGGTCCGTCTTGCCCGAGTCTTCTCATGTCCTTTTTTCTCGTCAGGGCTCCCCTCACCTTGGAGAGGGTCACCGCCGCCTCCGTTATGGGGTCGGCGGAGACGTCCGCCAACAGTCGGCGGGTTGACCCTGCGGCCGCCCTCCGGGAGGCAACAGAGAGGAATGCGCAGGAGAAGCGCGACGAGGAGGAGGCCGCCCGTTGGGAGAAGGCGGAGGCCGAGAAGGCGGTCGAAGCCGCTGCTGCAGCAAAAAGACGAGTAGAGGAGGCCGCGCACCTTCAGTCGACGCTGCTCGTTACTCCGCTGAGCTCAGCGCCACCACCGCCGAAGTTCACGGGTCAGTCGGAGGGAGTCGGTGGTGAGGTCCCCGTCGCAGGGAGGGAAGGCGGCGAGGTCTCCTCGCCGGGCGCGGCCGCGCCACCTCCGCCGCCTCCGCCAGCGGTCCGAGATCGCGCGAGGCAAACAGCAGCGGACCCGCTGTGCCGCCGACCGATGACGAGGCCGTGGCGCGCTGCTTCTTCAAAGTCGCCCGGTAGCACCGTCTTGAAGGCGACCTCGGCACCGCGCCCATTGGAGACCGGCGCCGCCAGCTCGGCCATCCCACGCCGGCGACAAGCGCCGCGCGCTGTTGGGTGGAGTGTGAGGCGGCACAGGCCTGCTGAAAACGGCGCTCCTGGACGTCCAGGCGAAGCTGCGGGCCGAAGGCGACGCCCTCCAGAACCTTTCCAAGGCGCACCTGGCATCGCGATCCGCCGTGCGGGTATGTTTTATTTCTGAATTTTCTCGTGATCTTCTCTGTGGGGGCGCGACAGCGCACCCACTGGGTGTAGTCCCCGAGTTTCGGGCCGGGCCGAGCAGCGTCTGAACTTTATTTGCTTACTTCCAAGTTTTTTACCTATGTCTGGAATTCTTGTTATAGGAGTATCACAACCTCCGCGCTACTGCCTTCAACCGCAATGTTGAAGAACTGAACAAGCGGGCTGCTGACCTGGCGAGGAGCCGAGGTAAGTTTTCTTCTTTGCGGGGGCGCGCTGGCGCACCCGCGGGTTGTAGTCCCCGAGATTCGGGCCGACTACTGCGCAGTCGGGCCGGATCTTCCCGGCGACCTTCTTTACTGACGACTACGCGTCCTTTTTTCTTTCTATTCTTCAGATTCCAACGCCGCTCTGCGGGGGCAGCTGAGTACGGCCGAGACCGCTTTGCGTGCCAAAGAGGAGGAGTGCGGCAAGCTCACCGCAGAGCGCGACCTGCTGGCTATGCAGCTGGCGGAGCAGAGGGAGCTGCTCAAGGAGGCGCAGACTGAGGTGGAGAAGAAAGAGGCCGCCCTCTTGGCCGAATTTGAGAGCGAGCTCTCCGCCTGGACCGACAGGGAAGCGCAGCTGACCTCCGGCTTCCATGAAATCGAAGATATCGTCGATAGTAAGTTCGCCTTTACTTATTCTTTGGGTTTGCCGACTATGGGTTAAGCCGGCTCCTGTTTTTTCTGACTTGCTTCTTCTTCTTCTTAGCAGACTTCTTCCCTGGTCACACGCAGGCGGCCAATCAGGCCATCGAGGCCGAGCGCGAGGCGCGGAGGGCGGGTGGCGCTGAGATCGCAGCCAACGCCCCCCGGACCCTTGACGAGCAGCTCCTAAGCATCGAGGCTCGTCTGCGGCCGGCACATCGGATGCTGCGCCGTCTTCAGCGTGTCGGGGCCCAGACGATTGCTGCCCTGTGGCCGGACCGCCGACTGGCTGGAGGTCGCGGCTGGGCGTCTTGAGGCTTGGAAGGGCTCCGCGGCTCGGGCTGGAGCTCGCCGAGCTCTGGAGTTCGTCAAGGCGTGGTATCCAGGGCTCGACACAGACCGGCTGGCCGCGTTCGGTCGAAGCCCAGCGGAGCTGCTGGCAGCGAGGGCCCTTGTCGAGCGTGCGGTGGCGATCGCCGACTACACGGACACATGTGTCTTCGTCCCTGAGCGGGCTGAAGACGGTGGGGAAGCACCGCCGGAGTGGTTCGGGATGAACCCGGACTACGGCGAGGACTCGGCGGAGGTGATCGACTCCAGCACCGAGGATGAAGATGAGGCGGAGGACGGAGACGGCATGGAGGCGTCAGAAGACGGAGCGGGCGGCCAGCCTCAGCTCGACCGCGCCTCCAGCAACGAGCCGCGCCCATCTGAGCCAGCCGCTGCCAGAGACGATCAAACCGAGACTGCCCAGCCAGCCGCCCCGGCGCCTGACGCCGCCGCCGCCGCCGCCTCCGGCCTTCCAACCCCATCCGCTGCTTCTTAGGCCGCTGCCTTGTCTTTATTTTATCTGTTTGCTAGTCTTTTGGAAGAACTTTGTTAATTCGCACAATTCCACCCGCGGGGTGTATTCTGAACCTCTGTTCAAAGATCCGGCCAAGGGCCTAAGTTTGTGCAAATATTATTCTAATTTTATGTTTCCTTGCTTATTGCTCTTGTGGCTTTTTTCCTTTGCCGCTTTCCTTAGATGCCGCCTTGCCCGTCAGGCAACCGCTCTCATGGATTGCCGTCTAGGTCAAGTGCTTGGCTACTTTGAGAAGGCAAGTACTTGGCCATTTTAGAGTCGTTTAAGCAAGTTGGGTAGAAAACGGCAAGCCGGCTTCTTAAGAGTCGGTTTCACGAAACGGGCTGGGAGCCGATATAAACTATGTTTATGCTTTGGGTCCTTAGCCATTTTTTCTTGTGGGCGCCCGCTCTACCTTACTCCTGCCCACCAAACAGTCGCTCATGAAGCTGCTTCTCGACAGAGAGGCTTGGGCACCGCACGCTACTTGTCCGACTTGAAGCACTTCATAGCTCAAAGGCGGCGAGTCCCGGGCCGACTAGTCGAGCCCGGTGCCAAACAAAGCATAATCAAAGGGCAACATACTCAAAGGCATAATTCTTATCATACAGATAACAAAAGAGGGCAGTCCCCGAGCTCGTCTCGGGGGGCCCGGAGTCTTGGTATTTCAAACACAAAAGGGTGGCGTGGTACATACTTCATCAACTGTAAAATCTCCGGAGGAGATTCGCATTCCATGGCCGCTCCGTATCCTTGCCGGAGTCATCCCTCTTGCGTGCTCGGGGCTTCTGAGCGTCGATCAGGTAGTAGGAGTCGTTGCCCAGCACTTTGCTGATGATGAATGGGCCTTCCCAAGGCGCCGACAGCTTGTGCTGGCCGGCTGTTCGCTGGATCAGCCGGAGCACAAGGTCGCCCTCTAGGAATGATCTTGGCTTGACCTTCTTGTTGTAGTAGCGGCGCAGGCTCTGCTGGTAAATCTTTGGAAGCGGGCTGAGTGCCAACAGCCGGCCCTCTTCCAGCAGATCGACGCCGTCTTGACGTGCTTCTTCTGCTTCCTCCTCGGTGTACATGGTGACTCGCGGGGAGTCGAACTCTATATCCGTTCGGATGACGGCTTCGGCACCGTAGACGAGGAAGAAGGGTGTGAAGCCAGTTGACTTGTTTGGAGTCGTACGCAGACTCCAGAGGACGGCTGGCAACTCCTCAAGCCAGCAACCGGCCGAACGCTCCAGTGTTCGACCAGTCTTGGCTTGATGCCAGACAGGATGAGGCCGTTCGCTCGCTCCACCTAGCCGTTGGACTGCGGATGGGCAACGGACGCTAAGTCCAGTCGCATGCCCTGCGTCGCGCAGAAGCGGGCCAGGGCGCCTTTGGCGAAATTTGTGCCGTTGTCGGTGATGATGCTGTGTGGTACGCCATACCGAGTCGTGATGTCGGCGATGAAAGTCACTGCCGTAGGACCATTCAACTTCTTGATGGGTTTTGCCTCTATCCACTTGGTGAACTTGTCCAACGCGACAAGTAAGTGAGTTAGGCCACCTCGTGCCGTCTTGAATGGTCCCACCATGTCCAGGCCCCAGACAGCAAAGGGCCATGCGATGGGGATAGTCTTGAGCGCTGAAGCCGGCTGAAGCGGCTTGGAGCGGAACACCTGGCACCCCTTGCATTTTTGAACTAATTCCTTGGCCTCTTCTAGGGCAGTTGGCCAGAAGAAACCGTGTCGGAAGGCTTTGGCGACGAGTGCTCTGGAGGCTGCATGATGGCCGCACTCGCCCTGATGGATGTCTTCAAGGATTGCTTGGCCTTGCTCTGATAGCGCTGGTAGACACCGGTGACGCTGCGCCTGACCAGCTCTCTATTGATTATAGTGTAGGCTGCGCTCTGTAACACCCGGATGTAACTTTCCATATTTGTAACTCCAACTCTTGCCATTTTCGGCATTGTGATATGATATTCCCTCCGTGGTTGGGTTTTTCTTCATTTTGCATTTTGTCCATGTCATGCATTTCATATCATGTCATCATGTGCATCGCATTCGCATACGTATTCGTCTCATGCATCCGAGCATTTTCCCGTTGTCCGCTTTTGCAATCCGGCACTCCTATGTCCCCGGCGTCCCCTTTTACGTTTTTTTCCGTGAGCGGTACTAAACTTTCTCGAGAATGGACCGAGGTTTGTCAAGTGGCCTTGGTACACCACCGTAGACCACCTCTCAAGTTTGGTCATTTGGAGCTCGTTTGGTACTCCAACGGTTAACCGCACTCTCGCAAAGGCCTCTTTTAAGTTGCAGCCCAACACCCCTCTAAAATTGCCCAATAACCCATCTAAGTCACTTCCATGTCCATCGCCGTTCGATCACGATCGTGTGGCGAAAACTACACTCCATTTGGAGTCTCCTATCTCCTTCTACCTATAAATATTGCCTCCCCCCGAAAATCCCGGATCATTTCCTGCCCTAACCCTAGCCCCGCTCTTCTCTGTAGCGGACACCGGTCCGGACGGAGCGACGTGTCCGCCCGCCGCCAGCAACCACTTTCGCGCGCCGCCAGCGTGCCCACATCGTCGCCGCCGCCGCGCCGAACCACGTGGGGCCCCGTCCAGCGCCGCGCTCGCCGCCTCCCGCCCGCCCGGCCGTCGCCGCCGCCCGCCCGTGAAACCGTCGCCCGCCGTCTGCTGCGTCGCCGCCCGACATGCGCCTTGTACGGCCGTCGCCGCCCGGCCCGCCGTCCCTCCGGCCGGCCCGGCCCTCCTCCAGCCTCACCCTCCTCCGGCGCCCGTCCCGGCCGCCGCTGCTCCGCTCCGTGAACCTCGATCCGAGTCGGATCGGATCTCGAGAAGGAGAAGGTTGACTTCTTCCCCGATTTCCTCCAAGTCAATTTATCTGTGATTATTGTGTTGCAATTTCATCATGCCATAACTTTGCGCCCGTGGCTCCGTTTTGGGCGTGTAGCATACCGTTATGTTCGCCTCGATGAGTAAATCATTTCTTCTCATTGCGTCGTTTTCATTTGAGCTCATCTTGATGCCCGAAATGCTGTTATAAGAGGGCTATGTGATGTCAGTTTCAGATTCTTATCAGAAAATGCATTTTTGTCATTTTTGCCATGATTGATGTGTGCATCCTATGAACTTGAGTCCTACATGTATTTTGTAATATGCCATGCCATCTTTACAGGGGTGTATTCCATGTATTTTTTTGATCTCTGTGGTGACTAGCACAAGCATGCAAACTAGGCTTCATGGTGTTGCTGGTTTCAGCCCCTGTTTTGCTGATATTTTTATGCCATGTTAACTTGATGCTACAGAGAGTTCCATGCATATTTTGAGATACTTCAGTAAGGATGTTTTGAACATATGGTTATGCTCTATCCATCCATGCCCTTGTTTGCAATTATGGAGTGCCATAGCTTGAGTGAATCGAGCTCTACTTTTGCTAGAAAATGTTTCCTGGCAGATTGTTTACATGTTATTCAATTTTGCTAAGGTTGTTGTAGTTGATCCGCGTATGTTATGATGTTGTTCTTGCTATGTATAGCTTCTATGCCGTGTCTTGTTGATGGATGTATGCTTAGTTTATCATGAAATGCTATTTAGTGAGTGCATCGAGCTCTTAAACATGCCTACTTGTTATCTGTTTTTGTCATGCCCTGTTGCTGAATCTGTTAACGAAACTTGCTATTTTGACAAGGGTTCTACTACATTTTCTGATCCATTTTGGCTCTTGGTCATTAAGGGACTTTTCTTCTATGCTTTGAGTAGATTCATTCTGTGCCTTGTTTTGCTATTATAAGTTCCTGTAGAATGTGGTTTGCTTGCTCTGAACATTGCTTCCTGATGCTGATTCTGCCATGTTCAATATTTTCTCTAAGTCTGTGAAGCTGATATGTTTTGCACTTTTGCCATGCTTGTTTGGACCTGTTATGGTGTGATTTAGCCGTAGATCAGTGTTCATCGTTTCTCAAGCTTCTTGAGTAGATCATTGCCATATGCTTTGTTTGTACGTTTGGGTGCAGTAGCTTAACTTCTTGTTGCTTGCTATGTGGCATCATGCTGTTTATGGCAAATTTGTGCCATTCTTGTTTTGCTTGTCATTTGCAAACCGTGCATCCGATTCCGGTGATCTTTATATCGATTTCAACCGAAATCATCTCACCTTTCCAGAGGCATACTTGGTTTGCCAAGTTGATGCCTGGTTCATCATTTTCCTTCCGGAGCACGCATACGCATTGCATATCACATGTCGCATATCATGTCATGTATTGCATCATGTTGCTTGTGCATTGCACCGTGATTTATTGTGGTTCCATTGTTTGTGTTCTTGCTTTGGGTAGAGCCGGAGGCGAGTACGTGAGCGAGGAACCTGTTGAGAACGCTTCACGAGGATCAAGCTTCGACAACTCGAGAACCTTGCGGCAAGATGACCATACACTCGAAATCACTTCTATCTTTGCTTGCTAGATGCTCGCTCTTTTGCTATGCCTATGCTACGATGCCTATCACTTGCTTATCATGCCTCCCATATTGCCATGTCAAGCCCCTAACCATCCTTTCGTAGCAAACCGTTGATTGGCTATGTTACCGCTTTGCTCAGCCCCTCTTATAGCGTTGTTAGTTGCAGGTGAAGATGAAGTTTGTTCCTTGTTGGAACATGGAGATGTTGTTCCTTGTTGGAACATGTTTACTTGTTGGGGATATCACAATATCTATGGTTTAATTAATGCATCTATATACTTGGTAAAGGGTGGAAGGCTCTGCCTTATGCCTGGTGTTTTGTTCCACTCTTGCCGCCCTAGTTTCCGTCATACCGGTGTTATGTTCCTTGATTTCGCGTTCCTTACACGGTTGGGTGATTTATGGGACCCCCTTGACAGTTCGCTTTGAATAAGACTCCTCCAGCAAGGCTCAACTTTGGTTTTACCATTTGCCACCTAAGCCTTTTTTCCCCCGGGTTTTCGCGAGCTCGAGGGTCATCTTTATTTTAACCCCCGGGCCAGTTCTCCTTTGAGTGCTGGTCCAACTTGAGCGATGTCCGGCGCCCCTTGGGCAATCAGGGTCTATGCCAACCCGACGTCTGGCTCATCCGGTGTGCCCTGAAAACGAGATATGTGCAGCTCCTATCGGGATTTGTCGGCACATTCGGGCGGCTTTGCTGGTCTTGTTTTATTCTTTGTCGAAATGTCTTGTAGTCCGGGATTCCGAGACTGATCGGGTCTTCCCGGTAGAAGGAATATCCTTTGTTGACCGTGAGAGCTTATAATGGGCTAAGTTGGGACACCCTGCAGGTATTATCTTTCAAAGCCGTGTCCGCGGTTATGAGGCAGATGGGAATTTGTTAATGTCCGGTTGTAGAAAACCCGAAGTTGACCTTAATTAAAACACATCAACGGCGTGTGTAACCGTGATGGTCTCTTCTCGTGAGTCCGGGAATTGAACACGGTGTTGGAGTTATGTTTGGCGTAAGTAGTTCAGGATCACTTCTTGATCGCTACTAGCTTCACGACCGTGCCTTGCTTCTCTTCTCGCTCTCTTTGCGAATGTAGCCACCATATATGCTAATTAAACACAGCAGCTCCACCTCACAACTCTGTCCTTCCTATAAGCTTAAATAGTCTTGATCTCGCGGGTGTGAGATTGCTGAGTCCCCGTGACTCACAGATTCTACCAAAATAGTTGCAGGTGCCGACGATGCCAGTGCAGGTGACGCAACCGAGCTCAAGTGGGAGTTCGACGAGGAACGTGGTCGTTACTATGTGTCTTTTCCTGATGATCAGTGGTGGAGCCCAGTTGGGACGATCGGGGATCTGTGTAGCATTTGGGGTAGTCTTCTTTTATTTTGGTTCCGTAGTCGGACCTTGAGTGTAATCTGGATGATGGATGTTTATTTATGCATTGTGTGAAGTGGCATTTGTAAGCCAACTATGTATCTCTTTCCCTTATGTATTACATGGGTTGTGTGAAGATTACCTCACTTGCGACATTGCTTTCAATGCGGTTATGCCTCTAAGTCATGCTTGACACGTGGGAGATATAGTCGCATCGAGGGCGTTACAAGTTGGTAATCAGAGCCATCCCCGACCTAGGAGCCCCGCTGATTGTTTCTTTGGCGTTGTTGAGTCTAGAACAAAAATGTTTTGAGTCTTAGGATTATATATATCGGAGAGTAGGATTATTTTTACTCCCCAGTCCCTTCGTCGCTCTGTTGAGGTCTCCTGACGTAGAAGTTTTGTCTCTCCTCTCCTCAAATTTCACTAAAAAAAATTTTAGGATCACGCGGGTATCTTGGAATCGTTCCGATGGTTTTGTGACGAGAACATTGTTCTTGGTGCCTCCTGACATTTAGGGGTTGTGGCAGTGTCCCGGGAGTTTAGCAACGAGGTGTTGTCGTAACAATTTTATCATTGCAGTTAAGAATACTGAAGCTTTGCCGACATCGAAAATCTCTTTTGTACAGTTGTTGGTGAGATAACCCCGATAACCCAATACTGGGGCGAGCTCGGGAGTATTGCCATGACTTCGTATAACGGATGCTTTTCAAGGTCGAGGTACCACGATTTCGAAGGTTTCTTGGTTATGTGTTGACGGATGGATACAATTTGGATCTAGGTATTGTTAGTTTGGGTGATATATTTTGTGTCCCCTGTATCCCCAACACCAGATTGCATAACCAGAAAGTTTCGGGAGTTTATAGGTGGGATTCAAGTAGCTCTTAACATTTCTTCCCGCAGATATTTGGTTTGCGATTGGGTAATCCTTACCACTTATTTGTTCCAATCGTACCTTGTTATTTTTTTTCATCAACCCTTAATCAAGTGGCTTCTCACCTTAATGGACGTGTGATGTTAGCTTTTGGAATTCATTCGTTCATCCTTGTTCGAATGTTTATTGTGAAGACTATATGTTGCAATCTCTATCCGTTGATTCAACTTGTCTATCTGTCTATCAAGTGCTAACGGATGTCACCCTCTTCAGGATGGCTCCGCCAACGCGTCTGAATCCGGATCGCGATGATGGGAGTCAGTCGAACCCTCCACCTCCACCTCCGCCTCCGGTGGCATGGCAAGCTATCATGGCAGCCACCAACGCTAATGCTCAGATGATTTTGCAACTCTTGCAAGAGCGTACCCAAGGGCAAGGCAACCAAGGAAATCAAGGCCAAGGCAACAACCAGCCGCACTTTGCTACCCTCAATCAGTTCCTCGCTAATCACCGAAGTCTTTCAGCTTCTGTGTCGAGGCCACAGACGCCGACGATTGGCTTGTGGACATCTGCAAACATTTTGAATGTAGCAATGTCAGACCTGAGGACTTTGTCAAGTTTGCTTCTTTTCAACTCAAGGACCAAGCTGCCGAGTGGTACCAGCAATACAAAGATTCCAGAGGAGGTCGTGTGATTACCTGGGATGAGTTCCGCCGAGACTTCAAAGCTCACCACATTCTGAAAAGTGTTGTTGAGAGCAAGCGTGAGGAGTTCCGCAATCTCATGCAAGGCAACATGTCTGTGTATCAATATAATATCCAGTTCCAGAAACTCGCTCGCTTCGCTAAGCAAGACGTCCCTGATGAAAAGAGTATGATCTATCAATTCAGAGGTGGTCTCAGAGAAGATCTGCAATTAGCTCTCGTGCTTTTTGAGCCGGAAAAGTATGATGAGTTCTACAACATGGCATCAAGCAAGAAGCTGCCCAGTTCAAATGTGAGGCTTCTAAGAAGAGAATCGTGGATGCAGTTCAGTCTTCTTCTTCCTCTCAAGTGGCAGCTAAGCAGCGAAGTTCTATCTTCCTCCTCCTCCGTTTAAATCGGCCTTATCAGCGAGAAGAACTCAGGTGGTCGTGGATCTTCCCACCCACCCAACCCAAAGCTATCGTAACAAGTCAAATTCTCAAGCTCCAAGGTCAAATGCTCCTTATCACCGTCCGCTCTCAGAGGTGACTTGCAACAAATGTCAGCAGAAAGGTCACTATGCGAACAAGTGCTTCAACCAAAGGCGCCTTCCGCCTCCTCCTCCTGTGAGATCTTCCAGCAATGCAGTGGTCAAGCATAATCCCAAGTCTGCAAAGGTGAACATGATGAATGCAGCTCAAGCGGAGGAATCTACTGATGTGATAATGGGTAATCTCTCAGTTAATGATATTCCTGCAAAAGTCTTATTTGATACTGGTGCATCGCTTTCGTTCATTTCGAGACATTTTGTTGCCAAGCATGAGTTTGTGACGGAAAATATTCCTATTCCGTTGAAGATTGTGTCCCCGGGTAAACAAATGACTTCTCGAGTTTTGGTTCCGAATGTCGGTATCAAGATGGGCGACTATAGATTTCTGGCTAAACCAGTTGTCCTGGGTGACTCGGATATTGATCTTATTCTCGGGATGGACTGGCTTTCTCAGCACAAGGCTCAGCTTGATTGTGCTGCCAGGGAAATTCAATTGACACACTCTTCTAATGATGTGATCATCTATGCCGCTCGTGATGAAACCATTCGGTTGTTTTCTCTCAATGAGAAGGGCGAGTTGGATGCTATCTCTCGATTCCATCGTTTGTGAGTATCAAGATGTCTTTCCGTAAGAGCTCCGGGTATGCCTCCTCACCGCCGCTTGAATTCGTTATCGATCTTGAGCCCGGCATCGAACTCCGTTTGCAAGCGTCCATACAAGCTTGGACCTAATGAGCTGAAGGAATTGAAGAAGCAGCTCGATGAACAAGAGCGTCTGGGTTTGATCAGACCGAGTTCATCTTCTTGGGGTTGTAGTGTTCTTTTTGTCCAGAAGAAGGATGGCACGGACCGACTTTGCGTCGATTACCGTCCATTGAACAAAAAGACAATCAAGAACAAGTATCCACTTCCCAACATCAATGAGCTTTTCGAGCAACTCAAAGGTGCTAAAGTGTTCTCCAAGCTTGACCTTCGTATGGGTTATCATCAAATTCGCATTCGTGAACAAGATATTCCCAAGACAACATTCAGAACAAGCTTTGGTTCTTATGAATATACTGTCATGTCTTTCGGCCTTGTCAATGCTCCTCCAACATTCTCTCGAATGATGAACTTCATCTTCGACCCCTACACCAATGAATTCGTCTTGGTCTATCTTGATGATATTTTGGCCTTCTCCAAGAATAAGAAGGATCATGCCAAACATTTGCGATTGGTGCTCGACAAGCTCAGAGAGCATCAATTCTATGCGAAGTTTTCCAAATGTGAATTTTGGCTTGATGAAGTGCTTTACCTTGGTCACATCATCTCCGCCAAGGGCATCACTGTTAATCCCGAGAAGGTGTCTGCAGTTGTGAATTGGGAACCTCCACAGAATGTCAAGCAGCTCCGCAGTTTTCCTGGACTTGCAAGCTATTGCCGAAGATTCGTTGAGAACTTCTCTAAGATTGCAAAGCCTATTTCCAACCTCCTCCAAAAGCATGTGAAGTATGTCTGGTCTCCCGAGTGTGACGTTGCTTTCAACACCCTCAAAGAGAAACTCGTCACAGCTCCTGTCTTGACTCCTCTTGATGAATCCAAGCCATTCGAAATTTTCTGTGATGCTTCTCTTCAAGGTCTCGGTGCTGTGTTAATGCAAGAGAAGAAAGTTGTGTCCTATACCTCTTGTCAGCTGAAGCCCAACGAAAAGAACTACCCCACTCACGATCTTGAGTTGGCGGCAGTTGTCCATGCATTAATAACTTGGAGACATCTCTTGTTGGGAAAGAAAGTGGACATTTTCACCGATCACAAGAGTCTCAAGTATATCTTCACTCAACCCAACCTCAACCTCAGGCAAACTCGATGGGTCGAGATGATTCAAGAGTACAACCCAAGTATTGAATATACTCCGGTAAGGCCAATGTGATTGCAGATGCTTTGAGCAGGAAGGCTTATCGCAACAGTTTAATCCTCAAGCCCTTCCAACCGGATCTCTGTGAAGCTTTCCATAAGCTGAATCTTCAAGTTGTTCCTCAAGGCTTTCTTGCCAACCTCATAGTCTCTCCTACTTTGGAAGACCAAATTCGTGAGGCTCAACTCCTGGATACCATGGTGAAAAAGGTGAAACGTGGTATCGACAAGGGCATTTCCAAGTACAAGTGCTTCCACATTGATGACAAAGATACTCTTTTCTTCGAGGACCGGATTGTGGTTCCTAAGGGTGATCTACGTAAAGTCATTATGAGCGAGGCGCACAATTCCCTTCTATCCATTCATCCTGGAAGTACGAAGTTGTACCATGACCTCAAGCAGTCGTATTGGTGGACTCAAATGAAGCGAGAAATTGCTCAATTCGTGAATGAGTATGATGTCTGCAGAAGAGTGAAAGCAGAACACCAACGACCAGCTGGTCTCCTCCAACCTCTTGCTATTCCAGAATGGAACTTTGATCATATCAAAATGGACTTCGTGACTGGATTTCCTAAGTCCAAGCGTGGAAATGATGCTATCTTCATTGTCATTGACAAGCTTACTAAAGTGGCTCATTTTCTTCCTATCAAAGAATCTATCACAGCAGCTCAGTTGGCAGAGCTTTACACATCCAGGATTTTCTCCTTGCACGGCATTCCACAATTGATCTCTTCAGACCATGGCAGCATCTTTACCTCCAAGTTTTGGGATTCTTTTCAGAAGGCCATGGGCACCAACATTCGTTTCAGCACAGCTTTCCATCCTCAAACAAGTGGCCAAGTCGAGCGAGTCAATCAAATCCTCGAAGACATGCTCGTGGCTTGTGTCATTTCCTTCGGTATGAAATGGGAAGATTGTCTTCCATATGCCGAGTTCTCCTACAACAACAGCTTCCAAGCGAGTTCGGGCAAGGCCCCATTCGAAATCCTCTATGGCAGAAAGTGCCGTACTCCTCTCAATTGGTCCGAGACAGGTGAACGCCAACTTCTTGGCAACGACTTGATGACAAAAGCCGAGGAAATGTACAAAGTCATTCGTGAGAATCTCAAAGCCGTGCAATCGCGCCAGAAGAGCTATTATGATGACAAGCACCGTGTGTTGGAAATATGCCCAAGAGGCAATAATAAATTAGTTATTATTATATTTCCTTGTTCATGATAATCGTTTATTATCCACGCTATAATTGTATTGATAGGAAACTCAAATACATGTGTGGGTACATAGACAACACCATGTCCCTAGCAAGCCTCTATTGGCTAGCTCGTTGATCAATAGATGGTTACGGTTTCCTAACCATGGACATTGGATGTCGTTGATAACGGGATCACATCATTAGGAGAATGATGTGATGGACAAGACCCAATCCTAAGCCTAGCACAAAGATCGTAGTTCGTATGCTAAAGCTTTTCTAATGTCAAGTATCTTTTCCTTAGACCATGAGATTGTGCAACCCCCGGATACCGTAGGAATGCTTTGGGTGTACCAAACGTCCTAGCGTAATCGGGTGACTATAAAGGTGCATTACAGGTATCTCCGAAAGTGTCATTGGGTTGGCACGAATCGAGATCGATTTGTCACTCCGGTAAACGGAGAGGTATCTCTGGGCCCACTCGGTAGGACATCATCATAATGTGCACAATGTGACCAAGGGGTTGATCACGGGATGATGTGTTACGGAACGAGTAAAGAGACTTGCCAATAACGAGATTGAACAAGGTATCGGGATACCGACGATCGAATCTCGGGCAAGTACAATACCGCTAGACAAAGGGAATTGTATACGGGATCGATTGAGTCCTTGACATCGTGGTTCATCCAATGAGATCATCGTGGAACATGTGGGAGCCAACATGGGTATCCAGATCCCGCTGTTGGTTATTGACCGGAGAACGTCTCGGTCATGTCTACATGTCTCCCGAACCCGTAGGGTCTACACACTTAAGGTTCGATGACGCTAGGGTTATAAAGGAAGTTTGTATGTGGTTACCGAATGTTCTTTGGAGTCCCGGATGAGATCCCGGACGTCACGAGGAGTTCGGAATGGTCCGGAGGTAAAGATTTATATATGGGAAGTCCTGTTTTGGTCACCGGAAAAGTTTGGGGTTTATCGGTAGCATCTGGGACCACCGGGAGGGTCCCGGGGGTCCACCAAGTGGGGCCACATGCTCTAGAGGCATACATGGGCCAAGTATGAGAGGGCACCAGCCCCTAGGTGGGCTAGGACGCCTCCCACCATGGCCCATGCGGCTAGAAGGGGAGAGGGGGCAAACCCTAAGGGCAGATGGGCCCTAAGGCCTATACTCCCTGCGCCTCCCTCTCCTCCCCCCTTGTGGCCGCCACCCATAGATGGGTTTTGGGGGCTACCGCCCCTCTAGGGGTGGGAACCCTAGAGGCGCACCCTCCTCCCTTCCCTATATATATGAGGCCAAGGGGAATGCCCGAACACATGAGAGCCTCTCCCTCTCCAGCGCAGCCCCGCCTCCTCCTCCTCTTCTCCCTTGGTGCTTGGCCGAAGCCTGCTTGGGATTGCCACGCTCCTCCATCACCACCATGCCGTTGTGCTGCTGCTGGATGGAGTCTTCCTCAACCTCCCCGCTCTCCTTGCTGGATCAAGGTGTGGGAGACGTCACCGGGCTGTACGTGTGTTGAACGCGGAGGTGCCGTCCGTTCGGCACTAGGATCTCCGGTGATTTGAATCACGACGCAATGACTCCTTCAACCCCGTTCTCATGAACGCTTCCGCTTAACGATCTACAAGGGTATGTAGATGCACTCTCCTCCCTCGTTGCTAGTTTCTCCATAGATAGATCTTGGTGACACGTAGGAAAATTTTGAATTTCTGCTACGTTCCAACAAAGTGGCATCATGAGCTAGGTCTATTGCGTAGATTCTTTGCATGAGTAGAACACAAAGTAGTTGTGGGCGTTGATGTTGTTCAAAATGCTTACCGTTACTAGTCCAATCTTGTTTCGACGGTATTGTGGGATGAAGCGGCCTGGACCGACCTTACACGTACTCTTACGTGAGACAGGTTCCACCGGCGACATGCACTTGGTGCATAAGGTGGCTAGCGGGTGCCAGTCTCTCCCACTTTAGTCAGAACGGATTCGATGAAAAGGGTCCTTATGAAGGGTAAATAGCAATTGGCATATCACGATGTGGTTTTGCGTAGGTAAGAAACGTTCTTGCTAGAAACCCATAGCAGCCACGTAAAACATGCAACAACAATTAGAGGACGTCTAACTTGTTTTTGCAGGGTATGCTATGTGATGTGATATGGCCAAGAAGAATGTGATGAATGATATGTGATGTATGAGATTGATCATGTTCTTGTAATAGGATTCACGACTTGCATGTCGATGAGTATGACAACCGGCAGGAGCCATAGGAGTTGTCTTTATTTATTGTATGACCTGTGTGTCATTATACAACGCCATGTAATTACTTTACTTTATTGCTAACCGGTAGCCATAGTAGTAGAAGTAATAGTTGGCGAGACAACTTCATGGAGACACGATGATGGAGATCATGATGATGGAGATCATGGTGTCATGCGGTGACAATGATGATCATGGAGCCCTCAAGATGGAGATCAAAAGGAGCAATATGATATTGGCCATATCATGTCACTACTATATAATTGCATGTGATGTTTATTATGTTTATGCATCTTGTTTACTTAGAGCGACGGTAGTAAATAAGATGATCCCTCACACAAATTTCAAGAAGTGCTCTCCTCGGTCGTGCACCGTTGCTACAGTTAAGTCAGCTTCTAAGCACCACGTGATGATCGGGTGTGATGGATTCTTACGTTCACATACAACGGGTGTAAGACAGATTTACACAAAAAAACACTTGGGGTTAACTTGACGAGCCTAGCATGTATGACATGGCCTCGGGAACACAGAGACCGAAAGGTCGAGCATGAGTCGTATAGTAGATACGATCAACATGAAGATGTTCACCGAGTCGACTAGTCCGTCTCACGTGATGATCGGACACGGCCTAGTTGACTCGGATCATGTAATCACTTAGATGACCAGAGGGATGTCTATCTGAGTGGGAGTTCATAAGATGAACTTAATTATCTTGAACATAGTCAAAAGACCTTTTGCAAATTATGTCGTAAGCTCGCGCTTGAGTTCCACTGTTTAGATATGTTCCTAGAGAAAATATAGTTGAAAGTTGATGAGTAGCAATTATGCGGTCGTAGAAAGCTTATGTCCTTAATGCACCGCTTAGTGTCTTTGAACCCCAAACGTCAGATGCATGGATGTTGCGAACATCGGACATACACGTTTTGATAACTACGTGATAGTTCAGTTAAATGGTTTAGAGTTGAGGCACCAAAGACTTTTTGAAGCGTCATGAACATATGAGATGTTTCGAGGGCTGAAATTGGGATTTCAGGGCTCGTGCCCACGTCAAGAGGTATAAGACCTCGGCGATTTCTTAGCCTGCAAACTAAGGGAGAAAAGCTCAATCGTTGAGCTTGTGCTCGATTGTCCGAGCACAACAATCACTTGAATCGAGTGGGAGTTGATCTTCCGGATGAGATAGTGATGTTTCTCCAAAGTCATTGCCACCAAGCTGCTAGAGCTTCGTGATGAACTATAATATATCAGGGATAGATATAATGATCCCTTGAGGTATTCGCGTTGTTTGACATCACGAAAGTAGAAGTCAAGAAGGAGCATCAATTGTTGATGGTTGGTGAAACCACTAGTTTCAAGAAGGGCAAGGGCAAGAAGGGATACTTCATGAAGCGGCAAATCAGCTGCCGCTCTAGTGAAGAAACCCAAGGTTGAACCCAAACCCGAGACTAAGTGCTTCGTAATAAGGGGAACAGCCAACGGAGCAGCATTACCCTAGATACTTGGTAGATAAGAAGGCTGGCAAGGTCGATAGAAGTATATTGGATATACATTATGTTAATGTGTACTTTACTAGTACTCCTAGTAGCACCAGGGTATTAAGATACCGGTTCGGTTGCTAAGTGTTAGTAACTCGAAATAAAAGGCTACGGAATAAGCGGAGACTAGCTAAAGGTGAGTGACGATATGTGTTGGAAGTGTTTCCAAGGTTGATGTGATCAAGCATCGCCGCTCCCTCTACCATCGAGATTGGTATTAAACCTGAATAATTGTCATTTGGTGTTTGCGTTGAGCATAGACATGATTGGATTATGTCTATCGCAATACGGTTATTCATTCAAAGAGAATAATGGTTACTCTATTTATTTGAAAAATACCTTCAATGGTCTAGCACCTAAAGAAATGGTTTATTGAATCTCGATTGTAGTGATACACATTTTCATGCCAAAAGATATAAGATAGTAATGATAGTACCACCTGCTTGTGGCACTGCCATTTGAGTCATATTGGTATAAACGCATGAAGAAGCTCCATGTTGATGGATCTTTGGACTCACTCGTTTTTGAAAAGTTTGAGACATGCGAACCATGTCTATTGGTGTATACGCATGAAGAAACTCCATGCAGATGGATCGTTTGGACTCACTTGATTTTGAATCACTTGAGATATGCAAAACATACCACATGGGCAAGATGGTGAAAAGCCTCGGTTTCAAAGAAATGGAACAAGATAGCAACTTGTTGGAAGTAACACATTTTGATGTGTGCAGTCCAATAAGTGCTGAGGCATACAGTGAATATCGTTATGTTCTTACTTCACAGATGATTCGAGTAGATGTTGAGTATATTTACTTGATGAAACACAAGTCTGAATTATTGAATGGTTCAAGTATTTCGGAGTGAAGTTTAAGATCTTCGTGACAAGAGGATAGAATGTCTATGATATGATCATAGAGATGAATATCTGAGTTACGAGTTTTGGCACACAATTAAGACATTGTGCAAATTGTTTCACAATTAATACCGCTGGAACACCATAGTGTGATGGTGTGTCCGAACATCATAGTTGCACCTTATTGGATATGGTGCGTACCATGATGTCTCTTATCAATTTCCACTATCGTTCATGGGTTAGGCATTAGAGACAACCGCACTCACTTTAATAGGGCACCACGTAATTCCGTTGAGATGACATCGTATGAACTATGGTTTAGAGAAACCTAAGCTGTCATCTCTTAAAGGTTTGGGGCTGCGGCGCTTATGTGAAAAAGTTTCAGGTTGATAAGCTCGAACCCAAAGCGGACAAAATGCATCTTCATAGGACACCCAAAACAGTTGGGTATACCTCCCAATTCAGATCCGGAAGCAATAGGGATTGTTTCTTGAATCGGGTCCTTTCTCGAGGAACAGTTCGTCTCGAAAAGTTGAGTGGGAGGATGGTGGAGACTTGATGAGGTTATTGAACCGTCACTTCAACTAGTGTGTAGCAGGGCACAGGAAGTTGTTCCCGTGGCACCTACACCAATTGAAGTAGAAGCTTATGACAGTAATCATGAAGTTTCGGATCAAGTCACTGACGTACCTCGTAGGGTGACAAGGATGCGTCTTTGCTTGAGTGGTACGGTGATCCTGTCTTGAAGGTCATGTTGCTAGACAACAATGAACCTACGAGCTATGGAGAAGCGATGGTGGGCCCAAATTCCGACAAATGGTTAGAGGCCATGAAATCTGAGATAGTATCCATATATCAGAACAAAGCATGGACTTTGGTGGACTTGCCCGATGATCGGCAAGCCATTGAGATGAATGGATCTTTAAGAAGAAGACGGACGTGGACGGTAATGTCACCGTCTATGAAGCTCGACTTGTGGCGAAAAGTTTTCACAAGTTCAAGGAGTTGACTACGATGAGATTTTCTCATCCGTGGCGATGCTTAAGTCCGTCGGAATCATGTTAGCATTAGCTGCATTTATGAAATCAGGCGGATGGATGTCAAAAGCGAAGTTTCCTTACCAGTTTTCGTAAGGAAAGGTTGTATGTGATACAATCAGAATAGTTTTGTCGTTCCTAAGGATGCTAAATAAAAGTATGCTTGCTCCAGCGATCCATTCTAAGGACTAGAGTAAGCATCTCGGAGTTGGAATGTGCGCTTTGATGAGATGATCAAAGATTTTGGGTTTATACAAAGTTTATGAGAAACTTGTATTTCCAAAGAAGTGAGTAGGAGCACTATAGAATTTTTGATGAGTATATGTTGTTGACATATTGATGATCGTAAATGATGTAGAATTACTTGGAAAGCATATAGGGTTATTTGAAAGATGTTTTTCAATAGAAAACCTGGATTAGGCTACTTGAACAATAAGCATCAAAGATCTATAAGATAGATCAAAATGTTTAATAATACTTTCAAATGAGCATGTACCTTGACATGATCTTGAAGGTGTTCAAGATGGATCAGTCAAAGAAGGAGTTCTTAGCTGAATTGTAAGGTATGAAGTTAAGACTTAAAGCTCGACCACGGCAGAAAAGAGAGAAAGGACGAATGTCGTCCCCTATGCTTCAGACGTAGGCCCTATAGTATGCTATGCTGTGTACCGCACCCGAAGTGTGCCATGCCATGAGTCAGTCAAGGGGTACAAGAATGATCCAGGAATGGATCATTGGACAGGATCAAAATTGTCCTTGGAGTAAATAAGGACATGTTTCTCGATTATGGAGGTGATAAAGAGTTCGATGTAAAGGGTTACGTCGATGCAAGCTTTAAACACCTATCCGAGTGACTCTGAGTAGCAAACCGGATACGTATAGTGGAGCAACCGTTTGGAATAGATCCAAGTGGAGCGTGGAAGCAGCATTTACAATATGACATGGAGAATTGCAAAGCACACACGGATCTGAAAGGTTCAGACCCGTTGACTAAAATCCGTTGACTAAAACCTCTCTCACAAACAATACATGATCAAACCTCAACTCATTGAGTCTAAATCACATGATGATGTGAACTAGTTTACGTACACTAGTGAACTCTTTGGGTGTTGGTCACATGGCGATGTGACCTATCGATGTTAATCACATGACGATGTGAACTAGATTATTGACTCTAGTGCAAGTGGGAGACTGTTGGAAATATTCCTAGAGGCAATAATAAATTAGTTATTATTATATTTCCTTGTTCATGATAATCGTTTATTATCCACGCTATAATTGTATTGATAGGAAACTCAAATACATGTGTGGGTACATAGACAACACCATGTCCCTAGCAAGCCTCTATTGGCTAGCTCGTTGATCAATAGATGGTTACGGTTTCCTAACCATGGACATTGGATGTCGTTGATAACAGGATCACATCATTAGGAGAATGATGTGATGGACAAGACAATCCTAAGCCTAGCACAAAGATCGTAGTTCGTATGCTAAAGCTTTTCTAATGTCAAGTATCTTTTCCTTAGACCATGAGATTGTGTAACCCCGGATACCGTAGGAATGCTTTGGGTGTACCAAACGTCCTGGCAACGTGAATCGGGTGGCTATAAAGGTGCATTACAGGTATCTCGGAAAGTGTCTGTTGGGTTGGCACGAATCGATACTGGGATTTGTCACTCCGTGTAAACGGAGAGGTATCTCTGGGCCCACTCGGTAGGACAGCATCATAATGTGCACAATGTGACCAAGGGGTTGATCACGGGATGATGTGTTACGGAACGAGTAAAGAGACTTGCCAGTAACGAGATTGAACAAGGTATCGGGATACCGACGATCGAATCTCGGGCAAGTACAATACCGCTAGACAAAGGGAATTGTATACGGGATCGATTGAGTCCTTGACATCGTGGTTCATCCGATGAGATCATCGTGGAACATGTGGGAGCCAACATGGGTATCCAGATCCCGCTGTTGGTTATTGACCGGAGAACGTCTTGGTCATGTCTACATGTCTCCCGAACCCTTAGGGTCTACACACTTAAGGTTCGATGACGCTAGGGTTATAAAGGAAGTTTGTATGTGGTTACCGAATGTTGTTCGGAGTCCCGGATGAGATCCCGGACGTCACGAGGAGTTCCGGAATGGTCCGGAGGTAAAGATTTATATATGGGAAATCCTGTTTTGTTCACCGGAAAAGTTTCGGGGTTTATCGGTAACGTACCGGGACCACCGGGAGGGTCCCGGGGGTCCACCAAGTGGGGCCACATGCTCTAGAGGCATACATGGGCCAAGTACGAGAGGGCACCAGCCCCTAGGTAGGCTAGGGCGCCTCCCACCATGGCCCATGCGGCTAGAAGGGGAGAGGGGGCAAACCCTAAGGGCAGATGGGCCCTAAGGCCCATACTCCCTGCGCCTCCCTCTCCTCCCCCCTTGTGGCCGCCACCCATAGATGGGTTTTGGGGGCTGCCGCCCCCTAGGGGTGGAAACCCTAGAGGGGCGCACCCTCCTCCCTTCCCCTATATATATGAGGCCAAGGGGCTGCCTGCAACACATGAGAGCCTCTCCTCTCCAGCGCAGCCCTGCCTCTCCTCCTCCTCTTCTCCCTTGGTGCTTGGTGAAGCCCTGCGGGATTGCCACGCTCCTCCATCACCACCATGCCGTTGTGCTGCTGCTGGATGGAGTCTTCCTCAACCTCTCCCTCTCTCCTTGCTGGATCAAGGTGTGGGAGACGTCACCGGGCTGTACGTGTGTTGAACGCGGAGGTGCCGTCCGTTCGGCACTAGGATCTCCGGTGATTTGAATCACGACGAGTACGACTCCTTCAACCCCGTTCTCATGAACGCTTCCGCTTAACGATCTACAAGGGTATGTAGATGCACTCTCCTCCCCTCGTTGCTAGTTTCTCCATAGATAGATCTTGGTGACACGTAGGAAAATTTTGAATTTCTGCTACGTTCCCCAACACCGTGATGTGGCTTTTGAAATCGGAGACCATGTCTACCTCTGCGTCTCTCCAATGAAAGGCACTCGTCGCTTCGGTATCAAAGGGAAGCTTTCCCCTAGATACGTGGGTCCTTTTAAGATCATTGGCAAAAGAGGCGATCTCGCCTATCAACTTGAGCTTCCGTCCAACTTCGCGAACGTGCACGATGTGTTTCACGTGTCACAGCTTCGCAAGTGCTTCAAGACTCCTGAGCGCACCATCAACTTCGAAGAAATTGACCTCCAAGAAGATCTCTCTTATCATGAGCACCCCGTTGCTATTCTTGAAGAAACCAAGCGCAAGACTCGCAACAAGTCAATCAAATTCCTGAAAGTGAAGTGGTCACACAATTCCGACCGAGAAGCCACCTGGGAGCGCGAGGATCACATCAGTTCCGAATATCCGGAGTTCTTTCAGTCCTAGATCTCGGGACGAGATCCTCTTGTAGTGGTGGAGTGTTGTAACACCCCGGATGTAACTTTCCATATTTGTAACTCCAACTCTTGCCATTTTCGGCATTGTGATATGATATTCCCTCCATGGTTGGGTTTTTCTTCATTTTTGCATTTTGTCCATGTCATGCATTTCATATCATGTCATCATGTGCATCGCATTCGCATACGTGTTCGTCTCATGCATCCGAGCATTTTCCCCGTTGTCCGTTTTGCAATCCGGCACTCCTATGTCCCCCGGCGTCCCCTTTTACGTTTTTCCGTGAGCGGGTACTAAACTTTCTCGGAATAGACCGAGGTTTGTCAAGTGGCCTTGGTGCACCACCGGTAGACCACCTGTCAAGTTTCGGGTCATTTGGAGCTCGTTTGGTACTCCAACGGTTAACCGCACTCTCGCAAAGGCCTCTTTTAAGTTGCAGCCCAACACCCCTCCAAAATAGCCCAATAACACATCTAAGTCACTTCCATGTCCATCGCCGTTCGATCACGATCGTGTGGGCGAAAACTACACTCCATATGGAGTCTCCTAGCTCCTTCTACCTATAAATATAGCCTCCCCCCGAAAATCCCGGATCATTTCCTACCCTAACCCTAGCCCCGCTCCTCTCCGCGCGCCGGACACCGTCCGGACCGGGCCGGACGTGTCCGCCCGCCGCCGCCGGCCACTCGCGCGCCGCCACGTGGGCGTGCCCACATCGTCGCCGCCGCCTTGCCAGCCAGCGGGGCCCCGCCGATCCATGGCGCCGCCGCCGCTCTTCGCCGCCCGGCCGTGCGCCGCGCCCGCCGAGCTGTCGCCCGCCGTCCAGCGCCCGTCGCCCGCCGTCAGCGCCCGTCGCCGCCCGGCCCTCCTCCGGCCTCTCCCTCCTCCGGCGCCCGTCCCGGCCGCCATTGCTCCGCTCCGTGAACCTCGATCCGAGCCGGATCGGATCTGAGAAGGAGAAGGTTTGACTTCTGCTCTCTCCCGATTTCCTCCAAGTCAATTTATCTTTGATTATTTTTTTGCATTTTCATCATGCCATAAATTTGCACCCGTGGCTCCGTTTTGGGCGTGTAGCATACCGTAATGTTCTCCTCGATGAGTAGATCATTTCTTCTCATTTCATCATTTTCATTTGAGCTCATCTTGGTGCACGAAATGATGTTAGAAGAGGGCTATGTGATGTCAGTTTCAGATTCTTATCAGAAAATGCACTTTTGTCATTTTTGCCATGATTGATGTGTACATCCTATGAACTTGAGTCCTACATGTGTTTTGTAATATGCCATGCCATGTTTACAGGGGTGTATGCCATGTATTTTTTTGATCTCTGTGGTGACTAGCACAAGCATGCAAACTAGGCTTCATGATGTTGCTGGTTTCAGCCCCTGTTTTGCTGATATTTTTATGCCATGTTAACTTGATGCTACAGAGAGTTCCATGCATATTTTGAGATACTTCAGTAAGGATGTTTTGAACATATGGTTATGCTCTATCCATCCATGCCCTTGTTTGCAATTATGGAGTGCCATAGCTTGAGTGAATCAAGCTCTAATTTTGTTCTATGATTTGAGTAGATTCATGCCATGCCTTGTTTTGCTATTATAAGTTCCTGTAGCATGTGGTTTGCTTGCTCTAAACATTGCTTCCTGATGCTGATTCTGCCATGTTCAGTATTTTCTCTAAGTCTGTGAAGCTGATATGTTTTGCACTTTTGCCATGCTTATTTGGACATGTTATGGTGTGATTTAGCCGTAGCTCAGTGTTCATATTTTCTCAAGATTCTTGAGTAGATCACTGCCATATGCTTTGTTTGTACGTTTGGGTGCAGTAGCTTAATGTCTTGTTGCTTGCTATGTGGCATCATGCTGTTTATGGCAGATTTGTGCCATTCTTGTTTTGCTTGTCATTTGCAAACCGTGCATCCGATTCCGGTGATCTTTATATCGATTTCAACCGAAATCATCTCACCTTTCCAGCGGCATACTTGGTTTTCCAAGTTGATGCCTGGTTCATCATTTTCCTTCCGAAGCACGCATACGCATTGCATATCACATCTCGCATATCATGCCATGTATTGCATCATGTTGCTTGTGCATTGCACCGTGATTTATTGTGGTTCCATTGTTTGTGTTCTTGCTTTGGGTAGAGCCGGGAGATGAGTACGTGAACGAGGAACCTGTTGAGAACGCTTACGAGGAACAAGCTTTCGACAACTCTGAAAACCTTGCAGGCAAGATAACCATACCCTCGAAATCACTGCTATCTTTGCTTGCTAGATGCTCGCTCTTTTGCTATGCCTATGCTACGATGCCTATCACTTGCTTATCATGCCTCCCATATTGCCATGTCAAGCCCCTAACCTTCCTTTCCTAGCAAACCGTTGATTGACTATGTTACCGCTTTGCTCAGCCCCTCTTATAGCGTTGTTAGTTGTAGGTGAAGATGAAGTTTGTTCCTTGTTGGAGCATGGAGATGTTGTTCCTTGTTGGAACATGTTTACTTGTTGGGGATATCACAATATCTATGGTTTAATTAATGCATCTATATACTTGGTAAAGGGTGGAAGGCTCGGCCTTATGCCTGGTGTTTTGTTCCACTCTTGCCGCCCTAGTTTCCGTCATATCGGTGTTATGTTCCTTGATTTCGCGTTCCTTACACGGTTGGGTGATTTATGGGACCCCCTTGACAGTTCGCTTTGAATAAGACTCCTCCAAAGAAGGCCCAACTTTGGTTTTACCATTTGCCACCTAAGCCTTTTTCCCCGGTTTTCGTGAGCCCGAGGGTCATCTTTATTTTAACCCCGGGCCAGTTCTCCTTCGAGTGCTGGTCCAACTTGAGCGATGTCCGGCGCCTTGGGCAATCGTGGTCTATGCCAACCCGACGTCTGGCTCATCTGGTGTGCCCTGAGAACGAGATATGTGCAGCTCCTATCGGGATTTGTCGGCACATTCGGGCGACTTTGCTGGTCTTGTTTTATTGCTGTCGAAATGTCTTATAGTCCGGGATTCCGAGACTGATCGGGTCTTCCCGGTAGAAGGAATATCTTTCGTTGACCGTGAGAGCTTATAATGGGCTAAGTTGGGACACCCCTGCAGGGTATTATCTTTCGAAAGCCGTGCCCGCGGTTATGAGGCAGATGGGAATTTGTTAATGTCCGGTTGTAGAAACCCGAAGTTGACCTTAATTAAAACACATCAATCAAGGCGTGTGTAACCGTGATGGTCTCTTCTCGGCGGAGTCCGGGAAGTGAACACGGTGTTGGAGTTATTTTTGACGTAAGTAGTTCAGGATCACTTCTTGATCGCTACTAGCTTCACGACCGTGCCTTGCTTCTCTTCTCGCTCTCTTTGCGAATGTAGCCACCATATATGCTAGTCGCTTGCAGCAGCTCCACCTCACAACTCTGTCCTCCCTATAAGCTTAAATAGTCTTGATCTCGCGGGTGTGAGATTGCTGAGTCCCCGTGACTCACAGATTCTACCAAAACAGTTCTGGTGCCAACGATGCCGGTCAGGTGTGACGAACCGAGCTCAAGTGGGAGTTCGACGAGGAACGTGGTCGTTACTATGTGTCTTTTCCTGATGATCAGTAGTGGAGCCCAGTTGGGACGATCGGGGATCTGTATAGCATTTGGGGTAGTCTTCTTTTATTTTGGTTCCGTAGTCGGACCTTGAGTGTAATCTGGATGATGGATGTTTATTTATGCATTGTGTGAAGTGGCGACTGTAATCCAACTATGTATCTCTTTCCCTTATGTATTACATGGGTTGTGTGAAGATTACCTCACTTGCGACATTGCTTTCAATGTGGTTACGCCTCTAAGTCGTGCTTTGACACGTGGGAGATATAGCCGCATCGAGGGCGTTACACGCTCGGCATTGCACTTGCCGAGCCAAGGTTTCATCAGTTGGTAGCTCTCCGCTTATTAAGAACTTGAGGATGGGCTGGGCCCATGAGGGTGCTGTTATTTCTTCGACTGCCAGTACTGCTACTTGGACGAGGGCGGCTGGGCTGGGAGGCGGCGGGTTGGAGTCTGCAGCATCTTGCTGGGTTGAAGAAGTCCCAGACCAAGCTGGCGCGATCCCCGGGCCGAAATCGAGTCTTCGCAATGGTCGCGCAGTCCCCGGGCCGGGTTCTGAAGTCCCCGGGCCAGCTTCGACTGCCGCGTTCTTGGGGGCGTCTGCAAGGATTCTTGCGTCGTCTACTGAGGTTCTGGAGTCGGATCCGGCTTCTTCACGGGGAGCCGGCACAAAAATGGAGTCTGACTCTGGTGAAGGCTTGACAGATGGCTTGAGAAGGCACTGAAGGGCGACGCCGGATGGTATTGCCTGACGGGTGGAACCGATTCTTGCCAGGGCATCTGCTTGGTCGTTGTCATTTCTTGGCACGTGGAGGAATTCGCATCCCTCAAAATATCCACTCAACTGCTGCACCAGAAAGCGGTAGCCTGCCATATTTGCATCTTTGGCGTCCCAGTCGCCGGATGACTGTTGGACCACCAAGTCGGAGTCGCCATAGCACAGGATCCGGCGAATGCCAAGCTCTTTGGCAAGCCGGAGCCCGTGGATGAGCGCCTCGTATTCGGCGACATTGTTGGAGGCGGCGAAATGGATTTGCAGCGCGTACTTGAGCTTGTCGCCCTTAGGGGAAGTGAGGACCTCGCCGGCTCCCAAGCCAGTGCGCATCTTCGAGCCATCGAAGTGCATCCGCCAATGGGTGGAGTCGGTATGCGGCAGAATCGGTCTCGGCCCAATCGACGAGGAAGTCGGCCAGCGCTTGTGACTTGATGGCGGTGCGGGGCTGGTAAAAGATGGTGTAGGGGGC
Organism: Aegilops bicornis; assembly: GCA_021605145.1. Lineage (NCBI taxonomy): Eukaryota > Viridiplantae > Streptophyta > Magnoliopsida > Poales > Poaceae > Aegilops > Aegilops bicornis. Next base: position 776,510,023 of record CM038671.1, on the reverse strand, counting down.
CAACTCTATGGCCCGTTTGGCCACTCGGCCTGAAGCATCTCGGCTTCGGATGATCTCTGCTAGTGGGGTCGTGCAAACCACGGTGATTGGATGCTCCTGAAAGTAAGGCTTCAATTTCTTGGTGGCAAAGTGCACGCCGTAACACATCTTCTGGTAGTGGGGGTAGTTCTGCTTGGAGGTCGACAGTACCTCGCTCAGGTAATACACTAGTCTCTGGACAGGTAGCGCCTTGCCTTCCTCCTTGCGTTCAACTACAATGATCGGTCTTGACTACCCCTTTGGTGGCGGCAATATCTGAGCATGGGCTCCTTTGGAGTCGGAGCCGCCAAAGATCGGGGAGTAGTCGGCATTCTTTTCAATCGAGAAAAGCTTCGTCCGCCTTGGAGTTCCATTCTAAGAAGGTGGTCTTCTTCATAAGCTGGTACAAAGGAAGAGCTTTCTCGCCCAGCCGACTGATGAATCGGCTGATAGACGCCAAGCAGCCGGTGAACTTCTGCACATCTAGCAGTCGGCGGGGTACTTCCATCCTTTCGATTGCCTTGATCTTCACGGGGTTACACTCTATGCCGCGTTCAGATACCAGGAAGCCAAGGAGCTGCCGGCTGGTACTCCGAAGACGCATTTCTCTGGGTTGAGCTTGATCTGGAATCGGCGCAGGTTTTCAAAGGTCTCTTTGAGGTCTTCCAACAGCGTTCCTCGCTTTTCCGTCTTCACCACCACGCCGTCCACGTAAACGCGTGGGCGTTTCTATAAGCTGCTTGAGGAGGCACTTCGCATGCAACGCTGAAAGGTGGCGCCGGCGTTCCTCAAGCGAACGTCATGGTCGGTAGCGAAGGCTCCAAGCGGCGTGATAAAGGCGGTCTTCAATCTGTCGGCGGGTTCAGCTTGATCTGGTGATATCCTGAATATGCATCTAAGAAGCTCAACAGCTCGCATCCGGTATGGAGTCTATCACCGATCAATTCTTGGCAAAGCAAAGCGGGTCCTTGGGGCAGGCTTTGTTGAGGCTTGTGTAGTCAATACACATCCGCCCATCGCTTGTTCTTCTTTAGTACCAAGACCGGGTTCGCCAACCATTCTGGAAAGAAAACTTCCATGATGAAACCGGGTGCGAGGAGCCGGGCTATCTCTTCTCCAACAACTCTTCTTTTCTCTTCTGACAGGCGGCACAAGGGCTGCCTGACGGGCTTCACATCAGATCGGACATGCAACTTGTGCTCGGCGAAATCCGTCGGTACACCTGGCATGTCTTTGGGGGACCATGCGAAGATGTCCCGATTCTCACGGAGGAAATCGACGAGCTCGCCTTCCTATTTGCTGTTGAGGTTTGCGCCTATGACAGCGTACTTCTTCGGGTGCTCCGGGTCCAAGGGTATCTTCTTGGTCTCTTTGGCCGGCTTGAACGAACCCTCAGCTTCTGACACCTTGAGGTCAGGCGATATCTCTGGCTGCTTGCCGGCCACTGCCACAATCCGATCCAGGAGCCGCTTCTCAGCCGCGATCACCAGGGACTCGGCCAGCCGGCTGCTTTCGGTACCTGACAGCGGACGACTTCCTGTAGTCGCCCGACTCTGGTCGAAATCCTTGGAGCTCGGCATCTTCATCTTGAGGTAGGCGTAGTGGGGGACCGCCATGAACTTGACCAAGGCTGGTCGGCCAAGCAGGGCATGGTAGGGGCTTTCGAGGTCCACCACTTCGAACCGGACTGGCTCTCGGCGAAAGTGATCCTTGTCCCCAAAGAGGACGTCTATCAAAATCTTGCCAATCGGTGAGCAGGAAAGGCCGGGTACAATTCCGTGGAACACAGTCCGACTATGCTGAAGCTGTCTTTGCTTGATTCCTAGCTTCTCCATCGTATCCTTGTACAGGATGTTGATGCTGCTGCCTCCGTCTATCAGCACTCGAGAGAAGCAAGCGGCCCGCCTATCCGTGGCAAGGGTGGCTCCCAAGACCAGGGCGTAGGAGCCCGGATTCGGCATCACCTCTGGGTGATCATCACGGCTCCAGCTAATGGGTTTCTTGAACCGAAGGCATGAATTGTGGGTATCTGATGCTCTGCATTCACTTCTTATTCTTTGCTGCCGCTTTCTTGCGGCGATCATCAGCTCTGTTGGTAAACACGACATAGGCTCCATGCTCTTCGGGTAATCGTCTTGTACCGCGCCGGACTGGCTCGACAGCCGGCTCTTTGAAGCGATGGTGGAGGCGGCGACCAAGCGGAGGAGGGCAAGGCCGTCTCCTTGGCGATCCTGGTGAGCCGGTGGCACTTCCGGTGGTGTGATTTGGACGGCTTGGCGCCCGCTGTGGAACTTGCGAGTCCGTCCGAGTCTTCTCATAAGAGAAGGCCGGCAACCAGTTGGACTTGCCGCCTTTCTGCCGCTTGGCAGGAGGCTGCCCCTCTGGCCGCTGGTCTTCGACTGTCGCCACCTGCCGGCTGCGGGGCCTTGTGCTTATGATCATTCTGCTGCTGTCGCCGACTGGCATCGCCAGCCGGAGTTCTGGGAGCATGAGGAGCTACTTTGCCAGTCGCACTGACTTCGATCTCCGACTTCATGGAGGAGTCGGCAGTGGCGTACTTGTCTGCTATGACCAGCAGTTCGTCGAGGGTCTCCGGCTCGTCGCAAAGGAGCTTGCGCTTGAGGAGGGTGCCTTCTCTGCACCCGGCGGTGAAGTACTCGATTGCCTGCACCTCGTGCACTCCTTCGCAGGAGTTCCGGAGCTCGGCCAGTAGCGTGAGGTAGTCGCGAGTAGACTCGTTGGGGCCTTGCACGCACAAGGACAGCTGACGAGGCTTGGGAGGTCGCTTGTATGTGCTCGTGAAGTTGCGGACGAAGGCCTCGGTGAAGTCGACCCAGCTGTTGATGCTGCGGGGCTTCAAGCTGTTCAACCATGTCCGGCCGTGCCACGAGCATGAAGGAACATACTTCACGGCAGCGCTTGTTGCCGTTAAGCTATCTTGGCCGTGGAGTAGTCCACCAACCAGTCCTCCGGCTTCACGGAGCGGTGTATTTGGGTGTGTCTCGGGGAGTGTGAATCCTCGGGGGAAGGGCTCGTCTCGGATGCGAGGTCCGAAACAGGGCGGGCCCAACTCGTCTTCTTCTTCTAGCGCCAGGGATCGGTGGAGTCGCTTGATCCGGTGGCGGGCGTCATTTTCTCCGACTCCCTCTCGGCGGCCAAGGCGGTCGCCGAGAGTCGGATGCTCGACGGGTGGCGGGGGACTCGCCTTTCTCTGCAGGAAGGAGGAGGCTGATAGTCGTCCCGCCGCTCCACTGCTCTTGGGCGGCCGTCTTCGTCGCACTCGATGGAGATGTGAGTCCGGCTATGGCTGACAGCCGGATCCTTGTTCTTTCTTCCGCGGACGCCGCCAGTTGGCGTCGGAGATGTCGCGCCCTGATCTCGGCGAGGAGGCAAGTCGCCGTGTTGTCGTCGTGGCGCCTCTGTGCGGCAGCCGGCCTCGTCTTGCGCAGCGGGTGCGTCGAGGAGCTGCTGGACTCGCTCCGTCATCAGGCGGCGCTCCTTGTCCTCGAAGTTATCCAACTCGTCCGCCGCCGCCTGGGCAGCGCGAATGTTCTCATGCGCGTATGGCGTACAGGCGGCGGTGCCAAAGCAGATTTGGCGATGGCCACGCCTGAACTGCGTGCCTAGGCGGCTAGGCCCAGTCGGAGCCGGTGAGCCGCCCACAGCGCGATCCATCTCGCGCTGATAGGCTTCTGACAAGCGTCTCATGCTTGCCAGCTTCTGTGCGCCCACGAGGAGCTGGAGGCGGCGTGCTTCCAGCGTTCCGGCGTCGGCGTCCTCCGGAATGGAGGCGGTCAGGTCTTGCAGAACCGCGTCGAGAGGGTCACGAGCTCCCTCGCCGGAAGGCTCGCCGTGACCGATGACGAGTACTTCTGTGACGGTGCTCCCGCCGCTCTTCGTGCGAGGGAGAGGCTCGTCGTAGACCACCACGTCGGTGGGGAACGCGTCGAGCGACGCGGTGTCGGAGTCGACCAGCATCGGGTCGGTGGAGCCTACGGACTCCAGGTCGGCGGTAGGCTCGCCGGCGACGTGGAGCTGCTCGAGGAGGCCCGCGAGGAGGCTTTCGGGGCCGTCCATGCATGCGTCGGACGCAGGCTCGTCGGAGAGGCGAACCTCACCGACAAGTTCGGCGAGGCAGCTCGCCGCGCATGCGACCTCGGCGCCCTGCAGCTCGTCGGCGCAGACTCCGTCTGGCATGCCAGGCTGGCTGCGCTCGCCAGGAAGGAAGAGGGTTCCCGTCCAGAGCAGGTCTCTGGACGACGGTGCACCAGGCCCCACGGTGGGCTCCAAATGTCGGGGGTTGGGTGCGACATATGCCAAGGGATGGCTTATCATGGAGGGGGCAAGTAGAACGTCGTCGGTGCACAGAAGCGGGATGAGGCGAAGACATGCACGCCGGCGAATCTTACCCAGCTTCAGGGCTCTCCGAGGATATAACACCCCTACTGCTGCTCTGCGGGGTCTCCGCATGATCACTATGGCGAAGTGAGTACAAGATGCTCCTTGAGCTGTTCGGGGTGAGGAAGGAGAAGGGCTCGGCTTGCTCTTCTCTCCCTCTATGTGTGTGTCTAAAACGACTAGCTTCCAACCCTTTGCATGGGTGCCCCGGGGGGTTTATATAGGCCTACCCCCCGGGGTCCAACGGTAATCCGGCTGGGTGCGGGCCCAAGCCGTCAGTCTCTAAGTCGCCGTCTTCTCCGCCGACTTCTGGGGCCCGCCGACTAGTGGGCCCCGTCGACGGTCCAGCATGGGGCCGATAGCCCTTGTCCGCCGCGGGCGGGTCTTGCCGGCTGCAGATTACTGTAGCCGTGCTTTTAATGACGCGAGCTTGGTCATGGGGTCATGGCAACAGTGCCGCCGTTGGGCGGGCGATCACTGTTGCCATTCCCCGTCTTGTCTAGTTAATGGCGCGTGGAACCCGCGGGAGGGGCCGGCCGACTCCCGGAGGCCGACTTCATTGGGTTCGTCTTTGGGGCGCTCTCGCCGTCTTCGGTACTCCCGCCGACAGGCGGGTCCCGCCGTCTTCGGGTCGTACAGACAGGCCATCGTGGGTATAGGAATCAGCCCACGGGGCTGATGTCAGGGCCGGCTGGCAACAGTGCTGCGCCGGACGGAGATCTCCGTCAGTACGGCGCTCTGTGGCCATACCTGCCCTTTATGGGCAGGGCAGGGATGGGCCGCGAGGCGGCTTTGCCCCATCCCGCTCGTAGTCGCTCGGGTAGGAGGTGGTTGGGGTCGAGGGCCGACTCCCCGTAGCCGGCCTCGCCTGAGGTCGCCGGCTTGGAGTCGGCTTGTCCTGAGGTCGCCGGCTTAAAGTCGGCTTGTCTTGAGGCCGCCTCTGGGAGTCGGCCCAGAGGGTAGTCGCCGACTCCATTGCCGACTCTTTGAAGGCGGCTTTTCGTCTTGGCGTCTTGAGGGGCGCAGTCTGCCCCGATGTTTTGAAAGGTTCAGGGGCTCGGGTCTGCCTACCCGTGGCCCATTACTCCGACAACCGGGGTCCTCACCGGGGTTCATAGGGGTTCAGGGCAGCGGGGCGTGGGGAGGTAGGCGGGGACGACGGCGTCGAGGGGGCAGTCCGGCGAGGTGGAGGAAGCAGGCTGGCGAGGGATCCTTGCGGCGGCGGCGACGTTCTTTGAGGCGACGTGCGGCGGCCTCCTCCTCGATCCCGATCCAATCGGGGAAGGGGGAGATATTTTTGTGGGGGGGAAGTGGGGTGTCGCTGGCGGTTGGTCTTGGGGAGTGGATAAGGGAGTGGGGGAGTGGCATTTGGGCAGTTTGGGCTACTTGATTGGGCGATGGCCTGTTGGGTTTTCTCTTTTGTATCTCCTTTCTTTTAATTATTTTCTATTCTATTTTATTTCATTTTAAATCATTTAGGCAATTTCTAAAAATGAGTTTGCTGCACTATAATTACCTATGCAATTTTTGGCACAGCCCGAACAGTTTTGTTTTAACTTTTGAAAACTTTTATAGTTTGACTTGTTTTTAAATTTGAATTTGAATGGGGTTTGAATCAACGCGAGCTTATCAACAGTGATAATGGTGACATGGCATCATTAGTAAAGAGTTACTGTAGCTTAATTATCCGGGCGTCACAATTCTCCTCCACTACAAGAAATCTCGTCCCGAGATTTAAGAGGGGAGTAAGGGGGGAGGGATTGGGTTACGGAAAATCTAACGGATCTTTTCGGTCTTGGTTGCTCTTCTCGAAGAGGTCCATCCAATATATTGATGACTTCATACTTCTGCTTCAGGTCAAAATGATTAAGTCGTCATCCTTCCCTCGGGATCTTCATCGCACAAACGAAAAGGATAAGCGGTAACTTTAGAAGAACGGACCTCTACAAGGTTCCTATCTGGTAGATAACATCAACGAAGATGGCAGAAAGTAACTCTAGGATTTGGACGTAGAAAATTTCGAGAGGAAAGTAATAAGGTACAATAAAGAGTTTCAAGCGGTCAGGCAATCGTTCGATGCCTATTCAGAAGGTGAAAGGGTTTCAGGGCAACGAGAATAAGTACTGTGTCTGATAACAGAATTGATGATCTCCCGAAAGGTAGCTCGTGAATTACATATGAAGCCACACGTGGGGTATAACTAAGGAAACAGGGGTGCATAGGAGAGTCAGGTTTCGATCCTGTGGAACTGTGGGTTATGGGCCCACCATGTGGGTTAAAAGTAGGAAAGGCGACGACATCTTGCATGATAATGTAAGCAAGGCATGTCAGAGGATAGCACATGGATTATGTCGGCAACAACATCAAGATTACCAAGGGCGAGAGACGAAGAGAACCATTTTCACCTTTCGTTGAACGAGGCGGACCAATAGCCAAAGTTCTCGTCCCTCGGTGGTTATCGGAATGTCATCAACAATAGTAACGGGGTCTTACTGACAGAGTGGTACAACGAGGTGCTTACCTAAGCAGGGAATTATCACTGCTCAGTTAAGTAGATTACAAGAAAGGTTAAAAAATAATGGAAAGGAAAATGTGCTTAAACACATATTTTAGGGGGATATCCTTCCCAAGGACAAGCAGAGCATGATATCCATGACAGGATATAATGTAGAAAACGCTTTAGGAAAGGGAAGAGAAATTTCATGACATTACCCATACAACAATGTTTGGATAATTTGATTTAACATTGTGCTTCGAGTGTTCTTATTGATGATAGGAGTACCACATACATGCTTCGAGATAGCATTGACATGGTCTTCAAGCAAAGGTCGGACTTCGGATACACGAAGGATCCATCAGGATAACTTATTAAACAAGGCATTCAATTTCCTCATGGGAAAATGGTTAACCTTGTTAAAAAAGGAAACTATAACACTAGGTCCTCCGGCCAGGTGTGCTAGGCATGACATCACCTTACTGGGTTATATAATGATCAATGCTATGACTCTTGGAAAATGTTCCAACCATCATATTTGACAAGCTTCAAATCTGAATGGTGTCAGGACACCTAAAACTCAGGATGCCTGAGAAGAAGAGGTGCAACTCAATTGACGAGACGACATTATATGATTCTCGGGAAATGAACTATGGAAGAGAGTTCCGAAACAAGAGTTCATCAGTAAACCAACGAGAGGATGAGGAGGTGGCTGTTGGAATCAGCGACAATTCATCGAGATTCACAAAAGATGGATTTCGACAACTATGTGAACAAGGAGATAACATTTGTCAGATCAAATGGTATAATGATGTATGTCGAGGAACACATACACAATTAAACATTTGGTTGAAAGGTGCACCCGAAATATGGGCTGGGTTGCACGACCAACGTCTGAATGGTGATTCAATAATCAATAGTCTAAGAATGAACGGCCGACCATTAACTTCAAAGCAATAGGGTTGCTAGAAGGGCAGAATCCAAACAGCACCGCTCACTTGTGGGTACACTACTAGAAAAGGCCTACTAATGGTGCACCGGTTTTGCCTACTAATGGCGCACTACTGGTGCGCCATTACTAGCACGCCATTAGTATTTTTTACTAATGGCGCACCACTGGTGCGCCATTAGTATAGCCCACTTGCGCGCCATTTGTTTCTGGTATACTAAGGGCGCACCACATAGAAGTGCACACTTAGTATCTGGTATTCTAATGGCGCACCACATAGAAGTGCGCCATCAGTAACATTTTTTTCAATTTTTTTCAGAATTTTTTTTTAATTTTCTTAATCTCAGTTCACTATGGCTTAATCTCGGGTAAATATGCTTAATCTCAGGTCAAATCGCACTCCGTGGTCAAACTTTCCGAAAGGTCACCCATCCTCACACTACTCCAGCCCAAGCACGCTTAACTTCGTAGTTCTGTCCAACCCCAAAGAATAACTCACTTCACGAGCACTTGTTGATATATCTAGCATATCAATCTGTTATACCTTGTTGATGTCTAGGACTTTTTTCATGTTCATGACTATGATGAAATTTTGAAAAATATTTCAAACTTCCCGGTCATATTACGTATCTTTTTTGAAAAAATTTCAAAAAAAAAAAATTCAAAACCAATTTTTTTCTGTTACTAGTGGCGCACCACATCCACGGTGCGCCACTAGTAAGTTTGAAATTTTTTGAATTTTTTTGCCGCTAGATCTTGAAAGCCCCATAACTTTTTTTCTGTTAGGTTTTTGGGGATTTTGAAAATGTTTAACGGGGATTTTGAAAATTTTGATGTAACTTTTCGAGTAGATGATTTTTCATATAAAAAACTTTTTCATCCGAGTTCGTATGCAAAAGTTATGCCCATTTTACAAATTTCCAGAGAGATTTTGCAAATAAAGTCGAAATTCATATTTGTAAATTTTCCCAAAAACTAGAGCACATATCACATGGGAAACATATTTTCTTTTATTTTTTTTGACATTTCCATCATTTTCTTTTATTTTTTTAAAAACTGAAAAGGCGATCCAAGGGTGGGTGCATTCGGTTTTGGGTCAAGTTAGTAATGGCGCACCACACCCACGGTGCGCCATTACTAGTTTTGAAAAAAAAATCATATTTTTTTTGATTTTTTTATGAAGAAAACTTAGTAATGGCGCACCAGTGGAAAGTGCGCCATTACTAGTTAAAACTAGTAATGGCGCACCGAGACATGGTGCGCCATTAGTAACAAATTTTTTCTATTTTTTACTTTTTTTTTCAAAACTACTAATGGCGCACGACGGATGTGGTGCGCCATTACTATGTCAATTAGTAATGGCGCACTATGCAACGGTGCGCCATTAGTAACAAAAAAAATTTATGTTTTTTTTCAAAACTACTAATGGCGCACCACACACTAGGTGCGCCATTAGTAATATATTACTAATGGCGCACCGAGACATGGTGCGCCATTAGAATATAGTAATGGCGCACCACATCACAGGTGCGCCATTAGTGGCCATTCCATCTATAGCCCTTTTTGTAGTAGTGGTACCCCGGTTGGAATCAACACGAGGACCCAAGAAAGAATGGTGATGATGAGAAGTATCACTATACCAAGAATTCTTAAGAGGTGGAGTAATCCTCACGACATTCTTGACATAAAAGATGGTAACACTCCAAGGTAAAGAAGAACAAATGCTGGATAGCAAGGAACTCAAGGTATAACACAGAACACGAACAAGTTTGTGTTGGAGGGAAGGCAATAAAGTGGTTGATAACAACACAAATCATCGAGGGCAAGGATGGTATTTCTCATCAAGAATTCAATAGATATTTTGGAAGAGCTCAGTATGTTGATGATGTTCACGACACATTTGTCGCGAGATTTCATGAAGATGTAATCGATCAGCGACAACATCAGATCAAAGGAATGATGATGCAAAAAGGTTATTGGAATCACGGGTACGACACAAACTCGAAATCAAGCTTGCTGTTCAAGGACAAACGATATAACAAGGAAGATCGATTGTAAGATTAGCTCACCGTCGAAATTTGTGCTCCGGGAAGAAGGACCCGGCAGCACAGTTAAAATTTAGCACGATAATGATATAGTCGAGCAGGCTAGGACTTACGTGATCGAGTTCAAATTTGTAAGTAATGAAGGTTACCAAGAGTTGTTTAATCGTGGTGCGAGATCGATTTAGTTATCGGTGTCTTTGAGTGTTTAATAACTCAGAGCCCATGAAAAATTGGAATCAGTGGGAAGGTAGTACTTGATGAAAAACTCATAAGAGGTTATGCAGTTCCATGATAATCTCGAGATACCAAGGGGGTAATACTCGACGACAGATCAAAGTAGAGGTTGGACTGGGGTATTGCTCTGCAGAAGACAAGTGCTTAAACTTGCACGAGAAATGGTATTTAAAGGAGAACATGGTCGGAACCACGATTGCAAAAGACCAGATCCCAGATATAAGATGAACTTATACCAAGGGAATAGTTATTATTACAAGAAGCTTCCATGATAGGACCTACATCATGTCCATGGGCATGAACACAAAGGTTCAAGGTCGACTCCCACTTCCTCAATGCATAACCTTCCATTCACTTCTCATTTTTCGGAAAGTTGTAATGTTTAAATTTTATCTAGCAAAACACTAGAAGAGTATGACTCATGAAAATTTTCGAGTACACACATATTAAGGAAGGCATAGGTTCAACCCATCAAGGCATCTTAGGAACGTATACCATCAACTTCGGGGGTAAATAACTCAAGCTCGGAAGTAGAGCACGGTTGACAAAGAAGAGGATACAATTTACCAAAGACATTATGTATCAGGGGAAGGACTCAGAAAGTTACTGAATATGAAGGACGCTGTCGGATAAAATCCAACAAAGGACCTGATGGTCCACAAGGGATCTGAGGTGAGTATCGGTACTCAACCAGAAGAAGAGAGAATGCAAGGAGATCGGATTGTAGAAACAACTGACTAATTCAGAGCTCAAATTGTAAAGGAATTGAGATTTTCCAAATCAAGGGATCAAAAGCAAACGCTCTGATTAAGGATGAATAAGCTGAATAGACTTAGGGGTACAACCGACGGCAATTGATTGGTCGAGAACCAGCTCATGTTCAAAAATGACGTCTGAGCCGGAAGGAGGAATTCTAATTGCGACTGATGATTGCGAGCATCCACATCATATTGAATCAACGGTCTCAAAATGATAGTGACAAAGGATGTCAATGAATAATGCTAGGCATTTGGAATTAACCATAATGCAGGCAGACAAGAATTTCAAGAGCCATAGGCTGCAGAGGAGTCTCGAAAGATCGGATAACATTTCAAAGAATTTTGTGAAACACCTAAACAACTGGGGAGAAACAAATCCTCGGTAATTGTGAGGATTAATTCGTAGGGGTATTCAACCGACAAGGAACTGCAAGGCAGTAGGCACAAAGGATTCTCGGAACAATAGAGAGAATTTTGGGGTATCTTGTAATAACAAGATCAATGGGGAATGATTGTATGAATGGCAAGTGTATGCAGTTTTCATAGGGGTTGACGGTGGAAGGAAATAGAAAATGCGATGGCACAAAGACTCGAGAGAACATCGTAGAGTAACTTTGGAATCTTCTAGTGCGGCAGGCGATCATCTGAAGTGAGGGGCTCTCCGGGAGAAAGTATTTTCGAGAACCTAAAGTTAGTTTTGTTTTTAGCAAAATCATTTAACCCGAATAGAAGAGAGTTCAGAGTCCCAGAGTATAGACGAGGAATAAAAGATCCTAATACCATCCAATGGCGACATGGGCCCGTAAGGCGCACAACCATGTTAATAAAAGTTTTGTAATGTCTAGACTCGACTTCGGCCAAGGAGTGTGGAAGGGGGATTCCTACAGGCAGTCGGCTCTGATACCAACTTGTAACGCCCCCGATTCAATCGTACACTAATCATGCACGCAAACGTGTACGATCAAGATCAGGGACTCACGGGAAGATATCACAACACAACTCTAAAAACATAAATAGGTCATACAAGCATCATAATACAAGCCAGGGGCCTCGAGGGCTCGAACACAAGTGCTCGACCACAGACGAGTCAGCGGAAGCAACAATATCTGAGTACAGACATAAGTTAAACAAATTGGCCTTAAGAAGGCTAGCACAAACAGGGATACAGGTCAAAAGAGGCGCAGGCCTCCTACCTGGGATCCTCCTAAACTACTCCTGGTCGTCGTTAGCGGCCTGCACGTAGTAGTAGGCACCTCCAGTGTAGTAGGAATCCTCGTCGACGGTGGCATCTGGCTCCTGGGCTCCAGCATCTGGATTGCGATAGCCAGGTAGAAGGGAAGGGGGAAAAGGGGGAGAAAAGTAATCGTGAGTACTCATCCAAAGTACTCGCAAACAAGGAGCTACACTACGTATGCATGGGTATATGTGTAAAGGGCCATATCAGTGGACTGAACTGCAGAATGCCAGAATAAGAGGGGGATAACTAGTCCTGTCGAAGACTACGCTTCTGGCAGCCTCCGTCTTACAGCATGTAGAAGTGAGTAGACTGAAGTCCTCCAAGTAGCATCGCATAGCATAATTCTACCCAGCAATCCCCTCCTCGTTTCCCTCTTAAAGAGCGGTCACCGGGTTATATCTGGCACTTGGAGGGGTGTGTTTTATTAAGTATCCAGTTCTAGTTGTCATAAGGTCAAGGTACAACTCCAAGTCGTCCTGTTACCGAAGATCACGGTTATTCGAATAGATAAACTTCCCTGCAGGGGTGCACCACATAACCCAACACGCTCGATCCCATTTGGCCGGACACACTTTCCTGGGTCATGGCCGGCCTCGGAAGATCAACACGTCGCATCCCTACCTAGGCACAACAGAGAGGTCAGCACGCCGGTCTAAAATGCTATGGCGCGAAGTGCAGGCCCATTGCCCATTGCACACACGCGTTGCGAGGGCCAGAAGAGCAGACCTAGCCTAGCGAGCGTTCGATCCAATCCGGCGCGCGCCGCTCAGTCGTTGACGTCACGAAGGCTTCGGCTGATACCACGACGTCGAGTGCCCATAACTGTTCCCGCGTAGTTGGTTAGTGCGTATAGGCTAATGGCCAGACTCAGATAAAATACCAAGATATCGTTAAGCGTGTTAAGTATCCGTGAACGCCGACCAGGGCCAGGCCCATCTCTCTCCTAGGTGGTCTCAACCTGCCCTGCCTCCGCCACAAAAGTAACGATCGGGGCCGTGGGAACCCAGGCCCACCTCTACCGGGATGGAGCCACCTGCCCTTACACCCCATCTCCGAACAGTATCATAAGTAATGTAACAAAGATAAGGTATATAGCATATGCCCGTGATCACCTCCGAAGTGATCACGGCCCGATAGTATAGCATGGCGTAGACGGACAAGAGTGTAGGGTCAGCGATGGAACACTAGCATCCTATACTAAGCGATGAGGATAGCGGTAAGGGTAACAAGCGTAGCAACAATGACAAAGCTATGCGTGAGAATAGGATTAACGGGAAGCAGTAACATGCTACACTACTCTAATGCAAGCAGTATAGAGAAGAATAGGCGATATCTGGTGATCAAGGGGGGGGGGCTTGCCTGGAAGCTCAGCCGAGAAGAAGGGGTCGTCACCACCGTAGTCGAACGGGGCAGCAGCAGCGTCGGTATCTTAGTCTACCAGAGGGAAGAGGGGGAAGAAACAGTAAATACAATGCAAACATAAACATGACGATGCATGACATGACAATGAGCGTTGCTAGAGGTGCCCAAACGCGGTAGTAGGTGATACCAACGAAGGGGGGAAACATCCGGGAAAGTATTCCTGGTGTTTCGTGTTTTCGGACAGATGAATCGGGGAGTTGCAGGTTCACTATGCTAAGGACGCGTGGCGGATAAACGGGCTGCGTATTTGGATTCGTCTCGTCGTTCTGAGCAACTTTCATGCTCAAATTTTTTCCATCCGGGTTACGGATTTAAAAGATATGATTTTCAAAAGAATTTATTAATTTCTGGAATTTAATTAATTATTTAAATTAATTCGAAATTGGATTTATGTCATCAGCATGATGTCATGCTGACATCAGCAGTCAACAGGGGTTGACTGGTCAACCTGACCAGTGGGTTCCACTGGTCAGTGACACATTTTAATTACACATATTAATTAACCTAAAGAGGATTAATTAGGGGGTGGGCCCTACTGTCACTGACTGATTAATTAATTACCTAACAGTTTAATTAGTTTAGTTAATCAAAATTAACTAATTTAACCAATTCTTTAATTATTTATTTATTTATTTATTTATTTACTTATTTTATTATTAATTTTTTGTGTGTAAACGTTCTGGGTGTGCGGCCCTTTGTCATAGGCCCCAGGGGGCCTAACTGGTGTGGGCTTCTAGGTGACGGGCGAGTGCTAACGGGCGAACCCGAGCATGGCGTCGCCCGAACGGACACGCACAGGGGCACGGAGGAGGCACGAGCGGCAGCGGGCGGTGAAGTGCTTGCGGTGAGGGGCACAGGTCGCAACCACGGTGACACGATGCGTGGGTGCGGGACGGTGTGGTTGCCGCATGCAGCGGCAAGTCGATGGGCAAGCCGGCGCGGTGGTGCTCGCGCGGGGACAGATGTGAGAGGAAACCGGTGCGGAAGTGAGGCAACGGTGTGAGGCAAGGCCACGGTGAGCGCGGGCCGCGGTGACAGCGGGCGAAGCGGCTGCAACCGCTTTGGTCCCTCGCGCCCGGCTCGAGGCGGAGGAGGGCGGCGGCGGGGCAAGGGGCAGAGGCGCCGCAAGCAGGCGGCAAGCAGCAGCACGGCCGGGGCGGGAGCATGGCGGCGAAGCCGGGCGCGACCAACGTGCGGTGGAGCGCTAGGCGCGCAGATCTCCGGGCGCGGCCACGGGAGGTCATGGGCGCGACGAGCGCGGCCCCGGAGCGAGGCAAGCGCCAGCGAGAGGGGACGGGAGAAGGAGGACCGGGGTCCTCACCGGGGTTCATAGGGGTTCAGGGCAGCGGGGCGTGGGGAGGTAGGCAGGGACGACGGTGTCGAGGGGGTAGTCCGGCGAGGTGGAGGAAGCAGGCTGGCGAGGGATCCTTGCAGCGGCGGCGGCGTTCTTCGAGGCAATGTGCGGCGGCCTCCTCCTCGATCCCGATCCAATCGGGGAGAGGGGGAGATATTTTCGTGGGGGGGAAGTGGGGTCACTACAGGAATCAGCTACTTTGCCATCTGCCACGCCAGACGGCAAAGGCATCGATAGCGGACGGCAAAGGTCTTTGCCGTCCGTGGCGGACGGCATAAATGGACGGCAAAGTACGGGACGTCTAAGAGCTACGTTGCCGTCTGCTTCGGGCAGCTAACGGCAAAGGGGCCTTTGCCATCAGCAGCGGACGGCAAAGAATGCGGACGGCAATAAATGCGTTGTTACTCCATTAGGTGGTTAACGGAAGGCCTTTGCCGTCCGCCACTGACGGCAAACTTCGGAAGGCCTTTGCCGTCCGCCGAATGATGTCAGCCGACGTCACTACATGGCAGGCCTTTGCCGTCCGCCGCTGTAGGCAAAGTTTTTTCCTCTTTGCCGTCAGCCACTATAGGCAAACTGACCAAATTGGTCAGCCTCCCAGGAAGCACAGTTGCCTGCCACATGTCCTCTTTGCCGTCCGCTGCTGATGGCAAAGAAGTCTTTGCCGTCGGTGTGGCGGCGGCAAAGATCCTGCATATTGTCTCTTTTTTCTGTTTTTTTAATCCAACAATTTTCACAGCAAATATATATGACATATATAGATATATTTCACAGGGCTATTTAACAACAAATAAGTTTCATCGTACATACATATATAGTTCCATCCATTCATACATAGCAAGTTGCACATACACATAAGTTGCAACCATTAGGAAGATGCACATACATATTACAATGCAAAGTTTCATCAAGATAGCAAGTTCCATCGTAGCAAGCTAGAAGAATACTAGAAAAGAATGACATAAAAAACAAGCACCCCATCATAGCATGCTAGCTTCCGAGAAGTGAATGAAATCTGCAAAATGGCAAATAAGAAAGTTAGGAAAAGGTGACTAGAAGAAGAAGACTAGAAGAAGAAGCACTCCATCGTTTGTGAGGTAACTTAGGTGAAATGGATCGTTTATGAGCTAACGTGGGTAAAATGCATCATTTTAGAGCTAACGTAGGTAAAATGGATCGTTTATGAGTTAACTAAGCTAATTATGCCATTTTTTACATAAGTAAGGTAAGTACATGTCATTATTGAGCAAACCTAGTTAACTAAGCATATTATAACTAACTTAGGTCATTTTGGAGGAAACAAAGCTAAGTATAGATTGTTTTCGAGCTAACTTAGGTAAAATGGCTGGTTTTGGAGGTCAGTAAGCTTATTAAGTCATTTTGCAGGAAAAGAAGCTAACTCTAGGTCATTAAGGTAAGCATATTGGATGAAATAAAGATAAGTCTAGGTCTTTATGCATTTGTTAAGAAAAAAACTAGAGAAACTTACCTTGATCATGGAGGTGTGGGGCGGGCTGGCTCATGCCGATGGCTGGAGAAGGATCGTGTGATGCTTGTGTGGAGTTCTGCTGCACCAAAGATCATTTCCAATGTTTCGTTAGCATGATGACACTCAAATGTTAAGACTAGCAAGTAACGTCCATTCAAATTAAACTCACCGTGGTCTCGTGGAGCAATCTCTGGATCAATGGCTATGGAGCCACGGGACCTCCCGCCACTAGATATCATCACCTGCTGGATTGTAGGGAATCGCTCGGGTTAAACTCCTCCCCTTTCATCGCCTTCCCTTGACTTGCTTGTAAGAGTCGGTGTGGGCCATGGCATACAGTCGTACCCTCCGCACCTTATCCGTCTTATTGTAGCATGCCTGAAAGAGAGAAACAAAGTAAATTAGTAATTAAAGGGCTCAAGCTTTCATGATGAATGAATTGCATTAATCATGAAGCAAACCACATACCCAATTCCGCCTGAACTGATATAAGCTGGAGCTACCTTGATGGCGTGGCACACCTTCAATTTGGGAACGTTTGTCCTTGGCCTCAGTCGGCTCCCCTTCCATCTTTCAACACCTGCCATGACAAAGAGTAAACGAAATTAGTACAACATAAAAAAATACCGACATGAATAATAATATGTATATCACTTAAGTGTATCATCATCAAGTACAACATAAAAAATTGAATACCTGACACTACTAATAATCTCGATCAGTATCATCAATAAATGCATAATCATCATCATCACTATAATCAATGACGGGCTCATAGGTTTTGATTGGCATCAACATGTGGAAGGCCACCTTTACGTGTCGGTCAAGCATTGAGAGGTCGCTCGCAGTAACCTCTTCTTGTTCCGGCTCTTCTTGTTCCTACTCTGGGGTGATGTGGGATTCACTGTCGCTGTCTACTTCAATGTTTTGGGGTGAAGTATACCGGTTCTTGAAACACTTTTTGGAAAGACGTGTCTCTTAGAAGAATTCTCCTTCATATGTGTCTGGGTTATAGTCTTCATAATCCTCTTCCTTTGGGGAGATAGTCTAGCACGTGGCGGCACTTCATAAATGACATCCCAACCTTTCAGATTTGGATTAGTTTGGCAGGCCCAGGGTAGATAGAATACTTGGGTCGCTTTGTTGAGCCGTAATATAGACATCGGGAACATCTAAATGGGTGCTTTGGTTGATTTCAACTAGCCCTATATGTTCATGAGTCCTTCTAGTCTCCTTCGGTGAAACCAATAACATTTGAAGACTACGACATTCGGTGGGTTTTCACCATAAAATATAAGTTCATAAATTGCTTCAACTCTCCCATAATACTCGGTACCTCCTTCGCCGATAGCGAGATACACAACAATTTGTAGACTTTCGATTGGCCATAGATAGCTCTTTGCCATAGGTACGCAACGATACCCGTTGATGTCGTATTTGTCAAATGAACGGACCTTATAGTCAAAACCCATTAGCGACTTGTCTCAATTCGGCGTCCATAGACTCTGAATTAGCCTACAAGTTTAATATGAAAGGATTGTTGCATTACACACAAATTAGCGAATGAAATGAAATTGTCTAATAGAATTTACCGTTTGTTTGAACCAAGAGATGAAACCGGATAGCCGCCTCCTTGCTTTGCGAGAAGCTCATACTCTTCGACGGAATCCTTTTGGATCACCGCTCCATACGAGAATAGAGCGACGTATCGACTGTATGAAATATCCAGGAATAAGAGCAGTTCAAACGGAAATAGAAGTTGCGAAACAATGTACCGAGAACTTACTCGATGTACGGCCGCACTTCTATCAGGTTGTTGAAGATATACAACGAAATGGTACGCCATTCTTTGTTATCCAAAGATACTGGATTTGAAACACTGGCTGGTGCGAGATTCCCTTTGAATAGGCTGAGGTTGGATCCACCCTTTTTAGGCTCGTCTACATTGTACCGAGGCTTCGGATTATGCAAATGACGATTTTTGGTTTCGTAGTGTGTCACGAAGTTTGCCGCCTACTCATTGTTGTATGGCTCAGCCATAGTCGCTTAAATTCTTAGTTTATTTTTAAATTTTTCTCGTAGCGTATTATGCATCCTCTCAGTTGGGTAGCACCAACGATTTTGCACGCCCCCCCCCCCAATCTTGCCTCGGTCGGGAGATGCAAAATCAAATGCTGCATTAGATTAAAGAAGCCCGGTGGAAAGATCTTCTCTAACTTGCAGATCAACTCTAGCGCCAACTCTTCCATTTCTTCTAGCACGCCAGGCGATAGTTCCTTCGCACAAAGAACACGGAAGAAATAGCTGAGTTACGCGATTACTAGCCATTCATCCTCGTGGATGAAGCCACATAACATCACCGGCATTACCCGCTCAATCCATATGTGCCAATCATGACTCTTGAGACCAAATATCTTCAATTTATCAAGACTCGCTCCCCTCTTTAGATTCGTTGCACACCCATCGGGGATCATCAACTGCATTTTCACCCACAAGATAATTTCCCTCATAGCTGGCCTTCCAAGATTGAACCATGCATTTGGCTTCATCCAGTTCTGCTTTCCTTTCGGTTCTTTCATGTTTTGTAACGGCCTATCACATAGCGTCTCCAGATCGACTCTAGCCTTAGTATTATCCTTTGACTTCCCATCTATGCGAACAATGTACCAAAAAGTGCCTCGGCGATATTCTTCTCGGTTGCATCACGTCGATGTTGTGTGGGCAAAGGAGGTCTTTAGTAAGGTAGATCCCATAAGCATGTTTTGTGAGTCCAGGCGTGCTCAATTATACCCCTTGAAGTACCACAGACGCTCTGGATGCAGCTCGAGGCGTTTAAGCGATCCAGTGCATTGGCCTGTCAACATAGGTGGTGCAGAATTTTTTACAACTCTGCCTCTGATGAAGTTCTTCTTGTCTTTCCTGAACTTATGGCGAGGATCCAGGAACTGTCTATGCATGTCGAAGCAAGAAAACTTGCGACTGGCCTGAAGCCAACGAAACTCAAGAGCTCCCTTGCATGTGGGGCACGGGAACCTTCCATGCACACACCAGCCAACGAATAGCGCATAAGCCGACAAGTCATGCGTCGAGTACATGTACCGGATAACGCATTATGAAGTTTCGTTTGCTATAGGCGTCGTATGTCTTGAACCCATTATCCCAGGCTTCTTGCAATTCGTCCTTAAGCGGCTGCATGTAAACATTCATATTTTTTCCTCGGTTAGTTGGGCCCTGGAATTATCAACGTCAGGAAAATGTTCTTTCTTTGCATAATCTGTCCGGAGGGGAGATTGAGTGGAAAGACAAATACGGGCCAACAACTGTATTGGGCTGCCATCATACCAAAGACACTGAACCCATCGGTGCTGATGCCGACTCGAGGATGCCTCGGATCTGCCGCTTTGTCAGCATGTAATTCATCAAACTTTTTCCACGCAACACCATCCGATGTGTGTACCATCATCAGATTCCCATCTGCATCTAGTTCGGTTCTTTTGCCTGTTTTGTGCCATGTCATCTGTCTGGCCGTCTCTTCGACCATGAAAAGACGTTGAAGTCTTGGTACGATTGGCATATAACGAAGAACACTAACTTGAGGATTTTGGTGCATGTCTTCTCACCCATACCGTTGTCTACCACAATATACGGAAGACTTGCAAATGGGACAATAGTTCAAGTCCGCATAGTCAAGCCTAAATAAGGCACATCCTTTCTCACGAGCATGTATCTTCTCATAGGGCATCTTGATTGCACGGAGGATTTTGTCCGACTGGTACAGGTTTGCAGGCATTACATGGCCTTTGGGTAGAAAGCGTCCAAATACTGTCATAATTGCGGCATAGCATTCTCTGCCCAAGTTGAACTGAGCCTTCAAAGCCATTACTTGTGAGATGGCATCCAACTGACAAAGCTCAGTGTGCTCGTGGAGCGGACGTTTTGAAGACTCCAACATTTCATTGAAGGTCTTTGCAGATTCCTCCATCTCCTCGTCCGAATCCCGAGCATCATCATAGTCTTGCACCATGTTTTCCATCCGGTACCATCTTTGTCGGTGCGACGATGATCCACCTCAGCTTGGTCACGTTAGGCAGACTCACCATGAAATGTCCACACCGTATAATCGGGCGTAAAAACATTCTTCTGCGGTGTTTACCCATTTCAGCCTCATCATCTTTTCCCAATTGCCGCACCGTAAACAGGGGCACAGGTTTTCTTCTGGCCATTTGCAAATGCGGCTTGCACAAACCCCTTGGTTTTTGTGAACCATTCAGCTCTCCATTTGTTCTGACCAGTGTGACCGGTATACATCCACGCACGATCACTCATCTTGACTTTCAGAGCTACAGGACACACAACAATTATATATATATAATTCACCATGTCTTTATTCATCAGCTGATCTACTTTGTCAATTTTATTACGTCCATGCAACCTACACTCTAATAGGTAATGATAGGTCCTAATCCCACCTGTGTATGTGTAGATTGGGTTCATTTTCCCATGCTATGCTCCGAATCCGACGCAAAATTTTGGCTGCACCTCCCCGCTGTTCTCCTGATACACGTCTCTGCAATAAGCGAGAGAGGATGTGTACCCGGAGAAAAACAGGGGAGGCAATCGACGAAATTTATGCGTCGGATCAGCAAAGCATATGGGAAAACGAACCCAATCTACACATACTCAAACTGTCCATGGATAGCGTTGGACAATTGAAAGAATCAAGGTTATAAATATGCAAATGCATGCATATTTATAACTATGACGCTTTCGAGCAGGAGACACATATTGGTTACGCATCTTGATGATTCAAGACACATATATAGCTAGCTATCAAGTTTCATCGGCACGAACACGGAACAGAGCAAATAATTAATGGGGAGGAGGACATGTCATTTGTGCTCACCCACGAGCGAAGAAGGCGGAGCTAAATCAAGCGACGGCGAGGTCGTCGAACACCAAACCTCGCAGCGGTGAAACAACTTCACATTTAAATCAACCCGATCAACACAATTATATATGATGTTTTTCATAACAAAATCGAAAAATATATGACCTAACTAATAATTCACAAATATAAGACCCTGTCGGCCTCGGGGGGTCGGGTGTCGGGGTGTCTGGGTGTCGTGTCATTGTCGGGGTGTGGTGTCCGGTTAAAATTAATAATTAGAATTGGGTGGGTGGGGTCGGGAATTAAAATTAGCCGAGTCGGGGTCTGGGGGTCGATCGGGGTGTTTCCTTCTATCCTTTCCTTACTTCTTCTTCTTTCTTTCTCTTCTTCTTCTTCTTTCCTTTCTTCTTCTTCTTCTTTCATCTTTTTTCTACTTTTTTACTTCTTTTCGTTTCTTTTTTTCTTCTTCTTCCAATTCTTCTACTTCTTTTCTTCTTCTTCTTTTTTCATCTTTCTACTACTTCTACTACTTCTACTTCTTCTACTTCTTCTAATTCTTTTCTAACACTAACACTAACACAATCTAGCACTAACAATTAAACAGCAAAAAAATGAAAAAAACTGGAAATAAAGTAGTAGTCCCTCACCGGAGCAATGGGACGATCGGCGGGGGCACCGGGCGCTGGGCGGCGGGGCGCGCTGGCCGGGCGGCGGCTTCGGCGGCAGGCAGAGCGACGGGCCGGGCGGTGGGGTGGCGGGGCGGAGGGTTGTGGAGCGACGGGCCAAGGGTGCGGGGCGGGCGGCGGCGGGCGGCGGCGGCGGCGGGGTAGGGCGCGCCGGGCGGGTGGCGGAGGGTGGTGGGGCGACGGGCGTCGGGTGGGGTGGGGCGGAGGGTGGTGGCGCGACGGGCAAGGGTGGGCGGGCGGCGCTGGCGGCAGGGCGGGGCGACGGTGGATCTAGCTAGGGCAGGGCGTCGGGGAGGAGAGAGGAAGAGAAGGGAGAGTAACGGGCGGGGGGTGGTGGCTGTTAGTTACTCGGGTCTTTGCCGTCCGCAACTCTTTGCCGTCCGCCGTTTTCTCTCTTTGCCGTCCGCTAGCGGACGGCAAAGAGGTGGGGTGTTAATTTTTTTTTAAACGGGCAGGTGGGTGGGGGCCACCTCCCTCTTTGCCGTCAGCTGGCGGACGGCAAAGAAACGGCTCATGGCAAAGAGGTTCTTTGCCATACGCCATTTCTTTGTCGTCTGCTTTACGGTAGCTGATGTCAAAGAGCTTCTTTGCCATCAGCTAGCTGACGGCAAAGATCTGGCTGATGGCAAAGTAGCTGATTCCAGTAGTGGGTGTCGGTGGCGGTTCGAGTACTGGGGGGGAGTGGATAAGGGGAGTGGGTGGGAGTGGCCGGCTGGGCCGGTTTGGGCCTGCCCAGTTGGGCCGATGGCCTGTTGGGTTTTCTCTTTTGTATCTCCTTTCTTTTAATTATTTTCTATTCTATTTTATTTCTTTTTAAATCATTTAGGCAATTTTTAAAAATGAGTTTGCTGCACTATAATTACCTATGCAATTTTTGGCACAGCTCGGACAATTTTGTTTTAACTTGAAAACTTTTATAGTTTGACTTGTTTTAAATTTGAATTTGAACGGGGTTTGAATCAACGCTAGCTTATCAACAGTGATAATGGTGACATGGCAACATTAGTAGAGAGTTACTGTAGCTTAATTATCCGGGCGTCACATGTAAAAAATTTCTTTTGTTTAAAATGAATGCGTCTTTTTATTCCGATGTGTGTATGTGTACATATGTATATTTTTGACTCCTATGTGACCGATTTAATACTCAAAGCAACCAGTCGGCGGCTTCAACCCCTTTGTATAGGGTACAAAGGGTGTTTCATAGGCAATCTTGACCCTTAGCCGACGTCTCGGTTCCCGGAGGCGGACTGTGCATAGGAAAACAAGGCAATTAGAATATATTGGTTTTATAGCTTTCATTTAGTCCTAGGAGCTTAACTGTGGAGGCTGGTGAGAAGCCTCCGATGTGTGAAGTGTTCGGCGGTTAGCCGGGGTTTAGGCCACTGGTCACTTCAGCTTATTTTAAGAAAAGCCCCTCGTTTGACACGGACACTGCTAGGAAAACCCACATCAGTAGCGCTGGTTTTTGAGCTACCAGTGGCGCGGGCACCAGCGCTACTGCTACGGCGCTACAACTATTTTGTAGCAGTAGCGCTTTTTTAGGCCAGCGCTACTGGTAAGTTCAAGTACTAGTAGCGCAGCACTTGGGAGCGCTACTAGTAAATGAGCGCTGCTGGTAATATTTTGTCCCGCGCCATTGCTAACATTTATGTTTTTTTAGCATTTTGGTGTTGTACATGTTTAAACAGATATATCTTTTATACAATAACAACTCATCATGAACTAGTCTGTTTAAATAGCATATTCATTATCATTTGTCATCACCGCCAAACAATGTTCGTCAATGAGACATCATATAACAAGTTGGTCACTAGTCGTAATCACAACTCCTCCTCCTCATCATCATCAACTCTAACACATTGTAGCACATAATAACACATTCTAGCTACGACCTACTCCTCTCATAGGTCCTACTCTACCCTCTCTTAGGTAAAATATCATAAAACAAGATAGGCATTGACTCTCCATTAAGGAAAATTGACTCTCCATAATAAAGAACGGAGATCATCCTGTCTCCAAGTCTTGGCCTACGCACAATGTTGCTTCCAAGTAGCTCTCTACGATGGTTCAAACATTTTTAAAATCATTTATTATCATGCCTTCCTCGCTTTTAGAAATCCGGTATGGACAGACCTGGCCGTGGTGGCCGTAAGCTCAGAACATCAACGTGACCTCTCGGCAACATCAAATGAGGCACACAATCCATCGGGATTTTCTGTTCAAAAACATAGTAATAACTTTGTAGTTAGCAATGTAGTTTAGTTTTAGAAGAATTTATGCAAAAGATGCACGGATGTCGTAATAGTAGAAAATCTTACCATGCTATCTCCATTGATGTTACCGTAGTTCAACACGTGCACTAGTGGCACGTATTGACCATAATGTGGAGGAGTTTGATAATAGCTATTGTAATTCTCAAGATTAGTAAAAAATGTGATAAGACCATCTTGCTCCTTATAAGTTAATTGTTCTTCATCACTGTAGTAGTAGGTTCTGTCTACCATTTTCCGTATATTTTTTGAAGAATGAAAATAAGTTATCAATGAAAATAAGCTGTCAAATATTTTGAAATAAACAATATAAATTACTTAGTAAATATGTTTAAGAAACTCACACAGCGGTAAAACTGGAAGCGTGTCAACAAGGACCCAAATGGTCATATTATTTTCGTCGATGTCAGGATCACCAAGATCGAAGGTGAGAAGCATACCCTCATAAAAATCATACGCCTTGCAAAGGGCTTCCCAATTCAGGCAACCAAAATTGGATGACTTCACAGAATTGTATAGATTTACAGAAAAATCATAACCATGATGGGTCCTTAGTTGAATTATCTTTGTCTCCATGCTTTCATGATCTTCAAAACCCATCTTCTCCAAGACATAGCGTCTTGCATGGCACGGGATAAGCTAGTCGGATTGTAAAAGACGGAAATTACACGTTGAAGAAGCAGAGAAGTCGTGCAAAAAATAACAAAAAACACTTGTCGTTGTTGCGTACCGTTTCAACATCGAAGGTCTCTTGGAGCTTGATGCTGAAGCGCCGACCTTCTACCAGGTGAGGCCTGTCGCACAGACCGCGCTCATCTTCGCAGTACTCGCACATAGTGAATTCTCTTTCGTCGTCAGACATTTCCTAATAGGTAATTAATAATCCATCATCGAATACAAATATAGTAGTTTGTAGCAAAGATCATCATCTAACAACTAAAACACCTAAAATTTGTAGTTTGTAGTAATTTGTAGCAAAGATCATCATCAAACCTAGTTTTTAGCAAAGGTCATCATATAATTCATCATCGAATACATACAAAGTAGTTTGTACCACAAACCGCGCTCATCTTTTGCATTCAATAAGCAAATAACTAATAGGTAATTATTAATCCATCATCGAATACATATATAGTAGTTTCTAGCAAAGATCATCATATAATATCACTAATACATCTCAAATAATAGCTCCTCTAGGTTCAGTGGGCCGCGGTGGACACCCAAAGAGAAGGAACCATCACCGGATCATAGCTCCGATGAGATCCCCAAAGAATCTGCCAGGTATTGGAGAACCGGTCGTTCGCCAACGCAACCAAGTAGCGCTGGACATGCACGTTCTCCTCCGTGACACGGTGTTGTACCACCTGCGCGGGGGACTCAAGCCTCTCCACCGATGCAGGCCCACGTGACCGCCACCAAAGAAGCTCCGGGTCGACGACGGGCTGGCTCCTCACTAAGCTGCGCTCACCAGAAGGTAGCACAACCCAGTACCAGCCCGGCGGAGCCCAGTCCTGGACATGGCCCCTCGGCTCGAGCAGGAGTCCTCACGAAGTCGGCGATGAGGATGCGGATAGGCATCATCGACGTCGAGAACAAAATGCTTAATTATGAAAACAAAATTAATAAACACTTAGCAAAATTTGGCATGACCTTTGCTAAAACAGGACATATCGGCGCCTGAAATTTGCCAGAACGTAAACGAATCGACATTTCTGGCAAAACATAGGCCACTCGAAAAAATATGACATGTCCAAAATGTGACATGTTCAAAATATGACATGTCCACTGCAAATTTGCATGTAACAGGAAAAATTGCTTTAACTAAAAAATAGCAACAATTGCTTTAACTAAAAACATACCTAGAATTCTGTTAACTACACCTAAAACAACTAAAACACCTAAAATTCTGTTAACTACACCTAAAACAACTAAAACACCTAAAACTCTTTTAAATACACTTAAAAAACCTAAATTCTATTAACTACACCTAATTAATTAAAAACCTAGCTAAATTTCTGTCCTAACTTTAAAACCTAGCTAAATTTAAAAACCTAGGGTTCATACGAATTAACTAGGGTTCATACCTAATCTGTCCTAGCTAGGATTCGATCATAACCTACATTATTCTAAGAACCTACATTTTTTCAACTATATAGGATTCAAAATAATTAACTACTCTCTAATAACTATAACTAGGGGGGAGGGAGGAGGAGGAAGTAGGGAGGAGTACCTCTCGGTGGAGGAGGGCCGGCGCCGGGATCGTGAGGTGGATGGCCGGTCTTGGGGTGGCGGCAGGGGAGGAGGGCCGGCGCGAGGAAGGGCGGCCTACGGAGGAAGAGGGGCCCGCATGGGGGAGGGCGGCCGGAGTAGGACGCGGGGGCGGCGTCCGGATCGAGGGACGATTGACGGATTCGATCTGGTGTGAGAGTGTGAGCGTGAGTGAGGGGTGAGGGGTGCGCGGGCCGGCGCGGGAGGAAGCAGAGGTGGGCTTAGCGGCAACATGGGAGAGGAGGCCCAGCGCTATAGCTAAAGCTGCAACAGGGGGCCGAGAGCATGGCCCATTAGCATTAGCGATGGCCGGGAAATCCCGCGCTACTACTAACGTGCGCTTGTAGCGCTGGTGCGGGCCAATGCTACTGCTAAATAGCAGTAGCGAGGGGCCTCTAACCAACGGTACTACTAAATGTCTACCTATAAGCATTTTCCTAGTAGTGGGATGATCTCTAATGATCCTTTGTTTGACACTGTCATCGGCTGGCCGACCAGTTTATGCTCACCAAGACAGTCGGTTTTTAGCTTTCTCCACTGTGGTGCTTTACCATCCGAGTTGGAAGCGCAATCGCAGTGGTTCTCCCTTTACACTCTTCGACGAATAGGTCGAGAACGTAAGAGGTCAGCACAGGAACCGGACAACCTAACTGTTGATAAAAATCGAGGTTCGAAAATGATGCATATAACACAACATCCGAGACATCGAATAGGCACTTCAGACTTGTAAGTTAGGCACGAGATTAAAAGCTGAGCCCACGGTTAATTATATAAATAACTCTTGTGTCGTAAAAGTAGTCTTTTGACTCAAAGGCAGGAAATGGAAGGAACATGAGTATACAATATGTGACCTCGAACGGTACATTCTCCTTTATTTCATATGGTCAAGCTGTACATGCCAAGATGTAACAAAAGAGACTTCTAAAAGATACAATATGGTAAAAAAAGAAGAAAGGGAGTGAAAACAGAGCGGCTACTGCCGGGTTCACACATCGTCTCCTCTTCGAAGAAATCCCAACGCAGCTCACAAGTAGCAGCGGTTTCTCCTCTGTTCGGAGGGAGCATTCGGTGTTATCATTGACTATGATAAGACCATTTGGTCCCGGCTTCTTTAGCTTTAGAAATGCATAGTGCGGGACTGTGTTGAAATGAGGGAGTGCGGTGCACCCGAGCCGTGCGTGGTAGCCTCTTCGAAAGGAAACGATATCGAAGATTAAATCTTCACTCCGAAAGTTCTCGGGTGATCCGAAGACTACTTCCAGTGTGATTGTTCTCGTGCAGCGAGCTTCGACACCTGGTATGAAACCTTTGAAGGTGGTGGTGCTGGGCTTCATCGGAGATGAATCAATGCCTATATTTCTGACCGTATCTGCATAGATCAGGTTCAGGCTGCTGCCTCTATCCATAAGGATGCGTGTTAAGTGGAATCCATCGATAATGGGATCCAAGACCAAAGTTGCCGATCCTCTGTGCCGGATGCTGGTCGGGTGGTCATGCTTGTAGAATGCGGTAAGCCGACCATGGATTGTACTTCGTGGCGACGAGCTCTAAGGCCTAAACGTCCCAAAGTGCTTGCTTCCTCTCCCGTTTGGGGATGTGAGTGATGTAAGTCATGTTCACGTTTTTCACCTTGGGAGGGAATTGTTTCTGGCCTCCATTGTTCGACCACCGAGGTTCGTCCTCGTCTTGGCGATGAGGTTGGCCTTTATTTGACCCTGTGTCACCATTTTCCGGTTTGCTTGAAGACCCAGTAGATTCGGTTATTATGATTTGAAGGTTTATCCAAGTTGCCATGGATCTAGCATGGTCTATCGAGGATCTTGTACTGTTAGCTGTGTCTGTCCTTGTTCCTGCTACTTGTGAACTGCGTTGGGATTTTCCCGGAAAGGAGGGGATGATGCAGTACAGTAGAGATAAGTATTTTGCTCAGTTAAGAACCAAGGTTATCAATCCAATACGAGAACCAAGCAACACCTCATTAGCAGCACCTGCACACAAACAACAAATCATTGCAACCCAACGCGAAGAAGGGGTTGTCAATCCCTCGACGGTTACGAGCAAGATTAAATTGTAAGGTGATAAATAGATTGATTGGACAAAATACAAAATAAAATAAATAAAGTAAAAATGCAGCAAGGTATTTTTGGTTTTAATATATAATAAAAGATAGACCTGAGGGCCATAGTTTTTCACCAGAGGCTTCTCTCTTAAAAATAGCATACAGTGGGTAAACAAATCACCATTGGACAATTGATAGAAAAACAATAATTATGACGATATCCAAGGCAATGATCATATGTAGGCATCACGTCCGAGACAAGTAGACCGACTTGTGTCTGCATCTACTACTATTACTCCACACATCGATCGCTATCCAGCATGCATCTAGAGTATTAAGTTCATAAAGAACAGAGTAACGCCTTAAGCAGGATGACATGATGTAGACAAGATAAACTCATGTATGAATAAACCCCCCATCTTTTTATCCTTAATAGCAACGATACAATACGTGTCATGTCCACTTCTGTCACTGGGATTGAACACCGCAAGATCAAACCCATTACAAAGCACCTCTCTCATTGCAAGATAAACCAATGTAGTTGGCCAAACCAAATCAATAGATCGGAGAGAAATACAAAACTATAACAATCATGCATAGAAGAGTTCAGAGAAAACCCAAATAATATTAATGGATAAATCTGATCATAAATTCACAATTCATCGGATCCCAACAAACAAACCGCAAAAAGTGATTACATCCGATAGAACTCCAAGAACATCGAGGAGAACATTGTATTGAAGATCAAATAGAGAGAAGAATCCATCTAGCTACTAACTATGGACCTGTACACCACACCACCCTTTCCCTCACATGATCGCCCACCGCCGGCTCGATCTGGGTGACGAACGTAGCTAGTCCTCGATGTTCCGGCCCGTGCATGCGTCCGGTTTGTGATGCATCTACCACGTCAAGGATGTGCATTGGGTATTCGTACACCACACCGCCCTTTCATACATATGCCTTGGGCACATGCATGCAGGGCCAGTTGCCGGACCCCTCCACGGGCGGCTTTCCGACCGAGCACCCAGCCAGCGGCCCCGGCGGTCTACGGTGTTGACCGGCACCGAGAGGGGGTAGAGGTTGGTGAATACCTACTTCACTGTATTACGGCAGGTCATTGTTTTCATTCTTTTACTTTATAATGCTTAATTAGAAGTTGAGGTTTGAAAAAATCTAACCGAAAACAGAAGTCATCAAAACTCATGGAATTTTGGAACTTTAGTCATTAAAAGACATGAAATATCAGAAAAAAAAGAGTGGCAAAGAAACACACACAAATGAAAGGAAAATAGGATGTGTGGCCTTTACCGAGAGTCAATAAACGGCTCTCGGTAAAGGTCCTAACCCTAGGTCTACACATCCTCTCCGTTCGTAGTCGTGCTCGGTAAATCCGTGTTATTCTTTTTGTTATTGTTTACATCTCCTTTATTCTCCTACATGCTTCGCAAAGCACCTTACCATTTTAGTTAGACATTATCGAGATGGGGTTTTCCGACCGTGCACCCTTATACCATGGCTCGGACAGTCTACGTCATAGACCGGTACTGAGAAGGGGTAGGGGTTGATGAATATGTGCTTCTCTGTGTTATGGCGGGTCTCTGTTTTCATTCTTTTACAATATAGTGCTTAGAAGTTGAGATTTGAAAAAATCTGACCCAAAAGACAAGTCATCAAAGTCATGGCATCTTAAAACTCGAGTTATTAAAAGACATGAAATGTCAGACATAAAATGAGAGTAGCAAAGAAACACAAAAATAAAAGGAAAATAGGATGTGGCTTACTCAGTACCAGGGGTCGATAAGCGGTTCTCGGTAATATCTGCCTGTACTTGGTACAGGTCCTAACCCTAGGTCTAGGGGTCTTCTCCGTTTGTATCCGTGCTCGGTAAAAATCTTTATCCCTATTGCAAGTATCTCTTTCTTTCCACGCAAAAAAATGTATCTCTTTCTTTCCTGGCCTAATTGATTTACTTGCCACTAATGAACAAATTAGCCAAGGATAACTTCGTCCTAAATCCTCTATAATTTTGTGCCTTGGTCACCGTGGCAAAACTAATACACCTTACGTAAAGGAACGGAGGGAGTAGTGCTTAGAAGTTGAGATTTGAAAAATCTAACCCCAAAACACAAGTCATCAGAAGTCGTGGCTTTTTGAAACTTTAGTCATTAAAAGATATGAAATATCAGACAAAAAAATAGAGGGCAAAAGAACACACACACAAAAGGAAAATAGGATGTGGCATATATTGTACCGAGCATCGACAACCTGCTCTTGGTAATATGAAAAGAAACTGATGGAGCCGTCAGGTGCGAACGGGCATGCCACGTGGCTACTATTTGCTGTGTGGTGCTCTCGGCGTCTATATTGTTCGCCGGGTGTAGTCTCTTCACCATGACAGTGTGTCAGCAGCATGGGCTAGTTGCCATGAACCCACTTTTGCCGAGTGCGCCTCTCGGCGTACTGAAGTTTGCCGAGTATCCGTGGTTTGGCTCTAGGCGAAGAGCCACACACCCGGTGTACCAAAATTCCAGTAGTGTTTTGGGACCGAGGGAATATGAAATAAAGTTTGATTTGTTCTTCATTAATCGTACCAATGGTCTAGCCGTCTAGATGATAGTTCAGAACAGTTTTAGTGTTAGAAATTGGTTCATTATTTGTAGTTTTCAAGATGCAATATTTTGATCGGAGAAGTTTTAGTTCTGCATGCCTTCCCCCATATCAGATTCTTCTATTCAGTTCTCTTCTACTGCGCAGATATATTAGGCTTCAGATTTTGTAGATTTCCACAAGTTGTCGGACAAGGCTTCCAGACATTCATCTCATCACAGGCTCATTCACAAAACCTTTTGAGTCCCTTACAATTGGTTTTCTCTGCGGTTTCATCTGTCATGTAAATGAATGCATTCCCCAATAACTGATACAGCATATCACATGACTTCGAAAGGAAAGTTTTGGCTGAACTGAGATTAATCAGTAGTGAAAAGAGAGAGAAACACAAGGATTGGGAACCTCCTGTAGTCCTGTAATTCATGCTGTCAATATGCTAGAAGATTCTTGCACTGCATCCTGTCCAGGCCATCAGTTAGTTGAGGTTATGGCTGCCAGAGCCAATAATGGCTATTACACGGTCAATATATAGTGCACTGCAGGGTGCACGTGCCACATTACCTCATGCACGCTCTCACGTTTGCCAAGCTTTGCACTCTACTACCTTGGTAACTATGACCACAAATCGTATCAACTGCACCAAGCGTCCATAGCGGCCACATAATCTCCGCCTTTGATCCACAACGTCTCATCAAGAAAAACGCCTTTTCCGTGTGTATGTTTCAACACTTCTACTTATCAGATTATATGGTTTGGGGCGATAATGAGAACCAGCTAGGTGGTCTGCATCACCTAAAGTGTCACCCTGCAGTAAGCGTGGGGTAACTACATTTACATCAACCACCCACGAGCATATTTCCTAGGTTCGTCTCTAATAATGTATGCATGATCTTTTTTTTTTTGCACGGTCCAGTGTTCAGATTCTAGAGATGCTACCTATAAAAATATGATAATATATATATATTCAGCTATGATAACAGAGTGACCTTTCAGTCATTTCCATATTTAAAGTGGGGAGCTATGTACGTTGATGATGATCCAAATATTGTCAGCTAAATATGTTTTGACGAAATTAACAGATTTATGTGTTCCATTCTGTGCAGCAGAATGATTAGAGTATATGCATGACACTTTTCTATTTCTTCGAACAATACCCTAGACTAGGAACTGTAAAAAAAGTGTGTGAGAAAACTTAATTACTACCGAATACTATCCGTATGAAGATTGAAAATAGGATTTGTAATATATAGCTAGAAGTTTTAAATGATTTTTCTACCTTGAATTTTGCCTTCTGTAGGTACAGAGTTGATTCACCTCTCCATAGGCTTCTACCTCTCTGAATTCCTCTTCCTGTTGCCACAAAATTACATCATTTGTGTTTTGGGAAAATCAATGTATAGATGAATTGTCTCTCTCTGTAGTCTGTACAACACACATGCTCTTATATGTATTTTGAACTGATTCTTCCATTGTTTTCTTGCTATGCATGGATAACTACAATATACTAATTTGAATTTGTTTGGCAGGAGTAGAGGAGGCCATGGCCGAGAATGGTGCTAGAGGTATATGTTGTAGCAAGCTGAATATGACTGGAGCAAGTTGTAATTTCCATTCCAGAATTACCTAACCTAAGAGTTTCATATAGCTTGATAGTCGTGCTTTATTTCCTGGGACATCATGCTCTTAATGTTCATATCATGGTTTGCTTACACATTATAATTCATTAAAAAAATCAGAAGTTATAATTTAATAATAGTATCTAATATAATGGTAACCCCCTATATGTTGCATTGACATTTTAAAGACATTTTTGTTTCCTAGATACATGAAGATACACCATGGCCTGTTTCCGGAAATAGTACCAACAGAAGCACTCACCATGGCCTCTTTCCATAAATAGCAGCAACATCAACACTCACTTTCAAGACACGTTTGTTTCCTAGGTTTATAAATTTTGTATGTGCGCAGTTATTTATGGATTAATCTCGAGATCAGCATTTTCCAGGTAGGTAAGGCAGACCTCATCGCTATGTAGAATAGGTTTTAGAGATTGTGTGACTACTTTAAAAAGAATATATGTTAACATTGCCCACCAGATCTTTCTCTTTCTCTCCATGATACTCGATGTGGTTGATTGCTTGACAAAGAACTTAATTGCATTAACTGATTAAAAGTGGAAATTGTATCGTGTTCTAATATCTCAGTCATATTTCATATAAATGTTTGGTAAATGGCCGCACTCTCCCTTGTGCTTATATATACTAAATTCTATATTATGTTCCTCGAACAAAGGGGACATGAAAGAAAATAGATATAAGAATATAAATCCATACGCATTATTAACAACTTCCACATTTCTATTGTGGCTCATAGGGCACACTACCAGTTCAAGAGTGGAACAAGTAAAATTTTCGTTTTGTGCCCATGGCCGTATGGAGCTCATGGCCAAATCAATAGTGGATGATGCATGGTTGTTGTGTATATATGCCTGCTATGTAAGTACAATATTAGAAAAATCTACTCATATTAAAATAAAATGCATGCATATGATTGAAATTTTAGCATAGGTCTATATTTCTATATAACTTGCAACATTCTAATCTTGTCATGTCCCACCTGTCCTTAATTCCCGAGCGAATGTACATGATGAGCATTTACCTTCTCCTTAGTAATAGATTCCTACGTGTCAACTAACACTACCAGAAAAACTGGGGTTGCCGACGGCCAAATCTATGCCGACGGCCCCCGTCGGCATCTATGGACCTATGCCGACGGCCAAGGAAAGGCCGTAGGCGTAGAAAAGCCGTCGGCACACATCCACCTATGCCGACGGGGCCGTCGGCATAGACAAGGCCGTCGGGACCGCCCGTGGTACGCCTACGGGGCCCGTCGGCATAGGACAGGCCGTCGGCATAGCCGTGGCCCACCTGCCCGGTCAGCGCTGACCATTTGACGGCGTTGACCCTACGCCGACGGGCGGTAACGGCGACCGTCGGCATATCTGTGGCAGAGGTATGCCTACGGCGAAGCCGTCGGCATAGGCCCCTCTGCCAGGTCAGCGATCCGTTGTGCCACGCCACGTCAACGATCCGTGGGACAACCTCCGTGTGTGCACAGATATGCCGACGGCCTGGCCGTCGGCATACGTGATTCGGGGTGTAGCTATGTCACCGAAACATCGCACGGGTCCCGATGCATATGTGAAAGTGTTCATGCGTACGCCCGTCATGTCCGGGCCAAACCCACAGCAAGATCCCCTCCGTGTAGACCCGACGCGTCCGTTTCCCCCTCCGGTGCGTGGCGGCGCGCCGTCCGTGAGGGCACACCGGAGACGCGTCGGGGCATTTGCAACCGCCACAACACTTCCGGACTTGTGAGAGGCCGCCACGCAAGATTTGATGGTATGCTAGCCCCGGAGGCCGCCGCCACATCGTGACGCGAAGAGCAATCCGCGCAGAGGGAAGTGTTCAGATACTTCTCCATCACGAAAAATTATGAAAAATTACCATCGGTCCTATAGCACATGTGCCCACGTCATGTAAATAACTCATGATTTTATCGCGCTCCGAGTATTTAATAATATTCACGCCGCATCGTTTCCGCAGAACGTCTACTACCGTGTGTCATCGCCGTCCGTGAGGGGGGCCACACCCCGGAGACGCGTGCCGCCTCTTCGGACATGCCACCACGCCACCCCGCATGTATGAGGGCCCGATGCGACGGTCCGGTGGCATTGCTACCCCCCAGGGCCCCCGTCCCACCTAACCCTGTAGCGTTTGACCACCGGATCTAGCCCTTTGACTTTGCACGGACGGGATTTGACCAGTGGGCCTATCCACCCGGTCATGTTAGGTCAGCCCATATGAACACTTTAGAGCAACATCCGGGCCACACCCACAGCAAGATCCCTCCGTAGACCCGACGTCTGCTTCTCCAAAGTGCCGGGCGGCGCCGTCTGGTGTGAGGGGGCACACCGGAGACGCGTGCGCCTCTTCGGACATGCCACCACACCACCTGCATGTATGAGGGGCGGTGCGATGCTCGGTGGCATTACTACCCCAGGGCCCCGTCCGCCCTAACCCCGGAGCGGTTGACCACGAGATCTACCCTTTGACTTCCCACGGACGGGCTTTGACGGTGGACCTCTCCACCGGTCATGTTAGGTCAGCCAATACGAACACTTTAGAGCAACATCCGGGCCAAACCCACAGCTACATCCCCTCCGTGTAGACCCGACGCGTCCGTTTCCCCCCTCCAGGTGCCGGCGGCGGCGCCGTCCGTGAGGGGGGGGCACACCCCGGAGACGTGTGCCGGGCATTTGCAACCGCCACAACACTTCCAGACTTGTGAGAGGCCGCCTACGCAAGATTTGACGGTATGCTAGCCCCCGGAGGCCGCCGGCCACAGTCGTAGACGCGCGAAGAGCAATCCGCGTAGAGGGAATGTTCAGATACTTCTCCATCACGAAAAATTATGAAAAATTACCATCGGTCCTATAGCACATGTGCCCACGTCATGTAAATAACTCATGATTTTATCGCGCTCCGAGTATTTAATAATATTCACGCCGCATCGTGTCCGCAGAACGTCTACTACCGTGTGTCATCGCCGTCTGCGTGAGGGGGGGGCCACACCGGAGACGTACGCCTCTTCGGACATGCCACCACACCACCCGCATGTATGAGGGCCCGATGCGACGGTCGGTGGCATTGCTACCCCCAGGCCCCGTCCGCCTAACCTCAGAAGCGTTTGACCATCGGATCTAGCCCTTTGACTTTGCACGGACGGGATTTGACCAGCGGGCCTATCCACCCGGTCATGTTAGGTCAGCCCATACGAACACTTTAGAGCAACATCCGGGCCACACCCCCAGCAAGATCCCCTCCGTGTAGACCCGACGCGTCCGTTTCCCCCCTCCAGGTGCCGGCGGCGGCGCCGTCCGTGTGAGGGGGCACACCCCGGAGACGCGTGCCGCCTCTTCGGACATGCCACCACACCACCCTGCATGTATGAGGGGCCGGTGCGATGCTCCGGTGGCATTGCTATCCCCCAGG
Organism: Aegilops bicornis; assembly: GCA_021605145.1. Lineage (NCBI taxonomy): Eukaryota > Viridiplantae > Streptophyta > Magnoliopsida > Poales > Poaceae > Aegilops > Aegilops bicornis. The sequence goes on along the minus strand of CM038671.1, from coordinate 776,473,790 downwards.
GCCCCCGTCCTGCCGTGTAGACCTCACGGGCGTGGCTGCCGCCATGTCCCGGAGGGGGGAAACCGCCACGTCGGGCCGAGGGTGGGTTGGGCCGGAATGGTGTTGGGGGTGCAGCTATGGTCTGGGCTATGACAACCATGTGAAAAGGTCCACCGGCCAGACCCAGTCCGGCGGAAGTCAAAGAGCTAGATCCGGGGTTAGATGGGACGGGGTACCGGAGGGGGGTAGCAATGCCGCCAGGTGTTACGGTGGGCCCTCCTATGCTTGTCTTTGGGCGAGGTGGGACTATTTTTTACAGTGTGCTGAGAGTCACACATATGTCGTAATAAAAAAATGCAAAGTATCTATGCCGACGGCTTAGCCGTCAGCATAGCAGCGCACATGTCCACGGATCGATGACGTGGCAAAGGGTTGCCTATGCCGACGGCCAGGCCGTCGGCATAGGGCCGACCTTATCTCCTTGCGGTTCGCCCCCACCACCCATTCGCCATCTCCCCTTCCTCCCGACCCACACCACGCCGCCGCCCACCACCTCCGTCGCCCGCCACGAGCACGCCACCGCCCGGCCCCGAGCCCGCCGCCGCCCGCACCTCCCGCCCGAGGCCGCGCCCGCCCGCCCGCGCCGCCCGCCCGACTCCGCGCTGCCCCTCCCGACCCTGTCGCCCGCACCGACCCACGCCCGCCCGACTCGGCCGCTCAGGACCCCGCCTCCCGCCCGACCTCACGCCGGCCGCCCGCTAACCGTCTGGCTGGTCGCCCGCACCGACCTCACGCCCGCCCGACTCCTGCCGCCCGACCCACGCCTCCCGCCCGACCTCCACGCCGCCCGCCCCAACCGTCGCCGCCCGCCCTACCCCGCGCCTCCCCGCCCCAACTCCGGCCGGCCCTCTCGAAGGTGATTTTTTTGAAGTTTTTTGTGTTTTTTAGTAATTTTGTAGCTAGTTAGATATAGATAGTTAGATAGGTATTTAGGTAGGTATTTAGATAGGTATTTAGATAGGTAGATAGTTAGATAGATAGTGAGATAGGTAGTAAAAAAATTTGGTTAGATGAGATGCTATATGTTGCATACCTTGAAAAAAAATTGGTCACGATGATGAATATGTGATGGCGATGATGAATATGTGATGACGATGATGAATATGTGATGGCACTGATGAATATGTGATGACGATGATGAATATGTGATGACGATGATGAATATAGGTAGTAAAAAAATTTGGTTAGATGAATAGGTGATAATGATGATGATGAATATGTGATGACGATGATGAATATATTGTTAATGTTGTTAGTTTTTTGCCTACATGATGCAAAAATAAATGAATGCATGTTTAAATGTTTTAAATATGCTTTATGAGTTGTGATGTTCTAATTTTTTGTCGCGATGGAATTTGCAGGCTTTGTGGTTTCGCATTTCATTGGAGTGACCGTTATCCGACGTCTTTGGTCCCCTGAGCATCCCTCTGCTGTTCGACTACTTCCTCTACAGCCGAGGGTGAGCTACAAGTCCATCTCCTCCAATTTTCATATCACTAGATTTCATTCTCAAGTCAACTGACGTAACCTAAGCGTCTCCCGTCCGAAAGGGTTGCATCGATAAATATGCATTCAATTGCATATTTATCACCGCAGCTCTTCGGATTGTCTAGCGTTTTCCATGGACAGCCGAGGATGTGTAGATTGGGTATGTTCTCCATGTTCTACCCGTTCGAGACAGGATTTGGTGGCGCCTCCCCATTGTTCTCCGGAGCACATTCTCTGGCTATTTGCCGAGACGTGTATCTCAAGAACATCGGGAGGTGCTGCCGAAATTTTGTCTCGGAACGGGTAGAATGGAGAACATACTCAATCTACACATCCTCGGTGATTAGGACCCATCTTTACCTATTAGAGATGTAGGTGGATTAAACGCGGTAGAAACTGAAAATTTGATGTGATTAATTTGAGTGAATCCTTAATTATGTTGTGTGGGTTGCAAAAAAGCAGAGGATGGCAGATAATCAGTGGATGTACAGTGGTTTTATCCGTCGGAATCGAGTAACATCAGAGTGGACGATTACTACAACATTAACCCCATGACATACGAGGGAGTGTCCTATCAAGAGCAACATCTGCCTTACCCATGCCAGAAAGTGTATCTAAAGGGTTGGGAAGTTGTGTTCAAGGTGTCGCCACATGGTAAGCTACCAGACCCGAATGAAGACGATTACTACAACATTAACCCCATGACATACGAGGGAGTGTTCTATCAAGAGCAACCTGATGATGATGATGATGATGATGTGGTTAGAAAGCGATGACGCTAGACCATTGGGTGATGATGATGTGGACCCAAACGTCGGACGATGCACGGAATGATGGTGAGACCATTGTCAATGAAAATGACATACTTATGCTAGAAAAGTTAAACGAAGACGCTGACGAGGAGGAAGAGCCTCCACCTCCGTCGGACAACGAAGATGATATGATTGATAGTGATGATGAGACGGACCGAGAAAGAGGTTACAACAGTGATGATTCATATGGGTTCTAGCAGATGTGCGTTTCAAGTTTAGGAATATGCCTTTTTATGCATTTTTATTAATGTGTTTATTATCATGCCTTTTCTTCATTTCATTAATTTACTAATTGCTTTTTCTCTTTTCAATGCAGGTTAAATGGAACATGGGCAAGGGAAGGCCGACGGCGTGGGTTTCCCTACGCAAGGTCGTCGGCCTGCCTAGTCGGAGTGGTCGAGCACGTAATCCTCCCCCTCGGCTACTTGACGATGACTCCTCACAGGGAGGTCGAGGGAGAGGTGCCCCTCGCGGAGGAGGGGGCGGGGGGAGAGCCTCTAGAGGACGAGGTGCGGGGGGGAGAGCCACTACAGGGGGTCGCGGCCAGAAAGAGCGCACCCTCACCGACTTAGGGGTGTTGTCTTCGAGGCCCTCCTCTAGTGAGGTACCCTCCTCTAGTGAGGTACACTCTAGGGAGGAGGAGGAGGAGGAGGAGGTGGAGGAGGAGGCACGCGAGGAGGAGGAGGAGGAGGAGGAGGAGGAGGAGGAGGAGGAGGTTGGGGAGGGAGAGGCAAAGCGAGGAGGGGGGTGGTGGCGGGGATGATGGTGGTGACAGGAAGGGGGTTGACAACAAGGGATGGCTGCGTGGCAACGCAAAGCTACCAAAGTAGGTTCCTGCTACTGAGGAGTAGAAGTGGCTCATTGAGCCCACGGGAAAAGAGTAAGCGGTTCCTTATTTTGCTTGTCACATGCATATTCCGGTTGTTATTTATTTTGCTTGTCACATGCTAATAGTTCATTCTTTTGCAGCAATCGGATATATTCTAAAGGGTCCGTATTCCCAACGGCCTCATCACCGTCTTGCTAAAGTTATCTTGGCCGGGGTTGTACTGTCCGGATCGGTCGAGCAGCCGGACCATCGGGTTTTGGCCACGAGCTGGGACCATCGAAGCGGCCCTCCACGCGGACCATGAGACCCATGCCAAGGCCGTAACCACTACTACAGGTGAGTCCTCTTGAAGCACAAGTCCATTCTAGTTTCATGAATGATTTAACTCATGGCTTCTTCCATTCTTGTTTCATGCATGATTGTAGAAATTCTATCGAGTTCTTCCTGAGCACAGGCTAGAGCGGACGAGATCGTGCTGCGCCAATGCAAGAAGAAGGCCCGCCAGATGCAGACGAGGTGTGCTATGTGGCCATCTCGACATACTACCACGATGTTCTTGGTGTGAAGATGACCAAGGAAGAAAGCGGAGGATGGGCATTACCTTGGAGAGGCACGAGTACTTGGCGGTAAGTATAAAAGATTTTTCATTATGCTTTCATTACCATGTGGTACATTTCACCGCTTCATGTTGACATGCCATTATGCTTTTATTATGTAGGTGTGTCCAAATTGGTGTTATGGAAAAGACGAGTCCGGGCGGCATTGGTGGATCTTTGGTGTGATGAAATTTGGAGCACAGGCGGCTATGAGAATCAAAAATAAGGCTAACCGAGGAATGAGGGATTACATGCTCGTGGAAACCGAAACCACTATCTCCACAAGGCAGTTAATGTATGACTAACCCCATTAAACATTCTTCTTCTTCTATTTACCATCACTTTCTTATGTATGACTAACATCTGTTTGGTGGTGCAGGAGGAGAAACCCAGGCGGCCGCTCTCAGACATGCAGGCGTGGGAGATCGCCCATACGCGGAAGGACCCCAAGCCTGGCGAGCCCAAGTACTACGGCAAGAAGACCGCGTGAAGAAAGGAGGCCTACTCCGCAGCGTATCTGAAGTTACATCCTGACACACCTGACCCCATTGCGGCGGATCTGGACGACAGGGCGATGGTGAGTATGGGGCCCAAGGAGCACGGTCGGGAGGCGGTTCTCGATGCTGTGGTCACTCCGACTATCTCCTACACACAGCTTCGTCGGATCGACCCGAGCCTGAGCAGCCACGAGCCAACGAGCCAGCCAGCCAGTCATCCGATTCACAGTCCCTCTTTCAGAGCAACAATCTGTAAGTATTTTACCTATTATCTTCATTGCTCATTTTATTTTCCGCATCTAGTAGTTTTATGAGTTCCATCATGTCATACCGTAGGCCTACTGGAGTACACACGCCAGAGACCATGGCGTGGCATCGAGGCTTCATGAACACCAAGTGCAGAGGGATCGCCACCGGAGCGAGCTTTTCAGGAAATGGCGGCGGCGGGTGTCCTCGATTCCGGCCCGACACCATGCCCTCCAAAGACAACCAAAGGTCAGCCGACCTTTGAGGAGTTTGTGGCACGTAGCACTGGCCCCTCACGGTTAGTTCATCCCCAATCTATTCACCCCAAGCATGTCATGCCTTTCAACACAGTCATATATCCCATTAATATGTCTTTTCAACATCCGAGAACAGGTGGATCTACCGTTGGCGGTGGTCTTCGCAAAGACTCCGGAGACACGGAGTTCGACCACTCCGATCCACCTGAGGCGGAGGCGGAGGTGGAGGCGGTCTTGGCGGTAGCGGCCATGGCGGAAGCTTGACGACTGGCTTGGCGCTCTTGGCGGTGACGACCTCCGGTGCTCGACGTCCTGGCGCTAAAGCCATTCGGGGACTTGTGTGCTTATGCTTATGTTTTTTTAGATGACTTGTGTGTGGTGATGATCCTTTAGATGACTTGTGTGCTTCTCTATATGCTTATGTCTTATGATTGTGATGATGCTTATGCATATATTGTTGTTGCTATGCTGCTCCTTACTGTTACGTGGTGCTGCCTCTTATATATCCTGTTGATATTCAAATGAATTGAGCTGAAAAGAAACAGAAAAAAGAAAAAAATCGATGAAACTATGCCGACGGCCCAGCCGCCGCATAGGCCTGGCGTGAGCTCCCGATGGGCGACACGTGGCCTCCTATGCCGACGGCTGGCCGTCGGCTTAGCTCTGCCTGTGGGTGCCCGATTGTCGACATCGCAGACGTCTATGCCGACGGCCCAGCCGGCATCGTTTAAACTAAGTCGACGGTCTGGCCGTCGGCATAGGCAAGCACCCAGGAGCACCGGTGGCTCGCCACGTGGCACCTCTATGCCGACGGCCAGGCCGTCGGCATAGGCAGCACCCAGGAGCAACGGTGGCTCGCCACGTGGCACCTCTATGCCGACGGCCAGGCCGTCGGCGTAGGTAAGCACCCAGGAGCAACGGTGGCTCGCCACGTGGCACATCTATGCCGACGGCCAGGCCGTCGGCATAGGCAAGCACCCAGGAGCAACGGCGGCTCACCACGTGGCACCTCTATGCCGACGGCCTGGCCGTCGGCATAGAGGTGCCACGTGGCGAGCCGCCGTTGCTCAGCAGTTGACGGCAGCCGCCGTTAGGCGACGGCTTTGCCGACGGCCGGTGCCGTCGGCATAGATGTACGGCCACCGTCGGGATATGATCTATGCCGACGGCCATTCTATGCCGACGATCATCCTGGCTACGTCGACAGATATGTTGCCGACGGTCCTGTGCCGACGGGGGCCGTCGGCATAGGCCTGTCCCTACGGCTTGTCAGGGATTTGCCGACGGCCCTGGCCGTCGGCATAGGGTGCGTTTCCCGTAGTGTAAGTACAAGATCAAATTAAGCAGGCTATCCGTATTAGCATTTTAAATCTTAAAAAGGTCATTGTAAAAGCATATATGACTTGAAACCTGATCATTATTGCATTGTTAGATCTATTGTTTTAGGTTGGATCCCTGCTTTGGAGCCAATTAGTAAGTTAATTTCTACCGGACAGTACTATAAGTTGTTGGATGCTCAAATTCTTATATAGGGCGTTCCTCTGTGTAGCTACACACATTTTAATAGGATCTAACTAACTTGTTTATATCATCCATTCCTCTGTTTAAATGTAGTGATCTATTATGATGTCTTATTTTTCAAAAGTATATTAATCATCAAGAAGTTCTTAAACGGTGCTAGCCCGTGCAAGTGCACGGGTTGACGACTAGTATCAATAATCACTGGAGATTCTCTATTTTTTTTCATTTCAAGTTTTAGTCCCCATATTGCTATTCACACTCGGGCTAAATTTCTTGGTATATTTCCATCTGTTCCTTGCTTTCTTAGTGCCTTATTGATTTGGTTCTACGTTCGATAACCATTGGCCTTTCTTGGTTTTCGTTGTGCTCAGTGACATCATTCCACACGAATTAACATCCAGTATTGTTCTCTTCTAGATAGTTGTACATTGTGATCACACGTGGATCCAAGAATTAATAAATTATCTTCGTGAGAGAAGTGAAATTCAAAAGGTGATCAACGTATGATGTGGATCTCGAGCCAAAACGCAATATGTGCCAACCACCCATGCCTACCAGGGTGTTTCGGAAGGCTCTTGGGTGAAGTCGACGAGAAGGCCCTTAAGACTGTATATATTCAATTATATATCTATATAGACATATGTGCATCCACCTTTACTTGCCAAGTATTAAGAGTAAACTACTAATTGCACGCTTTTAGTTCGAAACGTCTAATAATAATTGTTGAGCAATGTCATATTACTGAAAATAATGGTCGGGATCATGTTGTAGTTCACACCCAATGATTGCCGGCGGTCTGGTTGTAGCATCTCGGTGGCCCATTCACTGCAGCCAACGGTGATGTGCAATAACGCCAATGTCCCCTTTCGATCTAGCTCGAGTGAGAGAGGCGGGAGAGAGTGAGCTTGTAGCCCCGCTGTGTGTGGCGGCGGCGGTCGGCTGCCATGGCCTTGTCTAGTGCGTGAAGAGAGAGAGAGAGAGAGAGAGAGAGAGAGAGAGAGAGAGAGAGAGAGAGAGAGAGAGAGAGAGAGAGAGAGAGAGAGAGACTCGCCAGGAATATGATGAGACTGGGTACGATGTTTTCAGAATGGCCAAGGACCCACATGGAACATGTCTATTGAACAAGATGTCCGCCCAACATGTCTATTGAACATGTTGCAAACCGGCCAGAAAGTTCCAAGTTTGGCTGTGTGTTGTTCGATCAAACTCAGATCGAACAGGTGTGAAGATGATCGAAACTTGCCAAGTAATGCATCGTTGAGCCGAAGCGTTTTCCATCAGTAAGCATGCCATGAAATCTTTCTAAAGATACACAACCCAATCTATAGCAATGACAGATCGGGACGCGTGCACCATTCCACTTCTTCAAGTGAAACACCACAACTTCATGAACCATTGCAGCGACTACAAAAAACTAAACCAATTGAAATTCTCAAATAACACTCACATATATGTTGATGATGTAGATCATAGACTCAACTCACCGATGGTAAACACGGCAAAAACCGGGCACAGGAAATGCACGTGCCTATCGCACACTCGCCCTCTCACCCTCACATTGGACCGCAACAAGCGACGTGTTGCGCTTCATGTGAGCGCAACAATACTCATGTTCCAAACTGGCTAGGAAATTCCATGTTTGGTTGTGCGCCGTCTGCAAAGTCAGATCGGACGGGCGCGAAGACAACCGATGTGCACGGAGTAATTTGTAAGCGTTTTCCTTGAACAAATTCTCAGATCGGACGGGTACGAAGACAAACGACGTGCATGGAAGTCTGTTGTGCCGAAGAGTTTCGATAATCCGATGATTGAGCCGAAGCGTTTTCCATCGATAAAAACGTAGATCAGATGGCGGTTGAGCCAAAGCTTTTCCATCAATAAAGCACGGAATGAAATCTTTCTACAAAAACACACCCAAATTTGCAAGGCCTAATTTGCAATGGCAGATTGGGATGCGTGCACCATCCATTCCGCTTCTTCAAGCGAAACACCACAACTTCATGAACCTTTGCATCGACTACACAGAAAACTAAACTGATCGAAATTCTCAACTAAACCTCACATCCATGGTTATGATGTCGAGCCCAGGATCAACTCATGCAAATATGAGTTCAGACTATAACTTGCCGACTGCAAAGTGCAAACACGGCAAATTAACCAGGCACAAGAAATATAAGCAAACAGTTCAGTTGAAGGTGTATTGCATTGCGTCCATCCAATGATACAATCGATAACAATGACAGAATATGGTTCATGGCAACTGGAAATGAAGGTAAACATACAGGAAACGTTGCCGATCGATCACTGATCGAGGCCGTAGTCGATGCTCAGCTCGCTCATCGGCGGGATGATCTCCATGGCGAAGACCATCAGGTGGGGGCACGACCTGTCCTCGTGACCACGGACCACGAGCTGGACGAAGGCGTTTGGCACGAAGCTGCTGTGGCTGATGTAGGCCGCGATGTTTTTCCTCTTGGATATGTCGAGCACGTACCCCGGCGCCGGGCACTGCACGAAACGGGGCGGTTCCTCGCCGTCGTCTGGAAGCACGGCCGCGGGGGCGTACCCCCACTCCATCCACCTCGTCGGAAACTTCCTCGGGTCGATGAAGCAGGCCCACTCCTCCGTTGACGCGCCGGTATTGGCATTGGCGTTCGCGTTGGCAATGCGGGGGTCATCCGCGAGGAGCACGTCCCCGGCGAACTCGCAGAGGAATGCGCCCGGCTGGATCAGGTCCAGCGTCCTCACGCCCCAATCCGTCTCCGTGGACCGGAACACCTCCAGCCGGTGCCTCGTGCCCCGCTGAGTCACCCGGTTGGGGCAGCTCGCGGGGCACCCGCACGACGCGCCGCACTCGTACACCACCGGCCGTCCCCTCAAGAGCATACCGTCGGCATTGTACGCCGGGCCGCCTCCGCCGCTCCTCTTCACGCAGGCGCAGCCGGCCGTCTCGCTGCACGCAGTCTTGGCATTGATGCAGGTGCAGCACTTGTGGCCGGGCATCGCCGGCGGCGCCGGGAACTCGGGGCGTGCGAGGTACTCGAACTGGAGGGGAAAGACGTCATGGTCCACCGAGTTGCGGACGGGGACGGGAACCGCTTCCTTGCCCTTGGACATGTCCAGCGTGATGTAGTCGGGAGGCTGGATCTTGGCGTCGAGCTGGTTGATGAGATCTCTGGCGGAGCGCCAGGTGTTGCTGCCGAGCGCTTCCTGGCCGGGCACACGCACGAGCTTGAACTTGCAGACCTCGGATGTGGAGAAGACCTTGTAGAGGCCGTCGTAGACGTAGAGCTTGCCGCTGGGGCTGGCGTGGCAGTCGTGGCAGCGGATGACGCGCACCTCGATGCCATAGTTGCAGCTGTATGTGAGGGCGAGGTTGCCGCCGTTCGGCGGGCTGCCGCCGCTTCCCGTGTAGATCAAGACGCCCCCGTTGTCGTGTTCGTCGAGGTACCTGCCCGAGGATACGATGCTGGTGGCGACGGGGTGGCCCCCGTCGAGCTTGCTGGCGGGCACGTAGCCGATGTCGGCCTGCGTTTGGTTGTGCAGGCCGACGACGAGGAGCTCAGCGCGGTAGTTAAAGGCGTCGCCGACGAAGACTCCCGGCACGGGCCCTACGATGCGCTTATCGCGGTTGAGGCAGAGCCTCCCTTTGATCATGGCGCCGAGGGCCCGCAAGTCGGCCCGGTTGCGGCTGCCGGGGACAGGGTTGTTCTCGGCGTTGCGGTGGTAGCGGCCCCAGAGCGCCTCGAAGGCGAGTCGCGCGCGGCGCACCAGCGGGCGATAGTGGAGCGTGTCCTCCTGCGCGGATATGACCCGCAGTTGCACCATCTCCATCGTCGGGTTGGCATGCGCGCTGGGCGGAGGGGGAGACGGCGCCCGTGGCGGTGGCGGGGGCAGGGGAGAGTTTGGGCGTGTCGGCGGGGGAGACGGTGGGCGTAGCGGAGGTGGCATGGCGGAGGGGAGGCTGGCGGCCGAGGACGAGGCCCGCAATGGGTTGGCATGCGCGCTGGGCGGAGGAGGGGGCGGTCGCACGTGAGACGTCGGCGGGGGCAGGGGAGCCTGTGGGCGTTGCGGTGGCGCCGGCGGGGGCGTGGCGGAGGGGAGGCTGGGGGAGATGGCGTCAAGGCGCTGCTGGGTAAATCTCAGGCGGAGGGCGAAGTCGGAGTGGTCTTCGGGGGAGGGCTCGAGCTCGCCGCGTAGCAAGGCGATGAGCTTGGGTGTGAGAGGGATCGTCGGCGCGCCGGCGTCGGCGTCGGACCCGGCGGCCAGCCGGCTGGGCGCGGCGCTGTGCTCGGGGGTGAGCGGGACCGCCGCCGCCGCCGGGGCCTGGGGCGCTGCGTCGGGATCTGGCATAGCGCTCGGATCTGGCGTGGGGAGGAGCACGGGAGCGGGCGCCATCGCCGATAGATCTCAGGTCGGGGAGAGGGGTTTTGGACGCAGGTTTGGGTTGGGTGGGGAGCGGAGCGGAGCGGAGGGAAGGGGAAGGCGCTAGCTGCTGCTTTCTACTCCGAGAGCCGGTGGTGGCGTGTGTGGAACACGCCGCACTGCTCTGGCCTGGCCCGCACGACAGCTTTCCTCTGGTCCCACCTCCAGCTTCCGTTGCCAGTTGGGGGCCTGGATGGATGGCCACGGGTGGTTGGACTCGATTCCTTGGTGCACGAGTTGTTGTGTCCGGTCCGCCTAGTCCCGCCTGTGTAGCGTAGCACTATGCGCCGCCATGACACGACTGATCCTTTGATCGACGGTGCACTTCTACTACGGCTCTCGATCACCGATTCACCTTTTGAAAGCACCAAACACGTTTTGTAGGAGCAGGTCCTTCATTCATTCAATCCGTTTCTATGTTAGATGGCCTAAGTGGCGGTTTAGCCTTGTTCTGGTCATACGAGGTGGATATCAGGGTGAATGACAAGAAATTACAGGTGCTCGCCCATGTTGTTTTATTTATGAGAAGGCATGGCACTGGGATGAGACTTATGAATCGCGGTCGCGAATGGGTGGGAGTAGAGGTCTAGGGCTTCTTGCCTTTAGGGCCTCCAAAAAATCTCAAACACATGCAAACCCAACTGAACAACGGGAAAAGTAAAAAAAATAGGTATGATAAGCACGAGATTAAGAAAGCCAGGAAGGAGTTTGAACAATAGAAGGGCAGCTCGCTATACCATGGATCTTCGCCGGGCGAGAAGGAGTTTGCCTGACAATTAACTGAACGAGCCTTTGCACATGGAAGAGATCACGGAATGACAGTGGTCTCGTGTGGATTGGCTTGGAGCGGGAGAGTGGAACACGGAATTTTTCCATGTCCGGTCGAGTGCGACGAGAGCGCGGAATAGGATTTCTTCTCTGGAAAATGCTAGCGGCGTATTATGCAAAAGCAAATAGGATATACATGCTAAAATCCAAGGCTTCTACACAAGCTTGTAAGCAGCGCGGGGTGAGCTTGTGGTGGACAAGGTGTTACATCATGTTCCATCTAAGGTTGAAACTAAAATTATGACTGGGCAAATTAGGGAGATGGATGTGGCGCTTGCCACCCAGACTCGTGAGGCCTGGAACACAAGCCAGAGGATCATCGCCAACGAAGATGAGGCGCTGCGCATGTACCGTTCTTGTATAAAGGATCTGGAGGTTGGCAACAAGCTTCTGATTGACGCCCCACCTAGCGTCACCACACCACCTCCAACAAAGAACACTGGTGCCAATAAAAAGGAGACTAAATGCATCCAACCGGCTTAGCATGTTAAGCTTGGGGGGATTTTGAAGCCCTTTTGTATCCCCATCGCTCTCTAGTTAACTTTCAGTTAAAGTTTTTATTTAGTTTGAATAAATGTGGACAATCATGCTTTCTTGATAGAGGGAGGAATTTTATCCAATGACTCATGGATATTTTAATGGATATTAATTTCATCACGGCTTTCATCTGAAATTGCTTTGAATGTTAGGCCCTTTTGTGCGCTAAATATTTCTGCTTATAGATGATGATTATAAGTCTTTCACATCTTCCGTATCGACCGGGAAGGAAAAGTTAACAACTTGACATGATATGTCACCTTTATTTCAGTTTATCTTGTGATTGCTTGGTGAAGTCTAGAAACTAATGATCCAGATATGAAATAAATCAAGTTTCTTTTCTGGTTAAAATAGAATATGACTGGGCGGAGGGGGAGACAGCGCATGTGGCGGCAGCGGAGGCAGAGGAGATTTTAGGCATGATGGGGGGAGGCGGGCGAGACAGTGGACGTGGCGGAGGGGAGGCGGGTGGCCGAGGACGAGGCCCGCGATGGGTTGGCAATGGCATGCGCGCTGGGTGGAGGGGGTGGTAGCACGGGAGACGACGCCCGTGGCGGCGGCGTGGGCAGGGGAGACTGTGAGCTTTCCGGTGGCGGCGGCGAGGGCAGGGGAGACAGTGGGCGTTGTTGTGGCGGGGCGGGGGCATGGCGGAGGGGAGGCGGGTAGAGATGGTGTCAAGGTGCTGCTGGGAGAGACGGAGGGTTTGGGCTAAGATGGAGTGGTTGTCGAGGGAGGGCTCGAGCTCGCCGTGCAGCATGGCGATGAGCTCGGGTGTGGGAGAGATCATCGGCGCGTTGGCGTCGGGGTTGGACCTGGCGGCTACCTGGCTGAGCGCGAGGCAGAGCTCGAGGGTGAGCGGGGCCGCCACTGGGGCCGAGGCTAGGGCTCGAAGCACACCATTGGGATCTGGGGTTGCGTCTGGATCTTGCTTGGGGAGGAGCAGGCGAGCCGGCGCCATCGTGGATGGATCTCCAGTGGGAGAGAAATGGAAGGGGAGAGGTTATGGACTGACGCAGGCTAGGGTTGGGGTTGGGTGGGGAGGCGCTGCTAGCTGTTTTGCAGTGCTTGGAGAGCCGGTGATGGCGTGTACCACATCACTGGTTTGGTCTGGTCTGTACGACAGCTTTCCTCTGGTCCACCTTCGGCTTCTGTTGCCAGTTGGTGGCATGGATGGATGGTCATGGGTGGTTGGACTCGACTCATTGGTGCACGGATCATTATGTCTGAGTGACTTTTTTTCGGATGATGTTCGCCGGTCGTCCAAGGACTGTCTGTTCCTTTGATGATAGATTGATAGTGCACTTCTACAGTTCTTTGTTCACCGTTTGAAAGCACGAACACGTTCTGTGGGAGTAGGTCTGTCATTCATTTCTATGTCCTATGGAAGTCTCGGGCACCCTTGCAGTGCCGTTTTTTTGCCTGGCTGGCTTTCAAAAACAGCTGCTGGCCGTCCAACCGTCTGGCTCGTCGTGGGCTACCCCACCAGAACGCGTGCCCTTTCTGCAACCAACACAGGAAAACTATCCAACATTTTCTACTTGGCTGCTTCTTTGCAAAGCAGATTTGGCATTGGCTCGGGAGGGTCAATGACAGGCCAGAGTTTGAGCCTCATAATGATGAAGGCCTAAGTGAGTGGTGCTCTACACAGGATTTGATCCCAATGGATCGTAAGTCTACTCGGGCCAAGTGTCTACTTGGCATGTGGATGTGGTGGAAACACTGGAACGACGTCATCTTTAATGGAGCCACACTGTCTGTTTCTAGGACCTTGCAGAAAATTTAAGAGGAGGGCAGGTTATGGGCAAAGGCTGGTCTCATGAAGTGCAATACCAAAGGTTTTGAGGTGGACTACGGTAGGCGCGAAAGCGAGGAGTAGTAGCCATTTCTAGTACCTAGGGTGGTGCCGAATAAATCCGACACGTAAATATGGGTGTAAAAGTGGACAGGGAGTCTTCCCTCTTCTTCTCTAATGAATGATATGCACACTCGTGTGTATTCGAGAAATTTTTATGTCCTGTTAGCAGTGATGGCTTAAGTGACGGTTTAGCTTTGTTCTAGTCGCGTGAGGTGGGTGGATGTCACGCGGTGGTGAATAATGTGTCTAATCAATATATTAATGTTGTTGTCTACAATGTAAAGAGTAATACATAAATTGGTTTCTAGGCTAAGCCTTGTAGAAGTGAGCGATCCGAGAGCTGGGACTTGTTGAAATGGCTGAAGAGGCAATCTGATATACCATGGCTATGCGGAGGGTATTCTCCACAACTAGGAATATTTTGATGCTAATGAAAGAGTCGAGCAGCAAATGGCAGGGTTCTAGGGAGTCATGTATTTTTCTGATTTCAGGACCTTGGATTCAAAGGCATCCCGTTCACTTGGGACAACAGGCAAGATATTGGTGCGAATGTAAAGGTCAGGCTCGAGATTTTCTAGTTATCCCAAAATCCATGCAGCTATATTGATGCAATAGGAGTGCGCCATAATCCTCCACCGAGGTCCGACCACTACATGCTCTCAGTAGGTATTAAAAAGGTGCAGGAAGTGACATGTGTTGGCCTATTTATGAGGAGTCATGGCAGCATGATGAGAATTATGAGGTAACGGTCGCGAATGGGCGGGACGATAGGTCCGGGGCTTCTTGCCTTTCGGACCTCGAAAGAAATCTCAATCACATGCACACCCAACTAAACAACTGGGGAAGTAAATAAATTAGGGATGTTAAGCGCAAGATTAAGAAAGTCAGGAAGGAGTTTGAACAACCAAAGGGCAACTTGCTATACCGTGGTTCTTCGCCGCGTGAGAAGGAGTTGGCCCGACAGCTGAACGAGCTTTTGCACATGGAGGAGATCATTGCACGACAGTGGTCTCGTGTGGACTGGCTGCGAGTAGCAGACGGGAACATGGAATTTTTCCATGCCAAGACGAGTGCGAGGAGAGTCCAGAATAGGATTTCTTCTCCGTAAAATACTAGTGGCATATTACGCAAAAGATAACAGGATATACATGCTAAAATCCAAGGCTTCTACACAACCTTGTAAGAAACACAGGATGAGCTTGTGGTGGACAAGGTGTTACATCATGTTCCATCTAATGTAACTGGTGCGGTGAATGCACAGGTTCTGCGCCCATTCGAGTCCGAGGAGGTTGGAAGCGCCCGCCTTTGTATTCTTATGTGAAATGACGATCGAGGGAAAGAGAGTAGTGGATTTGCGAGCCCACTTGTGTTTTGCTGGATGTATGTCCGTAAGTAGTGATGTCCTTAGTTGCAGTTTAGCCTTGTTCTTGTCACATGAGGTGGATGTCACGGTGCATAATGTGTCCGATTAACATATTGATGGTGTTCTTCAAAATGTAGGGAGTAATATGGAAACTTGGAGATTTACTATGTTGCAGCTTGTTGAAGTGAGTGATCCAAGAGCTGGAACTTGTTGAAATGGCTGAAGATGAAAAGTGATATACCATGGCTATGCAGAGGGGATTTTTATGAGATTCTCAAAAACTCGGATTTTTTTGGTGCTAATGACATAGTCGAGTGGCAAATGGCAGGGTAAGGGAAGTCATGAATTTTTCTGATTTTCGTGATCTTGGTTTGAGAGGTATCCCATTCACTTGGGACAACATGCAAGAAAATTATACTAATGTAAAGGTTGGGATGGACCATTTTCTAGCTAACCCAAAATTCATGCTGATATATGTTGCAACTGGGGTGCGCCATATTTCATTGCTGAGGTTCGACCATTATACATGCTCTTGGTAGGTATTAAAAAGGTGCAGGAAGCGACGGGTGCTAGCCCATGTCATTTTATTTATGAGGAGACATGGCAGCAAAATGAGACTTATGACGTCGTGGCCATGAATGGGTGGGACCACAGGGCTAGGAATTCTTGCCCTTCGGACCTTCAAAGAAATCTCCATTACATGAAGACCCAACCGAACAACTTGAAAAGAAAAAAAACATGGAATGTTAAGTGTAAGATTAAGAAAGTCAGGAAGGATCCTGACAAAGAGAAGTGCAACTCGTTATAGCATGGATCTTCGCCAAGCGAGAAGGAGTTGGCCCGACAGCTGAATGAGCTCTTGCCAAGGGAGGAGATCATAGAATGATAGCAGTCTTGTGCGGACTCACTTCAAGCAGGAGACCGGATCATGGATTTTTTTCATGCCCAGTTGAGTGCGAGGAGAGCGTGTAATTGGATTTCTTCACTGGAAAGTGCTAGTGGCATATTATGCGGGAGCAAAGAGGATATACATGCTAATATCCAGGGCTTCTACACGAGCTTCTAAGAAGTGTGGGATTTCTTCACTGGAAAGTGTGTCAGCTATGTGGCGGGCTTTTATTCAAAGAAGGGGGGGGGGGGGGGTCCTGAAAGTAAGGATCGATACGTCACGTTTGGGATCACAATGAAATTTGGCATGACTTGTGGATCGCTAGCACAACCACCATGAAGCCTATCAGCAGGATGTCTTAAGATCCAGTGCACTTGGTGGCAGATCTATTGGACAAAGATTTTGTAAACTGGAACGACGAGCTAGTAGGAGATTATTTATAGTTGTTGATGCGGCAGCCGTTCTTAACATGCCTAGGCCAAGAGTGCCTACTGAGGATTTTTGGACATGGGAATGGGATAGATCGGGTACATTGTCAGTAAAATTTGTGTATCGTTCTAAAGGAGAGACAATGCAACTTGCAAGTGCGGACTAGTTCTTCTGATGGCAAAGAGACCTAAAAGGTTCATGTCCAACCGATCAGGGTCATTTGGTGGAGGTTACTAAAGGGTTTTATACCCACTGAAGGAGAATTAGTTCGGAGACATATCCCGGAAGATGCTACATGCCCTATATATGGTAATAGTGAGGTTGTTGTACCACCTCTTGATCAGTTGTGAACATTCATCACTCTTTTGTGATGAAGCTAGAAGCTTTTTTGGGCTCAAGCTTCTTCGGTTGCACACTCTAACGTGGGCTATGGATCTGCTGGACCCAACGCTTATCAGCAAACATGAGGCTGCTATTACAATCTCAGATGTGTGGGTTGTATGGAGAAATAGAAACAAGTATACCGATGAGGACATCCAATATCAACATGTTCGCTCTATGGAGTTAGTACAAGAATTAACAAGAGCTATGGATATTCCAGCCAAGGCTGGAGTGACGACATTGGCACGAGCGAGATGGAAACCAGCAGGGTTGGCATGGTGAAAAACAAACTGACGGTGCTATAGACGCCTCGAGATGTTGGGCGGGTGCAAGTATGGTAGATCAGAATCATATTGGAAACCGACGGGACAGTAGACACCACGAGATGTTGTGCGTGTGGAGGTATGGTGGCTCAAAATAGTACTTGAGAGTTCCAATTAGGGAGGTGCATCTCGTATCAGGGTATCTCTAACACATTTGTTTGCGAGGGATTGGCTTGTCGGGAGACTATATTGATGGAAACTGACAAGGGTTGGACGAAGATAGTGATTGAAACTGATTCCCGAATGCTTGTGGAGGACTGGCACAGAGGTAATAATCGATCTATTTGTGACCACATTCTTAGAGATGTGTATCTATGTAGCATAGCACTACACGCCTCGATGACATGACATCATTTGATGATCTCTACTCCTAAAACTCCTAAAGGGGAATTGGTAGTTTCATCTCACCTCCCACCAACCCCTCCGCAAATCCTATATTACGCTCGCAAGCGTCTTACAGACAACCTTTCACTCAAGCGTAGCCAATTTGGGCTGGCCCATTTGATGCATGCATTAACTCAATCAAATCGGCACTTTCCCAAAGCAACATCGTGCATTAACCCATTGCAATTAAATTAAATCTTACCAAAATTGCTCGGCCCATTTTACGCGTGCATTAATTCAATCAAATCGGCACCTTCCCAAAACAATATCGTGCATTAACTCATTAAAATCAATTCAACTTAAATCTTACCAAAGTTGGCGGCCAATTTGACGCGTGTATTAACTTGATCAAATTGACACTTTCCCAAAACAATGTGACGCATTAACTCATTCAAATCAAATCAAATCTTACCAAAGTTGCTGGCCCATTTGACGCATGGATTGATTCATTCAAAGCGACACATTCCCAAAACAACGCCGTGCATTAACTCATTCAAATCAAATCAAATCTTACCAAAGTTGGCCGGCCCATTTCACATGTGCGCAAGCTTTTATTTTTTATTCTTTCTAAGTTTTTCTTTTGGTTTTCTTTTATCAGTTTTTCTATGACCAACCTATTATTTTGTGCTCTACTCCTAAAAGGAGAGTCCATACGTCCTTTTGTTAGTACTACCAACAATCCCCTTGATCCAACCCTCCCACTGATATTTACACGATCCCATCCTTCCTCCGATTTTTATTCGATCGTAAATCCCCACCCCACTGATTTTTTTAGTCCTAAGCCCATTAGTTGAAGCCACCGGCCAAATAACCGTTACCCCCTGCCCCACCCCTCTTGCATTCTCCGTGATCTCCCCTGTTGAACCAAGCACTAGGGTTTTGGCGCTACCGACCCTGCTTATGCCAACGCTCGTGACGCCGATGGCAAAACAGAGAAGGATGGCACGACACCTAGGAATTGGAATAACTTTATCTCTTATTATGTGATAGCGCCATGACAGATTCAAGCTACTCTACACCAGGTGTGGTGGGGGCGAGTACTCCACGCCACCAACATCGCTAAATCTGGTGGTATATATGCCGGATAAGAGGGTGACATAAGATCACCCGATCCTTGTGGCAGCCAATTCCATGATCATTAGTGACGACCCACAAGTATAACGGATCAATTATAGCTCTTTTCGATAAGTAAGAGTGTCGAACCCAATGAGGAGAAGAAGGAAATGACAAGTGGTTTTCAGCAAGGTAATGTCTGCATGTGCTGAAGTTGTAAGTAGCAGAGTAGTTTGATAGCAGGATAATTTGTAACGAGCAACTAACGGTAGTAGTAACAAAAGTGCAGCAAGGCAGCACAATCCTTTTGAGGCAAAGGACAGGCCAAAATGGTCTCTTATGATAAGCAAAGCGTTCTTGAGGGTACACGGGAATTTTATCTAGTCACTTTCATCATGTTGGTTTAGTTTGTGTTCGGTACTTTGATAATTTGATATGTGGATGGATCGGTGCTTAGGTGCTGTTCTTACTTGAACAAACCTCCTACTTATGATTAACCCTCCTGCAAGCATCCGCAACTACGAGAAAAGTATTAAGAATAAATTCTAACCATAGCATTAAACTTTTGGATCCAATCGGCCCCGTACGGAATAGCACATAAACTGGGGTTTAAGCTTCTGTCACTCTCGCAACCCATCATCCAATTGCTACTCCGCAATGCATTCCCTTAGGCCCAAATATGGTGAAGTGTCATGTAGTCGACGTTCACATGACACCACTAAGGGAATCACAACGTACATACTATCAAAATATCGAACACATATCAAATTCACATGATTACTTGCAACATGATTTCTCTTGTGACCTCAAGAACATAAGTAACTACTCACAAATGATAAACATGCTCATTATCAGAGGAGTATTAAATATCATATTGGATCTGAACATATAATCTTCCACCAAATAAACCATATAGTAATCAACTACAAGATGTAATCAACACTACTAGTCACCCACAAGCACCAATCTGTAGTTCCGGTAACAAGATTGAATACAAGAGATGAACTAGGGTTTGAGATGAGATGGTGCCATTGAATATGTTGATGGAGATTTCCCTCCCCAAGATGGGAGAGTTGTTGGTGATAATGATGAAAATGATTTCCCCCTCCGGGAGGGAAGTTCCCCCAGCGGAATCGCTCCACCGAAGGGGGAAAGTGCTCCTGCCCAAGTTCCGCCTCGATAATGCGGCGCTCCATCCCAAAAGTCCTCTACTTATTTTTTTCTAGGTAAAAATTACCTATATACCAGAAGATGGGCACTGGAGGTGCGCCTGGGTGAGCACAACCCACCAGGGCGCGCCGGGCTCCCGGGCGCGCCCAGGTGGGTTGTGCCCACCTGGTGGGCCCTCTCTGGTAGTTATTTGCTCCAATAATTCTTAAATATTCCATAAAAAGTCTCCGTGAAGTTTCAGCTTGTTTGGAGTTGTGCAGAATAGGTAGCTCATGTAGCTTTTCCAGGTCCAGATTTCCAGCTGCCGGAATTCTCCCTCTTGGTGTGTACCTTGCAAATTATGAGAGAAAAGGCATTAGAACTACTCCAAAAAGCATTATTATGGATAAAAACATCATAAATAGCAGTAAGAAAAGATGACGCAAAATGGATGTATCAACTCCCCCAAGCTTAGACCTCGCTTGTCCTCAAGCGAAAACCAAAATCGAAAATCATGTCCACATGCTTTGAGAGAGAGGTGTCGATAAAAACCAAATACGGACATAGAAGCATCATGTTGATTATTATAACAACAAAAAAATTAAACAAGGAATTTTATCATAGAACTTTTATCATATACTTCTCACGAATAAGTAATAGTTCATCACACAATCAAGGTATAAAAGCAAAAAATCTATTAGAAACCAACAAACTATGTTCTCAGTCAACTTTGCAACTACAATTCATCATCTTTTCAGGAAGGGTCACGTGTCGGAGCCTTTAGGCAAGTCCACATACTCAACCAGCATATAGTCTTCTATGATTGCTAACACTCACCGCGTACACATGAACAAAACGTTTCAACCCGACACATAGAAAGATAGGGGCTTATGGTTTCGCCTCCCAATGTACTCACCTCAAGGGTGATGCCAACAGTAATAACTCATGCCACCCATATTCAACTGGACATATGTGCCTAGATCTTTCCTCACCACATGATGCTTGCCAAAGGAGAAAAATAAAAGGAACAGAAGGAAAACTTTGACTCTTTGCATAAAGTAAATACAAAAAAATAAAGATATGCCCTTCGCAGAGGGAAGCAGTGGTTGCCACGCGCTTATTTGTGTGTATGCTCAACCCCTTAGTGCAAAAGAACTTTCCGTTACATTGCCCCCTGTATAGTGACCTTTACTATGTAGTCTGTCGCTTTTATTCTTCACCATCACAAGTTCGTGCAACGCTCAATTTTCTCTTGCACTAAATGATCTCACACATTTAGAAGCAATTTTTATTGCCATTTTGCACCGATGACAATTTACTGAGGGATCTTGCTCAATCCCTAGGTAGGTATGGTGGACACTTGAAAATAATATTTGGGTTTAAGGGTTTTTGGATGCACAAGTAGTATCTCTACTTAGTGTAGAATTTTTGGCTAGCAAAGATAAGGGGCAAGCACCACATGTTAAAGGATCTATGACAATATGACTTCTATGAGAATATAAACAAACATAAACCATTAAGTTGTCTTCCTTGTCCAACGTCAACAATTTTGGCATATAATATTTTGATGAGGGCTCACAATCACAAACGATTTCTAGGATAGTATATTTATATGTGAATCTTCTCTTCCCTTATTAATTCTTTCATGAGTTGCATCATTGACTAATGGTATGCTTGTCAATCTCTAATAAAATTTTCTACTTATACTTTTCCATATGTGGTGTCATCACCTACCAAAAGATTAGTATATGATCTTTTTGATTTATTTCTTTCCTTTTATTTATTTCCTTTCTCTTTTCTTTATTTGCAACATGAGAGTAAACAAAGCAAAAGGTCACCGTAAACTTTATTATATAACTTGCACACGATTACAAGGATAGATCAGTAAGCAAACCCTCAAGGAAGAAAGGATCGAACTAACTTTTATTCATCTAAAGCAAAAGATCGAACTAAAATAAGTAAAAGCAAAAGGATAGTGGGATGATACGATGTCGGGGCACCTCCCCCAAGCTTGGCGGAAGCCAAGGGGAGTGCCCATACCCGATACTCAATTCTGCTTTGGTGATGAATAAGAAGGTGGTGGTGAAGAAGAAGAGATCTTGTCCTCGGATTTCCAAGGCAGTGGTCCACCATCATAAGAGGAGGAGTGAGTCTCACGGGTCCTGCAACTGGCAGCCAAACTCATACCTTTAAACCTCGCCTCATATTCAAAGACATGTTTTTGAAGATCATAGATCTGGCTTTGGAGAAAGTTGATTTATTCGATTAGGGTGAAGATGATGTCCTTCATGGGCTTGCCATCCACCTCGAGATCACGGGAAAGGTCCGTGATCATGAGGTGATTGGCATTGAGCCCACGCTCCACCATCCCCTTGCACCGGAAGACTTCCAGCTCCACGGCTTCAAGCCTGGCCTCCATGGTTCCCCTGCCCTTGGGACCTTGCTCATCGTGGATGTACAACACCCCCTATTGCATCTGGATGGTTTGAGGGTGCTGCACCACCTCCCGCAGATATGGGTAGATGACGTTCTTGAAGAACTTGTCCTTGGAGGGACTTGAAGATGCCATGGTAGATGGGTTCTGATAGAAAACAACAAGAAAAGAGAACAGAGGATTTCTCCGCGATACGGTGATCAACATGTTCGGGAAGTATATTTAGATTTTTTATCTTGGTGGACAAGCATACGGGAGAAAAAACGGAGTCCGGGAGGTGTCCCAAGTGGGCACAACCCACTTGGGCACGCCAGGCAAGCCTGGCGCGACCTGGTATCTTGTGCCCACCAGGGGACGCTTCCTGGAAATTTCTTTATTTCGTAAATTCTTAAATATTCCAAAACTGATAAAATATATGTTTGCGGATTTTTCAGAGTCCGTTTACTTACCGTATCACGTACCTCCTTATTTTCACGACTCAGGAGTGTTCCAGAAGGACTCTTTTATGTGTTCTTCCGATCTCAAAGTTTGGATAATATTGCTTTCAACATTAATGGGCGTACCTGAGATATAATGCTTTATTCGTTGCCCATTGACAACCTTCGGGTTTAGTACCTTTGGGATTATTTATTTTGATAGCTCCAGACCGATAAACCTCCTCGATGACATATCGGCCTTCCCATTTTGAGAGGAGTTTCCTGCAAAGAATCTAAAAGGAGAGTTGTACACAAGAACATATTCTCCGACTTTAAACTCATGCTTTTGACTCTTTTGTCATGCCATCTTTTAACTTTTTCTTTGAATAATTTTGCATTTTCATAAGCTTGGGTTCTCCATTCATCTAGAGAGCTAATATCAAATAACCTCTTTTCACTAGCAAGTTTTAAATCATAGTTGAGTTCTTTGACTGCCCAAAATGCTTTATGTTCTAACTCAAGAGGCAAATGACAAGCTTTTCCATAAACCATTTTATATGGAGACATGCCCATAGGATTTTTATATGTTGTTCTATAAGCCCAAAGTGGATCATCTAATTTCTTAGACCAATTCTTTCTGGACCAATTGACAGTCCTTTGCAAAACTAATTTTATTTCTCTATTGCTAAGTTCAACTTGACCACTAGACTGAGGATGATAGGGTGATGCAATTCTATGGTTAACATCATACTTGGCAAGCATTTTTCGAAAAGCACCATGAATAAAGTGTGAACCACCATCAGTCATTAAATATCTAGGGACTCCAAATCTTGGGAAAATAACTTCCTTAAGCATTTTAATAGAGGTGTTGTGATCAACACTACTAGTTGGAATAGCTTCTACCCATTTAGTAACATAATCAACAGCAACCAAAATATGTGTATACCCATTAGAGGAAGGAAAAGGTCCCATGTAATCAAATCCCCAAACATCAAATGGTTCAACAGCAAGGGAATAATTCATAGGCATTTCTTGACACTTACGATATTACCTATTCGTTGACATTCATCACAAGATAAGACGAACTTACAGGCATCCTTGAAGAAGGTAGGCCAATAAAATCCAGATTGCAATACCTTGACGCTTACCGATATTACCTATTCGGAGTGACATTTCCGTAGGATTTGTCCCTATTCATGCTCAGGTACACAACGTCTAATAATGGCATCCGCTCCTTCTTCATAAAGATGTGGGTCATCCCAAAAGTAATGTCTTAAATCATAGAACAATTTTTTCTTTTGTTGGTATGTAAAGCTTGGTGGTAAATATTTAGCAATAGTGTAATTAGCATAGTCAGCATACCAAGGGGTACTATGAGCAACATTTATTGAAGCTAACTGCTCATCAGGAAAACTATCATCAATAGGTAGTGGGTCATCAGGCACATTTTCAAGCCTAGATAAATTACCAGCTACGGGGTTCTCAGCTCCTTTTCCATCAATGATATGTAAATCAAATTCTTGTAACAAGAGATCCCATCGAATAAGTCTAGGTTTAGCATCTTTCTTTTCCATAAGATATTTAATAGCAGCATGGTCTGTGAGGGAATCCCGGATTAGGGGGTGTCCGGATAGCCGAACTATCTTTGGCCGGACTCCTGGACTATGAAGATACAAGATTGAAGACTTCGTCCCATGTCCGGATAGGACTTTCCTTGGCGTGGAAGGCAAGCTTGGCGATACGGATGTGTAGATCTCCTCCCATTGTAACCGACTCTGTGTAACCCTAGCCCTCTCCGTTGTCTATATAAACCGGAGGGTTTTAGTCCGTAGGACGAACAACAATCATACCATAGGCTAGCTTCTAGGGTTTAGCCTCTCGATCTCGTGGTAGATCTACTCTTGTACTACCCATATCATCAATATTAATCAAGCAGGAGTAGGGTTTTACCTCCATCGAGAGGGCCCGAACCTGGGTAAAAACATCGTGCCCCTTGTCTCCTGTTACCATCCGCCTAGACGCACAGTTCGGGACCGCCTACCCGAGATCCGCCGGTTTTGACACCGACATTGGTGCTTTCATTGAGATTTCCTCTGTGCTGTTGCCAACAGGAAGGATGCCTCATCCCGTCTTTAAAGACGACACTATTGCTAAAGGAGCTTTGGCTATCGGCCAAACTCTCCGGCTAGGCGGTTTTCTTATGACCGCCTGTTCGGCCGCCGCGCCAACGATGACTTCTCGGGTCATCGAAAGCAATCTTCACGTCAACTCGGAACTCGCCGAGCAGTTAGATCCGACGGAGCTCTGTTCCTTAAACGAGCTCCTGGATCACATCGCGCCCTGGGAGTCGCTACAGACTATGATCAGATTAGGCCTAAATCCGACCTGAGAGAGATTAACTCTCCTCAGGTCACCCATCACGTTGCTGTGGTGGAGGAACAATGCGGTGACCCTTCATCTATCTTAAGGACTAGCTATGTCCGGATTCCCGATCCCTCTAAGCCGGATACCCGCGGAGGGGAGGACGACACTCAAGACCTGAACTTAGAGTCAGGCAACGGGCTAGATTCATTGGACAACATCCAAGAATCCAAGCTTCCGAGTTTGGAAACTCCTTGGCCCTTGAGCCTCATATTAGGTGAGGTTTCGGATCTAATTCCACCCACCCACCCGAACATAGGCGATCTATCCAAAATTAGGCAAGAGCCCGACGAAACAGTACATCGTTACTGGGCCAGATTCCTCCTGGTTATGAATAGGATAAAGGACTGCCGCGAGGAAGACGCAATTTCATTCTTCTGCAATAATTGCATGGACAAGGGAATCCTCAACGCCATAGGTCGCCGTGAAATTACACGCTTTGCTGACTTAGCGTCCATAGTACGAAAGTACTGTGTGATGGAAATCGCCTGGAAAACCAAAGTAAGATTTTGGGACAATCCGGCCCCGAATACAAACCCAGTCCGAAATAAAAGGGTGCATTATCGCCAATCACCCGGGTTAAACACCAAAAAACAAAAACCCCCTACGGGGCATGGAACCGTACTGGAGGGATGGCTCAACGGACCCTGTAAAATTCATAGTACAGAGGGTGCCACACCAACTCATAGCCTTAGAGCATGTTGGATACACCGGTAGGTGGCCAAAAGTGGCGAAGAGCTTCTAACCCCAGCATCCATAGAGCACCAGCCCAGGGATACCAGTACGTTATTAACAGTCTTCGAGACTTTCGCATCAAACAATATGCGAAAACGAACACTCCGCAGCCTTGCCAAAGTCTACCAAGTAGCAACAATAAATCCATGGAGTGACACGGCTATTACCTTTAATGCCAGTGATGAACCTAAATTCCGAACAACCCGAGCACCAGCAGCATTGGTCCTCAGTCCAATAGTGGACGGCTTTCGCCTTACCAAGGTACTCATGGACGGTGGCAGCGGATTGAACCTCATTTATGAGGAAACCCTTCGAAAAATGGAAATAGACTGGAGCCGCATCGAGCGAAGCAGCACAACCTTTAGAGGAATAATACCCAGTCGGGAAGCGTGCTGTACAGGAAAAATCACATTGGATGTGGTGTTCGGCATGCCGGATAATTACAGGTCCGAGGAGGTCACGTTCCAAGTGATACCACGCTCTATTAGGGCGAGAGGCATTCACAATTTTTCAAGCTATACCCCATTACGGGTACATGAAGCTCAAAATGCCCGGCCCAACAGAATCATCACTCTTGCTAGTGACCCGGACATAGCATTCCGCGCCGAAAACAAGACAGCCGCACTAGCCCTTGAGGCACTATCCGAAGCCCTAGCGGCCGAGGAACTAGCTGCGCTGCGCTCCACGGTGAACAGGGACGATGTGATACTCGATAAAAGATCCAAGTCGACCTCCTTTAAACCAGCAGACGAAATAGTCAAATTTCAAGTCCACCCAACGGACCCTACAAAAACGGCCTCCATCGGGGCACAATTAAACCCTGATGTAGACGCCGACCACGAGAATTCCTACGAAAATTGGGACATTTTTGCACGGCACCCTTCGGACATGCCAGAATCCCATGCCGGTGGCGAAAGCACAGCCTAAACATCCTAAAAGGATTCAAGCCAGTCAAACAGGCTCTTCGGCGTTTCTCCGAACCTAAGAGACAAGCCATGGGAGAGGAGCTAGCCAATGTATTGGAGGCCGGATTCATCAGAGATATAAAACATCCGGACTGGCTAGCAAACCCGGCGATGGTACCAAAGAAGGACAAATCCTGGCGCCTATGCGTCGATTTCAAGGACCTCAACAAGGATTGCCCAAAGGATCCCTTCCCCCTCCCTCACATCGATCAAATTATCGACGCTACCGCAGGACACGATTCATTGTGTTTCCTCGACGCATACTCCGGCTACCATCAAATTAAGATGGCATAGCCTGACCAAGCCGCAACGACATTTATTACCCCATACGGCTCATTCTGCTTCAACACAATGCCCTTCGGGCTCAAAAGCGCCGGCGCAACATATCAGCGCATGATTCAGACATGTCTGGCAAATCAGATCGGCAAAACAGTGGAGGCATACGTAGATGATTTGGTCGTCAAAACCAAGCATGTCGAAACACTAGTAGACGACTTGAGGCTCACATTCGATAATCTCCGAACATATGACATCAAGCTTAACCCGGAAAAATGCGTTTTCGGCGTACCAGCCGGAAAGCTCTTGGGCTTCATTGTATCCGGTAGAGGAATTGAAACAAACCCAGCCAAGATCCGAGCTCTGTCATAATTGGATATCCCAAAGGACCTCAAACAAATACAAAAATTGACTGGATGCGTGGCGGCTCTAAGCCGCTTTATCTCCCGTTGGGAGAAAAGGCATTACCCCTTTATCGCCTCCTCCGGCGCACCGAACACTTTGTGTGGACGGATGCCGCCACAGCCGGACTCGAAGAAATAAAAGCCATATTGGCAACAAACCCGGTCCTGGCCGCGCCCAACATGGGCGAACCAATGCTATTATACATCGCGGCAACTCATCAAGTTGTAAGCGCGGTGCTCGTTGTCGAACGAGAAACGGACGGGCACAAGTTCCCCCTTCAAAAACCAGTTTACTACGTGTCCACTGTCCTCACTCCATGCAAGTCACGGTATCCACATTATCAAGAGATAGCGTACACGGTGTTTATGGCATCCCGGAAGCTGCGACACTACTTTCAAGAGTGTTCGATAACAGTGGCCTCCGAAGTACCTCTTAACGACATTATAAACAACCGCGACGCGATGGGCCGGATTGCCAAATGGGCCATAGAGCTCCTCCCGTTCGACATAACCTATAAACCACGACGAGCTATTAAGTCGCAAGTTTTGGTCGACTTCGTCACTGAATGGACTGAAGCCGAACTGCCTAAAGAGTACGGCACATATTCCAACTGGATCATGCACTTCGACGGCTCCAAAATGTTGGCTGGTCTGGGGGCTGGTGTCGTTCTGACGTCCCCAACAGGAGATAGAGTTCAATACGTACTCCGGATAATGTATACGGACTCCAACAACGCAGCCGAGTACGAGGCCCTTCTACATGGTCTCCGGATGGCAGTATACATGGGCATTCAACGCCTAGAGGTGCGCGGGGATTTGAACCTCGCGATATCCCAAATAAATGGAGACTTTGATGCCAAGGATCTGATAATGGCAGCTTATCGCAACGCCGTCCTAAAAATGTCAGCTCGGTTCGAAGGGCTCGAATTTCACCATATAGCTCGGGAAAACAATCAGGCAGCAGACGTCTTGGCACGCATTGGCGCAAAGCGCGATGCCGTCCCCCCCAATATCTTCTTAGAGAGGCTGTTCAAGCCATCCGTATTATGGGAAGGGGAGTCCGGAAATAACAGCCCGGACCCAACCGCACTGCCCGACACCGAAAATTCTGACACAATTGGAGGCTCTGCCAACGAAGTAACATCTTCAGCCCACGTAATAATGGCAGTCATTGCCCCATGGACGGAACCATTCCTAGCTTACCTAACCAAGCAGGAACTTCCCGAGGACCAAAACGAGGCACGCTGCATAGTGCGGCGATCTAAAACCTATAAAGTCCATGAGGGAGAGCTTTATAAGAAAAGCACCACCGGAGTCCTTCAAAGGTGTATCTCCGAAGAGGAAGGGCAGAATCTTCTGGCTGAAATTCATGCCGGACTCGGCGGGCACTACGCCGCAGCCCGGGCCCTCTTAAGCAAGGCCTTCCGTACAGGATTTTATTGGCCGACAGCCCGGGAAGATGCTCAAGACTTAGTCCAACGATGCGTCGGTTGCCAGCTCTTTGCTAATCAAAGCCACATGCCACCCACCGCCCTCCAAACTATACCCATCACCTGGCCCTTCGCGGTCTGGGGGCTTGACATGGTTGGACCCCTTAAAGGAGGAACCCACAAGCAAAAATACCTACTGGTCATGGTGGATAAATTCACCAAATGGATAGAGGCCAAGCCTGTTAAGACGGCCGAATCCGGACCGGTGATAGACTTCATATCAGGGGCCGTACACCGTTACGGCGTCCCCCACAGCATCATCACTGATAATGGCATGAACTTCACGGCCGACGAGGTCAAACTCTGGTGCAAAAACATGGGCATCAAGCTCGACTATGCTTCAGTCTATCACCCTCAAACTAACGGTCAAGTCGAGCGAGCAAATGGTCTAATCATGAGCGGCATCAAACCCAGATTAGTGCGGTCCCTCAAGGAATCTAACACGCACTAGGTAGAGGAGCTCGACTCCATACTCTGGGGGCTGCGGACCACGCCGAATCGCACCACCGGATTCACACCATTCTTTATGGTATACGGTGCAGAGGCAGTTTTGCCCTGCGACATAATTCATGACTCACCTCGCGTGCGCATGTACGAAGAAAGAGAAGCCGAGCTCGATCGGCAGGACAGTTTGCACGCCTTGGAGGAGGAGCGTGACGTAGAAAAAGCACGTTCCGCATTCTATCAACAGCAGGCTCGAAGATATCAAAGCAGAGAAGTACAGGCCAAAACTTACAATGTTGGCGAAGTTGGTTCTACGCTGCCGGACAAGAAAAAGGACAAACTCAAGCCCAAATGGGAAGGTCCCTTTATTATCGACCAAGTCCTGACCGTGGGCGTCTGCCCGCTAGATGCATCGGATAACCGACTCGAGCCGAGCCCATGGAACGCAGCCCGTCTCCGAAGATTCTACGCCTAGCGCCCGGATTCTCGAGTTCGTCTCCTTCCTCTGTCTATTTTTTACACATTAGTTGTCTTATATTTCTCTCCTTCTCCCTCTTTTTCTCTTACAGCCTTTAAAGGCTCGTTCGCGCATTGTTCGCACACACCTGACGCGCTATCCGCGCTCATTATACCTGGGGGCTTCTTTAACAGAAGCTTATTTGTATGGGCTTCATGCCTAACACATGTGTCACGCTTCCGCATGTACCTTTTATTCACCATTATATGCATCGATATGACTTAAGTTTTTGCCAAGCTGGGTTGCTGGCTCACTGTGCTTACCCCTACGTTCCCGATTGTTTGGCTAGGTGGTAAAGGGGGCACCTCTGCGATTGTTACTGCTGGGTCAGCCGGATGTGTACCTCAGACTGGGTGAAGCCGAAAGCTAGCGTTCTTAAGGGAATATTCGGTCGGTGAACTAAAGATGGTTTCTCACTTATTTATTTATCTGCCCCTAGATGCTTTTCTGCTTTTTTTTCGCAGTCCGAACATGCACTTTAGGGCATGCCTCCCAGGGAAAGGAACCCCTAACGGAACTATTCTCCCTGGAAGTTGTTTCTTACTAACCATGTAATATAACATAACTAGTTGGGCACTTGTCTGTTCAAGCACTAATGACCCCTACGCCTGGTCTCCATGCATGCCCCGATTCTTACATAACCGTGAGGGTATTCGGACACACTCCGGACTATAGGGTCCCGATGTTGAAGCGAAAAGGTCCGCCATGACAAACGATCTACAATCCGGCTAGAAGGCATTTTTACATGTCATCTTAAATTACAGAGTCAATTTGACTGGGTGTATTCCTCCTCAATACCATCTAATAGGCTGTCTAGTTTACAGTCCTCTTGGGAATACTTTGCGGCCAATTCTACTTGGCCGTACACTAAGCTCACAGGGATCTCCTTCCCATCAGGCCCCACAGGTCCGACCTCGGCCATGTGGTTTGGGTCAGCCTTCGTGTACCGCGTCTTCACCATGGCCCAGGCCTCCCTGGCGCCTTGATGGCAGGCCGATATCTTCCATAATCGGAAGCACCGCCGCGCTCCCTTAAGCCTCTCTGCAAGCTCTCCAAGGCCTTCGGGCAGGGAGACAGATGGCCACAAGGCCTGGGCGACGCCTTTGATCACCTGCCGAACTCGTTCGTGCCGTTGTAAGAGCTCGGGAAGAAGGTCACCCGTAGAACCGGGCATTTCCTCTGCAGGACGACCTGTGAGCATACCTACAGACATAACTCTGTTAGTCGACTTCCTCGCCGAACTCTTTTTCAAAGTTCGTTCAAGCACTTACTAAAAATGCTGCGTCGAAGCCGTCGATTCTCCTTCACGGAGTCCGACAGCTGGGCACGAACATCCTTTAGTTCCTCGCCCAGCTGGGTGTTGGCATCTTGGATACTATTCTTCTCCTGCCTCACCCTCGTAAGCACGCTCTCGCCGGCCTTTAACCGGCGCAAGAGTTGTTGCTTGTCCGGATCCACTCCGGCGCCATCTGCAATGATATTGTCAGATTTACACACACGCCGCACTCCACAACA
This sequence comes from Aegilops bicornis, assembly GCA_021605145.1. Lineage (NCBI taxonomy): Eukaryota > Viridiplantae > Streptophyta > Magnoliopsida > Poales > Poaceae > Aegilops > Aegilops bicornis. The sequence goes on along the minus strand of CM038671.1, from coordinate 776,442,272 downwards.
TACTTATCTTTCGAAGCGTATATTACTAGAGGGGGTCTCCTTGGCCTCCCTGCGGGCTAGTGCGGCCTCAAGTTGGGCTTTGCACTCTTCCAGCTCCCGGGACAGTTGGGTATTCTTTTTTGTAAGATCCTGCATAACAAATGATCCTTAAATCAGTTATTATACCTGTTTCAAGTCTCGGGGGCTACTGGCATATATAACCATCAAAATTTTCTCACCCGCATGTCTCGGTCTCAGTTACCTGCGAGGCTAGAAATATTCCGGGGTAATCGACCGTAATGGCGACCAAGGCATTGTCGATTCTCAGTTGATAAAATACCCCATCAATCAGCTCCACGGATATGTCCGGATCCTCTTGGGAGGCCAGATCGAGGGACTGTTCCGGATCCTCGGGTTGTGAAGGAGGGCTGTTTATATCCTTCACGGCCCGGCGCAATTCCTGCGTCGAAATCACAAGATAAGGTACTTAACTATGGGAGTATGGAATGGATGGGCAAAAAGAAGTGTCCGCTTACCCAGCTTGGAGGATTGGACATAGAAAATCCGTCCGGTGGATTGACACGGAGGAACTCCTCCTCTTCTCCCTTGTACAATGCGGACAAGGCCTTCGTCAGAGCAGCAACCGATCCCGGCCCCTTGCGGCCGCAGCGGGTGGCATCATCCTCCCCGTTGAAATCCCACATGGGGTGGCCTCTATACTGACGCGGCTGCACCCACCGCATAATGGATGTGGTCATGACCCCGATCATGGTCAGTCCGGAATGAGCTAACAACCTTATCCAGCTCATCAGGTAAAGCACGTCCTTGTCATTTTCCCTTTGAGGGCTTCGTGGACGCCAGCTTAGGCGCTTCTTCAAAGGAGCATTATTGAACTCGGGGAGGCCGATCCGAATAGGGTCCGGCAGGGGGATGTCTTCTATATAAAACCATTCTGAAGGCCAGTCTTCGGACGCCTTCCTTGGGGTTCCGGATAGATATCCGGTCCCGGCGATGCGCCATAGTTCGGCTCCGCCCACTTGATATATCGACCCCTCCTGAGAACGGGGCACAAGGCAGAACAACTTCTTCCACAGCGCGAAATGAGCCTCGACGCCCAAGAACAGCTCGCAAAGGGCTACGAAGCCCGCAATATGCAAAATGGAGGCAGGCGTAAGGTTGTGCAACTGGAGGCCGTAGAACTCCAGGAGCCCCCGGAGAAACAAATAAATTGGGAATCCGAGCCCCCTTATCAAATAAGGGATAAGGCATACCCGCTCTCCTTTGGAGGGATTGGGGACGCTCTCCGCCTGCTTTCCGCCATTATAGGTGGCGAGTCCGGCTCGAACCGGGACCATGAAGGCTGGGGGAAGGAATCCCTTGGTTTGGAGCGTCACTAGCTTGCTGTGTGGGACATAACATCTCTCCCAACCTCCAGGTTGAGGACTGGGAAGGCGAGAGGAGGAGCTGCGTCGACTGGCCATGATGGTATGGATCTCTGTTGGATGCGCTCCGATGAATGCTCGCGAAGGTAAGATGGTGTGATTCGGATCTAAATTCTCGTCTCTTTTATAGGGCAGCTTATTTGCGCAGCTAGGGGGATAAATGTAAAAACACCCTGGCTTTTTGCATTCGTTTGACACGTGGAAGACGGCCATTATTGGGTGTGGAAGCCAAGGAGCACAATATTCACGAGAAGTCGGACACTGTTCAACAGGTACACAAAATTTGGAGAAGAACCCGCCTTGCAATGCCGAAGACAAATTTGCGCACCGGACTCATCGTCATTGAGCCTGGTTCGGGGGCTACTGGGGGAGTCCCGGATTAGGGGGTGTCCGGATAGCCGAACTATCTTTGGCCGGACTCCTGGACTATGAAGATACAAGATTGAAGACTTCGTCCCGTGTCCGGATAGGACTTTCCTTGGCGTGGAAGGCAAGCTTGGCGATATGGATGTGTAGATCTCCTCCCATTGTAACCGACTCTGTGTAACCCTAGCCCTCTCCGATGTCTATATAAACCGGAGGGTTTTAGTCCGTAGGACTAACAACAATCATACCATAGGCTAGCTTCTAGGGTTTAGCCTCTCTGATCTCGTGGTAGATCTACTCTTGTACTACCCATATCATCAATATTAATCAAGATGGAAGTAGGGTTTTACCTCCATCGGGAGGGCCCGAACCTGGGTAAAAACATCGTGCCCCTTGTCTCCTGTTACCATCCGCCTAGACGCATAGTTCGGGACCCCCTACCCGAGATCCGCCGGTTTTGACACCGACAGTCTGTGTGAACAGTTACTTTGGAATCAACAATATAAGTGATACGTCTCCAACGTATCTACTTTTCCTAACACTTTTCCTGTTGTTTTGGACTCTAATTTGCATGATTTGAATGAAACTAACCCCGAACTGACGCTATTTTCAGCAGAACAACCATGGTGTTGTTTTTGTGCAGAAATAAAAGTTATCGGAATGGAACGAAACTTTGCGAGGAATTTTTATACAATAAAAGAGAAATTCTGGAGCCAAGACCCACCAGGGCGCGCCCCCTCTCCTGGCACGCCCAGGTGGGTTGTCCCCACCGTGGCCCTCACGACCACAAGCAACGCTATAAAATCTTATTTTTGGAGAAAAAATCAAACAGAAAGAATTATCGCGATCCACAAGACGGAGCCACCGCCAAGCCCAGTTCTTCATCGAGAGGGAAGATCTTGAGTCCGTTTGGGGCTCCGGAGTGGGGGATCTTTGTTCTTCCTCATCACCAACCCTTCTCCATCGCCAATTCCATGATGCTCCCCATCGGGAGTGAGTAATTCCTTCGTAGGCTCGCTGGTCGGTGAGGAGTTGGATGAGATTCATCATGTAATCGAGTTAGTTTTGTTAGCGCTTGATCCCTAGTATCCACTATGTTCTTAGATTGATGTTGCTATGAATTTGATGTGCTTAATGCTTGTCACTTTGGTCCCGTGTGCCATGATTTCAGATCTGAACCGTTTATGTTATCATCATTATATCCATGTTCTAGATCCGATCTTGCAAGTTATAGTCACCTACTACGTGTTATGATCCGGCAACCCCGGAGTGACAACAACCGGGCCCATTCTCGGTGATGACCGTAGTTTGAGGAGTTCATGTATTCACTATGTGTTAATGCTTTGTTCCGGTTCTCTATTAAAATGAGGCCTTAATATCCCTTAGTTTCCAATATGGACCCCGCTGCCACGGGAGGGTAGGAGAAACGATGTCATGCAAGTTCTTTTAGTAAAGCACGTATGACTATTTACGGAATACATGCCTACATTATATCGACGAACTGGAGCTAGTGCCATACCGCCCTAGATTATAAATGTCACATGATGAATATCATTCAACTAGTCACCAATGCACTGCCTACGAACTTTTCTATATTGTTTCTGCTAAGCTACTACTACTATCATCATTGTTACACTTGGTACAAAATTACTGCTATCATTGTTACTATTACTATTGCTGCCGTCACTACTATGAAAACTATCAAACTACTTTGCTATTGATCACTTTGCTGTAGATAATTAATCTCCAGGTGTGGTTGAATTGACAGCTCAGCTGCTAATACCTTCAAATATTCTTTGGCTCCCCTTGTGTGGAATCTATAAATTTGGGTTGAATACTCTACCCTCGAAAACTGTTGCGATCCCCTATACTTGTGGGTTATCAAGACCTTTTTCTGGCGCCGTTGCCGGGGAGCATAGCTATATTTGTTGAGTCACTTGGGATTATTATGAATTTATCACTATGAAGAATTTGAAGGATCCTAAGACTAAGATATTTCCCTCAAGTACGAGGGGAGGCAAGAAACTGCCATCCAGTTCTGCTTTAGATTCACCTTATGTTATGAGTAAACTTGCAACACCACCACATGCTGTTAATTCTGACATATCGCAAGTTATTGATGATGCTACTTATACTATGAATGATGCTTATGATGATGCTAGTACCTTGCTTAATAATGATGATGTGCCAGTTGGTGAATTTCTTGATGAACAAATTGCTAGAGTAATACAACATGATGTTGTTGAATCTGATGATGAGCTTGAAACTGAAACTCCTGAAACACCTGCTAGAACTAGCCCTCCTAGATATGAATTGCCTAAGGTACCGGAAGGTTATGTTATGAGTGAAGAAACAACTAGAGATATTCTTGCTTGTAATGATAGAGATGATCTAGAGAAATTACTACACAAGTATAAAGAAAAATCTCTAAATGCTAGAATGAAATATGGTCCTAAGTTTGCAACTTCACCTATCTTTATTGATGATAAAGATTATGAATTCTCTTTGACCCAGAGTTAATTACTTTGGTTGAATCTGGTCATTTCCATGGTTATGAAACTGAAACTGTTGTGGCACATCTTACTAAGTTGAATGATATAGCCACCCTTTTTACTCATGATGAGAAAACTCGCTACTATTTTATTCTAAAATTATTTCCTTTCTCATTAAAGGGTGATGTTAAAGCTTGGTACAATACTCTTACTCCTGGTTGTGTGCGTAGCCCCCAGGATATGATTTATTACTTCTCCGAAAAATAATTTCCTGCTCATAAGAAACAAGCTGCCTTACAGGAAATATTTAACTTTGTTCAAACTAAAGAAGAGAGTCTCCCACAAGCGTGGGGGAGGCTTTTCCAGTTACTTAATGCTTTGCCTGATCATCCTCTTAAAAAAATGAAATACTTGGCATCTTCTATAATGGACTAACTGATGCTTCTAGGGACTTCCTAGATAGTTGTGCTGGTTGTGTTTTCAGGGAAGGAACTGTTGGACAAGCTGAAGAATTATTGAATAATATATTGAAAAACTATGATGATTGGACTATTCCTGAACCACCGCCTAAACCCACTCCGAAGAAGAGGGGTATATTATATCTCAGTCCCGAAGATATGCAAGAGGCAAAGAAATCTATTAAGGAAAAAGGTATTAAAGCTGAGGATGTTAGAAATTTACTTCCTATCAAAGAAATACATGGGCTTAATACACCACTATTGCCTAAGGTGGTAGAGGTAATTTCTCTTATGAAGTTCAATGATAATGATAATCCTCACAATATGCATCCTAGTCAATCCCTTTATGAGTATGAAAACTACATTAGAAAACAAGATCACTTCAAACAATTGAAATATAATTCTGATATGATTGATCTCTTGAGTGACTTGTTATTTAGAATTTCAAATGATGTTAGAGGTGCGAGAAAACATGCTTCTATGGTTCAAACTCAATTAGAACAAGTTGCTAAATCTCAAAGAGAATTACTTGATGAACTGAATCATAACATGCATGACTATGCTGTTAGAGTTGCAACTAGAGGAGGTAAAATGACTCAGGAACCACTTTATCGAGAGGGACACCCTAAACAAATTGAATAAGATTAAAAAATAAATAACACTAGTGCACCTAGTCCTTCTAAAAAGAAAAATAAGTAGAAAAATGATAGGACTTTGCATACTTCTAGTGAACCTGAAACCGAAAAACCTTCTGATAATGATAATGAAACCTCTATCTCTGATGCTGAAACTCAATCTGGTAATGAACACTCACCTACTGATAATGATAAAGATAATGATGAGGTTCATGAAGACTCTCAACAAAATAATGATAAAGAACCAAATAATGATGTTGAGATATGACAAAAGACACTTCCTTGCTAGAAAACACGGTTAGGAAAGAGAATCATGGGTTTAAAAACCTATGCCTTTTCCACCCAAGTCAACTAAAAAGAAAGATGATGAAGAATTTGAATGCTTTGCTGAGATGCTGAGGACAGTCTTTTTTGCATACTTGCTTGACTGATATCTTGAAAATGCCTCCTTATGCAAAGTATATGAAAGACATGACCACAAATAAGAGAAAAATACCGGTAGCTGAAATCTCCACTGTGCTTGGTAATTACGCTTTTAAAGCTGGAGTGCCTAAAAAACTTGGAGATCCGGGAATACCAACTATACCTTGCTCTATTAAAAAGAATTATGTGAAAATTGCTTTGTGTGACTTAGGACCTGGTGTTAGTGTTATGCCTTTCTCTTTATATAAAAGACTTGACTTGAATAAACTCACACCTACTGAAATATCTTTGCAAATGGCTGACAAATCAACTACCATACTTATTGGTATCTGTGAGGATGTGCCCGTTGTTGTTGCTAATGTTACTATTTTGACTGACTTTGTTATACTTGAGATGCCCGAGGATGAAAACATGTCGATTATCCTTGGTAGACTCTTCTTGAATACTGCAGGGGCTGTAATTGATTGAAATAAAAGCAAGGTCACTTTTCATATCAATGGTAATGAGCATACGGCGCACTTTCCGAAGAAATAATTTCAAGTGAATTGTATTAATGTTATTGAAAAATCTCCGACAATCACTATTGGAAGTTTTCAAATACCTCTACCTCCTGTCAATATGAAATACTTATTGTTGGGCAAATGCATATCCCCATTGAGGTAACTTAGTGAATTACGAAAGTTCTTCGGTTTCATGCTAATTGAAAGTGGTTGTTAATAAGACCTGATCAACCTTATTAATGGATCATTTTTGAACGGTATGAAGTTGATGAATTTAGTAAGCACTACCTTCTGTCCTTACCTTTTGTTTTCTGTTTTTATTAGTTAAATAAAATAAAATGCCATGTTTTGTCTGTTTTCTGAATTTCCCGTGCAATAAAAAATGACCAAAAAATAAAAGTTATCAGAATGCCAGAGGGAGGTGCACTAGGTGGGCACAACCCACCTGGGTGCACCAGGACCCCCAGGCGCGCCCTGGTGGGTTGTGGTCCCCATGTGGGTCCCTCACTTACCTCTTCATCCCACCTCATCACTTACCTCCAGAAAAAAATCTCCATCGCTCTCTCTCTCTCCCGTGTTCTTGAGCTCGAACCCGCGGATTTCGATCTCTTTGCTCGAAGCTCCGTTTCCGAAACTGTTTCGGGGGATTGTTGCTTGGTATGTGACTCCACCGTTTGTCCAATTAGTTTTTGCTTTAGTGGTTTATATTTTGAATAATTAGCTACTCTTGGTGCTGCTGTAGATGTGCTTGCATGTTAAATTCTTAGTGTTCTAAGTAGTTTGAATGCTTGCTATGGCTTCTATGCATCCCTATGAGTAGTTGCTATCAATTTTATAAAATTTTGTTGACAAATTTTTGTCACCCCAAAAATTTTATTTTCAGAAAATTGTACGCGGACATGAATATCTTCAGGAAGTTTGGCTGTAAGAAGAACTCCAAGGGTGTTATTGGGGAGTCTTCTCACATTGATCTCCACCCTTGGAGGTTGGCGGAGGTACAGTCGTGCGAATGGCCGCACACCCCGTTCCTGGAAGAGGCTGGAATTCTTCAGGAGTGCACACAATATGTTGCAAATGCCAGCCTCACCGACTTCATCGTAGCTGAGTGTGACCAGCACCAAATCCTCAAAAATATGTTTGTTTAGAGTTTTAATTTCCTACCTAGAAATAATCCTCCTGAAGTGAGCTATGATTTATATGTTGAAAACCATCAGATACCACTTCCTGAATTCTGTGATATCTGCTTGATCCCTTCTGATGGGAGCTTAGCCGAGCCTAGGCCGGCTGGGTTTGAGGACTTTTATCGCACTTTGACAGTGGGAGATGAGAGATGGGTGTCAGCCACCACGGTTGCTAGCATACACTTTCCTGTCGTACATTATTTTGCTTTATTTGTTGCCAAGTGCTTGCTTGCTAGAAAGAAAGCAGGTGTGCTCAGCGCACCAGACTTTGTTGTTTTATGCCGATCACTAAAGGGCGACAACACCCATAGCTTGGGAGCTATTGTGGCTCATCGCCTCCATCTTAATAAATCCCAGGGTGAAATACATGGTGGGATTTTTGCTACTTGTTTGGTGGCTCACTTCGCCCTCATGACTACCCTCTGAACAAGGTTTACCTAGACCATGCAGCCATGGAACACCACCATTTTCTTGCGCGAGATTATCCTGATATTCCCATTCCTTATAACCTGGTTTTTAGCGTTAAAACTTGTGATATTATTATTTGGGAACGTAGTATTTCAAAAAAAATTACCTACGATCACGCAAGATCTATCTAGGAGATGCATAGCAACGAGCGGGGAGACTGTGTCCACGTACCCTGTAGACCGAAAGTGGAAGCGTTTAGTAACGCCGCTGATGTAGTCGAACATCTTTGCGATACAACCGATCCAAGTACCGAACGCACGACACCTACGTGATCTGCACCCGTTCAGCTCGGTGAATTCCCTCAAACTCTTGATCTAGTTGAGGCCGAGGGAGAGTTTCGTCCGCACGACGGCGTAGTGACGGAGATGATGAAGTGACCGGCGCAGGGCTTCGCCTAAGCACTACGACGATATGACCGAGGTGTGTTTCTGTGGAGGGGGGCACTGCACACGGCTAAAAGATCAACTTGTGTGTCAATGGGGTGCCCCCCCGTATATAAAGGAGGGGAGGAGGGGGCCGGCCGGCCTCAAGGGGCGCACCCAAGGGGGGGGGGGTCCTACTCCTACTAGGAGTAGGTCCCGCCCTTTCCTAGTCCAACAAGGAGGGGAAGGAAGGAGGAAGGGGAGAGAAGGAACGAGGGGGGCGCCCCCCCCCACCCCTTATCCAATTCGGACTGGGGGGAGCGCGCCACCTCCTGGCCGGCCCTCTCTCCTCTAAGGCCCATGGTGGCCCATTAACTTCCTGGGGGGTTCCGGTAACCCTCCGGCACTCCGGTTTTATCCGAAACTCTCCAAAACACTTCGATGTCCGAACAACATGGTCCAATATATCAATCTTTATTTCTCATACATTTCGAGACTCCTAGTCATCTCCGTGATCTCATCCGGGACTCCGAACAACCTTCGGTACATCAAATCACATAAACTCATAATACCAATCGTCATCGAACGTTAAGTGTGCGGACCCTACGGGTTCGAGAACTATGTAGACATGACCGAGACACATCTCTGGTCAATAACCAACAGCGGAACCTGGATGCTCATATTGGTTCCTATATATTCTACGAAGATCTTTATCGGTCTAATCGCACAACAACATACGTTGTTCCATTTGTCATCGGTATGTTACTTGCCCGAGATTCGATCGTCGGTATCATCATACCTAGTTCAATCTCGTTACCAGCAAGTCTCTTTACTCATTCCGTAGTGCATCATCCCACAACTAACTCATTAGTCACATTGCTTGCAAGGCTTATAGTGATGTGCATTACCGAGAGGGCCCAGAGATACCTCTCCGACAATCGGAGTGAAAAATCCTAATCTCGATCCATGCAAACTCAACAAACACCTTCGGAGACACCTGTAGAGCATCTTTACAATCACCCAGTTACGTTGTGACGTTTGATAGCACACAAGGTGTTCCTACGGTATTCGGGAGTTGCATAATCTCATAGTCAGAGGAACATGTATAAGTCATGAAGAAAGCAGTAGCAATAAAACTAAACGATCATTATGCTAAGCTAACGTATGGGTCTTGTCCATCACATCATTCTCTAATGATGTGACCCCGTTCATCAAATGACAACAGATGTCTATGTTTAGGAAACATAACCATCTTTGATAAACAAGCTAGTCAAGTAGAGGCATACTAGGGACACTCTGTTTTGTCTATGTATTCACACATGTACTAAGTTTCCGGTTAATACAATTCTAGCATGAAAAATAGATATTTATCATGATATAAGGAAATATAAATATCACCTTTATTATTGCCTCTAGGGCATATTTCCTTCAGTCTCCCACTTAGTCAGTAATCTAGTTCACATCGTCATGTGATTTAACACCAATAGTTCACATCGTCATGTGACCAACACTCAAAGGGTTTACTAGAGTCAATAATCTAGTTAACATTGCTATGTGATTAACACCATAAGAGTACTAAGGTGTGATCATGTTTTGCTTGTGAGAGAAGTATAGTCAACGGTTTTGTCACATTAAGAGTTTTATGTATATTGCAAATATTCTATGTCTACAATGCTCTGCATGGAGCTACTCTAGCTAATTGCTCCCACTTTCAATATTATCCAGATTGAGACTCAGATTCATCTAGATTGGTGTCAAAGCTTGCATCGACGTAACTCTTTACGATGAACTCTTCTATCACCTCCATAACAGAGAAATATTTCCTTAGTCCTCTAAGGATAATTTTGACCGCTGTCCAGTGATCTACTCCTAGATCACTATTGTACTTCCTTGCCAAAATCTTGCTAAGGTATACAATAGGTCTGGTGCACATCATAACATACTTTATAGAACCTATGACTAAGGCATAGGGAATGACTTCGCATTCTCATTCTATTTTCTGCCATGGTCGGGTTTTGAGTCTTTACTTAACTTCACACCTTGCAACACAGGCAAGAACTCCTTCTTTGACTGTTCCATGGTGAACTACTTCAAAATCTTATCAAGGTATGTGCTTTGTGGAAGTCCAATTACGCGTCTTGATCTATCTCTATAGATCTTGATGCCCAATATATAAGAAGCTTCACCGAGGTCTTTCATTGAAAAATTCTTATTCAAGTATCCTTTTATGCTATCTAGAAATTCAGTATCATTTCCGATCAACAATATGGCATCCACATATAATATCAGAAATGCTACAGAGCTCCCACTCACTTTCTTGTAAATATAGGCTTCTCCGAAATTCTGTATAAAACCATACGCTTTGATCACACTATCAAAGCGTATATTCGAACTCCGAGATGCTTGCACCAGTCCATAAATGGATCACTGGAGCTTGCACACTTTGTTAGCACCTTTTGGATCAACAAAACCTTCTAGTTGCATCATATACAACTCTTCTTTAAGATATCCATTAAGGAATGCAGTTTTGACATCCATTTGCCAAATTTCATAATCATAAAATGTGGCAATTGCTAACATGATTCGGACAGACCAATAAAAGCATCGCTACGGGTGAGAAGATCTCATCGTAGTCAACTCCTTGAACTTGTCAAAAACCTTTCACAACAAGTCGAGCTTTGTAGACAGTAACATTATTGTCAGCGTCAGTCTTCTTCTTGAAGATCCATTTATCCTCTATGGCTTGCCGATCATCGGGAAAGTCAACCAAAGTCCACACTTTGCTCTCATACATGGATCCCATCTCAGATTTCATGGCCTCAAGCCATTTCGCGGAATCTGGGCTCATCATCGGTTCCTCATAGTTCGTAGGTTCGTCATGGTTAAGTAACATGACCTCCAGAATAGGATTACCGTACCACTCTGGTGCGGATCTTACTCTGGTTGACCTCCGTGGTTCGGTAGTAACTTGATCAGAAGTTTCATGATCATCTTCATTAGCTTCCTCACTAATTGGTGTAGGAATCACTGGAACTGATTTATGTGATGAACTACTTTCCAATTAGGGAGCAAGTACAATTAACTCATCAGGTTCTACTTTCCTCCCACTCACTTCTTTCGAGACAAACTCCTTCTCTAGAATGGATCCATTCTTAGCAACGAATATCTTGCCTTTGGATCTATGATAGATGGTGTACCCAACAGTCACATTTGGGTATCCTATGAAGGCGCATTTCTCCGATTTGGGTTCTAGCTTATCAGGTTGAAGCTTTTTCACATAAGCATCGCAGTCCCAAACTTTAAGAAACGACAGCTTACGTTTCTTGCCAAACCATAGTTCATACGGTGTCATCTCAACGGATTAGATGGTGCCCTATTTGAACGTGAATGCAGCTGTCTCTAATGCATAACCCCAAAATGATAGTGGTAAATCGGTAAGAGACATCATAGATCGCACCATATCAAATAAAGTATGGTCACGATGTTCTGACACACCATTACACTATGGTGTTCCGGGTGGCGTGAGTTGTGAAACTATTCCACATTGTTTCAAATGAAGACCAAACTCGTAACTCAAATATTCTTCTCAGTGATCGGATCGTAGAAACTTTATTTTCTTGTTACGATGATTTTCCACTTCACCCTAAAATTTCTATGAACTTTTCAAATGTTTCAGACTTATGTTTTATCAAGTAGATATACCCGTATCTGCTCAAATCATCTGTGAAGGTCAGAAAATGATGATGCCCGCCGCAAGCCTCAACACTCATCGGACCACATACATCAGTATGTATTATTTCCAATAAGTCAGTTGCTCGCTCCATTGTTCCGAAGAACAGAGTCTTAGTCATCTTGCCCATGAGGCATGGTTCTCAAGCATCAAGTGATTCATAATCAAGTGATTCCAAAAAGCCCATCAGCAAGGAATTTCTTCATGCACTTTACACCAATATGACCTAAACGGCAGTGCCACAAATAAGTTGCACTATCATTATTAACTTTGCATGTGTTGGCTTCAATATTATGAATATGTGTATCACTACGATTGAGATTCAATAAACCATTTATATTGAGTGTATGACTGAGGGAGTCCTGGACTAAGGGGTCCTCGGGCGACTAGCCTGTTATCCATGGGCCAGACTGATGGGCTGTGAAGACATGAAGGCCAAAGATCGTACCCGTGTCCGAATTGGACTCTCCTTGGCGTGGAAGGCAAGCTTGGCGATCAACTATTAAGATTCCTTCTCATGTAACCGACTCTATGTAACCCTAGATCCCCCCGGTGTCTATATAAACCGGAGGGTGTAGTCCGGAAAGGACAGACTCATTACCATAGTCATACATGCTAGACTTCTAGGGTTTAGCCATTACGATCTCGTGGTAGATCAACTCTTGTAACACTTATATTCATCAAGATCAATGAAGTAGGAAGTAGGGTATTACCTCCATAGAGAGGGCCCGAACCTGGGTAAACATCATGTCCCCTGTCTCCTGCAACCATCGACCTTAGACGCACATTTCGGGACCCCCTACCCGAGATCCGCCGGTTTTGACACATTGGTGCTTTCATTGAGAGTTCCACTGTGTCGTCGACGAAAGGTTCGATGGCCCCTTCAATCGTCCATAGTGACGTTGTCCAAGGAGAAACCTTCCTCCCCGGACAGATTTTCGTATTCGGCGGCTTCGTACTGCGGGCCAACTCGCTTGGCCATCTGGAGCAGATCGATAGCTACGCCCCTGGCCACCAGGTCAGATTTGGAAGCTTGAACTACGTTGCGGATATCCGTGGAGACTTGATCTTCAATGGATTTGAGACCGCGGCGGTCGCTCCCCCTTGCTCCGATGAACATGACTTAAATCTGTCATCGGATCACATCTAGGAGACGGCCTTAGAGCCGGAGCTGATTGTGCCATCTAAGGCCACAGAGTCTGCGGTGTTGGAGCCGCACATAGACTCGACACCTTGCAGTATTTGCGTCAATGGAACTCCGGACTCGTCTCTGGCTATAAGTTTCGGACCATGTACGCCTGCGGACACCGAGCAGGATCGGTTATCGATTTTTGAATTCAACGCCGCAGACATCTTCCAGCACTCACCTTTGGGTGACGTGCTAAACTCTTTAAAGAATTTGTCCTTGAAGAATGATTCACAGCCGAACTATGTTTGGTTCGAGCTAGAGGCTGACGATGGGGAATTTTGCTTCCCACCCGCCACCCACTTCATAGCCACTATCGATGACTTAACCGACATGCTTGATTATGGTTCCAAAGACATCGACGGTAGGATGACGATGCCGACAAGGAGCAAGGCCAAGACCCGCCATTCACTGGACGTTGGACGACCACCTCTTCGTACGATGTGTACATGGTTGACACACCTAAAAAAGCTAGCGACGATGACAAGGAAGATCCAGTTGCGGATAAACCTTCTGAGACACAGTCCAAGCGTCGGCACCCTAAACGCCGTTCTAAGCCTCGTCTCTCAAAATACGACAATACTGGCACCGAAGAAAATAGTACTCCGGGCGACACCGAAAACAATGAAGACCCTGTTGGAGCAGCATCCGAACAGGAGGAACAAGACAACAAGAAAGTTAACCCTGGTAAACATGCCACGCCCAATGACCCGGATGACGATAGTTATCGTCCAGTCTCCGAGGACGAGGAGAGCCTCGCCAGTGAAGATTTCATCGTTCCTAAGGCACCCTCGAGCAGGAGCGCTTCAAGCGCCAGCTAGTAGCTACTGCAAGAAGCCTGAAGAAAAAGCAGCAGCAGCTCCAAGCCGATCAAGACCTACTCATCGACAGATGGACCGATGTCCTGGCAGCCGAAGAATACGACCTCAAGCGCCTAGCCAAGAGTTACCCGAAGCGCAGACTGCTACCTCAGTTTGACGAGGAGGCACCAGATCCCGTACCTCCCTCGCGTAATGCGGAACGACCACCACGTGGTCGGGATAGTGCGGCGGACCGACCACCCCACGGTCGGGACAAAACAGCAACTCAGGCCGAACAACAACCCGCCCCACCGCCTCGTAAAAACAGAGACAGAACAGCTCGGGACCATACATACGACCTTCGGCAGGACCTGGATAGTAGAGCAGGATACACCAGATCAATCTACGGATCACGAGGACGCTTCCCGAATCGGGATAACGACTACCTATTCGGACGCGACAAACCTAGTCACGCCCGGGCCAATAACCGCAGACGGACTCCATCAGAGGTACACCGCGACGCGGCTCGATATAGAGGTGCCGCACACCCTCTCTGCTTCAGATACGAAGTACTGGATCACGAATTCCCCGATGGGTTCAAGCACGTCAACATTGAATCATACGACGGAACAACCGATCCCGCAGTGTGGATCGAAGATTTTATTCTCCACATCCATATGGCTCGAGGAGATGACCTCCATGCCATCAAATACCTCCCACTAAAATTAAAAGGCCCAGCTAGACAGTGGTTAAATAGCCTGCCTGAAAATTCCATCGGCAACTGGGAGGACTTGGAAGAAGCTTTTCTTGACAACTTCCAAGGTACTTATGTCCGGCCACCAGATGCCGATGACTTAAGTCATATAGTCCAACAACCTGGAGAATCAGCCAAAAAATTCTGGACTAGGTTCCTAACCAAAAAGAACTAGATCATTGACTGTCTGGATGCCGAAGCCCTAGCAGCCTTCAAACACAACATCCGTGACGAATGGCTCGCCCGCCACCTCGGCCAAGAAAAGCCGAAATCCATGGCAGCCCTCACAATACTCTTGACCCGCTTTTGCGCA
This sequence comes from Aegilops bicornis, assembly GCA_021605145.1. NCBI lineage: Eukaryota > Viridiplantae > Streptophyta > Magnoliopsida > Poales > Poaceae > Aegilops > Aegilops bicornis. The sequence continues at coordinate 776,427,183 of CM038671.1, read as the reverse complement.
GGTGAGGACAGCTGGCTGGCTCGTAGAAAAAACACAGCCAGCGACGCAGTCCCCTCCGAGGCTAAGAACAGCACTGGCAAGCTCCAGCGCAATAGACACAAACGCCAAAGCAATGGCGATAACACCGATGACACCATAGTTAATGCCGGATTCAGCGGCTCCAAGTCCGGTCAACGGAAGAAGCCCTACAAAAGGAACAATGAGGGACCATCCAGCTTGGACCGCATACTCGATCGTCCGTGCCAGATATATGGCACCCTAGATAAACAAGCCAATCATACCAACAGAGATTGTTGGGTCTTCAAACAGGCTGGCAAATTAAATGCCGAGAACAAAGAAAAGGGATCACAAAGTGAGGACAAAGACGAAGAGCCCCGGCAGCCGAACACTAGGGGCAGAAGAAATTTCCCCCTCAGGTCAAAATGGTGAACATGATATACGCTACACACATTCCCAAAAGGAGCGCAGCGAAAGCACTCGAGGACGCTTCACGCGGTAGAGCCAGTCGCCCCAAAATTCAATCAGTGGTCATCATTCCCGATCACCTTCGATCGTCAGGATCACCCAACTAGTATCCGCCATGGCGGTTCGGCCGCACTAGTCCTCGACCCAATAATCGACGGATTTCACCTAACACGAGTCCTAATGGACGGTGGTAGCAACCTCAACCTGCTTTATCAAGAAACAGTGCGAAAGATGGGCATTAATCCCTCATGAATCAAACCCACAAAGACTACCTTTAAAGGAGTCATACCAGGCGTAGAAGCCCGTTGTACGGGTTCAATCAAGCTGGAGGTGGTCTTTGGTTCTCCGGATAACTTCCGAAGCGAAGAGTTAATCTTCGATATCGTCCCTTTGTACAGCGGCTACCATGCACTGCTCGGACGAACCATGTTTGCTAGATTCAACGCAGTATCACACTATGCTTCTCTCAAGCTCAAGGTGCCCGGTCCACGCGGCATCATAACAGTCAATGGCAACTCCGAACGCTCCCTCCGAACAGAGAAGCACACAACCGCCCTAGCAGCAGAGGTACAGAGCGGCCTTCTCAAGCAAAAACGTAATTCGGCTGCCGAGCCCCTGGACATCAGTAAGAGAGTTCGGACCACACTGCAATAGGACGGTTCGGGTCGTCAAGAGCTCAAGTAGCAATTTGGCCTCCGTCACGGTCCTAATAAGGTAGCCGCATCCGCACCGCGCGTACATAATTACGCACTCAAAATCCCATGGGCATCGACGGAGGCACAACTAGCTTGTAGTTCGGCTACACCGATCCCGGACTCACTGGTATCTTTACTATTTCCACTACAAAAAAAAGACACATCCGTGACATTTTGGGCCGAACGAAATTTTTTTCTGTCATACATATGACATTTCTATCTTATATTTACTAATTGGAGGCACCATACGAACTCTCATGTTAATCCATATCATTAAGAATATCTTAACCGTTCAATCTATGTAATTGATTTATCTTCACCTTACAATTTATGTTACATTGCTTTTGCGCGAAAAGAGACACAATCTGACCCAACCTACACGTAAGTAAGGACTGGCAGGAAAAAAACCTCCTAACAAATCACGTACAGAATTCTCCAATAATCCATATCATCAAAAAATAATCAGGCTATTAGATCTTGATTTTGTGGCTAGGATTAACCGTGGGAGAAAAGTTTGGTACGTACGAGATGAATAGTAAGCGAATCGGACATGCAATGCAAGAGATATAAAGAAATAAAGAATAAGGAGACGCGCCCCCCAAAGAAGAGGATACAAGTGCCATCTGGACACTTGAGTTTAAATTCAATGCATCTGGCTGATCCGACTAAAAGAACGTTTGGTTGATTCCCTGTGTTCAATACCTCTAGCCAGACATAGAAACCATTAAAAAAGAACGTGGAGTTACAGCTCAAAGAAAATGTAGAGTTACAACTAAAAAATGTGGAGTTAGCTTTTTTGAGAGGGATTTAGCTCTTACCTTTGCATCTACATGATCAGCATATTGAGGCGACACAAGTGCATGGGACATGGAAGACATTTACGGGCAACAACTACACATCATGTTATCCATCGACGAATGAATATTAAATAATGCTCCACGTAGGCATGTACAGACGACATAGAAAATACAACACGTACATGAAAAATTAAACAAAGACTAATGCAAAAGTTGCCTCAATGCTCACATTTAGTTTGAACCAATACAAAATACACTTGCCTCCTGTTTCATAATGAAAAAAAGATACGCTCTCCTAAAAAAAGATACGCATAAATGAAAGGTCGTCAAGCCCCATGCTATAAAAGAAGTCCACATCCAAAATTCCACAAAAACAATGGACACATACATGTTCCTTTTAAATTTTTTAAAGCGTACCATTGTTTTCTGAGGAAACACGTACAAATAAATTCTCCCGATGCCTCATGTTTAGAAAAAAAGAGTAAGCCTGAATGAAATTTTTGAGCAATTTTTTTTGAAAAAGGTGGATTTTATTAGCTCAAAATGAAGTATCAAGAAAATACAAAACACAATGATCACTTGGATTCCTGGACTGATCCGCATTTATTCTGCAATGAGCAATCAAATTCATATGAGTTATATTGAAATCACCTGCACGCTGAATTTTTTTCAATGGTAGTCATAAATCTCACATTTTTTAGTTCTTCTAATTAGCTTATACTGTATCTAGGACAGAACGGAGGTTTCTGATTTTCCCTCCTTCATTTATGCATACAGTATGGCTATTTTCTATGCAAATTCGTAGGTGTTTCAAAAATTAGATAGTACTGTACATTCCAGAAATATATATAGTACTGCAGCCAGTTCGGATTTGCACATATCCATCTGTTGTATATAATTCAACTTTTTTATAGAGGAAAATGACGTTTGAGTAGCCTTGCCTACTGTCTTTTGGATAGAAAAAGCTACTTCTTTGTAGTGATAGAAAAGATATTCTTTATAAGTTGTCACTTTGGTGAATGTCAGGATCTACCAAATACATTTTGGACCATTACTTTCCAACATATTATCTTTCCATTATCATATTATCATATTATCAATGGATGAAATTTCCAAAAAAATTAGCCCGTGCGGAAGCACGGGTTGACGACTAGTGACGATAATTGTGACAAAACCCGGTATCATCATAGATGTGGTGGGCTCCTACTTCTATGACAAAAAATCATGACAGAAAATGGGCTTTTTGTCCTGGGCGGGCTGGAGACGCAGCTGCATGACATTCTTTGGGCCGTCCATGACGGAAAAAACCGTGGTAGAAGCGAGGGGGAGGAAAATTTCAGGGAGTTGCCGGTTACGGTGGGAGGTCGGGGCCGGCGATCGCTGCTTTCTCGTACACGTGACGCTGCGTATGTGCGAGGCGTTGGCTCTAACTGCACCCGAGCGAGGCGTTGGGCTCTAACTGAACCCGAGCGATTGCACTGCAGGCTACGCGTTACTGAACCCGAGCGATCGATCGATGGCTGTTAACTGAACCCGATCGAGCGATTCCTTCGCTACTGCTACTAACTGAAGCCGATCGATTGGATGAACAGTGAGCGTTGCGAGGGGGGGTTGGATGAACAGTGAGCGGTGGCGTTGCCTCTGGATGAACAGGACCCCGTGGTGTGGAGGGCTGGATGAACAGTAGACGGTGGAGGGGTGGCCGTGGAGGGGTGGTTGAACAGGACCTCGTGGTGTGGAGGGCTGGATCAACAGTAGACGGTGGAGGGGTGCCCGTGGAGGGGTGGTTGAACAGTAGCCGGTGGAGTAGCGCGCGGTGGAGGCTGGATGAACAGGAGCCCGTGGAGGCTGGAGGAGGTCGACGGTAGCCCGTGGAGGCTGGAGGAGGTCGACGGTGGAGATGAACAGTATCCTGTGGAGTCCCGTTTTGCGGTACGCCACACCCCTCCCAATGAACAGGACCTCCGTTTCGACCGTAGCGCTCCAACACAAGTCCGTTTCGTCCGTTTTGCGGTACGCCACACCCCTTCCGATCAACAGGACCCACGTTTCGACCGTAGGAGGTCTGTTTCGTCCAGTTTGCGGTACGCCACACCCCTCCCGATCAACAGGACCCCCGTTTCGACCGTAGGAGGTCCGTTTCCTCCGTTTTGCGGTACGCCACACCCCTCCCGATCAACAGGACCCCGTTTCGACCGTAGGAGGTCCGTTTCCTCCGTTTTGCGGTACGCCACACCCCTCCCGATCAACAGGACCACGTTCCGAACGTGGCCGGTCGAACACAAGGCCGTTTCCTCCGTTCTGCGGTACGCCAGGCCTCGTTTCCATTGCCTGTTCCGTCCAAGCCGGTTGGCTCCCACGCGTTATGTTGCCACCCGATGAACACGAAGCATTCCGTTGCCTCCCCATGAACACGACGCATTCCGTTGCCTCCCCATGAACACGACGACGACTCTGTTTCTCCGTTCCGACCCAGCCATGTACGTATGCGCGAGTAGGCGTTCGAGACCCCGCCCGTATGTACGTACGTGGCCGTATTTTCTTTCTTGCACCCTGGCCGCTGTACGTACGTGTACATGCTACGTGCGCGCCTCTACTACGACACGTACGCGCCTCTACTATGACACGTGCGCGCCTCTACATCGACCAGTATATATGTACGTACACGTTCGCGACCAGAATGACAACGCTACGTATGCTTCGACCAGGTGGGTCCCGACTGTCAGACAGTTCCTTGCGTGAGAAAATGTAGCTGGTGGGTCCCAGCAGTCAGAGGGGCGAATCGCTTTTTTTTGCCCGGACGCACTTCCTTTGCGTGTGAAGATGTAGCTGGTGGGTCCCAGCAGTCAGGGGGATGAATCGTTTTTTTGCCCGGACGCACTTCCGTGCGTGCGAAGATGTAGCTGGTGGGTCCCAGCAGTCAGGGGGACGAATCATTTTTTTTGCCCGGACGCACTTCCTGGCGTGCGAAGATGTAGATGGTGGGTCCTAGCAGTCAGGGGGAAACTTTTTTTCACGAAATACGGTACTTCCTTGCTGTCAGGTGGATGCCCGCTGTCAGGTGGGTCCCCGCTGTCAGGTGTAGGAATTATTATTTTCCGCGTAATAAGGAGGCACTTCCTTGCTGCGGCCGTGGACCCAGCTGTCAGCCTCTCCACGTACAGTCCACGTCCGATGGAAGTCGTTCCTTGACCACGTTGACCACGTCGCGCCGAGAGCACCACGGCAGTGGACGACGGCGAGGCCTAGGAAGGGGATGACTCGGAGCCGGAGAAGACGCAGCAGTGGATGCCCACGCGAAGAGGAGTACGAGGGTTCACTGGTTCAGGTGCGGTGTGAGGCTGCTGTCGGTGCAGAATAAAAGGGGGTGTGGGTGAGTAGAGGGATGGCCTGGCCAATGGTGAGAGTAGTAGCGGGCGGTGAGGCCTCCGTGGCATCACAGCCGGCCACGGGAGGTAGGAGCACGCGGCACGACCGGTGCTGGTTTGGGCGGCTGGAGCAAGAAGACCAGAGGTTGAAGAAGCACTACAACCGTTTGATGAACATCGTACGGTAACACGAGCTAGAATCGTTCATATTGACTAAGTTGACAAAGCCCTCCGTCCCCGTCAACTTGGTAGGCCCACAAGTCAGCATCCCAAAGATGCCGGGTTCCACCGCGGGGAGTATTCATTTTTTTGTGCGTAATAAGGAGGCACTTCCTTGCCTGCGAAGATAGCTGGTGGGTCCGACAAGTCAGCGGAGGGCACGTTTTTTCACGAAATACAGAGGCCGTTCCGGTGGGTCCCAGATGTCAGGTGGAGGAATCATTATTTTGCGCGTAATAAGGAGGCATTTCCTTGTGTGCGGCCGTGGACCCAGCTGTCAGCCTCTCCACGCACAGTCTACTTCCGATGGTGTCATTCGTTGACCACGTTGACCATGCTGCGCCGAGCGCATCCAAGGTGGTGGACGACGGCGAGGCCCCGGACAGCAACGAGCCGGAGATGGGAAGACGCGGGAGTAGAGTCGCAGACGGAGAGGTGTACGAGGGTTAACTGGTTCTAGTGCGGTGTGGTTCGACAGTCGGTGAAGAAGAACAAGAGGTGTGGAGGGGTGGAGGGATTGCCTGGCCAACAGTGGAGTATCGCTTCATAGCAAAGCGTGCTAAGCAGAGCTGCTAGCAGCAGGAGGCGGGAGGTGGTCCCGGCGGCGCTGGAGAAGAAGACGAGAGATTGAGATGGATGCCAATCGTTGGATGTAAATCCAGCGGCTAACATGCCAGAATCATTTGTTGACTAAATTGACAACGACTTGCGTTGGCTTCGACCTATTGGCCCACATTTCAGCCTCAAAAAATGTGGCACGTATTCAACCCATTTTTCAAAATTTACAGTTTTTTTTGCGCGGTAGAATTTACAGTCAATTTGATCTTTTTTTTGAATTACAGCCATTAGCTGGGCTGGGTGAACAATTAATGTAGCGTCCATGCGGCCCATTTATTTTATTTCCTAAAAAATTACAGGCCATTTGCACTTTCTCGAAATACACGATTTTGCTCGGCTGATTCTAATTATAATGTTGGGTTGGGCCAGCAATGTTTTCAAAAAATAAAAAAGGACTGAGCATTTTGTTATAAATATATTTAAATAATAAGTGATATTATTACATTCGTCCTTAAATCTTAGCAAGCTTTTATACACAATCACTAGGATTTTCGTGCCAAAACCATCCAGGATTTTATTTGTTAAGAAATTATTTTTATAAGTTAATAAGATGTGGGATATTGTTTTCTTACATAAGTAAGTATCTGTTAAATATATGATGACAATAAAAATAATATATAATAACATATAAAATAATTTAAATATATATAATATAGTTAGAAGGGAAACATAAGGTGTACCTGGCGTTCCTATTCTTATATAGAAAAATAGAACAGACCTCTGCGTTTTCTTCAAAAAAATACATAAATTAGGCTGCCAAAAATAAAACCTCGGATGGGAGGTCCATAGGCCGGTCGATACATGACGGCCCTAAGAAAATACAAACAGGCCCTCCCATCCGAGGTTGTGGGCTGCGCATGTTAAAAATGAAAGCCTAGACGGGGCAGCACAAAACCACGTCCAACACTTGCCAAAACTTCGTCCCTCGTTTTCTCTGTGTTTCGCACACTCGACATTGTGTGGGCATTTTGACTGTGCATCATATGAAGATATGCTATGCATGAACGTTGATCAGCATTATGTTAACTGGCTGGTAGTTCCATTTTCGACCATGAATAAAACTTCCAACATGATGTTAACCCTGTTTGAAAAGGCCGTGTTAATATAAATTCTCTGCCTCTGAAAGTTGCAGTTTCTTATCTAAAACTGAACTTGCAGTTTCTTATCTAAAACTGAAACTTGTAGTTTCTTCTCGTCTGCACTTTTATACTCCTATGAAACTACATTTTTTTAAGTGCTAAAAATAGATCTCTAGAATTCATAAAATTATTCATATGCTCAATACTGCAAATCTGAAATTCAAAAGACATTCATATCTGAAAGTACTCTCAAAATACGCAACACAAAACACAATTCACAACCTGCCCGACTATTGGGCTGGGGGGGGCAGCCACCTCCTATTCCTCGGCGGCAGATAGCCGCCCCGTGAGACGATGTGAACGGCGAGGGAGACGATGGCGGGGAAGCGTCGTCAGTCCAACTGCTTTTCTCCTCTTGAAGTTGGGTTCGGTCAACGAAGACTCCACCGGCTCGCTCTGGCAGGACACCCTCACAAACGGCACCAGAGATGCTCGATCCTTCAATCTCTGGTGGATGCTTCATCTGGGATCGATACTCCCACCACCGCTCCCTCACGATCGGATTCGGTGAATCTGTTTGCTCCATGGACCAGAGGAGCAGCTCTATGTACTCCGGCGTGACTCCCTCCGGGAGTATCGCCGCGTTTTTGCTCTGTTGCAGATATTTGGCCATTGATGTCGCCGTCGCGGCTAGTTGGTCCTTGTTGTCAAACCAAGACTGTATCTCCAACATCCTAGCTAGCTTCACAGGGTCACCGTCTGCGATCCGCACGTATCGGTTGTACTCCTCCATCGATCTACTTCTCCACAGCACCTTCACTCGCCGGCGGTCGTTTTTGAATGGAAGAGGAGAGGAGCAGCGCTGGTTTTGGATTAGAACGGGAGAGGAGCGATGCTGGTTTTGGACTGGAACAGGAGAGGAGGGGTGGTGGTTTTGAAATGGAAGAGGAGAGGAGCGGCGCTGGATTTAGGTTGGAACAGGAGAGGAGCGGCGGTGGTTTAAGAGGAGAAGAGCGGAAGAGCGGCGCTGGTCTTGGAAGTATTTTTTTGTTGTTTTATGATTTTGGGTCAAAGTTTGACCACGTACTGTATTTGACAAGCAAAATGTGAATGCATGTCACCAAAAATTGTATCGTTTGGTTCGTATCTGAATGTACTTTCAGATTATATTATTTTTGCAACGTATAACATATATTTTATGTGCGAAAATCATGGTCAATTATGACCCAGAATAAAAGGGAGACTAGTTAATGTGGGGTCGCTTTCTTAATTGAAGGGTAAATTGATTTTGATTTTGATCCAGTCACAACGCGCCGGCCCTCTCGCCCAATCCTAAATCGCTGCCGCACGCTCCTCTCCCTCTTCTCCATTGCAAAACCACCTCCTCTCCTCTCCATCATCTCCATTCCAAAACCACCATCTCGCCTCTCCCTCTTCTGATCTTCTCCATTGCAAAACCACCTCCTCTCCTCTCCATCATCTCCATTCCAAAACCACTGTCTCGCCTCACCCTCTTCTGATCTTCTCTCCATTGCAAAACCACCTCCTCTCCTCTCCATCATCTCCATTCCAAAACCACCTCCTCTCCTCTCCCTCTTCTCTATTGCAAGACCATCGTCTCTCCTCCCATCTTCCAAAGCTAGCACCGGACCACTCAGAAGGACATCTATGGAGAGGATGCAGCAGCGAATCAGGCAGATCGCCGACAGCGACCAAGCAAAGTTAGCCAGGTTGAAGGAGATCCTTAGTTGGTTTGACAATGAGTGGGAGATTTCGAGGACGGTGCGGGCCATGTGGCAATGTATGCGAAAGAGCGAGACGACGGTGATGAGGGCGGCGATGTACATGTACTCCTCGGCGGCAGTCATGCTGCAGTCCTCCGAGTTCATCGAGTATCTCCTATGGGCGATGGAGAAAACAGATTCGCCCGAGGCGACAGTCAGGCAGAGGTGGTGGGCGTACAGGTCGAAGGTCGAGCACCCAGAGGATAACGAATCGATCGAGTATGGTGTGCCTTTCATGAGGGTGCAGAGCCAGCCGGAGCCACAGGTGTATTCGTTCTCCCACCGCAAGAGGAGGCCAGATGGCGCGACGTTGCTTCCCCGCCGTTCTCCACGGTTCCCTCGACGCTCGCCTCGTTTCAACGGTGGCGGTAGGGTTTAAGGTAAGCTTCACACTAACCTAATCTTCCACCTGCTCATGCTTACAATCAGTGTGACAGCTAATGAAAATCATGCTTACAATCGGTCTCCGAGTACTACGCCAATCACCCTAAAATAGCTCTGAACCTTTGGGTCAAAGTTATGACACAGTGTACAAATAAAGAACAATAGATTGGTGCTTCTTTCCGAAAAGAGTACTCCCTAGAAAACTGCCAATATAAGCTACTAGTATTTGGTTAGAGGATTTGCTGCCGAGAAAGATCCGTCCACAGAGAGCGCCACACATCCCACTGGTAGTGGTGGATGCCAATGCGTGCATGCAGCATGGTTGGTGTCGGTAATTTTACTTGGCACACCTACTCTGCATATATGCCGGTTCCATACGTACATTTGTGCAGTTCCACCAAAATGCAGCCGAATAACCCTGTTTGCACAGATAATGAAAAAGTGTGATTACATTATAGTGGCACTAGTTGATGAAACACACAAAATAAATAGAAGAAAATATTGTGATGGTATCATAGTATGCCATGCTGCGAGGGCGAGATGGGCCCTGCGACGCCTCATACTGGACATCGTCCCAAGTCTCCCAGATACACCTTCTGCCAGTGATGAACATCAGTGTACATCAGTAGTACAAGGAGGCGCCTTGAGACATTCAAATCTCTATTTTTGTACATATCAACTAAAATTAAGCACCCCAGTTTGCAGAAACGCTTAAACATTAACAATGGGACTAGTTGATGAAACATACTTTAACAAAGAGAAGCACTTTCTTTGTCTACATTGGAAATGAAATGATAGAGATGACACTCGCTCTATTTTAACTGTATTATTACTTCATTTTATCAGTGACACTAGGGTCGAGCAGGTGGAAAACGAGGTGTACCGTGCATCGCAAGGATGGAGGCCGGGGGTGCTTAGACTGGATGCTGAAGCTGGCTCTTTCAGTCACCAATATGGATGATTCAATTCATGGGACCTTTTGGTGCAGTTCACCTAAAATGAAGCAATGTCTCGTAAGCTAGCAGCTTCTTCAAAATTTTTTTTTAAGAAAAGGGCTCAAGCCCCGGTTCCATTTCCATCAGAAAACGAAACCCACAGAGCTTCTTCTTCATTAGTTGCAATAAAATTGAGCAACATCAAGGTTGGTTGTGAAGCTCCTGGAATGCTCAACTATAATTTGGATATCATTTGTGCAGTTCAACTAAGATCGAGCGTGAAATGTATATCTCTGTTTGCACAAAAAACGTGGAAAGGCGGGTGACTAACAAGTGATGAAACATGCATCAAATGAAAAGAAGCATGTTCCCTATCTGAATGGCAATCCTACAAGGACAATAGCAATTTCTAAAGCAGTGACATTGCTAGATATTAGTGTGGGCATTAGGATTAACTATGACAAACGTTAAATACGACATAACTTTGGGCACGGGAGAGTAGGCGGACCAGGACAGTTGCATTTCTAACGAAAAGAACCAACGTATCTTAATGGGAAATTTTAGCAGGACATGTAAAGAAGTGCCATTGATTCATATTACTAGAGGCATTACATTGAAAACAACATAGGTTTAACGTGTCCTTACTTTTAACAGTGCGACTGCTACATTTTACCATTGGCATTACATAAGAGTGGCTCGGGGCAACAAACATCAGAATAGGATATCTGGGTTGGTCCCATTTTTGTTCGGTATAGCCACCTTATACTGTGTGAGACTGTGAGGCTAGCAAATCTAGTGCTGGAGTTACTCTGTTGACTTGTCCCCCAGTCCCCACTTTCTTTCCTTTTTCAACCAATAGATCGGGTTTATATTGAGTTTGTACTGTGTTTCCCTTTATTTCCCTTTTAGACCAAGAGACCAGTTGGATAGCAGGTCTCTGCTACTTTTCGCCCCATTATTTCCTCTTTCGACCAAGTCCTAGATTCAGGTAACAAATCCTCCCCCACCCCACCCCTTTCTTCCTTGTTTGAACCAAGTAGTACTAGATTCGAGTGCATGAACTAGTTTTACCTCTTAAACGTAAAAAAATTAGGTGGTTTTCGAACAGCCGATCGATCCTATCTACGAGGGGGCCTGAGAAATAGTAAAGTTACAAATGCAGCGACGTCAGGAGCTCGGGAAGTAGAGCAAGGCCGGTTTCGGAGGAAGTTATACCTGATGGTCGCCGGGATGTCACTAGGTGGGCGGCGGGAGGCCATATCTGCCCACACTACGACAGCAAGGAAGAAGGGGTCAGAGGCCCTCCCTCACCAGCGGTGCTTGGGAGAGAATGGCAAGGCGGGCTGATCGGGACGCGCCCAGCAGTGGGTAAGAGTCATCGCCGAGGACGACCGCGTGAACATTGCACCTTCTCACCTTCCCCGGCGGAGAGGATCCGGCTGGATCTGTGACCAGCAGTGAGCAGAGAGAGAGAGAGTGTGGCCACCGCTGTCGTGTTTAGATCTAGAGAGGCCGAGACAGTGTGAAGAGAGCAACACTAGCAAGCAAGCGCAGAGGCTCCTGCCTATATAGTGGAGTAGTACTTAGTTTTCTTTTGTCTACCGGAGCCGGCTTGATCTCGTCAATGACTGTCGAGAAGTCTTCATGCAAGTGGCCCGGAGGCGCGGTTGTCGTCATTTTGATCTGAAGCGCCGGATTATAACATATAACACGAAAAAATGCCACATGACAAGAAATCATAACCTCACTGCCCAAAGGAGACAACATGAATCCCGACGGACAAACTAGACGAGGAACAAAACTCAAATTAAAGATAAACTCGTAGAAAAGGGGTCCGTCGATAGATGTCCTAATTAACATAGTCGGCTTGACCTAGATGGCAGCCGAGTAGTCACTGTTCGTGCATGTGCCCCCAATGACTAACCCAACTCGCTTGTCGCTGTTTAACCCTCGCAGCGATCTCAAGCACATGACACCTAATTTTGCGAGATGACAAGAAACCTTTTTTTAGATTTCTCACCACAACTACAGCCATGTACAACACAGCCTGCACGATATGTAGACGATAGCCAATCCAGGCATGTCTGCTGGAGTCTGGTCACATGCATGGACGAACTGATCTTCCGTGTCTTGCAGGGATCGTCCAGGCACCAACGTAGTACAACACTTCTCTAGTATTATCGCTCGTCTCCCTCTTCTATTAAGTCACCCGACTTGCGGGGCCGGGGAGTTTGCCTATGGTCGGTTCTCAATTGTCGTCCCACATGTGTGTGCGAACGCAATATGACACGCGTTCCATTCGGAGAGCAGCGTGCCAGACAGACCGACCATCTGGCGTGTTGTATACTCCGTACATGTGTACCGCCGTTTTCTAGACGCTTTGCTCCAAGGCGCGGGCACAATCCATGGATACAAAATTAGTATATTGTATACTATTTAAAAGTTGAGGGCGGGGCTTTTCCTGCCCGGTAGGTGGCGGGACAGTTCCGCCTAGTCGGGTCGACAGAGACGCGAGAAGACGAGGGAGTAGGCTGCTGCAAACGTAGGGCTGTGTGATTTGACATGAGTTACTTTGGACAGGTGGGGCCCCGTGATTTGACTTGCCATTATCATTTTAACTGTGGCGCTACGACCAGCGTGAGTCTTCCGATTCCTGACCACCTCCATACAGGTGCGTCTCCCAATGCTCCACCATGTAGTAGAGGCTGGCTCTTGCATGAGAGCCCACTTCTCCACTTTTTCCTTGCCTCTCTTTCCTCCACATATGCAAAAATGCCATGTAAAGCGCACTATTGTACTTACTTGCTCCTCTACAGTGCTTAAGCTTGCCACATAGGCATAAAGTCTGATGTGGCAAGTTAATCAAGAAGAGAGAGACTAGTTTGGTGACCCAAGGAAGAAACGGTGCTAAGCACGTGTACCTAGGTGAAAAGACAATTTTGAGTCTATAGCTAATTAAATGAAGCAAACTTAGCAACACCGTTTCATTGGAAGAGGTCACTCCTTGGCAAATGCAAAAATACTAGTACTCCCTGTGTCCCATTATATAAGAACGTTTTTTGACACTACACTAGTGTCAAAAACGTTCTTATATTATGGGACGGAGGGAGTACGAAGAAAGAGATAGAGAGGAGTGAAAAAATATACACTTATAGCCAACCTTATAGCCAACCTTGTTGTAGTATGAGTGACTAAGTGATGACTATCTATGACATGCCAACATCAGATAGCCTAACGCACCGTGTCAAATCTCCAAGGGTGCGACCGCGCGAGCGACGCGACGGTCATGGTAGGCGCGACCATGATACGGGCTGCTGGCAGCCCTTGGATCTGAGATCAAACGGTCGCATGCTAAGTTGCTGAAAATTTTCAGAATAACCCTCCAGGATAGGATATTCACCCATAGGTCTAGAATCACGCCATGCAACTGTTCGATCTCAGATCCAAGGGCTCTCGAAAGCCCGTAACATGGGAGAATGGAAAGCCACTACCCTGCCGTTCGCACGCTGGCAGTTCGCTCCTACTCGTCCCCGCACGTCCTTTCATTCTACGGCGGTTCGCTCCTAGTCGTCCCGTCCGTTCACATTACGGCAGTTCCACTAATCCTAACCCTCCTCCCAAATCCATGGCGTCCCAAATCTTCCCGATCGGCGGTGAGTACAAGGTTAGAACCATCACCGGCGATGAGTTCGACGTCATCTACACCCGTACTTCCGCGACGGTGAAAGGATGCCTTTCTCGCTTTAGATGCATGTTCGAAGACTCAGATGATGAGTGGGTCGCTGGGCTAGATGTTGAGTACACCACAGTCGTGGAACGAGAGAAGGATCTAAAGGACGAAGAGAGGAAGAAGCCCGCTGTGATCCAGGTTTGCGTGCATGACTTATGCTTGGTCTACCACATATGCCATGCCGACGTTGAGTGCCAGGATTTTAAGGACTTCCTCGAGAGCAACCTAGTCAAATTCGTTACTGTAGACTTTGGTAACGACAAAGAAGTCCTGCGTCGGATAGGCCTCGTTGTAGGCAACACCTTCGACCTCCAAAAGAATCGGTTGGTGTCCTCTCGTCAGCCTTCAATGCTGACCCTGGCAGGAGCCATGGTTCATCCTTCGTACGGTAAACTGGAGAAACCTCCATATACGTTTCATCGTCATGCATGGCAGCGGAATGTACTAGATGTAGACCACATCCAGTACGCTGCAATGGATGGCTACCTTTGTTTCAATATCTACAAGGGTTGGATGAAGAGCAACAGCCAAGTTGGCGGTTCAAGCAAAGAAGTATCGGCCAAGAGGAAGAGGGACAAGGACGAAGTCGAGGACGTGTACGAGGACTCCGTGTAAGGTTGCAGTGTTGTTGCTCATGGCGGTTCTAAACTTCTAATGCAGTGTCTACCGGATTAGTTGCATAGTTTAATTTCAGGTGTGCTTAGTTTAATTTGAGGGGTGTGTTGTGCTGAGCCCCAGCAGAACTATGTTATGTTTCTTCTTGTTACTTTAACTCTTCAGTACGTACATACTAGTATTTCTTACATTTCATCTTTTAGTTGGTATAGTACTACCACTCGTTTCTTGACATTATATACGTACAATATATATGGCCAACATCATATAGCCAACAGTTTAGTTGTCAAATAATTTCAGGGTGCTTAGTTTTGTCAAAGAATTCCAGGGTGCTTAGTTTTATTTGAGGGGTGGGTTGTGCTGGACACCATTATTGTGACTAGCCTTTTTAATAGTACTATATGCATAATTTGGCGACGAGCGCTCTCTATATATACTACCTCCATCCTGGTTTATAGGTCCCCTTTGTAGTTTGTGTCAAATTTTGACTAAATATTTAACTAACAAAATGTTAATGCATGTCAAGAAAAATGATCTCATTGGATTCGTACTTGACAATAGTTTTCAAAAATATAATGTTTGGTGACATGCGTAGACACTTTGTTAGTTTAATCTATGGTAAAAATTTGGCACGAAATACAATGGGGACCAATAAACCCGGACGGAGGTAGTGCCACCTTTTTTTTAATTTCAAGTTTTGCACATGGCGCAATCTGTCGGATTTCGGGTTCCGGCAGACCCTTGAGGTTCGAACACTGGGTGCACGCGGAGATCTTTCCCCTACCAGCTCACGCGACGATGGTTTGCAAGGGATCTAAACTACGAACGATGAACAACACAGAGACACGAGGTTTATACTAGTTCGGGCCACCATTGTGGTGTAATACCCTACTCTGGTTTGTGGTGTGGTGGATTGCCTCAGGGGGCTGATGAAGAACAGTACAAAGGAAGAATAGCCTCGCGAGGGGCTGTTCTTGAGCTGGTGCGATGGACTGCTTGGGTGAGTCCAGACGCCTCTCCCTCTCTCTATCTAGGGGGTTCGACTTGTCTCCAGTCTGTCTCCCCTCTTTGTGGTGGCTAGTCCTATTTATAGCGGGAGGCCCTGGGCCTCTTCCCAAATAATGAGCGGGAAGGGCGCCAACAATTGGCCATTTTGAAGGGGAACATCTAGTACACTTATCCTCGACAAAAGTTAGTCTTCGGCTACCAAAGGCTCTGACGGTGACGCCGTCCTGGGCTCCACGACGACCTCCATCCTGCCGCTCTGCTGGTCTTGGTCTTGTTGCACCGAAGCAGTAACCTTTACCTGATGCCTTGGCCTGTGCTTGCCTCCTTTGCACCAAAGTGGAAAAGAGGACACTACGCGGGCCGGCGCCCGCCTGGCCTCGATCGTCATGGCTTGCGTCACAGGGCACCCTCGTGAGGTACCCTGCCTTGATCTCTCCGCCTCCTCGCGAGCCTGCCTGATGAAGCTGCTCCTGAGGAAGGTTCCTGTCGTCCGCCCCGCGAGGCTTGGCCCCTCGCGAGGGACTTGAGCTTAATGATGAAGCTGGGCCGTCTTTGGGCCCCACTTGAGCCACGCTGCAGGCCGCAGCGAGCAAGTCTGGGGACCCCCGTTCCTGCAGCGGACAGTAGCCCCCGGGCCCAAGGCGCGCCCGGACATGGCTTAGCAAAGAAGCGAAGGGGCAAGTGCGAAGCGCCG
This sequence comes from Aegilops bicornis, assembly GCA_021605145.1. Classification (NCBI taxonomy): domain Eukaryota; kingdom Viridiplantae; phylum Streptophyta; class Magnoliopsida; order Poales; family Poaceae; genus Aegilops; species Aegilops bicornis. The sequence continues at coordinate 776,410,792 of CM038671.1, read as the reverse complement.
CGGGCCCCAACAGCCTGCGGCCTTGGGCGCCGCGTGGCAGTTGATTGGTCGTGGGCGTCTCCGCTTCCCCACGATGCCTCATTACACGGCCGGCTAAGCGGACCCAGGGTTGCACACAACCATTCCCCTTTCGCCGTCCGCGCACTCCCGGCTCTTCCTTCTTCCTCTGGCTCCAACTTCAACGAAGAAGGAAAAGGGGAGGAAGCCCGCGTCTTTGTCCTATTCGCCTTCGGCGGTGACCCCCGCCGTCGATCGATCTATCATACTCATCCCCGAGGCCTTAGGTCCGCTATGCTTTTGCCACCATCTTCAACGAGTGCGGCAGGACCACGACATGGCATGCGTCCCATGCCTCCCCGGACAGGATTGTCACGGAGGTCCGGTTCTTCGCTGACGCCCCGTGGGCGGGTCTGGTTCCCCCCTTTTCCGCTTTCTTCAATGCGGTGCTCTCCCACTATCAGATCCACATGATGCATCTCGGACCTGAGTCCATTACCCTCCTGGCTGTCTTCGCCTTTGTTTGTGAGGCAATGGTGGGCATCCTCCTTCGTTGCTCTGATGCGTCACTTCTTCTCCTTGCGCCTGAGTGACCCTGCTCAATGCTCGGGGTGCGTGAGCTTCCTTGCGGTGCCAGAGGCGGCTGCTTCAGGGATTGATTTCGGACTCCCTCCCCCCGAGGCCAAGTTCAGAGAGCGGTGGTTGTATGTGGATGTTGGGGTGTTTAGCCCCCTGTTCTCGCATCCTACCTCGCCTGCTGTTCCCAACTCAGGCTGGGGTCACGAGACGCTCGCGGACACCCGGCTTGCAGTCGTATGGCGCCGCTTCTGGAGCTTGAGGTCGCTCAACGTGACGGTGCCCAAGGTCGTGAAGGAGTTCCTCCAGTTTCACATTGCTCCTCTCTAGCGCCACTCTCGCCGGATGTGGGACTTTCCGGGGCACAAAGACCGCATGGGGCTTCAGGAGGGGGACCTGGCGCCTGAGGTGCTGAAGACGGTGCTTAGGCTCTTGGTTGGCGATCCTTCCCCAGGCAGCCTTCGACGTGATGGCGCCCTCTTGTATCTCTGCTCGGGCAAGGCCGATTTCATGAAGCAGATGCCCAGCTTCGACGAGTGGGGGCTGCGCCTGGTTGGCCTCAGGGGACCTCGTGAGAACCCAGTTGTTGTGGTAGCTCTTCCGGTCGCCCAAAGTGGCTCTGTCTCAGGTGATGAAGCAGGGAGACGAGAACCATCGGGAGTTGAAGGAGATGACGTTGAGGTGGTGACGCCGCGTGAAGCCCCGAGGGCGGCATCTCTCGGAGCTTGTTCTGGAATGGTGACAGGTGAGGAGCCGCGACCTCCGGCTCCCGAGGTTGGGGCTCCCGAGGCCCCGGTCGTCCCTTGTGAGGCGGCGCCTGGGGGCGTCCCCCAGGCTCGTCCCATTGACACTGATCTTCTTGCCACCTCTTCCATGCCACAAACCGACCCCTGCGCCGAGCGCTTAGGCCGGTTCCATGTAGACTTCACGGCCCTCCGCAAGAGGAAGGAGGCCTCGGGCTGTGATGATCGCCCTTGCCGCTTGCTGAAGTGCAGGAGGTACTTCGCCACGGACGAGTAAGTCCTCTTCTCTCTCCGCTCCTCTAGTACTTGGTTCTTGCAGCTGACTGTGACCTTTCAGGGCCCTTCCTGCCGAATTCGTGGAGACGGCCAAGGAGCCATCTCCCCAAGCTTCACCCTCGTTGCCGGTCCTTGGTGCGTCGAGTTCAGGCGACGCCCTTACCACTCAGCCGGTTGGAGAGGTGATCCGTTCAGCTGAGTGTCCCGAGCCTGTGCGCCTGCTGTCTTCCCTTCACGAGTTCTTCCGGGGCACAGCCAGCTTGCCCCGTGCTCCTTCCTTGGTCGTGGACGGCGATTGGTTGAAGTCAATCTTGAGCTCTTCTTCTGGGGACGGACCGGCGCCAGGCCCTGTCCCTGGCGTGGCCCGTCCGGCGATTGTCGGGGCGCCAGCCCCCTGCCCTGCAGGAGGAGGCACGTCACCTCCGGGCCCCCCGCATACTCCAGCAGCTGAGGGGAATGCGGAAGACATGCTCAGGCGTTCTCGCGAACGCCGCACCCTGCGTCAAGAACTTCTCCAAGGGGCGACGGCCGCGGTGAACCGGCTCGGGGCGGAGCTCGCCGGCGAAGATGCGCATCTTGAGGCAGAAGGTTTGCGCCTTGCTGAGGAGAGGCGCAAGCTAAAGGTAGCCGTTGCCCTCGCGCGTCATCGGTGTGACCTTGACAACGCGAAGGCTGAGGCGTCGTTGGCGGCCTCGCGAGAGGCTTGCTCCCGAGCCGTCGAGGAGGCCCAGGAAGCAGATCGTCGGCGCCGGGACGCGGAAGAGCGTGTGTGGGAATTCCAAGCCTGGAGCAACTCTCTGGAGGAGCAGGTGGAGTTGCGCCAGGCTGCACTTGCGTCGTTAAAGGGGGCTTCCGTCGACCAGGTGGAGCTTCAGAAGTGTGAGGAAGCGCTGTTGCTGGAGGCTGCCGAGCGCAACCTCGACCTTGAGCGGTTGGAGACGAGGGAGCGCCTGGTGACTCAGGCGGAGGACGAAGTCGCCGCGCGCGAGGCCCGAGCCCAAGAAGAGGTCGACCGCCGCGTAGCGGAAGCCCGCTCAGGCCTTGAGCGCCAGTATGAGTTGAGGTTGGAGTTGGTCAGGGCCGAAGCTGAGGGCAGGACCGCGGCCCTCAAGGCCAAGCTAGATGAAGTGACGCGGGGTGCGGACGCCTCCGCAGCCGCCCTTCGCGCAGCGCAGGAGGAGCTGACCTCCTCCCGCGCCGAACTGCTTCTTCTCCGGCAGAGGGTTGATGGCGCCGAGGCCACCGCACGGCAGAACAAGGACGAGATCCGCCGGAGGCGGGTTCTGGAGCACGAGCATGCCCCCATGCTCCGTACGCTCAGGGAACGGGCAAACACGGCCATTGGCAACATTTGCGGGGCCGCACGAGACCAACTATGCCGGCAACCTCCAGTATTTTGCTGATGTGGTGACGCTCCTAGAGAACCGCGCCGAGAGGTCTCGTTGGCTCGTCGAGGAGAGGAGCCGAGCCTTGCTTCACGCCGCCTTTCCGCCATGTCTTGATTATCTGCGGGACAGGGATCCCCACTTTGACTTCGATGCCGCCATCGCACCGGTGCCCATAGCCGTTCGGGGCGACCTGGCGCAATGGGTGGATGGTCACGTGGACGACCTTGTCAGGGCCTTCACGTCTGATGACGACGGCGTGATCATGGCCGCCGATGAAGGCGGCGTGGTGGACGGTCCTGGCGCTGGCGGAGGTGTTGGTGTCGGCGACGATGTCGGTGACGCTATCGACGCCTCCGGAGGTGACCCAGGAGGCGCAGCAAGCGATATGTTCGACTGACTGTTTGTCACCGTTGTTTACCCTGTACAAAAGAGGTTCGGGCTTGGCCCTAAAGGCTGTGAGAGCATTTTGGGAGGGGAAGCCCCTCACGTAAAGATTTGAGATAGATGCATTGGTAATCTTAATGCTGCGCGTGAGCTTAACGGCCGGCCCGGTGGTGGGTCAGCTGACTCATTTACCTTTTGGCCCTGGTGAGCCCCGAGCGGGGCTGTGGGGGGCCATACTGCCATATGTGTCTTCTGGGTGAACCCATTGATCCTGCGGTAAGAACCTCCGGAGAGGGCGCGGCGACTGTCCGAGCCGGTGGACGCTGGTCAAGCCGGCCGGCCATGAGGGGCTCGCGAGGGGGGGGGGGCAGCTGATGCTAGCTTTGGACGCAAAGCCGAAACCAGAACACGAGAGATTGCTCGAATGAGACTAAACACCCCTTCCCCAAACGCACACAAGGCTCGAACTCAAATCCAACTTAAATTCAAATCGAAGAAACTATACAAAATAGAAAAAAGGCAAAAAATCAAAAGGACGCGTCCGGCACCTAGTCTAGTCTTCGACGTCTTCTCACCAGCGCGGAGCTAAGTGCTGCCACTGGGCGTGGGAGGGAGCCCCGGGGCCTGAGGCCGGCGCTCCTGAGACTCTGGGGCGTGTACATCCCCACTCATTATTACGTGAGAGTGTCACGGGGCGGCGAGCTTCACAGGCACTGGGCCTTCTTCACAGGTACCGGCCTTGCTTCATATCACCAGATGAGGCCCCGCCTTGCGCCACAATCTACCGCCACTGACGGCAGCCGGAGACCAAGGACGACGCCAGCGGGGTAGAGCGGTCACCAGCGGTTCCCCCGACGACCACGGGTCCTCTGCCGGGGACAGGCCCTGAGGCACCTCCCCGGCAGAGGGCCTACCTCCTGAGAACATCCTGCACCAAGCGCCGCGGGGACGAACCCGGATCTTGGCCCCTCTCCTGCAGCCCCCGATGCCCTCCTCGTGAGGGGTAAGAGGCTGCAGAGTCGGGGCAGCCACCTGTCGTGACGGCCTATACCTCCTGCGCCACATGGTTAGCATAAGCTTGCTCCTGAGGAATTAATGGTACCAGATAGTTGCTGCCGCCGGCGCGGTCGTCGAGGCCCTCTTGGGGTTCCTGAAAGAGCTCAGCTTGTGGTGTCTCCTCGCCCCAGCTTGGCCCAAGGAACGAGCCATGGCCTTCTCCCTATGCGCACTCTTGATTCATCATGCGGGGCACATAAGCTTCTGGGGACGCCGCCCCGTAGGCCTCGCTGTAGTGCCCCATGTGCCATGCAGTCCGGCCCGGAGCGCCGTCTTGAGAGTGGTGGCGCGGTGGTCCACCGAGGCCCAAGGTCACGGCGTGCGCTCCTTCGCTGGTCGGAGATGGGGTCCGCGCGGCTTGCCGCCTGGTGCTGCTGGCTAGGTTGGCGTCGATTAGTCCCTGGAGCCCGCTTGAGGTTGCATGAGCGCGCATGGGGCCGCCATACGGCGCGCCCTGGGCTAGAGGTGGTAGCCGGACGCAGAAAGGAGGTGCTCCTGAGGCAGCGGCGTCCAGGAGCTCGGCGACCCGCTCCAACAGCACGTCGTGGCCGCCCTCTAGAAGCCGGCACCATAGTAGTTCTCGGGCCACCATGAGTGCGGCCCTGGAGTTCGACTGCTCCCGCCGGGTGTGCGGCGCCGTGGTCGCGACGTGGTTTGAGGCTCTGGCCGCTGACCGCACCTGCCACGGCGTGAGGGCCAGCGGTGTCTGGCCGCGTCGCCCGCGCCCCGGAGCGCCTTGCGGAGCGCGGGCTGCCTGAGGTGCATCATTGAGGTCGCCCTGGGCTGGCGGCACGGCATGGGTGGGTCACGCCGCCCAGCGGTCGGCGTCAGCTGCTGGGTCGCTTGACATGGAACGATGAGGCGACGAAACGCGAGGTGGCGGAGGAAGGATTCCGGCGCACCCCTACCTGGCACGCCAAATGTCGGATGTTGGGTTCCAGCAGACCCTTGAGGTCCGAACACTTGGGTGCGCGCGGAGATCTTTCCCCTACCAGCTCACGCGATGATAGTTTGCAAGGGATCTAAACTAAGAACGATGAACAACACATAGACACGAGGTTTATACTAGTTCGGGCCACCATTGTGGTGTAATACCCTACTCTAGTTTGTGGTGTGGTGGATTGCCTCAGGGGGCTGATGAAGAACAGTACAAAGGAAGAACAGCCTCGCGAGGGGTTGTTCTTGAGCTGGTGCGATGGACTGCTTGGGTGAGTCCAGACGCCTCTCTCTCTCTCTCTCTCTCTCTCTCTCTCTCTCTCTCTCTCTCTCTCTCTAGGGGGTTCGACTTGTCTCCAGTCTGTCTCCCCTCTTTGTGGTGGCTAGTCCTATTTATAGCGGGAGGCCCTGGGCCTCTTCCCAAATAATGAGCGGGAAGGGCGCCAACAATTGGCCATTTTGAAGGGGAACATCTAGTACACTTATCCTGACAAAAGTTAGTCTTCGGCTACCAAAGGCTCTGACGGTGACGCCGTCCTGGGCTCCACGACGACCTCCATCCTGCCGCTCTGCTGGTCTTGGTCTTGTTGCACCGAAGCAGTAACCTTTACCTGATGCCTTGGCCTGTTCTTGCCTCCTTTGCACCAAAGTGGAAAAGAGGACACTACGCGGGCCGGCGCCCGCCTGGCCTCGATCGTCATGGCTTGCGTCACAGGGCACCCTCGTGAGGTACCCTGCCTTGATCTCTCCGCCTCCTCGCGAGCCTGCCTGACGAGGCTGCTCCTGAGGAAGGTTCCTGTCGTCCGCCCCGCGAGGCTTGGCCCCTCGCAAGGGTCTTGAGCTTGGGCTGATGAAGCTGGATCGTGCTGGGGCCCCACTTGAGCCACGCTGCAGACCCCCGTTACCAGAACGCCGACACAATCCATCGATACTACTGTTGTACAAAAGTATACATTTTTTAAAAGGCTAGAGGGCGGGGCAGTCTAGCTTGGTCGTTTTCACGAGAGGCGAGGGCCTTTGTGATTTGACGACTCATTACTGCTGGAAGGCGGGCCTTGTGATTTGACTTCTCGTATAAATGCGCCGACGACCTGATCGAGGAGGAGCAAAGAACCGTGCGGTATACTCAAGTTTTCCACTGGAGTAGTACTGCGACGGAGGATCACGAAACACGGCAGCCCAGTGCCATATGGCGATAAAAAATGATCTAATTTGCTAGTCATCTCACTGTTAGCATTGTTCTATTCATTCACTCAAAAACAAAAACCATTGTTCTATTCATGCCTCGCAAAGAACGTGACACGTGCGGCGAAACACGTGAAGCAAAAGATGAAACATAGCAGCAAAAGAAGAAGGAAGATTATCACCCCAAATGATCTAATTCACCGTCGTAACTGCTTCTTCATCGCCTCCACGACCTCCATCTCCTTGCGCGTCTCCTCCGCCATCTTCTTCATTCTGTCCATGACGCGGGATTTCTCGATGCGAGCCTTCATCATCTGTTCCACGGCCGCATTACGTACCTTGACAGCAGTCGGGTGCTCTATGTGGAGCTTCGCCAACTCCTCCTTCTGTTCCATGACGAGGGACTGCAGCATCTTCATCGAGGAACTACTATTCACATGCAGCTTCTTCCAGCCGGTGTTCTTCTCCTTCAACAGGTCGATCTCGTGGCAGAGCTTCGCCTTGTCCTCCTGAAGTCGCAGGATTTCGCCGGTCGCCTTCTTCTCCACGGCAATACTCTTCTTCAGCAGCATCACCAAGCCGGTGGTCAACTCCCCCTGCTAATTGAGCTCAGCGGGCATGTCGTCGAGGCACTCCTTCAGCAACTCCGTCAAGCCTTGGATGAACTCCTTCTACTTATTGAGGTGCTTATTGAGCTGATCGGGCATGCCGTCGAGGGATAACGACTCTCAGCTCCGCCGGCTCGGCATGTTCGCCTCCGCGGCTAGGGCGCTCCTGGGAGCCATCGCCTGCCCGTGAGAGATCTTTCGAGGTCTCTGCGTGGCGGCGAGCCCTCTCTTTTTTTCCGCAGCCTTGGTTGCCGATCCCTTGTTACGAGTAGTTCTCTACCTAGAGCTCTGCTCACCGGCCATGGCAACGACGGACGAAGAAGAAGCACTTATGAGGAGGAAAGGTAGAGTAATTTTTGGTTAGGTAGTTCCCCTTTTTATAACCTAAGTACTAGCACAAGTAGTACTAATACCTGCATAGTGGGAACACGTTCAGGTTTGGTATGTACTAGTAGGTGTGAGCAGGCTTTTGAATATGATGGGAACAAGGTAAAGATTAATTGATGGTTTTGGTTTCGAGGCCCGAAACGGCTCCCGATGAGTTTAGCGGAACATAAATTTCAAGTACTACACTGCTCAAATGCGTAAATATTATGTTACTGTCAAAAAATTGGCACAAAATACGAAGGAGACCAATGGAAGTACTACTAGCAACCCACGATTTAACTACTCGCATGCGCCGCAGTGAGTAATAATGTCTTTTCTTCCGCCTCACGTCCACTCAATTTGCATGCGCTGTATTAATTGACCATCAATGAACTAAACGACTTTACACGCATCAAATTATCACATGGGGTGGATCTTGGTACAAAATTGCGTCCGCCCGTGTACCCGCGTGTTCGTGCGAGGGAATGAGTGCGTGCGTGGCGTGCGTGCACATCTTCGCTTCGTGCATGTACCGCCAGTATGGCTCAGGGAGGACGAGTACATTCTTCTGGAACCAGCAGCCCGTCACTGTGATTAATCCACGCAAGGAGGTTGCGACAACGCCTCCACATGTGCCACGTGGCTTCATGAACTGTAAGAGAGACACTGTGTAGCGTGCCATTGGTATTCTAATTTACGTGTTTTGCACACACTCGAAGTACTAGTAAGGTACACGTGCATTGCACGCATCAGATTTTGCAACCAAATTATGAATAAATACCACACAATAGCATGTAAGCTCTGAGTCATATATGCGTGATGTAGCCCTTCGTTTAATTCTTATGGTTCATCTCATTCAAAATCAATTAGTTTTTATAAAAAAGCTAAGAACGCGTGAATAGGAAAAACATGGGATTATAGTGGAATGTTGTCTTGAATCCTACAGGATTGTACGAGTGTTTGATAGTGCATAGAAAAAACGAAGAATTCTTTCAAAGAGGTTTGAGTGGATGGGATGTTTCCTATGAAATCTAGTGCAAATGAATCATATGGAAAAATTCCTATGGTTTACAATCCTACGAATCAAACAAACAAGATAGGAAAAATTCCTAATGATTAGAATCCTCCAAAATTCCTTTGAGAATCCTTTGAATCAAAGAAGCCCTTAACCTATTTTATGATTCATCGAATTGTGCGTTGTAAAGCATAAAGTAAAAAAATAATGGCAATTCAACTGAAAAAAAGTTTGGGCAGTTATGATACGGAAGATTCTAGAACAAAAGAGAACCACTGTTGTTTTGAGGTTTGTGCATTATGCTTAAGTTCAACCATGGAGTCTGCTAGATTGTACATGTGGCAAAATCCGGTGTGGGGCTAGAAGATGGTGCGAGGGGCCGAGTGGAGGGAGACTATGAAGGAATGCACAAGTGCGAGATCGATATTTAGAGAGAGGGGGCGAATACGTCGCTGTTGCACGCAGTGGCGAGCCATGAAAAATAAATGAGCTAGGGGGCCAAGCATTGCTAATCCTTTACGAGGAGGGTCAATTCATGAAATTAAACCTTTTTTAGCAGCAATTGTCTAATGATCACATTCATATTAGCCTCAATATATAGTGATGTTAGGGGGGGGCAGGGCCCTTACTGCCCCCTGTCTTAGCCATTGTGCACTCGTCTGAGAGATGAAGCGGAAGGCATGGATGATGAGAGGGGGACGTTGGATATATAATTAATGTGGGTGTATTAGCTATATATGTTAATCCTATATAGAGAGGTATAGACTGATCGATGTGGACGTGGGAAAGAGGGTGAGACCTCACTGGATATATTGATTGATCGGTTTGTGTGGAAAACTATGAAAGGCATAGCTATATACACGCATACATAGAGGAACATCGATCGTTGCGCATGCACGCGTGAGAGATAAAGAATGCCCGATATGATGGAGAGGGGGATGTGTGTAGGTGTGTGCCTTCATGGGAGACCGACCTGAAGAAAAAGATTGCATGCGTCGATGGATAATGCCGATCGGTAGTGTATGTGCATGCATGCACGAGAGAAAGTTAGTGGTACAATTATAAAGAGAAGACTACTGTGTGGGTGTAAAATAATAGGTGAGGTCATAATCAATGTAAAGTTGAATTCAAATATTTGAATAAGAGATCCTGATGTTTGAAACCCATGCATGCATGAATATGACGGAGATCTGCACGGTGTGGTTTGGAAACGAGCATGTTGTAATGTATACACATTGAACAAGGTCAGACCGATTTGAATTTGAGATACCGATGGCAGACATCATTTGCCCACGTCGCATCCGTGCATGGACACACTATTCTAATTGGAGATGATGGGCTTCTTTAGCATCACATATCTATATCTATACCCCTATATATATATTAATTTTTTTATTGTGTGCGGGTAACTTTAACTTTGAAAGATGGTCGTTGGATGAGGCGAATCCGATGGTCCAAAGATGGCAAATTTGAGCACTATTGGTCGTTGGATATCATCTAGATTCCACTAGATTTCGCCACATCTATAATCTAGAAGACTCCATGGTTGAACTTAAGCATAATGCACAAACATCAAAACACAAGCACTTCTTATTTGTTCTAGAATCTTCCGTATCAGAATTGCCCAAATGTTTTTCTACATGATTAGCCATTATTTGTTTTTATTTTATGTCTTACAACGCACAATTCCATGAATCTTAAAATAGATTAGCTTTCTTATAAAAACTAGATGATTTTGAATGAAATGAACTATAAGAATTAAACGAACATCTACATCATGCATATATGACTCAAAGCTTGCATGCTATAATGTGGTATTTATTCATAATTTGGTTTCCAAATCTCATGCGTGCAATGCACGTGTACCTTACTCTAGTCTAAATGGTGTTTGTGTGTGTGTTGTGCGTGTTGAGGTGCAAATTGTCTTTTTTTGGGTACAGGTTAAGCTTGTTCTTCCGAAATTTCAAGCCGCGCCTTGTTATGCCGAATATTGAAGCTAGCGTCTCTGTCTATCGTGCTGCGAAACTCCCGCCTCTTCAACCCGCACCTTGTTAGCCCGAAATATTTAAGATATATCTTTGTCTCGTTGTGCTCCGACAACTCCCTACATCTCAACCCACGCCTTGCTATTCCGAAATTACAACGTGCGCGAAAACTCCCACCTCCTGTGAAATCCCGACACGCGAAATGCCCGTGGTACCCCTGAACCGAAAGAACCGCCTCAAATCGGTGGGGGGTAATTTCGTAACTTACCCCACATTTCGGACAAGCGCGTCTCTAAGCCATGGTTCCCTACCGCCATCCCATCCGCCCACCCATTCGTACACCGAGGCCGCTGAAACCCCCGATGAAACCCCACACCTGCTCCGGCTCGCCACCCACCGAGCCTCTTCCCCGACAACGTCGTCCACAGCAACACCTCGACGTCCCTCATTCACCGTACCGGATGAGGATCCGTCTTTGATCTCATCATCCCGCCGGTTCAGCCACCCCATCCTCCACCTCCAAGGAGCTGCCCCGACGTTCCCCTCGTCTTTCGCGCCACCTCCATTCCCACACCGCCGTCTTCACCTGCACCACCGGAAGAGCATCATCATCACTGTTTCCTCGGATGAAGCTGCGGCCTAATCGGCGCCACCAAAGAGGTTGTACACTAATCGCCGCATTTTCTTCTTGATTCAATCTCACGGTGCTGCCGGCGCTCGGTCCCGAGCCGACACAGCGCGGCTCCATCCACGGCGGTGTCGCCGACCACTTCCTCCACAGCATCGCTCCCTCGGCGACGACGTCCACATCAGTAGGAGCAGCTGCTGCTTTAGCTCTCGCTCGCGCTGCTGCTCTGCTCTTGCTCTCAGTCCCCTGCCTGGTCTGCTCTTGCTATTGCTCTTGCTCGCGTTGCTGCTCTCGCTCTTGCTCTTGCTTGCGATGCTGCTTCGATTTGGCTACCCTTCAGTCAACTGAATCGACTTCTGGGTCAGTCGATTTTCTAGGGGTGGGCTCGCCGGGGTGAAGGAAGAACCAGCCGCAGCGGGGAGGGGGGCTCGCCGGAGAGGTACCCCACTATCTATCTTAGGGTTCAGGATAGGGGCGGTGGTCGCCGGCGGTGGCGGGGCGGTGGCATGGGGATCGCCGGAGAAAAAGCTCGGCACGGGGGGGGGGGGGCTAGAGGGATGGCCGGGGCGGCGGCGGACCGGCGGTGGGGAGTGTTTTCGGGGCGGGCGGGGCGGCGGGGGGCTGCTGTTTGGCCGGTGGTGGTTGGCAGCTCAGGGGGGTGGAGGTCGAAGATGAACCGCAGGCCCTTGATTTCGTATCCAACGGCTGCAAAATCCACTGACCAGAGATGAAAAAGTCAGTCGACCGACGTGTAGCCTCACCTTGGTAGTGCGTTCAGTTTTGACAGCAAAATTCAGTTTCGATAGCAAAATTCAGTTTCGACAGTTAAGTTTAGTTTCGACAGTTAAGTTCAGTTTCGACATTTAAGTTCAGAGATGAGCGGCTGATGTATTTTACATCTAGCACTTTGTGGTTATGTATTTTACGTCAAGTATTGGAGATGCTATTATAATTCCACTCAGGTTAACGTTGTTCCTTGTCTCTCTTGTCCTGCTTCGGCCTCGGTGTCGTACAACTCACCGGAGCTGCTCCAACACGAAACCCTCCATCATAGCGGAGCAGTACCTCGGGCTCCATCTCCAGACGCCTAACATCTTCTTCCCCTCCTCCGACAGCAAAGTTAGCCGGAGCATCCTCACCGGCCAACCCAATCATGCTGAGATCGACATGGCTTCTCCAAAGAGGTTGTACACTTGTTGCATCTCTTTTTTACTCTACATGTTATATATATTGTCCACTGAGCACTCGTAGTAACGGGAAATACGGTTATTTTATCCTACTATATGACAAGCAGTGAGGTACCAGGCAACTTAGCTATCCGTGATGGACTCTCTTGAACGCCATCATTATTTATCTCTGCGTGTTTGAGCTGTGCATTTGTCGATGGGCCTAGGAGTTGAGCTAGTATGGTAGTGGCCTGGGTCCAAAGTAATAGAAGTAGCACAAAAACATTGTTTTTAGTGTAGGATTTTCCTTGCTCAAGCCTGCCTACTAGAATCGCCAGTGCTTGAAAGGAAAAGTGAATGAAAAACATAGGAATTGGAAAGTTTCCTATGGTACTACTTTTCATGAATTTGGTGCAAAGGAATGGAGCAAAGGAAAACTGTAGGATTTGTTCCTTTAGTGTCTCCTTGAAAGAAAAACCGTAGGAATTCTAATTTCCACTTCTCCTCCTTTTCATATTCCTATTCATCAAGCACAAGACTAAGAGATAGTAGCATAATAGCATTATAACCGTACAATTTCTTGTGGTTTGACTTAATCTCACCATGCTTTTTTGCATCCTGTGATCTTCCAATTGTTGTGAATCAAACACACAGATTAGCGTAAACCACTGTGTTTTTAAATTCTCTGTTTTGCACGTGCATTCCTATCATATTCCTGTCTATTTCCTATCCCTACATTGTTAGAATCCTCAAATTCAAACAAGCCCTTACTCAATTACTTCATTATAGATATGTGTCAAAGAAAACCTTGTGTGGTTTGTCCTGCTCTGCAGTCATTGTTCCACCCCATCTCGGCTGCTCCAACGACGGAAGGGTTCACCACAAAGCGAGGGATCTGCTCTCGGACTATCTTTCACCGCCTCGAGATCTTCCCTTACGCCCGACACCACGACATAACTCCATTACCATCATCAATCGAGCAGATGACCTTGAGGACTAGATGGGTCCACAAGAGAGGTCGCACTCTTCCGTGGTTCCGCTACATTATGCGTCCGCTTAATATGATGACATGCTACATTATTGTTGTGTTCACCTATTAGACTCGAGTCAGTCCAAACTAATGTCAAACTTGAGTTTTTAAATGGTTGTGGGGTACATATTGGGGCAACAATCGCATTACTATCATCTACTATCTGGTTAATCTCCGGTGTCTACTATAAGTTTCATGTTGGGTGCAAACAAACATTAAAGGAGACATTATCTGTATTTTTAACTAAAGCTATTATCCGCTCGCTATCATTGGTTTTGGGTCTATCCACAGTTTGCTACCATCACTCTGGATTTGTGCATGCACTCCTTACATAATCTCACTATGTTTTATTCCTATGCATGCCGCTTATTGTACACAATGGAACTGATCATGTAGAGCAAAAGAGACGAGCCTTGCATGGCAATAAAATTTCATGCAGACGTCGTTCCATGGTGGGCGCAAAGGCAGCACCCCTCCACCCATTTCGGATCGTAATCAAGAGGAAGATAACTGTTCTGAGGGGGATTCAGAAGGAGAAGACCACTCCTATTTACCCCATGAGGTCTTCGCTCTAACTTGGCATGCTGATGTTGGTAATATCATGCATATGGTGCCTTGCATTGCCTCTCAGATACATTAAAGATGTCATCTGCTTAGTTTAGACATGCTTTGTGTCAATGCCATCTGCTTAGTTTCTTTGTCGATATGTGAATCATGCAATGCCATCTTGTCTAGCCAGGCATCATATATGTGAATTTTGCAATGCCACCCTGATTAGCCAGTCATCTTATATGTGAATTATATCATGCCATCATTTTTTTATTATGTGTTAAATTTGTCAACAGTTTTAGTACATTCAATTACTCTTCCTGCATCAGCCATTCGGCACAGTCATGGAAAAATCTGGAGTGGAAACAATGTCTTCAGAGTAGACAATGCTATCTGACGAAGCGCATGTCTTGCTGGTTACGGATAGCTCCTCAGAGGAGGATTCGTAGATGTATGACCACCATATTTCCCCCCTGAGGTGCATGCCCTAACTTGGCAGGGTTATGTTACTCATATCATGCATATGGTATCTTGCATTGCTATGTCATTTGCTTAGTTTAGACATGCTTTGTGTGAATACCACCTGTTTAGTGTCTAATTACCATATATGTGAACTATGCAATGCCATATTGTTGCAAGACATTATATATGTGAATTATGCAATGTTATCTTGTTGCAAGGCATTATGTATGTGAATTATGCAATGCCATGCTGTTTAGGCAAGCGTCATATATGTGAATTATATCATGCCATCCTTTTTTTGTATTTTTCATTGCTTTTGTCGACAATGTTTGTATATTCAACTGCTCTTCCTGTGCATCAGCCATTTGAATTGATGATGGAGAAATGGAGTGAAAACAAGGTCTTCAGCAGTATAATGCTACCTCAAGCAGATATCTTGCTGGTTACAGATAGCTCTTCAGAGGAGGATTCAGAGGCAGGTGACCAGTCCTATTATCCCCCTGAGGTGTATGCTCAAACTTGGCAGGGTTATATTACTCATATAATGCATATGTTGTATTGCAATGCTTAGTTTTACATCATATACACAATATTGAATGAAATCTCCTTAGTTGACACATCACATATGCAATTGCCCTCTGCTCACTTCCTTAGTATATAAATCATATATTTGAATTATGTCATGCCATGATGTTTACATAGACAGCATGTATCTGAATTATGGCATGCCAACCCATTTTCGAAAGACATAATATAGTTATATCATCTCATACTGTTTACATAGTCATCATATTTTAAATTATGTCATTCTATCCGTGAATTATATCATGCCATCATTTTTCCATCGACGGCATGTTTGTGATTTATGGCATGCCAACCACTTTAATAGACACATCGTATAGTTATATCATGGCATCCTGTTTACATAGTCATCATATTTTGAAGTATGTCATTCTATCCTGTTTAGTTAGCCATCATACATGTGAAATTGTGTCATGCTATCCTGTTTAATTAGCCATCATATATGTGAAATTATGTCCTGCTATTTTGTTTGCTTAGACAACATAAATGTGAATTATTTCATGCCCTGTTTTCTTCCCTACTAACCAGTGCACCTGTGTATCTTACAATGTCTGTACATTCAATTACTTTTCTTGTTTATCAGCCATTTCAATTGGAGGGAGTGATGGCAGATTCTGTGGGAGTAAAAACACGGTCTTGAAAGATCGTGCTACCTGTCGATGCAGATAGAACCACGGTTGTACTTGGCCAAGAATCAGACCCACCACACATAACCCACACTCATGCAGATTGTACCCCTACCCAGTTGGACAGAGAACCAGCTACACCCCTTCTAACCCCAACCCTAGCAGATAGACACCCAGTTCCCGTTGACACAGCACCGTCTCCACCACAGAGCACCCAAACACGAGAAGTTAGTAAGGCAACTGCAGTGCCCAAATCACGAGGACCACCACTCCGAACCCGAAGTCAACGCTTAAAGCAGAAGAAGAATTATTCTCAGGTCAGGTTCCGTAGCTATGGTTCATACTACTTTTCTCTTGCATCATCAGTATTTATCGATACCAACCAATTTCAAATTTGAAGGATGCAATTGAAACTCCAATGGCGCAATGTATGTTTTAAACCTGTTTCTTCAACGTGTTTGGCTGTTTGCTATTGTAACTTGCTCTATGTTGATTTCAGTTTCAATTGAATAAACAGTTATGTTCTCATGCCATGCACATTACAAGTGTTGTTATTGTTGTGTAGTTTCCCACACTTATATTCTGTGTATGCTGCTTTGTATTATAGATATGATTTGAACTGTATCTATCTTGATTTGGCAACATAAACTAGAATGATATAGACCATACGGTGACCATACTACATAGATATATGTTTGTTTCATGTCATATCCTGTCCACCTTACTACTTGAACTGGTTTACCAAAATGAGTTTCATATACTACATTGTAAACCTGAGATGTGTTTGTTTGTTTCTCTTTTAGAACGCGGA
This sequence comes from Aegilops bicornis, assembly GCA_021605145.1. Classification (NCBI taxonomy): domain Eukaryota; kingdom Viridiplantae; phylum Streptophyta; class Magnoliopsida; order Poales; family Poaceae; genus Aegilops; species Aegilops bicornis. Next base: position 776,394,423 of record CM038671.1, on the reverse strand, counting down.
TAGAATATTGGAGAAGAGTACCCTGTTATGCAATGGTAAAGGAAGTAATGCAGATAAGGTTCAAGATAGTGAGACATCCCTATTGGTCTCCAATAAAGCTGATAAAAACTATATTGAGGACACTGAGACAACCCCAAAGTCCTGTCTTGATGTAGTGTTCGAAGTTATCGGGCTACCACTTTGGCACCAGCTCTTCAACTCGTTACCTGAATCAGTTCGCTTCTTGAGTCTCAACTTCAAGTTGAAAGACATCGATCGAGATGTTAGGCATGTGAAGCCAAGGACCGAGAAGTCCCCGCAGAATTCAGATACATACTTTTCGTGCAACAATGAAGCTGGAGGACTTAAGCGCCAAACAAGAGAAAGTTAATAAGCTTGCTAAGCATCTTGCCAGCATTATGGGTGCCCAGGATATTGTTTCTTGAGCTCTTCTAAAGTGGTTTCGGTTCTGGACTTGTTTTGCTGCGGCATTTATATGCTGATGTGTTCCCTATATTTGCACTGGTGGCGAACTTTGATGCCCAGTGGATGTAATATGTGTAATAGTCGTGATAGCCTAGTGTAAGTTGCTTGCTTATTTATTTCCTTGTTGTCTTGTTTATTTGTTTTCTTGTAGTCAGTGCAGTTCTTTTTCTGCGGTTTGCTAGTGGCTGCAATAACCTATTTTTTAAAATTAGGCCACAATAACCATGGGCTAATATTTACTGTAGTGACACTGGACCTACGGGCCGTAAAAACACAGTGGGACTTCTACGGGCCGTATAAACAGTGGGCCTTCTACGGGCCATAGAAACAATGGGCCTTCTACGGGCCATATCATCAATGGGCCTTATACGGGCAGTATGATCGATTGGCCAAACATGGGCCAATAACAGGCCGCATTATGGCCGTAAACGGGCTAGACTTGGAATCATCCGTTCATGGGCCGACCATAACGGGCCATCGTTAATAGGCCGTATTTCATGACGCCATGAAAATGACCCAACGTGTTAACGGACCACAAACGGGCCGACTGTAATTACGGGCTGAATTTGGCCCATAAGCAGAAAATGACAGTAATGGGTCGTAAGTAAACGAATGCTGGAAATGAGCCCAAGAATAAATGGGCTCTGAGAAGGCCGAAAGATAACATGGGCTGGAAACGGCCCAATGGAATAACGGGCCCTTAATGGGTATAAAGTGATACATCGTTCATTACGGGCCGCTTTCACCATGGGCCGTTAATGGGTGTAAAGTAATACACTTTATTCATTACGGGCCGCTTTCACCACGGGCCATTAATAGGCCAAGAGTTACATAGGGCCTCATATGGGCCGAAGACGTCATGGGCCATACATGGGCCGTAATCGAAAACGGGCCGAATCATATTAGGTGGCCCAGATGACGCTACTGAGCCTAATTCGGATAGGGCGTAAAGGGCCTTGGGTTAGCGGGCTGTAAATGGGCTATATGCGAACAGGCCGTTAACAGGCTTTACATGGGTCGGCTCGCCACCTTTTCACCAAGTCAAACGGGCCGGCCTTTTCACAGGAATGGGCCTCTGTTGGGCCGTGCCACGTGTCGACGTATCATAGGCGCCTTCTGTCCAATGAGTGGATGACATCTGTCCCAACGGTGAACCGACATGTGTTTCCTCCAGCCAATGATGATTTTACACGTGGAAAATCCCCATTGGTCGGGGCTGTTAACGGGTTATCGGATCCAAAACCCGACTCAATAGCTTAACGGTGTTTCGTTACGGTGGATGCCACGTGTCGGTCACCCTTGACGAAAGCACTTCTGTGACGCGCCATTTATCGTCATGGAAGTGGACACTTCCGTGATGATAATTTTGGTAATGTCATGGAACACTTCTACGACAGCACAGGTATGACTATCTTGATTCTGTCATAAATTTGTCATGGATGTACATGCATGACAAAAAACGCGACCTACTGTGACAAACACGTTTCATCACGGAAGTGTATTTTTTTGTAGTGTTCTTTTTTTCTTTTTTTTCTTTTTTCTGGTATCTTTTATACAGGCCTCCTCTGATGGCCTGATTACCGGTCCTGTCAAAGGCCAAGTACACCAGATTGGTGCAGAGCAAAGGTATACAGGGTAAGCCCTAGAGGACAAGCCAACGACTACTCTACCTGTCTTTCAGTACCCAAATGCAGCTCTCCTCTGGTTCTGGCATGATAAATAGCCGGTTGCTTATCGCATTATTTGTATAAATGCGCTTTGACGCATTAACCCAACCATAATGGAAGCAGTTTACGGCCCAAGTCAAGGGGCCCCAGATACTACCTCTGCTCTTTTTCTATTTCCCATTGCTTTTGATTACTTATATCCTCGCACCCATGCACTTTGGTACATTTCATATTCGCCAGGGGCTCCCCATCGCCCCATAATGTGGCGACAAATTCCGAACACTTCTTATAAATAAGTTCGGCACCCCGAATTTAGCAGTATATGCATTGGCTCCGAATCATGTCTATGGTCAATAGTTGGGTTGCCCGGCTCCTGTGCTTGCTACCCTACGTTCCGCTACATCGGCTAGGGTAGTAAAGGGAGAACTACTGCAATTGTGCCCTGGCCTAGACCAGATGAGCACCTCAGTAGAGAAAGCCAAAAACTGACTGTCATGATGCGGCGGGATCCGGTCAGCTGTTCGGAGGTTTCAAATTGTTGGAGATTTTTTCCGCATCTCACGAAGGATCGGTACTTCCCGATCAGAAGCTGGCAGCACTCTGGTTTGTATACCAGGGCTTGCGCCTATGTTTTATTATAAAACCCCTATGGCTAAGTGTGGGCGTTTAAGCCGTATAGTCTAATTGTCTGGTTCATTGCGCTAAAAAACTCCTTCAAGGACCATATAATTGGATCAAGATTGTTTAGATTCCATACCGAACACCTCCGTGCTACCAAAGTGAGGGCAGAAGCCGACGACTAGCCAACCCTCAAATTTCACACAACACGGCCGCATAGGAGGAAACAATCAAAACATAACAAACATTATATTACAAACCGGATTTGTTCTCATCATACAAGGCAAAGACAAAAAGCGAATGCATTCATTCGAAAATAATGTCATGCCCACACTGCGCTGCTACAAGTCGAGATCCCTCCATGACATCTGCAAAATATCGCTCGGGTGTGCGGTGCTCCTTGCCTTCCGGCGGCCCATTGGCCACCTCGACGACGTCCATCTTCGCCCACCACATCTTGCAACGAGCGAAGGCCATGCGGGCACCTTCGGTACAGACTGATCGTTTGACGACATCTAGTCGCGGACAAGCCTCCATCACCCACTTCACGAGGCCAAAATAGCTACTAGGTATAGCTTCGGCTGGCCACAGCCGGATTATTAAATACTTCATGGCCAGTTCGGCCACCCTGTGCAGGTCGACCAACTGTTTGAGCTGATCGGCAAAGGGCACCGAATGTTCTGGCATAGCATACTGCGACCAGAATAGCTTCTCCATGGAATCCCCTTCTCTGTCTCGGAAGAACTCCGCAGCATCGGACACGCTACATGGTAGATCCGCAAAGGCCCCAGGGAAACTCCAAACCCAGGTTAGTAAAAGGTACTTCCTCTCCGCATACTTGCTTTGCATGTTAAAAGCCTTACCCGCTGCGATCTTCTTGGCCTCCCGGATCTCCTAGAGAGCACCCCGGGCTTAATTCTGTGTGGCCTCCGCGTCCTAGCGAGCTTTAGCAAGTTCGGTCTCTCGAACCAACGCTTCGCGCTCCAAAGCCTCACACTTCTTCACCGCTTCTTGGAGCTCCTGTTGGATCTCGCCGACCCGGGCCTTGAGCTTGTTACGGGCGGCTTGCTGCTGGACAACCTTCCCTTCGGCTTCGGTCAAGGCATTTTTCAGGGCCTCGACCTCGGTTGCCGCCCCTACACATATTATGACACTCCTGTCAATATTCACCACTTATTCTTTCTGAATACATAGCAAGTCGTCACTCACCTTGCTTCTCATGGAGCTGAATCTTCAGCTCGCCGAGCTCGTTCTCGGCCCGCTACAACCTCTGCTTCAGTTCAGAGACTTCGGCAGCATGCGAGGTCGCGGCCAACAGCGACGCCTGCTTATTCATAAAATGTCAAATTAGTCTCCTGCAAAGGGTTGATCCTCTGTCCGGCCTTTCTTTCCGAATACCAGACAGTGTCTCAAGGGCTACTGTCAGCACGGGGTTCTCTTTCTACGTGACTTACCTCGAAACCTGTCAATAGGTTGTTGCAGGCCTCGTTTAGTTCGCTCTTGACAGGCTGAACCTTCTCGATCACCGTACCCATAAGGACACAGTGCTCGTACACAATGGAGGCGCCTCTTAGCGCCTCCATCAGGTTATCTTGCGCCCCTGGCTGGACAGGGGCCATCGGTGGAATTGGCGCACCCCCCTCCTTTGAAGGAAGGCAGTCGCCGGATTCCGGGGCCGTATCGGTCCCCGGAATCGTATTTGGCTGAGGGCCGAACCGAATACGTCCCTCTTCGCCAGTCTCCATGGGGATCTGCTCCCCCATGTGTCCGGCAGCGTAGGTCTCGCCTTGCGGCGTCTCCTTGACAGCGTCCTGGGCCCATCCCCGGCTCGGAGTGTTCCTCCGGGACAACACTTCGGTTTCGTCCTTGGCCCCAGGGGAATAAGCGGGCGTCGGCGACATACTGGCCATTTCCGCCGGATCCAACGAACCCCCAGATGAGGACCGCTGGATGCTCCCACGGGCCGGACTGCAATGGCACAGTTAATCATGTTAAAACAATGAAAAGGAGAGGCCGGGTACACTTATGTACGAGAGTCATAGTACTTACGATGCGGCCCAAGGTTTAGTCCAGAGGCGTCGCTCCGGACTGCTGTCAACGTCCCACGCGGTGTTGACCGCAGGGGCGCCCTTCCCCTTCTTGGGCTTTCCCACCTCCAGATTCGTGGAGGCCCCCATCTTCTTCTCCTTAGGGGGAGGGTTCTCCTCCTCCTCCTCCTCCTCCTCCTCCTCCTCCTCCTCCTCTTCCTCGTCGTCGTCCTCGGGGATGGAGGAATGGGCCTCCTCGTCTTCGGATGTCACGTTCGAAGTGCCCTTGCGACGGGGGCCACTTTTGGCCCCCTTGGCCTTCTTCTTGGCCTTCTTCTCTGGCGCCTTATATGGCGCTGGCACCAGCATCTTCGCCAGACATGGGATGACTGGTTCTTCAGGCAGCGGAGCTGGACACTGGATCCGCCTCTCCCTCTCCATCCAATCCTAAAAAAGCAATGATAAACTCAGACATCATCCTCGATACAATTAACTTGGGGATACGTCAAAAATAAGATACCTCGCTGGCGAGGTGTTTACAATCGTGACCACGGTCCAAATCCGTGGCCGGCAGTTTCTTGTTGCCCTTAAAGAGCAACTTCCAGGCATCTTGGGTGGTTTTGAAGAGCCTCACCGGGGTTTGATGCTTCTTCGGATCAAAATCCCATAGAGGGCGACTTCTACGCTGGCATGGGAGAATCCGGCGATCTAGCATCACCTGGATTACATCGACAAGATTGACGTCCTTGGCTATCATGCTCTGGACGCGCGTCTGCAACGCTATCAGCTCATCGGACGAACACCAGCTCAAACTCTTCTCGACCCAAGAGGTGAGTCGCATGGGAGCGCCGGAGCGAATTCGGTGGCTGCGGCCCAGGTGGTGCCGCGGGGGTTCTATGATGTAGAACCACTGTTTTTTCCACTCCTTCACTATATCCACAAACGTGTCTTTCAGCCAGGAAAAGTTGGACATCTTACTCACCATGGCTCCTCCGCACTCTGCATGCTCGCTCCATCACTGCTACGTCTTGAGCTTGCGTTGGTTTTACTCGAAGAGGAGAGGGTGATGCAGCAAAGTGTAGCTTAAGTATTTCCCTTAGTTTTGAGAACCAAGGTATCTATCCAGTAGGAGGCTCCTCAAAAGTCCCACGCAGCTACACAAACAAACTGAGAACTCGCAACCAACGCAATAAAGGGGTTGTCAATCCCTTCACGGCCACTTGCGAAAGTAAGATCTAATAAAGATAGTATGATAAGATAAATATATTTTTGGTATTTTATAATATAGATGCAAAAAAGTAAAGATGCAAATAAAAGTAGATTGGAAACAAATATGATAAGAGATAGACATGGGGGCCATAGGTTTCACTAGTGGCTTCTCTCAAGATAGCATAAGTATTACGGTGGGTGAACAAATTACTATCGAGCAATTGATAGAAAAGCGCATAGTTATGAGATTATCTAGGTATGATCATGTATATAGGCATCACGTCCATAACAAGTAGACCGACTCCTGGCTGCATCTACTACTATTACTCCACACGTCGACCGCTATCCAGCATGCATCTAGAGTATTAAGTTCATAAGAACAGAGTAACGCATTAAGCAAGATGACATGATGTAGAGGGATAAACTCATGCAATATGATATAAACCCCATCTTGTTATCCTCGATGGCAACAATACAATACGTGCCTTGCAACCCTTTACATCATTGGGTAAGGACACCGCAAGATTGAACCCAAAGCTAAGCACTTCTCCCATGGCAAGAAAGATCAATCTAGTAGGCCAAACCAAACTGATAATTCGAAGCGACTTGCAAAGGTAACTTAATCATACATAAAAGAATTCAGAGAAGATTCAAATATTATTCATAGATAAACTTGATCATAAACCCACAATTCATCGGATCTTGACAAACACACCGCAAAAAGAGATAACATTGAATAGATCTCCACAAGAGAGGGGGAGAACATTGTATTGAGATCCAAAAAGAGAGAAGAAGCCACCTAGCTAATAACTATGGACCCGTAGGCCTGTGGTAAACTACTCACAACTCATCGGAGGGCAAGGATGTTGATGTAGAGGCCCTCCGTGCTTGATTCCCCCTCCGGCAGAGTGCCGGCAAAGGCTCCAAGATGGGATCTCGCGGATACAGAAGGTTATGGTGGTGGAAATTTTGTTTCGTGGTGCCCCTGGATGTTTTCAGGGTAAGTAGGTATATATAGGAAGAAGAAGTACGTCGGTGGCCGCCCGAGGGGCCCACGGGACAGGGGGTGCGCCCTCCTATCTCGTGGAGGCTCCGGTTGCTTCTTGACTTGCACTCCAAGTTCTCTTGATCACGTTCGACGAGAAAATCACGTTCCCGGAGGTTTCATTCTGTTTGGACTCCGTTTGATATTCCTTTTCATCGAAATACTGAAATAGGCAAAAAAACAGCAATATGGGCTGGGCCTCCGGTTAATAGGTTAGTCCCAAAAATGATATAAAAGTGGAAAATAAAGCCCAATAAAGCCTAAAAAGTAGACAAAGTAGCATGGAGCAATCAAAAATTATAGATACGTTGGAGACGTATCAGGCATCCCCAAGCTTAATTCCTGCTCGTCCTCGAGTAGGTAAATGATAAAAAGAGAATTTTTATGCGGAGTGATACTTTGGCATAATTTCAATGTAAATCTTCTTAATTGTGGTATGAATATTCAGATCCGAAAGATTCAAGACAAAAGTTCATATTGACATAAAAAAATACTTCAAGTATACTAACTAAGCAATTATGTCTTCTCAAAATAACATGTCCAAAGAAAGTTATCCCTACAAAATCATATAGTCTGGCTATGCCCCATCTTCCCCACATAAAATATTTAAATCATGCACAACCCTGATGACAAGCCAAGCAATTGTTTCATACTTTAACATTTTCAAAACTTTTTCAATCTTCACGCAATACATGAGCGTGAGCCATGGATATAGCACTATATGTGGAATAGAATGGTGGTTGTGGAGAAGACAAAAAAAGGGAAAAGATAGTCTCACATCAGCTAGGTGTATCAACGGGCTATGGAGATGCCCATCAATAGATATCAATGTGAGTGAGTAGGGATTGCCATGCAACGGATGCACTAGAGCTATAAGTATATGAAAGCTCAACAAAAGAAACTAAGTGGGTGTACATCCAACTCGCTTGCTCACGAAGACCTAGGGCATTTGAGGAAGCCCATCATTGGAATATACAAGCCAAGTTCTATAATGAAAAATTCCCACTAGTATATGAAAGTGACAAAATGAGAGACTCTCTATCATGAAGATCTTGGTGCTACTTTGAAGCACAAGTGTGGTAAAAGGATAGTAACATTGCCCCTTCTCTCTTATTCTCTCATTTTTTTCATTTGTTTTCTTTGGGCCTTTTCTCTTTTTTTATGGCCTCTTTTTTTTCTTTCTCTCTTTTTATTTATTTTTCGTCCGGAGTCTCATCCCGACTTGTGGGGGAATCATAGTCTCCATCATCCTTTCCTCACTGGGACAATGCTCTAATAATGATGATCATCACACTTTTATTTACTTAAGAATTACAACTCGATACTTAGAACAAAATATGACTCTATATGAATGCCTCTGGCGGTGTATCGGGATATGCAATGAATCAAGAGTGGCATGTATGAAAGAATTATGAACGGTAGCTTTACCACAAATACGATGTCAACTACATGATCATGCTAGCAATATGACAATGATGGAGCGTGTCATAATAAACGGAACGGTGGAAAGTTGCATGGCAATATATCTCGGCATGGCTATGGAAATGCCATAATAGGTAGGTATGGTGGCTATTTTGAGGAAGATATATGGTGGGTGTATGATACCGGTGAAAAGTGCGCGGTATTAGAGAGGCTAGCCATGGTGGAAGGATGGGAAAAAGTGCGTATAATCCATGGACTCAACATTAGTCATAAAGAACTCATATACTTATTGCAAAAATCTAGAAGTTATCAAAGCAAAGTATTACGCGCATGCTCCTAGGGGGATAGATTGGCAGGAAAAGACCATCGCTCGTCCCCGACCGCCACTCATAAGGAAGACAATCAATAAATAAATCATGCTCCGAGTTCATCACATAACGGTTCACCATACGTGCATGCTACGGGAATCACAATTTCTAACACAAGTATTCTTTAAATTCACAACTACTCAACTAGCATGACTCTAATATTACCATCTTCATATCTCAAAACAATTATCAAGCATCAAACTTTTCTTAGTATTCAACGCACTCAAAAGAAAGTTTCACATATCTTGAATACCAAGTGTATTAATATTTAAGCAAATTACCATGCTATTAACGACTCTCAAAATAATCTAAGTGAAGCATGAGATATCAATAGTTTCTTTAAAACAAATATACCAAAGTGCTCTAAAAGATCTAAGTGACGCACTAGAGCAAAAATTATCACGCTCAAAAGATATAAGTGAAGCACTATGAGCAAAACTATCAAGCTCAAAAGATATAAGTGAAGCACCTAGAGTATTCTATCAAATTCCAATTTATGTATGGCCCTCTCAAAAGGTGTGTACAGAAAGGATGATTATGGTAAACTAAAAAAGCAAAGACTAATATAACACACGACGCTCCAAGCAAAACACTTATCATGTGGTGAATAAAAATATAGCCCCAAGTAAAGTTACCAATGAACGAAGATTTAAAGAGGATGCCTTCCCGGGGCATCCCCAAGCTTAGGCTTTTGGATATTATAGAATATCTTGGGGTGCCATGGGCATCCCCAAGCTTAGGCTCTTGCCACCCTTTATTCCATAGTCCATAAAAGCTTTACCAAAAACTTGAAAACTTCACAACACAAAACTCAATAGAAATCTCGTGAGCTCCGTTAGAGAAAGAAAACAAAAGACTACTTTAAGGTACTGTAATGAACTCATTATTTATTTATATTGGTGTTAAACCTACTGTATTCCAACTTCTTTATGGATTATAAACTATTTTACTAGCCATAGATCCATCAAAATAAGCAAACAACACACGAAAAACAGAATCTGTCAAAAACAGAACAGTCTGTAGTAATCTGTAACTAACGCAAACTTCTAGAACTCCAAACAATCTACCAAAATTAGAAGACCTAGAAAATTTGTTTATTGATCAGCAGCAATTGGAATCACTATTTTATCATGTTCTGGTGATTTTTCACAATTCGGGCACTGAGCGCAAAGTTTCTGGAAATTACAGCAAGGTCAAATAACTATCATCCAAGAAGATCCAATAGGTTTAACTTGGCACAAACACTAATTAAAAGATAAAACCACATATAAACAGAAGGTAGATGGATTATTTATTCCTAAATAGAAACAAAAACAAAAAAACATAAAATAAAATTGGGTTGCCTCCCAACTAGCGCTATCGTTTAACGCCCCTAGCTAGGCATAAAAGCGAGGATAGATCTAACGGGTGCCATCTTTGGCACTAAACTCATAAGTAGCACGCATGATAGATTCAGAAGGTAATTTAACTTTCTTTCTTGGAAATTGCTCCATGCCTTTCTTTAATGGAAATTGGAATCTAATATTCCCTTCCTTCATATCAATAATCGCACCAATCGTTCTAAGGAAAGGTCTACCAAGAATAATAGGACATGAAAGATTGCAATCTATATCCAGAACGATAAAATCTACGGGCACCAAATTTCTATTTGCAACGATAAGAACATCATTGATCCTTCCCATAGGCTTTTTAATGGTGGAATCCGCAAGGTGCAAATTTAAAGAAGAATCATCAAGATCATTGAAACCTAGAATATCACATAAAGTTTTTGGAATCGTGGAAACACAAGCACCCAAATCACACAAAGCAAAACACTCATAATCTTTAATTCTAATCTTTATAGTAGGTTCCCACTCATCATTAAGTTTTCTAGGTATAGAAACTTCCAAATTAAGTTTCTCATCATAAGATTGCATCAAGGCATCAACAATATGCTTGGTAAAAGCTTTATTTTTACTATAAGCATGAGTTGAATTAACAACGGCTTGTAACAAGGAAATACAACCTTTTAAAGAGCAATTATCATAATTAAATTCCTTGAAGTCCGAGATAGTGGGTTCAACATTATTAGAAGTTGAGGATTCTCCAATCTCACTTTTACCAAATTTATCATTAAGATCTAAAGATTCCGAATTCTTGGGACGCCTTCTAGGCAAAGTTGATTCATCATCAGTCCCATAATCATCAAAGTTCATATTGCAAAACATAGATCTAATTGGAGATGCATCGATAACTTTAATATCCTCATCATTATTTTCACGGAAACTAGACGAACACGCTTTTATAAAGCTTTCTTTCTTAGCACGCAATCTAGCGGTTCTTTCCTTGCACTCGTCAATGGAAATTGTCATTGCTTTGAGAGACTCATTGATATCATGCTTAGGAGAAGAAGATCCAAGTTTAAGAGAATTAACATCAAGCGAAATTCTATCAACGTTCCTAGCCAAATCATCAACTTTGAGCAATTTTTCTTCAAGCATAGCATTAAAATTCTTTTGAGAGATCATAAATTCTTTCACGATATTCTCAAAATCAGAGGGCATCTTATTAAAATTACCATAAGAATTATTGTAGGAATTTCCATAATTATTAGAGGGATTACTAGGGAACGGTCTAGCATTAAAATTTCCTCTATAAGCATTGTTTCCAAAACTATTCCTACCAACAAAATTCACATCCATAGATTCATTATTATTCTCAATCAAGGAAGACAAAGGCATATCATTGGGATCAAGAGGAGTATTTTTAGTAGCAAGCATCTTCGTAAGTTCATCCATCTTTCCACTCAAAACATTGATTTCTTCTATAGCATGCACTTTTTTACTAGAAAATCTTTCTGTGTGCCATTGAGAATAATTAGCCATAATATTATCAAGTAACTATGTAGCATCTCCTAACGTGATTTCCATAAAGGTGCCTCCCGCGTAATCTAAGAGATTTCTAGAAGCAAAGTTCAAACCGCATAATATTTTTGTATGATCATCCATAAGTTCAAACCATGAGTAGGGCAATTCTGAAGCATCAATTTCATTCTTTCCCAAGATTGGGCAACATGCTCATGATCAAGTTGTTTAAAATTCATAATATCGTTCCTAAGAGTGATGATCTTAGCGGGAGTAAAATACTTAGAGATAAAAGCATCTTTGCACTTGTTCCAAGAATCAATACTATTTTTAGGCAAAGACGAAAACCAAACTTTAGCACGATCTCTAAGTGAAACGGAAATAACTTCAGTTTGACAACATTCTTATCCGTACCTTTCTTCTTTTGCATATCACACAAATCAACAAAGTTGTTTAGATGAGTAGCGGCATCTTCGCTAGGAAGGCCGGCGAATTGATCTTTCATAACAAGATTCAGCAAAGCGGTATTGATTTCACAAGACTCATCATTATTAAGAGGAGCAATCGGAGTACTAAGGAAATCATTATTATTCGTATTCGAGAAGTCACACAATTTGGTATTATCTTGCGCCATGGCAACAAGTAATCCAACACACAAGCAAACAGAAAAACGACGAGCAAAAAGAGAGGAGGAGACTGGGAAAGAGAGGGCAAATAAAACGGCAAGGGTGAAGTGGGGGAGAGGAAAACGAGAGGCAAATGGCAAATAATGTAAATGCGAGGGAGATAGGTTTGTGATGGGTACTTGGTATGTCTTGACTTGAGCGAAGACCTCCCCGGCAATGGCGCCAGAAATCCTTCTTGCTACGTCTTGAGCTTATGCTGGTTTTCCTCAAGAGGAGAGGGTGATGCAGCAAAGTGTATCGTAAGTATTTCCTCAGTTTTGAGAACCAAGGTATCAATCCAAGAGGAGGCTCCTCAAAAGTCCCACGCACCTACATAAACAAACCGACAACTCGCAACCAACGCAATAAAGGGGTTGTCAATCCCTTGACGGCCACTTCATAAAGTGAGATCTAATAAAGATAGTATGATAAGATAAATATATTTTTGGTATTTTATAATATAGATGCAAAAAGTAAAGATGCAAATAAAAGTAGATTGGAAACAAATATGATAAGAGATAGACCCGGGGGCCATAGGTTTCACTAGTGGCTTCTCTCAAGATAGCATAAGTATTACGTTGGGTGAACAAATTACTGTGGAGCAATTGATAGAAAAGCGCATAGTTATGAGATTATCTAGGCATGATCATGTATATAGGCATCACGTCCATAACAAGTAGACCGACTCTGCATGCATCTACTACTATTACTCCACACATCGACCGCTATCCAGCATGCATCTAGAGTACTAAGTTCATAAGAACAGAGTAACGCATTAAGCAAGATGACATGATGTAGAGGGATAAACTCATGCAATATGATATAAACCCCATCTTGTTATCCTCGATGGCAAAAATACAATACGTGCCTTGCAACCCTTTCTGTCACTGGGTAAGGACACCGCAAGATTGAACCCAAAGCTAAGCACTTCTCCCATGGCAAGAAAGATCAATCTAGTAGGCCAAACCAAACTGATAATTCGAAGAGACTTGCAAAGATAACTTAATCATACATAAAATAATTCAGAGAAGATTCAAATATTATTCATAGATAAACTTGATCATAAACCCACAATTCATCGGATCTCGACAAACACACCGCAAAAAAGAGATTACATCAAATAGATCTCCACAAGAGAGGGGAGAACATTGTGTTGAGATCCAAAAGAGAGAAGAAGCCATCTAGCTAATAACTATGGACCCGTGAGGGTCTGTGGTAAACTACTCACAACTCATCGGAGGGGCAAGGATGTTGATGTAGAGGCCCTCCGTGCTTGATTCCCTCCCAAAGGCCGGGCCAAGGCTCCAAGATGAGATCTCACGGATACAGAAGGTTACGGTGGTGGAAATTGTGTTTCGTGGTGCCCCTGGATGTTTCCGGGGTATGTAGGTATATATAGGAATAAGAAATACGTCGGTGGCCGCCCGAGGGGCCCATGAGACAGGGGGCGCGCCCTCCTATCTCGTGGAGGCTCCGGTTGCTCACTACTAGGAAAAGGCTTACTAATGGCGCACTGGTTTTGCCTACTAATGGCGCATTACCAGTGCGCCATTAGTAGCACGCCACTAGTATTTCTTACTAATGGCGCACCACTGGTGCGCCATTAGTATCTCAGAGTATAAAGGCGCACTAATGCCAGAAGTGCGCCATTAGTAACAATTTTTTTAATTTTTTTTCTTAATCTCAGGTCACTATTTCACCTATGAGATATCCAACACATATATATACAACAAGCGCTACTAGGAAAAGGCCTACTAATGGCGCACTGGTTTTGCCTACTAATGGCGCATTACCAGTGCGCCATTAGTAGCACGCCACTAGTATTTCTTATTAATGGCGCACCACTGCTACGCCATTAGTATCTGCTATACTAATGACACCAAGCAGTGCGCCATTAGTTTTTCCCACAGTGCGCCACTAGTGTCTTCTATACTAATGGCGCACCACGTTGTAGTGCGCCATTAGTAACAATTTTTTTAATTTTTTTTTCTTAATCTCAGGTCACTATTTCACCTGTGAGATATCCAACACATATATATACAACAAGCATCCATATAACAATCATAGCCAACACACAAGTTCCATCATATATACATACATAGCCAACACACAAGTTCCATCATATATACATACATAGCCAACACATAGTTCCATCGTTACATATTACAAAAGTTTCACATTGTTCATCCAACACCGTTATCCATCAATTCACAAAAGTTTCACATTGATACAAAATAAAAACACAAATGGAAAAGAAGCACTCCATCCATGCAAGCTTCCGTGAATTAAATCAAATCTGCAAAATGATAAACAAGAAGTTAGAAGAAGAAAAAGAAGAAGACTAGAAGAATACTAGAAGAAGAAGAACGCTATAAGAAGAATAAGAAGAATTTTGGAAAAGAAGAAGAATAAGAAGAAGACTATAAGCTTATTATGTAAACTTGATCATTTTGTGCTAACATAAGTTATTTTGGAGCTAACCTATAGGAAACTAAGCATATAAGCTCTAAGTTAGTATATTAGAGCCAACTTAGGTAAAATGAAGCTAACCTATGTCATTTTGGAAAATAAGAAGAATAAGAAAAAGACTATAATCTTATTATGTAAACTTGATCATTTTGTGCTAACATAAGTTATTTTGGAGCTAACCTATAGGAAACTAAGCATATAAGCTCTAAGTTAGCATATTAGAGCCAACTTAGGTAAAAATGAAGCTAACCTATAGGAAACTAAGCATATTAGAGATAACATAGGTAACTAAGTATATATATATCATTTTGGATAACTAACCTATAGGAGATCTGACATACCTGACAAAGTTCAGTTCTCATGCATTGTTCTTCTCCTTCTCCTTTTCCTTCCTCAGCCTGATGTGCCAAGAGCAGTGAGGCGGTGGAGGCAGTGGAGGCAGTGGGATGTAGTCTTCTACCACAATTGGCGTGGTCATGTCGCCCAGCTGTGGGATCGCCGGCACCACCACCATCGCGAGGCCATCTTCGTGCACGACCATCACTAGGTCATCCTCACCACCTCCATCTCTTGCCCATGGTCAGCCACCACCATCTCTTGCCCATGGTCAGCCACCACCATCTCTTGCCCTTGGTCACCACCACCGGTAGCTAGGTCATCCTCACCGATGCCCATCGTCATCCCCGCAGCTCCTCAACCCCATTCTGCTCCTCTTCTCCCGCACTCCAGTCCAGATCATCCTTCTTGTTGTCTATGCTGCTGCTTGAATCATTTCTTTGCTTTCTGACCAAAATCGCTGCCGCTTTAAGCTCTGACCCGAATCGCCTTTGCCAGAATCGATCTTTGCCGATGTCACTTCTTTGCTCCCATTACCTGTCCAAAATGCAACAATGACCGTTAACAATCGATGTGAGACAAAGCCAAATGTAGAGGAATAAGAAGAGGCAGAGCGCATCGGCATCATCATCGCTGGCCAGAAGCGCATGCATACATAGTCGCGTTGAACACCTTCACGATGAGCATGGTGGCGCTGTCGTCGTCAGACCAAGAGAAGGAAGTACCCCAGCCGCAGGTCGTAGGCATGGTAGAACTTCTCCCACCCACGAGACAAGTACATGTGGCCCTCCTTGATCACCAACTCCACATTTCACTGCCTGCGAAATCCGCTGCTGGCCTGTCGCAACTTCACATTATTTGGCGGATCTTCACCCATCGGCATGTTCATAAAACTGTCGGCAGCCTCTGTAGTTTGGGACAATGAGTGATGTAGCAAACAACAGATATCATAATGAGATGGGTGAAGGGAGATCTCTCGCTTTATATACTGCGTCATGGATGATCTGAAGTCTCAAGTATGATAGTGAAGAACTCTAAGCATCCAACTCAGATCATGTGTCGCAGAGCGGCGGTGGCTGCTTCCGCCATCTCCGATAAGCAGCGAAGAGACCAATTAGTACCCTTACAACAGATCATAAAACATGCATGATAACAGGCATTAGTCGCAAGTACTTATATGGCCTATTTTTAGCAAAGTCATGCTAAAATTCACGGAAAAATTCAGCATTACCTTTGCTGAAAATAGGACATATGGAGTACCCGAATTTGCCGGACCGGAAGTTAATCGACATTCCGGCATTTTTTGTCTATGGATCATGATCTATAGAACATTTTAGTCCATGTCATTTTCTGAAACATATTTTTGCCATGGCAATTTTGAAGGCCGACAGGGACCAGAAGCTAACAAAGGCAATGCATGTGTCGAATTAAGCCAGTTATCATTATACAGTTAAATAACCATGTCCTCGGAGCTCTTCCTTCAACTCAAATATAACTTCAGTTATTCACCACTCATCAGAATGGAACACATTGAACATCAATTTTGTCCAACTAGTCAGTGACAAAATGCCTTATTTGAGCTGAGGAGAGATTCAATATGACCACCTTGTCCTTGGTCGAGAACAAATATCTGATCTTGCAGGAGAATGTAGCTCTGATGTCTCACAACAGTAAAAGAGCTGGTAAAGAGAAAACAAACTCATTCAATTCTATGGAATTACATGGAAACAAAGATAAGCTACTAAGACTCAATGGATTGGACATGGTTTAGAAAGGAGCAGCAATCTGCCTTTTCATACAGCCTAGATAACCAGATAGTACCATAATATCATGTCAAACAACAATATTATTCCTTGGACACAAACTTGTGATAAAAGATTATAATATGGGAACAGATGCTTTCAAAGAATCGTAATGTTGTTGAATAACGAGAAAACATTCATGCTGTTTATAATTGGAACCACATGAACTTGTTAGATGACTACAAAGAAACCATCCACAAAAAGATCTCTTGATGTGCAAATAAACAGTAGTGTTTTCAAAATGTCAATTAACTTGTATGAGAACCCAAAGTGTCAGACTTCAGAGACCCCACTGAAAATCCAGTTCCAATTTTAAACTGCTGTTGTAAGAGATGAGAATAAAATGCTTCAAGATGAACTAGTCTTGAATAACCCTGAAAGTTAACCCTTGCAACAACCCCTGAATTGTCTTTTAACATGTTGAAAGCCCAAGACAGCTGGTACATATTATCACAACCCAGAAGATGCTAATTGCCAAGGTCTGATATTATCACAAGCCAGAAGATGGCAAGTGCACAAAATGTTTAAGCAATGACTAGGACATAAGAATGTTAAAAGTCATAGCAAGAAGACAAATTCGGATGCAACATACAGCCTCATTTTTACCAACACGACTTCCAAAAAATATGAACACAAACATGATTGTCTACGCTGGACTGAATTTATCAGAATAACGTATCTTGCTGGCTTACAATTCTGTACAACCTATAGCTCAACGAAAAGGACCAAAGGATATAACTCAATTCCGTATACGATTGCGACGATTTCCCAGTTCTCTCAATAAACAAAATATCAACTGTCATATCCCCCAAAACTTAAAACCCGAGCAATGACATTGGGCTCAACAGTACCTAACTTATGTTTAGCAAACCAGCCTCTGACTATTACTAGTACATCAAGGCAATAACCGCAAGCCTAAGGACTACACATCAACATTTCAAAGGCGTATATCGCATAATCCAATCACGCACGGATCAAATAACCACATCAGATGGTACTCAATTCCATATTCAGGGGGGGACGGGGCGGCGGCGGCGAGCTCCTGCTCCTAACCCTAGGTCGCCGCCCCGTGGGGGCATGGGGATGAGCGGGGGAGAGAGGAAGGGAGGGACAGAGACTAACTGGTCGCCGATGAGCAGCAATCATGCTGGGAGGCTCAAGGCCATTGCCGAGGAGCGCATCCGACGAGGCTAGCCGCCGTCCATCCGTCCGTCGAGGAGCCCGTCCGTCGAGGAGTGCGGGGAGGCTCGCGCCGCCGTCCATCCGAGGTCGCGGGCTCGAGGGGGAGGAAGGGGAGAGGGAGGCGGCGGGGGCGCGTGGGCGGCTGCGGTGCAGTGGGTCGGGGCAACGGCGGCGGCGCCGCGGTGGATCGAGGGAGAGGGAACTGACGAGGGGGAGAGGGAAGGGGGGATCGGGCGAAGGGGTATCCAGATAGACACTATAGCAATGGCGCACCACTTTGTGGTGCGCCATTAATAGTTTTTTTATTATATCAATGGAGCACAGGTTATATTGCACCTAACCCAATCCACATCGTAACCCGCCCACTAGCCCGATTGGTCAAGATGCAAAGACACACACCAGGAGGTCCTGGGTTCGATTCCCAGGCTCCGCAATATTTTTTTGCATTTTAAATGTTGTTTATATTTATTTGTGTTTAAATATGTTCAAACTTGTTTAAATCATAACAGTAATAATTTTTTATAAAAACAGTAATAATTTTTTAAAAATATGTTCAAATTTGTTACTTGAAAATATCATCGGCAGCGGCGGTGGAGCGGGGGAGGGTGCAGGGGGTGCCCATTGGAGGCGGTGGAGCGGGGGAGGGTGCGGGGGGCCGGGTGCTCGTCAGCGGCAGTGGAGTGGGGGAGGGTTGCGGTGGGTCGTCGGCGGGGTTGGATCTAGCTGGGGAGGGTGCGGGTGGGATCGAGATGGAGGGGGATCGAGATCGAGATGGAGGGGGAATCAAGATCGACCATGTCTGTCCTCTTTGATTATATCTCCGTCCGTCCTCTGTTGGCCTCGGTCATTGTACGTCTTCATAATAAAGGTTTTGTGCTCTACCACCCAAGGATCAACCACGTCTATGTGTTGTAGCGCGACTAGGTTTGCTCTTTCAAAGTCGTGAAGTCGACCCTCGAAGTCGACATGCATTTCGCAATGACCCTCACGGTGACCCCATCCAATGAGCCTGCCGAGGTGCATATTAACGGCAGACCAACGGGGTTCTCGATGCCTAGATAATTCGTGCAGTAGGAGATGCACTCTTCGGTCAGAAAGCGACAGTCTACCTCGTGAATTTTTTTTAATATCATCAAATTTGTTTTTTTATTTTTAATTGAAAATATCATCAAATTTGTTATTTGAAGATATCATCAAATTTCTTATTTGAAAATATCATCAAATTTGTTATTTAAAAATATCTTCAAAAAGTGGGGGAGGGTGCGGGTGTTGGCGGCGGCGGTGGAGCGGGCCGGGGGAGGGTGCGGGTGTCGATGGCGGCGGTGGAGTGGGGAGGTGCGGTGGGTCGTCGGCGTCGGTGGAGCGGGAGGGTGCGGTGGTTCGTCGGCGGTGGAGCGGGGAGGTGCGGGGGTCGTCGGCGGCGGTGGAGCGGGGGGAGGATGCGGGGGGTGCTTGGCGGTGAGGGGGATCTGGCGAGGGGGATTTCTATCGAGAGGGAGGGGGATCGAGATCAAGTGCCATTAGTAGTTTTGCAAAAATAAAAACATATACAGATAAGATTTCCTAGACTGGTGCGCCATTACTAGTTAGAATTAGTAATGGCGCACTACCAGGAGTGCGCCATTAGTATGTATGTAAAAATGAAAAATAATTATCACTAGTGGCGCACCATTTGTCCAGTGCGCCATTAGTGTTCTTCCACACTAATGGCGCATCACAAACCGTGCGCCATTAGTATATAGTAGTGGCGCACTGCGTCCCTGGTGCGCCATTAGTGTCAATCCTATCTATAGCCCTTTTCCTAGTAGTGGCTTCTTGACTTGCACTCCAAGTTCTCTGGATCACGTTCGGCGAGAAAATCACGTTCCCGAAGGTTTCCTTCCGTTTGGACTCCGTTTGATATTCATTTTCTTCGAAATACTGAAATAGGCAAAAAAAACAGCAATATGGGCTGGGCCTCTGGTTAATAGGTTAGTCCCAAAAATGATATAAAGGTGGAAAATAAAGCCCAATAAAGCCTAAAATAGTAGATAAAGTAGCATGGAGCAATCAAAAATTCTAGATACGTTGGAGACGTATCAACCACCTTCGGCTCCACGTTGAAGACTTTGAGCCACAACCCGAAGTGGGGTTGGATTCGGAGGAAGGCCTCACACACGATAATAAATGCCGAGATGTTAAGGAAGGAGTTCGGGGATAGATCATGGAAATCTACCCTGTAATAATACATCAGCCCGCGTACGAAATGGTGGAGTGGGAACCCTAGCCCGCAGAAGAAATGAGGGATGAATACCACCCTCTCGTTGGGCTTTGGCGTGGGGACGACTTGTCCCATGGCCGGCAGACGGTGGGCGATATCCTTTGCCAGGTATCCGGCCGCCCGAAGCTCAGTAATGTCCTCCTCCCTGACGGAGGAGACTATCCACTTGCCCTGACCTCCGGATCCGGACATGGTTGAATTCTAGCTCGAGTGGAAAGGAGATGAGAACTTGGGCGCTGGAGCTCGAGATTGGAAGGGCGAGGATAGAGAGAAGGCGTGGGAGAGGAAGAGGGAATCCTTATCCCCTTATAAAGGCAGTAAATATTGAACGCTTCCCCACTCGCCTTAGAATTCGCCTACTCCCAAGGGCTGTATAAACGGCACGGTTGGGTTACCCATGCCCGCATTGATGAAAATCCAGTGATAAGGGAACACGATCTCCGCTTTGACAAGACATGCCAAAGGCAACCACGTCTCGGGATGTGGGGCGGCAGACACAACAATGGTTCGTTATTATGACCGGTCGACCGTGATGTCGTGCTGCGAAAACATTTGTCAGTGAATTGAATTCGTGTAAAACTATATTTTCTCTGTGGTTGTGTGTGGGGTATGTAACAGGTCTGGATACTATCATCGCGTCCGAAGACTATCTTGGAGTTCGGAAAGAAGGGAACCCGCCTTGCAATGCCGAAGACAATCTGCGCGTCGGACTCCTCGTCATTGAAGCACGGTTCAGGGGCTACTGAGGGAATCCTACACTAAGGGGTCCTGGGCGACCGGCCTGTTATTCATGGGCCGGATTGATGGGCTGTGAATACATGAAGGCCGAAGACCGTACCCGTGTCCGGATTGGACTCTCCTTGGCGTGGAAGGCAAGCTTCACGATCAACTATGAAGATTCCTTCTTATGTAACCGACTCTATGTAACCCTGGATCCCCCCCGGTGTCTATATAAACCGGAGGGTGTAGTCCAGAAAGGATAGACTCATTACCATAGTCATACAGGTTAGACTTCTATGGTTTAGCCACTATGATCTTATAACGCCCTCGATGCGGCTATATCTCCCACGTGTCGAAGCACGACTTAGAGGCATAACCGCATTGAAAACAATGTCGCAAGTGAGGTAATCTTCACACAACCCATGTAATACATAAGGAAAAGAGATACATAGTTGGATTACAGTCGCCACTTCACACAATACATAAATAAACATCCATCATCCAGATTACACTCAAGGTCCGACTACGGAACCAAAATAAAAGAAGACTACCCCAAATCCTACACAGATCCCCGGCCGTCCCAACAGGGCTCCACTACTGATCATCAGGAAAAGACACATAGTAACGACCACGTTCCTTGTCGAACTCCCACTTGAGCTCGGTTGCATCACCTGCACTGGCATCGTCGGCACCTGCAACTGTTTTGGTAGAATCTGTGAGTCACGGGACTCAAAGCAATCTCACACCCGCGAGATCAAGACTATTTGAGCTTATAGGAAGGACAGAGTTGTGAGGTGGAGCTGCAGCAAGCGACTAGCATATATGGTGGCTACATTCGCAAAAAGAGCGAGAAGAGAAGCAAGGCACGGTCGTGAAGCTAGTAGCGATCAAGAAGTGATCCTGAAACTACTTACGTCAAACATAACTCCAACACCGTGTTCACTTCCCGGACTCACGAGAAGAGACCATCACGGTCACACACGCCGTTGATGTGTTTTAAACAAGGTCAACTTCGGTTTTCTACAACCGACATTAACAAATTCCCATCTGCCTCATAACCGCAGCACGGATTTCGAAAGATAATACCCTGCAGGGGTGTCCCAACTTAGCCCATTATAAGCTCTCACGGTCAACGAAGGATATTCCTTCTACCGGGAAGGCCCGATCAGTCTCGGAATCCCGGACTACAAGACATTTCAACAATGGTAAAACAAGACCAGCAAAGCCACCCGACTGTGCCGACAATAGGAGCTGCACATATCTCGTTCTCAGGACACACCAGATGAGACAGGCTACGAGTAAAACCAGGCTTCGATTTTCCCGAGGTGGCCCCGCAGGCGGCTCGGTTCGGGCCAACACTCGGAGGAGCACTGGCCCGAGGGGGCTAAAATAAAGATGACCCTCGGGCTCGCGAAAACCCAAGGGAAAAATATGGTGGTAGGTGGTCAAATGGTAAAATCAATGTTGGGCCTTGCTGGAGGAGTTTTATTCAAAGCGAACTGTCAAGGGGGTCCCATAAATCACCCAACCGTGTAAGGAACGCAAAATCAAGGAACATAACACCGGTATGACGGAAACTAGGGCGGCAAGAGTGGAACAAAACACCAGGCATAAGGCCGAAGTCTTCCACCCTTTACCATGTATATAGGTGCATTAATTAAATAAGAGATATTGTGATATCCCAAAATATCCATGTTCCAACAAGGAACAAACTTCATCTTCACCTGCAACTAGCAACGCTATAAGAGGGGCTGAGCAAAAGCGGTAACATAGCCAAACAACGGTTTGCTAGGAAAAGATGGTTAGAGGTTTGACATGGCAATATGGGTGGCATGATATAGCAAGTGGTAGGTAACGTAGCATAGGCATAGCAAAAGAGCGAGCATCTAGCAAGCAAAGATAGAAGTGATTTCGAGGGTATGGTCATCTTGCTCGCAAGGTTCTCGTGAGTTGTCGAAAGCTTGATCCTCGTAAGCGTTCTCAACAGGTTCCTCGTTCACGTACTCGTCTCCCGGCTCTACCCAAAGCAAGAACACAAACATTGGAACCACAATAAATCACGGTGCAATGCACAAGCAACATGATGCAAAACATGGCATGATATGCGAGATGTGAGATGCAATGCATATGCGTGCTCCGGAAGGAAAATTATGAACAAGGCATCAACTTGGCAAACCAAGTATGCCGCTGAAAGGTGAGATGATTTCGTTGAAATCGATATAAAGATCACCAGAATCGGATGCACGGTTTGCAAATGGCAAGCAAAACAAGAATGGCACAAATCTGCCATTAACAAGTATGATGCCACATAGTTGATCTACTCAAGATGCTTGAGAAAATATGAACACTGATCTACGGCTAATTCACACCATAACAGGTCCAAACAAGCATGGCAAAAGTGCAAAATATATCAGCTTCACAGACTTGGTGAAAATACTAACATGCCAGAAATTAACATCAGGAAGGCATGTTTAGAGCAAGCAAACAACCTGCTACAGGAACAAGACATAGAAAACTATTGCATTGCATAAATCTACTCAAGGCAATAAACAAAAGTCCCTTACTGACCAAGAGCCAAAAGGGATCAGAAAATGTAATAGCACCCATGTCAATATAGCAAGTTCGTTAACAGATTCCGGAAACAGAGCATGGCATTAACAAAATTATGAAGGCATCTTCACGAGCTCGATGCACTCACTACAGAGCATTTCATGATAAACTAAGCATACATCCATCTAGAAAACATGGCATAGAAGCTATAAATGGCAAGAACAACATCATAGCATACACGGATCAACTACAACAACTTTGGCAAAATTGAATAACACGTAAACAACCTGCCAGGAAACATTTTATAGGAAAAGTAGAGCTCGATTGACTCAAGCTATGGCACTCCATAATTGCAAACAAGGGCATGGATGGATATAGAATAACCATATGTCCAAAACATCTTTACTTAAGTATCTCAAAATATGCATGGATCTCTCTGTAGCATCAAGTTTACATGGCATAAAAATAACAGCAGAACAGGGACTGAAATCAGCAACATCAGGAAGCCTAGTTTGCATGCTTGTGCTAGTCACCACAGAGATCACAAAAATACATGACATACACCCCTGTAAATATGGCATGGCATAGTTCAAAACACATGCAGAGCTCAAGTTCATAGGGTGCACACATCAATCATGGCAAAAATGACAAAAGTGCATGTTCTGATAAGAATCTGAAACTAACATCACATAGCCCTCTGCTAACAGCATTTCGGGCATCAAGATGAGCTCAAATGTAACTTATGCAATGATATGAAATGATGTACTTGTCGAGACGAACAATTCGGTATGCTAAACACCCAAAACGGAACCACGAGTATAGAGTTATGGTGCGATGAAACTGCAACAAATAATCTGCAGAATAAATAACTTAATGGATTTCGGGGGTCAACCGGAGGGATCTAGGGTTCGTCGCCCGAACCGAGGCGGGCGGATGGCTCGCGGAGAGGCGCCGGAGAGGAGGACGGAGGGCCGGGAGGCACGGGCGACGGATCCGCCGCGCTTGCCGGATCCGGCCGGGCCGGTCGAGGGAGGCGGCGAGGCGCGATAGCACAGGAGGCGGGTCGAAAGCGCGGCGGAAGCGACGGCCGGCGAGCGGACGGCCGCGCGGCGGGGGCCGAGTGGGTGGCAGCGGAGCGGGCGCCGGGAAGCGGAGGCGCTGGTTGGGAGGGCTGGCCGGGCTCATGGGTTCGGCCGGGCGGCGATGGGCGCTGCCCGCCACGTGGCGGCGCGCGATTGGTCCGGGAGGCGGGCGGATTCTGCCCGCCGGACGTGTCAACCGGGCGGCGAGAGGAGCGGGGCTAGGGTTAGGGGTGGAGTTGATCCGGAATTTCGGGGGAGGAGGTGTTTTTATAGGTAGAGGGAGCTAGGAGGCTCCAAATGAGGTGCGGTTTTCGCCCACACGATCGTGATCGAATGGAGATGGACATGGAAGTGACTTAGATGGGTTATTGGGATTTTTTGAAGGGGTGTTGGTCTGCAACCAAAAAGAGGCCTTTGCGGTTACCCGGTTAACCGTTGGAGTATCAAACGACCTCCAAATGGCACGAAACTTGACAGGTGGTCTACCGGTGGTGTACCAAGGCCACTTGGCAAGCCTCGGTCCATTCCGAGAACGTTTAACACCCGCTCACGAAAAGAGACAAGAGGGGTGCGTCGGTGCATGTAGGAGTGTCGGATTGCAAAACGGACAACGGGGAAGATGCTCAGATGCATGAGACAAACACGTATGCAAATGAGATGCACATGATGACATGATATGAGATGCATGACATGAACAAAATGCAAAACGAAAGACAAAAACCCAACCACGGAGGGAATACCATAGCACACAAAAAAATGGCAAGAGTTGGAGTTACAAATATGGAAAGTTACATCCGTGGTGTTACAACACTCCACCACTACAAGAGGATCTCGTCCCGAGATCTAGGACTGAAAGAACTCCGGATATGCGGAACGGAGGTGATCCTCGCGCTCCCAGGTGGCTTCTCGGTCGGAATGGTGTGACCACTTCACTTTCAGTAATTTGATTGACTTGTTGCGAGTCTTGCGCTCGGTTTCTTCAAGAATAGCAACGGGATGCTCATGATAAGAGAGATCTTCTTGGAGGTCAATTTCTTCGAAGTGGATAGTGCGTTCAGGAGTCTTGAAGCACTTATGGCTGTGACACGTGAAACACATCGTGCACGTTCGCGAAGTTGGACGGAAGCTCAAGTTGATAGGCAAGATCGCCTCTTTTGCCAATGATCTTGAAAGGACCCACGTATCTAGGGGCAAGCTTCCCTTTGATACCGGGCGGCAGTGCCTTTCATTGGAGAGACGCGGAGGTAGACATGGTCTCCGATTTCAAAAGCCAAATCACGGTGCTTGTCATCATAATAGCTCTTCCGGCGCGATTATGCTGCCTTGAGATTCTCACGAATGACTTTGCACATTTCTTCGCTTCGTGATCAAGTCGTTGCCAAGAAGTTGGCGTTCACCATCTCGCACCAATTTAGAGGAGTACGACACTTTCTGCCATAGAGAATTTCGAATGGGGCCTTGCCCAAACTCGCTTGGAAGCTGTTGTTGTAGGAGAACTCGGCATATGGAAGACAATCTTCCCACTTCATACCGAAGGAAATGACACAAGCCCTGAGCATGTCTTCGAGGATTTGATTGACTCGCTCGACTTGGCCACTTGTTTGAGGATGGAAAGTTGTGCTGAAACGAATGTTGGTGCCCATGGCCTTCTGAAAGGAGTCCCAGAACTTAGAAGTGAAAATGCTTCCACGGTCTGAAGAGATCAATTGTGGAATGCCGTGCAAGGAGACAATCCTGGAGGTGTAAAGCTCTGCCAATTGAGCTGCTGTGATAGAATCTTTGATAGGAAGAAAATGAGCCACTTTAGTAAGCTTGTCAA
The DNA here is from genome assembly GCA_021605145.1 of Aegilops bicornis. Lineage (NCBI taxonomy): Eukaryota > Viridiplantae > Streptophyta > Magnoliopsida > Poales > Poaceae > Aegilops > Aegilops bicornis. The sequence continues at coordinate 776,367,874 of CM038671.1, read as the reverse complement.
TGACAACGAAGATAGCATCATTTCCACGCTTGGACTTAGGAAATCCAGTCATGAAGTCCATCTCGATATGATCAAACTTCCATTCTGGAATAGCAAGAGGTTGGAGGAGACCAGCTGGTCTTTGGTGTTCTGCTTTCACCCTTCTGCAGACATCACATTCATTCACGAATTGAGCAATTTCTCGCTTCATTCGAGTCCACCAATACGACTGCTTGAGGTCATGGTCCATCTTCGTACTTCCAGGATGAATGTATAGAAGAGAATTGTGCGCCTCGTTCATAATGACTTTACGTAGATCACCCTTTGGAACCACAATCCGGTCCTCAAAGAAAAGAGTATCTTTGTCATCAATGTGGAAGCACTTGTATTTGGAAATGCCCTTGTCGATACGTTTCACCTTTTTCACCATGGTATCCAGGAGTTGTGCCTCATGAATTTGGTCTTCCAAGGTAGGAGAGACTATGAGGTTGGCAAGAAAGCCTTAAGGAACAACTTGAAGGTTCAGCTTGCGGAAAGCTTCACAGAGATCCGGTTGGAAGGGCTTGAGAATTAAACTGTTGCAGTAAGCCTTCCTGCTCAAAGAATCTGCAATCACATTGGCCTTGCCCGGAGTATATTCAATACTTGGGTTGTACTCTTGAATCATTTCGACCCATCGAGTTTGCCTGAGGTTGAGGTTGGGTTGAATGAAGATATACTTGAGACTCTTGTGATCGGTGAATATGTCCACTTTCCTTCCCAACAAGAGATGTCTCCATGTTATTAATGCATGGACAACTGCCGCCAACTCAAGGTCGTGAGTGGGGTAGTTCTTTTCGTTGGGCTTCAACTGACGAGAGGTATAGGCCACAACTTTCTTCTCTTGCATTATCACAGCACCGAGACCTTGAAGAGAAGCATCACGTAAAACTTCAATGGCTTGGATTCATCAGGAGGAGTTAAGACAGAGCTGTGACGAGTTTCTCTTTGAGAGTGTTGAAAGAAACGTCACACTCGGGAGACCGGACATACTTCACATGCTTCGGAGGAGGTTGGAAAGAGGCTTTGCAATCTTGGAGAAATTATCAACGAATCTTCGCAATAGCTTGCAAGTCCAAGAAAATCGCTAAGCTGCTTGACATTCCGAGGAGGTTCCCAATTCACAACCGCAGACACCTTCTCGGGATTAACAGCGATGCCCTTGGCGGAGATGATGTGACCAAGATAAAGCACTTCATCAAGCCAAAATTCACATTTGGAAAACTTCAGATAGAATTGATGCTCTCGAGCTTGTCGAGCACCAATCGCAAATGTTTGGCATGATCCTTCTTATCCTTGGAGAAGACCAAAATATCATCGAGATAGACCAAGATGAATTCATTGGTGTAGGGGTTGAAGATGAAGTTCATCATTCGAGAGAATGTTGGAGGAGCATTGACAAGGCCGAAAGACATGACAGTATATTCATAAGAACCAAAGCTTGTTCTGAATGCTGTCTTGGGAATATCTTGTTCACGAATGCGAATTTGATGATAACCCATATGAAGGTCAAGCTTGGAGAACACTTTAGCACCTTTGAGTTGCTCGAAAAGCTCATTGATGTTGGGAAGTGGATACTTGTTCTTGATTGTCTTCTTATTCAATGGACGGTAATCGACGCACAGTCGGTCCGTGCCATCCTTCTTCTGGACAAAAAGAACTCCACAACCCCATGGAGATGAACTCGGTCTGATCAAACCCAGACGCTCTTGTTCATCGAGCTATTTCTTCAATTCCTTCAGCTCATTAGGTCCAAGCTTGTATGGACGCTTGCAAACGGGTTCAGTGCCAGGCTCAAGATCGATAACGAATTCGACTGGCCGGTGAGGAGGCATACCCGGAGCTCTTCCGGAAAGACATCTTGGTACTCACAAACGATCGAATCGAGAGATAGCATCCAACTCGCCCTTCTCATTGAGAGAAAACAACCGAATGGTTTCATCACGAAGCGGCATAGATGATCACATCCTCGTAAGAGTGTGTCAATTGAATTTCCCGCAGCACAATCAAGTCGGAGCCTTATGCGAGAAAGCCAGTCCATCCCAAGAATTAGATCAATATCCGAGTCACCAAGGACAATTGGTTTAGCCAGAAATCTATAGTCGCCCATCTTGATACCGACATTCGGAACTAACATGGTAGATCTCAAACGCTTAGCCGGAGAAACAACTTGCAATGCTCTAGGTAATGCCTCTGTATCAAAATTGTGCTTCGATGCAAAAGGATATGACATGAAAGAATGCGAAGCACCAGTATCAAATAAGACTTTTGCAGGAATATCATTAACTGGAAGATTACCCATTATCACGTCAGTAGATTCCTCCGCTTGCGCTGCATTCATCATATTCACCTTTGCAGACTTGGGATTATGCTTGACCACCGCATTGCTTGAAGATCTCACAGGAGGAGGAGGCGGAAGGCGCCTTTGGTTGAAGCACTTGTTCGCGTAGTGACCTTTCTGCCGGGCACTTGTTGCAAGTCACCTCACGAGAGCGGACGGTGATAAGGAGCATTTGACCTTGGAGCTTGAGAATTAGAATTGTTCTCGATAGCCTGGGTTGGGTGGGTGGGAAGATCCATGGCCACCTTTGTTCTTCTGCTGGTAAGGCTGACGGAACGGAGGAGGAGGAGGCAACCAGAACTTCTGTTGCTTAGCTGCCACTAGTGAGGAAGAAGAGGACTGGACTGTGTCCCTGACTCTCTTCTTAGAAGCCTCACATTTGAGCTGGGCAGCTTCTTGCTTCAGTGCCATGTTGTAGAATTCATCATACTTTTCCGGCTCAAAAAGCACGAGAGCTAATTATAAGTCTTCTCTGAGACCACCTATGAATTGATAGATCATACTCTTTTCATCAGGGACGTCTTGCTTAGCGAAGCGAGCGAGTTTCTGGAACTGGATATTGTATTTGTACACAGACATGTTGCCTTGCTTGAGATGCGGAACTCCTCACGCTTGCTCTCAACAACACTTTGTGGAATGTGGTGAGCTTTGAAGTCTCGGCGGAACTCATCCCAGGTAATTACACGACCTCCTCTGGAATCTTTGTATTGGTCGATACCACTCGGCAGCTTGGTCCTTGAGTTGAAACTAAGCAAACTTGACAAAGTCCTCAGGTCTGACACTGCTACATTCAAAATGTTTGCAGATGTCCACAAGCCAATCGTCGGTGTCTGTGGCCTCGGCACAGAAGCTGAAAGACTATGGCTGATTAGCAAGGAACTGATTGGGGGTAGCGAAGTGCGGCTGATTGTTGCCTTGGCCTTGATTTCCTTGGTTGCCTTGCCCTTGGGTACGCTCTTGCAAGAGTTGCAAAATCATCTGAGCATTTGCGTTGGTGGCTGCCATGACAGCTTGCCATGCCTCCGGAGGCGGAGGTGGAGGTGGAGGGTTCGACTGACTCCCATCATTGCATTGCGGATTCTGACGCGTTGGCGGAGCCATCCTGAAGAGGGTGACATCCGTTAGCATCTTGATAGACAGATAGACAGGTTGAATCAACGGATAGAAATTGCAACATATAGTCTTCACAATAAACATTCGAACAAGGATGAACGAATGAATTCCAAAAGCTAACATCACACGTCCATTAAGGTGAGAAGCCACTTGATAAAGGGTTGATGAATGAAATAACAAGGTACGACTGGAACAAATAGGTGGTAAGGATTACCCAATCACAAACCAAATATCTGTGGGAAGAAATGCTAAGAGCTACCTGAATCCCACCTATAAACTCCCGAAACTTTCTGGTTATGCAATCTGGTGTTGAGGATACAGGGGACACAAAATATATCACCCAAACTAACAATACCTAGATCCAGCTGTATCCATCCGTCAACACATAACCAAGAAAACTTCGGAAATCGTGTACCTCGACCTTCGAAAAGCATCCGTTATACGAGTCATGGTAATACTCCCGAGCTCGCTTCAAGATCTTTGGGTTATCGGGTTATCTCACCAACAACTGTACAAAAGAGATTTTCGATGTCGGCAAAACTCAGGTATTCTGGAACTGCAACGACAAAATTGTGACGACAACACATCAGAGCTCAACTCCCCGGGACACTGCCACAACCCCTAAATGTCAGGAGGCACCAAGAACAATGTTCTCGTCACAAAACCATCGGAACGATTCCATGATACCCGCGTGATCCTAGAAAAAAAATTAGTGAAATTTGAGGAGAGGAGAGTCAAAACTTCTACGTCAGGAGACCTCACCAGAGCGACGAAGGGACTGAGGAGTAAAAAGAATCCTACTCTCCGATATATATAATCCTAAGACTCAAAACATTTTTGTTCTAGACTCAACAACGCCAGCAAACAATCAAGCAGGGGGCTCATAAGTCGGGGATGGCTCTGATTACCAACTTGTAACGCCCTCGATGCGGCTATATCTCCCACGTGTAGAAGCACGACTTAGAGGCATAACCGCATTGAAAACAATGTCGCAAGTGAGGTAATCTTCACACAACCCATGTAATACATAAGGGAAAGAGATACATAGTTGGCTTACAAATGCCACTTCACACAATACATAAATAAACATCCATCATCCATATTACACTCAAGGTCCGACTACGGAACCAAAATAAAAGAAGACTACCCCAAATGCTACAGATCCCCGGTCGTCCCAACTGGGCTCCACTACTGATCATCAGGAAAAGACACATAGTAACGACCACGTTCCTCGTCGAACTCCCACTTGAGCTCGGTTGCGTCACCTGCACTGTCATCGTCGGCACCTGCAACTGTTTTGGTAGAATCTGTGAGTCACGGGGACTCAGCAATCTCACACCCGCGAGATCAAGACTATTTGAGCTTATAGGAAGGACAGAGTTGTGAGGTGGAGCTGCAGCAAGCGACTAGCATATATGGTGGCTACATTCGCAAAAAGAGCGAGAAGAGAAGCAAGGCACGGTCGTGAAGCTAGTAGCGATCAAGAAGTGATCCTGGAACTACTTACGTCAAACATAACTCCAACACTGTGTTCACTTCCCGGACTCCGCCGAGAAGAGACCATCACGGTCACACACACGCCGGTTGATGTGTTTTAAACAAGGTCAACTTCGGGTTTTCTACAACCGGACATTAACAAATTCCCATCTGCCTCATAACCGCGGGCATGGCTTTGAAAGATAATACCTGCAGGTGTCCCAACTTAGCCCATTATAAGCTCTCACGGTCAATCGGAGGATATTCCTTCTACCGGAAGGCCCGATCGATCTCGGAATCCTGCACTACAAGACATTTCAACAATGGTAAAACAAGACCAGCAAAGCCACCCGACTGTGCCGACAATAGGAGCTGCACATATCTCGTTCTCTGGACACACCAGATGAGACAGGCTACGAGTAAAACCAGGCTTCGATTTTCCCCGAGGTGGCCCCGCAGGCGGCTCGGTTCGGGCCAACACTCGGAGGAGCACTGGCCCGAGGGGGCTAAAATAAAGATGACCCTCGGGCTCGCGAAAACCCAAGGGAAAAATATGGTGGTAGGTGGTCAAATGGTAAAACCAATGTTGGGCCTTGCTGGAGGAGTTTTATTCAAAGCGACCTGTCAAGGGGGTCCCATAAATCACCCAACCGTGTAAGGAACGCAAAAATCAAGGAACATAACACTGGTATGACGGAAACTAGGGCGGCAAGAGTGGAACAAAACACCAGGCATAAGGCCGAGTCTTCCACCCTTTACCATGTATATAGGTGCATTAATTAAATAAGAGATATTGTGATATCCCAAAATATCCATGTTCCAACAAGGAACAAACTTCATCTTCACCTGCAACTAGCAACGCTATAAGAGGGGCTGAGCAAAAGCGGTAACATAGCCAAACAACGGTTTGCTAGGAAAGGATGGTTAGAGGTTTGACATGGCAATATGGGTGGCATGATATAGCAAGTGGTAGGTAACGTAGCATAGGCATAGCAAAAGAGCGAGCATCTAGCAAGCAAAGATAGAAGTGATTTCGAGGGTATGGTCATCTTGCTCGCAAGGTTCTCGAGTTGTCGAAAGCTTGATCCTCGTAAGCGTTCTCAACAGGTTCCACGTTCACGCACTCGTCTCCGGCTCTACCCAAAGCAAGAACACAAACAATGGAACCACAATAAATCACGGTGCAATGCACAAGCAACATGATGCAAAACATGGCATGATATGCGAGATGTGAGATGCAATGCATATGCGTGCTCCGGAAGGAAAATTATGAACAAGGCATCAACTTGGCAAACCAAGTATGCCGCTGGAAAGGTGAGATGATTTCGGTTGAAATCGATATAAAGATCACCGGAATCGGATGCACGGTTTGCAAATGGCAAGCAAAACAAGAATGGCACAAATCTGCCATTAACAGTATGATGCCACATAGCAGTGATCTACTCTAGATGCTTGAGAAAATATGAACACTGATCTACGGCTAATTCACACCATAACAGGTCCAAACAAGCATGGCAAAAGTGCAAAATATATCAGCTTCACAGACTTGGTGAAAATACTAACATGCCAGAAATTAACATCAGGAAGGCATGTTTAGAGCAAGCAAACAACCTGCTACAGGAAAAGTAGAGCTCGATTGACTCAAGCTATGGCACTCCATAATTGCAAACAAGGGCATGGATGGATATAGAATAACCATATGTCCAAAACATCTTTACTTAAGTATCTCAAAATATGCATGGATCTCTCTCAGAGCATCAAGTTTACATGGCATAAAAATAACAAGTAAATGGACTGAAATCAGCAACATCGTGAAGCCTAGTTTGCATGCTTGTGCTAGTCACCACAGAGATCACAAAAATACATGACATACACCCCTGTAAATATAGCATGGCATAGTTCAAAACACATGTAGAGCTCAAGTTCATAGGGTGCACACATCAATCATGGCAAAAATGACAAAAGTGCATGTTCTGATAAGAATCTGAAACTAACATCACATAGCCCTCTTCTAACAGCATTTCGGGCATCAAGATGAGCTCAAATGTAACTTATGCAATGATATGAAATGATGTACTTGTCGAGACGAACAATACGGTATGCTAAACACCCAAAACGGAACCACGAGTACAGAGTTATGGTGCGATGAAACTGCAACAAATAATCTGCAGAATAAATAACTTAATGGATTTCGGGGGTCAACCGGATGGATCTAGGGTTCGCCGCTCAACCGAGGCGGCGGCGGGCGGCCGGAGAGGCGCCGGAGAGGAGGACGGAGGGCCGGGAGGAACGGGCGGACGGATCCGCCGCGCTTGCCGGATCCGGTCGGGCCGGGTCGAGGGAGGCGGCGGAGGCGGCGACCGCGGCGAGGGAGGCGGGTCGAGCGCGGGCCGGAGCGGGCGGGCCGAGGAGCGGGACGGCTGGCGCGCGCTGGGTCGAGTGGGCGGCAGCGGAGCGGCGCTTGGGAGCGGGAGGCGCCGGGCTCGGGAGGGCTGGCTGGGCCTCGCGAACTGGCCTTGGCCGTGGCGATGTGGGCGTGGCTCGCCACATGGCGGCGCGCGATTGGTCCGGGCGGCGGGCGGATCGCTGCCCGCCCGCCGACGTGTCCGGGCGGCGTAGAGGAGCGGGCTAGGGTTAGGTGGAGTTGATCCGGAATTTCGGGGGAGGAGGTGTTTTTATAGGTAGAGGGAGCTAGGAGGCTCCAAATGAGGTGCGGTTTTCGCCCACACGATCGTGATCGAATGGCGATGGACATGGAAGTGACTTAAATGGGTTATTGGGCTTTTTTGAAGGGGTGTTGGGCTGCAACCCAAAAGAGGCCTTTGCGGTTACCCGGTTGACCGTTGGAGTATCAAACGACCTCCAAATGGCACGAAACTTGACAGGTGGTCTACCGGTGGTGTACCAAGGCCACTTGGCAAGCCTCGGTCCATTCCGAGAATGTTTAACACCCGCTCACGAAAAGAGACAAGAGGGGTGCGCCGGTGCATGTAGGAGTGTCGGATTGCAAAACGGACAACGGGGAAGATGCACATGATGACATGATATGAGATGCATGACATGAACAAAATGCAAAACGAAAGACAAAAACCCAACCACGGAGGGAATACCATAGCACACAGCCGAAAATGGCAAGAGTTGGAGTTACAAATATGGAAAGTTACATCAGGGGTGTTACAACACTCCACCACTACAAGAGGATCTCGTCCCGAGATCTAGGACTGAAAGAACTCCGGATATTCGGAACAGAGGTTATCCTCGCGCTCCCAGGTGGCTTCTCGGTCGGAATGGTGTGACCACTTCACTTTCAGGAATTTGATTGACTTGTTGCGAGTCTTGCGCTCGGTTTCTTCAAGAATAGCAACGGGATGCTCATGATAAGAGAGATCTTCTTGGAGGTCAATTTCTTCGAAGTGGATAGTGCGTTCAGGAGTCTTGAAGCACTTGCGAAGCTGTGACACGTGAAACACATCGTGCACGTTCGCGAAGTTGGACGGAAGCTCAAGTTGATAGGCAAGATCGCCTCTTTTGCCAATGATCTTGAAAGGACCCACGTATCTAGGGGCAAGCTTCCCTTTGATACCGGGCGGCAGTGCCTTTCATTGGAGAGACGCGGAGGTAGACATGGTCTCCGATTTCAAAAGCCAAATCACGGTGCTTGTCATCATAAGAGCTCTTCCGCGCGATTACGCTGACCTTGAGATTCTCACGAATGACTTTGCACATTTCTTCGGCTTCTGTGATCAAGTCGTTGCCAAGAAGTTGGCGTTCACCTGTCTCAGACCAATTTAGAGGAGTACGACACTTTCTGCCATAGAGAATTTCGAATGGGGCCTTGCCCAAACTCGCTTGGAAGCTGTTGTTGTAGGAGAACTCGGCATATGGAAGACAATCTTCCCACTTCATACCGAAGGAAATGACACAAGCCCTGAGCATGTCTTCGAGGATTTGATTGACTCGCTCGACTTGGCCACTTGTTTGAGGATGGAAAGTTGTGCTGAAACGAATGTTGGTGCCCATGGCCTTCTGAAAGGAGTCCCAGAACTTAGAAATGAAAATGCTTCCACGGTCTGAAGAGATCAATTGTGGAATGCCGTGCAAGGAGACAATCCACAGGTGTAAAGCTCTGCCAATTGAGCTGCTGTGATAGACTCTTTGATAGGAAGAAAATGAGCCACTTTAGTAAGCTTGTCAATGACAATGAAGATAGCATCATTTCCACGCTTGGACTTAGGAAATCCAGTCACGAAGTCCATCTCGATATGATCAAACTTCCATTCTGGAATAGCAAGAGGTTGGAGGAGACCAGCTGGTCTTTGGTGTTCTGCTTTCACCCTTCTGCAGACATCACATTCATTCACGAATTGAGCAATTTCTTGCTTCATTCGAGTCCACCAATACGACTGCTTGAGGTCATGGTACATCTTCGTACTTCCAGGATGAATGTATAGAAGAGAATTGTGCGCCTCGTTCATAATGACTTTACGTAGATCACCCTTTGGAACCACAATCCGGTCCTCGAAGAAAAGAGTATCTTTGTCATCAATGTGGAAGCACTTGTATTTGGAAATGCCCTTGTCGATACGTTTCACCTTTTTCACCATGGTATCCAGGAGTTGTGCCAGACGAATTTGGTCTTCCAAGGTAGGAGAGACTATGAGGTTGGCAAGAAAGCCTTAAGGAACAACTTGAAGGTTCAGCTTGCGTAAAGCTTCACAGAGATCCGGTTGGAAGGGCTTGAGAATTAAACTGTTGCAATAAGCCTTCCTGCTCAAAGCATCTGCAATCACATTGGCCTTGCCCGGAGTATATTCAATACTTGGGTTGTACTCTTGAATCATTTCGACCCATCGAGTTTGCCTGAGGTTGAGGTTGGGTTGAGTGAAGATATACTTGAGACTCTTGTGATTGGTGAATATGTCCACTTTCCTTCCCAACAAGAGATGTCTCCATGTTATTAATGCATGGACAACTGCCGCCAACTCAAGGTCGTGAGTGGGGTAGTTCTTTTCGTTGGGCTTCAACTGACGAGAGGTATAGGCCACAACTTTCTTCTCTTGCATTAACACAGCACCGAGACCTTGAAGAGAAGCATCACAGAAAACTTCGAATGGCTTGGATTCATCAGAGGAGTTAAGACAGAGCTGTGACGAAGTTTTTCTTTGAGAGTGTTGAAAGCAACGTCACACTCAGGAGACCAGACATACTTCACATGCTTCTGGAGGAGGTTGGAAAGAGGCTTTGCAATCTTGGAGAAATTCTCAACGAATCTTCGCAATAGCTTGCAAGTCCAAGAAAACTGCGAAGCTGCTTGACATTCTGAGGAGGTTCCCAATTCACAACTGCAGACACCTTCTCGGGATTAATAGCGATGCCCTTGGTGGAGATGATGTGACCAAGATAAAGCACTTCATCAAACCAAAATTCACATTTGGAAAACTTCAGATAGAATTGATGCTCTCACGAGCTTGTCGAGCACCAATCGCAAATGTTTGGCATGATCCTTCTTATCCTTGGAGAAGACCAAAATATCATCGAGATAGACCAAGACGAATTCATTGGTGTAGGGGTTGAAGATGAATTTCATCATTCGAGAGAATGTTGGAGGAGCATTGACAAGGCCGAAAGACATGACAGTATATTCATAAGTACCAAAGCTTGTTCTGAATGTTGTCTTGGGAATATCTTGTTCACGAATGCGAATTTGATGATAACCCATACGAAGGTCAAGCTTGGAGAACACTTTAGCACCTTTGAGTTGCTCGAAAAGCTCATTGATGATGGGAAGTGGATACTTGTTCTTGATTATCTTCTTATTCAATGGACGGTAATCGACGCATAGTCGGTCCGTGCCATCCTTCTTCTGGACAAAAAGAACTCCACAACCCCATGGAGATGAACTCGGTCTGATCAAACCCAGACGCTCTTGTTCATCGAGTTGTTTCTTCAATTCCTTCAGCTCATTAGGTCCAAGCTTGTATGGGCGGCTTGCAAAGCGGGTTCGATGTCGGGCTCAAGATCGATAAGGAATTCGGCGGCGGTGAGGAGGCATACCCGGAGCTCTTCCGAAAGACATCTTGGTACTCACAAACGACCGAATCTGAGAGATAGCATCCAACTCGCCCTTCTCATTGAGAGAAAACAACCGAATGGTTTCATCACGAGCGGCATAGATGATCACATCCTCAGAAGAGTGTGTCAATTGAATTTCCCTGGCAGCACAATCAAGCTGAGCCTTATGCTGAGAAAGCCAGTCCATCCCAAGAATTAGATCAATATCCGAGTCACCAAGGACAATTGGTTTAGCCAGAAATCTATAGTCGCCCATCTTGATACCGACATTCGAACTAACATGGTAGATCTCAAACGCTTAGCCGGAGAAACAACTTGCAATGCTGTAGGTAATGCCTCAGATCAAAATTGTGCTTCGATGCAAAAGGATATGACATGAAAGAATGCTAAGCACCAGATCAAATAAGACTTTTGCAGTGAATATCATTAACGGAAGATTACCCATTATCACGTCGATGAGATTCCTCCGCTTACTGCATTCATCATATTCACCTTTGCAGACTTGGGATTATGCTTGACCACTGCATTGCTTGAAGATCTCACAGGAGGAGGAGGCGGAAGGCGCCTTTGGTTGAAGCACTTGTTCGCGTAGTGACCTTTCTGCTGGCACTTGTTGCAAGTCACCTCTGAGAGCGGACGGTGATAAGGAGCATTTGACCTTGGAGCTTGAGAATTAGACTTGTTCTGATAGCCTGGGTTGGGTGGGTGGGAAGATCCATGGCCACCTTTGTTCTTCTGCTGGTAAGGCTGACGGAACGGAGGAGGAGGAGGCAACCAGAACTTCTGTTGCTTAGCTGCCACTAGTGAGGAAGAAGAGGACTGAACTGCGTCCCTGACTCTCTTCTTAGAAGCCTCACATTTGAGCTGGGCAGCTTCTTGCTTCAGTGCCATGTTGTAGAATTCATCATACTTTTCCGGCTCAAAAAGCACGAGAGCTAATTATAAGTCTTCTCTGAGACCACCTATGAATTGATAGATCATACTCTTTTCATCAGGGACGTCTTGCTTAGCGAAGCGAGCGAGTTTCTGGAACTGGATATTGTATTTGTACACAGACATGTTGCCTTGCTTGAGATTGCGGAACTCCTCACGCTTGCTCTCAACAACACTTTGTGGAATGTGGTGAGCTTTGAAGTCTCGGCGGAACTCATCCCAGGTAATTACACGACCTCCTCTGGAATCTTTGTATTGCTGATACCACTCGGCAGCTTGGTCCTTGAGTTGAAACTAAGCAAACTTGACAAAGTCCTCAGGTCTGACACTGCTACATTCAAAATGTTTGCAGATGTCCACAAGCCAATCGTCGGCGTCTGTGGCCTCGGCACAGAAGCTGAAAGACTTTGGCTGATTAGCAAGGAACTGATTGGGGGTAGCGAAGTGCGGCTGATTGTTGCCTTGTCCTTGATTTCCTTGGTTGCCTTGCCCTTGGGTACGCGCTCTTGCAAGAGTTGCAAAATCATCCGAGCATTTATGCGTTGGTGGCTGCCATGACAGCTTGCCATGCCTCCGGAGGCGGAGGTGGAGGTGGAGGGTTCGACTGACTCCCATCATTGCGTTGTGGATTCTGACGCGTTGGCGGAGCCATCCTGAAGAGGGTGACATCCGTTAGCATCTTGATAGACAGATAGACAAGTTGAATCAACGGATAGAAATTGCAACATATAGTCTTCACAATAAACATTCGAACAAGGATGAACGAATGAATTCCAAAAGCTAACATCACACGTCCATTAAGGTGAGAAGCCACTTGATAAAGGGTTGATGAATGAAATAACAAGGTAAGACTGGAACAAATAGGTGGTAAGGATTACCCAATCACAAACCAAATATCTGTGGGAAGAAATGCTAAGAGCTACGTGAATCCCACCTATAAACTCCCGAAACTTTCTGGTTATGCAATCTGGTGTTGGGGATACAGGGGACACAAAATATATCACCCAAACTAACAATACCTAGATCCAGTTGTATCCATCCGTCAACACATAACCAAGAAAACTTCGGAAATCGTGTACCTCGACCTTCGAAAAGCATCCGGTATACGAGTCATGGCAATACTCCCGAGCTCGCCCGATCTTTGGGTTATCGAGGTTATCTCACCAACAACTGTACAAAAGAGATTTTCGATGTCGGCAAAACTCAGGTATTCTGGAACTGCAACGATAAAATTGTGACGACAACACATCAGAGCTCAACTCCCCGGGACACTGCCACAACTCCTAAATGTCAGGAGGCACCAAGAACAATGTTCTCGTCACAAAACCATCGGAACGATTCCAAGATACCCGCATGATCCTAAAAAAATTAGTGAAATTTGAGGAGAGGAAAGTCAAAACTTCTCGTCAGAGACCTCACCAGAGCGACGAAGGACCGAGGAGTAAAAAGAATCCTACTCTCCGATATATATAATCCTAAGACTCAAAACATTTTTGTTCTAGACTCAACAACGCCAAAGAAACAATCAGCGGGGGGCTCCTAAGTCGGGATGGCTCGATTACCAACTTGTAACGCCCTCGATGCGGCTATATCTCCCACGTGTCGAAGCACGACTTAGAGGCATAACCGCATTGAAAACAATGTCGCAAGTGAGGTAATCTTCACACAACCCATGTAATACATAAGGGAAAGAGATACATAGTTGGCTTACGATGCCACTTCACACAATACGTAAATAAACATCCATCATCCAGATTACACTCAAGGTCCGACTACGGAACCAAAATAAAAGAAGACTACCCCAAATGCTACACAGATCCCTGGTCGTCCCAACTGGGCTCCACTACTGATCATCAGGAAAAGACACATAGTAACGACCACGTTCCTCGTCGAACTCCGACTTGAGCTCGGTTGCGTCACCTGCACTGGCATCGTCGGCACCTGCAACTATTTTGGTAGAATCTGTGAGTCATGGGGACTCAGCAATCTCACACCCGCGAGATCAAGACTATTTGAGCTTATAGGAAGGACAGAGTTGTGAGGCTGAGCTGCAGCAAGCGACTAGCATATATGGTGGCTACATTCGCAAAAAGAGCGACAAGAGAAGCAAGGCACGGTCGTGAAGCTAGTAGCGATCAAGAAGTGATCCTGAAACTACTTACGTCAAACATAACTCCAACACCGTGTTCACTTCCCGGACTCCGAGAAGAGACCATCACGGTTACACACGCAGTTGATGTGTTTTAAACAAGGTCAACTTCGGTTTTCTACAACGGACATTAAAAATTCCCATCTGCCTCATAACCGCGGCACGACTTTTTAAAAGATAATACCTGCAGGGTGTTCCAACAGCCCATTATAAGCTCTCACGGTCAACGAAGGATATTCCTTCTACCGAAGGCCAGATCAGACTCGGAATCCCGGTTAGAAGACGTTTCGACAATAGTAAAAAAAGACCAGCAAGACCACCCGACTGTGCCGACAAATCTCGATAGGAGATGCACATATCTCGTTCTCAGGGCACACCGGATGAGACAGGCTACGAGTAAAACCAGGCTTCGAGTTTCCCGAGGTGGCCCCGCAAGCGGCTCGGTTCAGGCCAACACTCGGAGGAGCACTGGCCCGGGGGGGCTAAAATAAAGATGACCCTCGGGCTCGCGAAAACCCAAGGGAAAAATATGGTGGTAGGTGGTCAAATGGTAAAATCAATGTTGTGCCTTGCTGGATGAGTTTTATTCAAAGAGAACTGTCAAGGGGGTCCCATAAATCACCCAACCGTGTAAGGAACGCAAAATCAAGGAACATAACACCGGTATGACGGAAACTAGGGCGGCAAGAGTGGAACAAAACACCAGGCATAAGGCCGAGTCTTCCACCCTTTACCATGTATATAGGTGCATTAATTAAATAAGAGATATTGTGATATCCCAAAATATCCATGTTCCAACAAGGAACAAACTTCATCTTCACCTGCAACTAGCAACGCTTATAAGAGGGGCTGAGCAAAAGCGGTAACATAGCCAAACAACGGTTTGCTAGGAAAGGATGGTTAGAGGTTTGACATGGCAATATGGGTGGCATGATATAGCAAGTGGTAGGTAACGTAGCATAGGCATAGCAAAAGAGCGAGCATCTAGCAAGCAAAGATAGAAGTGATTTCGAGGGTATGGTCATCTTGCTGCAAGGTTCTCGAGTTGTCGAAAGCTTGATCCACGTAAGCGTTCTCAACAGGTTCCTCGTTCACGTACTCGCCTCCGGCTCTACCCAAAGCAAGAACACAAACAATGGAACCACAATAAATCACGGTGCAATGCACAAGCAACATGATGCAAAACATGGCATGATATGCGAGATGTGAGATGCAATGCATATGCGTGCTCCGGAAGGAAAATGATGAACAAGGCATCAACTTGGCAAACCAAGTATGCCTCTGGAAAGGTGAGATGATTTCGATTGAAATCGATATAAAGATCACCGGAATCGGATGCACGGTTTGCAAATGGCAAGCAAAACAATAATGGCACAAATCTGCCATTAACAGTATGATGCCACATAGAAAGCAACAAGAAATTAAGCTACTGCACCCAAACGTACCAACAAAGCATATGGAAGTGATCTACTCAAGATGCTTGACAAAATACGAACACTGATCTATGGCTAATTCAAACCATAACAGGTCCAAACAAGCATGGCAAAAGTGCAAAATATATCAGCTTCACAGACATCAGGAAGGCATGTTTAGAGCAAGCAAACAACCTGCTAAAGGAACAAGACATAGCACAATATGGCATGGCATGAATCAACTCAAGGCATTGAACAAAAGTCCCTTACTGACCAAGAGCCAAAAGGGATCGGAAAATGTAAAAGCACCCATGTCAATATAGCAAGTTTCGTTAACAGATTCCGGAAACAGAGCATGGCATTAACAAAATTATGAAGGCATCTTCGCGAGCTCGATGCACTCACTACAGAGCATTTCATGATAAACTAAGCATACATCCATCAAGAAGACATGGCATAGAAGCTATACATGGCAATAAAAACGTGATAGCATACACGGATCAACTACAACAACCTTGGCAAAATTGAATAACACGTAAACAACCTGCCAGGAAACATTTTATAGCAAAAGTAGAGCTCGATTGACTCAAGCTATGGCACTCCATAATTGCAAAAAAGGCCATGGATGGATATAGAATAACCATATGTTCACAACATCCTTACTGAAGTATCTCAAAATATGCATGGATCTCTCTGTAGCATTAAGTTTACGCGGCATAAAAATAATAGCAGAACAGGGACTGAAATCAGCAGCTCACGAAGCCTAGTTTGCATGCTTGTTCTAGTCACCACAGAGATCACAAAAATACATGGCATATACCCCTGTAAAGATGGCATGTCATAGTTCAAAACACATATAGAGCTCAAGTTCATAGGGTGCACACATCCATCATGGCAAAAATGACAAAAGAGCATGTTCTGATAAGAATCTGAAACTAACATCACATAGCCCTCTTCAAACAGCATTTCGGGCATCAAGATGAGCTCACATGTAAATGATGCAATGAGATGAAATGATGTACTCGTCGAGACGAACAATTCGGTATGCTAAACACCCAAAACAGAACCACGAGTACAGAGTTATGGTGCGATGAAACTGCAACAAATAATCTGCAGAATAAATAACTGGATTTCGGGGGTCAACCGGATGGATCTAGGGTTCGTCGCCCGAACCGAGGCGGCGGCGCGGCTCGCCGGAGAGGCGCCGGAGAGGAGGACGGAGGGCCGGGGAGGCACGGGGCGGACGGATCCGGCCGCGCCCTTGCCGGATCCGGTCGGGGCCGGGTCGAGGGAGGCGGCGGAGGCGGCGACCGGCGGCGAGGAGGCGGGTCGGCGCAGCGGCGAGCGGCCGGAGGAGCTGGGACGGCCACGGCGGCGTGGGGCGAGTGGGCGGCGGCGGAGCGACGCCGGGGAGCGGAGGCGCTGCTCGGGAGGGCAGCTGGCCTCATGGGCGCGCGGCCGCGCGATGTGGGCGCTGCCCGCCACGTGGGCGGCGAGCGATCGTCCGGGCGGCGGGCGGACGCGTCGGCTCCGCCGGACGTCCGGGCGGGCGGCGAGAGGAGCGGGGCTAGGGTTAGGGGTGGAGTTGATCCGGAATTTCGGGGGAGGAGGTGTTTTTATAGGTAGAGGGAGCTAGGAGGCTCCAAATGAGGTGCGGTTTTCGCCCACACGATCGTGATCGAATGGCGATGGACATGGAAGTGACTTAGATGGGTTATTGGGCTGTTTTGAAGGGGTGTTGGGCTGCAACCCAAAAGAGGCCTTTGCGGTTACCCGGTTAACCGTTGGAGTATCAAACGACCTTCAAATGGCACGAAACTTGACAGGTGGTCTACCGGTGGTGTACCAAGGCCACTCGGCAAGCCTCGGTCCATTCTGAGAACCTTTAACACCCGCTTACGAAAAGAGACAAGAGGGGTGCGCCGGTGCATGTAGGAGTGTCGGATTGCAAAACGGACAACGGGGAAGATGCTCGGATGCATGAGACGAACACGTATGCAAATGAGATGCACATGATGACATGATATGAGATGCATGACATGAACAAAATGCAAAACAAAAGACAAAAACCCAACCACGGAGGGAATACCATAGCACACAGCGAAAATGGCAAGAGTTGGAGTTACAAATATGGAAAGTTACATCCGGGGTGTTACAGATCTCGTGGTAGATCAACTCTTGTAACACTCATATTCATCAAGATCAATCAAGCAGGAAGTAGGGTATTACCTCCATAGAGAGGGCCGGAACCTGGGTAAACATCGTGTCCCATGTCTCCTGCAATCACCGACCTTAGACGCACAGTTCGGGACCCCCTACCCGAGATCCACCGGTTTTGACACCGACAATGACCATAGAAGGTTTTATTCATGTAAATAAAACAACAATTATTCTTCGACTTAAATTAATAACCGTATTGCAATAAACATGATCCAATCATATTCATGCTCAACAAAAACACCAAATAATATTTATTTTAGGTTCAACACTAATCCCGAAGGTAAAGGGAGTGTGCGACGGCGATCTTATCAACCTTGGAATCACTTCCAACACACATCACCACCTCGCCCTTAACTAGTCTTTGTTTATTTTGCAACTCCTGTTTCGAGTTACTACTCTTAGCAACTGAACCAGTATCAAATGCCGAGGGGTTGCTATAAACACTAGTAAAGTACACATCAATAACAATTATATCAAATATACCTTTGTTCACTTTGCCATCCTTCTTATCCGCCAAGTATTTGGGGCAGCTCTGCTTCCAGTGAACATTTCCTTTGCAATAGAAGCAGTTAGTTTCAGGCTTGGGTCTAGCTTTGGGCTTCTTCATGGGAGTCACAAATTTCTTGTCATTCTTCTTGAAGCTCCCTTTCTTTCCCTTGCGCTTTTACTTGTAAGTAGTGGTCTTGTCAACCATCAACACTTGATGCTTTTCTTGATTTCTACCTTCGCCGATTTTAGCATCGCGAAGAGCTTGGGGAATTCTTTTCGTCATCCCTTGCATATTATAGTTCATCATGAAGTTCCAGTAACTTGGTGATAGTGTCTAGAGAACTCTGGCAATCACTATCTTATCTGGAAGATTAACTCCCACTTGATTCAGTCGATTGTAGTACTCAAAACATTCTGAGCACATGCTCACTGGTTGAGCTATTCTCCTCCATCTTTGTAGGCAAAGTACTTGTCAGAGGTCTCATAACTCTCGACTCGGGCATGAGTCTGAAATACCAATTTCAGCTCTTAGAACATCTTATATGCTCCGCGGCGTTCAAAGCGTTTTTGAAGTCCTAGTTCTAAGCCGTTAAGCATGGTGCACTAAACTATTAAGTAGTCATCATACCGAGCTTGGTCATACGGTCATAATGTGTGCATCTCCTCCTGTAATAGGTCTGTCAACTAGCGGTGCATCAAGGACATAATGCTTCTGTGCAGCAATGAGGATAATCCTCGGATCACGGACCAAGTCCGCATCATTGCTACTATCATCTTTCAACTTCTTTTTCTCTAGGAACATATAAAAAATAAATGCGCTACTACATCGCAAGCTATTGATCTACAACATAGATATGCAAATACTATCAGGACTAAGTTCATGATAAATTGAAGTTCAATTAATCATATTACTTAAGAACTCCCACATAGATAGACATCCCTCTAATCATCTAAGTGATCACGTGATCCATATCAAGTGAACCATGTCCGATCATCTTGTGAGATGGAGTAGTTTTCAATGGTGAACATCACTATGTTGATCATATCTACTATATGATTCATGCTCGACCTTTTGGTCTCAGTGTTCCGAGGCCATATCTGCATATGCTAGGCTCGTCAAGTTTAACCTAAGTATTCTGCATGTGCAAAAGTGGCTTGCACCCATTGTATGTGAACGTAGAGCTTATCACACCCGATCATCACGTGGTGTCTTGGCACGACGAACTGTCACAACGGTGCATACTCAGGGAGAACACTTATACCTTGAAATTTTAGTGAGAGATCATCTTATAATGCTACCGCCGTACTAAGCAAAATAAGATGCATAAAAGATAAATATCACATGCATCAAAATAAGTGATATGATATGGCCATCATCATCTTGTGCCTTTGATTTCCATCTCCAAAGCATCGTCATGATCACCATCGTCACCGGCTTGACACCTTGATCTCCATCGTAGCATCGTTGTCATCTCGCCAACTATTGCTTCTACGACTATCGCTACAGCTTAGTGATAAAGTAAAGCAATTACATGGAGATTCCATTTCATACAATAAAGCGACAACATATGGCTCCTGCGAGTTGCCGATAACTGTTACAAAACATGATCATCTCATACAACAAATTATATATCATTACGTCTTGACCATATCACATCACAGCAAGCCCTGCAAAAACAAGTCAGACGTCCTCTACTTGGTTGTTGCAAGTTTTACGTGGCTACTACGGGGTTAGCAAGAACCGTTCTTACCTACGCATCAAAACCACAACAATTTTTTGTCAAGTGTGTTGTTTTAACCTTCAACAAGGACCGGGCGTAGCCACACTCAATTCAACTAAAGCTGGAGAAATATACATCCACTAGCGACCTGTGTGCGAAGCACGGCTGTAGAACCAGTCTCATGAACGCGGTCATGTAATGTCGGTCTGGGCAGCTTCAGCCAACAATACCGCCGAATCAAAGTATGACATTTTGGTAAGCAGTATGACTATTATCGCTCACAACTCTTTGTGTTCTACTCATGCATATAACATCTACGCATAGACCTGGCTCGAATGGCACTATTGGGGAATGCAGTATTTCAAAAAATTTACCTACGATCACGCAAGATCTATCTAGGAGATGCATCGCAATGAGCGGGAAGAATGTGTCCACGTACCCTCGTAGACCGAAAGCAGAAGCGTTTAGTAACGCAGTTGATGTAGTCAAACGTCTTCGTGATTGATACGTCTCCAACGTATCTATAATTTTTTATTGTTAAATGCTATATTATATTCTATTTTGGACATTATTGGGCTTTATTATACACTTTTATATCTAACCTATTAACCGGAGGCCCAGCCCAGAATTGTTGTTTTTTGCCTCGTAGAAAAAGAATATCAAACGAAGTCCAAACGGAATGAAACCTTCGGGAACGTGATTTTCGGAATGAACGTGATCCAGAGGACTTGGACCCTGCGTCAAGAGATAAACCAGGAAGGCACGAGGTAGGGGGGCGTGCCTACCCCCCAGGGCGCGCCGTCCACCCTCGTGGGCCCCCTGTTGCTCCACCGACTTACTCCTTCCTCCTATATATACCTACGTACCCCCAAACTACCAGATACGGAGCCAAAAACCTAATTCCACCACCGCAACCTTCTGTACCGGTGTGATCCCATCTTGGGGCCTGTTCCGGAGCTCCGCCGGAGGGGGCATCGATCATGGAGGGCTTCTACATCAACACCATAGCCTCTCCGATGATGTGTGAGTAGTCTACCTCAGACCTTCGGTTCCATAGTTATTAACTAGATGGCTTAAGGGTGCAAGAAAGAAAATACGGCCACGTATGTGTACATACGGGGTGGGGTCTCGAACGCCTACTCGCGCATACGTACATGGCTCGGTCGGAATGGAGAAACAATGTCGTCGTCGTGTTCATGGGGAGCCAACCGGCTGGGTCGGAACGGAATGCGTGGTCGTGTTCATCGGGAGGGCTTGGACGGAATAGGCGATGGCAACGAGGCCTGGCGTACCGCACAACGGAGGAAACAGACCTCCTATGTTCGGAACGATGTCCTGTTGATCGGGAGGGGTGTGGCATACCGAAAACGGAGGAAACAGACCTCCTACGGTCGAAACGGGGGTCCTGTTGATTGGGAGCGGTGTGGCATACCGCAAAACGGACGAAACGGACCACCTATGGTCGAAACGGGGGTCCTGTTGATCGGGAGGGGTGTGGCGTACCACAAAACGGACGAAACGGACTTGTGTTGGAGCGCTACGGTCGAAACAGTGGTCCTGTTCATCGAGAGTGGTGTGGCGTACCGCAAAACGGGACTCCACGAGATACTGTTCATCTCCACCGTCGACCTCCTCCAGCCTCCACGGGTTACCGTCGACCTCCTCCAGCCTCCACGGGCTCCTGTTCATCCAGCCTCCACCGCGCGCTACTCCATTGGCTACTGTTCAACCACCCCTCCACGGGCAGCCCTCCACCGTCTATTGTTCATCCTGCCCTCCACACCACGGGGTCCTGTTCAACCACCCCTCCACGACCACCCCTCGACCGTCTACTGTTCATCTAGCCCTCCACACCACGGGTCATGTTCATCCAGAGGCAACGCCACCGCTCACTTGTTCATCCAACCCCCCGCAACACTCACTGTTCATCCAATCGATCGGCTTGATTAGCAGCAGAGCGGCGAATCGCTTAATCGGGTTCGATTAACGACCATCGATCGATCGCTCGGGTTCAATAATGTGTAGCCTGCAGTCAATCGCTCGGGTTCGATTAGAGCCCAATGCTTCGCTTCGGGTTCGATTAGAGCCAACGCCGCACACACAGCGTCGTGTCTGAGAGAAACACACGCATCGCTTCGGCCCCTGACCTCCCACCGTAACCGCAACTCCCGAAATTTTCCTCCCCTTGCTTCTACCACGGTTTTTTCCATCATGGACGGCCCAAAGAATGTCATGCAGCTGTGTCTCCGGCCCGCCCAGGACGAAAAGCCCATTTTCTGTCATGATTTTTTGTCAGAAGTAGGAGCCCACCACATCTATGATGATACCGGGTTCTGTCACAATTATCGTCATAGAAGTGTCATATGTATGACAGAAAAAAATCCGTTCGGCCCAAAATGTCACAGATGTGTCTTTTTTTTTTGTGTGCTTCTTCTCTCTTTTTGGATCTCAATACAATCTTCTCCCCCTCTCTCGTGGAGATCTATTTGATGTAATCTTGTTTTGCGGTGTGTTTGTTGAGACCGATGAATTGTGGGTTTACGATCAAGTTTATCTATGAACAATATTTGAATCTTCTCTGAATTCTTTTATGTATGATTGGTTACCTTTGCAAGTCTCTTTGAATTATCAGTTTGGTTTGGCCTACTAGATTGATCTTTCTTGCAATGGGAGAAGTGCTTAGCTTTGGTTTCAATCTTGTCGTGTCCTTTCCCAGTGACAGTAGGGGCAGCAAGGCACGTATTGTATTGTTGCCATCGAGGATAACAGATGGGGTTTATATCATATTGCATGAGTTTATCCCTCTACATCATGTCATCTTGCTTAAAGCGTTACTCTGTTCTTATGAACTTAATACTCTAGATGCATGCTGGATAGCGGTCGATGTGTGGAGTAATAGTAGTAGATGCAGGTAGGAGTCGGTCTACTTGTCTCGGACGTGATGCCTATATACATGACCATACCTAGATATTCTCCTAAATATGCCCAATTCTGTCAATTGCTCAACAGTAATTTGTTCACCCACCGTAAATACTTATGCTCTTGAGAGAAGCCACTAGTGAAACCTATGGCCCCCGGGTCTATTTTCCATCATATTAATCTTCCAACACTTAGTTATTTTATTGCCTTTTATTTTACTTTGCATCTTTATCATAAAAATACCAAAAATATTATCTTACCATATCTATCAGATCTCACTCTCGTAAGTGACCGTGTAGGGATTGACAACCCCTTATCGCGTTGGTTGCGAGGATTTATTTGTTTGTGTAGGTGCGAGGGACTCGCATGCGGCCTCGCATCTTGGATTGATACCTTTGTTCTCAAAAACTGAGGGAAATACTTACGCTACTTTGCTGCATCACCCTTTCCTCTTCAAGGGAAACCAACGCAGTGCTCAAGAGGTAGCAAGAAGGATTTACATGTTGTCTTGGGGAGGTCTACTTAAAAGTCAACATACCAAGTACCCATCACAAACCCTTATCTCCCGCATTACATTATTTGCCATTTGCCTCTTGTTTTCCTCTCCCCCACCTCACACTTGCCGTTTTATTTGCCCTCTCTTTTCCATTTGCCTCTTTTTGCCTGTCACTTGTTTGCTCGTGTGTTGGATTGCTTGCTTGTCACGATGGCTCAAGATAATACTAAATTGTGTGACTTCACCAATACCAATAACAGTGATTTCCTTAGCACTCTGATTGCTCCTCTTACCGATACTGAATCTTGTGAAATCAATACTGCTTTGTTGAATCTTGTCATGAAATATCAATTCGCCGGCCTTCCTAGTGAAGATGCCGCTACCATCTAAATAGCTTCGTTGATTTGTGTGATATGCAAAAGAAGAAAGATGTGGATAATGATATTGTTAAATTCAAGCTATTCCCCTTTTCGCTTAGATATCATGCTAAATCTTGGTTTTCGTCTTTGCCTAAAAATAGTATTGATTCTTGGAATGAGTGCAAAGATGCTTTTATCTCTAAGTATTTTCCTCCCGCTAAGATCATCTCTCCTAGAAACGATATTATGAATTTTAAGCAACTTGATCATGAACATGTTGCACAAGCTTGGGAGAGGATGAAATTAATGATACGTAATTTCCCTACACATGGTTTGAATTTGTGGATGATTATACAAAAAAATTATGCTGGATTGAATTTTTCTTCTAGAAATCTTTTAGATTCGGCCGCGGGAGGCACTTCTATGGAAATCACTTTAGGGGAAGCTACTAAACTCCTAGATAATATTATGGTTAATATTCTCAATGGCACACTGAAAGATCTACTAATAAAAAAGTGCATGTGATAGAAGAAATTAATGTTTTGAGTGGAAACATGGATGAACTTATGAAATTATTTGCTACTATGAGTGTTTCTTCTGATCCTAATGATATGCCTTTGTATACTTTGATTGAGAATAATAATGAATCTATGGATGTGAATTTTGTTGGTAGGAATAATTTTGGTAACAACGCGTATAGAGGAAATTTAATCCTAGGTCGTATGCTAGTAATTCCTCTAATAATTATGGTAATTCATACAACACTTCTTATTGAAATTTTAATAATATGCCTTCTGAATTTGAGACTAGTGTTAAAGAATTTATGAATTCGCAAAATAATTTCAATGCTTTGCTTGATGAAAAATTGCTTAAAGTTGATGAATTGGCTAGGAACGTTGATAGAATTTCTCTTGATGTTGATTCTTTGAAACTTAGATCTATTCCACCTAAGCATGATATCAATGAGTCTCTCAAAGCCATGAGAATTTCCATTGATGAGTGCAAAGAAAGAACCGCTAGGATGCGTGCTAAGAAAGATTGCTTTGTAAAAGTGTGTACTTCTAGTTTCTATGGAAATAAAGATGAAGATCTAAAGGTTATTGATGTTTCCCCTATTAAATCTTTGTTTTGCAATATGAATCTTGATAATGATGGGACTGAATATGATCCACCTTTACCTAGAAGGCGTTCCAAAAATTCGGAGTTTTTAGATGTTGATGCTAAAATCGATAAAAGTGGGATTGAAGAGATCAAAACATTAGATATTAATGAAACCACTATTTTGGATTTCAAGGAATTTAATTATGATAATTGCTCTTTGATAGATTGTATTTCCTTGTTGCAATCCGTGCTAAATTCTCCTCATGCTTATAGTCAAAATAAAGCCTTTACCGAACATATCGTTGATGCTTTGATGCAGTCTTATGAAGAAAAACTTGAGTTGGAAGTTTCTATTCCTATAAAACTTTATGATGAATGGGAACCTGCTATTAAAATTAAAATTAAAGATCATGAATGCTATGCTTTGTGTGATTTGGGTGCTAGTGTTTCCACGATTCCAAAGACTTTGTGCGATTTGCTAGGTTTCCGTGATTTTGATGATTGCTCTCTAAGCTTGCACCTTGCAGATTCCACCATTAAGAAAACCTATGGGAAGAATTAATGGTGTTCTTATTGTTGAAAATAGGAACTATGTGCCCGTAGACTTTATTGTTCTTGATATACATTGCAATCCTTCATGTCCTATTATTCTTGGTAGAGCTTTCCTTAGAACGATTGGTGCAATTATTGATATGAAGGAAGGGAATATTAGATTCCAATTTCCGTTAAGGAAAGGCATGGAACACTTCCCTAGAAAGAAAATAGAATTACCATATGAATCTATCATGAGAGCCACTTATGGATTGCCTACTAAAGATGGCAATACCTAGATCTATCCTTGCTACTATGCCTAGCTAGGGGCGTTAAACGATAGCGCTTGTTGGGAGGCAACCCAATTTTATTTTTAGTTTTTTTTCTTTTTTCTTATGTTTAGGAATAAATCTTTGATCTAGACTCTGGTTAGATGTCTTTTTATGTTTCAATTAGTGTTTGTGCCAAGTTAAACCTATAGGATCTTCTTGGATGATAGTTATTTGATCTTGTTGAAAATTCTAGAAACTTTATGTTCACGAAAATAATTGTTAAAAATCACCAGAACGTGATAAAATATTGATTGCAATTGCTGCTGATCAATAAAAAACAATTCTAGGTCGTCCTATTTTCGCTGAAGTTTTGGAGTTCCAGAAGTTTGCATTAGTTACATATTACTACAGACTGTTCTGTTTTTGACAGATTCTGTTTTTCGTGTGTTGTTTGCTTATTTTGATGAATCTATGGCTAGTAAAATATTTTATAAACCCTAGATAAGTTGGAATATAGTAGGTTTAACACCAAAATAAATAACGAATGAGTTCATTACAGTACCTTGAAGTGGTGTTTTTTGTCTTTTGCTAACGGAGCTCACGAGATTTTCTGTTAAGTTTTGTGTTGTGAAGTTTTCAAGTTTTGGGTGAAAGATTTGATGGATTATGGAACAAGGAGTGGCAAGAGCCTAAGCTTGGGGATGCCCATGGCACCCCAAGATAATCTAAGGACACCTAAAAGCCAAAGCTTGGGGATACCCCGGAAGGCATCCCCTCTTTCGTCTACTTCCATCGGTAACTTTACTTGGAGCTATATTTTTATTCACCACATGATATGTGTGTTGCTTGGAGCATCTTATATGATTTGAGTCTTTGCTTTTTATTTTACCACAATCATCCTTGCTGTACACACCTTTTGAGAGAGACACACATGATTAGGAAATTATTAGAATACTCTATGTGCTTCACTTATATCTTTTGAGTTATATAGTTTTTGCTCTAGTACTTCACTTATATCTTTTAGAGCACGGTGGTGGTTTTTTATATAGAAACTATTATTCTCTCATGCTTCACTTAGATAATTTTGAGAGTCTTAAATAGCATGGTAATTTACTTAAATAATCCTAATGTGCTAGGTATTCATTACTAGTAAAAACTTTCTTATGAGTTTGTTGAATACTAAGAGAAGTTTGATGCATGATGATTGTTTCGAGACATGGATGTAGTGATATCAAAGTTGTGCTAGTTGAGTAATTGTGAATTTGAAAAATAATTGTGTTGAAGTTTGCAAGTCCCGTAGCATGCACGTATGGTAAACGTTATGTAACAAATTTGAAACATGAGGTGTTCTTTGATTGTCCTCCTTATGAGTGGCGGTCGGGGACGAGCGATGGTCTTTTCCTACCAATCTATCCCCCTAGGAGCATGCGCGTAGTGCTTAGTTTTTGATCACTTGTAGATTTTTGCAATAAGTATGTGAGTTCTTTCTGACTTATGTTGAGTCCATGGATTATATGCACTCTCACCTTTCCATCATTGCTAGCCTCTTCGGGACAGTGCATTGCCCTTTCTCACATTGAGAGTTGGTGCAAACTTCGCCGGTGCATCCAAACCCTGTGATATGATACGCTCTTTCACACATAAACCTCCTTATATCTTCCTCAAAATAGCCACCATACCTACCTATTATGGCATTCCCATAGCCATTCAGAGATATATTGCCATGCAACTTTCCACCGTTCCGTTTATCATGGCGCATTCATCATTGTCATATTGCTTTGCATGATCATGTAGTTGACATAGTATTTGTGGCAAAGCCACCATTCATAATCCTTTCATACATGTCACTCTTGGTTCATTGCATATCCCGGTACACCGCCGGAGGCATTCATATAGAGTCATACTTTGTTCTAGTATCGAGTTGTAATCATTGAGTTGTAAATAAATAGAAGTGTGATGATCATCATTTTCTAGAGCATTGTCCCAAGTGAAGAAAAAAAAGGAGAAAGGCCATAAAAAAGAGAAGGCCCAAAAAAATGAGAGAAAAAGAGAGAAGGGACAATGTTACTATCCTTTTACCACACTTGTGCTTCAAAGTAGCACCAGAATCTTCAGGATAGAGAGTCTTTTGTTTTGTCACTTTCATATACTAGTGGGAACTTTTCATTATAGAACTTGGCTTGTATTTTCCAACAACGGGCTTCCTCAAATGCCCTAGGTCTTCATGAGCAATAAAGTTGGATGCACACCCACTTAGTTTCTATTGTTGAGCTTTCATATATTTATAGCTCTAGTGCATCTGTTGCATGGCAGTCCCTACTTCTTGCATTAACATCAATTGATGGGAATCTCCATATCTCATTTATTAGCCTCGTTGATGTGAGACTTTCTCCTTTTTTGTCTTCTCCACATAACCCCCATCATTATATTCTATTCCACCCATGGTGCTATATCCATGGCTCACGCTCATGTATTGCATGAAGGTTGAAAAAGTTTGAGATTACTAAAGTATGAAACAATTGCTTGGCTTGTCATCGGGGTTGTGCATGATGAGAGCATTCTTGTGTGAAAATGGAGCATGACTAAACTATATGATATTGTAGGGATGAACTTTCTTTGGCCATGTTATTTTGAGAGGACATAATTGCTTAGTTAGTATGCTTGAAGTATTATTTTTTTATGTCAATATTGAACTTTTATCTTGAATCTTTCGGATCTGAATATTCATACCACAATTAAGAAGAATTACATTGAAATTATGCCAAGTAGCATTCCACATCAAAAATTCTGTTTTTATCATTTACCTACTCGAGGACCAGCAGGAATTAAGCTTGGGATGCTTGATACGTCTCCAACGTATATATAATTTTTGATTGTTCCATGCTATATTATATTCTGTTTTGGACATTATTGGGCTTTATTATACACTTTTATTATTTTTGGGACTAACCTATTAACCGGAGGCCCAGCCCAAAATTGCTGTTTTTTGCCTATTTCAAAGTTTCGCAGAAAAAGAATAACAAACGGAGTCCAAACGGAATGAAACCTTCGGGAACGTGATTCCCGGAACGAATGTGATCCAGAGGACTTGGACCCTACATCAAGACATCAACCAGGAAGGCACGGGATAGGGGGGCGCCTACCCCCCCCCCCCCCCCAGGGCGCGCCCTCCACCCTTGTGGGCCCCCTGTTGCTCCACCGACGTAGTCCTTCCTCCTATATATACCTACCAGATACGGAGCCTGTCGGTGTCAAAACCGGCGGATCTCGGGTAGGGAGTCCTGAACTGTGCGTCTAAGGCGGATTGTAACAGGAGGCGGGGGCACGATGTTTACCCAGGTTCGGGCTCTCTCTATGGAGGTAAAACCGGAGGATCTCGGGTAGGGGTCCCGAATTGTGCGTCTAAGGATCGATGGTAACAGAAAGCAAGGGACATGATGTTTACCCAGGTTCGGGCCCTCTCTATGGAGGTAATACCCTACTTCTCGCTTGATTGATCTTGATGATATGAGTATTACAAGAGTTGATCTACCACGAGATCGTAGAGGCTAAACCCTAGAAGCTAGCCTATGGTATGATTGTTGTTGTCCTACGGACTAAACCCTCCGGTTTATATAGACACCGGAGGGGGCTAGTGTTACATAGAGTCGGTTACAATGGGAGGATATCTACATATCTGTATCGCCAACCTTGCCTTCCACGCCAAGGAGAGTCCCATACGGACATGGGACGAAGTCTTCAATCTTGTATCTTCATAGTCCAACAGTCTGGCCAAAGGATATAGTCCGGCTGTCCGGAGACCCCCTAATCGAGGACTCCCTCAGTAGCCCCTAAACCAAGCTTCAATGAGGATGAGTCCAAATACAGATTGTCTTCGGCATTGCAAGGCGGGTTCCTCCTCCGAATACTCCATAGAAGATTTTGAACACAAGGATAGTGTCCAGCTCTACAAAACAAATTCCGCATACCACCGTAGAGAGAATATACCACAAATCTTATCTGCTGACACATTTTGCCTCGTGGCATCACGCCACGGCCCTGGTCTTTATTCAAACCTTTTTTCACAGCCTGCCACAGCGCATATTGCGGGGAGGCTTCCTTGGCACGTCTTGTCAAAGAAGAGATCGTGTCCCCTTATCACGGGATTCTCATCAATACGGGTGTGGGTAACCCAACCACACCATCAATTACGGCGCTTGGGGAATAAGCAGGTTTACCAGGCACGTGGGGAGGCGTATAGTCCTACCATCTTTATAAAGGGATAAAGATTCCTCCTTTTTTACCCACGCCTTCTTCTTCCTTGCTCACCCATTCTTGTGCACTCGAGCTCCAGCGCCCAAGTTCACATTTCTCTCCTCAAACCACTCCAAGCATGTCCGGAGCGGGAGGCAAGTGGATGGCCTCCACCGTTACGGAGGCGGACATTATCAAGCTGCGGGGAGCCGGATACGCGCTCCAGACATGTATAAAGGGGTGGCAATCGGGGTGGTTCTACATCACCAAGTCGCGCGACACCAACTGGGTGGCGGCCCCCAAATTTCGATCCGGAATCCCCACGCCGCTAACCTCCTGGAAAGAGAAGGGCCTGTCCTGGGGTGATTCGGTAGAGCTGACCGAACTCCGGACATGTATCAAAAACATGATGAGCAAGAAAAACAAGCTCGTCAACGTAGTCGAAGTTATGTTGTTCCGCCAGATCCTCCCGTGTCAAAGACGGGCGTTCACCTTGTGGGAGTTCAACCCGCGAGCACCAGACGCTGCTAGAGCTCTTCGACACGATGCACAATGACGTCTAGAGGGTGATGTTCAAGGGTGCCGAGGTACCTCCTCCCCTTACCGAGGACCGTGGGCTCAGCGCAAAGCGCCCTGCCAATCCGGTAAGTTCTTTCACATCTCGAAAAGATGTTTCTTTCCCTAGTATAATCATGTGAGGGATCTGAGCCTTCATGTTATTTCAACAAGACTGGGCAGAGACATCGGAGCGGATCGATTGTCCGGCTCCCCTGCCCGAAGATCCAGCGGATGCTCTCCTAACAAGGATGCTGGTTCCGGTGCCTTATGAGGTGCCGGAGAAGAAGGCCAAGAAGAAAGCCATGGGGACCAGGACGGGTTTCCGACGCAAGGTTATATCGGACTCATCGTCCGAACACACCGAGGCGTTCTCCTCCCCTAAAGATGAGGAGGAGGTGGAAGAAGAAAGCTCTCCCCCACTAGCCGGGGGGGGGGGGGAGAAGAGGAAGGTCGCCCTGTCTGGGGAGGCCGAAGGGTCTAAAAAGGGAAGGACCCTCCCTCCGGACTACTCCACAACAGCCGCATACAGCGACGAGGATTGGTTGCTCAGGGACAAGCCCCTGGCGAAGTCGTAAGTATCCGGATACCATAATGGTCCTGGTATATTTTGCATTATTCCTTCTTATATCATGTCAAACATGATTGTGCAGCCCGCCCAAGGCCCACATTAACGTATCCTCGTCGGATGGTTCTTTGGACCCATCGGACATGGATAGCGATTCACTTCCGACCGCCTCCTCCCCTCGCCCTACAAACAACATCGAGGTGTTGTCTAAAAGGGCACCGAGCCGGGGGGAGGTAGTCCTGGAGGCGCCTCGAGGTGACCTTCCGGACCCTGGGTGCAGAGGGAGCAAGACTCCCAAGGGCTCCAAGTTCAGCCCCCAGCCGAACACTACGCCGAACCCTCCGGTGGTTCCGGACTCCGGCAGGCGACTCCCCTTTAAGGGGGGCAAGCCGCCCGCGCCGGTGGCCTCTGTCCATCCAGAGGCACCGGATAATTTGCTGGAAGCGCTTCGCGGCGCTTCCATCGATGAAGAGCACCGCACTATCATGGGTGCGGTGATCGAGAAGGTTCGGGCCGCCAAAAGCGGACTAACCGAAGCTTGTGCCAGCCTCCTAACAGGCTTTCAGGTAAGTAATTAAATTGTAGGAAAATAGTACCGCATAGACAGTAGCCCCTGATGCTCTGTTTGGCGTTCGCAAAGAAAAGCCGAATAGAGGATTGATAATAATCACAGGAATCTAATCATAATATGTCTATGTGAATATGTAGGCTTCATTGTTGGCCGCTGCCGCACGTACTGCGGAGGTCGCTGCACTAAAGCAGGACCTTGAGCGGTCTGAGGAAGAGCTCGGCCATGCCAAGAGGCAGCTCGAGGAGAGCAAAGGTAAGCAATACCTTGTCTATATGAAAAAGATTTGGTTGCAGCATAATAGGATCATCATGAATGTGCCAGGAGCCACGAACGAAGAGGCGACCCTGAAGAAGGCGCTGTCCGAGGCTGAAAACAAAGTGGCCCAGAGGCGCATCGAGCGACAAAAACAAGAGGCCCGATTAGGCGAGGTACAGGAAGAGCTCCGGCTCTCGTCAAGAAGCATGAGGCCCTGGAGCTTGACTCGAAGACACGAGAGTCCGAGCTTGCAAAGGCGCTCGACAGCGCGAAACATGCCAAGGCCGAAGCCCAAAAGGCCCTCCAGGAAGTTGAGGCGGTTAAGAAGATAGCGGCGGGTAAGGCATTCATTATGCAAAGCAAGCACGTGAAAGAAAATTTCTTTTTACTTACCCGAGTTCGGAGCTCTCCAGGAGCGTTCGCAGATCTGCCCCGCAGTGTGTCTGATGCCGCGGAGTTCTACCGGGCCGAGGAGGGGAGCTCGACGGAGAAGTTGTTCTGGTCTCAGTATACTGGGACCGAACACCCGATGCCCTTGAGCGACCAGCTGAAGCAACTGGTCGAGCTCCACAAGGTGGCCGAACAGGCCATGAAGGGCCTTATAGTCCGGATGTGGCCTGGCGATCCCCTGCCCAACAGCTACTTCGGTCTGGTGAGGCGGCTTGTGGATGCCTGCCCCCGGTTTGAAGTCATCAAGCGGTCCGTCTGCATCGAAGGTGAACACACGGCTTTTTCCCGTGCGAAGGTGCACTGGGCGAAGATGGACGCCGAGAATATGGTGAAGGAGGGGCCACCGTAGGGCAAGGAGCATCGCCACCCCGAAATGTATTATGACGGTGTCCTGAAGGGTGCTCGCCTTGTGGCAGAGGAGTGTACCAAAGATGTAATTTTTGAATGAATTTGCTCATGTGATCCTGTAACTAGTTCATTTTCACTATGCAACGTTTTTTGAATCTAAAATATTACCTTATGTGCGACTGTTTATCAAATCTGAGAGTTGGCCAGTCGTCGGCTTCTGCCCCCATGCAGCTAGTACTGGGGTGTTCGGGATAAATCTGAGCACTCTTTTCCCCATTTTTGGGTCCTTCGAGGGAGGTGCTCAACGCAACGAACCAGGCAATCGCACTATAATGCTTTATCACTCTCACTTACTCATAGAAGTCTACAATTTTATTTTGTCAAAGCCCCTAGTATTCGGAAGACCAAATTTGGGGCACTATATGCGCCTAAGTTGGACAAGGTCGACTCCTCGCCCGAAGCGGAAAAAGTCTTTAAGGACTTGAGACCTCTCGAACAGCGACCAGCTCTCGCCTCATCATGACAGTCAGTTTTCGGCTTTCTCTACTGAGGTGCTCGTCCGGAAGAACCGGGACACAATCACAGTAGTTCTCCCAGTGCTACCTTAGCCGATATAGCGGAACGTAAGGTACCAAAACATGGGAGCTGGGCAAACCCAACTATTGACCCAAGACATGATTCAGAGTTGATGCATATAATGCTATAAGTTCGGGGTGCCGCACTGTCGAAAGTGTTCAGACTTCTCACGCCATATTATGGGGTATACGAAAGCCCCTGGCGTATTGGCCACACCAGAATGTACGGATTCTGATTGTCGTAAATAAACATATAGAAAAGAATAGATAATGCAATAATAGACTAATGCTATGCATTGTTATTTAAAGAATACATTGAAGCGTACTGATACAAGTAGTGCAATAAGCAAAAAAAAATAGGACTATTTGACATGTCCTATCCAAGGGCAAGCTGCGGACTTGTATTTAAAGAAGGTATTTCACTCGTTATCGGAGACCACCTGGGGATTCCATTGTACGACGTAGCTTCCTGCCTCCTTGGTTGTTGTATTATTTGACCGGCAATCGCACTGCCGGATAGGGCTTCCAGAGAGTAAGGTCCTGAAAGAGAGAAAATGATAAAGGTATTCAGCCCCTAGGGCGGTTGAGCTGCACTATGGGACGTGCCATGGTCGTGCCCCCAGCTATGCCCATCGTATTTTCAATACGTAATTATGTACGCGCGACACAGATTTTGCCGTTTGACTGGGACTAGGGCGGGGGCCGAATTTCTAGGCGAGCTCTGAACGTGCCAGGCGGTCCTGTTGCAAGTTACTCCAGACTCGCTTGACGGTGTCCGGGGGCTTTATCGTCGAATTGGTGGATTGCCTTAAGACGCTGCGTTGTGCTTCTGCTGCGAGGGCCGCAGTGTGATCCTCCGTGCGGAGCGAGCGCTCTGTGTTTCCATTGACTGTTATGACCCCCCTAGGTCCTGGCATTTTGAGCTTGAGGTATGCGTAGTGCGGTACCGCATTGAATCTTGCAAATGTAGTTCGCCCGAGCAGTGTGTAATAGCCGCTGCGGAACGGGACGATATCAAAGATTAACTCCTCGCTTTGGAAGTTGTCCAGAGATCCGAAGACCACTTCCAGTGTGATTGAGCCCAT
The DNA here is from genome assembly GCA_021605145.1 of Aegilops bicornis. Classification (NCBI taxonomy): domain Eukaryota; kingdom Viridiplantae; phylum Streptophyta; class Magnoliopsida; order Poales; family Poaceae; genus Aegilops; species Aegilops bicornis. The sequence continues at coordinate 776,333,612 of CM038671.1, read as the reverse complement.
GCAATGGGCCTCTACACCTGGTATGACGCCTTTAAAGGTCGTTTTTGTGGGTTTGATCCTCGAGGGGTCTATACCCATTTTGCGCACTGTATCCTGATAGAGCAGGTTCAGGCTGCTGCCGCCGTCCATAAGGACTCGAGTGAGGTGAAATCCGTCAATGATGGGGTCTAAGACCAATGCGACAGATCCGCCATGACGGATACTAGTGGGGTGGTCCCTGCGATCGAAGGTGATCGGACAAGAGGACCATGGGTTGAACTTTGGGGCGACGGGCTCCATCGCATAGACGTCCCTTAGTGCATGCTTCGCTCCTCTTGGGGATGTGGGTTGCGTATATCATGTTCACCGTCCTCACTTGTGGGGGAACCTCTTCCGTCCTCCTGTGTTCGGCGGCCGGGGCTCCTCCTCGTCATCACTATGCAGCCCCTTGTCCTTGTTTTCGGCATTTAACTTGCCGGCCTGCTTGAACACCCAACATTCTCTGTTGGTGTGATTGGCTGGCTTATTGGGGGTGCCGTGTATTTGACACGAGCGATCGAGTATGCGGTCCAAACTGGATGGGCCCGGAGTACTTCTTTTAAATGGCTTTTTACGCTGACCGGATTTAGAGCCACTGAATCCGGCATTGACTGCCGTATCCTCGATGTTATCGCCGTTGTTGTGGTGCTTGTGTCTGCTACGACGTGGTCTGCCGTTACTATCCTTGGTATCCGAAGTGCCAAGGTTCTTTGGTATGTTGCTGCTGCGAGCCAGCCAGCTATCCTCTCCCGTGCAAAAGCGGGTCATGAGTGTCGTGAGGGCTGCCGTAGACTTCGGCTTCTCCTGACCGAGGTGTCGGGCGAGCCACTCGTCACGGATGTTATGCTTAAATGCCGCTAAGGCCTCTGCATCCGGACAATCGACAATTTGGTTCTTCTTAGTTAGGAACCGCGTCCAGAATTGCCTGGCCGATTCCCCCGGCTGCTGGATTATGTGGCTCAAGTCGTCAGCATCTGGTGGTCGCACATAAGTGCCCTGGAAGTTGTCAAGGAATGCATCTTCCAAATCCTCCCAACTGTCGACCAAGTCTGTTGGCAAGCTATTCAGCCGATGCCGAGCTGGTCCTTTGAGTTTTAGTGGGAGGTACTTGGTGGCATGTAGATCATCACCGCGAGCCATGTGGATATGGAGGAGGAAATCCTCAATCCATACTGCGGGATCTGTTGTACCATCGTATGATTCGATATTTACAGGTTTAAAACCTTCGGGAATTCGTGATCCATAACTTCATCAGTGAAGCATAGGGGGTGTGCTGCGCCTCTATGCCAGGCTATGTCACGACGCAATTCATATGAGTCTTGTCTGCTGTATTTGGCCCGGCCGGATTTACCTTTAGTGTATCCGGCGTGACGGTCATCGTCCCGCGTTGGTGCGTGCCCCCGTGACCCGTATAGTGATCTTGCATGTTTTGCCCTGCTTTCCAATTCATCTCGCAGGTCCCTCGTGTTGCCCCGGGCCTTGGTATTTTTGTTTGAGTGGCGGTGGGGTGCAGGCTGAACTTCAGGCTGAAACGCCTCTCTATCTCGGCCACGCGGTGGCCGGTCAGCCGCATCGTATGCTGGTGAAGTAGGTTTCACTACTTCCTCCTCGAGTAGCGACCTACGTCTTGGGTAACTCTTGGAGGGGCGTTCGATTTCATATTCCTCGGCCGCAAGGACTTCGGTCCATCTGTCTGCTAGCAAATCTTGATCAGCTCGAAGCTGTTGTTTCTTTTTCTTCAGGCTATTTGCCGTGGCAATAAGCCGGCGCTTAAAGCGCTCCTACTCGACGGGATCCTCAGGCACGATAAATTCTTCATCGCTGAGGCTCACCTCGTCTTTGGAGAGAGGCATGTAATTGTTATCCTCTGTTTCTCCATCTGCTACCTGTTCTGGAGGGCTAGCTTGTTCATCCTCCTGCTCCAAATCTGGCTGGAGGGGATTGTCATCGTCTTCGGCACTATCTGGAGTGTTATTGTCTCTTGTGCCAGTATCATTGTTTTTGCTATGGCGGGACTTAGAGCGGCGCCACTAACGTCGCTGACTGGGCTGCTTTTTGGAGGGGTCATCCTCCGCTGTCTTGTCGCCATTGCCTTCTAGTATCCACCATATATATATCATATGATGAGGTGGCGGTCCAGCGCCCTGTAGGCGGTGGTTCCTGTTCGTCTCCTGCATCGTCGTCCATACCGTCGATATCTTCGGAGTCGAAGTCGAGCATGTCGGTTAAATCGTCGACAGTAGCTACTAAGGGGTGGTGGGTGGGCAGCGAATTTCTTCGTCGTCCGCATCCCACTCTAGCCGGACATACTTCGGTCAAGGTTCATGCATGTAGTTGAATCAAAACCAACATAGCCTCTATGATATTTATGTTCATGGTGTTCATATCCTACTCATGCTAGTGTCCAATGTTACTTATGCATAATGCATGGTTATTATCGTTGTTGCTCTCTAGTTGGCCACTTCTCAATCTAATTGCTAGCCTTCGCCTGTACTAAGTGGGAATTCTGCTTCTACATCAAAAACCTTGAACCCAAAAGTTATTCCAGATGAGTCCACCATACCTACATATATGCGGTATTACCCTGCCGTCCTAAGTAAATTTGCATGTGCCACCTCTAAAAACTTCTAAAAATATATGTTTTGTGTGCCTGGATCGTTCATGGAATGACAGGAGGTAGTCGGTATCTTCCATGCTAAGCGGGTTATTCTCAGGTCGAGTGTTTATTCACTCGCCATCGCACGAGAAAAGGGCGGTATTAGGGATGCTCAGTCCCAAACATCAAAATACAAAAAGAGTTAACCGCTCGAATAATCAAACAAAAACTCCCAATGGAGTCAAAACCTTTACTTTTTATCGCTTCGGAACCACCACTAGCTTTTTAGCATGGGAGATATTGATAACTGATAGTCATGAAGTAAATGAGAAGGGTGCATGTCCCAAAATATCATTTACCTCTGTTTTAAAAACTTAGCTCTGGCACCTCTGCAAATCACTTCTTCCCTCTGTGAAGGGACTATCTATTTACTTTTATGTTGTGTCACCACCTTCTAAAACAAGCGCCAGCAACTGAGGGAGCAGAGCTGTCATGATTTATGCATTGTGTGTAGCTAATGTTGGGTGCATCATGACTAGATCTTTTCTACCATGAATTACAATGTTTAGTCGCTGCTTGAACTTTGGAGGTGCTCTGCATTTATGTTTTGCGGTCTCAGAAAGGGGTAGCGAAATACCACTATTGTCATATTATATCATGGTTGTTTTGACAACGTGTTGTCGTTTGAGATATCTTATTATTGCTCGCTAGCTGATTATGTCATTGATATGAATCATTATAATCTTTAAGAGTTATTGACGACATGGTTAGTTATAATGTTGGCTGAAAACATGGGTGTTGTTTAAGCTTATTTATGGAAACAGGAGCAAAACAGTTCGTAAAAGTTTTTCTTTTTCACTTTCAGTTTATCAACTGAATTGCTTGAGGACAAGCAAAGGTTTAAGCTTGGGGGAGCTGATACGTCGCCAACGTATTTACTTTTCCTAACACTTTTCCTCTTGTTTTGGACTCTAGTTTGCATGATTTGAATGAAACTGACCCCGGACTGACGCTGTTTTCAGCAGAACTACCATGGTGTTGTTTTTGTGCAGAAATAAAAGTTCTCGGAATGGAACGAAACTTTGTGAGGAATTTTTATACAATAAAAGAGAATTTCTGGAGCCAAGACCTGCCAGAGAGGGGCATCTGGGTGGGCACAACCCACCAGGGCGCGCCCCCTCTCCTAGCACACCCAGGTGGGTTGTCCCCACATGGTGGCCCTGCTGGCCCTGAAACCAACGCTATAAAATCCTAGTTTTGGAGAAAAAACTCACAGAGAAAGAATTATCGCGATCCATGAGACGGAGCCGCCACCAAGCCATGTTCTTCCTCGGGAGGGCAGATCTGGAGTCTGTTTGGGGCACTGGAGACGGGGATCTCCGTTCTTCGTCATCACCAACCGTTCTCCATCACCAATTCCATGATGCTCCCCACCGGGAGTGAATAATTCCTTCGTAGGCTCGCTGGTCGGTGAGGAGTTGGATGAGATTCATCATGTAATCGAGTTAGTTTTGTTAGGGTTTGATCCCTAGTATCCACTATGTTCTTAGATTGATCTTGCTATGACTTTGCTATGCTTAATGCTTGTCACTTTGGGCCCGGGTGCCATTATTTCAGGTCTAAACCGTTTATGTTATCATCATTATATCCATGTTCTAGATCCGATCTTGCAAGTTATAGTCACCTACTACGTGTTATAATCCGGCAACCCCGGAGTGACAACAACCGGGCCCACTCCCGGTGATGACCGTAGTTTGAGGAGTTCATGTATTCACTATGTGTTAATGCTTTGTTCCGGTTCTCTATTAAAAGGAGGCCCTAATATCCCTTAGTTTCCAATATGGACCCCGCTGCCACGGGAGGGTAGGACAAAACATGTCATGCAAGTTCTTTTAATAAAGCACCTATGACTATTTACGGAATACATGCCTACATTATATCGATCAACTGGAGCTAGTACCATATCGCCCTAGGTTATAACTGTCACATGATGAATATCATACAACAAGTCACTGATCCAATGCCTACAAACTTTTCTATATTGTTTCTGCTAAGTTACTACTGCTATTATCACTGTTACACTAGCTACAAAATTACTGCAATCACTGTTACTATTACTATTGCTGCCGTCACTACTATCAAAACTATCAAACTAATTTGCTACTGATCACTTTTCTGCAGATAATTAATCTCCAGGTGTGGTTGAATTGACAACTCAGCTGTTAATACCTTCAAATATTCTTTGGCTCCCCTTGTGTCGAATCTATAAATTTTGGTTGAATACTCTACCCTCAAAAACTGTTGTGATCCCCTATACTTGTGGGTTATCAATAAGGTCTAAACTTATCACAAACAAACACCACTCATAAGATTTCTTTTTCAGTAGTAGCATAGTTCCTTTGAGCACTGTCTAGAGTTTTACTAGCATAATGAATTACATTAAGTTTCTTATCAACTCTTTGTCCTAGAACAACACGCACAGCATAATCACTAGCATCACACATAATTTCAAAAGGCAAGTTCCAATCAGGTGGTTGAACAATGGGTGCAGAAATTAAGGCTTTCTTGAGTGTTTCAAAGGCTTCTAAACAATCATCGTCAAAAACTAAGGGAATATCCTTTTGCAAGAGACTAGTGAGAGGCCTATAAATTTTAGAAAAGTCTGATAAATCTCCTATAGAAACCAGCATGACCTAGGAAACTATGAATACCTTTTATATCTTTAGGACATGGCATCTTCTCAATTGCATCAACCTTAGCTTTGTCCACGTCAATACCTCTTCCTGAAATTTTATGACCCAAGACAATGCCTTCATTAACCATAAAGTGGCACTTCTCCCAATTCAAGACAAGATTTGTTTGTTCACATCTCTGCAAAACTCGATCAAGATTTCTTAAACAATCACCAAAAGACTTCCCATAAATAGAAAAGTCATCCATGAAAACCTCTACAATCCTTTCACAAAAATCATAGAATATAGCAGTCATACATCTTTGAAAGGTAGCAGGTGCATTACATAAACCAAAAGGCATACATCTATAAGCATAGGTTCCAAAAGGACAAGTAAAAGTGGTCTTTTCTTGATCAGGCTGAGAAACAGGTATTTGTGAAAAGCTAGAATATCCATCAAGGAAGCAAAAGTGTGTGTTCTTAGATAACCTTTCAAGCATTTGATCAATAAAAGGCAAAGGGTAACGATCTTTTCTAGTTTCTTTGTTTACTTTTCTAAAATCAATCAACATCCTATAGCCTGTAACAGTTATTTGTGGAATAAGTTCATTCTTATCATTGGGAACAACAGTTATACCTCCTTTCTTAGGGACACAATGAACAGGACTTACCTATCAACTATCAGCTATGGGATAGATTATACCTTCTTCCAGAAGTTTTAATATTTCCGTTCTTACCACTTCTTTCATCTTTGGATTTAACTGACGTTGGTGATCAATAACAGGTTTAGCATCAGGTTCCATATTAATTTTGTGCTGACATAGACTGGGACTAATACCTGTAGGAATGAAAGTAGGTCTAGAAGGGGGTGATTAGACTAATTGACCAATTAAAAATCTAGCCTTTTCCCAATTTTAGTTATTGGCAGATTTTAGCAACTTAGCACAAGTCAAGCAATCAACCTACACATGCAATTCTAAGAGTGTAGCAGTGGAAAGTAAAACAATTGCATATGAAGGTAAAGGGAGGAGTTTGAGGGAGCAAACTCAATGTTGACACGGAGATTTTTATTCATGGTTCCGATAGGTGGTGCTATCGTACATCCACGTTGATGGAGACTTCAACCCACGAAGGGTAATGGTTGCGCGAGCCCACGGAGGGCTCCACCCACGAAGGGTCCACGAAGAAGCAACCTTGTCTATCCCACCATGGCATCGCCCATGAAGGACTTGCCTCACTCGGGTAGATCTTCACGAAGTAGGCGATCTCCTTGCCCTTACAAACTCCTTGGTTCATCTCCACAATCTTGTCGGAGGCTCCCAAGTGACACCTAACCAATCTAGGAGACACCACTCTCCAAGAGGTAATAAATGGTGCGTTGATGTTGAACTCCTTGCTCTTGTGCTTCAAATGATAGTCTCCCCAACACTCAACTCTCTCTTATAGGATTGGATTTGGTGGAAAGATGATTTGAGTGGAAAGCTACTTGGAGAAGGCTAGAGATCAAGATTTATGTGGTTGGAGTGGAATATCTTGACCTCAACACAAGTGTAGGTGGTTCTCTCTCAGAAAATGTATGTTGGAAGTGTAGGCATGTTCTGATGGCTCTCTCCATGAATGAAGAGTGGGTGGAGGGGTATATATAGCATCCACACAAAATCTAACCGTTACACACAAATCACCAAACTTGGTGCGACCGAATAATGAAACTCGGTCGGACCGGTTTAGTTCAAAATGTGAACGTTAGGGTTTTCGGTGGGACCGACATGTCAACTCCGTGGGACCTATTTCGTTAGGGTTAGGGCATAACGTAATCTCGGTGAGACAGATTTTGGTAATAGTCAAACAGAGAGTTGGTCAGGCAAACTCGGTGGGACCGATTCGCTCATATCGGTTGGACCGAAACGTTACGAAAGGGAAACAGAGAGTTTGCATTGCAATCTCGGTGGGACCGATCGCTCATCTCGGTTTGACCAAAACGTTACGAAGGGAAACAGAGAGATTACAATCCCATCTCGGTGAGACCGAGATCCCTATCGGTGAGACCGAAAAGACTAGGGTTTCTGGCAGTGGCTATGTCAATTGAACTCGGTGGCGCCGGATAGAAAGTTTCGGTGGGGCTGAGTTTGACTTTTGGTTTGGGACATATGTGGATGTGAGAAAGTAGTTGAGGGTTTTTGGAGCATATCACTAAGCACTTTGAGCAAGAAAGTCATTAAGCAACACCTCACCCCCTCTTGATAGTATTGGCTTTTCCTATGGACTCAATGTGATCTTGGATCACAAAAATGAAAATGTAGAGTCTTGTGCTTTGAGCTTGAGCCAATTCTTTTGTCCTTAGCATTTTGAGGGGTCCACTTTTCTCATCCATGCCATGCCAATCATTGAGCTTTGCTGAAATATTTATCTTGAAGTAGCATTAGCTCGATGAGCTATATGTTGTCAGGAATTACCAAAACCACCCAGGGATAGTTGCACTTTCAATCTCCCCCTTTTTGGTAATTGATGACAACATATAGATCAAAGCTTTGACAAATGATAATAAGATTGAAAAACATCGTCGCTTTGAGAAGTATGTGATAAGCAAGCTCTCCCCCTGAATTTGTGCATTATTTAGAATTTGCTTTTGAATGCAAATGCACAATCGATTAGGATCATGTGTTACTCTTCCATGTCACATACATCCAAGGTTGGAAAAAGCGGTAGGCGTAAGCGAGGCGGTTGGCCTTCGCCTAGTGCCTAGGCGGTGCTTAAGCGCCCTAGGCGCAGCCTAGGCGGTAATATGATTTTTAGTATCAAGGTGTATATGTAGTTATTATATGTGTATTTTATTAATTCAGGGCATATAAGTATGTTAACTACCAGCTACATGATTGGAATATGGTCCTTTTGGCATATCAGTGCAATATGGAATGATTTCTCGCTTGGGTAGACAATTTCTTACTTGCTCTGCCTAGAGTTCTGCTTATGCCCTAGGCGAGGCGATTGGCCATTGCCTAGCGCCTAGGCGTGCTTAAGCGCCTCCTAGGCACTGCCTTTTCCAACAGAGCATACATCTTGGTGGAGCGCTCAAAAGGATAGAAGTTAAAAGCATGCACTCGTCACCAAGCAAGTGAATGATTATATAAGGATATAAGAGATAATATCATCCAACAAGCATTAAGGGTAGCATATGATCAAATACATGATCAAACAAGTATCTCACAAGCACACAAAGTATATCACACAAGCACACAATAAAAAAGTTCAACCAAAATAGCAAGAGAGATAAAAAGCAACACTCTCTCTCGAAGCCTATGATCCATTCATTTTCCCCCCTTTGGCAACAAGTTACCAAAAAGTTCAAAAGTGCATAGTGCTAAACGACTCTCAGGCTTGGTCTTCATGAGGTGGTTGTCGGATATCGGGTTCCGGCAGACCCTCGAGGTTCGAACACTGGGGTGCGCGCGGAGATCTTTCCCCTACCAGCTCACGTGTTAATGGTTTGCAAGGGAACTAAACTAGAAAATGATGAACAGCACAAGAGACACAGGGTTTATACTGGTTCGGGCCACCGTTGTGGTGTAATACCCTACTCCAGTGTGTGGTGTGGTGGATTGCCTCAGGGGCTGATGATGAACCATACAAAGGGAGAACAGCCTCGCGAGGGGCTGTTCTTGAGATGGTGCGATGGACTGCTTGGGTGAGTCCAGTCGCTTCTCTCTCTCTCTCTCTCTCTCTCTCTCCGGTAGGTTCAACCCGTTTCTCTCTCTATTCGACCTCCTTGGTTCTCCCTTGTTCTCCTCGGTCCTCCTCTTAGTTTGGTGGATAGTCCTATTTATAGAGGGAGGCCCTGGGCCTCTTCCCAAATAATGAGCGGGAAGGGCGCCAACAATTGGCCATTTTGAAGGGGAACATCTGGTACACTTATCCTGACTAAAGTTGGTCTTCGGCTGCCAAAGGCTCTGACGGTGACGCCGTCCTGGGCTCCACGATGACCACCTTCCTGCAACTCTGCTGGTCTTGGTCTTGTTGCACCGAAGCGGTAACCTTTGCCTGATGCCTTGGCCTGTGCTTGCCTCCTTTGCACCAAAGGGTAAACGAGGACACTGCGAGGTCGGGCGCCTACCAGTCTCTATCGTCATGGCTTGCGTCTCGGGTCACCCAAGTGAGGTACCCAGCCTTGATCTCTCCGCCTCCTCGTGAGCCTTCCTGACGAGGCTGCTCCTGAGGAAGGTTCCTGTCAGCCCCGCCTCATGAGGCTTGGCCCCTCGCGAGGGTCTTGAGCTTGAGCTGATGAAGTTGGGCCGCTGGCCCCCACTTGAGCCACGCCGCATGCCGCAGTGCAAGTCTGGGACCCCATTCCTGCAACGCCGACAGTAGCCCCCGGGCCCAAGGCGCGCCCGAATTTGGCTTAGCAGAGAAGTGAAGGGGTAAGTGCGAAACACCGCGGGCCCCAACAGCCTGCGGCCTTGGGCGCCGCATGGCGATCGATTGGTCGTGGGCGTCTCCGCTTCCCCATGATGCCTCGACAACCGTCCTTCTGACAAAAAGGAGGCCCGGGCCAGACTTGGTGCTCGCTCTTGCTCGCTCTTGATCGCGTTGCTCCAGATCCCCTTTCTCGCCCTTCTCCTCCTTGCTTCCGAAATCCTCCAGATCTGTCTCAATCCTTCCATCCTGCAAGCCATAGCGCCTCGCAAGACCCCGCCTGAGGCCTGGTACCTTCCGGCTCTGGATCCTCCGACTGTGTCGGGGAAGAATCTAGTCCTTGTGCGCCAGAGGACGATGGCGCAGGGCAACAAGGGAGCGACTCTGCTCAAGGCCGGCTCCGATCAGCCTGAAGGCCAGGGGAACACCTTCTACCCGTTCTTTGTAAGCGCCATCATCGCCGGCCTGGTCCCTCCTTTTTCTGAGTTCTTCTTCGCTGTTCTCCGCCAATACAGCTTGCAAGCTCTGCATCTCCACCCCAACTCTGTTCTTCTCTTGGCGATTTTCGCCTACTATTGTGAGGCTCATGTTGGGATAAAGTCCTCAGTGGCTTTGATGCGCCATTACTTTTACCTCCGGGTCTCTCGTGGCTCTATTACTGCATGCGCGAGCTTTGTCGCATACTCCAGCTCCAACTCCATCTCCAAGCCCGGGAAGAGGATCGAAGTCTTCAGGAGCAAGTGGGTCATGGTTGATGTCGGGCGCAACCACCCCCGACTGGCGCTGTCGTCGGGGCAGCCCAAGACCGTTGATGCATGGTCTCGCGCGGAGCTCATCTATTCTCGTGCGAAGATGGTGCTGAAGAGGATAGACGCAGACCTGAGGCCAGGCAGCTTGGGGGCGGCGAAGCTGACCGAGGCCACGCTCCTGAGGGAGTTCCTGGAACACCTGGTGGATCCACTCCGGGAGCATTCGCTCCCGTTGTGGAGGCTTGGGGAGGCAGGTGACGCCCTTCGCCTGAGCTCCGAGGCCCTCTCTGACGAAGATCTGGCCGCAGCTCTCCATTCCTTGGTCGGGGGAGACGTGGCGAAGCCGGAGAGCGCTCCCGTCCCCCTGTTCCTTCGCGACGACTGGGAGCAAGTGGTGAGCGCCATGCCCACTGAGGGAGTCCTGGACTAGGGGGTGTCCGGATAGCCGAACTATCATCTTCGGCCGGACTCCTAGACTATGAAGATACAAGATTAAAGACTTCGTCCCGTGTCCGGATGGGACTTTCCTTGGCGTGGAAGGAAAGCTTGGCGATACAGATATGTAGATCTCCTACCATTGTAACCGACTCTGTGTAACCCTAACCCTATTCGGTGTCTATATAAACCGAAGGGTTTTCGTCCGTAGGACGAACAACAATCATACCATAGGCTAGCTTCTAGGGTTTAGCCTCTCTGATCTCGTGGTAGATCTACTCTTGTACTACCCATATCATCAATATTAATCAAGTAGGAGTAGGGTATTACCTCCATCAAGAGGGCCCGAACCTGGGTAAAAACATCGTGTCCCTTGTCTCCTGTTACCATCCGCCTAGACGCACAGTTCGGGACCCCCTACCCGAGATCCGCCGGTTTTGCCACCGACATTGGTGCTTTCATTGAGAGTTCCTCTGTGCCGTCGCCATCAGGAAGGATGCCTCATCCCGTCTTTAAAGATGATACTATCGCCAAAGGAGCCTTGGCCGCTGGTCAGACTCTTCGGTTAGGTGGTTTTCTTATGACCTCTAGTTCGGCCACCGCGCCGACGATGACTTCTCGGGTCATCGAAACCAATCTTCACGTTACCTCAGAATTCGCCGAGCAGTTAGATCCGATCGAGCTCTCCTCCGTAAACGAGCTCTTGGATCGCATCGCCGCACTGGGAGTCGCCACAGACTACGACCAGATCGGGCCTAAAACCGATCTGAGAGAGATCAACTCTCGCTAGGCTACCCATCATGTTGCTGTGATAGAGGGGCAATACGTCGATTCTTCTTCTATCTTAAGGACTAGCTACGTCCGGATTCCCGATCCCTCCATGCCGGATAGCCGCAGAGGGATGGATGTCGATCAAGCCCTGAACTTAAAGTCAGGCGGCGGGTTGGATTCATTGGATAGCATTCAAAAATCCAAACTTCCAAGTTCGGAAACTTCTCGACCCTGAGTCTTAAATTGGACAGGGTTCCGGATTTAGTTCCACCCGCCCACCCAAACATTAGCGATCTATCCCGAATTCGGCAAGAGCCCGCTGAAACAATACATCACTACTGGGCCAGATTCCTCCTGGTTATGGACAGGATAAAGGACTGCCGAGAGGAGGACGCAATCTCATTTTTCTGCAATAACTGCACGGACAAGGGAATCCTAAACGCCATAAGTCGTCACGGAATTACACGCTTTGCTGACTTGGTGACCATAATACAAAAGTACTGTGCGATGGAGAGTGCTTGGAAAATCGAAAGTAAATTTTGGGATAATCCGGCCCCGAATACAGCCCTAGTCCGGAATAAAAGGGTGCACCATCACCAAGCACCTGGGTTATACATCAAAAAACAAAAACCCCTAAAGGTAATGGAACCGTCTTTGGAGGGTTGGCTAAACGGACCCAAAATTCATAGCACAGAGGGCGCCACTCCAACTCAGAGCCTTCGAGCATGTTGGATACTACGGCAGGTGGCCAAAAGTGGCGAAGAGCTTCTAGCCTCAGAATCCCAGCCTAGCAACACCAAGACAAGATAACAGTCTTTGAGACTTTCGCATCAAATAATATGCGGAAACGAACACTCCGCAACATTGCCGAAGTCTACCAAGTAGCAACAATAAATCCATAGAGTAACACGGCTATTACCTTTAATGCCAGTGATGAACCTAAATTCCGAACAGCCCGAGCACCAGCCGCACTGGTCCTCAGCCCAATAGTGGACGGCTTTCGCCTTACTAAGGTACTCATGGATGGCGGCAGCAGACTAAACCTCATATACAAGGAAACCCTCCGAAAAATGGAAATAGACTGGAACCGCATTGAGCGAAGCAGCACAACCTTTAGAGGAATAATCCCTAGCCGGGAAGCATGCTGCACAGGAAAAATCACACCGATGTAGTGTTCGCTCACGGACAATTACAGGTCCGAGGAGGTCACATTTCAAGTGGCCCCTGCTCAGCAGCGGATATCACGCTTTATCGTATGCGAGAGGCATTCACAATTTTTCAAGCTATACCCCATTATGGGTACATGAAGCTCAAAATGCCCGGACCTAACGGAATCATCACTCTCGCTAGTGATGCGAACATAGCACTCCGCGCCGAAAACAAGACAGCCGCACTAGCCCTCGAGGCACTATCCGAAGCCCTAGCGGCCGAGGAACTCACTGCGATGCGGTCCACGGTGAACAGGGACGATGTGATACTTGATAAAAGATCCAAGTCCACCTCTTTTAAACCAGCGGATGAAATAGTCAAATTCCAAGTCCACCCAACGGACCCTGCAAAGACGGCCTCGATTGGGGCACAATTAAACCCTGATGTAGACGATGCACTACGAGAATTTCTACAAGAAAACTGGGACATTTTTGCCTGGAACCCTTCGGACATGCCAGGAATCCCACGTCGGCTGGCCGAGCATAGCCTAAATATCCTAAAAGGATTCAAGCCAGTCAAACAGGCTCTTCGGCGCTTTTCCGAACCCAAGAGACAGGCCATGGGAGAGGAGCTAGCCAAACTTCTAGAAGCCGGATTCATCAGAGATATAAAACATCCGGACTGGCTAGCAAATCTGGTGTTGGTACCAAAGAACGATAAATCCGGGCGCCTCTGGGTTGATTTCAAAGCCCTTAATACGGCTGGCCCAAAGGATCCCTTCCCCCTCCCTCGCATTGATCAACTTATCGACGCTACTGCAGGACACGACTCATTGTGCTTCCTCGACGCGTACTCCGGCTACCACCAAATCAAGATGGCGGAGCCAGACCAAGCTGCAACAGCATTCATCACTCCATACGGCCCATTCTGCTTCAACACAATGCCCTTCGGGCTCCAAAACGTCGGCGCTACATATCAGCGCATGATTCAGACATGTCTGGCAAACCAGATCGGCAAAATAGTAGAAGCATATGTAGATGACGTGGTCGTCAAATCCAAGCATGTCGAAACTCTAGTAGACGACTTGAGGCTCACATTCGACAATCTCCGTGAATATGACATTAAGCTCAATCCGGAAAAATGCGTCTTCGGCGTTCCAGCCGGAAAGCTCTTGGGCTTCATTGTGTCCGGTAGAGGAATTGAAGCAAACCCAGCCAAGATCCGAGCTCTGTCACAATTGGATATTCGAAAGACCTCAAGCAAATACAAAAATTGATCGATGCGAGCGGCTCTAAGCCGCTTTATTTCCCGTTGGGAGAAAAGGCGTTACCCTTTACCGCCTCCTCCGTGCACCGATCACTTCAAGTGGATTTGATGCCGCCACGGCCGGACTCGAAGAAATAAAAGCCATATTGGCAACAAATCCGGTCCTGGCCGCGCCCAACATGGGCGAACCAATGCTATTATATATCGCCGCAACACATCAAGTTGTTAGCGCGGAGCTCGTCGTCGAACGAGAAACGGACGGACACCGATTCCCTCTTCAAAGACCGGTTTACTATGTCTCCACTGTCCTAACTCCATGCAAGTCTCGGTACCCACATTATCAAAAGATAGCATACGCGGTGTTCATGGCATCCCGGAAGCTGCGACACTACTTTCAAGAGTGTTCAATAACGGTAGCCTCCGAAGTACCTCTTAACGACATTATAAACAACCACGACGCGATGGGCCGGATTGCTAAATGGGCCATAGAGCTCTTTCCATTCGACATAACCTATAAGCCACGATGATCTATTAAGTCGCAGGTTTTGGCCGACTTCGTGGCTGAATGGACCGAAGCCGAACTCCCTAAAGAGTACGGCGCATACTCCAATTGGATCATGCACTTTGACGGCTCCAAAATGTTGGTCGGCCTGGGGGCTGGCGTCGTCATGACGTCCCCAACCGGGGACATAGTCCAATACGTCCTTCAAATAATGTATACAGACTCCAACAACGCAGCCGAATACGAGGCCATTCTGCACGGCCTTCGGATGGCAGTCTCCATGGGCATTATATGCCTAGAGGTGCGCGGGGACTCGAACCTCGCGATATCTCAAATCAACAGAGACTTTGATGCCAAAGTTCCAAAAATGGCAGCGTACCGCAATGCGGTCCTAAAAATGTCAGCACGGTTCGAAGGCGGACGTATTGGCACGCATCGGCGCAAAACGCGATGCCGTCCCGCCCAACATCTTCCTGGAACGGCTGTTCAAGCCATCCGTACTATGGGAAGGGGAGTCCAGAAATAACAATCCGACCCAACCGCACCGCACGACACGGAACACTCGACACAATCGGAGGCTCGCCAGCGAAATAACACCGTTCGCCCACGAAATAATGGCGGTCATCGCCCCGTGGACGGAACCATTCCTAGCCTACCTAACTAGGCAGGAACTCCCCGAAGACCAAAACGAGGCCCGCTGCATAGTACGGCGATCCAAAGCCTATAAATTCCATGAGGGAGAGCTTTATAAGAAAAGCACAACAGGAGTCCTTCAAAGGTGTATCTCCGAAGAGGAAGGGTGCAACCTCCTGGCTAAAATTCATGCCGGACTGGGTGGGCACCACGCCGCAACCCGGGCCCTTGTAGGCAAGGCCTTCCGTACAGGATTTTATTGGCCGACGTCCCGGGCAGATGCACAGGATCTAGTCCAACGATGCGTCGGTTGCCAGCTTTTTGCTAACCAAAGCCACATGCCACCCATCGCCCTCAAAACTATACCCATCACCTGGCCGTTCGCATGCAGGGGCTTGACATGGTTGGACCCCTTAAGGGAGGAACCCACAAGCAAAAATACCTATTGGTCATGGTGGATAAATTCACCAAATGGATAGAGGCCAAGCCCATTAAAACGGCCGAATCCGGACCGGTGATAGACTTCATATCAGGGGTAGTGCACCGTTACGGCGTCCCCACAGTATCATCACTGATAACGGCACCAACTTCACGGCTGATGAGGTCAAATTATGGTGCAAAAACATGGGCATCAAGCTCGATTACGCCTCAGTCTATCACCCTCAAACCAACGGTCAAGTCGAGCGAGCAAACGGTCTAATCATGAGCGGCATCAAACCCAGACTAGTGCGGTCCCTCAAGGAATCTAACACGCACTGGGTTGAGGAGCTCGACTCCATACTCTGGGGGCTGCGGACCACGCCGAATCGCACTACCGGATTCACACCATTTTTTATGGTATACGGCGCAGAGGCAGTCTTGCCCTGCGACATAATGCATGACTCACCTCGCGTGCGCATGTATGAAGAAAGAGAAGCCGAGCTCGATCGGCAGGACAGCTTGGACGCATTGGAGGAGGAGCGCGACGTGGCAAAAGCTTGTTCCGCATTTTGTCAACAGCAGGCTCGAAGATATCACAGCAGGGAAGTACGGGCCAAAGCTTACAACGTTAGCGAACTAGTTCTACGCCTGCCGGACAAGAAAAAGGACAAACTCAAGCCCAAATGGGAAGGTCCCTTCATCATCGACCAGGTCCTGACCGGCGGAGCATACCGTCTGCGAAACGCATTGGATAACCGACTCGAGCCGAACCCATAGAACGCAGCCCGTCTACGAAGATTCTACGCCTAAGCGCCGGACTCCAAGTTCGTCTCCTTCCTCTGTCCACATTTTCTATTTTTGTTGTCTTTTATTTCACTCCTTCCTCCTCCTTCTTCTTGAAGCCTTTGGAGGCTCGTTTGCGCATTGTTCGCACACACTTGACGCCTTCTTAGCCGCTCATTATACACTGGGGCTTCTTTAATGAAGCTTATTTATCTGGGCTTTATGCCCAACACATGTGTCACACTTCCGCATATACCTTTTATTCACCATTATATGCATCGATATGACTTAAGTTTTGGCCAAGCTGGGTTGCCTGGCTCTTGTGCTTACCCCTACGTTCCCGATTGTTCGGCTAGGTGGTAAAGGAGCACCTCTGCGATTGTTACCGCCGGGTCAGCGGACGCTGTACCTCGACCGGGTGAAGCCGAAAGGTAGCATTCTTAAGGGAATATTCGGTCGGTGAACTAAAAGATGATTTTTATTTTCATTTATCTGCCCCGGATGCTTTTTCTGCTTTTTCGCAGTCCGGACATGCACTTTAGGGCATGCCTCCCAGGGAAAGGAACCCCTAACGGAACTATTCTCCCTGGAAGATGTTTCTTACTAACCATGTAATATAACTTAACTAGTTGGGCACTTGTCTGATAAAGCACTTATGACCCCTACGCCTGGTCTCCATGCATGCCCCGGTTTTTATATAACCGCGAGGGTATTCGGACACACTCCGGACTATTGGGTCCCGAGGTTGAAGCGAAAAGGTCCGCTACGACAAACGATCTACAATCCGGCTAGAAGGCATTTTACATGTCATTTTAAATTACATAGTCAAATTGACTGGTTGTATTCCTCTTCAATGTCGTCTAATAGGCTGTCTAGTTTACAGTCCTGCTGGGAATACTTTGCGGCCAACTCTACTTGGCCGTACACTAAGCTCACAGGGATCTCCTTCCCGTCGGGCCCCACAGGTCCGACCTCGGCCATATGGTTTGGGTCCGCCTTCGTGAACCGCGTCTTCACCATGGCCCAGGCCTCCCTGGCGCCTTGACGACAGGCTGATATCTTCAATAGACGGAAGCGCCGCCGTTCTCCCTGAAGCTTCTCCGCAAGCTCTCCAAGGCCTTCGGGTAGGGAGATAGATGGCCACAAGGCCTGGGAGACGCCTTTCATCACTTGCCGAACTCGTTCGTGCAGCTGCAATAGCTCGGGAAGAAGGTCACCCGTAGAACCAGGCATTTCCTCTTTAGGACGACCTGTGAGCATACCTACAGACATAACTCTATTAATTGACTTCCTCGCCGAACTCTTTTTCAAAGTTCGCTCAAGCACTTACTGTAAATGCCGCGACAAAGTCACCGATTCTCCTTCACGGAGTCGCATAGCCGGGCACGAACATCCTTTAGTTCCTCACCCAGCTGGGTGTTGGCATCTTGGAGATTATTTTTCTCTTACCTCACCCTTGTAAGCACATTCTCGCCGGCCTTCAATCGGCGCAAGAGCTATTGCTTGTCCGGATCTAGTCCAGCGCCATCTGCAATATTATTGTCAGATTTACACACACGCCGCACTTCACAAACTATTTATCTTTTGAAGCATATATTACCAGAGGGGGTCTCTGTGGCTCCCCCGGTAGCGGCTAGTGCGGCCTCAAGTTGGGCCTTGCATTCTTCAAGCTCGAGAGACGATCGGGTATTCCTATTTGTAAGATCCTCAGATAACAAATGATCCTTAAATCAGTTATTCTAACTATTTTAAGTCTCGGGGCTCTTGGCTTATATAATCACAAATTTCCTCAACCGTATGTCCTTTACATACTGCTACGTGGCTCGCTAGACCATCTTGAGCGGCACGGAGGTGCGCATCTCCGAATTGAAGGCATTCAAGGCCTCTTGGGAGAAACATGCGTCACGAAGAACTGTCCGTGGCGCCTGTGATTCATGGCGCTCTCCACCTCGGAGTTGGTAGCGGACAATCTGTCGGCATCCTCCGCCGGAGGAGCATCCGGCCTTGACGCCTCGTGCTCGCCTCGCTTCGACCCGGCTTTGGAGCCTGGCTGGCGGAGGTTCGATTGGCAGCCTCTCCGGACTCAGTCCGGTGAGCGCTCTTTTTCCTGAAAAGAGCACCAGCGTTAGTACGCCTTCCAGGAATCAATCCTGAGAATATGGTGACGCGCTATACCATTGCGGCGGAGTTTCGATCCGGACCGCACTTCTATTTAGCCTGCGGGGCCGCACTGCCCCTTGTTGGCTAGCCGCCGCGGGCTCGGCTTCCTGCCTCGAAGGCACCCCCTGCGAAACACCATCAAATACGTGGTGATTAGAAGGAAAGCACGGGTGGGTCATGGTATCCGGACTTCGGTCACGGTTACCTGGGAGGCCGGAAACAATCCGGGGTAGTCGGCCGTAATGGCAACCAAAGCATTGTCGATGCTAAGTTGGTAGAACACCCCGTCGATCAGCTCCACCCTTATGTCCGGGTCCTCTTCGGAGGCCGGATCGAGGGACCGTTCCGGATCCTCGGGTTGTGGGGGCGGGCTGTGTATCTTCTCCATGGCCCGGCGCAGTTCCTGTGCAGAAACCATCAAATGAGATATTTAACCACGGGAACATGGATCGGACAGGCCACAAAGATATTTGCTTACCCAACTTCAAGGATTATTCGAAGAAAACCTGTTCAGTGGATTGACGCGGAGAAAATCCTCCTCTTCCCTTTTGTACATGGCGGACAAGGTCTTCACCAGTGGCCCTTTGCGGCCATGGCGGGTGGCATCGTCCTCCCCGTTGAAATCCCACATGGGGTGGCCTCTATATTGGAGCGGCTACACTCCCCTCATAATGCAGGTTTCCATGACTCCAATCATGGTCAATCCGGCATGAGCCAGTAATCTTATTCGGCTCATCAAGTAAAGGACGCCCTGGTCAATTTTCCCCGTGGGGGCTCCGCGGGCGCCAGCTTAGGCGCTTCTTCAGAGGAGCGTTGCTAAATTCCGGAAGGCAGATCCGAACAGGATCCGGCAGCGGGACGTCCTCCATGTAGAACCATTCCGAGGGCCATTCTTCGGACGCCTTCTTTGGGGTTCCGGATAAGTATCCGGTCCCGGCGATGCGCCATAGTTCGGCTCCGCCCACTTGATATATTGACCCCTCGTGAGAACGAGGCACAAGGCAGAAAAATCTCTTCCACAAAGCGAAATGGGCCTCAACGCCCAGAAATAGCTCGCAAAGGGCCACAAAGCCCGCTATATGCAAGATAGAGGCAGGCGTATGGTTGTGCAAATGGAGGTCAGAGAACTCCGAAGCCCCGGAGAAACGGATGGATTGGAAATCCGAGTCCTCTCATCAGATAAGAGATGAAGCATACCCTCTCTCCCTTAGAGGGATCGGGGACGCTCTCCGCCTGCTTCCCGCCCTTATAAGTGGCGAGTCGAGAACGCACCGGAACCATGAAGGTCCGGGGAAGGAATCCCTTGGTTTGGAGCACCACCACCATTGGCCTGTGGGGATCGAGCATCTCCCCAATCTCCGGCTGAGGGCTGGGAGCGCGAGACGAGGAGCCGCGTCGACTGTCCATGGTGGAATGGGTTTTTTGTCAAACGCGCTCTGATGAAGGCTCGCGAAAGGAGCATGGTGTGATCCGGATCTGGATCCCCGTCTCTTTTATAGACGGCTCATTTGCACAGCAAGGGGGGTAAATGTAAAGATACCCTGACTTTTCGCATTCAGTCAAACACGTGGAAGATGGCCATTATTGGGCGTCGAAGCCAAAGAGCGCATCATTTATCAGAAGCCGGACACTATTCGACAAGTATATGGAATTTGGAGAAGAACCCGCCTCGCAATGCCGAAGTTAATCTACGCGCCGGACTCTTCGCCATTGAAGCCTGGTTCGGGGCTACCGAGGAGTCTGGACTAGGGGTGTCCGGATAGCCGAACTATCATCTTCGGCCGGACTCCTAGACTATGAAGATACAAGATTGAAGACTTCGTCCCTTGTCCGGATGGGACTTTCCTTGGCGTGGAAGGAAAGCTTGGCGATACGGATATGTAGATCTCCTACCATTGTAACCGACTTTGTGTAACCCTAACCCTATTCGATGTCTATATAAACCGAAGGGTTTTAGTCCATAGGACAAACAACAATCATACCATAGGCTAGCTTCTAGGGTTTAGCCTCTCTGATCTCGTGGTAGATCTACTCTTGTACTACCCATATCATCAATATTAATCAAGCAGGAGTAGGGTATTACCTCCATCGAGAGGGCCCGACCTGGGTAAAAACATCGTGTCCCTTGTCTCCTGTTACCATCCGCCTAGATGCACAGTTCGGGACCCCCTACCCGAGATCCGCCGGTTTTGACACCGACACCCACCTTCAATGGTGAGGGGCTGGTGCCCGCCGGGGCTACCGAGGATCTGACGATGTTGGCGACGGTGAACATTTCCTCCAGCAACTCCAGCGGGAGTTAGGAGGAAGAAGAGGAGGTGGAGGAAGAAGAATCTGACTTCGAGGCGACTGGCAAGGAGTCGGGGGATTCCTTCCCTCGGCGCAGGTCCCACGCTCTTCGCTCCATGCCGGACAATGACGAGGCCGGTGCCAAGCGAGGAGAGGAGGATTCTCCCCTAGTTCCAAGGAAGGGCAGGTCGGGGCTGGTTCCCCCGGGGTTCGCTCTGGCTCCGGGGCAGTGTGAGGCCAGCTCCGGCCTTCCCGACGCGCCTACTACTTCCGAGCCTCCCAAGGCTGACCCTAGCTGCAGGCTTTCGGGCTTCAAGTTCGGCCGGAGGCTGCTTGAGCCCGTGGACGACGACCAGTAAGTGTTCGATCCGTGTTTTCCTTTGCTTCTGCAGCCGGGGCTTGACGTCGGTATTCTCTTGACCAGGTCGGCACCTGCAGCAAAAAGGCCGAAGGGGGCTTCTGCGGCCCTGCTTGAGGCAGGTTCGCCTGACGTGGTTGCGGCTCCGTCTGCGTGGAAAGGAGGCAGCGAAGCTTGCGCCTCCCCTGCCCAGTCATCCTCGCGAGGCCAGCAGGGGCATTCTGGCGACGAGTCAGCCCCCGTGGCCCCGCTGACTCTGGAGGTGCCTGCGCTTGACGTTGTCGCTGAGGTACCCAAGGCCCAGGGGGCTCCTCCTTCCCATGCCGTGATCACGCTGCCGTCTTCTACACCTGCTCCACCGCCTCCAGTCCCTTCTGATCCCTCGGCCATCCAAGACCAGGCTGCCAGCGAACTGATCCAGCTGCAAGAGGATCTCCGGAATGCTGATCCCCGTCTAGTGGCCGGGCGCCTGGAGCTGGCTTCTGGGTGGGCCCGCTCTGCTGCCTCCGTCCGAGCGGCACTGAGCCAAGCCGCATCGGCCTTCGATGGGGAGAAATAAGCCGCCTGCCAGTTGGATTGGGCCGAGGAGCCCCATGGTCGTATACTCATGGGCCACTCCGGACAGCTGCCGCATACAAGGAAGATTCCACAAGACCTGGCGATCAAGACAAGGACTCTTCCCCACCGGCGTATTCAGCTAGGACTCTTGTTATCCTAGGCCTTTGGTGCACTATATAAACCGAGTACGGGCTAGTCGATAGATATACAACAACCATACCATAGGCTAGCTTCTAGGGTTTAGCCTCTACGATCTCGTGGTAGATCAACTCTTGTAATACTCATATTCATCAAGATCGATCAAGCAGGAGGTAGGGTATTACCTCCATAGAGAGGGCCCGAACCTGGGTAAACATCGTGTCCCTTGCTTCCTGTTACCATCGATCCTTAGACGCACAGTTCGGGACCCCCTACCCGATATCCACCGGTCTTGACACCGACATTGGTGCTTTCATTGAGAGTTCCGCTGTGTGTTCGGCAAAAGGTCGATGGCTCGCCTGCAGATCAACTGCGACTTCGGCATCTTCGTCACCAGCTCGACTGGTCACCTTGGTTCAACCAAAGACTGCGCCCTACCTCCGATCGTCATATTCGGATGAGGGCCTTCATCAACATCAGCTCCGATCTCTATCAAGATCATGGAGGAATCATCCAGGGAGCCCGGGGGCTCAACGTCAACATTGCCCTCAGGCAACCGTGCGGTTTATCTGGACAGCGAACTTGTTTCTGCCGCCACCGCCTGCTCAGGTGTCGTTTTAACGATTGCTTCGGTGGAATTGTGCAGAATTGAGTCTAGAACAACCCTGGAAAATTTCGTCGAGTTCCGATGGAGGAATCTCTGGCAATCCGCGATATACCGGAGCCTTGTTAAATCTGGACGAGAATCTGGATGAGTTTAGGGCGTGGTGTCCAGCTTCTAGCTCGGACGTCCTTTGGAAGATCCAACCATTGATCGGCCGCGGAATTCCTATATCTACCACCCCTCAAAATTTCAGCTCGATTCAACCGTCCAAACTCCGGGAACCTTCTGATTAGTGCATCACTTGTCGGATCTGTTTTCTGCATGAAAACGAATCCGACCCGAGTTCGTCTTTTTTATGAACGGGATTTCGGACATCCTTTTTGAAGAAAGTTGTGTATGGGGTATTGTGTTTTGTTTCCGAACACATCCCACTAACTTTAAAATCTTTTGAACATGATCTTCAACATCATGTTGGTATCAAACCAGTCCGGCAATATCGCTCCATGGCCGCCGACCTGCGCTAAACACGTCGTCACTTTGTTGAGCCGAGCTCAACTTCTTAGGATCATCATCTCGGCAAGCCGAACAAGAGTTCGGCGTCGGAAAGGATAAATCATCACCAACATCGCCGCCCCATGGATTACACGGAGCAGGCACACCGGCATCGCCGCACGGTCACTTCATCAAGCCGGCATTGACCACGTCACGACCTGCATCGGCAGGGCCGCACTGTTGCTCCTTCGAGCCGGTGTCCATCACGCCGACCTACTTTGACTCATCGGCTGACATCGAGGCTTCGACATCTCGGCTGGACCGGGGGCTTCGCCATCTCTTCATCAACCTATACTCCAGAGACTTCGGCGTCACTAGACGACCAACTCCGTCATGTTAGCTGGACCGAGGGCTTTGCCTTGGCGAGCCAACCTTTGCCAGCATTTCCATGTCGTCGCTTTATCACCCGTCAGGCAATGGGTGCGCGGATCGAGTCCCAAATTTGGGAATCACCTTTCTTCGGATTGCTACAATAAATAAACCAGGTGCTATTAATTCTAGTATTTTTTGCTTGTTTGGGTTCATTTTTCCCAAGGAATTATTACTCTAGCTTGACCATCATATGTACGCAGGTCTATCAAGTGGTGGCCGCATCAACGATGATCGCATGGTGGTTCGGTCAGTTTCCGTACATAGTCCGGCGAACGCTGCATCCGGAACTCAGAGCGACCTGTGAATTCAGGCTTTGCCACGCCTTTTTATCAAGATCACCGACGCCCTGCATCGACATTGACTTCGGCGCCAGGCCATATTTCTTTTATTACTCACTTTGCATAAATTATTTATTATGCAACATTTTTTTATTATTACTATTATCCCTGGTCTGCACTATTTTTTGTGCACAGGAAAATGATCCAGCCGGACTATATCCTTTGGCGTCACCTCGGCTGGACGAGGGGCTTCGTTAACACTTCATTACCCTATGCCCGGGACTTCGGCATCACTCTGCCGGCCTGCATTGACCGTGCTATGTCACCACTTCGGAGTGTCGAGCTCTTTGCTCCGCCACCTCGGGACCGGCTTGGGGGATGGAACCTTGTCCCGCATCAAGCTCGGACCGTGTCATCAATACTAAACACATTAACCAGCTAAGTCGCCTTCATGCTCAAAGTTTTAAATTTTTAATTTATGTTCGGTTCGACCAAGCATTATACTTTTTTTTGGAAAAAAGTTTCTTGTAAAAATTTTTCCTTGTCCAAACTTTGTTTGTGACGCACAAATTCAAATACCCTGTTTACTTGGGCGCTCCCTTGCTGGAGCTTTTCCTCTTGCATATGATTATACTTGCACGGCTTCGTTCCTTGTTCTAAATTACGCCACAATATGCACTATATTGACCTAAGTGATTTGCAAGCTGGGTTGCCTTGCTCCTGTGTTTACCCCTACATTCCCGATTGTTCGGCTAGGGAGTAAAGGGAGCACCTCTGCGATTGTCACGATCGGATCACCCGAGCCGGACCTCAGACTGGGTGAAGCCGAAAGCTAGCGCTCTTACTGTTTTCAATTATGGTCGGCACACAACGGAACTCATGAGTACAAAAAATCTATTGCATAAGTCTCATAGTAGCAATGAGCAACCGAAGAAAGGTATCGGTGGGGGTACTATTTTCTTCGAAGATGCTTCTTACACTTCGTTCGTAATATAGCATAAGTTCCCTGAGCGCGCTTTGTCTGTTACAGCCTTATTGCCTGATTGCCTAGTTATTGGAAACACCGTCGATATTCTCTACAGGTGGAGTACATAACACTTTTCGGTCTTTTAACCGAAGAGGGAGAAGCCGACGGTCGGTTAAGACGCGTTTAAAGTTCGGGTGAACATAGATATGATATAAGTACTTCTGTACACACAATCATTCTTTTACCCAAGTCACTTGGGGGCTCTTAAGTTTCTTTGAGTCGTTTTATATTAAGTGTTTTCTTCTTGGTCATTGCAAAGTTTTTTTCTATCACTCCTTTCTCGATGCAAGTGTGTGGTCAATAGACGGATAGCCTTGCTTCTCTCGAGTGCAGTTTGCTAAACTAGCCTCGGAGAAGCACTCCGCCTTCGGGATAAGGAGGTTAAAGCCGTAGGCTGACCCGCTTGAAGTCTTGAGATAGGATGTGTCATTATAAAGCACGGCAGGAAACACAATTTTCTTTTTCTAAGTCCAATTTTCGATTTGGCACCGAACATTCGATTTAGTTCGGACGTCCAGTTTTTACTGAAGTTTTTTTGTTTTTTCAAGCCTATGGCACTTTTAAACTATTTGTGTGATTCCAGCATTAGTCTCGCAGTGCAACACCGGACACCTTTAGGGATTCGGCAAAAACATTCTCGGATATCGCCATATATGCATCGGTTTCGAATTGTGTCATCGGTCAATAGTTGGGTTGCCCGGCTCCTGTTCTTGCCTCCTACGTTCCGCTTTGTTCGGCTAGATGTGCAAAGGGAGAACCACTGCGATTATGCTTCCAGCTCGCATGGTTAAGCACCTCAGTAGAGAAAGCCGAAAACTGACTGTCACAATAGGCATAAACTGGTCAAACGATCCGATGACTATGTTGACGGGCCGTTCATAACATTGGCCGATGTGTTTACGGCTTGACCTCGGATGTCGCCAAACACTAACCGGGGGCTCATAGCTAGCTTCCCCAGTTTAAATCTCCTATGACTAAGCGAAAGTTATAAAGCCCGCATATCTGATTGCCTCGCTTCCGCTAATACAACCACCTTGCACCGAGACGTCGACTAAGGGTTGTTTTGTTAGTGCGGAAACACCACAATGTAGTATCTACCAAGGGGTAGAATCCGACGATGGGCCACTTTCAACTGATAAACGGTCGCAGTGGAGTCAAAATAATGATGTAAAGTACTTGGGTACATAGAATCATTATACATAATCTGTGATTTTACTCTGGACATCGATCCTTAATTTGGCCACCCGTGCCCACATTAAGGCTCGGGGGCTACTGGGCTCCGTGCTCATTATTTATAAATATTAAAGGGGCACATCGATCCATCGATCTGGTGTTGCCACCCGATCGATGTCTGGGGCTCTTGCATTGCTTATTCAATGCAGAGAATTCAAAGTGCTCAGTATTCGGCTTGACCGAACTATGCACATACATGTCTTCGGACAATAATAGGTACCATATGGACCTATCCGGCGTCAAGCTAGTATATTGCGGCGACTTCTCACGACCCTCTCTCAGGGGCCCATTCACCAATCACTATTATCTCTAATATATTACACTGAGTTTTTATTCCTATGTATGCTGCCAAGCTAGGAGTTGATCCTCAGGCCGATTTCGCGCATCGACCTGAGTCTCAGGGGCTACTGGGAACAACGGTTTATGTTTTCCTTCAGGTGCATCTCGGGTTTTAGACTGATACACACCTTGAGGGATACTGGCTATATATCTCGGCAGAGAATAAACGGCACCAGCTAAGAATATTCACACAAAAATCAGCCCGCGTCGGGGTGGTGCACCACCTCGGAGGCAGTCCGGCATAAAGCTCGGGCGCCAGCGGCTAGCTCCATAAAGGGCATTTCTGGCATTAAGCTCGGCTAAACTCCTTCAACTTTTTTGGACCAAGATGATCTATGACTTCTTGGATATAGTTCGGTGTTGGAGCTTGGACACAGTCCGGCGTTGGAGCCCGGATACATTTCTACGTTGGAGCTCGGAAGCAGTCCGGCATTAGTGCTCGGCTGCAAAAGATAGCTCTAATGCAGTCCGGCGTTGGAGCTCGGACGCAAGAGGACACTGCCTCCCGAGAAAAACTTAAAACCCAAGGTATGGCATAAAAGTAACAAGGCATTGATAAAGGCCGGAAACTTAAAGGGGCTCCTCGGATACCGACGTATAAACTCTTCGGATGCACTTCGGCGATCTTCAAGATCGAAGATGAGAAGATTTGTTGAACCAATTTTCAAGACCGACGACCGAAGATGAAGAATAGTTCGGAAGAATCGAGGAGCGTCCCTAACTTGAAGACCGGTTCAGGGGCTCTTGGCGGTGTCCTGGACTAGGGGGTACTCACCACGTCGTCTCCTGACAGTTGGATTGGGCCGAGGACCCCCATGGCCGTATACTCATGGGCCAGTCCGGACAGCTGCCGTATACAAGGAAGATTCCACAAGACCTGGCGATCAAGACAAGGACTCCTTCCCACCGGCATATTCGGCTAGGACTCTTGTTATCCTAGGCCTCTGGTGCACTATATAAACCGAGGCCGGGCTAGTCGATAGATATACAACAATCATACCATAGGCTAGCTTCTAGGGTTTAGCCTCTACGATCTCGTGGTAGATCAACTCTTGTAATACTCATATTCATCAAGATCAATCAAGCGAGAAGTAGGGTATTACCTCCATAGAGAGGGCCCGAACCTGGGTAAACATCATGTCCCTTGCTTTCTATTACCATCGATCCTTAGACGCACAATTCGGGACCCCTACCCGAGATCCTCCGGTTTTGACACTGACAGCCGCCGTCAGGGACCGGGACGCCGAGCTTGATGACTGACGTGGCCGGCTGGAGACGCTGGAACAGTCGCTGAAAGCGGAGAGGATCGAGCTAGACAGGAAGGCAGAGATCCTGGCTGAGGATCGGGTGGCCTTCGCCAGGTTGGAGGAGAAGGCTCGCGCCACGTTGAAGACGCTCTACGAGGGTGGCCTGGAGAAGCCGTTGGCTGGTGCGGAGGACGGTCCCGCCGAGCTGCTTCCTTTCTTGGTCCGAGCACTTGAAGTTGTTGCGGACGGCCTTGGCCCCACGGCCGAGGCCGAGGCGCATGCCCTGTCTTCTGCAGCGCTGACGCGCGTCCTCAGCCACGTCTACCTTCGCGACCCCAGCGTCGACCTTGACGGCCTGCTGGAGCCTGTGAGCGGCGACCTTGCCGCTGCTGCTGCTGAGGCCGTGAAAGGCCGAGCCGAGGCCCTGCTGGGGAAGTTCCGCGCCTTCAGCACCTTGCCTGGGCGTGGTGCCGCCAGCTCCGCGGCCTCGGGAGGTGGGGGCGCCACAGGAGAGTGATCCCTTTGCAGCTTCCGCTCTGTTTTAATTCTTGCAACATGCACCATGCCTCGTGGAGGCGTTTAAACTTGTGTTTGGCGTTGTGAAACGACTTATGGCTTGTAATATTTGCTTCGAATTTGCATTCTTCCCTCCTACTTGCGTGTGTTCTATGTCGGCAGGGCCCGACCCCGCGCATACCTCAGCCGCCGTAATCCCCGACCGGAGACCAGGACGGGACCAAGGAGTGAGGGGCTACGTGGCAAGTTAGGCTCCTGAGTCGCGATGCTCAGGAGTCCCCCTTGACGCGCGAACAGCAAGTAGGGACAGGAGGCAGAGGAGTGGATTGGTCGTTCTACGTCGGCAGGGCCCGGCCCCGTGCATACCTTAGCCACCGTTAGCCCCAACCGGAGACCAGGACGGGACTAAGGAGTGAGGGGTTACGTGACCAGTTAGGCTCCTGAGTCGCGATGCTCAGGAGTACCCCTTGACGTTCAAACGAATTTTCATACCTTGGCTCCGCTCGGGGAGGCGCGCGACGACCAGGTCCGAGGGACCTGGCTGGGTGGCGACGCCGGGCGTGGCCCGGCGCCGCCTCATGTCCAGCCCTCGCGGCACTCCCGAGGGGAGGCGTTGCAATGGTGCCAGACACTGAGCTCTGGGCTCCCTGAGGTTGATACGGCCATGGGCCGCCCTCAGTTGTTTATCACCAGCGCGGAGCATAGCGCTTCCGTATGTGTACGGGCATAGCCGCTCCTCGGCAGTGTCGTCAGCCAGCGCGGAGCATGGTGCTTCCACTGGTTCGTGGGAGGGGGCTCCCCTCCGGGAGGAGCCCCCGGGGCGTGGCTGATCCGCCCTGACACGTGGCCGGCACGGTAGGGCTAGGAGAGGTGTATCTAGGCACCCGTGAGCCAGCGCGGGACTCACGAGGCCCTACCTCGAGGCGGGTTGCCCCTGGCTCTGGGCCTTTATCATTGGTGTGTCCCTGCAGGGTTAGAACGCAAATGCTCTACGTCCTCAGGTCCCGGCCCTCGAGCGAGCTCAGCCACCGCTGGTATGACAGGTCGCGATGTCGTGGGTCAAGGCCAGGGGTGAGGGCTGGAGAGCCAGTAAGAGCCCATGAGTCGCGATGCTTAGGTACCCCCTTTTAACGTGCAAGCGCTTTGCATTAGGGCGGAGAGGCCCGCGACAGATAGTATGCAACAATTGCGTGAATCAGGTTAAGCGCGGAAGAGTTAATCCATCTAGATAGGTGCGGAGAAAGCATACGCCACTGGGTATGGCCCGAGCAGCTTGGGGATAATGCAGCCTGAGGGGCGCCCCCAACAAGGTAAGTAAAGAACATAAGCAAAACGGATCCATACCGCAGGGACGGACCCACGCGGACTGGGAATGATGCAGCCCGAGGGGCGCTCCCAGCTGAAAGCGGAACTTGGAAAGGTGTCACCTGATATGGTCGGAGATGGCGGGATGTTGAGGTAGCGGATGACGAGTGATGAGGAAGCCGACCCTCACGAGCCCTCCGGTCCTGGAGCCACAGGAGGCTCCGGGGGTACGGGGGGTTCCTCGAGAGCCATCTCCATCTCTGCTAGGACCGCGCGTTGCTTGACCTCCTGAGCCTCCAGAGCGCACCTCAGCAGGCACTGATAGGCGACGACAGCGTTCGGCAGGCCGAAAGGCATGCGAACGTAGCTGTGAGGCGGACCCTCGCAACACCCCACGCGTGAGGGCCAGAGGCGCTCCTGAGACGCGGCCCGGTTGAGCCCTGGTATGTCGATGCAGATTCGCAGTCCGGCATCCTCTCCTGGATGCGGGGCCATGGTGGGCAAGCAGCGACAGCCGCGCATGACCCTTGACTCCTGTAGCTCCTGGACGCTCCTCGTGATGAACTCCTGAGGGTTTGGCCCTCCTTGCCTCATATCTTCCTGAGGGAAACATGCCTCGAAGCACGCCTCCAAGTGGTGCCCGAGCGCCTCCCTCGTGACTCCGGCTAGGTCGGTGGCTCGCCATGAAAGAGCCCCCGAGCCCCGCCTGAGGAGGGCGCCGGGCGCGCCTTCCTATGCGACAGAGGGTGGTGCCCCTTGAACGGGCACGGGTCCTGTTGCCACGCCTCCGGAGGTGCCTTCCCCACGAGGGCTTGGACCAGGCGAAGCCTTCTTATTCTTAAGGATCCCCTCGGGAAGTCTCTCGCTCCTGTGATCTGGGTCTTCGATTGCTGCGGCTTGGAAGGCACGCTCAAGAGAGCACACTGCATCCCTTTCCTCACAAGGCACTGCGATGACTCCTCCGCTTCCTGGCATCTTGAGGACATTGTAGCCATGGTGAGTTACTGCCATAAACTTGGCCAAAGCTGGGTACCCTAGGATGGCATTGTATGACAGGCGAATGTGGGCGACGTCGAAGTCGATGAGCTCGGTGCGGTAGTTGTTGCGCTGTCCGAAGGTGACGGGGAGGCGAACTTGCCCTATCGGGACGGTGGAGCCATCGGTGACTCCTGAGAAAGGCTTGGTCGGCTCAAGCTGATTGTATGGCACTTGGAGATCGTTGAATGTCTCGACAGATAGGACATTGAGTCCTGCTCCACCGTCGATGAGGGTCCTGGTGACTTGCACGTTGCTGATGACTGGTGAGCAAAGCATGGGGAGGACTCCGGCCGTTGCCGCGCACTTGAGCTGATCTGCCGAGCTAAACGTGATAGCGCACGACGACCACCGGAGAGGGCGTGTGGCCTCTGGTCTGGGGAGGACTGCATTCACCTCGCGAGCAAACTGCTTGAAGATGCGCTGAGAGGCTGGGGCCTGAGCGCCACCCAGGATGCAAGCGATCGCGTGCGGCTCCTGGAAGCCCCCAGCCCCCTCGTCCTGATGATTGTCTTCGTACCTCCTTGACGGCTGCGGCAGAGGTGGGAGCCATGCGTTGCCTTGAGGGCGGTCCTCACGAGGCTGGTCCCTCCAACCTCCCTCGCGAGGCTGATCCTGCCAGCGGTCCTTGCGAGGTCTGTCACGCCATCCCTGGTGAGGGCCATAGTATTCCCAGCGTCCTACGCCTCTTCCTCCTCCTCGGTCGTAGCCCCAATCATTGCGCTCGGGGCGTCGGCCGATACACCCTTCTCGCACGGCCCTGAGCTCCTGGCATTCGTTGGTGTTGTGGGTGCGGAGATCGTGGTATACGCAGTACCGGCTGCCCTTGGATGACTCAGGCTGATCCCTACCTCGCTTGGTGTGCGGTTACGCCATGAGCACGGCAGCCCCCTTGCGCTTCACGTCCTTGGCCTTGGGCTTCTTCTCTTCTAGATCGGCAGCCGGAAGCTCGAGGAGGGAGAGGCGCCCTTCCTCAGCCCTGGCGCATTTGGTCGCCAAGTTGAATAGCTCCAGGGATGTGCACAGGTCTTCATGCATTGCTAGCTCCTCCTTCATCTTGACGTCACGCACGCCATCGGAGAAGGCTGAGATGATGGCTTCCTCAGTCACCCTGGGGATCTTGAGGCGGGTGTTATTGAAGCGCTGGATGTACTTCTGCAGGGTCTCTCCTGGCTGCTGCTTGATGCGGCGCATGTCGCTCACGGCCGGAGGCCGGTCGCGAGTGCCTTGGAAGTTGGCGATGAAGCGGGTGCGCATCTCGTCCCAGGAGGAGATCGTGCCGGGAGCCAGGTTCGGGCTCCGTCCTTGAGCGCCATGGGGAACCAATTCGCCATGACCTTTTCGTCCCTGTTGGTGGCTTTGACGCCCAGCTTATAGAGCTGAAGGAACTCCGCGGGGTCGGTAGTGCCGTCGTAGCGAGGAGGTAGGTCTGGCTTGAACTTGCCGGGCCATGCGACGCTGCGTAGCTCGGCGGTGAAGGCGCGGCAGCCTGCAGTGGCCACCGGGGCTCTCTGCTGATGTGGAGCTTGCTCTTGTAGATTCCCACGCACCGCTGCACAAGCAGCGCGGGGTCTTGACGCTGATGGTGCTTTGGGCGCGGTCGCGGCGCTCCGGTGCTGGGAGCACGCGAGCACCTTCTTGGGGACGAGGGATCTCCTGGCAGCTCCTTTCTTGTTGCGCGGGCGCCGGATGCGGAGGGTCTCGGCCCGGGGCCATGCGCCTTGGAGCCAGGGCGCCTTCTTGGGGAGGAGGTGGCGGGGGCACCTCCGGCTCCCTGTCTCCCGCGCGTGGTGCGGGGCGAGGCAACGAGAGGGATGGCACGGGGGAACCCCCTGCGGCACAGACGAGCTCGGCGACGCGGTCGAGCCATTCCTTGTAGACGTCGTCGACAGGGCGGTAGCGCAGGAGCTCGTTCGCCGCGATGAGCGCGGCTCGGGCCTCCATGGGAGCGCGGTGCGCACGGGACGAAGAAGAAGGAGTAGCGGTGCGTCCTTCTCGCCCCACCGATGGATGCAGGGACGAGGCCTGATGCTCGTTCCCCGCCGGGCCGGTGGCGGCGTTGGCGGCAGGCGACGGGGAACGACGGGAGTGTCCGCCGACGGGAGCCGTCTGGGCGACTTCGGCGCGAAGCAGCCCGGCGCTTCGGCGCGGGATCGGCGAGCGTCAGCCATGGACACGACGGAAGATCACACGTGACCAGCGGAAGAAAGATTCCGGCGCACCCCTACCTGGCGCGCCAAATGTCGGATTTCGGGTTCCGGCAGACCCTTGAGGTTCGAACACTGGGGTGCGCCCGGAGATATTTCCCCTACCAGCTCACGTGGTAATGGTTTGCAAGGGATCTAAACTAAAAGACGATGAACAACACAAGAGACACAGGGTTTATACTCGTTTGGGCCACCGTTGTGGTGTAATACCCTACTCCAGTGTGTGGTGTGGTGGATTGCCTCAGGGGCTGATGATGAACCATACAAAGGGAGAACAGCCTCGCGAGGGGCTGTTCTTGAGCTGGTGTGATGGACTGCTTGGGTGAGTCCAGTCGCTTCTCTCTCTCTCTCTCTCTGGTAGGTTCAACCCGTTTCTCTCTCTGTTCGACCTCCTTGGTTCTCCCTTGTTCTCCTCGGTCCTCCTCTTCATTTGGTGGCTAGTCCTATTTATAGAGGGAGGCCCTGGGCCTCTTCCCAAATAATGAGTGGGAAGGGCGCCAACAATTGGCCATTTTGAAGGGGAACATCTGGTACACTTATCCTGAATAAGTTGGTCTTTGGATGCCAAAGGCTCTAACGGTGACGCTGTCCTGGGCTCCACGATGACCTCCTTCCTGCCGCTCTGCTGGTCTTGGTCTTGTTGCACCGAAGCGGTAACCTTTGCCTGATGCCTTGGCTCAGGCTTGCCTCCTTTGCACCAAAGGGGAACGAGGACACCGTGCAGGCCGGGCGCCTCACCTGGTCTTGATCGTCATGGCTTGTGTCATGGAGCACCCTCGTGAGGTACCCTGCCTTGATCTCTCCGCCTCCTCGTGAGCCTGCCTGACGAGGCTGCTCCTGAGGAAGGTTCCTGTCGTCCGCCTCGCGAGGCTTGGCCCCTCGCGAGGGTCTTGAGCTTGAGCTGATGAAGCTGGGCCGCGCTGGGCCCCCACTTGAGCCACGCCGCAGGCCGCGGGCAGGCAAGTCTGGGGACCCCCGTTCCCAAAACGCCGACAGTGGTGTTGAGAGAACTCCAAGGACGAAGGCTTCAGATGATGTAGCTGGAGCTGGTGGAGTAGCTGCTGGAGGTGGCACTGGAGCTGTAGCTGCTGGTGCTGATGCTGTTGCTCTAGTATCTGTCACGGGCACTGCAGCAGATCTTTGTCCTCTGGGCACTCTAGCAAAAGCATCTGTGGTAGACTTGCCCTTCTTCTCCTCTGCTTCCTCCTGAAGCTGCTCAACTGCAGTTTGGATCTCAGTTACCTTTAGATCAAGATCATAGAATTTGGTCGTTATAATCCTCTCCAAGCTCTCCTGGTTTTGAGTCAGGGTGGCCAAGCCCTTCTCAATCCTCAAGGTGGATTGGATCAGATATGCTAACTGATCTTGCTTGCTCTTCAGGAAAACCTGAGATGCCTCCTCTACACTTGGCATCTTTGCAGCTTTCTCTGCCCTTGCCTTCTCTCTCCTCATGTGCTTGAGCTGAAGATCGTTCATTTTTCAGTCATGACTACAATGTTGTCTTCAAATTCAGGGTAGATGGGAAGGTGCTTCTTATCCAGTAGATATTTGCATGTGCCCATCTTTGAGTTGATGAGCTCCTGAATTTGTGGGGCATACCCACAACTCCTCTTCTGATCAGCTGCTGTCCTTTTGATTGGCTCTACAATCAGACTCATGACTTTGAATTTTTGAGGCACATCAAACAAATGTAGCAAGTTGATGGCATGTCCTCTGATCATCTTGTGATCACCTGACTTGGGTAGCAATGTGTGCCTGAGGATCCAATTTATGGTAGGCAGACCAGACAATAAAAAGTGGGCATATCCAAACTTATGAGTGTCCAAAGCATCATCTGGGATCTCTTTGTACATGTTGGCCATTGTGTTGTAGTCTTTCTTCTTCTTAGCATAAATATCCAAGTCATCCTTATTCTCTTCTAGGGCATTGATCAACTGAGCCCATTCTTCAACAAAAGATTGGTACCTAGTACCTTCTGACATCCAAATGATCTTCCCATCTGGGTAGAACTGGGCAGTGGAGTAAAACTGCATGATGAGCTCATCATTCCACTTGGTGAGCTTCTGAGCAACAAATGTGTCAACTCCACATGCCTTGAAGCTTTCATATACACCTGGATAGTGATCTCCATTCTTCTTAGTGTACTCCCAGTCAACCCATCTCATGTCACACACTATGGGCTTCTTGTCAAGCAGGATTGTCTCACAAAAGTCTTGTTGTTCCTTAGTGTGAAACATGTAGTCCACAGCAGTCCTCCTCCTGACAGCATATGGATCAGACTGTCTCCATAACCTCAGTCATCCATCCTTCCTAATTTTCATGTTTTCTGCCACTGGTTGTGCATCATTGTGGTCAGGGATCTTGGGCTTCAGCTTCCTCAACACAACTGAGTCATCTTCTTCTTCTTCAGCAGCTTCAGGCACCGGGGCCTTGTTTTTCTCCTCAGCAGGAATGTTTCTAGTCCTTCTCTTGGGTTTAGACTTCTGAGCTGGAGCAGCAGCCTTGGGAGCAGCTTTGGGCTTAGATGGAGCAGCCCCTGATCTGAATGCATCTCCCATGAGCTTCTGAGTTTTGAGTGCTGGTGCAGCATCCTCTTCCTCTTCCTCTTCTCCTTCAGAATCTTTCATCATTGAGGGCTTGCCAAGAACTCTGGCAGTAGTGGTTATTGCCCTCTTCTTCTTCTTACCATCACCTGTTGCTTCACCATCATCGGATTCAATGGTGAACTTCATATATAGTTTCACCTGTGGCAACTTTCTTTGGCTTGGAAGCTTCAGCAGTTGAGGCTCTGGCTTTTGACATTGGAACCCTTCTTGCTGGAGCCTTTGTTTTTAGTCCAGGCTTTGTTGCAGCAGCTATGCCATACTCCTTTTTCAGCACATTTTTCCTTGAGGTGGCTTCATCCTCAACAGCCACATAGTCTTCATTCTCCGAATCAGAAGTTTTCTTCTTCCTTGTCCTGATAGCTACTTTTGGCAAGTTGCTAGGTGTGCTCCTGCTGCCCTCATCATAGCTGCCTGAGGGACTAATGCCCTCACTCAACTGAACCTACTCTTTTGACTTGTTTTGACTGTCACTTTGATCAGACATCTTGCAGGTAAACTGTCAGCAGACCCTGTGAATAGATTATAGATGAGGTAGAGAAGATGAGCATCACAAAGTGCAGGAGTTTTGCAAAACAGATGATTCAAAAACTTAGTTTTAGTTCTCCACAGAAAGCATTTCGGAGCTACCGATTTGTAAACTCGGTGATACCGAAGCAGCTTTTGGAACCTAAACTAGTGAACTCGGTCAGACCGAGTCACAGTTTGGTGGCACCGAGACTGCTAGGGTTTCACAGAGAATCGAACTCGGTCACACCGATTTGTAATTCTCGGGCAGACCGAAAATCACATGTGCAATGGCCTAAGCCAAATAGGTGAGACCGATTTCTACAATTTGGTCGGTCCGAGATGAGTTCGGCGGAAACCTAACCCTAAATTTTCAAATCAAGTCTAATCTACAGTAGGTTTTCATTGGACAGGATGATCTCATATGTGGGAAGAAACATGGCAAAGCAATGTGCTAGGAATCGGAGTTAAAGAATAGCACAAAGATCAAGTTCATACCCTATCTCGGCAGTGAACTTGCTACGGCGGCAATAACAAGCAGATTGCCGTTGATTTACCAGCGGAGACCAGCGGCGGGAGGTTGCTGGCGGCGAGAGGACGATCCGGAGACCCGAGAAGGCAGAGGAGGTTACGCGCGGGCGAAGGTTTTTTGAAAAATTTCCAAAATTTGACCCGTCGGTGTATATATAACCTGACCCTGTCGGTGTGACCGAGTGGAACAACTCAGTGGCACCGAGATGCAAAACTGTGGGCAGTTACTACAACTCGGTGTGACCAAAATGTTCTAATCGGTTGCACTGAGATTGAAAACCTAGATCAACTTGGTGATCTCGGTAGGCCCGAAAAGGATGAATCGGTCCGATCGAAATGCACAAAGAGGTTTTGGAAGTTTAAGTCTATGATGAATCGGGGACTCCAAGTGCTCCTCACACAGAGTGGTTCGAATCTGACTTGATCAAACTTTGTGATGTAGCATGAATAGAGTTTGAGACGTGAAAATCATAGATAGCTAGAGGGAGTTCTTAGGCATTCTTGTCCATCCATTTGGCAAAAGAGAAAAAGGCAAAC
Organism: Aegilops bicornis; assembly: GCA_021605145.1. Lineage (NCBI taxonomy): Eukaryota > Viridiplantae > Streptophyta > Magnoliopsida > Poales > Poaceae > Aegilops > Aegilops bicornis. The sequence continues at coordinate 776,296,816 of CM038671.1, read as the reverse complement.
AATCAAAGCAACAAATGGATGTCTTCAAATGAGAAAAATATGCATTCAACATGCTCACACAATAAAATGAAAAATGAAATATGTGACGAAGCATGCACAAACACTCTAGCATATATCAAACAATTGGCGATGACTAGGTCATCTATATATGAGTATATTGACTTAGGAGTCAAATGAGAACATTTGATCATAGGTCATACTCATCGTTTAAGCACAAGTGGGGTTACCACTTTTACATAAAGCATTGTTGTGTTCACATCATTAGAGTTGCTTTAGCTCAATTGATTAGAGTAAAGCTCCCCCTAGATGTGATATCCCCCCTAGAAGGGATGAACTAACCTTGGGTTTTGTCGATGATGAATTCATGTAGATGTTGAAGATGTGGATGCTCAATGTTGATGTAGATCATTCGGAGCAATCCTTTGGAGTGAGTTGCACTTTCAATACCTACACGGGTTAGTCCCACAAGGAACAAGCAAGGATATCCATAGACATAGAGTGATGTATACACAAGATGTTGTCCATGAAAGCATTAGGTTACCTTGTCCCTTGTCTTACCAACAAGAGGGTTTGTGACTCCTTGGACTAGTGCAAGATGTGGAAGTTGTTTTCACTTGTCCTTGCCTAAATGATAAGAGTGAAGTATGTTGGCGGAGTCACCCTCAAGAACTCTCTAGTTCTTCTTCTAAGGGACCCACACCATCTTGATGGGAATCCTTGGAGTTGTAGTCGTACTTGATGAAGTAGAACTTGATGTAGTCTTGGGAACCCACTTGACTAAGGCCTTAGGTGCTTCTTCAAATGCATAAATTTCCTCTTGAAGCTTTTCCTTGCCTTTTTGCTTGTGGTCTTGTGGTGGAAGATCATCTTGAGCTTGTGTTCCTTTGAAAGAAGTAGGATCATACTCCTCTTGTTGAGGAACAAACTTCGTCTTGGGGTATTGATCTTCTTCCCACTAAACTCCATTGGCATTGAACTTTCGTTCAAAACCAACACCTTGATTCTTCCGGTGCCTTCCTTGCTTGCGTACAATTTCTTCAAATTTCTTACTTCCGGCAAGGCTCTTGTAAACACCTTTCTCTATAATTCCCTTCAATAAGATATTTTCTTGCTCAAGAGTAACTTGGCTAAGAGAATCATTAGTGGAATCAAGAGAACTACTAGAAGCAAAAACATTGGATTTAGCATGATCGTTGTTACTACTAGAGGAAGAATCTTTCTTGTTCTTATTGTTAGATTTAACTTGTGCCATGTAAGTAGACAAGAGTAAATGCTTGGCAATGTAAGAAGAACTTTTCTTGGGAAGATCATCATTGATTGCCTTTAAAAACTCATGTTCTTGCTCAAGGTTGAGCTTTTCAAAGCGTAGCTTATCATGAGTCTTTAAAAGTTCTCGATGATCTTCCAAGGTAGTTTAATGAGCTAACTTAAGAGTGTTTAGTTCTTTAGTTAGACGCTAAATCTCCTTCTTATCATCATCATCATTCGTTTTATCTTGATTATCATGATTAATAGCAAGCTCATCATAGTTTTCATAACTAGAGTTTTCAACATGTAAATCATCATCTCCTAGCAAATCATCATCATCACTATTGAAATCAACATACTCGGGGTGTGTTACCTTTGGACCTTTGGCCATGAAGCATCTCCCAATTCCTTCATTTGGTGATTCAAATATGTTGTAGGAGTTTGTTGACACAAGTGCTAGACCGGCAACACCTTCATCTTGAGTATATTCGGAGTCGGAGTGATAACTTCTTTCGGAGTGATTGTCGGAGTCGGAGCTGGATACCCATTCACCAACATGAGCTTGATGTCTTCTTTTTGTGTAGCTCCTTGATGACTTATCCTATCTTTCCGAATCCTTGCTTCTCCGAGAGGGTCTTCGTTCATAACGATCATCTCTACTCCTTCTTTCTCTTGATGGTGATTCATCTCTTCTACTCCTTCTTTTGGGGGAATATTTCCTTCTTTTGTAGGGAGCCGTACACTCATTGGAATAGTGTCTGGGTCTTCCACAATTGTAGCAATTATTCTCACGACTAGAAGATATTTTGTCATTGTAGGACCTTGACTTGGAACTTCTTTCCTTGCTTCTACTTTTGTAGAACTTGTTGACGTTCTTCACCATTAGGCTCAATTCTACATTGAAGGTTTTTTTCTCACTTGATGATGTAGGAGCTTCACATGAGGCTTTGTAAGCACCGCTTGACTTGTTATGGAGATCTTATCCATGAGTGACATCTCATGAGCAACAATTCTTCCAATATCTTCTGTTGGCTTGATATCTTTGTAATTGGGCATCATTTGGATCAATGTGCACACGGTATCATATTTTCCATCCAAGGCTCTTAGGATCTTCTTGATGATGAATTTGTCGGTCATCTCTTCACTTCCTAAGCCGGCAATCTCATTTGTGATGAGAGCAAGCCTAGATTACATTTCAGCGATGCCTTCACCAACCTTCATTTTGAACTTGTCAAGTTTACTTTGGAGCACATCCAATTTGGATTCCTTGACGGACTCGGTACCTTCGTGCATATCAATCAAAGTATCCCAAATTTCCTTTGCATTCTCAAGACGGTTGATCTTGTTGAATTCTTTGGCGCACAGTCCGCTGAAGAGAATATCACAAACTTGAGCATTGTATTGCAGCATCTTCAACTCTTCCGCGGTAGCTTCACAGTTTGGTTCTCTCCCATCGAAGAATTCACCTTGCAAGCTAATACACACAATAGCCCAAACGGCGGGGTTATGTCCAAGAATATGCATTTTCATCTTATGCTTCCAACTAGCAAAATTTGTACCATCAAAGTAAGGGCCTCTCCGGTGGTAATTTCCCTCGCTAGATGCCATAATCTCCTAGGTTGTGAAACCAAGGTATGACCACCAAGAGCTATGGAATTAAAAGCAAATGGAGACCAAAGATCTGATACCACTTGTAGGATCAAAGTAGGTCTAGAGGGGGTGATTAGACTACTTGACCAATTAAAAATCTAGCCTTTTAGCAACTTAGCACAAGTTAAGCAATCAACCTATACACGCAAGTCTAAGAGTGTAGCAGCGGAAAGTAAAACAATTGCATATGAAGGTAAAGGGAGGAGTTTGAGGGAGCAAACTCAATGTTGACACGGAGATTTTTATCCGTGGTTAAGATAGGTGGTGCTATTGTACATCCACGTTGATGGATACTTCAACCCAAGAATGGTAACGGTTGTGCGAGTCCACAGAGGGCTCCACCCACAAAGGGTCCACGAAGAAGCAACCTTGTCTATCCCACCATGGCCGTCGCCCACGAAGGACTTGCCTCACTCGGGTAGATCTTCATGAAGTAGGCGATCTCCTTGCCCTTAAAAACTCCTTGGTTCAACTCCACAATCTTGTCGGAGGCTCCCAAGTGACACCTAACCAATCTAGGAGACACCACTCTCCAAGAGGTAATAAATGGTGTGTCGATGATGAACTCCTTGCTCTTGTGCTTCAAATGATAGTCTCCCCAACACACAACTCTTTCTCATAGGATTGGATTTGGTGGAAAGATGATTTGAGTGGAAAGCAACTTGGGGAAGGCTAGAGATCAAGATTTATGTGGTTGGAGTGGAATATCTTGACCTCAACACAAGTGTAGGTGGTTCTCTCTCAGAAAATGTATGTTGGAAGTGTAGGCATGTTCTGATGGCTCTCTCCACGAATGAAGAGTGGGTGGAGGGGTATATATAGCCTCCACACAAAATCTAACTGTTACACACAAATCACCAAACTCGGTGGGACCGAATCATGAAACTCGGTCGGGCCGGTTTAGTTAAAAATGTGAACGTTAGGGTTTTTCAGTGGGACCGACATGTCAACTTGGTGGGACCAATTTTGTTAGGGTTAGGGCATAACGGAATCTCGGTGAGACCGATTACACAAACTCGGTGAGACCGATTTTGGTCATAGTGAAACAGAGAGTTGGTCAGGCAAACTCGATGGGACCGATTCGCTCATCTTAGTAGGACCGAAACGTTACAAAAGGGAAACAGAGAGTTTGCATTGCAATCTCGGTGGGACCAATCGCTCATCTCGGTTTGACCGAAATGTTATGAAGGGAAACAGAGAGATTGCAATCCCATCTTGGTGAGACCGAGATCCCTATCAGTGAGACCGAAAAGACTAGGGTTTCTGGCAGTGGCTATGTCAATTGAACTCGGTGGCGCCGGATAGAAAGTTTTGGTGGGGCCGAGTTTGACTTTTGGTTTGGGACATATGTCGATGTGAGAAAGTAGTTGAGGGTTTTTGGAGCATATCTCTAAGCACTTTGAGCAAGAAACTTATTAAGCAACACCTCACCCCCTCTTGATAGTATTGGCTTTTCCTATGGACTCAATGTGATCTTGGATCACTAAAATGAAAATGTAGAGTCTTGTGCTTTGAGCTTGAGCCAATTCTTTTGTCCTGAGCATTTTGAGGGGTCCACTTTTCTCATCCATGACATGCCAATCATTGAGCTTTCCTGAAATGTTTATCTTGAAGTAGCATTAGCTCAATGAGCTATATGTTGTTAGGAATTACCGAAACCACCCAGGGATAGTTGCACTTTCAATACCCTTTAAATCGTCAAGAGTATATTCAGTAGCAGCTCGGTGCTTCCTTAGAACTTTCAATAATCTTTCTTCTTCATGTTCTGAAAGGTTAGCACAAATAATAACAGGATATATCTTCTTTTCATCAAGATAAGCATATTTCGTTTTAGTTCAAACACAGGATCACCTTTAGGTGGAGGTGGACCTCCTAGAGTTTCAATAGGAAAATTGTGTTTAAGTAGGGGACGTTGTTCAAAGAAAATTTTATCTATTTCATTTCTTTCATGCATATGTAAATCATTTTCATGGTCTAGCAAATATTGTTATAAAGGATCAGTAGGTGGCATAGCAATAGAAGCAAGACCAATTAATTCATCCTTACCAGGAAATTGTTTTTCATGAAGCTTTCTACTAAACTTGGAAAAATTAAACTCATGAGACTCATCACCAAAGCTAAAAACCAACAGTTTGTTTCTTACAATCGATCTTAGCATTAACTGTGTTCAAGAAAGGTCTACAAAAATAATGGGACAGAAGTCATCTTGTGTGGAACCAAGAACAAGGAAATCATTAGGGTATTTTATTTTCCCACACAAGACTTCAACATCTCTAACAATCCCAATTGGTGATATGGTGTCTCTATTAGCAAGTTTAATAGTAACATCTATGTCTTCTATCTCTACGGGTGCTATGTCATTCATAATTTCTTGATATAAGGTATAAGGAATAGCACTCACACTAGCACCTATGTCACATAAACCATCATAACAGTGATCTCCTATTTTAACTGAGATGACAGGCATGCCAACAACAGCTCTATGTTTGTCCTTTTATCAGGTTTGGCAATTCTAGCAGCTTCTTCATAGAAGTAAATAACATGCCCATCTATATCTTCTTCTAAGAGATCTTTAACCATAGCAATGCTCGGTTCTACTTTGATTTGTTCATCATGTTTATGTGTTCTAATATAGCTTTTGTTAAACACAGTTGGAACTTTAGCATGTTCCTTTATCCTAAAAGGAAAAGGTGGTTTCTCAGTATAAGCAGAAGGGACAACTGGATCAACATTGTAAAGTATAGTTTCTTCTTTAACTGGTACTGGTTCTTTAGTTTCTTCTTTAATAGGTGGGTGATATTGAAACCACTTCTCTTTAGGGAGTTCAACATGAGTAGCAAATGATTCACAAAGTAGGCTACTATCTCAGAGTCAAGTCCATATTTAGTGCTAAACTTTTGAAAAGCATCGGTATCCATAAAAGATTTAACACAATCATACTTAAGTTTAATACCTGACTCTTTACCTTCTCGAGTTCCCAATCTTCAGAGTTGCATTTAATTCTTTCCAAAAGATCCCACCGGAATTCAATAGTCTTCTTCATAAAATAACCAGCACAATAAGTATCAAGCATGGTTTTTGATCATTATGAGCCGAACATAAAAATTCTGGATAATAATTTCTCTTGAGAGCTCATGATTGGGGCATGAATATAACATTGACTTAAGCCTCCCCCAAGCTAGAGCAATACTTTCTACTTCATGAGGCCAAAAATTATATATATAATTTCGATCACGATGAACTAGATGCATAGGATAAAACTTTTCGTGGAACTCCAATTTCAAACGACTCCAATTCCATGATTCAATATCATCGCATAGCCTATACCATGCCAATGCTTCTCCCTTCAAAGATAAAGGGAAAACCTTTTAGTTCACTTCATCTTCGGGTAAACGTGCAAGCTTAAACAATCCAAAAATTTGTTCTACATATATCAAGTGCATATCAGGATGTTCGGTTCCATCTCCTTCATAAGGATTAGCTAGCAGTTGGTCTATCATACCCGAAGGAATTTCATATTCAATATTTTCAGTAGGTCCAGTAGGTTGAGGGGTAGCTAATTCTGGTTCCGGATGAGTTGAAGATACCCCCAACAAAGCCCTCAAAGGATTGTTTTCCATAGTAACAAGTGATAATAAATTTCAGCACACTATATAAATATTTCCTTACCAAATTCCACTTACCAAAGGCGCTTCACTCCCCGGCAACGGCGCTAGAAAATAGCCTTGATGACCCACAAGTATAGGGGATCAATTGTAGCTCTTTTCGATAAGTAAGAGTGTCGAACCCAACGAGGAGCAGAAGGAAGTGACAAGTTGTTTTCAGCAAGTTAATGTCTGCAAGTGCTAAAATTGTAAGTAGCGGAGTAGTTTGATAGCAAGATAATTTGTAACGACCAAGTAACGGAAGTAGTAACAAAAGTGCAGCTTGGTGACAAGTTGTTTTCAGCAAGGTAATGTCTGCAAGTGCTAAAATTGTAAGTAGCGGAGTAGTTTGATAGCACAATCCTTTTGAAGCAAATGACAGGCCAAAACGGTCTCTAATGATAAGCAAAGCGTTCTTGAGGGTACACGGGAATTTCATCTTGTCACTTTCATCATGTTGGTTTAATTTGTGTTTGGTACTTTGATAATTTGATATGTGGGTGGACCGGAGCTTAGGTGATGTTCTTACTTCAACAAACCTCCTACTTATGATTAACCCTCCCGCAAGCATCCGCAACTATGAGAAAAGTATTAAGAATAAATTATAACCATAGCATTAAACTATTGGATCAATTCGGTCCCTTACGGAATAGCGCATAAACTGGGGATTAAGCTTCTGTCACTCTCGCAACCCATCATCCAATTGCTACTCCATAATGCATTCCCTTAGGCCCAAATATGGTGAGGTGTCATGTATTCGACGTTCACATGACACCACTAAGGAATCAGAACATACATACTATCAAAATATCGAACACATATCAAATTCACATGATTACTTGCAACATGATTTCTCACATGACCTCATGAACAAAAGTAACTACTCACAAATGATAAACATGCTCATGATCTGAGGAGTATTAAATAGCATATTGGATCTGAACATATAATCTTCCACCAAATAAACCATATAGTAATCAACTACAAGATGTAGTCAACACTACTAGTCACCCACAAGCACCAATCTATAGTTCCAGTAACAAGATTGAACACAAAAGTTGAACTAGGATTTGAGATGAGATGGTACTATTGAAGATGTTGATGGAGATTGCCCTCCCCAAGATGGGAGAGTTGGTGGCGATGATGATGAAGATGATTTCCCCCTCCGGGAGGGAAGTTCCCCAGTGAATTGCTCACGGGAGGGTAAAATGCTCCTGCCCAAGTTCCGCGCGAGACGGCGGTGCTCCGTCCCGAAAGTCCTCTCCTTATTTTTCTAGGTCAAAATGACCTATATACCAGAAGATGGGCACCGGAGGTGGGCCTGGGTGAGCACAACCCACCAGGGCGCGCCTGGGCTCCCTGGCGCGCCCAGGTGGGTTGTGCCCACCTGGTGGGCCCCTCTGGTAGTTATTTGCTCCAATAATTCTTAAAATTCCATAAAAAATCTCCGTGAAGCTTCAGCTTGTTTGGAGTTGTGCAGAATAGGTAGCCTGACGTAGCTTTTCCAGGTCCAGATTTCCAGCTGCCGGAATTCTCCCTCTTGGTGTGTAACTTGCAAATTATGAGAGAAAAGGCATTATAACTACTCCAAAAAAGCATTATTATGGAAAAAACATCATAAATAACAGTAAGAAAACATGATGCAAAATGGATGTATCAATTAGTCACTGAGGATGGCTTGGAAGATGTAGGTTGTGGCAGGGAGTGATAGATCTCCATCGTATCTACTTTTCCAAACTCTTTTGCCCTTGTTTTGGACACTAATTTGCATGATTTGAATGGAACTAACCCGGACTGACGCTGTTTTCAGCAGAATTGCCATGGTGTTATTTTTGTGCAGAAATCAAAGTTCTTGGATTGACATAAAAATTACAGAGAAATTTTTTGGAATGTATAAAAAATACTGGCACAAAAAGATTCCAGACGGGGGCCACCTAGAGTCCACAAGCCCTGGGCGGTGCCCACCCCCTGGGGCGCACCCTGCAGTCTTGTGGTCCCCTGGACCTCCTCCGACCCTAACTCCAACTCTATAAGTACCTATTCGCAGAGAAAAAATCAGAGAAAAGTTTTCATCGCGTTTTACGGTACGGAGCCACCGCCTCCTGTTATTCATTGGGAGGGCTGATCTGGAGTCCGTTCAGGGCTCCGGAGATGAGGATTCGTCGCCATCATCATCACCAACCTTCCTCCATCACCAATTTCATGATGCTCACCACCGGGAGTGAGTAATTCCATCATAGGCTTGCTGGGCGGTGATGGGTTGGATGAGATTTCTCATGTAATCGAGTTAGTTTTGTTTGGGTTTGATCCCTAGTGTCCATTATGTTCTGAGATTGATGTTGCTATGACTTTGCTATGCTTAATGCTTGTCACTAGGGCCTGAGTTCCATGATTTTAGATCTGAACCTATTATGTTGTCATGAATATATGTGTTTTATTGAACCTATCTTGCAAGTTTTAGACACCTATTACGAGTTATGATTCGCATACCCCAAGGTGACACTAATTGGGATTCTTTCCGATGATTATCGTAGTTTGATGAGTTCATGTATTCACAAGTGCTACTGCTTTGTTCTGGTTCTCTATTAAAATGAGGCCTTAATATCGGTTAGTTTCCATTAGGACCCTGTTGGCACGGGAGGGTAGGAAAAAAGATGTCATGCAAGTTTCCATAAGCACGCATGACTATATACGGAATACATGCCTACATTACATTGATGAATATTATCCAACACAATTACCATTGCTGATCCGATGCCTACAAGCTTTTCACATATTGATCTTTGCTAAGTTACTTTGCCGTTGCTACTGTTACAATCGCTACAAAACTACTATTGTTACTTTTGCCACTGTTACCGTTACTTCCATACTACTTTGCTTCTAAATACTTTGCTGCAGATATTAAGTCTTTCAGGTGTGGTTGAATTGACAACTCAACTGCTAATACTCGTGAATATTATTTGGCTCCCCTTGTGTTGAATCAATAAATTTGGGTTGAATACTCTACCCTCAAAAATTGTTGTGATCCCCTATACTTGTGGGTTATCAAGACCTTTTTCTGGCGCTGTTGCCGGGGAGCATAGCACTATTTGCTCAGTCACTTGGGATTTATATCTGTTGACCACCATGAAGAATCTGAAAGATACCAAAACCATGATTTTTTTTCCTTTACTACAAGGGGAGGTAAGGAACTGCCATCACACTCTGCACTTGATTCACCTTCTATTTTGAGTAAGCTTGCGACACCTACACCTGCTATTAATTCTGATATTTCGCAAGTTATTGATGATGCTACTTCTGCTATGAACAATGCTTATGATGATACTAGTACTGTGCTTGATAAGACTGTGCCACTAGGTGAATTTCTTTAAGAACAACTTGCTAGAGTTAATGCTGAAACTGATGATATTTCTGAAACTGATGAAATTATTGAAATTGAACACTTTGAAACACCTATTAGACCTAGCACTCCTAGATATGAATTGCCTGTTATACCTGAAGGTTATGTTATGGATGGAGAGGTAGCTAGGGACTTTTGTGCTTGTAAAGATAGAGAGGATCTTAAGAAATTACTAATCAAGTTGAAAGAAAAATCTCTGAATGCTAAAATGCAATATGATCCTAAGTTTGCTACTTCACCAATATTTGTTACTTATAAGGATTTTGAATTCTCTATGGATCCCGAGTTAATTACTTTGGTTGGTGAAACGTCTCCGTCATGTCTATAATTTTTGATTGTTTGATGCCAATATTATACAACTTTCACATACTTTTGGCAACATTTTATATGATTTATTGGACTAAACTATTGATCCAGTGCCCAGTGCCAGTTCCTGTTTTTTTGCATGTTTTTTGTTTCATATAATATCCATATCAAACAAAGTCCAAACGCAATAAAAATTCACGAAGAATTATTTTGGAATATAGGTGATTTTTGGGACTTGGAATCAACGCAAACGGAGGCCCACTATGGGCAACATACACCAGGGCGCGCCCAAGGCCCCTGGCGCGCGGTAGTGGGTTGTGCTCACCTTGTACGTCGGTTGGAGCTCTACTTCTGGCGCAAGGAAGCTTATATCCGGAAAAAAATCGTGTTAAAATCTCAGCGCAATCGGAGTTACGAATCTCCTGGAATATAAGAAACGGTTTTCGGCCAAATCTCGGGAACGTGAAACAGAAGAGAACAGGGGGATAGATCCAATCTAAGAGGGGCTCATGCCCCTCTGCCGCCATGGAGGCCATGGACCAGAGGGGGAACCCTCCTCCCATCTAGGGGGAGGCCAAGGAAGAAGAAGAAGGAGGGGGGCTCTCTCCCCCTCTCTCCCGGTGGCGCCGGAACGCCGCCAGGGCTAGGATCGTGACGGTGATCTACACCAACAATCTTGCTACCGTAAACACCAACTCTCTCCCCCTCTATGCAGCAGTGTAACTCCCCTTTTCTCCGTTGTAATCTCTACTTAAACATGGTGCTCAAATCCATATATTATTTCCCAATGATCTATGGTTATTCTATGATGTTTGAGTAGATCTGTTTTGTCCTGTGGGTTAATCGTGATCTTGGTTGGTATGATTGTATATTTTATATATGGTACAGTCCTACGGTGCCCTCCGTGTCACACAAACAGAGGGGTCCCCGCTGTAGGGTGTTGCAATATGTTCATGATTAACTTATGATTGGTGTTGTGAGTGACAGAAGCACATACCCAAGTAAGTGGTTTGTTGCGTATGGGAGTAAAGAGGACTTGATACTTAATGCTATGGTTGGTTTTCACGACCATAATGATCTTTAGTAGTTGCGGATGCTAGCAAGATTTCCAATCATAAGTGCATATGATCCAAGTAGAGGAAGTATGTTAGCTCATGCCTCTCCCTCATGTAAAATTGCAAGAATGATTACCGGTCTAGTTATTGATTTCCTAGGGACAAATGACTTTCTTGTTGACAAAAGCTATCCACTTTTACTACCTTGCAATTTATTCATAGTTTTATTCTCGCAAAGTACACATAGTTTTAGTCTTGCAAAATAATTTCATACTTGTTTTAGGTAAAGCAAACGTCAAGTGTGCGTAGAGTTGTATCGGTGGTCGATAAAACTTGAGGGAATATTCGTTCTACCTTTAGCTCATCATTGCACTACAAAAAAATACACTTTCGTGATGATACACGTTTGTTACAGTAGGTTATGTTTTCTGTCATGCATGTCCATCCATGACGATTTTATGACAGAATCAAGATAGTCACACATGTGCTGTCGTAGAAGTGTTCCATGACATTACCAAAATTATCATCACAGAAGTATCCACTTCCATGACGATAAATCGTGCGTAATAGAAGTGCTTTCGTCAAGGGTGACCAACACGTGGCATCCACCTTAACGGGTTGCCATTAAGCTATCGGGTTCCGGTTTGGATCCGATAACCCGTTAGTAGACCGGACCAATGGGGATTTTCCACGTGTAAAATTCTCAATGGCCAGAGGAACCATGTGTCGGCTCACCATTGTGACAGATCTCATCCACTCATTGGACAGAAGGCGCCTATGATACATCAACACATGGCACGGCCCAACAGAGGCCCATTCGAGTGAAAAGGCTGGCCTGTTTGACTTGGTCAAAAGGTAGCTGGCCGACCGACGGAAAGCCTGTTAACGGCATGTAAGCATATAGCCCATTTACAGCCTGCTAACTCACGGCCCGTCATGGCCTACCGGAATTTGGCCCAGTAGCGTCATCTGGGCCATCCAATATGATTCCAGCCCGTTGTAACTTCCATCCCATGTATGGCCCATGACGTCTTTCGGCCCATAGGAGGCCATTTGTAACTCTGGGCCCATTAATGGCCCGAGATTAAACTGGCCCATAATGAACAGTGTATCTCTTTATACCCATTAACGGCCCATTATTCCGTCGGCCGTTTCCAGCCAGTGTTAACTTTCGTCCTTCTAAGGGCCCATTTATTCTAGGGCTCATTTCTAGACTTCGGTTAGTTACGGTCCGTTACTAGCCTGTTCCGTTTGTGGGCAAATTTAGCACGTGGTTACAGTCGACCCGTTTGTGGCCCGTTAACCCATTGGGCTTTTCTCATAGCGTCATCAAATACGTCCTATTAACGGCCCGTTATGATCCACGAATAGTATGGCCCATGTTTGGCGAAATGATTATACGGCCCGTAGAAGGCCCATGGATCCTACGGCCCGTAGAAGGCCCATGGATCATACGGTCCGTAGAAGGCCCATGGATCCTACGGCCCGTATAAGGCCCATGGATCCTACGGCCCGTAGGAGGCCCATTGTTACAACAGTTCGTGTATTGACATGGTTATGGTGGCCTAGTTACAAAAAATGGGTGATCGTGGCCACTAAAAAAACACGGAAAAAGAACTACAGTGACTACAAGCAAACAACTAAACAAGACAATAAGGAAATAAATAAGCAAGCAACTAACACTAGGCTATTACGGCTATTACTCATATTGCATCCATGGGCATCAAAGTTCATCTCCAGTGCAAATATAGGGAACAAAGCAGCATATTACATACACTGGCCGTCTAAATTGGCTATCAATGCAAATAAACGCGGCAGCAAAGCAAGGCCATAACTGAAACAACTTCAGAAGAGCTCAAGAAACGTTATCCTGGGTATCCCCCATGCTGGCCATAAGCTTAGCAAGCTTATTAGCTTTGTCCTGTTTGGTGCTAAAATCCTCCAATGCTTGCTGTTGCACCAGAAAGTATGCATCTGAATGCTCCAGGGACTTCCGCGGTCCTTCCGCTTCTTGTCGCAAAGACAAATGATCGATGTCTTTCAGCTTGTAGTCGAGACTCAAGAAACCAAACTGATTCAGACAGTGAGTTTGAATAGCTTGTGCAAGCGGTTGTGGCCAGTAACTCAAACACTAAACCAAGACAGGAATTTGGGGTTGTCTCACTGTCTTCAAGATAGTTTTCCTTATTTGTTTTATCAGCTTTGTTGCAGACCAACAAGGATGTCTCACTATCCTGAACCTTATCTGCATTACTTCCTTTACCATTGCTTAATAAGGCACTCTTCCCCAATATTCGGTCAGCCTTCTAAAAGAAGAAACAAGAAGACACATAATAGGTTTAGCATGTATAGTATATGGAACTCATTTTGGTGAACCAATCCATTAGTAAGGTGGAAAAGATTAAACCACCAAGACTTCAATTGCCAATTAGTACATAATAAAAGCATCAAACAAACATATATCTTTGTCCTATGGTCACTGCATTGTCTTGCCAAATCAAAATAGAGACACGGTTCAAATCATATTAGTTCAAGACAAACCAGCACTGAAAGAATACAAAGTGTGGGAAACTACACGCGGCACAACAAGATTTTAGATGGGTACCACGGGTCTACATGTACAACAACACTATTGGCTCTGTTGTGATGCTAGTAATCTGCATGATATGAGAAGTCAACTGTATACACAATTGAAATTGAAATCAACATAGCTATTTATAAGAGCAAACATGTTAAAGAAACATGTGTAAACATACTTGTTGTGCCATTGGAGTTTCGATTGGATCCTTCAATTTAAAAATAAGTTTGTATAAGTAAAACAGTGATACAAGGGCAAAGCAGTATGCACAATATCAATGGAATCTAAAATGAGAACAGTTGTTCTTCAGGTATAAGCACTTGTTCTACATGAACAGAGTATAGTAAGACGCAAGAATATAGTACTTAAAAATAGAAAATGAGCTCATACACCTTACCACGTTCTTGGTCCGGGACGAGTACAGAACAAGGCATTCCCTGTCATCGCCCAGTAAATGTGTCTTAGGAGAACGTAAGGGAATTTGATGAGTTTCTTTGCCAGTGAAGTATGCTTTCTTCAAGTAATTCCGATACTTCTACCAAGCATTTTGAATATAGAAGAGGTATTAGCACATGGTACCTCATCCTGAGTTTCCAAATCGGTCCTTCTCTATAGAGAAAAATGGGAAAATTTGCTGTATTATAACCATCATGGAGATAAATGTATGGGACAAAGCAAAGTAACTGCCATGAATAACATTACTTACACATAACTCATGGACAAACACCTGCAACTCGCATTTTTCTTCATTTTCAGAATAATATTTCCATGATGGTAAGATACGCACATAGGATTTAACAACATCAAATGTGATAGATGCTAAACTACGACTGGTTGGTTGTGCTTCCTCCACGGGAATAGGTGTACTAACTGGTAGAGTTGGGGTTCACCGTGGTAGTACTGGCGCTTTCGGCACTGGAGCTTCCTTACTAACTGCTCTTGTTTGGGAGCTCTGTGGTGGAGATGGTGCTATGTCAATAGGAACTGGGTTACTACCTGCTGGGGTTGGGGTTATATTGGGTGAAGCTGGTTCTCTATCCATCGCAGCAGGGGTACAATCTGCGAGAGTCTGGGGTATGTGTGGTAGGGCTGGTTCCCGTGCATGTACAACCGGGGTGCTATCTCCACCAAGAGGTAGCACTATTTTATTTGAAGACCGTGTTTTTACTCCGCTAGATACTGCCATCACCCGCTCCAGTTGAAATGGCTGATAAATAGGAAACATAGTTGAATGCACAGACATTGTAAAAGAGACAGATGCAATAGATAGTGTGGAAAAAAGAGGGCATGAAATAGTTGACATGTATATTGTTTAACTAAAAAAGATAGCATGACATAATTTCACATATATGATATCTATCGAAACTGGATAGCATAGCATGACATAATTCAAAGATATGATGACTAACTAAGCTGGATGGCAGATAATTATATGATGTCTTTAGTAAATAGGTTTGCATGACATAATTCACATACTCCCTCCGTCCCAAAATTCTTGTTTTAGATTTGTCTAAATACGGATGTATCTAATACTAAAACGTGACTTGATACATCCGTATCTAGATAAATCTAAGGCAAGAATTTTGGGACGGAGGTAGTATATGTTATCTAAGTAATCAGGATCGCATGATTTAATTCACATATGTGACTTATATGCTAAGCAGAGGGCATTCGCATATATGATGTCCGAACTAAGAACATGGTGTTGAATATTGTGTATATGATGTCTAAACTATGCAATGCAAGGCACCATATGCATGATATGAGCAGTATAACCGTGCCAAGTTAGAGCATACACCTTGGTGGGGGAATAGGACTAGTCATTTGTCCCTGAATCCATCTCTGAGGAACTATCGGGACCCAGGAAGAGATCTGCTTCGATAGGTAGCACTATCTGCTCTGAAGACCTTGTTTTCACTCAAGATTTTTCCATTACCCACTCAAATGGCTGATTCACATGAAAAGTAGTTTAATGTACAAATATTGTCGATAAATGGAAATGTCATGAAGAAAAGGATGGGCAAGATATCATTCAAATATATGATGCATGGTTAAACAGGATGGCACTGCATATTTCACATATATTATGGCAGGCTAAAAGAGATGAGACTGCATAATTCCCATATATGATATAGAAACTAAATAGGTGGCATTACAGAACATGTCTAAACTAAGCAGATGACATATATGATGTCGAAAGTAGGCACTACAAGGCAACATATGCATGATATGACCAACATCATCATGCCAAGTTAGAGCAAACACCTTGGGGCGTAAATAGAAGTGGTCAGCAGCATCTGATTCCGCCTCAGAACTGATATCTTCCTCTAGATTACAATCTGGAGAGGGGGGAGGGTTTGCCATTGAACCCACCATGGAGTGATGTCTGCATGACATTGTATTGCCGCGCAAAACTCTTCTCTTTTTATCTACATGTTCAGCATGACCGTGTACAATATCTGACATGCATACAAAATATATATAGTGAGATTATGTAAGGAGAGCATGCAGAAATCTAGAGTGATGGTAACAACCAGTGGATGGAACCAAAAATAATGATAGCAAGCTGATGATAGCTTTAATTTAATAAAAAGACAGATAATGATTGCTTTACTATGTGTTTCCCACCCAAGATGAACAACATAGGCATACCATAGGTGAACCAGATAATAGACAGAGATACTATTCATAGATGCCTCGATATGTGCCTCACAAGTAATTTTTAAAGACAGGTTTGAACATTACTTTGGACCTGACTTGGAGTCTAAGAGGTGAACATGATGATAAAGTAGCATGTAATATTAAGCAATGCATAACATAAGCAGAAACAAAAGAGTGCGACCTCTCTTGTGGACCCGTGTACTCCTCAGGTTCATCTGCTGAGTCGATGATGGTGATGCAGTTGCGGTGGGTGCCGGCGGTAGGGAAGGAGATCTGAGGCGGCGAAAGACGGTCAAGAGTCGTGATGTCTGGTTTGGTGGATGCTTCTATCGATTGAGCAACTCAGGTGAGGTGGACGACGTCACGGCAGGAGCAGGACAAACTACACAAAGTTTTCTTAGACACCTACCTATAACTGAAGTAATTTTGTAGGGGCTCCTTTGGCTTGCGGGATTCTAAAAATGCAGGGATAGGAAAAACACCGGAATAGGATAGGAATGCACGTGGGAAACAGAGCATTTGTAAACACATGATTTCTGTCAACTTGGGTCTTTGGTTCACAGGAATTGGAAAAGCATAGGAATGGAAAGAAACATGGCCAAATTAAAGTGAAACCATATGAAAGCGTGTACAGTTAGAATATTATTCTGCCACTAATGCACTTGGTCTTGTTTTCATGCATAGGACTTTGAAAAGTAGGTCCAGGTGGATGTTTTGCTCCATTCCTTTCAACAAAATGCATGAATAATTGAATAGTAGAGTGCCATAGGAAAATTTCCTATTGCTATGTTTTTCCTTTGAACCAAATAGCCCTAATGGAACGACATGAATTTAGAGTAATAAGTGATGTGACAACTGCACAACCTCTTTGCCATAGCCGTGTCGACCTCGACATCATTGGGTTGGTCGCTGAAGAAGTTGAGGCAGAGGTGGTTGTCGGAGGTGTGGAGGAAGATCTGAGGAATTTGTAGACGGCGTCCAGGGCACTGCTCTATTGTGATGGATGATCCGTTGTTGGTGCTGCTCCGGCGAGCCATAAGACATCGAGGCTAAAGCAGTACAAGACAGACATCGTTAATCTCAAGTGGGATTCTAATAGCATCTCCAATAGATGATGTAAGATACATTGCCAAAAAGTGATAGATGTAAAATTTACATCACCAAAAAACACCTGACTACAACAGATGAGGTAAAAACTATTGACTCTGAACTTAACTGTCGAAACTGAAATTTCATGTGGAATCTAAATGTTATCACGAAACTGAACGCAATGGTAGCACAGAGGAACTTCACATGTAGTTTAGGGTCACTGCAGTTCATCTTCAACCTCCACGCCTCGAGCCGCCACCACCACCGACCAAACCGGCTGCCCTGCCGCTCATGAAGGCCGCTGCCCCCGCTCAAAACCACTCCTCACCGCCGGTCCGCCGCCATCCCAGCCAGCCTCTAGCCCCCCCGAGCCGAAGCTTTTCTCCGCGATCCCCACGCCACCGCCCACCACCGCGCCCCACCACGGTGACCACCGCCCACCCTGAATCCTAAGATAGATAGTGGGTACCTCTCCGGCGAGCCCCCTCCCCACTGCAGCTGGTTCTTCCTTAACTCCGCAAGCCCCCTCCCGCCTGAACCCCCAAAATCGATCACCCAAAATTCAATTCAGTCAAATGAAGTGTACCTAAATCGGAGCAGAGCAGAGCAGCATTGCGAGCGAGCGAGAGCCGGAGCAGCCGCAGCAGATCCGGTTGGAATGGCCGCCGCCGCCGAAGGGGCCTCACACTAGGGGAGAGCTGTCGTGGAGATGTCGCTCGTGGCGCTGGCTTCGAGGTAGCCGCGCCATGGGGGTGCAGGATGGAGCACCATCAGTGCCTGGAGGTTGAGTTAAGGAGAAGGTGTGATGCGATGAGTGTGCAACCTCTTTGATGGCGCCGAGTAGGCCTCGACTTTGTCCGAGGAGTCGGTGAGGATGTTGCGGTTCCGGTAGAGCAAGTTAAGGCGGCGCTGTGGGGATGGAGCAGCCGCGATAGACGAGGCGATCGTCGGAGCAGCCCCTTGGAGGTGGAGGATGGGGAGGCTGAACCGGCGGGACGACGAGATGGACGACGGGTCTGGGGAGGTGGATGAGGGGCATCGAGCTATTGCGATGGACGACATCGTCGGGGAAGAGGCTCCGACTGGGCAGCGGTGAGGTGGCGGATGGAGGAGGACGGGGTTTCGTGGCTGGAGCAGAGAAGTTATGGTGGCCTCGGATTTCGAATGGCGAAAAGCTGGCGATGGGAGGAGGAACCATGACTTAGGGACGCGCTTGTCCAAAATTTAGGGTGTGTTACAAAAGTACCCCCACCAATTTGAATAGCGGCCCTTTCGGCTCAGGGTTAGAAGGGGATTTCGCGTGTCGGGATTTGGCAGCTGGAGGGAGTTTTCGCGCGCGTTGTAATTTCGGGATAGCAAGGCGTGGGTTGTGAAGGCGCGAGTTTTGGGAGCACGATATCTCAATTTTCGGGATATAACAAGGCGCGGGTTGAATTTTAGGGACAAGCCTAACGTGTAATATTGTACTTGTACGTACCAAATCAATTCGCACTTCCCTCAACCAAAAAAACGAAAAAAATAAAACTATTCACACCCCATAAAGAGAGAGTCTTGTCCTGTTTTACTATACAAATGCTATTCAAAGCTATGAATCCATGTTATGTCCAATTAAATCTTTTGGCTGGCTATATAATGCATGTAACCTACTCATACCAACATTTTAATTAGTGCATTCCAAATGTCTATACTACCGCTGCAATTCGAACTAAATTTCAATTTGTTTCTCTATTTGAATAAGAATCTACAATCATGGTAGATATGAACTATGGTAGTTGGTGGCGTATGGTAGTTGCCAACTTCAACCATCATTCATGTATTACCTTAACAACACACCACATGATTACTATAGAGATAGATATGAACTATGTGTACTATATGAACTCAAATTCAATTTTTTGAATACACTTGATGTTGATTCCAAATAATAGTACATTCGATGTACTAACTAGATATTCATAATCTAAACCATGTTCCAAACGTACACCGTGTCTATCACACAAAGTATAGTGCCCCTTGTAGCCAGACTTGATGTGGTGAAGATAGAGCATAGCCAGACTATATGATTTTGTAGGGATAACTTTCTTTGGCCATGTTATTTTAAGAAGACATAATTGCTTAGTTACTTTGCTTGAAGTATTATTATTTTTATGTCAATATTGAACTTTTATCTTGAATCTTTTGGATTAGAATATTCATACCACAATTAAGAAGAATTACATTGAAATTATGCCAAGTAGCATTCCACATCAAAAATTCTGTTTTTATCATTTACCTACTCGAGGGCGAGCAGGAATTAAGCTTGGGGATGCTTGATACGTCTCCAATGTATCTATAATTTTTGATTATTCCATGCTATATTATATTCTGTTTTGGACATTATTGGGATTTATTATACACTTTTATATTATTTTTGGGACTAATCTATTAACCGGAGGCCCAGCCCATAATTGTTGTTTTTGCGTATTTTAGAGTTTCGCAGAAAAAGAATATCAAACGGAGTCCAAACGGAATGAAACCTTCGGGAACGTGATTTTCGGAACGAACGTGATCCAGAGGACTTGGACCCTACGTCAAGACATAAACCAGGAGGGCACGAGGTAGGGGGCGCGCCTACCCCTGTATGCGCCCTCCACCCTCGTGGGGCTCATGTTGCTCCATCGATGTTCTTCTTCCTCCTATATATACCTACGTACCCCCAAACTACCAGATACGGAGCCAAAAACCTAATTCGACCGCCGCAACCTTCTGTACCCGTGAGATCCCATCTTGGGGCCTGTTACAGAGCTCCGCCGGAGGGGGCATCGATCACGGAGGGCTTCTACATCAACACCATAGCCTCTCCGATGATGTGTGAGTAGTTTACCTCAGATCTTCAGGTCCATAGTTATTAGCTAGATGGCTTCTTCTCTCTTTTTGGATCTCAATACAATGTTCTCCCCCTCTCTCGTGGAGATCTATTCGATGTAATCTTCTTTTGCGATGTGTTTTTTGAGACGATGAATTGTGGGTTTATGATCAAGTTTATCTATGAACAATATTTGAATCTTCTGAATTCTTTTATGTATGATTGGTTATCTTTGCAAGTCTCTTCGAATTATCAGTTTGGTTTGGACTACTAGATTGATCTTTCTTGCAATGGGAGAAGTGCTTAGCTTTGGGTTCAATCTTCCAGTGTCCTTTCCCAGTGACAGTAGGGGCAGCAAGGCACGTATTGTATTGTTGCCATCGAGGATAACAAGATGGGGGTTATATCATATTGCATGAGTTTATCCCTCTACATCATGTCATCTTGCTTAAAGAATTACACTGTTCTTATGAACTTAATACTCTAGATGCATGCTGGATAGCGGTCGATGTGTGGAGTAATAGTAGTAGATGCAGGCAGGAGTCGGTCTACTTGTCTCAGACGTGATGCCTATATGCATGATCACACCTACATATTCTCATAACTATGCTCAATTCTGTCAATTGCTCAACATCAATTTGGTCACCCACCGTAAATACTTATGCTCTTGAGAGAAGCCACTAGTGAAACCTATGGCCCCCGGGTCTATTTTCCATCATATTAGTCTTACAACACTTAGTTATTTTTATTGCCTTTTATTTTACTTTGCATCTTTATCATAAAAAAATACCAAAAATATTATCTTATCATATCTATCAGATCTCACTCTCGTAAGTGACCGTGTAGGGATTGACAACCCCTTATCGCGTTGGTTGCCAGGATTTATTTGTTTGTGTAGGTGCGAGGGACTCGTGTGTGGCCTCCTACTGGATTGATACCTTGGTTCTCAAAAACTGAGGGAAATACTTACGCTACTTTGCTGCATCACGCTTTCCTCTTCAAGGGAAAACCAACGCAGTGCCGGGGAGGTCTATGCAAAAGTCAACATACCAAGTACCCATCACAAACCCTTATCTCCCGCATTACATTATTTGTCATTTGCCACTCATTTTCCTCTCCCCCACTTCACCCTTGCCGTTTTATTCGCCCTTTTTCCGCTCGTCTTTTCGTTTGCCTTGATGTCTTACTTGGCTCGTTTGCTTGTTTGGTTGAAATAGTTGAGTATTTATTCCTAAACAGAGAAGCTAATATCTATGGATCCTCATCCGCTTGCCAATCTTTTTAAGAGATCCAGTTATGATGAACCAATTCCTAGTGATTTGGATGCAGTAGATTATCTTTCTAAGGTTTTGCTTGAAATCTGTGAATCTGAAAATTGTGATGAAGTGCTTTATGAAGTGATTCACGATAGATCTTTGAATAAAAAGCATGATTGCAATGATTTTATTATAAATTCTATTGATGTAAATTATGCTAATAATATGCAAAACCCTAAGCTTGGGGATGCTAGTTTTGCTATGTCCACTACGTGTTGCAATAATCATGATTGGGTAGATTCTTCTTATGATCTTGAAAATTTATTTAAGCCCCATGATGAATATAAGATTGATAATAGTGTTTGCAATAATATTAAAAGTGGGTTTGGAAGAGTGTCAACTTTAGATCCCACATATTTGGATAATATTCAATCTTATGAAATTTTTTAAAAAAGTGGGCTTGGAGAAATCATGACTTTAGTTAATGATAATCCCACTATTTTGGAAGAGTGTCAACTTCGCATGCATGTGGATCGTGTTGAGAATATGTTATGTGATAGCTACATTGTTGAATTTTCTTATGATCCTACATGTAATTATTATGAGAGAGTAAAATACGGTTATAGAAATTTTCATGTTACTAAATTACCTCTCGTTATGTTGAGATTGCTATTGTTCCTTTCCGCTTCCTTGCATATGCTAGTTTTTGCTTGCTATGATAATTTATTTTTCTATAAGATGCCTATGCATAGGAAGTATGTTAGACTTAGATGTGTTTGTCATGTGTTTTATGATGCTCTCTTTGTGCTTTCAATTCTTGTCTTTCATGTGAGCATCATTAAAATTATCAATGCCTAGCTAAAAGGCTTTAAAGAAAAGTGCTTGTTGGGAGACAACCCAATATTTTTCCTTGCTGTTATTCAATAAATATTTGATCTAGCCTCTGGTTAGATGTCTTTTTATGTTTTAATTAGTGTTTGTGCCAAGTTAAACCTATAGGATCTTCTTGGATGATAGTTATTTGATCTTTCTGAAAATTCCAGAAACTTTCTGTTCACGAAAATAATTGTTAAAAATCACCAGAACGTGATAAAATATTGATTCCAATTTCTGCTGATCAACAAACAAATTGTCTAGGTCTTCCAATTTTGGCTGAATTTTTGGAGTTCTAGAAGTTTGCTTTAGTTACAGATTACTACAGATTGTTCTGTTTTTGACAGATTCTGTTTTCGTGTGTTGTTTGCTTATTTTGATGAATCTATGGCTAGTAAAATAGTTTATAAACCATAAAGAAGTTGGAATACAGTTGGTTTAACACCAAAATAAATAAAGAATTAGTTCATTACAGTACCTTAAAGTGGTGTTTTGTTTTCTTTCGCTAACGGAGCTCACGAGATTTTCTGTTAAGTTTTGTGTTGTGAAGTTTTCAAGTTTTGGTTGAAAGATTTGATGGATTATGGAACAAGGAGTGGAAAGAGCCTAAGCTTGGGGATTCCCATGGCACCCCAAGATAATCTAAGGACACCTAAAAGCCAAAGCATGGGGATGCCCCGGAAGGCATCCCCTCTTTCGTCTACTTCCACCGGTAACTTTACTTGGAGCTATATTTTATTCACCACATGATATGTGTTTTGCCTGGAGCGTCTTGTATGATTTGAGTCTTGATTTTTAGTTTACCACAATCATCTTTGCTGCACACACCTTTTGAGAGAGACAAACTTGATTCGGAAGAGTCTAGAGGGGTCCAAACCCTATCATCTTAGTTTATGTTCGGCTAGAAGCTTTGTGAAGGAAGTACTAGCTAGGAATAACGTAGGAACCACCACCTATATGATATGTAGGCCCCACCATACGGACTAGTGGGACCCACATGCCTTCAATTAAAGCAAAAGATAAAAAAGAAATATTGATGCAGGTAGAATTCGAACCAATGCCACGGTCTAGCACAGCTACGTGCCTTACCACCACGCCCACAATGGATTTAAGTGATAGTTTTCCACACTCGCCCTTCTTATAGATATATCTACTGATTATGGAACAAGGAGTGGAAAGAGCCTAAGCTTGGGGATTCCCATGGCACCCCAAGATAATCTAAGGACACATAAAAGCCAAAGCATGGGGATGCCCCGGAAGGCATCCCCTCTTTCGTCTACTTCCACCGGTAACTTTACTTGGAGCTATATTTTTATTCACCACATGATATCTGTTTTGCCTGGAGCGTCTTGTATGATTTGAGTCTTGCTTTTTAGTTTACCACAATGATCTTTGCTGCACACACCTTTTGAGAGAGACAAACTTGATTCGGAAGAGTCTAGAGGGGTCCAAACCCTATCATCTTAGTTTATGTTCGGCTAGAAGCTTTGTGAAGGAAGTACTAGCTAGGAATAACGTAGGAACCACCACCTATATGATATGTAGGCCCCACCATACTGACTAGTGGGACCCACATGCCTTCAATTAAAGCAAAAGAGAAAAAATAAATATTGCTGCAGGTAGAATTCGAACCAATGCCACGGTCTAGCACAACTACGTGCCTTACCACCACACCACAATGGACGAAGTGATAGTTTTCCACACTCGCCCTTCTTATAGATATATCTACTGATTATGGAACAAGGAGTGGAAAGAGCCTAAGCTTGGGGATTCCCATAGCACCCCAAGATAATCTAAGGACACCTAAAAGCCAAAGCATGGGGATGCCCCGGAAGGCATCCCCTCTTTCGTCTACTTCCACCGGTAACTTTACTTGGAGCTATATTTTTATTCACCACATGATATGTGTTTTACCTGGAGCGTCTTGTATGATTTGAGTCTTGCTTTTTAGTTTACCACAATCATCTTTGCTGCACACACCTTTTGAGAGAGACAAACTTGATTCGGAAGAGTCTAGAGGGGTCCAAACCCTATCATCTTAGTTTATGTTCGGCTAGAAGCTTTGTGAAGGAAGTACTAGCTAGGAATAACGTAGGAACCACCACCTATATGATATGTAGGCCCCACCATACTGACTAGTGGGACCCACATGCCTTTAATTAAAGCAAAAGAGAAAAAAGAAATATTGCTGCAAGTAGAATTCGGACCAATGCCATGGTCTAGCACAGCTACGTGCCTTACCACCACGCCACAATGGACGAAGTGATAGTTTTCCACACTCCCCCTTCTTATAGATATATCTACTGATTATGGAACAAGGAGTGGAAAGAGCCTAAGCTTGGGGATTCCCATGGCACCCCAAGATAATCTAAGGACACCTAAAAGCCAAAGCATGGGGATGCCCCGGAAGGCATCCCTCTTTTCGCCTACTTCCACCCCAGAACTTTACTTGGAGCTATATTTTTATTCGCCACATGATATGTGTTTTGCCTAGAGCGTCTTGTATGATTTGAGTCTTGCTTTTTAGTTTACCACAATGATCTTTGCTGCACACACCTTTTGAGAGAGACAAACTTGATTCGGAAGAGTCTAGAGGGGTCCAAACCCTATCATCTTAGTTTATGTTCGGCTAGAAGCTTTGTGAAGGAAGTACTAGCTAGGAATAACGTAGGAACCACCACCTATATGATATGTAGGCCCCACCATACTGACTAGTGGGACCCACATGCCTTCAATTAAAGCAAAAGAGAAAAAAGAAATATTGTTGCAGGTAGAATTCGAACCAATGCCACGGTCTAGCACAACTACGTGCCTTACCACCACACCACAATGGACGAAGTGATAGTTTTCCACACTCGCCCTTCTTATAGATATATCTACTGATTATGGAACAAGGAGTGGAAAGAGCCTAAGCTTGGGGATTCCCATAGCACCCCAAGATAATCTAAGGACACCTAAAAGCCAAAGCATGGGGATGCCCCTTGAAGGCATCCCTCTTTCGCCTACTTCCACCAGTAACTTTACTTGGAGCTATATTTTTATTCACCACATGATATGTGTTTTACCCGGAGCGTCTTGTATGATTTGAGTCTTGCTTTTAGTTTACCACAATCATCTTTGCTGCACACACCTTTTGAGAGAGACAAACTTGATTCTAAGAGTCTAGAGGGTCCAAACCCTATCATCTTAGTTTATGTTCGGCTAGAAGCTTTGTGAAGGAAGTACTAGCTAGGAATAACGTAGGAACCACCACCTATATGATATGTAGGCCCCACCATACTGACTAGTGGGACCCACATGCCTTTAATTAAAGCAAAAGAGAAAAAAGAAATATTGCTGCAAGTAGAATTCGGACCAATGCCATGGTCTAGCACAGCTACGTGCCTTACCACCACGCCACAATGGACGAAGTGATAGTTTTCCACACTCCCCCTTCTTATAGATATATCTACTGATTATGGAACAAGGAGTGGAAAGAGCCTAAGCTTGGGGATTCCCATGGCACCCCAAGATAATCTAAGGACACCTAAAAGCCAAAGCATGGGGATGCCCCGGAAGGCATCCCCTCTTTCGTCTACTTCCACCGGTAACTTTACTTGGAGCTATATTTTTATTCGCCACATGATATGTGTTTTGCCTGGAGCGTCTTGTATGATTTGAGTCTTGCTTTTTAGTTTACCACAATCATCTTTGCTGCACACACCTTTTGAGAGAGACAAACTTGATTCAGAAGAGTCTAGTGGGGTCCAAACCCTATCATCTTAGTTTATGTTCGGCTAGAAGCTTTGTGAAGGAAGTACTAGCTAGGAATAACGTAGGAACCACCACCTATATGATATGTAGGCCCCACCATACTAAATAGTGGGACCCACATGCCTTCAATTAAAGCAAAAGAGAAAAAAGAAATATTGATGCAGGTAGAATTCGAACCAATGCCACGGTCTAGCACAGCTACGTGCCTTACCACCACGCCACAATGGACGAAGTGATAGTTTTCCACACTCGCCCTTCTTATAGATATATCTACTGGACTCATATAGGAAAATAAGCAGCAAAAAATAGGGTCCCCATAGGGTTCGAACACATGATCTCCACATTCTTCCTAGCTGCGCCTAGCCACTACGCCAATAGCCACTTGTTGACACAAGAGCGCCCAAAACATCATTTAAAGTGCGCACCCAGTGGACTTGGGCCTCAGTGGAACGAGGCCACCTCTTTTTTTCTTCCTTTATCACATTTGTCTGACGACTGGGCCTTGGGCTTCGATGGGACGACGCTACATTTTTTTCTTTCTTTTTTCTACTTTCATTTATACCTTTGCCAAAAAAACTTTCATTTATACTTTCAAATATTCTAAATAATTATATTACAAAAAATACATAAGAAATGTGGTAACCAAGAATTTGAATTTTTTTACATTTGTATAAAGAAAATGTTTATCATATATAATTCTATATGAAAATATACAATGTGTGTAAAAAAAGTTGACTGTGTATTTAAAAAATGTTAATCACATATTCAATGAATATTTTTAAAAAGTATTTGAAAAATGTTAATAAAGAATTTTAAAATGGTCGCATTTATATAAAAAATGTGGACCATGCATTCAAACAATATTAATCCTGTATTTGAAAAATGTAAATAAGGCATTTAAAAATTTTAAATGTGTATTGAAAAAATATTAACCATGTATTAAAAAACTATTAATGATATATTTTTAAAAATTTAATCAAGTCGGGGTTGAATCTCCTTATTTTTTGAATTTTTATTTATTTCTTATGCCCGTTTCAAAATGCGGTCAAAACTGCGGGTTTGACCATTCGTAGCTAGGGGTTAAATCTTGCAAAAAAATTCAGCTCAATCCATTCATTCATTTGAGCCCAGCTTCAACATCCATATTTATGTCCAGTGTGGTACTTTGCAAAGAAAGTGCCGCCTAGGCTCCTCCATTTGAGCCGCAAATTTTCCAAGACAGTCTCCTTAGTAGATGATCACCCTCAGACAAAACTCAGGCCCATTGGCCATGTGCATTTTCCCCACCGCTAATCAAACACTTGGTTGCTAATTCATGTTTGAGCTTAGTTCAGTCTCCTCGTGAGATTCTTCTATTGTATTTTTCTTCCTAACACCTTACGGGGGAGTGTCCAACCCACTAGACATGCCTAGGTCACCCAGAAAATGTGGCAACTCGATCGTCACGCGGTGATCACACCAGTTTACGCGCTCTGGAGTTGGGGCCTTTGGCCACCGTTGAAACCTCGACGTCTTGCCACCACACCATGTATCAATGATTAAATAGATACTTATGTACCTAGAAATAATTTTTTGTAAAAATAAAGAACAAACTATAAGGCAGCTGCAGTTCAAATTTGACCCGCTTCTTGTTGAATCAGTGGAAATTTGTCTTTATCACGAGAGGTGGATTAAAGATTTTGACACACAAGCATTTGGTCAATTATACATTAAATATGGCCTAATATTTTAGAAAATTGATTTGGTCCAATTTTGCAACAATTATATGGTAGGTCCTTCACAAAAAAACTCATTTTGGGCACTCAAAAAATGGAAAATAGATTTTTCGCCCAAGGAAAATGGAAAAAATCCTTAGGCAACATTGTTTGTCATTCCAAGATGCACCCTTATGCACAATAGGAGATCATTTGAACAAACCATGCCATGAATGTGACTATAAGATTGATCATTTGGCTTGAAAGCCATGGATCTTCACACATGTAGCTCCTTTCTGAGAACACTTTTCAAAAAATTTACCGTATTACAAGTTTATTATTTTTCCTAATAACTTGGACACATATAATGACACAATGTGAAGGTTTTCCAATTTTTTGATTTTTTTTGAATTTTTCATGCCCATTTTAAAATGCGGTCAAAACGGCGGACATGACCGTTCCTAGCTAGTGGTTGAATCTTGGATTTTTTTGGTGTTTCTCTGATTAAATAGATACTTTTGTACATACCTAAAATTAATTTTTGGAAAAAATCATGAGCAAACTATGAGGCAGTTGTAGTTCAAACTTGACCCACTTCTAGCTGAATCGACGGGAATTTGTCTTTTTCACAAGAGGTGGATCAAATCTTTTGACACCCAACCATTTGGTCAATGGTACACTAAATATGGCCTAGTATTTTATAAAATTGATTTGGTCCAATTTTGCAACAAATATATGGTAGATCCTTCACAAAAAAACTAATTTTGGGCACTCGAAAAATGAAAAATGAACATTTCGTCCAAAGAAAATAAACATTTTCTTAAGCAACATCGTTTGTCATTCCAAAATGCAAACTTGTGCACAATATGATATAATTTTTTGAATATTTCATGTGAAAAAGTGGAAGAAAAACAAAAGGAAAAACACAATTGCATGTGTGCTTTATTCCAATTGGCTGAATTACTTGTGGCACGGATCGATGACATGGCGCCCATCCATCCATCCATCTCTCCATCCTACATCCATCCATCCATCTATCTACAGAAAAGAAGAAAAAAAGAAAATGAGAAAAAGATCTCACCCACCGCCTCGCTCGCTCTCTCCCTCACGAACCCCTCTCTGTATTGCGACCTCTCCCTCTCCCCCACAAACCTCTCTCTCGCGCTGCCACCCACCACCCAGATCGGCCAACTCTGTCGAGCTCCGGCGGCGCGTAGCACGCCCCCGAGTTCCCCTATGTCCGCACCTCCTTCCCCTCCGGCTAGAATCGGCGCTCAAGCCGTCCACCAGCCCCCGCGGCTAGCTAGGGTTTCGGCCACCACCCCTTACCTGGCCGGGATCCGCCACATCCGGCGACGTCGAGGCTAGCGGGCACCGGATCCGGCACCGGCGTGGCCCAGGTTGGTCCCTCTCCTTCTTGTTCGCCCCACCCTCTTCTCCCCACCTCACCTATTCTTTCCTGTGATTTCCTTTAATGCAGATCCATGGCGCGAACGGAGGAGGAGCAGGACTGGCACAGACGGAGGTACACTGTCTTCATCCCCTGCCCCGATGCCTGATTGATTTCCATGCATACGTTGATTGCAAAGTGGATTATATAGGAAGCGTAGTAGGACATAGACACGCAGCTGATTGATATCCATAGGAAGCAGACAAATAAGAAAAAGAAAAGAAGGGTAACACACGTACATGGTACGGACAGTTTGCCAGATTGATTTCCATGCATGTGTTGATTCCAAAGTGGATTCTAATTAGAACAGACAAGATTCAGAACTAGATGTAAAAGGCATAGACACGTTCCATGGGAGACTGGGAGTTGATGGAACCAGCCCGCTTTGCATGAAATGAAACAATGAATCCATATATACTAAAATATAGGTTTGTTAATATATTAGGTTATTGTTTGACTCTATGATATTCTATTTGTAAAATAAGGTTCGTAATAAGCTGGAATAATACATAGAAAAGCATTCTAAATTTAAAAAGAAAATACCTTTTAGGAAAACAGCAAACTCTGCCCCGCCATTGACATACTTAAACATGTTCTTGCTACAAACCTACTTGCGTGCCAGGTTTGCTGTTTCGAGTAGAATATGGCTGCGAACAACTCGAGTTTCGCATACTGTTCGAAGGAGAGTAAACACAATACGAATTAAAGGAGCGAGTGATCCCGGACTTTAACTAGAGTTGTCCTAACGAGATAAACCGGTCATTAAAGATAATCCTAGACCCATGTGTACAAAACAGAGAGAAGGTCGACGAAATGAATGATTGGTTATGGATTTCTTTAACAAAATAAAAGACGAGCAAGATTAGAATGTACAAAAAAATATTGACGTCTTATGTGGTTTACTTTCAATTTTTTAAATCAAGGGTTTTCAATTCAGTAGAACTTTATCATTGATGCTACTACAGATAATATATTTGAGTACGCGGACGCCGGAGGAGTCGTTCCTGAGGAGACCGACCTCGCCATGCTGCTCCTTTTCAATGCCAACAAGGGAAGGGCTGACGAGGAGAACAGGGTCCCTGCACCAACAGGTTAGGTTTCCCTGGCTGCTCGGTAGTTCTCGGATAGCAACCTAATTTTCGTTGGTCTCGTAGGTAACTGGCGCAGCCGCTGTAACCTGAGATGCTGGACTGGAGGAAGGATCATGAGGAGAACAACTACACAATGTTGTGGATGAACAGGATGGTGGTAAGTAATTCTTGAGTATGATAACATGTCATCTAGCTCAACCATGTTGACTTTGAATAAAATCGTGAGCTATATCTCAGTTTATCCATGCCTTGCAAGACATTTGGTGAGTATATTTGAGAAACCATACAAGGCTTCTCTATATTCACCATTTCACCTTCTATCATGCTGCCCTTTCACGCTGATCTTGTTTAGATGCACATCGCTCACTTTTTAAGAAAATGTGTGATGTAAATACTGGGAATGTGGATATATAATGTATGTAACTGTGGCTGTAACAAATTATTGTAAATTGCTGAATGTTCTATTGTTTCATAAGGATAAACCAGGATCTTTTATTTACCATGAACTATTTGTCACCGAGTAATGATCTGGGGTTGTGTGTGTAGGGAGGGTGAATCAGATCTAGCAGCACATCGACTACGAGGTTTGCTGACACGACAAGTACCGTATGTGTGTCTACTCGTTCAACCTGGTAATCCTCCATTTGGTCGCCTTTGATTGATATCCTCCAAAATAGGAGATTCTGCTTTTGCTTAATTTCCTTGTGTATGCGCCTCTTGCACCTATTGATGCTACAAGTTAAGTAATCAGATCAGCCCTTCATGTGTTGTATGCAACTTTTGCTCCAGTTTGTTGTACTGGGCGTGAACTATTGTCAAGATTCCAACATGTTCTTCATTTTCTTCTGATGCAAAAGTCAGCTGGATGCGGGAGAATCAATGCACATAAACTTGTTCTTTCTCTATTTTAAAGCATTGAAGATCATAATATTAGGCACTATCAATTGGTTTTATTTGGCTATAAGTATTGCTAATACCCCTTTGGGTCTTTAACATTTGCTTTTTCTCGTGGACGCATGTATGAACACTTCACCTGTCTTCATTCTTTCTAGATCTCATAAGTAGTAATTTCTTAAAGATTGTATAACATGTATACTTCACTTTAATGCATGTGTGACAGCAGTAGGCTTCTAAGTAAATAGTTTTCTAGAATAAGCTGGGTAGGGGGCAACTTATTGCAGCTTATTCTAGAAGGCAGCAAAAGAACTGGCCTTTAGTAATTAGTATGATCTTCTGATTTTGGAGTCTCTTTAGGAGGTGGAGAGTTTACACAATATGATATAATATGAATTTTAACTTACTAGTGTTTAATACTCCCTCCGTCCGGAATTACTTGTCATCAAAATAGATGAAAATGGATGTATCTAGAACTAAAATACATATAAATACATCCATTTCAATGACAAGTATTTCCGGACGGAGGGAGTATTTCTAACCTGATTTATGGAAGAAACAAAATTTGGGCCACACAGCCACATAAAACCCTCTAAAATGCTCATTGCTTGCATCTATGTGACGCTTATATACACTTTCTGCATTCTACTCTCAGCGTGCTGCATTTTTCTTATTTCATGTTATGCTTAATTTGCTTCTCATGTGTTGTCCCTCCTGATGCCAGGACGAAACGCTTCTTGGAATTCTTAAAGAGGAACACAATGGAGCCATGCTGTTATTGTGCAACAGGCTATGTTTTTCGTAATACCATTTGTCTTGGCTGTGTAATCTTAGTTTGTGTGTGTTGGGATACTCAAAAAGCTATTTGTGTAATTTAAATCTGTGTTATGTTGTCTGGCGTGTGTAATCTTATTTTGTGTGTGCTGGGATATTCAAAAAGATATCTGTCTAATTTAAATCTGTGATGTATTCTTCACTGAACTTTACTTGTACAGTTTCAGGTCTAAAATTGTTAAACAACCTTTTTTGAGCTAAAAAAAGGTTAAACGACCTAATAATACATAATGAATCGGACATCGGATTTGGCCTAGTAAAATAAATGTGTATAAAGTTTTATGGGCCGGCCTTATTGGGCTTGGCTTGCCAAAAATTATGACGATCTTATATCATCACTACCAATGCCACGTCAGATCTGGTGGCCACGTGGCTGATGCCACATCAGATCCTATGTGGATGAGGCACATAGGTATTTACCAAAAATTTTGTCATTAAAAACTATGACCTAATAATTTTGGTCTTAAAAACTACGACAAAAACTTAGAAAAGGTCATGTTTGTTTGTTCTTGATGGCCAACTGTTGACCTTCTCAGTTTGGTCAAAAAAAGGTCATATGTTGAAAACAACGACGATTTATTGACCAAAATGGTGGGTCACTATCGACCATATTTCTTGTAGTGGTAGCATTCCACATCAAATATCATTTTCCTACTCGAGGACGAGCAGAAATTAAGCTTGGGGATGCTTGATACATCTCCAACGTATCTATAATGTTTTATTGTTTCATGCTATATTATATTCTGTTTTGGACATTATTAGGCTTTATTACACACTTTTATATTATTTTTGGGACTAACCTATCAACCGGAGGCCCAGCCTAGAATTGCTGTT
This sequence comes from Aegilops bicornis, assembly GCA_021605145.1. Classification (NCBI taxonomy): domain Eukaryota; kingdom Viridiplantae; phylum Streptophyta; class Magnoliopsida; order Poales; family Poaceae; genus Aegilops; species Aegilops bicornis. The sequence continues at coordinate 776,263,661 of CM038671.1, read as the reverse complement.
TTTTTGCCTATTTCAAAGTTTCGCAGAAAAAGAATATCAAACGGAGTCCAACGGAATGAAACCTTCGGGAACGTGATTTTCGGAACGAACGTGATCCAGAGTACTTGGACCCTACGTCAAGACATCAACCAGGAGGGCACAAGGTAGGGGGGCGCGCCGTCCACCCTCGTCGGCCCCCTGTTGCTCCACCGACGTACTCCTTCCTCCTATATATACCTACGTACCCCCAAACTACCAGATACGGAGCCAAAAACCTAATTCCATCACCGCAACCTTTTGTACCCGTGAGATCCCATCTTGGGGCCTGTTCCGGACCTCCACCGGAGGGGGCATCGATCACGGAGGGCTTCTACATCAACACCATAGCCTCTCCGATGATGTGTGAGTAGTTTACCTCAGACCTTCGGGTCCACAGTTATTAGCTAGATGGCTTCTTCTCTCTTTTTGGATCTCAATACAATGTTCTCCCCCTCTCTCGTGGAGATCTATTCGATGTAATCTTCTTTTGTGGTATGTTTGTTCAGACCGATGAATTGTGGGTTTATGATCAAGTTTATCTATGAACAATATTTGAATCTTCTCTGAATTTTTTTATGTATGATTGGTTATCTTTGCAAGTCTCTTCGAATTATCACTTTGGTTTGGCCTACTAGATTGATCTTTCTTGCAATGGGAGAAGTGCTTAGCTTTGGGTTCAATCTTGCGGTGTCTTTTCCCAAAGGATGAGGGGCAGCAAGGTATGTATTGTATTGTTGCCATCGAGGATAACAAGATGGGGTTTATATCATATTGCATGAGTTTATCCCTCTACATCATGTCATCTTGCTTAAAGCGTTACTCTATTCTTATGAACTTAATACTCTAGATGCATGCTGGATAGCGGTCGATGTGTGGAGTAATAGTAGTAGATGCAGGCAAGAGTCAGTCTACTTGTCTCGGACGTGATGCCTATATACATGATCATACCTAGATATTCTCATAATTATGCTCAATTCTGTCAATTGGTCAACAGTAATTTGTTCACCCACCGTAAATACTTATGCTCTTGAGAGAAGCCACTAGTGAAACCTATGGCCCCCAGGTCTATATTCCATCATATTAATCTTCCAACACATAGTTATTTTTATTGCCTTTTATTTTAATTTGCATCTTTATCATAAAAATACCAAAAATATTATCTTATCATATCTATCAGATCTCACTCTCATAAGTGACCATGTAGGGATTGACAACCCCTTATCGCGTTGGTTGCGAGGATTTATTTGTTTGTGTAGGTGCGAGGGACTCGTGCGTGGCCTCCTACTAGATTGATACCTTGGTTCTCAAAAACTAAGGGAAATACTTACGCTGCTTTGCTGCGTCACCCTTTCCTCTTCAAGGGAAAACCAACATAGTGCTCAAGAGGTAGCACCCGCCCCCTACATTATGGCAAGTATTTAGCCCTGAGCTGCAAAATAAACACATTATCCCAATTTATAATCAATGTTATACATTATGATATCTTCTTCAAATATCTGAATTCACTTTTTATAATGAATTATGATCTATGTTCGTCTTTTACTCCTTCACAATCCTCTTCTCTTTGTAGCTAGCTAGAGCTAACTTTATATCGTGCATGCGCACGCCCACCCCCTCTCACCCTCCTCCGGCGTCCCCTCCATCATGCACATTCGTTATTTCTCTTTAGGTTGTTAACCCATGGTGTGTGTACGCCCCCGGGCTCCTTCTTTCTGGAGCACACCGGTCGATATACCTCTCTAGCCAAGTGTGCTGCTACCTCTTGAGCATGCGTTGGTTTTCCCTTGAAGAGGAAAGGGTGATGCAGCAAAGTAGCGTAAGTATTTCCCTCAGTTTTTGAGAACCAAGGTATCAATCCAGTAGGAGACAACGCACAAGTCACCTAGTACCTGCACAAACAATCAAGAACCTTGCAACCAACGCGATAAAGGGGTTGTCAGTCCCTTCACGGCCACTCGCAAAAGTGAGATCTAATAAAGATAGTAAAGTAAATATTTTTGGTATTTTTGTTGTATAGATTGAAAAGTAAAGATTGCAAAATAGTAAACGAGATGCGATGTAAATAAAACAGATGCAATATAATAAGAAAGAGACCCGGGGGCCATAGGCTTCACTAGTGGCTTCTCTCAAGATAGCATGTATTACGATGGGTGAACAAATTACTGCCGAGCAATTGATAGAAGAGCGCATAGTTATGAAGTTATCTAAGGCAATGATCATGAATATAGGCATCACGTCCGTGTCAAGTAGACCGATCTGCATCTACTACTATTAATCCACACATCGACCGCTATCCAGCATGCATCTAGAGTATTAAGTTGATAAGAATGAAGTAACGCATTAGGCAAGATGACATTATGTAGTGGGATAAACTCAAGCAATATGATATAAACCCCATATTTTTATCGTCGATGGCAACAATACAATACGTGCCTTGCTGCCCCTACTGTCACTGGGAAAGGACACTACAAGATTGAACCCAAAGCTAAGCACTTCTCCCATTCCAATAAAGATCAATCTAGTAGGCCAAACTAAACCGATAATTCGAAGAGACTTGCAAAGACATCAAATCATGCATATAAGAATTCAGAGAAGAACCAAATAATATTCATAGATAATCAAGTTCATAAATCCACAATTCATCGGATCTCGGCAAACACACCGCAGAAGAGTATTACATCGAATAGATCTGCAAGAACATTGAGGAGAACTTTGTATTGAGGATCAAAGAGAGAGAAGAAGCCATCTAGCTAATAACTATGAACCCGAAAGTCTTTGGTAAACTACTCACGCTTCATCGGAGAGGCTATGGTGTTGATGTAGAAGCCCTCCGTGATCGATTCCCCCTCTGGCAGATCACCGAAAAAGGCCCCAAGATGGGATCTCACGGGTAGAGAAGGTTGCGGCGGTGGAAAAGTGGTTTCGTGGCTCCCCCTGGTGTTTTTAGGGAATAAGAGTATACATATAGGCGGAAGAAGTAAGTCGGTGGAGCTACGAGGGGCACACGAGGGTGGGGGCGCACCTACCTCCCTGGGCGCGCCCACCTGCCTCGTGGCCGCCTTGTGGCGTTCCAGACATCAACTCAAGGTCTTCTGGTTTGCTTTCGGTCCAAGAAAGATCATCGCGAAGGTTTCATTCCGTTTCATATTCCTTTTCTGCAGAACACTAAAATAGGTAAAAAAAACAGAAACTGGCACTGGCCCTCCGGTTAATAGGTTAGTCCCAAAATAATATAAAATATCACATTAAAGCCCATTAAACATCCAAAACAGATAATATAATAGCACGGAACAATCAAAAATTATAGATACGTTGGAGACGTATCATGTGCCTACTGATGACCCACAAGTATAGGGGATCTATCGTAGTCCTTTTGATAAGTAAGAGTGTCGAACCCAACGAGGATCAGAAGGAAATGATAAGCGGTTTTCAGTAAGGTTTTCTCTGCAAGCACTGGAATAGTAGGTGATAGATAGTTTTGTGATAAAATAAATAGTAACGAGCAAAAAGTAAATAAAGTGCAGCAAGGTGGCCCAATCCTTTATGTAGCAAAGGATAAGCCTAGACAAATTCTAATAATGAGGAAGGAGCTCCTGAGGACACATTGGGAATTATCGTCAAGCTAGTTTTCATCACGTTCATAAGATTCGCGTTCGATATTTTGATAATTTGATATGTGGGTGGACCGGCACTTGGGTACTGCCCTAACATGGACAAGCATCCCACTTATGATTAACCCCTATTGCAAGCATCCGCAACTACAAAAAGGAGTATTAAGTTAAACCTAACCACAACATTAAACATATGGGTCCATATCAACCCCTAACGGCAACGATAAACTAGGGTTTAAGCTTCATCACTCTAGCAACCCATCATCTACTTATTACTTCCCTATGCCTTCCTCTAGGCCCAAATAATGGTGAAGTGTCACGTAGTCGACGTTCACATAACACCACTAGAGGAAAGACAACATACATCTTATCAAAATATCGAAGGAATACCAAATTCACATGACTACTAATAGCAAGACTTCACCCATGTCCTCAGGAACAAACGTAACTACTCACAAAGCATATTCATGTTCATAATCAGAGGAGTAATAATATGCATAAAGGATCTGAACATATGATCTTCCACCAAGTAAACCAGTTGGCATCAACTACAAGGAGTAATCAACACTACTAGCAACCCACAGGTACCAATTTGTGGTTTTGATACAAGATTGGATACAAGAGATGAACTAGGGTTTTGAGAGGAGATGGTGCTGGTGAAGATGTTGATGGAGATTGACGCCCTCTTGATGAGAGGATCGTTGGTGATGACGTTGGTGATGATTTCCTCCCGAGGGAAGTGTCCCTGCAGTAACAACTCCGCCAGAGCCCTAGATTGATTCCGCCAAGGTTCCGCCTCATGGCGGCGGAGTTTCGTCCCGTAAGCTTGCCCACGATTTTTTTCCAGGGTAAAAGTGATAATATAGCAGAAGATGGAGGCTGGAGACCCACCAGGGGGCCCAGGAGATAGGGGGTCGCGCTCTACAGGGGGGCGCGCCCTCTTTTCTCCTGGACAGGGTGTGGGCCCCCTGGCCTATTTCTTTCGCTCATAAATTCTTAATAAATCCAAAAAGTTGTTTCGTGGAGTTTCAGGACTTTTGGAGTTGTTCAGAATAGGTTTCCAACGTTTGCTCCTTTTCCAGCCAGAATTCCAAATTTAAGCATTCCCCTCTTCATGGTAAACCTTGTAAAATAAGAGAGAATAGCCATAAGTATTGAGATATAATGTGTAATAACAGCCCACAATGCAATAAATATTGATATAAAAGCATGATGCAAAATGGACGTATCAACTCCCCCAAGCTTAGACCTTGCTTGTCCTCAAGCGGAAGCCGAAATCAAAAAATATGTCCACATGTTTAGAGACAGAGGTGTCGATAAAAATAAAATACGGACATGAGGGCATCATGATCATTCTAATAACAGTAACATATATAGATTTTGTCATATGATTTCCTATGCTCAAGTAATAAGAAATTCACAATGTCAAGTATGGTTCAAAAACTTCATTGGGAACTAACAAACTATAATCTCAGTCATTGAAGCAATTGCAATTTATCGTAACATCGGAAAGAGTCAATAATAGAGCTTTTCAAAGAAGCTCACATACTCAACTATCTCGTAGTCCCCTATAATTATTAACACTCACGCAATACTTGTGGTTATAGAGTTTCAAATTTACCTTTGAGAAAGATAGGGGCTTATTGTGTTGCCTCCCAATGTATTCACCTTTAGGTGATGTCAACAATAATAGCCTATGCCAACTTACATCCAATTGGATATATGTATCATGATCTTTCAAACACGAGGAGCTTGCCAAAGGATAAAAATAAAAAGGAAAGGTGAGCATCACCTTGACTCAAGCATAAAGTAAAACATAATGTAAAAGATAGGCCCTTCGCAGAGGGAAGCAGAGGTTGTCATGCGCGTTTAGGGTTGATGCATAAAGTCTTAGTGCAAAAGAACGTCACTTTACATTGCCCCTTGTATGTGGACCTTTATTATGCAGTCCGTCGCTTGTATTACTTCCACAACAAGTTCATACAAAGTTTATTTTCTCTGCACTAACAAGTCATACATATTTAGAGAGCAATTTTTATTGCTTGCACCGATGACAACTTACTTGAAGGATCTTACTCAATCCATAGGTAGGTATGCACTACAAGAAATATGTCAACTTGTGACCTTGACTATTGGTCACTGCAAGGTCATTGTTTTTCATTTGCGACCTTTTTTTGACCAAAAATATGACATTTTTTTGGGAATTTTGGGAATGACAGAAATATAGGTTGCTTCACAACCTAGGGCAAAAACCGCCACATGGACATGACACATAGGCAAAACTGATGAGGTGGCGCCTAGTCATAGCAACCCACCACAATTTACAAGGCTATGACCATCTATATTGGTCGTTAACAACTAGAAATAAGGCAATGACTAGCGCTGTTTGCTTTATGACCTTTTCGTAAGGAAATTATGACCTTTCGACCAAAATGGTCGCAATGGTTTAGGGTTTGGAGCCCCTCGAACAACTTTTGACCAATTGGTCTGAAATGGTCATAGATCTATGACCAATTCTTCCAGGGTCACTGACAGAAGGTCACTAGTTGACATATTTCTTGTAGTGATGGTGGACTCTCATGGCAAAACTGGGTTTGAGGAAATTTGGAAGCACAAGTAGTATCTCTACTTGGTGCAAGGAATTTGGCTAGCATGAGGGGGAAAGGCAAGCTCAACATGTTTGGAAGGTCAATGACAATATAATTTAACTGAGATGTCGGAAAACATAAACCATTACGTTGTCTTCCTTGTCCAACATCAACTCTTTTAGCATGTCATACTTAATGAGCGCTTCACAATCATAAAAGATGTCCAAGATAATATATTTATATGTGAACCCCTCTTTCCTTATCACTTCCTATTAATTGCAACGATGACCAAGGCTACGTTCATCAACTCTCAAAATTTTTTATGCCTCATACTTTCTATGTGTGAAGTTATCACTATCCATAAGATCAATATGAACTCTTTTGTTCTTTTTACTTTCTCAAGATCATAGCAACATAGCAAAGCCCTTGACTCAACACTAATCTTTATTATAGATAGCACACGGACTCGCTTACATAAAGAGATCACAATGCAAAACTCAAAACTACTTGATATCAAAACTTCAATCTACTAGATCAAGATACTACTAAAAGGATCGAACTAAATAAAGCGGTAAAAATAGGAGTGTGATGGTGATACGATACCGGGGCACCTCCCCCAAGCTTGGCAGTTTCCATGGGGAGTGCCCATACCCATGTGATTATTTCTTAGGAGGTGGTGAAGTAGGAGTTGTTGATGATGCAGGCTTGTCGTCCGTCTTCCAAGGCATAGGCTCTCCATCATAAAAGGATGATCGAGTCTCCGAGATCCTTAAATCTGCAGCCAAACTCATCCTTTTGAATCTATATTCATACTCACAGTTCTGGTTTTGCATGTCATAAATCTGGGCTTGGAGGTGCTCGATTTTCTCTTGAAGCTTGAAGATGGTCTCCCCAATGACTTTGGCATCCAACTTGTGGTTGTTGGTGAACTCCGTGATCATCATCTGGTTGGCGTTGAGTCCACGCTCCACCATCCCTTGACACTTGAAAACTTCTTGCTCCATGGCTTCGAGCTTTGTCTCCACGCTCCCAGTACGCCTTGGTCCCTCCACATCGCGAATGTGCAGCACCCCTCACGCATCTCAATGGTTGGAGGATGATGCAGCACCTCCGCGAGATATGGGTTGATAACTCTCTCGAAAAACTTGTCCTTGGGAGCGCTTGGAGACGACATGATGCTCTAGATCTGAAATGTAAAACAGCTCAAACGAAAAGCGAGAGGATATTTGCGTGATACGGTGGTCAAAACCTTCGGCAGTACATTTAATGACTTTTTACCGACCAAAATACGTAACATACAAGAAAACGGAGTCCGGGAGGCTCACGAGGTGCCCACGAGACAGGGGGGCGCGCCCTACAGGGGGGGGGGGCGAGGCCTCCTCTCTCGTGGGAGCCTCGTGTCCCTTTCGGACTACTTCTTTCTTCCTAAAATTCTTAAATAATCCAAAACTGATAAAAATTGCCATTAGCGTTGTTTTGGAGTCGGTGTACTTACCGCATTAATGCACCTATGCCTTTTCGACTGAATGTTCTGGAAAGTGTCTCTTATGTATTCCTCAGGGGTTATGGTTTCAATAATATTAGTTTCAACATTGATAGGATTACCTGAAATATAATGTTTAATTCTTTGACCGTTTACCACCCTCGGATTTGTGCCCTCTAAGTTGTTGATTTTTATAGCACCAGAACGATAGACCTCCTCGATAACGTAGGGACCTTCCCATTTTGAGAGAAGTTTTCCTGCAAAAAATCTTAAACAAGAGTTGAACAATAACACATAATCTCCTACGTTAAACTCACACTTCTGTATCCTCTTATCAGGCCAGCGTTTAACTTTTTCTTTGAAAAGCTTGGCATTCTCATATGCTTGGGTTCTCCATTCATCAAGTGAGCTAATATCAAACAACCTCTTCTCACCGGCAAGTTTGAAGTCATAATTGAGCTCTTTAACAGCCCAATATGCTTTATGTTCAAGTTCAAGAGGTAAATGACATGCTTTTCCATAAACCATCTTATATGGAGACATACCCATAGGATTTTTGTATGCAGTTCTATAGGCCCATAATGCATCATCAAGGTTTTTGTACCAATTCTTTCTAGATCTATTCACAGTCTTTTGAAAAATAAATTTGAGATCTATTGCTCAAATCTACTTGACCACTAGATCATGTTGATAAGGAGATGCGATTCTATGATTGACATCATACTTAGCAAGCATCTTACAGAAAGCACCATGAATAAAGTGTGAACCACCACCAGTCATAAGATATCTAGGGACTCCAGACCTCGGGAAAATAACGTCTTTAAGCATTTTAATAGAAGTGTTATGATCAGCACTACTAGTTGGAATAGCATCTACCCACTTAGTAACGTAATCAACAACAACTAAAATATGTATATAACCATTGGAGGCAGGAAAAGGTCCCACATAATCAAATCCCCCAACATCAAACGGTTCAATAACAAGAGAATAATTCATAGGCATTTCTTGACGTCTACTAATGTTACCTATTCTTTGACATTCATCACAAGATAAGACAAACTTACGAGCATCTTTGAAAAGAGTAGGCCAATGAAAACCAGATTGTAGTACCTTGTGTGCAAATCTATCTCCAGCGTGGTGTCCTCCATAGGATTCAGAGTGACACTTGCGTAGGATTTGTTCATGTTCATGCTCAGGCACACAACGTCTAATAATACCATCTACTCCTTCTTTATAAAGGTGTGGATCATCCCATAAGTAATGTCTTAAATCATAAAAGAACTTTTTCTTTTGCTGGTATGTGAAACTAGGCGGTATATATTTAGCAACAATGTAATTAGCATAGTCAGCATACCAAGGAGCCGTACGAGAAGCATTGACGACCGCTAATTGTTCATCAGGAAAGCTATCATTAATAGGCAGTGGGTCATCAAGAACATTCTCTAACCTAGACAAGCTGTCTGCAACGGGGTTCTCTGCTCCCTTTCTACCAATAATATGCAAGTCAAATTCTTGGTGCAAGAGAACCCATCTAATGAGTCTAGGCTTAGAATCTTTCTTTTCCATAAGATATTTAATAGCAGCATGATCAGTGTAAATAGTAACTTTGGAATCAACAATATAATGTCTAAACTTATCACATGCAAACACAACTACTAAGAACTCTTTTTCAGTAGTAGCATAATTTCTCTCGGCAGTATCAAGAGTCTTACTAGCATACTGGATAACATTCAATTTCTTATCGACTCTTTGCCCTAAAACAGCACCTACAGCATAATCACTAGCATCGCACATAATTTCAAAAGGTAAATTCCAATCAGGTGGCTGAACAATAGGTGGAGTGATCAAGGCTTTCTTAAGTTTTTCAAATGCTTCTACACAATCATCATCAAAGATTAAAGGAATATCTTTTTGCAATAAATTAGTCAGAGGCCTAGAGATTTTAGAAAAGTCCTTAATGAACCTCCTATAAAAGCCGGCATGACCAAGGAAACTTCTTATACCTTTTATGTCCTTGGTACATGGCATCTTTTCAATAGCATCCACTTTGGCTTTATCAACTTCAATACCTCTCTCGGAGATCTTGTGCCCCAAGATAATGCCTTCATTAACCATAAAGTGACACTTTTCCCAATTCAGGACGAGACTAGTGTGTTCGCATCTCTGCAAAACTCGATCAAGGTTGCTCAAACAATCATCAAAAGAGGATCCATAGATGGAGAAGTCATCCATGAATACCTCACAAATCTTTTCACAAAAATCAGAGAATATAGCCATCATGCATCTTTGAAAGGTAGAAAGTGCATTACATAAACCAAAAGGCATACGTCTATAAGAAAAAGTACCAAAAGGGCAAGTAAAAGTATTTTTAGATTGATCCTTTGCTGACACATGTATTTGAGAGAAGCCAGAATAACCATCTAGAAAGCAAAAATGTGTGTGTTTGGATAGCCTTTCTAGCATTTGATCAATAAAAGGTAAATGGTAATGATCTTTCTTAGTAGCTTTATATAACTTACGAAAATCAATTACCATCCTATAACCTGTAATAATTCTTTGTGGGATCAATTCATCTTTATCATTAGGAACAACGGTAATACCTCCCATTTTAGGGACACAATGGACAGGGCTTACCCATTCACTATCAGCAACAGGATAAATAATACCTGCCTAAATGAGCTTTAGTATCTCCTTTCTTACCACTTCCTTCATTTTGGGATTTAATCGTCTTTGAGGGTCTCTAACTGGTTTGACATCTTTCTCCACTGAAATTTTGTGTTGACATAATGTGGGACTAATGCCCTTAAGATCATCCAGAGTATATCCAATAGCAGCTCGGTGCTTCTTCAGAGTTTTCAATAATCTTTCTTCTTCTTTCTCTAAAAGGTTAGCACTAATAATAACAGGATATATTTCTTTTTCGTCAAGATAAGCGTACTTGAGATTATTAGGTAAGGGTTTGAGTTCGAACACGGGATCACCCTTGGGTGGAGGGGGATCCCCAAGAATCTCAACGGGAAGGTTATGTTTCAGCATAGGTTCCTGTTTAAGGAACACTTCATCTATTTCTTCCCTTTCCTTCATAAACATATCATTTTCATGGTCTAGCAAATATTGTTCTAATGGATTAGTTGGAGGAACAACAATGGAAGCAAGACCAATAATCTCATCCTTACTAGGTGGTTCCCTTTCATGAGGTTGTCTACTAAACTTAGCGAAATTAAACTCATGAGACATACCATCTATGCCAACAGTGACAATATTCTTTTCACAATTAATCTTAGCACTAGCAGTATTCAAGAAGTGTCTACCAAAAATAATGGGACAAACATCATCTTGTGGGAACTAAGAACAAGAAAATCAGCAGGGTATTTAACCTTCCCACACAAAACTTCAACATCTCTAACAATCCCAATAGGTTTAATGGTATCCCTATTAGCAAGCTTAATAGTAACATCAATGTCCTCTAATTCAACGGGTGCAATGTCGTGCATAATTTCTTTATATAGATCATAAGGTATCGCACTAGCACTTGCACCCATATCACATAAGCCATGATAACAATGATCTCCTATTTTAACCGAAATAACAGGCATGCCTACGACAGGTCTACGTGTCTTAGTATCAGGTCTAGCAATATTAGCAGTCTCACCCAAGAAAGAAATAACATGCCCATCTAAGTCCTCATCCAAGATATCTTTAATCATAGCAATACCAGGTTCAACATTAATTTGCTCAGGAGGTGTATAGGTCCTAGTATTACTCTTACGAACAACAATCAAAGCTTTAGCATGATCTTTTATCCTAACAGGAAAAGGAGGTTTTTCGACATAAGCGAGGGAATAATAGGATCACTATATGTAATAGTCTTTTCTTCGACTGTAATGGGTGCAACTACTTTCACTTCAACAGGAGGATTATATTTAAACCACTTCTCTTTAGGGAGATCAACGTGAGTAGCAAAAGCTTCACAAAAAGTAGCTACTATCTCATAGTCAAGTCCATACATAGAGCTAAATCCACGGAAAGCATCGGTATCCATAAAAGATTTAACACAATCGAACTTAGGTGTCATACCTGACTCCTTACCATCGTCGGAGCCCTAATCTTCAGAGTTGCGTTTAATTCTTTCCAATAAGTCCCATTTAAAATCAATAGTCTTCAGCATATAGGAACCAGCACAGGAACTATCGAGCAAGTTGCGATTATCAAGAGAAAGACGAGCATAAAAATTCAAAATAATCATTTCCCAAGAGAGCTCATGTTTGGGGCATGAATACAACATTGACTTAAGCCTCCCCCAAGCTTGAGCAATGCTTTCTCCTTCGCGAGGCCGGAAATTATATATGTAATTACGATTACGATGAACAAGATGCATAGGGTAGAACTTCCGTGAAATTCCAACTTCAATCGCTTATAATTCCAAGATCCCGTATCATCACATAGCCTATACCATGTCAATGCATCTCCTTCAAATATAAAGGGAAGACCTTCCTTTTGACAACATCATCGGGAATACCGAAAGCTTAAATAATCCACAAACTTCATCCACAAAGATAAGGTGTAAATCGGGATGCAATGTTCCATCTCCTGCAAATGGATTAGCTAGCAGTTTCTCTATCATACCCGAAGGAATATCAAAGTAAATATTTTCATAAAGTTCAGTAGGTTGAGGAGCAACTCTTTGCTCTTCCAGTTGGGGCGAAGATACCCCAAACAGGCCCCTCAAAGGATTAGTTTCCATAGTGACAAGTAACAGAAAATTTCAGCACACTATATAAATGTTTCCTTACCAAGTTCCACTCACAAAAAGCGCTACACTTCACGGCAACGCCGCGAGAACATAGTCTTGATGACCCACAAGTATATGGGATCTATCATAGTCCTTTCGATAAGTAAGAGTATCAAACCCAACGAGGAGCAGAAGGAAATGATAAGCGGTTTTCAGTAAGGTTTTCTCTGCAAGCACTGGAATAGTAGGTGATAGATAGTTTTGTGATAAGATAAATAGTAATGAGCAAAAAGTAAATAAAGTAAATAAAGTGCAGCAAGGTGTCCCAATCCTTTATGTAGCAAAGGATTAGCCTGGACAAATTCTAATAATGAGGAAGGAGCTCCCGAGGACACATTGGGAATTATCGTCAAGCTAGTATTCATCACGTTCGTAAGATTCGCGTTCGGTACTTTGATAATTTGATATGTGGGTGGACCGGCACTTGGGTACTGCCCTAACATGGACAAGCATCCCACTTATGATTAACCCCTATTGCAAGCATCCGCAACTACAAAAAGGAGTATTAAGGTAAACATAACCACAGCATTAAACATATGGGTCCATATCAACCCCTAACGAAGCAACGCATAAACTAGGGTTTAAGCTTCTGTCACTCTAGCAACCCATCATCTACTTATTACTTCCATATGCCTTCCTCTAGGCCCAAATAATGGTGAAGTGTCATGTAGTCGACGTTCACATAACACCACTAGAGGAAAGACAACATACATCTCATCTAAATATCGAACGAATACCAATTCACATGACTACTAATAGCAAGACTTCACCCATGTCCTCAGGAACAAACGTAACTACTCACAAAGCATATTCATGTTCATAATCAGAGGAGTAATAATATGCATAAAGGATCTGAACATATGATCTTCCACCAAGTAAACCAATTAGCATCAACTACAAGGAGTAATCAACACTACTAGCAACCCACGTGTACCAATTTGTGGTTTTGATACAAGATTGGATACAAGAGATGAACTAGGGTTTTGAGAGGAGATGGTGCTGGTGAAGATGTTGATGGAGATTGACCCCTCTTGATGAGAGGATCGTTGGTGATGACGTTGGTGATGATTTCCTCCCGAGGGAAGTGTCCTCGGCAGAACAGCTCCGCCAGAGCCCTAGATTGATTCCGCCAAGGTTCCGCCTCGTGGCGGCGGAGTTTCGTCCCGTAAGATTGCCCACGATTTTTTCCAGGGTAAAAGTGATAATATAGCAGAAGATGGACGCCAGAGACCCACCAGGGGGCCCAGGAGATAGGGGCCAGCCCTCTGTGGGGGGCACCTCCTGCCTCCTCTGGATAGGTATGGCCCCTGGCCTATTTCGTTCGCTCATAAATTCTTAATAAATCCAAAAAGTTGTTTCATGGAGTTTCAGGACTTTTGGAGTTGTTCATAATAGGTTTCCAACGTTTGCTCCTTTTCCACCAAATTCCAGCCGCATTCCCCTCTTCATGGTAAACCTTGTAAAGTAAGAGAGAATAGCCATAAGTATTGAGATATAATGTGTAATAACAGCCCACAATGCAATAAATATTGATATAAAAGCATGATGCAAAATGGACGTATCACCTACCACAAACACACACTTCCCCTCTTCTCTTCTCACCGTCCATGCCCCCTATGTCCAACACGGTTCCACGCAGGTGCACACTCCCGCCCCTCTTTTCATCGATCTCATACTGGCGCACTCGTCCCCCTCGACATAGTAGGCCTCTCGCACCACCTCCTAGTTGCACCCCCTGTCCGTCACTCCGGACCTTATTTGCTTCTAACACATGCATGCATGTATACGTACCGATCTCCCTACATATAGCTAGGTAGACTATAATTCTTTTTCCCAACGCACCGTTTGACTTACCTCAATAGTTATGTCTCTCCCTTTCTCGGACACACGATTTTTGATCTTCCTATGTAGTTACGTCTGCTTAGTGCTTACCACAACCATATCGTCCCTGTCAGAGATATACCCCGCGGTATAACCCGACAGGAGTTAAGTGTAAGAACATGCGGTGCCCCCATGTTTGGTTTTGGTAATTGATGACAATCTCTATGGACTAATGGTTTTCTTGAGTTATAATTGAAGGATTTGTCCATAGGTTTTTCTTCAAGTCCATATGTTGGTTTCAAGGAGTTTATGAGTTGACCAATGTGCTATTAAGGAATTATCCAAAGATTTGTCATGTGAGTGTTGAGCTTATTGCAAGCATGTCTTGAAGAAGAAGATTGTGTGATCATTCATGTTTACCTTCAAGATATCATCCAAATGAAGAGAGTTGGAAAGATTCAAGGTTGATCAAGACTAAGTCAAGAGTGAATCAAGTTGATCAACTCACAAAGCGTAGAAGATGTACCGAGAGGGATCAAGTGATCCCATGGTATGGTAAGCATTGTCCATTGCACTTTGTGTACTAACCCATGGTCTATGTGATAGTTCTATGTGGGGTTAGGTACGTGTCCATGGGCTTGCGTCAAGAGGAAGATATCATACAACCCATGGAAAGGATGACATCAAGTGGTGATCGTCATCATGATTGCTATGTGCAAGTTCAAGTGGAGCATCACGAAGAGATCAAGTGCTTGAATCTTGCCATCCTTTGTGGTGTCAATGGTCTTGTGAAGATGTGCCGAAGACAGGCTCACCCATAGTGGACTATGGGGGAGCAATCATCTAGTCTTCATCGAGCCAACGCAATCAAGAAAGGTGGTCCAACTTGAGGGAGTCGAGATCGTCATCATCTAGCTCAAGTGGACCATGTGCAAGGCAAAGGTTTTCCCTTGATAGGTTTTCTCTTTTACCGGTCTCATGGTGGTAGTTGGGAGACCAGGTTATAGGATCGATTGCCGTACTATCAAGGGGGGCTCTCGATAAGTAGCTTGGCCGTATCATTCGTAGAGAGCTCAAACCATTGCATCCTTGCATCTTCTTTCTTGGTTCTTGCTTGGTTCTCTTTGTGAGTCTTAGAGCTTATGGTCATCTTGATGACAAGCTTGAGTTCATCGAAAACGGAGTTCGCGTGCGTCTTCTATGATGTTTTCAGTGTTGGAGGTTTTACCGGTCTTATCCGAGGAAGGGTTCTCACCTTTTTCTTATGAGCCTTTTCTAATTTTCTTCTTATTTATATTTCCTTCAAGATTGTGTTAGCCCTTGTTGCTAGCTTTCCAACAAACTTGGTTTCATCAAATTCGGAGCTCGTATGCGAAAGTTGTGGCTGTTTTGATATTGCCTGTTTTACATAGAGAGGTTGTACCGCCCCATAGAGAGGTTGTACCGGTTGACCGGTACAACCGGTGTTTGGAGCGGTTGTACCGCTCCAGAATTGGTCCGGAGGTTGTACCGGCCATGTACCACTCCACCACCGGACTAGTTTCTGTTGTGGTGCGGTTGTTGGGCGGTTGTGGGCCGGTTGTACCGCTTATTGCCTGTTACCGGTTGTACCGGTGCTCATAGCGGTTGTACCGCTCCTATGTTATTCTGCACATAACGGGCAGATTCCACTACTAGGGAAAACCCTAGCAGTAGCGCTGGTTTTGTGCTCACTAGTAGCGCGGGTAGGCACGCTACTAATAAGGCGCTACAGCTACTGCTTAGCGATAGCTGCGTTCGCACGCGCTACTGCTAGGACGAATAGTTGTAGCGTTGTTTCACTCCCACGCTACTGCTAATGTAACTACTAGCAGCGTGTTTTCTCTCCATCGCTACTAGTATTCTTTTTTTATTTTTTCGTTTTTAGTTTATTTATCGCCATCGTACAAATATTGATACAATACCAGTTATGAGGTTTACATCATTATGTCCATAACAGTGTCAAATGAAGGTGGACTAGGTTCAAGTGGAGGCAATATGTGGTGCATGTCAAAAGTATACTACTAATCCAAACTTGATCTAGTTTGGACTAGTAGTACTTTCGATGTGCACCACATGTTGCCTCCACTTGAATCTAATCCGCCAGCAGAAGATATTTAATCATCATCATGGTCATTACCAACAACAGTATTTATTTAATCACCACTAACACTAGCTAATAATAATCATCATAGTCATTACCACCAACACTAGCTATTTTATCATCATAGTAATAGTGTAGCACATCATCATCCACGAAAATCATTTCTAACTAGCTAATCACTCCTGCTGCTCTCTCTTAGGTAAAACAACATAAAACATGTGTAGCTCTCCTCCTTGATCAAGTTGGAGCATGCAGATGAACCTGTCTCCTAATCATGGAAAGCGCCTTTGTTTGCTGCCCCTAGTACTTCTCTGCGCTCCCCCAACACATATTTGGTCCAGTCTTGCACTATTAGGCATCCGTCGCTAATCTTGAATGCACTAAAGTAATCTGTAGGATATCTTGGCCGTAAGCTGATAATACTCATGGTACCTTTAGTCTCGATCCCATAAGGCACAACATTCATCGGAAGTCCCTGTTGAAGAACATCGTATGGTAACATACTTAGCAATGAAGTTTAGCTTCAAAAATAATGTATGGAAAATATGCAATGAGGACAAATAGTAAAAATCTTACCATCCTTCCTAAATGGATGTGACCGTAGTTCATTACGAACACTATTGGTCGCACGTTTCAGTACTAACATTTCTAAATCCAGGAAGAAAATTTGTCTTGACAGTATCAAGATCCTCAAGCCATGAAACATAATGACTTAGCTCCTCGCAGTTTAGTTCAGCCTCGGGACAGTAGTAGGTCCTGTCTACCAAGCGCTGGACATGTTTGCTTGCACCGAAATAAGTTGACAATACAAATTAGTTGTCAACTATTTTTGAATAAACAATATCAAAGACATAAATATGGTTGAGAAGCTTACATAATGGTATAATCGGAGGCGTACGCACATCGACCCGGATGTCGGTATTACCTTCAATATCATCTTCGGACGAATATCAAAGGTGATAACCATATCAGGCTCAAATGCATAAGTCTTGCATAGTGCTCGCCATGTTTTGCATCCAAAATAGGTGTAGTCGTCTGAATTGTATAATTTTGCATGGAAAATATAACCATGCTCGGTCTTCAAATAAACTTTCTTTACCTCCGCGGTATGACTGAAACCTATCTTATCCAATACAAAAACTCTTGCATGGCAGGGGATACGCTAGTAGAATAGTAAAAAAATATAAGTTCAAGCAAATGAAGTAGATGTCATGCTTAGCTACGAAAAAAGACTTGTCGTTATGACTAACTGTATCCACTTCGAAGTTCTCGTCCAGCTTGATGCTGAAGCGCCTATCATCATCTAGGAAGATTCCGTCGCACAGGCCGCGCTCGTCTTCGCAGTATTTGCAAATACCGAAATCCTTTTCGTCGTCAGACATTTCCTATGTTCATAGTTAAAACATTATTGAAAATTGATCGAAGACAACTACCAGGATACTCAACACACAAATCCGGGGCACTCGATATTTTCTACATATTCTGGCACAAGTCATGCCAAAATTCACGGAAAAATCCGGCATGACTTTCGCTAAAATAGGACATATCGAGCGCCTGAAATTTGCCGGAACGGAAATGAATCAACACTCCGGCAAAACATAGGCCACTCGGAGGTGTAACATGCAAACATGACCTGCCACTTGGATATTGAGCAACACAAGATATACATTTCAAAATATCTTATAGGACTCAAATTAGCATGCATTCAATAAGCAAAAGTAAATCATCTCATGCGTCCCTACATCGTCGAATATTATCACTAATACATCACGAATAGTGTCATACATATAACATCACTAATACAACTAAAACCCTAGCACACAACAGGTATCGGCGCGGGCGGTGGACACCCACAGAGAAGGAACCATCACGGGATCATAGCTCGGTGAGATCCTGGAGAACCTGCCGGTATTGGAGAACGACCTGTGCTCCAACGCAAACAAGTAGCGATGGACGGCGCGTCCTCCTCATCGACACGGTGACGCACCACCTCCGCTGGAGTCCTCGAGCCTCGGATCGCCATCGCCCACGCGACCGCCACCAAAGAAGGTTCGGGTCAACGACAGGCTGGCTCCTCACCAACCTGCGCCCCCCGGTAGGTAGCGCCTCCCAGTACCACCCCGGCGGAGGCCAGTCCCGGACATGGCCGATCTGGTCAAGCAGGTGTAACTCCGCCGACTCGGCGACGAGGATGCGTGATAGGCATCGCCCACGCCGAGGCGGGAAAAATTGCTTTAACTAAAAAATAGCAACAAGTTCTTACTAACTAGTTCTATTAATTCAACTAGTTCTTACTAAAAATAAACTTACTATAAATAAAAATATTCTAGTACCTAATTAGTACCTAGTTCTTACTAACTAATTAGTACCTAGGAACTACTGCCCTAATTACCATCTAATTTGATGAACCTATAGGGGTGGAAAGTGGTAGCGGATATTTCAATTATCCAACTATAAAGTGAAATAAGTAGTCAAATTTTACTCGTTTTATGATTCATCTTAGAAATTTGATTCGTTTTCACCCTTACATGAACACTAACTCATTTGAGTCGCATCCGATTTGTTTCCACTCGTACATGAACCCTAACTAATTTGATGCAACTAAAATATAAACAAACCCTAGGCAGAGGTAGGGCAGAGAGAGGAGCGGGCGTGCTCACCTCGGGTGCCTCTGACGAGGAGGGGCAGGCGGCGCCGAGGTCGTGGTCGGGGCTCAGGCGCCTGGCGGATGGCGGCCGCGCCGAGGTCGGGTCGGGGCGGCGTCTGGGCGGCGTTGCGGTGGGGGGGGGGGGCGACGTTGAATCTGGGGTCGGGGCGGCATAGAGGGTGCGGAGTGCGCGTGGCGGCCGGCGGGCGACGGCGGCGGCGACAATGGAGAGAGTTGGATTTGGGGGAAGTGGCCGCATGGGGAAGGACGAACCCCGTGGTTAAGTCAGCAGTAGCGATGCTGCTCCGTGAAAAGCGCTGCTGCAATCTTAGCTACAACGCGTTCCGTGATACACGCTACTGCTACTCCTTTCTCTTTTCCCCCTTTTTCATTTAGTTTTCTTCACATTTTATTTTTTTTCCTTTCACCTTATCTATTTCTTTCATTTTCAGTTACCTTTCTATTTTCTTTCCATTTAATTTTATAACCTTTAGCAGTAGCAATTTTTTATTAAAACGTGCTGCTACAAATGAAGTAGCGGTAGCGCGGTTCGTCATAGGTCGCTACTACTATGTGTAGCCTATCGGCTAAGCCGTGTGAATTTTAGTAGCAACGTGTTTAAAGACAGACGCGCTACTGCTAGATCTTTATCTGCAGCGCGGTTTGCGCGGGCGCGCTACTGCTACTTAGCACCAGCGTGCTTTTTTGACCCACGCTACTGCTAAAGTTCTGTGTAGAAGGTTTTCCCTCGTAGTGTTCGTGGGGACCTATTTAAGGGGGTCTTCTTCCCCAATGGTTCCCTAACTCTTGAGCTCGTTTTTGCCCCCATTGTTGACCTTCTTTGAGCTTGCTAACTCTCAATCCCTCCATGGATTCTTGCTAGTTTTTGAGGGAAAAGATAGAGGAGATCTAGATCCACACTTCCACCAATCACTTTCTCCTCTATGTGAGGGGAACCCCTTGGATCTAGATCTTGGAGTTCTTTGTGTTCTCCTTCTTGTTCTTCCTCTCACTTTCCTCCCTAGCATTAGTTGCTTTGGTGGGATTTGAGAGAGAAGGACTTGGGCACTCTGTGTGCCCTTGCCATTGCATTTGTGCATCGGTTTGAGTTCTCTACGGTGATACGTGGAAGTGAAGTTTGAGAAGCTTATTACTCTTGGGTGCTTGGTGCCCTTGAGCTTGTTCCTCTTGGGTGCTTGGGCGCCCTAGACGGTTGGTGGTGCTTGGAGCCCAATCATTGTGGTGTAAAGCTCCGGGAAGTGTCGGGTCTCCAATTAGGTTGTGGAGATCGCCCCGAGCAATTTGACGGGTACCGGTGACCGCCCCCAAGGGTTGCCAAAGTGTACGGGTTCGGTGACTGCCCCCAAGGGTCGCCATTTGTACGGGTTCGGTGACCGCCCTCAAGGGTCCCTTAGTGGAATCACGTCATCTTGCATTGTGCAAGGGCGTGAGGAGATTACGGTGGCCCTAGTGGCTTCTTGGGGAGCATTGTGCCTCCACACCACTCCAAACAGATATTAGCATCCGCAAGGGTGTGAACTTCGGGATACATCATCGTCTCCGCGTGCCTCGGTTATCTCTTACCCGAGCCCTTTACTTATGCACTTTACTTTGTGATAGCCATATTGTTCTTTGTCATATATCTTGCTATCGCATAGTTACTTATCTTGCTTAGCATAAGTTGTTGGTGCACATAGGTGAGCCTAGTTGCTTTAGGTTTTGTGCTTGACAAATTAACCGCTAGGTTTATTCCGCATTTGTTCAAGCCTAAACCGTAATTATTTTAAAGAGCCTATTCACCCCCCTCTAGGCGACATCCACGGTCTTTCAATTGGTATCAGAGCCTCGTCTCTCTTTGTTGGGCTTAACCGCCTAGAGAGTACAGATGTCGACTAGGGGATTAGGATTCTCTGACACTCTTAGTTTCGATGGCACAAATTTTGATGTTTGGGTAATTCATGCTTAATCTCTTTAGGGTCATGGACCCAAATTTAGAGCGAATTGTAGATATGGGTTTTTATCCTCCAAAGGATCCCCAAAGATTATCTTTAGAGGATGAGAAAAACTCTTATCTCAATGCTCAAGCTTCTAATGTGCTTTTTGATGCTTTGAGCAATGTAGTCATATTTGAACTCATGCCGTTCCGGGATGCTCATGAGTTGCGGACAAAGCTTCAAGATAAATATGGTGTGTCCAAGATTTGTAAGGATGATCTTTCTCCCTCCACCTCCGGCCATGTTGCGTTCTCAACTTCTTCTACTTCACCTACATGTGGTTTGCCACAAGGTAATGACATGGTGAGTAGTGGTGTTCATTGCAATGATGATAATGGGCTTATTGTTGATAATCCTTCATCACTTTCTTATTGCAATGCTTCATTGGACTTTAGCACTTCGAGCACTCCAAATGTTTCACATGCTTGTGTTGATAGTCCTTGCATATCATGTAGAAATTGCTTTACTAAATCTCATGATGATATGCTTGCTATATCTTGTTGCCATGACAAAAATGCATCTATTTCCTCGAATTGTTGTGCTAACAATGTAGAGGAAACCCAACACTCCATGGAAAAATATGTGATGTTTAATGGTGCCTCAAGGGATCCTACATCATCATCTAGTGCGTTTTGCCTTATGGCTAAGGCGTCAAAGGTATCTCCTACTTTGAACCCCAATATGTCTCTTGATGATGATGTTGATGTTATTGATGATGAGGATAATGATGAAGAGAATGATAATGTTGCCTCCTTAAAAATTACGGGGGAAATGATTTTTAAAGCTCTTCATAAGAATAAAATTGCTCGTTCCAACTTCATGGAAATCATGTCTATTTCCATTGAGGGCAAGAAATATATTGAGGAGTTGGAATCTCATCTAGAGGATCATGAGGTCACCATTGAGAAAATGGAAGGTCATGGGCGTGATTACGCTAATGAGATCGCCGACCTATCTCAAGCTCTTGAACATGAAGAAACCACCTCCGAATCTCTTGAGGAGACTTTTGCTCTAGAATTATCTAGAGTGAGGGAATCTCATGATAGAGCTCTTGAGGTGGCCAATGACTTCAAAACTAAAAATGCTAAGCTTGAAGTCTCTCATGCTAGACTCCTTGAGGATTTTGAGCACCTCGAAAATGGCTCAAGGGTCATCAAGGGTGACCTCATCAAACTCACCGAGTCTCATTCCCAACTTGAAGTTTCTTATTTAAAAGATCTTGCCAAGTTGTCCTCTCCTATTGTTGTAAATTATGATGCTTGTGCTACTAACTCTATTACTTGTCAAGCATCCATTTTGAAGGAGAATGTTGAGCTACGGGCTCAACTTGAGGTGCTATCTAGCAATTATGGGAAATTGGAAGAAAGTCATGAAAAGCTCTCAAGCTTTCATGATGATCTTCTTGTATCCCATAGTGTGCTAAAGATAGCTCGTGAGGCCATGATTGCTAAGGTAACATCTAGTGAGCCTCATGTGGATACTAGCACTACTTCTAGTCAAAATAGTATATTGACATGTGCTAGTCCTTGTAATTCATCTACTCACAATGTTGGTACATCTTGTGATGAATTGCTTTCCTTGCCTTGTTGCTCTAACGATGAAGCTTATACTTCCTCTAGTACTTGTGTTGAGACTAACCATGTAGAGGAAATCAAAGAGCTCAAGGCCCAAGTCCCTTCTTTGAAGAAAGACTTCGAAAAGAGTCATCAAGGGAAATCCACACTCAACAATATCCTGAGTGTGCAAAAATCCCCCAATGACAAAGGTGGACTTGGATTCAACTCCAATAAGAAGAAGAAGTCCAAGATGAACAAAGTGAAGGGCCAAGAACAAGTCAAGAATTCGGCCAAGATTGTTTGCTTCAAGTGCAAAGTAGAAGGGCATCATGTTAGATCTTGCCCATTGAAGAAGAAGGCCATTAGAGTTAAGCAACAAGGGAAGAGGGCACAAGTTCAATCTCATGCTCAACCTCAAGTTGAAGAAATGCCTCTTCCCAAGAAGACTCAAGTTAATGCTTCTATTGTTGAGAAATCAAGTGAGAAGAAAGTGAAGTGTAGACGTTGCTACTTATGTCGTGAGAAAGGCCACGTCGCTTCTTCATGCACTAGTGGTAACTTATCCAACCCAATTACTATTGATGATATCTATTCTCTTGGGAAGGATAAGGTCGGCAATGTGTTTGCCAAGTTTGTTGATACTCAAAGTGGTGTCAAGAAAAGAACCATTTGGGTTGCCAAGCCTATTGTGACTAACCTCTTAGGACCCAACTTGGTTGGGGACCAACAAGCTCAAACTTGATCAATAGGTGTTGTTGGAGGGCATTGGATACTTGGCTACATTATTAAGAATTAAGGGGACTTCATCATTCTTATTGTCTCAAGCCAAGTCAATTGGATTATCAAGTTTCTATCTTATATCCAATGTGCCTCCTTGCGGTAACTTGTACTTAAACTATTTACATTGAAAGTTACTTTCCCCCATGCATATGTTGGTTTTGTTCCTTGCTGTGTTTGTATATGTTGTGCTTCCAACTTGCTTATCTTGAGCAATCAAGTATGTGTGTGTTGGTTTGCACATCATGTACGTGTGTGTCGTGCGTTGAGCCTTTATGCTTCTTGTTTATACCCTAGTTGGCTCTTGTGAGAGATCAATGGAATATCACATTTTGGGGGAGTGATGTGCTTTGTGCACCTCGCAATCTTATAAATGTGTGTACATGAGGACTACCATCTAGTATTGATATTACAAGATTATCTAGTTGCTAGGTGATATATCTCTCATGAGAAATTCAAATTCTAAAAATTCCATTGATTATCTCGTGTTGGATTCTCTTATTGCCTCTTGTTAAGTTCTTTTTGGTATCACATTATGGGGAGTAATATGCTATGTGCATATTACAAGCCTAGAAAATATGTACATTTGAGATAGTGTCTCCTAGAATTGATATTGTAGATTATATTGTTCCTAGGTGACATGTTAGCTCTACAAGTGGAAATTTGCTTGTGTTTGTTGTGAAGATGATGTTGGATGTCCGTGTTATCTACCACCGAGATTTATTTTCAAATACTTCTTGTCTTTTGACAATTGGTAGTCACTTATGTGTGGTAGAATTTATTGATCATCTTTACTTTGGCTTTTGTCTTTTTTTTATTTGCTTTATCTCTTGCCTAGGATTGTGTCAACTCCCATTGTATTCCATACCACTTGTGGATCTTGTTAATTTCTTGACCTTGTCTAGTGTTTTCTAGATATAGTGAAAGTGGTGATCCCACCTCGTGAATTTTGTATTCAAATGCAAATTCTCTATAATGCACTAGTCTTGGGGGAGCTATCCTATTCTCTATAAAACACTCATCTTGTGATCCTTATCAAGTGTGTGTTTGTGGAAGGCAAGACGTTTCTTTTTGGTACTTTGTGCCATCATGAAACTTTGTAGAGGGCTTGGTTTGTTTGGAACCATTCTCTCTTTTGGGAGTCTGACATCTTTCTTTTTGAGTGTATCAATGGATATCTCATTCCTTGATGTATCTTTTATGGACATCCTCCAAGTGATGATTTATTCATTTGGTATCTTTTAAATCGCTTGGTATTTCTTTGCCTTTTGGTCTCGGTTCTTGAAAGTCTTGAGCATGCATATTTACTTCTTGTAGTTTCTTTGGCATGTTTTCTTTCTTTGACCCAATATATAGGGGGAACTCCACCAAGTCTCAAATCGGATGAGATGTGTATGAAATTCATTTTCATATCTTTATGCACATATTTATGTGGAGTTTGTCCTATGTATTGGTGTTTCTAACTATTTGGTCCCGATGAGTTTGGGTACCGTTTAGTTTGTGTTGTTCTTCTAGGAATGGTTGGAGATGCGTTGGATGCTCGACTCACTCACAAGGAAGGTGTTTTCACCATGTGCTTATTGGAGTCAAGCTAGGATGATCAATGGACTACCATCTACCTTCAATTGGTATCTACTACATCCTTCAATGGTATCTCGGTAACAAGTATCATCATCTACTTCATGCACACATTTCTTGCATCAACCTTGTGTAGGTTGCATCTTGGCATGATATTCATTTCATATCTTGTGATACTTGTTTCCTTTCTCAAAGCATCTCAAGGATGATCTCATGTTGCTAGTTGTGATGTCTTTGATGGTTGTGTGGTAGGAATTCATCTATATCCAATAAGACCATATCTAGCCATGTGCTATGCTTCCAAGCAAATATCTTATTGGTATATCTATGACTTCCTTTTGGATATCTTGTTCCTTTGTGTTGTAACTATTTCGGGTGTACATCCTTCTTTGTAGACATATATCATCATGATTTCGTCTACCTAGAACCTTATACACCTGAGAGAAATTACACCTCTAGATGACATCCTTTCTTTCACGTCCACCTTGTCTTTCTTTTGTTA
Organism: Aegilops bicornis; assembly: GCA_021605145.1. Lineage (NCBI taxonomy): Eukaryota > Viridiplantae > Streptophyta > Magnoliopsida > Poales > Poaceae > Aegilops > Aegilops bicornis. The sequence goes on along the minus strand of CM038671.1, from coordinate 776,238,172 downwards.
TTTCTTTGGTGGCTCCGTGAAAGCTTTTGCCTTGAGTGCGTGTCCTCTATCGTTGCATCTTGTTGCACTTTTGTGTGGTGAAGATTATTTTCCTCTTGCTTATCTTTACGAGGCTTTTGCCATCTTAATTGGTATCCCTCGTCTTGATGAGGCTTTCATTTTCTATCTTCACCATGGGTTGTCACAAGCATAGGTTCTTTATATGCTTATTAGTAAGCTTGTGAACCCATTTGCCTGTTGTATGTGGGAATGATAGGCCTTGTACCATGTTCCTCATTCTTTCAATACTATGTTGATGCGTAACGCTCATCCTTATTTTTAGTCTTCTCAAGTGCTTCGCCATGACTCACACACATCATTTTGGTTGAGCCTAATCTTAAGTTGCCCCGTTTATATGTTGCTCAACCATGTGCTTGTTACAAGCGCTAGGCTTTGTTTCCTATTTGCTCACTTGCACTGGGTGTGAGTTTCTATTGATTTTGGGGGAGCTATGATCCTACTTTGTGCACTTTGTATTCAAATACAAAAACTCTTATGTGTGCACAAATCATGGGGAGCTTCTCTAGTTTCTTTAGAACACTCCCTTGCTCATATCATAATATCCTTTTTCATGTGGCTCGTGGGATCATTGGTCTAGTTGGTTCAATTGATATCCGTTGATTGCTTGCTTCAATTGGTATCCTCTGATTGCTTGTGTCTCTCTTTGTTATGTCTTTGTGGCATATCTTTCTTTTGCAATCTTTGGGCCTCAATATAGTTTGTCTTCCTCCAAGTACTGACAGTTGGATATGTGTATTGCATTCCACTCTCTTGTTGAGAAATACACAATTTCTGGAGGACCACAATTTATATTAGCCTTCTAAGCTTTTCGCCCATTTTGGCAATCGATGCCAATGGGGGAGAAGTTTCAGAGAGTTTTGTGGAGAAGTCGTCTAAGTCTTCTCCTTGCTTTGGTTTTGGTTCCTAAGCTTTTGCATCTCATTCTCATGCATCATTGGTTAATGCATTGCATGGTGATGCATAATTCCTTGTATAAACTCTCTTGAAAGTGATTGTCATCAATTACCAAAATGGGGGAGATTGTAAGAACATGCGGTGCCCCCATGTTTGGTTTTGGTAATTTATGACAATCTCTATGGACTAATGGTTTTCTTGAGTTATAATTGAAGGATTTGTCCATAGGTTTTTCTTCAAGTCCATATGTTGGTTTCAAGGAGTTTATGAGTTGACCAATGTGCTATTAAGGAATTATCCAAAGATTTGTCATGTGAGTGTTGAGCTTATTGCAAGCATGTCTTGAAGAAGAAGATTGTGTGATCATTCATGTTTACCTTCAAGATATCATCCAAATGAAGATAGTTGGAAAGATTCAAGGTTGATCAAGACTAAGTCAAGAGTGAATCAAGTTGATCAACTCACAAAGCGTAGAAGATGTACCGAGAGGGATCAAGTGATCCCATGGTATGGTAAGCATTGTCCATTGCAGTTTGTGTACTAACCCATGGTCTATGTGAGAGTTCTATGTGGGGTTAGGTACGTGTCCATGGGCTTGCGTCAAGAGGAAGATATCATACAACCCATGGAAAGGATGACATCAAGTGGTGATCATCATCATGATTGCCGTGTGCAAGTTCAAGTGGAGCATCACGAAGAGATCAAGTGCTTGAATCTTGCCATCCTTTGTGGTGTCTTCATCGAGCAATCATCTAGTCTTCGTCCATAGTGGACTATGGGGGAGCAATCATCTAGTCTTCATCGAGCCAACGCAATCAAGAAAGGTGGTCCAACTTGAGGGAGTCAAGATCGTCATCATCTAGCTCAAGTGGACCATGTCCAAGGCAAAGGTTTGCCCTTGATAGGTTTTCTCTTTTACCGGTCTCATAGTGGTAGTTGGGAGACCGGGTTATAGGATCGATTGTCGTACTATCAAGGGGGGCTCTCGATAAGTAGCTTGGTCGTATCATTCGTAGAGAGCTCAAACCATTGCATCCTTGCATCTTCTTTCTTGGTTCTTGCTTGGTTCTCTTTGTGAGTCTTAGAGCTTATGGTCATCTTGATGACAAGCTTGAGTTCATCGAAAACGGAGTTCGCATGCGTCTTCTATGATGTTTTCGGTGTTGGAGGTTTTACCGGTCTTATCCGAGGAAGGGTTCTCACCTTTTTCTTATGAGCCTTTTCTAATTTGCTTCTTATTGATATTTCCTTCAAGATTGTGTTAGCCCTTGTTTCTAGCTTTCCAACAAACTTGGTTTCATCGAATTCGGAGCTCATATGCGGAAGTTGTGGCTGTTTTGATATTGCCTGTTTTACATAGAGAGGTTGTACCGCCCCATAGAGAGGTTGTACCGGTTGACCGGTACAATCGATGTTTGGAGCGGTTGTATCGCTCCAGAATTGGTCCGGAGGTTGTACCGGCCATGTACCGCTCCACCACCGGACTAGTTTCTGTTGTGGTGCGGTTGTTGGGCGGTCGTGTGTCGGTTGTACCGCTTATTGCCTGTTACCGGTTGTACCGGTGCTCATAGCGGTTGTACCACTCCTATGTTATTCTGCACATAACGGGCAGATTCGTGGGGACGTATTTAAGGGGGTCTTCTTCCCCAATGGTTCCCTAACTCTTGAGCTCGTTTTTGCCCCCATTGTTGACCTTCTTTGAGCTTGCTAACTCTCAATCCCTCCATGGATTCTTGCTAGTTTTTGAGGGAAAAGATAGAGGAGATCTAGATCCACACTTGCACCAATCACTTTCTCCTCTATGTGAGGGGAACCCCTTGGATCTAGATCTTGGAGTTCTTTGTGTTCTCCTTCTTGTTCTTCCTCTCACTTTCCTCCCTAGCATTAGTTGCTTTGGTGGGATTTGAGAGAGAAGGACTTGGGCACTCCCTGTGCCCTTGCCATTGCATTTGTGCATCGGTTTGAGTTCTCTACGGTGATACGTGGAAGTTAAGTTTGAGAAGCTTATTACTCTTGGGTGCTTGGTGCCCTTGAGCTTGTTCCTCTTGGGTGCTTGGGCGCCCTAGATGGTTGGTGGTGCTTGGAGCTCAATCATTGTGGTGTAAAGCTCCGGGCAAGCGTCGGGGTCTCCAATTAGGTTGTGGAGATCGCCCCGAGCAATTTGACGGGTACCGGTGACCGCCTCCAAGGGTTGCCAAAGTGTACGGGTTCGGTGACCGCCCCCAAGGGTCGCCATTTGTACGGGTTCGGTGACCGCCCTCAAGGTCCCTTAGTGGAATCACGACATCTTGCATTGTGCGAGGGCGTGAGGAGATTAAGGTGGCCCTAGTGGCTTCTTGGGGAGCATCATGCCTCCACACCGCTCCAAACGGAGATTAGCATCTGCAAGGGTGTGAACTTCGGGATACATCATCGTCTCTGCGTGCCTCGGTTATCTCTTACCCGAGCCATTTACTTATGCACTTTACTTTGTGATAGCCATTTTGTTCTTTGTCATATATCTTGCTATCGCATAGTTACTTATCTTGCTTAGCATAAGTTGCTGGTGCACATAGGTGAGCCTAGTTGTTTTAGGTTTTGTGCTTGACAAATTAACCGCTAGGTTTATTCCGCATTTGTTCAAGCCTAAACCGTAATTATTTTAAAGCGCCTATTCACACCCCCTCTAGGCGACATCCACGACCTTTCATTAAGTCAGATGATAACCCGGCAGGAGTTAAGTCAGAGGATAACCCGGCAGGAGTTAAGTCAGATGATAACTCAGCAGACAATCATAAACCGGCAGACCATCATAAACCGGCACCAGTCATAACCCGACAGACAGTGATAACTGGGTTGCCAGGGGTTATGAAGCCTGGGACGTTATGAAGCCCGAGACGTTATGAAGCCCAAGAAGTTAAGAAGCCCATGAAGAGAAGTCAGAATAGTGAAGTCTTAAGTCCGAGTTGGACTCTACATGTAACACACCCCTTCAACTTATATAAGGAGGGGCAGGGCTCCCCAAAGAGGGACAAGCAATAAGAGACGATCTTAGGGCTAGCCATAACTGGGAGAGCCGGTTTACGGCGACTCCCTTGCGATGATAATAAGACCTAGCCACAAACAACATGTAGGGTTGTTACCGGATGATGTTTCCCGGGGCCCGAAGCTGTCTAAATCTTTGTCTTGCGTGTTGCATCTCTCGATTCCGTTCAACCCCTCTCAAGCTACCACATAGATGCGTTGGCCTCACAACTAAGTCCTCACACTAGGACATCTGTCGTGACAATTCCATGACAGTTGGCACCCACCTGGGGCGTGCGCATGGTGGTGTTGAGTTCTTGAAGGGATTTCTTCAGGGATCGAGAAACTCGCGATGGCCGGATGAAAAAGAGCCATCGCAGAAGATAAAATCGTCGACGAATAGTCAAAGCGACATATACAAGATATAAGATCAAGAGAAAGTTAAGGTTGCGTTTACAGATAATCCGTCGAGGCCTGGTTAATTTCTGTTGCTGTTGCAGGTTGAAGTCTCGCATCTGAAATCAGTTGATACGAGGGACAAGTCGTCGAGACCTACACCGTCGTCCGTGTTCAAATCCAAATTCAGAGCATTGGCGTGATCCTCGGTTACGCTCATACAATGGCGCGTATAAAGTTTGATGGCAGCCACCCAGCGTCCGACAACTTCCGTGACTCGGCGCGAATATTGTCGCGGATAAAAGTCAAAAGCAATTGAAGGCAGTTGTGAAGGATTAGTACCAGGACTACTCCAAAACACAAGTTCCACAACAAGATCACTCTGTGGCTCACGTGGAAGGCATATCCCATGGAATTTCACCTCCACGTACGCAGCGGAAAAAGGAAAAAGAAGCCGGGGACTTGGAAGCGGTTTGCTGCCGCCATGCCGTGATCCGGCCGCCCACGCCTTTGCCTCTGACTGTTGCTCCGCCGCGCCTCCGCCTCATTCCACCGGCCTCGTCAAGCCGCCCCTGCCGGAGCCTCTGCCACAGGCTGGTACCAATGAGCCGAGCTACTACCGTGGCCGCAACCTGACGCCAATCTGAGTCATCACCGTGAGTCGCCTTCGACAAGTCGCTGGCGGGTCGCCCCAGCCCCGCTCCCAACTTAAAGCTCCCCATCCTCCTCTTGCTCTGCGCCGTGCTGAACAGGCCACGGCCGCGCCCATGAACCGTCCCGGACGGCCTCGTTTTCCTTGTGCGACTCACTCACTGGGATACTTCAACAGCTCGCCTCCACCGCCTTGCTTCAACCGGAATGCTTCTAACCGCCGCCCTTGCTTCTCGTTCAGCCTTAAACCGCCACCATCTCTGCCTCGTCAATTTATCAGTACAAGCACGGCTCGAAGGAAGACTGGGCTCTTTTCCCCCCGAGCGCCAAGATCACATTGCTCCAAGTCGGCCCGCGCCGTGGCCTCCAACCCGCCGGCTGTTGTCTAAACCGTCGTTCCCATTGCCTTATCTCTGCCGCAGGCCACCGACGTACCTGTCCGCCCGCTGCCGGCTCACGGGCCGCCCTGATTAAATTGCCTCGCTGCAAGAACGGATCAATCTCCAGTTTCCAAAACTACAAGGAAAAAGTTGTGGAGTGCTCAGCGCCGGCAAGCCGGGGACTCGGTCTCTGTTTCCATCCCCAAGTCGTCACCGCAGCTTTGCTCCCTCTCCATGGAGTCATCGTCCTCCAACGCCCGCGCCGCTTGTTGGGCTATATCCGCGCCTGCTCTGGTCGGCTTACACTTCGAGTGCCCGCCGGTTTGTACCCATACCCCGGCCTCACGCTCACCTCCGGATTATCTCTGTTGTTCAACTCTGCTGTACGGTCTCAGGCCATTAGCTCGAGACGCGTCCTCTGCATCAAGATATTACCACCGCAAGCTGCCGACTGCGGTTGTGCATAGGTTGCCTGCTGAACCCGGTCAAACCGGCCCCCGCCTCTGCGCCATGGCTCACTTCGTCGAGCCACCTCCGAGAAGCTTCAAGCTGCTACATCACTTGGACCCGGACTCTGCTTCGTTGCCAAGTCACCCGCAGTGCACAAACCGCCGTTGCCTGAGCCGCGTTCTGAAGATGTCTTGCCGGGTCAATTCTACTCCGAGCCGCCGCTTCTTGCGATTTAGGCCTCTACCTCACCACTTGCGCTGAACCGGCCATGGCCTCCTGCTTCCAACCCGCCGTTGTAGGCGCGCGTTGAGCCACCGCCGCTTGACTTCTGTCACCGTGACCCCACCCTATTTCCACGACGGTTGAGCCGCCTCCGCCGTCGCCTCATCAAACCCGCCTTGAGCCGTGGCCATCACTCGCTTCGTTAAGCCCACCTCAATTTGGTTGAAGGACAGACCCGTCTTGAGCTGCAACCGTCACTCGCCTCAGTGGCCTACGGTAACCCATCACAGCTTGGCCCGGCTGCGCCGTCGCCTCCAACTCGCCAGAGCCTCCCGGAACTCCCTATGGCCTCGGGCGTAGCGCCCTTTATTTCAGCCATGAATCGCCGCTGCTGAGCCGGCCAGCTTGTCAAATACCATAGCGCCGCTGCCCGACTACATCGCCGCAAAACCGCCAACACAGCAAGTCACCGCTCCACCTCCGACTGCAAGTGTGCCGCCCCGCTCGCCGGTCGGCTACCGCTTTCACCTCAACTTGCTCCGAGCCATCACGGCACCCTTGCATCGAGCCGCCCAGCTCGCCTTGCCGGTTCAAATTCCATCCGCGGGCACCTGCCGGTTTATGCTTCCACGCACCCCCGGCCGGCTGTGCACTGCTCTGCTATGCCGCATCGCGAGTTGACCTTCACACCACCTTCGGACTCCGTCATCCACCTCAACTGTTACAGGAGCGGGTCTCTGCACATTTGGCGTTGCCTTAATCCGCCATCCGGTTCTCGAGTTATTCTGGAGAGTTGCCGCCGCCATGGTCGCCGGAGCGCGTCACCAAGCCGTCACTGCAGCGATCCAACCCGGTCCCGCTTCAGAGCTGCTTTGGGCCGCCTCAAGGATCCGGCCCACCGCTGCGGAGACCTCAAGCCACTCGAATCTGCTGCTGGGTTAGGACGGCCATAGTCGTCCCTTTATGCCACGGCCTTCACACTTCTGAACCGGCCACCATTGAAGGTATCATGCCCCCGGCGGTTGTCCGAGCCACGAGCCGATATTGCCAGCTGCATCCGCCTTGCCACAAGGGCTCCGCCCCGTGGAGCTACCGTTGCGACCCTCCACTGTTCTGCCAAATCATCGCGACCTCACACCAGGGCTGCCGTTGCCATAAGTCATTCAAACCACCAGCCTCTGCTCCGGCCGCGGTTCTACTTCGCCTCCGGGTTGAACCGGCTCCATCACCACAACTCGCCACCGGGTCAAGATGGCCCGAGTCACTTCAGAATGCGTCGAGCGGCCGTCTGTCCCGAGTCATGCCCCTGCTTTTAAACCGCCAGTGCCGGTTGCTGCGGCCTCGCACGCAGTTAAACCGCCCGGGTTGCACCGTGAGTCGTCGCTCAAAAGAAAATCGGCCTCACCCGCCTTGTTCGCCCGAGCCCTGCGAGCCGGCCCCGCTCGCCTTGCTGTTTCCACGCCCCTGTTGGCAACAACAAGAGAAGTTGATCTGGTGGTCTAAAAAAAGGGGGGCTTGTTGGACGAAAAGTCAAAGTGATCAGGTGTTGTTGAAAATCCTTTGGATGCATACATAAGGATCAAACAGAATTCACTGGCAGCACAGAAAGGTTATCTACGGGTGTCTACGTCCAGATCATCTGTGGTTCACAAACACCAGGTGCTATCCTTTCTATAAATCTTATCAGTATATATTACATTGTTTGAAAAACAATTATTCTGGTTTGTGGTATTTTTATTTTACAGGACCATTATTTATTACAAAGGTGTTGCAAAGAGGCATAAACCAATATTGTTTTTGCACTAGTGCTTGTCCATGCCGTACTGTTGGACGGATACGTGAGCAAGTCACTGCCCCCGCTACATCAATATACGCGACTGACTCATCGTCCGCGCCTACAGCCGACTCGCCCGCCTTTACCGGGGTGATCATCAACTCCGTGGTGGATAATTTTGGGCCTAACATATCAGGTGAAATCCATCCAGTATGTTTTTATATTATATATTGTTTTCTTTAAAAGGGCAATTACTCCGGCTTGCAAAGTTATCTAATGCAGGACCCTAAACCACCATATTGGTGTAAAATTAAAAGCCGTCAGAAAATTTCCGGCTTAAAAAGAAGGATTCCGGTTTAAAATCCTGCTCAAGGGAAAGCTGTCTCCCACAAAGTTTTGAAGCTCTCAATATCCGGTTTAAGAATTTCCGGTTCAAAAAGAATAATCTCTTGCAAGTTCGAGTTCTCAGGAAAAATTAAAGGGACCAAAGAGAGTCTGTTGCAAAAGTACAGCTCAAATATAGATGCCCCTTGAGCACAACTCACAATAATCACTTGGGGGCTTGGTCGTATTCGAACCATAGCTACACCTCTTGACCGGCGCAAGGCCACCAGGAAAATAACTTGGGGGCTTGTTCGTATTCGAACCATAGCTACACCTCTTGATCGGCTCAAGGCCAAAAGAAAATTACTGAGGGGCCAAAGAGAGTGTTGCAAAAGAACAACTCAAACATAGGCACCCACTGAGCACAAATCAAAATATTTCTTGGGGATTCTTTGCTATCGCAATGAACAAAGAATCTACACTTGTAATAGGCTATCAAGCCACGGCTTGGAAGCCTGGTGTATACACCTAAAACCCCGGGTTAGCCTGCCTTTTTTAAGTAAGTCACTCCGTCCAGGTAAACCTGGTATGACCCGCCGAACTTTGACAAGTCAATCTCATAAGACCCTGAACTTGTCAAAGTTAAAACGACGATTGGTTAAAGATTGAGGTCCATCTTAAAAGGCTTTGTAAAATGGTTTAAATCAGTGCCTGGGAGCCCATGAAAAGCCTCGAATTTGGGGCCTGGCAGCCCGTGAAAAGCCTCGACTACAAGTTTTCATATGCTTTTATTTGTCAAATTTTCTCTTTTGATGAGGTTTACAACACTTTTATGATAAACCGACGTTTATTCACCCGACTTGGCTTTCAACTACAAGTTTTAAGTACATGATCAGTTATAGTCTGGCATTTATTAACCCGGTCTGGTTTTGGACGTTAAGTCGCAAGTATATATTGGGATTGCACCATTGGAATCATGCGCTTATAAATCATTGGATTATATTATTTAAATCTTTAATAGCCAACATGGCTGTATTTTTATTATGGTTATCAATGACCAATATTATGTTTGAGGTTTTCAAAGTCGCTTTTAGCGCAATGGTTATTATTTTATCTATGGATATGATTTATTCTACAATGGAGGGAGTAGTCCCGAGTTGCTGCAGGCTTACGACCCGACACTTGGGGGCTACATTATTTAAGTTGAGATTATATCAAATATGCAAGTCTCATGTCGCTGCAAGCATGCACCATGACACTTGGGGATAATGTAAAGTCGTTTTTTGATCACCTCATCGAAGACCCGACTCATCACATCACAATGAGCCGGCCCTTGGGGGCTACCAATTGCTCCTGTCAAAATTCAAGGTACACAAGTTTTAATACATTATATTGAGAGATTCTTTGCTCAGTTGGTAAAGCACAAGGCTCTTAACCTTGTGGATGTGGGTTGAAGCCCCGTGATGAGAGTTACATCATATGATGTTATTTTCAATTGAGTACACATAAAGTCCCAGCTTAGTATTATCTTACTAAACCGGCCCTTGGGGGCTACACGTTGCTGTTAAAGTCTACATGATCATATTTTCAAAAGTCTCTGCTCATTATTTACATAATGACTCGGCCCTTGGGGGCTACACTGATTGAAGTTTTTATGAGCATCAGGAAATTAGAAGTCCCAGGTTGCTGCAAGCATGACAACCCGACACTTGGGGGCTACATATATAGAATACTCAGTTTCTGACCAGTGATGAACAAACTGGATTTCTTCAAGACTGTAACATTTATATTGAAGCAAGTCTTAAGCAGTTACTACGCTCCCTTCTTAAGACTTGGGGGCTACAGGTGATATGCATACAAAGGAGGTATATTTTCAAGCTTGATGTTAACTACAATTATGACCCGGTGCCATTAATACTTATAAACCGGTAATTTTTGCAATGATAAACCGGCAAGTTCTACATTCTTAAACCGGCTGAAGATCAGATGAGTATTTCAAAGACCAATATTTTTGTTAAGCAGTCAAAGGAGTTATTCTTCACAATATTTCTCTGTGACAAACTAATGTCAGCAAATTGATTATGAAGCTGGCTATTGACCCGGATTTTCAAAAACAAGGAAATGAAAAGGATTTAAGGATGATCAGGATCAGTTTAACGTGGATAAATCCAAATTAAACTGGGGGCTAATGTCGGGGATATACCCCGCGGTATAACCCGACAGGAATTAAGTCAGATGATAACCCGGCAGGAGTTAAGTCAGATGATAACCCGGCGGGAGTTAAGTCAGATGATAACCCGGCAGGAGTTAAGTCAGATGATAACCCGGCAGGAGTTAAGTCAGATGATAACTCAACAGACAATCATAACCCGGTAGATCATCATAAACCGGCAGACCAATATAAACCGACAGACCATCATAAACCGTCACCAGTCATAACCCGGCAGACAGTGATAACTGGGTTGCCAGGGGTTATGAAGCTCGAGACGTTATGAAGCCCGAGACGTTATGAAGCCCAAGATGTTAAGAAGCCCATGAAAAGAAGTCAGAATTGTTAAGTCTTAAGTCCGAGTTGGACTCTACATGTAACCCGCCCCTTCAACTTATATAAGGAGGGGCAGGGCTCTCCAAAGAGGGAAAAGCAAGAAGAGGCGATCTTAGGGCTAGCCATAACTGGGAGAGCCGGTTTACGGCGACTCCCTCATGATGATAATAAGACCTAGCCACAAACAACATGTAGGGTTGTTACCGGTTGATGTTTCCCAGGGCCTGAAGCTATCTAAATCTTTGTCTTGCGTGTTGCGTCTCTCAGTTCCGCTCATCCCCTCTCAAGCTACCACATAGATGCGTTGACCTCACGACTAAGTCCTCACACTAGGATATCTGCCGTGACAATTCCATGACAGTCCCCCCTCATCATCCTTGTATACCTCCCGACCCGGCTCTCACATGCACGTGCATATACAGGCAGACATCCCCCACCCTCTCTTATTGATATTGCACTCGTACCATCCATTTGTCTAGCAGGCCTCTCCCACCATTTGTGAGAAGCAACTCCACCACCAACCCTCCGACACTCTACCTTTGTCTTTCTGCCAACCTTATTCCTTTGCTACACATATGCATGGATGACGATCGATCTCCCTCAATACATGGCTATGTCTCTCTCATTCTCCACACATAACACCTCTGCCCTCTCACATTCACTACAGGAATCAGCTACTTTGCCATCTGCCACGGCGGACGGCAAAGGCATGGATGGCGGACGGCAAAGGTATTTGCCGTCCGCGGCGGACGGCAAAAGTGGACGGCAAAGTACGGGGCGGCTAAGAGCTGCGTTGCCGTGCCGAGCGGTGACGGCAAAAGAGCCTTTGCCATCGGCACGACGGCAAAGAATGCGACGGCAATAAGCGCCTTTATTACTTCCGTTAGGTGGTTAACGGCAAGCCTTTGCCGTCGACGTGACGGCAAACTTCGTAAGGCCTTTGCCGTCACCATCGTAAACAAGCCGACCAAATTGGTCAGCCTCCCGAAGCAGATTGCCTGCCATGTGGCCTCTTTGCCGTCTGGCCGATGGTAAAGAGCCCTTGTTGTCGGTGGCGTACGGCAAAGAGCCTGCATATTGGCTTTTTTCCCTGTTTTTAAATCCAACAATTTTCACAAGAAATATATATGACATATATAGATATATTTCACAGGGCTATTTAACAGCACATAGGTTTCATCGTACATACATACATAGCAAGTTGCACATACACATAAGTTGCAACCATTAGGAAGTTGCACATACATATTACAATGCAAAGTTTCATCAAGATAGCAAGTTCCATCGTAGCAAGCTAGAAGAATACTAGAAGAGAATGAAAAAAAAAACAAGCACTCCATCATAGCAAGCTAGCTTCCGAGAAGTGAATGAAATCTGCAAAATGGCAAATAAGAAAGTTAGCAAAAGGTGACTAGAAGAAGAAGACTAGAAGAAGAAGCACGCCATCGTTTGTGAGGTAACTTAGGTGAAATGGATCGTTTATGAGCTAACTTGGGTAAAATGCATCATTTTAGAGCTAACGTAGGTAAAATGGATCGTTTATGAGCTAACTAAGCTAATTATGCCGTTTTTTACATAAGTAAGGTAAGTACATGTCATTATTGAGCAAACCTAGTTAACTAAGCATATTATAACTAACTTAGGTCATTTTGGAGGAAACAAAGCTAAGTATAGATCGTTTTAGAGCTAACTTAGGTAAAATGGCTGGTTTTGGAAGTGAGTAAGCTTATTAAGTCATTTTGCAGAAAAAGAAGCTAACTCTAGGTCATTAAGGTAAGCATATTGGATGAAATAAAGCTAAGTCTACGTCTTTATGCATTTGTTAAGCAAAAAACTAGAGAAACTTACCTTGATCATGGAGGTGTAGGAGCGGGCTGGCTCATGCCGATGGTCGGAGAAGGATCGTGTGATGCTTGTGTGGAGTTACGCTGCACCAAAGATCATTTCCAATGTTTCGCTAGCATGATGACACTCAAATGTTAAGACTAGCAAGTAACGTCCATTCAAATTAAACTCACCGTGGTCTCAGGAGCAATATCTGGATCAATGGCTATGGAGCCACGGGACCTCCCGCCACTAGATATCATCACCTGCTCTGGATTATAGGGAATCTGGCTCGGGTTAAACTCCTCCCTTTCCTCGCCTTCCCTTGACTTGCTTGTAAGAGGCAGTGTGGGCCATGACATACAGGTCGTACCCCTCTGGCACCTTATCCGTCTTATTGTAGCATGCCTGAAAGAGAGAAGCAAAGTAAATTAGTAATTAAAGGGCTCAAGCTAGCATGATGAATGAATTGCATTAATCATGAAGCAAACCACATACCCAATTCCGCCCGAACTGATATAAGCTGGAGCTACCTTGATGGTGTGGCACACCTTCAATTTGGGCACGTTTGTCCTTGGCCTCAGTCGGCTCCCCTTCCATCTTTCAACACCTGCCATGACAAAGAGTAAATGAAATTAGTACAACATAAAAAAAATACCTACATGAATAATAATATATATATCACTTAAGTGTATCATCATCAAGTACAACATAAAAAAATTGAATACCTGACACTACTAATAATCTCGATCAGTATCATCGATAAATGCATAATCATCATCATCACTATAATCAATGACGGGCTCATAGGGTTCAGTGGCATCAACATGTGGAAGGCCACCTTTACGTAATCGATCAAGCATTGAGAGGTCGTCCGCAGCAGTAACCTCTTCTTGTTCCGGCTCTTCTTGTTCCTCCTATGGGGTGATGTGGGATTCACTGTCATTGTCTACTTCAATGTTTTGGGGTGAAGTATACCGGTTCTTGAAACGCTTTTTGGAAAGATGTGTCTCTTGGAAGAATTCTCCTTCATATGTGTTTGGGTTATAGTCTTCATAATCCTCTTCCTTTGGGGGAGATAGTCTAGCACATGGCGACACTTCATAAACAACATCCCAACCTTTTAGATTTGGATTAGTTTGGCAGGCCCAAGGTAAATAGAATACTTGGGTCGCCTGTTGAGCCGTAATATAGACATCAGGAACATCTAAATGGGTGCTTTGGTTGATTTCAACTAGCCCTATATGTTCATGAGTCCTTCTAGTCTCCTTCAATTTGAAACCAATAACATTTGAAGACTACGACATTTGGTGGGTTTTCACCATAGAATAGAAGTTCATAAATTGCTTCAACTCTCCCATAATACTCGGTACCTCCTTCGCCGATAGCAGATACACAACAATTTGTAGACTTTCGGTCGGCCATAGATAGCTCTTTGCCATAGGTACGAAAACGATACCCGTTGATGTCGTATTTGTCAAATGAACGGACCTTATAGTCAAAACCATTAGCGACTTGTCCCAATTCGGCGTCCATAGACTCTGAATTAGCCTACAAGTTTAATATGAAAGGATTGTTGCATTACGCACAAATTAGTGAATGAAATGAAATTGTCTAATAGAATTTACCGTTTGTTTAAACCAAGAGATGAAACCGGGATAGCCGCCTCCTTGCTTTGCGAGAAGCTCATACTCTTCGACGAAATACTTTTGGATCACCGCTCCATACGAGAATAGGGCGACGTATCGACTGTATGAAATATCCAGGAATAAGAGCAGTTCAAAGGAAATAGAAGTTGCGAAAGAATGTACCGAGAACTTACTCGATGTACGGCCGCACTTCTATCAGGTTGTTGAAGATATACAACGAAATGGTACGCCATTCTTTGTTATCCAAAGATACTGGATTTGAAACACTGGCTGGTGCGAGATTCCCTTTGAATAGGCTGAGGTTGGATCCACCCTTTTAGGCTCGTCGACATTGTACCGAGGCTTGGATTATGCAAATGACGATTTTTGGTTTCGTAGTGTGCTGTCACGAAGTTTGCCGCCTCCTCAGTGATGAATGCCTCAGCCATAGACACTTCAATTCTACGTTTATTTTTACATTTTTCTCGAAGCGTCTTCTGCATCCTCTCAGTTGGGTAGCACCAACGATTTTGCACGGGCCCCCCAAATCTTGCCTCGGTTGGGAGATGCAAAATCAAATGCTGCATTGGATTAAAGAAGCCCGGTGGAAAGAACTTCTCTAACTTGCAGATCAACTCTGGCGCCAACTCTTCCATTTCTTCTAGCACGCCAGGCGATAGTTCTTTCACACAAAGAACACGGAAGAAATAGCTGAGTTCTGCCAGTACTAGCCATTCATCCTCAGGGATGAAGCCACACAACATCACCGGCATTACCCGCTCAATCCATATGTGCCAATCATGACTCTTGAGACCAAATATCTTCAATTTATCAAGACTCGCTCCCCTCTTTAGATTCGCTGCATACCCATCAGGGAACATCAACTGCATTTTCACCCACAAGATAATTTCCCTCATAGCTAGCCTTCCAAGATTGAACCATGCCTTTGGCTCCGTCCAGTTCTGCTTTCCTTTCGGTTCTTTCATGTTTTGTAACGGCCTATCACATAGCGCCTCCAGATCGACTCTAGCCTTAGTATTATCCTTTGACTTCCCATCTATGCCGAACAATGTACAAAAAAGTGCCTCAGCGATATTCTTCTCAGTGTGCATCACGTCGATGTTGTGTGGGCAAAGGAGGTCTTTGAAGTAAGGCAGATCCCATAAGCATGTTTTGTGAGTCCAGGCGTGCTCAGAATTATACCCCTTGAAGTACCTTGGACGCTCTGGATCTAGCTCGAGAGCGTTTAACTGATCCAGGGTCTGTTGGCCTGTCAACGCAGGTGGTGCAGAGTTTTTTACAACTCTACCTCTGATGAAGTTCTTCTTGTCTTTCCTGAACTTATGGCGAGGATCCAGGAACTGTCTATGCATGTCGAAGCAAGAAAACTTGCGGCCGGCCTGAAGCCAATGAAACTCAAGAGCTCCCTTGCATGTGGGGCACGGGAACCTTCCATGCACACACCAGCCAACGAATAGCGCATACACCGGCAAGTCATGCGTCGAGTACATGTACCAGACACGCATTATGAAGTTTCGTTTGCTATAGGCGTCGTATGTCTTGAACCCATTATCCTAGGCTTCTTGCAATTCGTCCTTAAGCGGCTGCATGTACACATTCATATTTTTCCCTGGATAGTTGGGCCCTGGAATTATCAACGTCAGGAAAATGTTCTTTCTTTGCATAATCTGTCCGTGGGGGGAGATTGAGTGGAAAGACAAATACGGGCCAACAACTGTATTGGGTTGCCGTCATACCAAACACACTGAACCCATCGGTGCTGATGCCGACTCGAGGATGCCTCGGATCTGCTGCTTTGTCAGCATGTAATTCATCAAACTTTTTCCACGCAACACCATCCAATGTGTGTACCATCATCGGATTACCATCTGCATCTAGTTCGGTTCTTTTGCCTGTTTTGTGCCATGTCATACATCTGTCTGCCTCTTCGACCATGAAAAGACGTTGAAGTCTTGGTACGATTGGCATATACCAAGAACACTAACGGGGATTTTGGTCTGTGTCTTCTCACCCATACCGTTGTCTACCACAATATACCCGGAAGACTTGCAAATGGGACAATAGTTCAAGTACGCATAGTCAAGCCTAAATAAGGCACATCCTTTCTCACAGGCATGTATCTTCTCATAGGGCATCTTCAAAGGCACGGAGGATTTTGTCCGACTGGTACAGGTTTGCGGGCATTACATGGCCTTTGGGTAGAAAGCGTCCAACATCATCATAATTGCGTCATAGCATTCTCTGCCCAAGTTGAACTGAGCCTTCAAAGCCATTACTTGTGAGATGGCATCCAACTGACAAAGCTCAGTGTGCTCGTGGAGCGGACGTTTTGAAGACTCCAACATTTCATTGAAGGCCTTTGCAGCTTCCTCCATCTCCTCGTCCGAATCCCGAGCATCATCATAGTCTTGCACCATGTTTGCCATCCCGGTACCATGCTCGTCGGTGCGACGATGATCCACCTCAGCTCGGTCACGTTGGGCAGACTCACCATGAAATGTCCACACTGTATAATCGGGCGTAAAACCATTCTTCTGCAGGTGTTTACCCATTTCAGCCTCATCCTCTTTTCCCAATTGCCGCAGCGGAAACAGGGGCACCAAGTTTTCCTCGGCCATTTGCAATGCGGCTTGCACAAACCCCTTGGTTTTGTGAACCATTCAGCGCTCCATTTGTTACGACCGGTGTGACCGTATACATCCACGCATACGATCACTCATCTTGACTTTCAGAGCTACTGGACACACAACAATTATATATATAATTCACCATGTATATATCCATCAGTTGATCTACTTTGTCAATTTTATTACGTCCATGCAACCTACACTCTAATAGGTAATGATAGGTCCTAATCCCACCCGAGTATGTGTAGATTGGGTTCATTTTCCCATGCTATGCTCCGGATCCGACGCGAAATTTCGGCAGCACCTCCTGCTGTCCTCCTGATACACGTCTCTGCAATAAACAAAGAGGATGTGTACCGGAGAACAATGGGGGAGGCAATCGACGAAATTTATGCGTCGGATCCGGAGCAAAGCATATGGGAAAACGAACCCAATCTACACATACCCGGGCTGTCCATGGATACCGTTGGACAATTCGAAAGAATCAAGGTTATAAATATGCAAATGCATGCATATTTATAACTATGACGCTTTCGAACGGGAGACACATATTGGTTACGCATACTGACGATTCAAGACACATATATAGCTAGCTATCAAGTTTCATCGGCACGAACACCGGAATAGAGCAAATAATTAATGGGGGAGGAGGACATGTCATTTGTGCTCACCCACGAACGAAGGGGCAGAGCTCGTCAAACGCACGGCGAGGTCGTCGAACACCAAACCTCGCAGCGGTGAAACAACTACACATTTAAATCAACCCGATCAACACAATTATATATGATGTTTTTCATAACAAAATCGAAAAATATATGACCTAACTAATAATTCACAAATATAAGACCCTGTCGGCCTCGGGGGGTCGGGTGTCGGGGTGTCTGGGTGTCGTGTCGTTGTCGGGGTGTGGTGTCGGGGTCGGGGTGTCGGGGTCAGGGGTCAGGGGGTCGGGGTGTTTCCTTCTATCCTTCTTCTTCTTTCTTTCTCTTCTTCTTCTTCTTTCCTTTCTTCTTCTTCTTCTTCCATCTTTTTTCTACTTTTTTTACTTCTTTTCGTTTCTTCTTTTCTTCTTCTTCTACTTCTTCTACTTCTTTTCTTCTTCTTCTTTTTCATCTTTCTACTACTTCTACTTCTTCTACTTCTTCTAATTCTTTTCTAACACTAACACTAACACAATCTAGCACTAACAATTAAACAACAAAAAAATGAAAAAACTGAAAAAAGTAGTAGTCCCTCACCGGAGCAATGGGACGGTCGGCAGGGGGGCACCGGGCGGCAGGGGTGGCGCCGGGCGGCGAGCGGGCAGGCGTCGGCGGGTGGGGTGGGGCGGAGGGTGGTGGGGCGACGGGCCAAGGGTGCGGGCGGGCGGCGCTGGCGTGTGGCGGAGGTGGTGGGGCGACAGGCGTCGGCGGGTGGGGTGGGGCGGAGGGTGGTGGCGCGACGGGCCAAGGTGCGGGCGGGCGGCGGGCGGCGGGCGGCGGTGGATCTAGCTAGGCGGGCGGCGGGGAGGAGAGAGGAAGACAAGGCAGAGTAACGGGCGGGGGGTGGCGTCCGTTAGTTACTCGGCTCTTTGCCGTCCGCCACTCTTTGTCGTCCGCCGTTATCTCTCTTTGCCGTCTGCTAGCAGATGGCAAAGAGGTGAAATGTTAAGTTTTTTAAAGCAGGCGGGTGGGTGGGGCCACCTCCCTCTTTTGCCGTCGGTGGTCGACAAAGATTCTTTGCCGTCAGCTGGCGGACGACAACGAAATGGCGCATGGCAAAGAGGTTCTTTGCCGTCTGCTTTACGGTAGCTGATGGCAAAGAGCTTCTTTGTCGTCCGCTAGCGGACGGCAAAGATCTGGCAGATGGCAAAATAGCTGATTCCAGTAGTGATTCCAGTAGGTCAGTCGCCATGTATCTTTGACGTGGGCAAACACAAATTCGATGGCACTCTTTATCGATTGCACACCCACACACTTCATCCCTGTTTTTGATTCTATCAATATCTCGTGCCGATGATCCCTCCACTCTCTTCTCGTGGATCGCTCCCTCTATATATGATATATCTATAACTTTGTTTCACACACATTGCATATGTTACGTTTTTTTGCTTGATATATCATCGACACATTACCTCTGTTTCGCACAAACCATCTCTCCCACACCCACCCACATATGTACCTTCACCTAAAGAAGAGGTGAACGCATGACGCACATCCTCACGTCTCGTTCCCAGCCACACACGCGCGGGTACACGGTGGAGTTCATTTCTGTATGAAAAGGCATCCCACGTGATAATTTAACGCGTGTAGCAGTTGATTACTTGAAGGAGGGTCGTGTACCATGCGTAGACGAAACAAAGTTCGACTTGATGCATTAGTATTAAATAAAGTTATATTCCTCAATGGCACGTACAAAATATAAAACGATAGTCGTTGGGAAAAAAGAAAAATCTGCTCCACTATATACAATGGAGCCTGCCTGCCGGGGTTTGTCTCTCATCACACCATCTCACACAAGATGGAGGTGGCCTCTCTATCTCACCGTTGGTCACTGATCTGGCCGCAGCCCATCCGTCGGTGGAAAGGGAGGATGTGCATCGCTTCTCCGTTCGACGGCGTTGAGGCAGCGCGTCCCTGCAGTACCTGCCATTCTCTCTGACCAAGCTCTGACGCGGTAGGGCCTTCGCCACTTGCTCGCTGCCGCAGTATGGGCAGATCCCGGCCGCCGGCGCTCTCCTAGTTACATCCCGACGACTCTCAGGTACAGCTTCCTCTGTCCTTGCTCCACTGCCCATCTTCCCACGTTGCTGCATGTGGAAAATCCTGCATGTGGATCTTCTTTAGTTGTTTGCTTACAATATATCTCGGCCGGCATGCTTTCCATCTTGCAATCTCGTCCTCAAACCATTTTTGATAAACCACCATGCTGCTATCTTTCCCTTATTACATGGAATATGCTTCTTTTTTGATGGTGTATGTGTCTTCAGCTCGTGTTATTGGGCAGTAATTGTTTCCTTTCTACCTCCTTTTGCAAACATGGCTATCCATTTCACCTCGTTGCTATTGCGACCTTTTGGTGAACTGCACAAATCACTTTTTTCTTAAGAGTGTTTTGTGCAGTTCCGCCAAAATGTCACACGGGCAACGTTTTCACATTTCTGTGGGACTACAGAAAGGGAGATTGGTTTTGCTATCCTCCTCATCCAACTTCGTGCCTAATCATCTCCAATAAGTAGTTAGTTCGATCATAGAGGTGATTGGCTTCTATTTGTGTGTGTTATGTTTCATCATCTAGTTCCACTATTATTGTAATCACACTGACTGAATATCTTTGCAAACAGGGATGATCAGCTCGATTTTAGTGGAGCTGCAAAAAATGATCGGATTGTGATGTCCTCCAGACACCTCTTTTTTTTTTCTACGGATCTGGGTGAAACTAGCTTCCAACCAATGAACATTGTGCCTAGGAAATGGAGCCATGCCTACGAACATCATCGATCCATTATATATTTTTATTTATTTGTACACCTTCTCACAATTTTGTCTTCAGTTGTGATGTGAATATTGGCGCTGATCTGTGAACCATTGAGATGCATTAGCAGCCACGGTAGTTTCATTTGTATTTGATGGAATGTTGTAACGAGACAATCTTGAGGCAACAGGACACATGAATCCTAAGTTGAAACCTTTTTTTCTAGGGGAACCAAAGTTGAAACCTTCATAGCATCACAGTACAATTTCATTGAAATTATGCGTACATATAAACAAATCCTGAAGCAATGCCAGAAACAATTCAACTTCATTTCGCTGACATATGGGACATCCTTTATCCGGTTCCACCTGCCATGCAGCAATATTGAGTGCACAACTGCAGGGAAAGATTCACCCTGGTCGTTCTGCCGCAGTAATAATGACTAGTGAGCAGTCAAATCACAGAGCCCCACCTTCGCCATAGTAAATTGCTCGGACGAAGCAACCATCATTTCTCTGTTTGTTGAATCCGCTGGTACTCCAATATTCCCAGAGTAATAAGTTGCTCGAGCGAAGCAACCATCACTTCACCTTTCCCACAGTAAGTACTACCTCCTTTTTTATTCTATAAACAACCACACACGAATATTGAACGGTAGCAGCACAGCAACTGAATCAAAAATCAAAACCAACCAATAAACTACTACTAATCGTGAGCGTTTCCTACTATGATGTACTCCGTCTGTCCATGTATATAGGGCTTAATGCGTTTTTCGAGACTAACTTTGGCCCTGTTTGGATCCATGGTTACAGTTAGTTTGAGCTAGTTGGGGCTCAAATAACCATAAAGTATCCAAACATGAGGGTTAAATTGGAGCTTGTTGCACCAAACCCACCAAAAAACTATTCCACCCAAGAGGTGCTAATTGGAGATAGTTCTCACTGGGCCCACTGAAAAATCACTTTTCTCTCTCTATCCCGCCAGCCAAGTGGTGCTAATTGGAGCTAGTTATCGTGGGGCCCTGATACGTCTCCGATGTATCTGCAATTTTTTATTGTTCCATGCTGTTTTATTATCAATCTTGGATGTTTAATAATCATTTTATAGTCATTTTATATTATTTTTTGGTACTAACCTATTGACAGAGTGCCAAGTGCCAGTTGCAGTCTTTCCCATGTTTTTTACATCGCAGGAAATCAATATCAAACGAAGTCCAAA
The DNA here is from genome assembly GCA_021605145.1 of Aegilops bicornis. NCBI lineage: Eukaryota > Viridiplantae > Streptophyta > Magnoliopsida > Poales > Poaceae > Aegilops > Aegilops bicornis. The sequence continues at coordinate 776,216,702 of CM038671.1, read as the reverse complement.
TGCCACGAAACTCCACGATGATTTTTTATGGGCCAGAAGAAAGGCAACGGGCCCTGGTTGCACCTGGGGGTGCCCCGAGGGGGGCACAACCCACCAGGGTGCGCCAGGAGGCCCAGACGCGCCCTGCTGGGTTGTGCCCACCTCGGGTGCCCCCCGGACCGCCTCTTTGCTCTATAAATACCACAATATTCTAGAAACCCTAGAACAAGCGTCGAAATATTCATCTAGCCGCCGCAGAGTCCAGAACCACCAGATCCAATCTAGACACCATCACGGAGGGGTTCACCACTTCCATTGGTGCCTCTCTGATGATGCGTGAGTAGTCCTTTGTAAACCTTCGGGTCCGTAGTTAGTAGCTAGATGGCTTTCTCTCTCTCTCTCTCTCTCTCTCTCTCTCTCTCTCTCTCTCTCTCTCTCTCTCTCTCTCTCTCTCTTGCCGGATTCTCAATACGATGGTCTCTCGGAGATCCATATGATGTAACTCTTTTGCAGTGTGTTTGTTGGGACCTGATGACCTTTGACTTTATGATCAGTCATATCTTTTTTATATCCATGCTAGTTATTTGAGTTTCTTTGATCTCTTATATGCATGATCTCTTACTACCTCGTATTTCTTCTCCGATATTTGGGATTTGTTTGGCCAACTTGATCCATTTATCTTGCAATGGGAAGAGGTGCCCGGTAGTGGGTTCGATCTTACGGTGCTCCATCCTAGTGACAGAATGGGAAACAACATGTATATATCATTGCTACTGAGGATAAAAAGACAGGATCTATATCTACCGCCATATAGATAAACGGATCTTGTCTACAACATGTCATCGTTCTTATTGCATTACTCCATTTTTCCATGAACTTAATACAGTATATGCATGCTGGATACCGGTCGATGTGTGGAGTAATAGTAGTAGATGCAGGCAGGAGTCTATCTACTAATCTTGGACGTGATGCCTATGTAATGATCATTGCTTGGATATTGTCATAATTATTTGAAGTACTATCAATTTCCCAACAGTAATTTGTTTACCCACCGTTTGCTATTTTTCTCGAGAGAAGCCACTAGTGAAACCTACGGCCCCCGGGTCTTCTTTCTCATATAGTTGTCTTGCGTCTACTTTTCCTTTGCATTTTTATTCATATCTATTAAACCAAAAAAATACAGAAATACCTTGCTTCACTTTATTTATTTGTGATCTATTATTTCAATCTACTACAATTTATCTCAGGTCCGCTTGCTAATTTCTGGCGTCGTTACCCGAAAGGGATTGACAACCCCTTTAATACGTCGGGTTTCGAGGAGTTGTTATTTGTGTGCAGGTGTTGTTTACGTTATGTTGCTTGGTTCTCCTACTGGTTCGATACCTTGGTTTCATAACCGAGGGAAATACTCTACCGTCACTGTGCTACATCATCCCTCCCTCTCCGGGGAACTACCGACGTAGTTCTAGCTACCTTCAAGGAGAATTTCTGGCGCCGTTGCCAGGGAGGATTTCAACATAACCAGGTTCCTAATCACAAATCTCATCTCCTTGCAATTTACATTATTTTCCATTGGCCTCTCGTTTTCCTCTCCCCACATCACAAAATTTGCCGTTTTATTCGCCTCTCTTTTTCCGTTTGCCGTTTTCTTGCCGGATCTGTTTTTGAGTGCAATCTTGTTGTGTGGTCATCATGACTCAAGAGAACACCAAATTATGTTATTTCTCAAATACCAACAACAATGATTTTATTGGCACTCCACTTGCTCCTCCCATCACTAGTGCGGAGACTTGTGATATTAATACTGCTTTGCTGAATCTTGTTATGAAAGACCAACTTTCTGGTACTCCTAATGAGGATGCCGCATCCCATCATAATACCTTCGTGGAATTATGCGATATGCAAAAGAAAAAAGATGTGTACAATGATGTGGTCAAGATGAAATTATTTCTGTTCTCTTTGCGTGATTCTGCAAAATTTTGGTTCTCTTCTTTGCCTCGCAATAGTATCGATTCTTGGAATAAGTGCAAAGATGCTTTTATCACTAACTATTTTCCTCCCACGAAAATTATTTCCCTTAGAACCCAGGTCACGAATTTCAAGCAAGTTTAACATGAGCATGTTGCAAAATCTTGGGAAAGGATGAAAATGATGCTAAGGAATTGCCCAACTCATGGGTTAAATCTTTGGATGATCATACAAAAAATTTATGCGGGATTGAATTTTGTTCTCGTAATCTTTTAGATTCCACCGCGGGCGGTACTTTTATGGAAATTACTTTGGGTGAAGCCACCAAATTGCTTGATAATATCATGGAAAATTGTTCACAATGGCATACCGAAAGAGCTCCGACTAGTAAAAAAGTTAATTCGGTTGAAGAAATTTCTTCTTTAAGTGATAAAGTTGATGCTCTTATGAAATTGGTTGCTAGTAAAAGTGCGCCTATTGATTTTAGTGATATGCCTTTGTCTACTTTGATTGAGCAAAATAGTGATGCCACTGATGTGAATTTTATCTCTAGAAATAATTTCAACAACAATGCTTATAGAGGTAATTTTTATCCTGGGCCTTTTCCTAGTAATTCCTCTAATAATTATGGTAATTCCTATGGAAATCAATCTTACAACAATAATAGGAGCACCTCTGATCTTGAGAATAATATTGAATAATTTATCAACACACAAAAAGTTTTCAACACTTCCATAGAACAAAATTTGAATAAGATTGATCATTTGTCTAGAAGTGTTGATAGAATTGCTCATGATGCGGAAAATCTCAAGATGAAAATCTTTGTGCATAAAGTAGATGAATCAATTAAGCTATTTATGTTTCTATGGATGAAAGTAAGAAAAGAACTGCTATGCTTAGAGCTAAAAGAGAATTTTTAGAAAAAAACTTTTTCTAGTGATTATTCTTGCAAAAGTGATGAAGATCTTAAAACGATTGGTGTTTCTTCTATTGATTCCTTGTTTAGTAAAGTTAAGAATGATGAAAAAGGGAATGGAGAAGAGTCAACTTTAGGTAGAAGGCGTACCAATATTTCGGAGGGTGAAAATCTTGTTGAGAAAATTGACGAAAGTGGGTTTGGAGAGGTCAAAACTTTAGCTAGTGATGTGCCCACTCTTTTGGATTACAAAGACTTTAATTATGATAGTTGCTCTTTGATTGATTGTATTTATTTGTTTCAATCCATGATAAATTCACCCCATGCCTATGAACAAAATAAAGCTTTTACTAAACATATAGTTGATGTTATGATGAAAGATCTTGAAGAAAAATTGGAATTAGATTCAATTCCTAGGAAATTGCATGATGAATGTGAACCTAATATCAAAGTCAAGATTAAAAATTATGAGTGTTTTTTGTTTATGTGACTTGGGTGCTAGTGTTTCACAATTCCGAAATCTTTATGTGATGTGCTTGGTCTTACTAATCTTGAAGAATGTTCTTTGAATTTGCACTTGGCGGATTCTACTATTAAAAAGCCTATGGAAAGAATGAATGATGTTCTTATTGTTGCAAATAGGAATTATGTGCTCATATATTTTATTGTTCTTGATATTGATTGCAATCCGTCTTGTCCAATTATTCTTGGTAGACCATTTTTACGCACTATCGGTGCCATGATTGATATGAAAGAAGGCAATATTAAGTTCCAATTTCCTTTGAGGAAAGGGATGGAACACTTTCCTAGAACAAAAATTAGGCCACCTTATGAATCAATCATGAGGGCATCTTATGGATCTTGAACCAAAGATGACAAAACTTAGATCCTTGCTTTATGCCTAGCTAAGGGCGTAAAACTATAGTGTCGGTGTACTAGAGTAGGGGTACCCTAGTATCCCGAACTTCGTGCCTGCAGGCGATTCTTGCAGCAACCAGCGGCAAGGCTTGCACAGTCACCGCTAAGATCCTCCATGGTTCCTTTGGAGCCATTCAAGAACAAAGTATTTAACCAAGAAGACAAGGCCCCGACAAGAAGAGCTTGCCGGGAAGGCCACTGTGGCACGCAGAAGACAAGACCCGGCAAGAGGAGCTTGCCGGGAAGGCTCGGAGAGCGACAAGCCTCCGGACGCGACCAGGATTCAGCCGCGGCAAGGCACTTGCCGCGGCAGGCAACCTCTCTTCATCTCCGCTCCAGCTCATCCACCAACGTGTCGCCATGGGACCATTCCATGCGCGCGTGTCAAGAGGCTGTGCAGCCAGCGGGGAGCAGCGATAAGCGGCGCTGACAAGCTTGCCATCGTGGCGGACGGTGGCGCTCCTGACGGTCCCTGTTGCACTGTTTAGGCGACAGGGACGGGCATTTAATGCTTTTGTCCCTTGCCGTCGTGGTTAGGTAGAGTACATCAGTACCTTTGTACAAGTAGGTGTACCAACTACTGTTTTTCCATTTGTACCCTCATCTACGTTGCCACCTGTCGGAGCCCCTTTGTGCATATAAAAGGAGGCCCATGCGCAACGTAGAGGGGGTTGGTCAGTCGATCAGTTCCCTCCAGGTTCGAACACTCTCACGCTAGGTCTTGTAGCTCTCATCGCTCCCTAGCAAGAACACAATACAATCAGACAAGCAGCAGTAGGAGTATTATCTCTCCGGAGAGCTCCGAAGCTGGGTAAAACTGCTCGTGTGCTTCGCCTCGATCCGCTCTTCGTGCGATCTCCGCCCCCCTCCGAACCAAAAGGGACCCGGTCCGCCGTCCCATAGGTGTTCGTGGGTCCGATCAGCCTCCCGACATCTTTGGCGCGCGGTAGGGGCGTAGAGGCTGTGTGAACCTGATCCGGCGTTCACACGAGAAACATCTTCATCATCTTCAACATCTTCGTCAACATGCCACCGAAGAAGAAGGCTTCGGCGGCAGCGGAGCCGTCCGCGTCGAACCCACCACCACCGGAGCAAACAGGTGGTGGGGTAGACGCTGGCGGAAGAACGGGCGCTGACGAGGGAGCCCACGACGCTGCCAGGTCCAAGGACAAAGCCGTGCAAACCTCAGCGTCCGTACATGTACCACGCCCGTCTCAGGAGGCGCGGGACCGACAGCGTCATGGCATTCACAATGCCATACGCTCGTTCGACCGAGACCGAGCTGGAGGATCTCGGGACGTTCAAGACCAGCATGCGCGCCAACATGCCGGCACGAGCGAGATACGGTCGCCTGGACGGGATGCTGCTCCTTCTAACATAGTTAGAAGTCCGAGCATATCCCGCTCCTCGCACCGTTCACCATTGCCACCCACCACTCCAGCAGAAGCTCTGGCGAGAGCTCAACTGCTCCTCGACTACCCTCCAACAGCCGACAAGGTCGACGAGTGGAGGGCCACCATACAGAGTCTCATCGGCTTCGCCAACGGTGACGCTCCGCGGAAACCGAGTGCATCGCTGCCGCGGCAAGAACGCCAAACGCGAGCCGGTGGCGACGAGACCTGTGGGGGTGCAACCACCATGCACTCTCCGCCCCGAAGGCCAAGATCGCCGACTCGCAGAATCCACCTCGACAGTGACTCCACTGCGTCATCGGATCCACGAGCTCACCGCGATCAGCGCCAAGTACTACACGATCGACAGCAAGAGGACGCTCGAACTTGCATCGAGCGCCGGAGAGAAGCGTGACGTCAATCCGACAAGTGCGCTGGGCCCTCTGTTGACATGCACACGCCAGAGGAACCAGGCGACTTGCCGTACGCGGTAGGTTGCCCTGCGTTCACTCGTGAGCTGCGGCAAGTCCAGTGGCCCAGCAAGAAAAACTTCAAGCCAGACGTACCGGAGAAGTACGACGGCAAGACGCACCCGTTGGAGTTCCTCAGCATCTACACCATTGCGGTGCAAGTTGCCGGGGGGGCGAGACAACAAGATCCTTGCCAACTACTTCCCGCTGGTGCTCAAGCCCAACCTCAGGTCCTGGCTCATGCACTTGCCGGACAACTCCATATCTTCTTGGGCAGATCTGTGCCATCAGTTTGTCGGCGCCTTTACAGCGGCCACAAACCCCATGGCTAAGAAAGCGACCTTCATCTGCTTTCGCCCGGAAGGAAGGAGAGCCCTGCGCAGAAGTATATTCAGAGATTCAGCCGTGTACAGCACAACATCCCAGATGTCCACCACCTGCCGCATGATCGGTAGCGTTCCATCAGAACGTACGGAACCGCAGGATGAGGGAGGAGATGGCGATGTGCAAGATCAGAGACGTCAGTGAGCTATACGCCCTGGCCGACAAGTGCGCACGCGTTGAGGAGGGGAGGAGACTCCCCGGAGAGAATACCGAAGCAGGAGGATCTGACAGTGAGGAGACCGCCCCGGCAAAGAAGAGCCGGCGGCGGGGCAACAGGAAGAAGAAAGGCAGAGACGTGCTAGTTGTAAAGCAGTCCGGCAACGGAGGTGACGACAAGAACGCCAAGGCTGGTAGCTCTGGCAAGGAGGTTGCCGCTGGCACCAACCACCAGTCTGTGGCGGCCGCCGACAAGCAGGACGGCTCCGGCAAGCAGTACTCCAAGATCCACCGCACCAAGGGCCATGACCTCCAGAGCTGCAAGAAGGTAGAGCAGCTTGTCGAACAGCAGAAGGCTGAGTACGAGCGGCGCGACAAGGAGAAGGCCCAGGAAGGTGCTGGAGGAGCCAGCAAGAAACGCCCCGGCCGGGAGGGCGCCAGCAAGGCCAAGCAGCGGCAAGGAGACAGGCCTCTCCACGGCCGCGACAAGGATGAAGACGAAGACGACGATGAAGACATGGATGATGACGACGCCGATGAGCAGGAGTTTCAGAAAGCTACAGAGGTCCTCTGCATTGACGGAGGTGCTTCCCTGCATACTTCCCACCGCCAACTCAAGCAGTGGATGCGGGAAGTTAATGCAGCTGAACCATCCGTAGAGTCACGCAAGCCTCTGAAGTGGTCCAGCACGCCTATCATCTTTGATATTGAGGACCACCCTGATCGCATAACTGCGGTCGGGTGCTTGCCGATGTTGGTCTCACCAACTATCCGCAACCTCAAGGTCACCAAGATGCTAGTTGACGGCGGGGCCGGCTTGAATCTGATCTCCTCCGCGGTGCTCCAGAAGCTTCAAATCCCTGACGGCGAGCTCGAAGAGACTGGCACATTCCAAGGAATCAATCCGGGAAGGAGCAAGCCGAAGGGGAAGATCACGTTGCCGGTAACATTTGGCAGCGAGCTGAACTTTAGGACTGAGAGGGTCACATTCGACGTTGCTGATTTCCCATTGCCTTATAATGGGATACTAGGCCGTCCAGCACTCGCCAAATTCATGGCGGCCTCTCACTATGCCTACAACCTCCTGAAGATGCCAGGCCCAATAAGTGTTATCTCTGTCCATGGCGACAAGAAGGATGCTCTTATCTGTACCGACAAGATCTACCGGGAAGCAGCAGCTGCAACAGAAAGCAAAACACTTGCCGCTGAAGCTCCCGGGGGGAAGAAGAAGACCAAGTCCGGCAAGAGCTCTGATGCCCACTCCGGTAAGCGCACCTCTTCGGAGTGCTGTGCTACCGTCGAGGACGCACTATCGAGCTCCACCGGCAAGTGCAAGAGGACGATGGCAGCTTCGCCAAAGACCAAGAAGGTGTCCGCCAAGGAGGACGGCACTAGTGGTACCTTCACCATCAGTGCCTCTCTCAACCCTAAATAGGAAGGCGCGCTCGTTGCTTTCCTGCGGGCGAACGTCGACGTGTTTGCGTGGCAACCGTCGACATCCCGGTGTTCCTGTGAAAGTAATTGAGCACCGTCTTGCCGCTTGTCCTCATCTTGCGCCCGTCAAGCAGAAAGTCAGGAAGCAAGCAGTGGAGCGTCAAGAGTTCATCGCAGAAGAGATCAAGAAATTGGAAGCAGCAGGCCTTGTCAGAGGAGTGCTCCATCCCACGTGGTTGGCCAATCCTGTAGTTGTGCGCAAGGCAAATGGGAAATGGAGACTTTGTATTGACTTCACGGATGTTAATAAAGCTTGTCCCAAAGACCCGCTTTCCCTTGCCGCCAAGATCGACCAGATTGTTGACTCCACGGCTGGATGTGATTTTCTTTCATTTCTTGATGCATACTCAGGATATCATCAGATCTTCATGGCAGAAGAGGATGAGGAGAAAACCGCATTCATTACTCCATGTGGCACATACTGTTTCATACGGATGCCTTTCGGTTTGAAGAATGCTGGTTCAACGTTTGCAAGAGTAGTCCATGATGCTTTTGAACCGCAAATGCACAGAAACGTGGAAGCCTACATGGATGACATAGTGGTCAAAAGCAAGGACAAAGCAACTCTGGTTCAAGATTTGGATGAGACCTTTGCAAATCTGCGCAAGATCAACCTCAAGCTCAACCCCGAGAAGTGCGTATTCGGAGTCCCTTCCGGCAAGCTTCTCGGGTTCTTCGTGGTCTCGGCCGGGAATTGAGGCCAATCCCGACAAGATCAAGGCCATTGAGCAGATTGAAGCACCAAAGCGCGTCAAGGATGTACGAAGGCTTGCCGGTTGCGTAGCTGCTCTCAGCAGGTTTATCTCTAGATCTGCTGAGCGCGCCCTGCCATTTTTCAAAATCTTGAAAAAGGCAGGTCCAATGAGATGAAATCCCGAAGCCGAGGCTGCGCTGCAGGACTTGAAGAGGTACCTGTCCTCCACTCCAACACTTGTCGCACCTAGGCCACAAGAGAAGTTGCTGCTATATGTAGCGGCAACCAATCAAGTGGTTAGTGCTGCGTTAGTAGCGGAGAGGGAGGCAGATGATGAGCTAGCAACCACGGCAGACACATCCAGCGACAAGGTGGGGCTTCGCCAAGAAGCTCTGGTCCCGACAAGGACGGATCTGCGCAGACGCATGAGCAGATGCGTAAAAGGATGGTGCGGCGCCCAGTTTACTTTGTCGGTTCCCTTCTGAGGGGGCTAGGTCAAGGTACTCTGGTGTGCGAAATTGCTTCGGCCTCCTCATGGCCTCGAAAGCTGCGCCATTACTTTCAGGCACATGAGATCACAGTCGTCACTCGCTTTCCGCTGAAGAGGATACTGCAGAATCCAGAAGCGACAGGCAGGATTGTCGAGTGGGCACTGGAACTGTCAAGCTTTGGCCTCAAGTTCGAAAGCACATCGACTATCCAAAGCAGAGCATTGGCGGAGTTCATAGCGGAATGGACCCCAACGCCAGATGAAGAAATTCCAGAGACGAGCATTCCCGTCAAGGAAGCAAGCAAAGAGTGGCTGATGTACTTTGATGGTGCCTTCTCGCAAAAGGCGCCCGGTGCCGGCGTCTTTGCTTGTCGCACCCACCGGAGAGCACCTCAAGTACATAGTCCAAATGCATTTTCCCAAGGAGCAATCAACAAACAATACAGCAGAGTATGAAGGTTTGCTTGCCGGTCTCGTGGATTGCGAGACCTTGGGATTAAGAAGCTTATTGTCAGGGGTGACTCACAGCTTGTCGTCCGCCAAGTGAACAAAGATTATCAGAGTCCATTGATGGAAGCCTACGTTGATGAAGTGAGAAAGCTAGAAGAACACTTTGACGGCCTACAAATGGAACATGTTCCAAGAGCTCGTAATGATATTGCTGATGGCCTGTCAAAGTGCGCTGCACTTAAGTTGCCTGTGGAACCAGGGATTTTTGTGCTCAAGCTAACTCAACCAACCGTAACACCGTCAACTGGACAGAGCAAGAAGAGGAAGTTGATTTCCGGTGACTACTTTTCGGCAGAGCCTCCCGAAGCCGTGTACAGCAAGTGTGAAGCGTGCCAGTTCCATTCCAAACAGATACACCAGCCAGCTTAAGCTCTCCAGACGATCCCTTTATCCTGGCCATTTTCGGTCTGGGGGCTCGACATCCTCGGCCCCTTCCCCGAGCTGTCGGGGCTTTAAGTACTTATGCGTCGCAATCGACAAGTTCACAAAGTGGCGGAAGTGGAAGCGGTGAGGAAGGTGACAAGACAACAAGCGATCAAGTTCTTGGTCGATTGTTTGCCGTTTGGAATCCCTAACAGGATCATCACCGACAACGACACACAATTTACTGGTCGCACCTTCATGCAAGACGCCCAAGATCTTGGCGCCAAGGTCTGCTTTGCTTCGCTGCTCATCCAGAAGCAACGGTCAAGCGAGAGGGCAAATCTTTGAAGTGCTGCGGGCTCAAGACCGTAACTTTCGGCGGGGTGCACAAGTGCGGAAGAAATCTGGATTGAGGAGCTGCCGGTGGTTCTTTGGTCGATCAGACGACGCCAAATCGAGCCATCGCCGGACACCTTTCGCTCTAGTCTATGGAGCAGAGGCAGTTCTCCCCACGGAACTTCGTATCACGGATCGCCTCGAGTGCTCGCTTATGATGAGCTTGAGCAAGAGCAGCTGCGGCAAGATGACGCGCTGCTCCTTGAGGAGGATCGCCTTCGTGCCGCTGTCTGAGCCGCTCGTTATTAAAGCAAGCTTTGCGTCGCTACCATAGCCGCAAAGTCAGTGCTAGAAGCCTCGAGGAAGGCGACCTTGTTCTTCGGCGCGTTCTGTCTGCCAAGAATTCAAACAAGTTGACGCCGAAGTGGGAAGGTCCTTATCGGGTGAAACGAGTCACTAGGCCTGGCGCTGTCCGCCTTGAGACCGAAGACGGCATTCCGGTGAGCAACTCCTGGAACATTGAGCATCTTCGTAAGTTTTACCCGTAGGGCGCGGTTGCCGGAACCTGTTCCGGCAACCACCTTTTGTACAAGTCTTGCCGCTGTTGCATGTAATCCTTTGTACAAAGCCGGGCGCAGACCCCGTGCATCAGTAAAGCTCATGTGTTGCGCACAACTTGTCAAATTCATGCTTTCATCATTTTATTGCATGTTTTGGCTAACACTTTGTGCAGCACCCACACCCGTAAGCAATATCGAGTCATTTGGGCTCCATAACTTTATTTTCTCTTCTTTCTCTTTTCTCAAAGAAAGGAAGGCTCCCTCGCGCACAAGTTAACCAGGGGGGAAGGAGAAGATAATGCTATGGACCAAGCGTTGCTCGAGGAAGTTTCACCTTATCGGGAAGCGAACGACAGAAAAGCTAAGTTGCCCAAGTTTGAGCAATCAGTTCTTAAATTTTTAAGTTATCTTCCTCGAACGATAGTACTTTGTATGGAAAACCTGTGCGCAGAGGAACCAACTCGCAGCTAGTCGCGCCCTTACTTTGTTTCGAGTCCGCTCAACAACTTAAGTGAGCTGCAGCTAGTCGCGACAAGGTTGCTTGTCGGAGGCGGCACCGCCAGCAGGCTGACGTTCCGCACTCAGCGCTTCATGACAAAAGGTGCTGCACCGACAAGTTCCCTAAAAGCATAGGGCAAAAAACGCATTACAAAGGAAGGAATCAAGTAAAGGAAATAACATTGCAATCATCGCCTAAGATAGAGTTATATTACAAAATAGTGTCGCTGATCTAATAAATTGTTCTAAACATGATCAGCAATGACAAGGAAAGATAAAATTGGCGGCCTAGTCTCACGCGGGTCGCCATCAACCCGCTTGATCTTGCCCACCTTGTCCACAATGGGTGCGACAAGGGCTTTGAGCGCCTCCACATCGGCGTCTGGCGGCAAGGATCTGAGGACGCCGTTGAGGTTGAGGCCTGGATTGCGGAAGGCCACCTTCATCAACACCTTCTGGAGGGCTTCTGCACAGATCTTGCGTGATTCCTCGGCCAGCTGCTTTGGGATCTCTTCCCGGAGTCGCTGGAGAGCCGTCACCACGCCCTTGAAGAATAGGCTAAGCTTGGCGCTGGGTTGGAGGTGCTCGTCGGTGGAGTATCCAAGATCCACCATCCCCAGCTCCATCAGCTCGTTGTGAATGGCGGCAGCAGTATCCACAAGGCCTTCGGTCCAGTGCTCCACACTCTCCCTCAAGGCGCTCTGGGTGGCAACAGCATTCGCCAACAGCTCCTCGTTGGCCTTGATCTTCTCCAACAGGCCCGTCTCCCGCTCCTTGGCGCCGTCCAGCGTCTGCATCAGGGTAGTCAGCTTCAGCTCAAGATCTGCCTTGGAATCCTTGGCGGCGTCGACCTCCTTGCTCCTATCAGCGAGACGGCCCTGCAGCTCGCCAAGAGTGTAGGCGTCCTTCTCGCGCTCGTGCTTGAGCGCGGCAAGCTCCTCGCCGCTCTTCTGGAGACTGGCCTCCAGCTGCGCCACCTTCGTCTCCAACTCTTTCTTGGCGGCCTCGGCGGCTGCGGCAGCATCCTTCGCTTCCTTAAGGGCCCCGCCAAGTGACTCCTCGCGCGCGACAAGCTCCTCCTCGTGGCTGTCCAGGTTGACCTTCCGCTGCGCCACTGCGTTTTCCCTCTTGGACAGCTTCTCGGCGGCGAGCCGCTGTTCCTCCTCAGCTGCAGCCTTCTCAAGGATGAAGGCCGTACGCTCCTCGGCGAGTCGCTCCCGCTCTTCTGCTACGTTCCGGAGAGTTTCTTGGTTGGCGTCCCGGAGCTCTTCTGCGTGCTTCTCCATGTCCGCTCCCGCCCTCGCGACAAGTGCTTCACGGGACTCCAACTTGGCTTGTCGGGCGCGGTAGAGCGACATCAGCTTCTTCAAGAATCGCTCCTCCTCGGACTCATTGCTGCTGCTTGGCGCGTCCACCAGCGTCGGCCAGCGGAGGCGAAGCAGCTCTCCATCGAAGGTCTCTCCTTCGACCGGGCGCCTGAGCTCGACTCCCATGGGAGCTTGATGAAGACGCCGTCGTCGGCCTTCAAGTAAGGCGCTGGCTGGGGCTCTTGAACTGGCAGCTGCAGCAGCGGCGGGGGAATCGGCGGTCGGTGTAGCGCCAAGCGCTCCTGCGGCCTCAGGGCCATCAGTGCGATCGCCAGACCCCTCGCCAGCTTCTGCGGCGGCAGCCTCGGTGGCCTCTTCGCCGGCAGGCTCGTCAGCGCTGGCTTCTTCTCCCACGGCGGCGGCTTCGTCAGTGTTGCCGCGCGCGTCCCCCTCGCCGGCGACCTCAATCTCCATCGGCTCTGTGGCGGACGAATGAAGAAAGTCAAGCAATCATCCAAATAGAGAAACGGAAGAAAACGAGCCCAAGGGAAATTTTCGCGCAAGAGGATTACCTGCAATGGGATCTGCAGCCATGGTCTCGACCACTGGAGGATCACTGGTGTTGTCCCTTGCCGGAGTAGTCTCCCTTGCCGGAGACGGCTCCCTTACCGGAGACGGATCCCTTGCCGGGGAATCCACCCTTGGCGGCGTAGTCGAAGCAGAAGGAGGCTGCCCTGCTCCTACACAAACCGACAGTCAGATATCAATGAAGAAGGAGCACCCATGCACACCTAACAGTAAGGAGAAAACCGCATACTTACTCTGGGGGCTGTGCTGGGGGCTGCTCTGAGGAAGGGTTGCCGGGTCCGCAAGGGGGTCTCGAGACGCCTCCTGTTGCCACGGGTGGATCGTCCTCAACGACGACCACCGGGTCTTGGCTCTTCGACGCTCTACGGGCCGGTGTCACGAAAGGAAAGAGTTCATAACGAAGCAAATCAGATTCAAGATGAAGCAACAAAATTGAAGAAATACAAGCACAATATTGAAGCTTACTCTTCTTCCTCGTCGGAGCTTAGTGCGGAAAGATCAAACTCCGGCTCGCCTCCAGTGCGATGAGGCGGAGGAGTGGGCTCTCCTGGCCGCTTGGCGGAGGCGTCGCCAGTGGCATGGGAGGATCCCGCCCCAGTTGTCGCAACAGTGTGGGGTGCTCCCGCGGCAACATCGCTTGCCGCGGTAGAGCGCGTCGCGCAGCGCTGCGGCTGTGGGCCCGTCTGCCGCCCCGTCTCGTCTCCGGCCTTGCGGAGACGCTTCTTTGGCGGAGCCGGGGGCTCCGTTTGCGGCAAGCTGCTGGATGGTGGGGAAGAAGCGCCCTCAGCTGGTTCGCTCGACTCGGCCTCGGGTTCGGCAAGCTCTTCCTCACCGGCGAATTCCCTTCGCTCGGCAAGGCTTGCCGCCTCTGCTGCATCTGCTTCCTCCACGGTGTGCCCGAAGACGCCAGCGGCAGCAGCTGCTGCCGCCTCCTCCAACCTTGTGGCAATGTGCACCATCTCTTCGTCGGTGGTGTCGCGGGTGAGCTTCTTCTGCTCGTCGGGGCGGATCGGTGCTTCTTCCAAGCTGTCGAAGAACTGCCGCACGATGTCGTCGGAAGGCTCTTGCCAGGTTGGAACGATCCCATGAGAATCGCACAACGACATCATGGCGCGGATGCGCACAATGGGATGACCCCCCTCGGCAACCTAAACCACTCGGGGTGATCGGGGTCATTCTTGAACAGCTCTAGCAGCATCGCATCCAACTCCAAGACAGTGAAATTCCAGTTAAGGCCCGGGCGCAGCCTCATGATGTCCGCTGCATTTTGGAACTCCCAAGCAGGTCTCCTCCTCTCCCTGCAAGGGAGCGATCTTGCGGCGAAGGAAATCTTCGCCAACTGCGCCTACGGTGAGTCCGGCAAGCCTGAGGCGCAAGATCCGGGTCACAACAATCTTCAACCTAGCATCTTCCGGCGCCAAGTTGCTCCAATCGTTGCCGCACACTATTGGGGTTTGGCGCAGGCGTTGAAGGGCTGCGGGTTCTCCTCAACGATCCAACACCAGTTGGCTCTCCACTCCTCCCACTTGTCATGGAACTCTCCCTCCAGATAGGCCTCTTTCTTGCCGACCCTCGAGACCCAAGCAATCCCTCCGACAGCGGCTCCCCTCTCTCAACGCTGGGCATGAAGAAGTGGCGAAGAGGGCTACATTTGGGTGGATCTCACAAAGTTTTCGCAAAGGTGTGCGAAAACTGCCATGGTCGAGACAGCATTGGGGGTGAAATCAAGGAGGCGAAACCCGTAGGTGTTCATGATATCGCAGAAGAATTAGAAAAGGCGGGCAGAGCCCGCAATAGAAGAAAAGCGCAAAGAAAGGATACCCAGTTGGGGCTAGTTCCGAAGCGATGGCGGGGAGTACCTTCGTGCACGGATGCGCACGCGTCTCCGCCGACCAGAAGAGGTAATAGCTCTCCCTCAGCTTCTTTGCGTCGAGCTGGGGGGAGAAGATGGCCCGCTCCTTTCGCAGCGCCGCGAGCCGCTGCGCCTCAGCCGACTTCACGCCATTCCCTTTGTCGGCTTTCGGAGCCATGGCGGAGGCGGTGGAGGAGACCGACGGCGTTGATGGCGCTGTGGAGAAAAGGGGCGGAGCGCTGCTCTCTTCGCACTGGAGAAGAAGGGGGGAGCGGCGGTGGTTTTCAAGACGAGACAGCAATGGCGAGGTGGGCGACCTGCCCCTGCTTCCCCTGTTTACAAGGAGGGAGAGGGGGCGGACGTTCCGCTTTTCCTAATAATGAAACCCCCACGACCTCGCCCACGATCTCTCACACGACGCCACGTCCGGTACGTGCCGTTAGTGGGGGATGTGGTGGGTCCGGGGTGAGTAACGGCATGATCAAGGCCGCGTGTGACCGTGCACTGTTTTGGGACTGGCCCGACAGCGCTCGGCACCGTGTGCGGCCTAGGCCCGGGGGCTCCTGTCGGTGTACTAGAGTAGGGGTACCCTAGTATCCCGAACTCGTGCACGGGCAGTTGCAGCACCCAGCGGCAAGGCTTGCCTGGTCACCGCCAAGATCCTCCGTGGTTCCTTTGGAGCCATTCAAGAACAAAGTATTTAACCAAGAAGACAAGGCCCCGGCAAGAGGAGCTTGCCGGGAAGGCCACTCAAGGCACGCAGAAGACAAGACCCCGGTAAGAGGAGCTTGCCGGGAAGGCTCGGAGAGCGACAAGCCTCCGGACGTCACAAGGATTCAGCCGCGGCAAGGCACTTGCCGCGGCAGGCAACCTCTCTTCATCTCCGCTCCAGCTCATCCACCAATGTGTCGCCATGGGACCATTCCATGCGCGCGTGTCAAGAGGCTGTGCAGCCAGCGGGGAGCAGCGATAAGCGGCGCTGACAAGCTTGCCATCGTGGCGAGCGGTGGCGCTCCTGACGGTCCCTCACAGATCTTTGTTTAGGCGGACAGGACGGGCATTTAATGCTTTTGTCCCTTGCCGTCGTGGTTAGGTAGAGTACATCGCATAATCGCACAAGTAGGTGTACCAACTACTGTTTTTCCATTTGTACCCTCATCTACGTTGCCACCTGTCGGAGCCCCTTTGTGCATATAAAAAGTGGCCCATGCGCAACGTAGAAGGGGTTGGTCATTCGATCAGTTCCCTCCAGGTTCGAACACTCTCACGCTAGGTCTTGTAGCTCTCATCGCTCCCTAGCAAGCACACAATACAATCAGACAAGCAGCAGTAGGAGTATTATCTCTCCGGAGAGCTCCGAAGCTGGGTAAAACTGCTCGCGTGGTTCGCCTCGATCCGCTCTTCGTGCGATCTCCGCCCCCCTCCGAACCAAAAGGGACCCGGTCCGCCGGTCCCATAGGTGTTCGTGGGTCCGATCAGCCTCCCCGACATATAGCGCTTGTTGGGAGGCAACCCAATGAATGAAATTTATTTTTTCTTTTTTCTTTCTATTCTTAAGTGTTAGCACAATTATGCTACTCTTATGATTGTGTTTTGTTAATGTTTTAATTAGTGTTTGTGCCAAGTAGAACCAATAGGATCTTCTTGGATGATAGTTGTTTGATCTTGCTGAAAAAGACAAAACTTTGTGCTCACGGAAGTAATTGTGAAAATTCACTAGAACGTGATAAAATGCTAATTATGTTTGCAAAATATCAATATACAAATTATCCAGGTTGTCCGAGTTTTCAGAATTTTTGGAGTTCCAGAAGTATTCAGAAAAATCAGATTGCTACAGACTATTCTGTTTTGACATATTCTGTTTTCTTTGTGTTGTGTGCTTATTTTGATGTCTCTATGGTTTTCTTTGATGAGTTTTTTCTATAGAAAAGTTGGAATACAATAGATAATACAAAAACAAAATAAGAATTGGTTTGATACAGCACTTATAGTAGTGGTTTATTTTTTTTACACTAACGGATCTCATGAAGGTTTTGTTGAGTTTTGTGTGATTGAAGTTTTCAAGTTTTTGATTATCTTACGATGTATGAAGGAAGGATGTAAGAGCCTAAGCTCGGGGATGCCCCGGAATCCCAATCTATTATCCAAGAATGAGCAACCAACTAAGCTTGGGGATGCCCCCGAGTGGCATCCCCGCTTTCTGCCAACAACTATCGGTATTTTACTCGAGGCTATATTTTTATTCGTCGCATGATATGTGTTTTGCTTGGAGCATCTTGTATGATATGTGTATTTGCTTGCTTTGTTTTGTGTTTTAAGTCATCAATCCTTGCTGGACACACCTATTTGAGAGAGCCAAAATATTATAATGACTTGTTAGAATTGCTCTCTATGCTTCACTTAAATATTTTATGAGCTAGGACTTGCTCTAGTGCTTCACTTATATCTTTTTGAGCACGGTGTGCTTTGTGAATTTTGAAGAAATGCTCTCTTGATTCACTTAGATTTATTTGAGATTTAGTAAAACTTTGAAGAAATTATCTCTTGCTTCACTTAAATTATTTTGAGAGGAAGAAAATTTGTTATGCTCACGATCTTCACTTATATTTGTTTGAGCTTATGAAAAGCAACACATGAAAATTAGTCCCAAAGTGATAGATATCCAAGAAGGATAAAGAAAAAGAAATTTTCATGAAGATCATTGGAAAAAGTAAACTTGATTCTTAGTAATAGTTTTGAGAGATGATGATGTGATATGTGAGTTATGTTGATGAGTAATTGTGCTCTAGTAAGAATATTTGTGTTAAGGTTTGTGATTCTCTATGCATGCACGAAAGTCAATAATCATGAAATGAAAATTATATCCTACTTGTGGTGCATTATTCGGTGTTAATTATGCGTAATGCTTGCTTATGAGATTATTCGTTTCTTGGTTGGTCGCTTCC
Source organism: Aegilops bicornis (assembly GCA_021605145.1). NCBI lineage: Eukaryota > Viridiplantae > Streptophyta > Magnoliopsida > Poales > Poaceae > Aegilops > Aegilops bicornis. Next base: position 776,198,883 of record CM038671.1, on the reverse strand, counting down.
CAATCTTTTGCTAGCCTTCATTTTGCACTAAGTATGACCTCTACTTGTGCATCCAAAATCCTTTAAACTAGTTTTGCCACATGAGTCCACTATATCTACCTATATGCGATATTCTTTTGACGTTCTAAGCAAATTTGCATGTGCCATCTATAATTTTCAAAATAAACTTCTCTTTTGTGTGTTTGTATCGCTCGCGGAACCGTAATGGGTGGCTAATATTTTCCATGCTAGATGTGTTATTCTCTAGATGAGTGTTTATTCACTTGTCATTGCATGAGGGTAAGGCAAAGGTATTAGGGATGCCCAGTCCCAAAATGCAAAAAAATTGAATTTACTTTATGTTGTCAAATAATAAATTCCTTGGAAAGTGTTGGTATGGAGGGCATCCGTGGATACGGCTAGCCATGGAAAGTGAAAGAATGGTGGAAAAAGGAAAAAAAACTTTATTTTCTGTTTGGGAACCGCCTATGGCATATATAGCATGGAAAGTGTTCGAAACTCTAAGTCGTTTTCATTGGTGGGATGGATACACCTCCCAAAATGTTTTTATCTCTAATTTTTCGCTTTGAGCTCTGGCACCTCTACAAATCCCTACTTCCCTCTGCAAAGGGCCTTTCTCTTACTTTATGCAATTTTTATTTTGAAACTTGAGTCTCCATCTTCTCTCACAAAAAGCACCAAGTAAGAGGCAATATGATCGTGCTCAAGTATTGGGTATAGTTAATATTCGAGTGTGTTTAATGAATGGATCAATGTTTGAGCATGATGGGATAGGGATAACTTATTTTAGCATTGATATTTTGAAAGGCATGGTTGCTTGTTGATATGCTTAAGTATCTAAATTATTATGTCAAAACTAGATTATTGCTTTGAATCACATAAACGTCCAAATGCCCATGCTATAAAGAAACGAATATGATATGACTTGATGAACATCACTCCACATCAAAAATTCTGTTTTTATCACTTACCTACTCGAGGACGAGTAGGAGTTAAGCTTGGGGATACTGATACGTCTCCAACGTATCTATAATTTAAATTTTTTTATTGTTCCGTGCTGTTTTATTATCAATCTTGGATGTTTTATAATCATTTTATAGTCATTTTATATCATTTTTGGTACTAACATATTGACATAGTGCCAAGTGCTAGTTGTTTTTTCGTGTTTTTTACGCAGGAGATCAATATCAAACGAAGTCCAAATGCCACGAAACTCCATGATGATTTTGTATGCGCCAGAAGAAAGGCAATGGGCCGTGCTTGCACCTGGGGGGTGCCCCGAGGGGGGCACAACCCACTAGGGCGCGCCCTGGACCGCCTCTTTGCTCTATAAATACCACAATATTCCAGAAACCCTAGAACAAGCCCCGAAATATTCATCCAGCCGCCGCAGAGTCCAGAACCACCAGATCCAATCTAGAGACCATCACAGAGGGGTTCACCACTTCCATTGGTGCCTCTCCGATGATGCTTGAGTAGTCCTTTGTAGACCTTCGGTTCCGTAGTTAGTAGCTAGATGGATTTATCTCTCTCTCTCTCTCTCTCTCTCTCTCTCTCTCTCTCTCTCTCGTTGGATTCTCAATACAATGGTCTCTCGAAAATCCATATGATATAACTCTTTTGCGGTGTGTTTGTTTGGATTTCATGAACTTTGAGTTTATGATCAGTCATATCTTTTTATATCCATGAAAGTTATTTGAGTTTCTTTGATCTCTTATACGCATGATTTCTTATAGCCTCGTATTTCTTCTGTGATATTTGGATTTTGTTTGGCCAACTTGATCTATTTATCTTGAAATGTGAAGAGGTACCCGGTAGTGGGTTCGATCTTACGGTGCTTGATCCCAGTGACAAAAGGGGAAACGACACGTATGTATCGTTGCTACTAACGATAAAAAGACAGGATCTATATCAACCACCATATAGATAAAGGGATCTTGTCTACATCATGTTATCATTCTTATTGCATTACTCCGTTTTTCCATGAACATAATACAGTAGATGCATGCTGGATAGCGGTCGATGTGTGGAGTAATAGTAGTAGATGCAGGCAGGAGTCCGTCTACTAATCTTGGACGTGATGCCAATGTAATGGTCATTGCCTGGATATCGTCATAATTATTTGAAGTTCAATCAATTGCCCAACAGTAATATGTTTACCCACCGTTTGCTATTTTCTCGAGAGAAGCCACTAGTGAAACCTACGGCCCCCGGGTCTTCTTTCTCATATATTTGTCTTGCGATCTACTTTTCCTTTGCATTTTTTTCAGATCTATTGAACCAAAAAAATACAAAAATACCTTGCTGCATTTTATTTATTTTTGATCTATTATTTCAATCTACTACAATTTATCTCATGTCGCTTGCCAATTTCTGGCGCCGTAACCCAAAGGGATTGATAACCCCTTTACACTACTAGGGAAAACCTTACACACAGAATTTTAGCAGCAGCGCGGTTTAAAAAGCAGGCGCCATCGCTAACTAGCAAAGAGCGAGCTTAACGGAACCGCGCTACTAATAACTAGGTAGCAGTAGCGCTCTACGTGAAACAAGCGCTACTACTCTAATTGCCACGGATTTGCCTCCAGGCTAGATATAGTAGTAGCTCCCTTCCCTGGACGCGCTGCTGCTAAAGTACTTAGTAGCAGTGTTTTTCTGCAAAACTCGCTGCTGCTAAGTGTTGCACCTAATTAAGTTTAGTCCCATAATGCTTAGCGAACAAGGTGTTTACCACCTTAAATATGTTACTTCTCAAAGTACCTCGAGCACTTGGTCTTCATTGAACTATATGTGTAGGATTTGTGGCTGCAATATGAATCTTCACCAGTGCCTATGCAGGTACTATGAGGATTCATGTTGACTATTCAGATTCTATGCAAAAAGATCAATGATGACCAATGTATATTTTTGATGCGTGCTTAGACTTAGCGATGGCGTTTTTACGTAAAAGCGCTTATAGCTACTTCGACTTAACCACCAGCTCGCTCAAAATTTCACTAAGTCCTCCTCCCCCCTGTTCCCCTACTCCTCTATCGTCGCCGCCCGAGCCCGAGCCTGCCCTCACTGCTGCCGCCCGAGGCCGCCCTCAACCTCACCGCTGCCGCCCGCCGCCGCTCTCGACCTCACCGTCGCCACCGCCTCCCCCACCCCCGCCGCTCTCGACCTCACCATCGCCGCCGTCCTCCATCCGCCACCGAGGTACTCCCTCCTTCCGTGCCTCCTCCTCCCACCGCGCCCTCCTCCCTCCTCCTACCACCGTGCCCTCCTCCTACCACCGTGCCCTCCTCCCTCCGCCTGCGGCCGTCCCCTCCTCCCTACTCATCCGGCTGGCCCCTCCCCCTCCTCCTCCGGCCGCCCGCTCCCCCTCCTCTCTCCTCCCTCGCTCCCTTGTCTCTGTTCTTGCAAATCGTAGGTGTTTTGAATAAAATAGAAGTAAGAAAATTTAGGGTAGAACTAGGGTAGTAGACTTTTTAGCAAGTGTTTAATAGAAAATAGTTTATTTAGTAAGTTATTAATATAACTAGTTTATTTATATTAGGTACTTAATAGAACTAGTTTATTTGGTAAGTGCTTAATAGAACTAGTTTATTTATAGTAAGTGCTTAATAGCACTAGTTTATTTAGTAAGTAGTTAATAAAACTAGTTTATTTAGTGTTAGGATTATATATAAGATATTTTCAAATGTTTTTTTTTCATATTTTGAACCATTGAAATGCAATGACCATCGCTAAATGGCCTTTGTTTTGCCGGAGTGTTGATTAATTTCCATTCCTGCAAATTTCAGGCGCTCGATATGTCTTTTTTAGCAAAGTTTATGCCGGATTTTTTGGGTTTTGCCGTCGAGTTATACCCTTTGAATTTTGAACAGAGGAGATGTCTGATGACGATTGGATCCCGGAGTGCGGGTACTGCTACGATGACCGTGGTGTGTGCGACAGGTTTCCTCACCTGCAAAATGATAGGTTTTTCACCGTGAAGCTGGAAGAGACCTTCGATGTTTGTACGGTATGCAATGACAAGCATTTCATCATAATAAATATCATCACTTGTGGTTCTTTTGTTCAACGTGTAATTTATGGATTTTTTTTCAATACGACTAGTACATCCCGTGCCATGCTAGACCATATGTATTGGAGAAGCTTGGTTTTGGTTTAGATGACTTTGAGAATGTGGAGACGAGGAGGGTTCACTTAAGAACTAAACATGGTTATGAGTTTCTGATTAAGTTCTACAATGCCGTCGATCGCTCCCATTTCGGTTGCTATAATTGGGAAGCTCTCGCAAGGCATATGGATTTGAGGAGGAATGCTAATAAGATTTGATATTCGGCCCGAAGATTATGATGACGATGATAATATTGACATCCGGGTGGATGTGGATATGCCTCCGTTTTACTCTAGATGTGAGTTTGTCAAACTAATTTGTTAAGTTCAGTAATTTATGTTGTTAATTTAAAAATATTTGGTGTTCGTCTGCATTAAACTTATTTATTTATAATTGTCAGCTTATTTCTTATCTTCAAGAAATACTCGGAAGGTAGTAGACAACACATACTACATCTATGATTCCAAGCTTAATTGTGAGGAGAAAGGTTATCTTGTCTCATTCATAGAAGATGTTGAGGCCTTCAAAACCAGTCACTCTATCAGCCCAAATTATACTAGATACGTGCCACTAGTCCATAAATTGCTTGATGGTAACTTCATTGCCAAAAACTTGGTAAGATTTTGTTAATGATGGTAACTTCATTGCATACATTATTCTTAAGTAAACTACATTGCTAACTATATATGTTACTATTTCGGTTTTGAGCAGAGGCTCTCAAGCAGGTTGTGCACGACATGCTATGTATCAAGGTGATATGCATATGGTTAGCTTAGGACCAACTCCTTCGGAGGCTTACCATACTGCATACTCGATTTCCTCAAATGATGGAAGGCTCAAAATCAAAGAATGGAGCAAAGTGATGAATGCGCACATGCAAATAATTAGAGACAAAATGAATGTGCGCAAGCCAGAAGTTGGAGATAGGTTTATGTCCATTCTCCATTATGGTGAAGGACCGGTTTATCTGTTTTATGGTATTTAGCTAGGAGAGAGGAGTAGGTCCTAAGTATTAAGAACAATTAGTTAGTGTTGATTATATATGACTACAATGTCTTAGACTTGATGGTGATGCTGACTAGGAGTAGTGATTATGAGTACTATGATGATGATGATGAGGAGTTGTTATTATAACTAGTGACGAAGTTGTTATATGATGTCTCATCATGAACGAAAATGATGATTATGAGGAGTTATCTGACAATGATATATTATGATGATAAGTTGTTAATGGTATTGTGATGATGATGATAAGTTATTATGTCATTGGGTGAAATAACCGCGTATTAGTTTCAAATGGATGGATCCAAAGTGACCATTATACTGGTTACTTTGGATCCATGCACTTGAAACTAATCCAAAGTTCTTTCACCTAGTGATTTAATAACTCATTATGATGTTAAAACAATCTCTAACTTGCTACTATATGAAAAATTGTATACAAGTGTATGAATACGACCTAAAATAAAAAAGAAATGGAACTACAAATAATAGTAGTAGCGATTGTTCTCGAAAGCGCTACTAGTAATTAGCAGTAGCGCCCGTTGGGGAAAGCACTGCTACTAAGTAGATATAGCGATGGTGCGTGCCAGTGAGCGCCATCGCTAAGCTTTAACTGTGGCGCCTTATCGATGGCGCTTCCCCGCGCTACTGATAGGCCAAAAACCAGCGCTCACTACTAGGGAAAAGGCTAGCAGCAGCGTGGGTTTTAGGTGTATCAGTAGCGTGGGGAGTGGCGCTGCTAATAAGGCGCTACAGCTAACACATAGCAAGAAGCGTGCTCACCAGCGCCTCTTGCTACATTAATAGCAGCAGCGCGCTTAGTGGAAGCTTCGCTCATCGCTAGTAGCTCTAACGCTTACCGACGCCGCTTCGCTATCGCGGCGCTGCTGCTAACTTTTATACACTCGCCATCGCTAATTTAAGTAGTTTTTTGTTTTTTCGGCATATTTGTTTTGTATTTGAACAGGCTTTATAGAAGAATCTCTAGCACATAGAAATGTCATCATGATACACATACAAATGCCTCATGAGACCACAAATGTAATCATAGCATATACATACAAATAGTCTTATCATAATCATCATCCAACACAAAGTGGTATCTTGTCATCATCTCGAAAATAGCGATACATGCAAGTCTCGAATACTTGCAACTACAACAACGTCATCCATCTAAACAAAGGTATACGCAAGAATAGCTATCATTATGAGTGAGAGCGGAACTATGCAAGTTACATGAGGTGTGATTACGAGTCCTCTCGCGCTAGCGTGAACCTCAAGTAACTAGCTTCTCCTTCTTGTCTGCTTTTGAAGCCTTTATGGCTGGCGCCCGTGAACCGATTCACTTGCGCCTGATACTCATGCCACTCGTTGTACCCCCCCAACCTTCCCTTTATACACGACATAGCAATTCCATCTCGCCATCAAGAAACTAGGTACCTGTTAGAGATGCATGTTCATGAAGAGGATGTACAATCATATATATGCAACAAAATATACTAGAGCAACACCGAAAAAGAAAGGGTTAGCAACTAGATGCAACATACAGTATGCAAATTAATTAACTAGAGGTACGCAGGTCATCGTACGCAAACTAACAAAGTAGCGTTACACAAGTTCGGCAGGGACCGTGGACATCACAAAGTTTCATCGCTACAAGAAGTATAAAAGTTCAACCGACACATATCATCATCATCGGCATCATAAATCACTAGAAGTTCCATCCTTCCATATCATCAAGGATGAACCTAGCTTCTTGAATGACGTGAGGTCTAGACGTTGCATGCCTATGCGAGTTCGGACGTCAGCTCACGATATAGGGCCGTGGTGGAACATCCCCTTCTCATCGACGACTTCTTTCATGATGATCGTCGCAATGTCGCTTTGGATGCTAAAGAAGTCATCTCTAAGTTTATAATCCGCTTCTCCATGAGATTCTAGCCACTTGTGGATATGATCATCATTTCTGCTTCTCATGCGAAGCTTTTGGTGATCCGTGTTGAACTGAATCATGATATGGACGATGTAGAATCCATCCTTCTTGCTTGGTTTTGGGACATGGATGCAGGAGAAGTTAGTTTTATGCGCGAAACCCATCTTCTTGTTCCTTTGTTTCCTGATCTACAAGTGTCCACCTCTAATGCTGAAGCCTTGGAGAGCATCATCTAGAATATTCATTATGTGGGTGTAGTCTTTTTTCTCGTAGTCTCTGGAAGGGTCAAAATACATGGCGTGGGAGACTTGCGGGTAAAGAACAATAAGGACGGCGCGCCCGTTGCTGCGGGGAAAAGACACCTCAAATTATTCCCCATATGAGGGAGAAGGAATGATTGAAATGTACGAAAGGGTTGTCTGAAACTGACTTACTTTGGATGATAAGGAACGAGGACAATTTCCCGGTCCTTATTTTGTACCATGAAGTTTTGGAGGTACTCCCTAGCAGTTTCACGCTCAAAGTCGCCGAGACTCAAGAAAGACTCGTGCATGTAGTACGGATCCGCCACAAAGATTTGCGAGACTTCTTCACTCTTCATGACGGAGCTCATATGTAGCGCAAAAAGGCGGACGATTGTAAAATCGAGCCGCCTTGTTAGAAACATCTCAAAGATATGGTCAAACCGCAGGAAGAACACCTCTGCAGGCCGTGTCTCTACGTAGCACTTCCCATCAGGCACACGAGCCGCGTATGTCGGATATCCTGGATCCTTTGAGGCTAGTAGGCTTTTCTCAGTCGACAGCACATGGTCGTGCAGTCTCCTGAGATCCCCTGATAGTGCCTCCAGCGGTTTCGGCGGTAGCATCGGCTCGCTCGTGAGATGGAACATGACCGCACCTTTCACGGGTACACGCTCTTCAGAATGCATCGTCTGGCTGCTATGTGCTCAGCTTGTTTGGAGGCGATTATCTTCCCGATCTCTTCCTCTCCTTTTCTTGGGCACACCTTCCGGACCCTTCCTTAACCCCTGCCCTAGTGTTCCCGGGCTAAGCATCAGACGACCTCGCGCCCGGCTAGTTGAGCCTATGTTGAGGCGGCATCTTCAGGCGTGTCCTGTGAGGATTTCATGAAGAGAGACTTTTTGCAATCCTGCTACGACCCTACCCGGGCATATCATCCATATCCTCATTAGCAAGCTGATAGCCTGATTCCTCATATGGTTGACTCATCATATCTATGTCACAGTCATACGCGTTTGTATTAAGGAAATCCATAGGGTCGACCTCGGTCTCATCATCCATTCTCTGTTCTACAGGAGAAATTACATCAGCCAGTACTATTGCACCCCCTTCATCATGTCGTCTCCGCCTCAAACCGGCACTTGTGAGCTGGTAATTGAGTAGGCGGGGTGGTGGTCTCCGCACATGCTTGTTGTGTGGTTATTGGTGTGCTCTCGGCCGGCCTGCATTTAATAAGATTCTTCGCCATAGCAGCACCCAACCCTTGACTTCAATCCATGGCGGGGTCTCGTCGTCCGCTCCCACATGCTGTACTGTAGGAGGCAAATCCTCGTGCCCCGATTTCACACTGGTCAAGCTAACCCTGAAGTGCCCAACGGGGATCGGCTTGTTGTGGAACGTGGTTTGCGAGGGGTCCATTATCATCCCCTTTCCCACGTCCACCTTTCCGCCTTTGATCAAGTAGAGTATGGTGCACGGGGTTTCTTTCACCGCAAACACATATGTCCGTGGGCGTAAAACAACCGAAAGGCAACAAAATGGAATATTATATATATATATATATATATATATATATATATATATATATATATTTTGGTGCGACATGTAATGACCGTGACGGCGGCGAGCTCAGCCAAAGACGATGGCCCACCTAGCGCTGTAGACCGAGGACGGGCTGCTATGAGCGGAGCGCTGCGTAGAGGAGGCCCGGTTGCGTGAGCAAGTGATGGTGCGATGATGTTGTTATTCATGGAGTTGCTCCCGATGAAACTGGGCAACGGGAAATCATGTAGCGTCTTGTCTGGATTTTCCTTCGTTCAGTTGATGATAACTGGAACCAACTTAGTAGCGAAATCATTTCGCAGTGCGATTCTGGTGCATTGACCGCTCTTTGTAGCAACTCATATTTGTCCTCGGCTGCTTTTTTCGCGTCCTCAGCTGCTTTTTTCTCGACCGCAAGCTTCACCTTCGCGTTGATGTCCGCCTGACTAAACTTCTTTTTCTGCTTCTTGCCCTTTGGGCCTCGTTGTAAAACACCTTCCACGTGGCGTCGTCTCCAGCGCCGTGCACACGACCATATTGCGGCCGCTGGCCCAAAGGGAGCCCCTTAAGTTTGTTCAAGGCCCGGTTCAGAGGGGTGTCCCACTTGGGCCTCATCGGAGAAGTAGGGCTTTTGGCTGCAAGCTGGTGTTGCTTCTCTAGTAGTCTAATCAATTTCCTCGTGATCTTGTCCGTGTAAAAAACCTTTTTCTCCTTGTCCCACTTGTAGTGGGCCCTGATGAAGTCACGCTCCAAGGGGTTGGTGAACTTGGCGAAGGGTCCGGGAGACCCGCGGCTTCACGTTCGCGTCCTCCTTATCCCATATGGGCCTTTTACCGAGGTAGCCACGGCTTCCGAGGCGATGCTTCCCCGTGTTCCTTTGCTGAAGGCTCTTGAATTTCGCAGCCTTAGCCTTGGCTGCCTCGGTAGCGCAAGTGCTCTTGAATTTCGCAGCCTTAGCCTTGGCTGCCTCCGTAAGTGTCGGATTTTCCTCCAGAATCTTGGACAGGGGTTCATCAGCCTCAATAGCTCGTTTCACCCTCCCTTTCCAGGAGGCCTAATCATTGCTGAACATGCCCATGGCGTGATTGTTAATCTTTTTCATATTCGGATCATCCCACGGTTGTTCTATGTTATCATCCCGGTCGGGGAACTTGAATCTCTTGTGCAACTTCGTTAGGAGAAACTGCGTCAAATGTTCTTTACTCCTTAAGTCATCGTCGTTGATGCTCGCGCATTCCCGTAGGATGCATCCTACTTGGTTCCCATAGCACTTGCGAGGTTCTTCCGGCTCTAACGGCTCAAACTTGCCAGGTGCCATCTTTGTGATCACAAGTCGTCCAATCCCTAGTTTGTTAGGTTTTCGTATCCTCTGCTTCTTATGCTTCCTCTTTTCGGTAGGGCATCGGGGCCGGTACCTTCCCCGTGGTATCTTCCCCGCCGGTACCTTCCCCACCGGTCTCGGCGCCGCCGTCGATGCTGGTGCCGTCGGTGTCGATGTCGGCATCAGTACCATCATCGAGGCCGACCTGCAAACCTTGCTTAGCAGTCAAATAGTCGAGGTACTCTTGTTCACCCTCATAATCCATCTCGTCTGCATCTTGGTCAGAAGGCCCACTTTCTTCGTTGTTCGACATGTTTCCTATGATTAAGTGTCCTCATTTATTTCTAAAAGTATGAATAAATGAGAAATGACATAAAAAAGAAATCTATGTGTCAGTACTGATATGCCAACTATGTAGCACAAATCATGCCTTTATTCACGGGAAATTTCGGCATGACCTTTGCTAAAATGGACATATCGAGCCTGAAATTCACCGGAACGGAAATGAATCAACATTCCGGCGTAACATAGGCCACTCGGATCATTTTCCAAACATGACATGTCCAAAACATGACATATCCACATATCACATGTCCAGTTCAAATTTGCTTATAAATTCAGCTAATTTTGAAACCTAGCTAAATTCATAACTACATAGATAACCTAATTAACATACTGCCCTAACTAAAACCTAAGTAAATTAATCGAAGAACCCTAGCAGAGAGAGGGGGGGTTACAGAGGGTGTAGGGGCGAGGAGGCAGGCCCGACGACGGCCGAGGTTGGGAGGGGAGGAAGCATAGGAGGGAGGCGAGGGCCGACGGGTCGGGGGCGAGCGTGCCGGGGTCGGGGGCGAGCGCCCGCCGGGATCGGGGCGAGGGTCGGTCGGGGCGAGCGCCGAGGTCGGGGCGAGCGACGGGGAAGAGAGTGGGGATTTTGGGAAAAGGCGGGATGAAGCAGGGATAGTGAGAATTTTGGGTTAAGTGGACGTAGCAGCGTTGCTTGGAAAAAAAGGCGCTGCTACTACCTTCAAAGAGTCAGAAGCGGTTTATACGAAATGCGCTACTACTACCTTCAGTAGCTGTAGCGGTTTAAACAAAATGCGCTGCTACTACCTTCGCTACTGCCAGTTTTCCTTTTTCATTTCCTTTATTTTCTCCCACTTTTATTTCTCGAGAGCAGTGAACAAAGGGAGGGCGATATATATTGCATCATTTGACGGTTAAATATGTATGCAAAATAGGAACATATATATTACATCATTGGACCCATGCATAATAATGCATGCATGGCTAAGTCATGTGTATACAAAATATTAACATATATATATATATATATATATATATATATATATATATATATATTACATCATTTGACCGATAACATACGGTTCCTCAGCGCTGACGTTTCAGCTTCTTTCCCTTCTTGTTCGAAGAATAATTGAGCCCCTCATTGTGACTTTGCCTTTTCCATGGAGTATGATTTTTCTTAGGTAATGTAGTATTGATTCTTCTTTTGACGTATGCTTCATCGTCATCGTCATCTTCCCTCATTGGGTTGCCGTACTGATCATAGTCTTCCTCGTTGGCGACTCCATCCATTCCAATGATGTTCCTTTTGCCTCTCCTGACAACAACACAACTGGGATTGCATGGGTCGGTTATGAAGAAGCATTGTGTCACGTGCTTAGCGTGTACCCATGGCTCGTTTTTTGCGATAGCGTTCACGGTAGCGCTCTTGGCGTCGGGTATAGTCATGGTAGTGAAAATCCGGTTTTCTCTTTCGACATTCTTAGCCCATCTGACAGGGAACATCGTCATGTTGTGCAGTCCAGAGTAGTCAAGCTCCCAGATCTCCTCGACCCTTCCATAAAATCGTTCAGTTGCGATGTTGTCGCTGCCGGTCATGCATTCCATCATCACCCCTGAGTTCTGATCATCACTGTCCATATCTTTGGCCTTCGTGTAGAACGTGTATCCGTTGATATCATATGCCTGATAGGTTACGAGGTTGGGCGAGGGGCCATGTGCTAAGGCGTATATGAGCAATCCGTCCTTAGAGCCCTCCTCCGGGAGATTAGCAATAATATGCTCTTTGAACCAATGCAGGAAAGTGGAGTTGTGCTCTCTAGTAACTTCGGTGTTCGTCCTGCATACCCCTCGGTCACGATACTTCTTTGCGATAATTTCTTTGTGCTGTGCCATGAAAGGATCTACCTCGTCTAGGTGTTGTAGCACTACCAAGTTTGCTCTGTCAAAGTCGCTGCATCGATCTGAGTATGCCACGTGCAGTTCCCCGCGACCGTTGCAGTGACCATCTCCTTCGAGCCTCCCATTGTTCTTGTTAACGGGCAAACCAACACTAACACCCGCGGCTGGTCTGCGCCATATAGAAAATTCTCACAGAAAGAGATGTACTCTTGTGTCAAATAGCCCTGGACGATGCTTCCATCCGGACGGGACATGTTACAAACGAATCCTTTGATGATCCCATTCATCCTCTGAAACGGCATCATGTTGTGCAGGAATGACGGCCCCAGGTCTATTATGTCATCCACAATATGGACACACAGATGCACCATCACGTCAAAGAACGCGGGCGGGAAGTACATCTCAAGCTCATTCAGTATCACAACGATCTCTTCCTGTAGCCTTCGGAGCTGCTTCACATTGATCGACTTCCGAGAGATGACGTCGAAAAAGTTGCAGAGACCAATAAGCATGTCACGGACGTGCTTGTCCATTATCCCTCTAAGGGCAACAGGTAGTATCTGCGTCATCATCACATGACAATCATGAGACTTCATCCCGCTGAACCTTTTCTTGTCCGTGTCTAGATATCTACTTATCTTGCCACAGTAACCGGAACTAACTTTGACTCCGTAAGGCACTTAAAGAATTGATCGATATCAGCCTGACTTAAGGTGAAGCAAGAAGGGGGGCAATAATCCTCTTTCTTTATTTTCTTGCCCTTCTTCTCCCATGCCTCTGTCTCTGTCTCTGTCTCGTCTGACATTTTATGGGGCGGCATGTGCAGATCTTCCCTGATTTTCAAATCTTGCAAGTCTTTTCTTGCCTTCGGCCCATCCTTGGTCTTATCCGGCATGTTCATCATTGTTGCGAGCAAGCTCTCAAAGATATTCTTACAGATATGCATTTGATCAAGGCAATGAGGTGTATCGAGTTTGTGCCAGTACTCCAAGTCCCGCAACACGCACTCGTCTTCCATACCTTCAGCAGCGGCTCCGCGCCTTTCTCATCGCTCTTCCCGGGCGCTGGGCACTCCTTCCAGCTTTTTCAACAGCTCATCGATTTCGCACCGCTTCGCTTACGTGGAGGTCCTCGATGCTCAGCGTGAACATTGAATAGATCTCCACGGTTTCTCCACGGGTCGTCTCTGTTCAAGCCATCTTCGATGCCCCATGTACACGATTTTCCTGCACCCGCCATCTTTCCTTGACGTTAGCTGCTGAGACGTCAGATCATCCATGCACCGCGTGCATCCGCAATATCCATGGCACACCTGGCCTGCCACATATCCGTAATCGAGATAGTCGTGCCTTTGTCGTGATCAGCGCGACTCTCATGTTGAAATACTAGCCTTTGTCAAGGCGTCCCATGTCTTGGCGGTGTTTTCCATAACGTGTCTAACTCCTCTTGAAGTAGCCCCGGATACAAATTAATATTATTTCCTGATTGTTTCGCCCTTGAATAATCATGCTCATGTGAATGTACTTCGATTTCATGCACAACCAGGGGAGGTTGTACATCCATACAAACACGGGCCATGTGCTATGGTTGGTGTTCTGGTTGCCAAACGAATTCATGCCATCGGTACACGCCCTGAGCACGATGTTCCTTGGATCACATTCAAAATACCGATAGAAGCTGTTCAACGCTCTCCACTGGCTTCCATCCTTCACGTGTCTCAGCTTCGGATCATCTCCATCGTCGGGCTTCTTCCTCTCCGCGTGCTAGTGCATTAGCTTTGCTTCCTTGGGATCTACAAAATACCTCTGGAGACAGGGAGTGATCGGTAAGTACCATACAACTTTCTGGGGACATTTCTTCCCGGCCTTCCTGTATCGAGAAGCATTGCACACCGGACAACTTATTTTTTCCGCGTGCTCCTTCCGATAAATTATGCAATTGTTGATGCATGCATGGTATCTAACGTGTGGCAGATCAAGAGGGCACATGATCTTCTTGGCCTCATCAACACTAGTAGGACATAGATTACCCGCGGGAAGAACATCCTTTAGGTACTTGAGATGCTCATCGAGTCTAGTGTCGGTCCATTTGTTTTTAGCCTTCGTCTTCAGGAGTTGGAGAGTGAAACTCAAGCGGGTCACCTCAGGATTGCAACCATCATACAATGGAGTGTTCGAGTCTACCACCAGTTACTCCAGCTTAGCCTCCTCTCTAGAAGCAGCTCTCTCAGTACTTTCGTCTCCTCATGCGGCAATGCTTGAACATGAGGGTCCCGCATGATTGAACTTAGTACCAACGAATTCTGCTGCATGGAGTCCATGTCGTTCTCTCCACCGCCATGTCCGGCCCCTTCTCCTCCGCCATGTCCGCCCCCTTCTCCGCCGCCATGTCCGGCCTATTCCCCACCGCCATTATCGATCATCTCTTCGTCTTGCCCAGTGTCATCATTGCCTGCCCTGTCGGCATCCTCAACATCGTCATCCTCATCTTCAGTTATCCACCGAGTATAGCCATCCATGAAACCAGCCATGAGCAGGTGCGCTTCGACACGACCATCGTCATAGGGGTCAAGCCAAACTATTCCTTTGCATTTTCGACACGAACATAAAACCTCTGTTAGGTTATTTTTCTTTCATGTCCTGCACCACCGACCGCAACCACCTGTCCACCATCATTCCGCTGACCATCATGAACGTCTGCACGGTAATAATAAAACAAATTTATTATAAAAGTGCATGCATGCATCAAAGTCATACAAAAATTCGGCATGACCTTCCCTAAAAATAGGACATATATGGATCTAGAGTTTGCCCGAAATTCGCTGAAACAGAAATAAATCGACATTTCGGCAAAACATAGGCAACTCAAAAGCACAATTTGGCGTCGACTCATGCCACACACAAAATTTCCATAAACATGCCACACTCAAAAGCATGAAATTTTAATCACCTCTATCTCGAGATCGAGCACACGGTGGAGATGATGTTGTAGGGAGATCAAAAGTGCACAAAGCTCTTCTTGACAAAGATAGATTTAGTTAGGGGCAAATAGGTCACTTAACTAAATCCTACATCTACCTAGCTACCTAATTCGGGAGGAGACAACTTCAACTAGTGGAGGGGAAGGAAAAGAGAAAGGAGATGCATTTATGGAGGTGGTGTAGTTAGGTAGGAGTAATGAAGAGAGAGAAAGGTAGATAGAAGAGGGAGAGTAATGGGGCGAAGTATTGAGGAAGAAGAAGAGTGAGAGGGAGCATGTGGGAGGTAGGGGAAAGGGAAGAGAGGAGGGGAGGGGAGGGACGGGTGGGGAAAAGGTGGTGGGTTGGTGCGGATTAGCAGTGGCCTGGAGCTAAAAGCAGCTGCTGCTAAGGAAGTAGCAGCAGCGCGCTTTGGGCAACGGCGCTACTGCTAACGGGAACCAAAAAGTGTGGATATTTGAAATTTAGCAGCAGCGACCTCAGAAAAAGCGCGCTACTACTACATCCATAGCAGTAGCGCGGCTCGCGGCACCGCGCTGCTGCTAAATGGAGTTTGGGGGACACCGCCGGTCGATATTTGTAGCAGCGCGGTTTACACATAGCGCGCTACTGCTAAAAACTTGTCAGCAGCGAGTTTCCAGCACACGCGCTACTACTAATTAACAGCAGCGCTCCTTTTTGAGCCGCGCTGCTGCTAAGATTATGTGTATAGGCTTTTCCCTAGTAGTGGCTACTGCTAGGCTTTTCCCTAGTAGTGTTAACACGTCGGGTTGCGAGGTGTTGTTATTTGTGTGCAGGTGTTGTTTACGTTGTGTTGCTTGGTTCTCCTACTGGTTCGATACCTTGGTTTCATAACTGAGGGAAATACTCTACCGTTGCTGTTCTACATCATCCGTCCCTCTCCGGGGAAATACCGACGTAGTTCTAGATACCGTCAGGCCCACTGAAAAATTGCTCAAAGGAGGTAGTATAGGACATGCAAGTTGCTCAAAGCATACCATCAAGTTCGTACGTGAAAGGATCTTTTTTCTTAAACGGAACGTGAAAGGATCTTCGAATGATAGAATTTTCAAATTATATAAAATCTTATCAATAGTCAAAAGGTAACCTCAAAGAATACATTAGGCCCTATGTAAAATCTTATCAATAGTCAAAACCAAGTGTTACTACTACACCAAACAAGTTTGGTCAATATAAAAACAAGTTCAAAACAAGAAACTGGACCCACTCACGGCACGGCATGCCTGTCTCATTTGGTCCGTCGTTCAAAGCGCTTCCTTTTCTTGGCATGTCGCTAACATGTGATGAGTTAACCAACCTCAATATAGAAGGAAAAAATGCCAGCCCACCGCACTTTGAGAGAGACGAGGAGTGAAAGAGATACGGGCTAGTGGATTACTAGAGCCAAGAAATATGGTGATAGCATGGGTTGCCCATGTATGATGTAACTACACTAGGTTGCCGTGTTTCATACTCTTCCGGTCTACTGTGGAGATGATTGCTTGATTTTATATCGCTGAATAATATAAAATATTATGAGTGCACACGCTCCACCGCAAGGTTCCTTGCTCCTTCTCAATTGTCGGGAATCTATGTTCTTCCACTCTCTTTTTTATGTGAGCTTTGTTCATCATTTTGGAAACACATGGGACATCTAGCATCAAGGTGCATGTGTCATGCAAGAAGATGGAGATAAGCAGTGCATAAGTGATTCGTGCACTACGATGGCACCTAGTACTGCGCAATATTTTTTCTCCTCGATGGCACGTGAATAGTGCAAGTACTCAATGACGGAGCACAGGATGGTAGCCATGGACATGGTCGCCCCTTTTTGGAGAGAGTACTAAATAACTTTGATGTGTCCCGTCAACTCACAGAACGACGAGAAGCTTGCTCGCAGAATGGCGAGAAGTTTGCTTACTACACCTTCTCCCTCGCCAATGCGTGCATGGTGGCTCGCAGCACGAGGAGAAACTTTTGCTTACAAGTGGTGGACGTGCAGCAATTCATTTGGTGTCAGATTGCCAGAAGTAGTACTACTATAGTACCATCATTATTGTTCCACTTCCGGAAGAGGCGAAGAGCCAAGCGCAAGGTAGCCTACTAACCTACTACTCCCTCCATCCGGAAATATTTTTCCTCAGAATGGATAAATTGGATGTATCTATAACTAAAATAAGTCTAGATACATCCATTTCTAGGACAAGTATTTCCGGACGGAGGTATAGCCAAAGCTGATCCACCTTTTTAGAGCATGGTTAATTAATATAGGCGGCTCTTGCCGCGACACATCATTTAGAGAAAGTACACTACTCTCTTCGTAGGAACTTAAAATGCAGGAATAGGAAAATTATGAGGGGGTATCTCCAACAGTGTTCCTCGGCTCGCACCTAGCATCACGGTGGTCGAACTTGGAGTCATTCATCTGGTACACGTGGCATCTCAGATCTGGACACAAGGTGACGTACACCGTCAAGGTCCACGGTCAAGGGGGTCAGGGCGGACGCGACCTCTCACTGTGTCCGCCATTTGAAGTGGCGCGCCGGCCGAGGGCGCCACCCGCTGCACTCCTAGTTGTACTCGCCTCCTCGCCGCATTCAAAAACCTACATTTAAACATGCGTGGAATGCGAGAAACCCACTCCGGCCACACACGTCCGTTCAGGAGCAGGACGTCGGCCAAGCTCCTCCTTCCAACGTTTTGTCCACTCTTTCGGCAGCATCCGACGAGCAGGAAGATCAGTTCTACGGCATAAAAGTTGTCTAGCTGGCCCGCCGAGCCCGGCAGTTATGAGCGAGGCAGCTCGCTGCTCCACCAACCTCGCCTAGCCTGTCAGAGGCAGTTGCCGCACTAAGCCAGCGTGTGGTTCCGCAGCTGGCTGCTCCAATACGGCTCGAGGAAGAGTGCCGACTGAGGGAGTCCTGGACTAAGAGGTCCTCGGGCATCCGGCCTGTTATCCATGGGCTAGACTGATGGGCTGTGAAGACGTGAAGGCCGAAGACAGTACCCATGTCTGGATTGGACTCTTCTCGGCGTGGAAGGCAAGCTTGGCGACCAGCTATGAAGATTCCCTCTTATGTAACCGACTCTATGTAACCCTAGATCCCTCCGGGTGTCTATATAAACCGGAGGGCGTAGTCCGGATAGGAGACATTCATTATCATAGTCATACAGGCTAGACTTCCAGGGTTTAGCCATTACGATCTCGTGGTAGATCAACACTTGTAATACTCATATTCATCAAGATCAATCAAGCAGGAAGTAGGGTATTACCTCCATAGAGAGGGCCCGAACCTGGGTAAACATCGTGTCCCCTGTCTCCTGTTACCATCGACCCTAGACGCACGATTCGGGACCCCTACCCGAGATCCGCCGGTTTTGACACCGACATTGGTGCTTTCATTGAGAGTTCCACTATGCCGTCGACGAAAGGTCCGATGGCCCCTTCGATCGTCTATAGTGACATTGTCCAAGGAGAAACCTTCCTCCCCGGACAGATTTTTGTATTCGGCGGCTTCGTACTATGGGCCAACTCGTTTGGCCATCTAGAGCAGATCGATAGCTACGCCCCTGGCCACCAGGTCAGATTTGGAAGCTTGAACTATGTCGCGGATATCTGTGGAGACTTGATCTTCGATAGATTTGAGACCGCGGCGATCGCTCCCCCTCGCTCCGATGAACATGACTTAAATCTGTCATCGGACCGGATTCAGGAGATGGTTCCTGTAACTGCTACGGCCTTAGATCCAGAGCGGATTGCACCATCCGAAGCCACAGAGTCCTCGGCATTGGAGCCGCACATAGACTCAACACCAGGCAATATCGGCGTCAACGGAATTCCGGACTCGTCTCCGGCTATAAGTTCCGAACCGCGCACGCCTCTGGACACCGAGTTGGATCGGTTATCAATCTTCGAGTTCAGCGCCGCAGATATCTTCCAATACTCGCCCTTCGGCGATGTGCTAAATTCATTAATAAACCTGTCCCTGGCGGAGGACTCGTGGCCGAACTGTGTCCGGTTCGAGCTAGAGGCTGATAATGGATAATTTTGCTTCCCACCCGCCACCCACTTCATAGCCACTGTCGAGGACTTAACCGACATGCCTGCTCATGGCTCCGAAGACATTGACGGTATAGACGACGGTGCCGACAAGGAGCAAGGCCAAAACCCACCAGTCACCGGGCGTGGGACGGCCACCCCTTCATACGACGTGTACATGGCAAAGGAGATCCAGTTGAGAATAAACCTCCTGAGACATAGTCTAAGTACCAGCGCCCTAAATGCCGCTCCAAGTCACACCGCAGCAACGATGGCACCGGAGAAAATAGTACACCGGACGACGCCGAAAAGAATGAAGACCCTGCTGGAGCAAGATCCGAACAGGAGGAACTGGAAAACGGGCAAGCCAGCACCGATGAACAGGCCCTGCCCAGCGACAATTCGGAGGATGACAACTACCTTCCGCTCTCCGAAGATGAGGTAAGCCTTGGTGAGAAGACTTCATCGTACCCGAAGAGCCCCTCGAGCAGGAGCGCTTCAAGCGCAGGCTAATAGCCACTGCAAGGAGCCTGAAAAAGAAACAACAGCAGCTTCAAGCTGACCAAAACCTACTCAACGATAGATGGACCAAAGTCCTGGTCGCCGAAGAGTATGGCCTTAGTGGCCTAACAAAAAGCTACCCGGAGCATAGATTGCTAGATCAGTTCGATGACGGGGCGCTGGAGCCTGTACCATTGTCACACAATGCGGCATGCCGCCAACAACTCTGTCCGGATAAAGAGGCAACTCAAGCCAAACACCAGACTTCCCCACCTCGCCGTAAAGGCAAGAATAACGCAGCTCACGATTGTCCGGGACGACCTGCGCAGCGGGACACTGGGCGGATGAGCGAGACATGCAAGACCAATCTACGAATCGCGAAGGCATGCCCCGACACGCGACGATGGCTACCTATTCGGACGTGACAAACCAAGCCATGCCCGAGCCGAAAACCGCAAATGGACTCCTTCAGAGTTACGTCGCAGTGTGGCCCAACATAGAGGCGCCGCACACCCGCTTTGCTTCACCGATGAAGTAATGGATCATGAATTCCCCAAAGGATTCAAACCCGTCAATATTGAATCATACGACGGAACAACCGATCCCGCGGTATGAATAGAAGATTTTATCCTCCACATCCATATGGCCCCTGGGGACGACCTCCACGCCATTAAATACCTCCCACTAAATCTAAAAGGGCCAGCTCGGCACGGGTTAAACATCCTGCCTCAAAATTCCATAGGCAGCTGGGAGGACTTGGAAGAGGCCTTCCTCGCTAACTTCCGAGGAACATATGTCCAGTCACCGGATGCCGATGACCTAAGTCATATCGTCCAGCAGCCCGGAGAGTCGGCTAGGAAGCTGTGGACTCGGTTCTTAGTCAAAAAGAACCAAATCATCGACTGTCCAGATGCGGAAGCCCTTGCGGCTTTCAGACGCAGTGTCCGGGACGAATGGCTTGCACGCCACCTCGATCAAGAAGGACCTAAAGCCATGACTGCCATCACTGCTCTGATGACCCGCTTTTGCGCGGGAGAAGACAGCTGGCTCGCTCGTAGATGCAACAACGCCAGCAACCCGGGCACCTCCAAAATCCAAGACGGCAACGGCAAACCATGACGAAACAAACACAACAATCACAATGATAATGAAAGATCACGCGACACAGCGGTCAACGCCGGATTCAGCAATCCCAAGCCCGGCCAACGGAAGAAGCCATTCAAGGAGAAATGAGACGAACCATCCAACCAAGACAGGATATTGGACCGACCCTGCCAGATTCACGACCACCCCAACAAACCAGCTAATCATACTAACAAACACTGCTGTGTCTTTAAACAGGCCGGCAACCTCAACGTCGAACACAAGGGGAGGAAGCCGCCAGGCGACAGGGACGACGAAGAGGTTCACCAATGAAATACCGGGGGTCGGAAGCAATTTCCACCCAAGGATCAACCACTCCCGGGGCGAAAATAGAAGTCCGGCTTCCGCCGCCCACCTCGTACACCCGCAAAATTTGTGCCGCGCATACATCACTACGCACTCAAAATACCATGGGCATTGGCGGAAGCACACTACGGACAAGCCTGCAAACATCCCCGTAACATTTTTTATCCATTTTTGTTTTTATTTCTTCTTTTAGTACCCCTTAGAAACAGGTGACGAACAGGACAAGCATCTGAAACTAGCTCGATCGGAGTTCGGATCCGTACACTCACCTAAGGGGCTATTTCCATCAAGGATTCCCCCCGCCGAGGACTGGCGGCGCAGATGTGTGACAGGAGGTCCAAAATAACTTTTTGTAGACCGCACTCTATTTTGAGCCTGTACTATGCCTGTTCCTCTGCCCCCGACCCCGAGCATGTCAAATAGCCGGGAGGGCGACTTTTATATGTAATAAGTAATCATTGGCATGTCACTCAGCTCCTAGTAAACAATATCGAATTAATCATCCGTGTTGTTTCGCCATTAAAAACGGCTCCCATGGTTGTTTCACAGATATACCTTGGTATAACCTGCCAAGGGCTCGGTATGGGAACAAATGAGTTGCTAGCAAAAGCCCGAACAGCTCTACAGCACACTTCGGCGTTGCAAGTTTTGGCCTTATATGCATCAGCTCCGAATCATTGTCTTGGGTCAATATTTGGGTTGCTCGGCTCCTCTGCTTTCTACCCTACGTTCCGCTCTATCGGCTAGGGTAGTAAAGGGAGAACTACTGCGATTGTGCTTCCGGTTCGTCCGGTCAAGTACCTCAGTAGAGAAAGCCAAAACCTGACTGTCATGATGCGGCGAGAGTTGGTCAACCACTTTACGACTTATTGGAATCTTTAGCGATTCTCCGTGTCACACAAGGGATCTTTTTCAGATCAAATATGTAAGGCACCATACGCCACATACATACCAGGTGCTATGTCGTATTCCCACCATAAAACTCCTATGGCTAAGTGAAAGTGTTAACGCCCTATAGTCCGATTGCCTGGTTCTCCGCATTATCACCTCCTTCATGGACCAAGACGTTGGATAAAGAGTGATTAAATGCTTTTCCGAACACCCCCGTACTTCCTACGAGGGGGCTGAAGCCGACGACTGGAAAACTTTCAGATTATATTAAAACGGCCGCACAGGAGGAACTCAAGCTTTTGAGCAAAACATAAATATAGATTAACTATAAAATTGTCTTTTACAATTCTCATGCACCTCACTCGAACATTATGTCTTTCGAGCACTAACCCTCTACCAAGCGGGCGGCCTCTAGGACGTCTTCAAAATAATGCTCCGGTTCTGGACGGTCCTTGCCTTTGGGTGGACTCTTCGTCGCAACATCGATGGCCTTCATCTTTCCCCAGAATGTCTTGACTCGGGCAAAGGCCATCCGTGCACCTTCAACGAACGCCGACCACTTCACAGCATTGACTCACGGCACCGCGTCAACAAGTCATTGTACCAAACCGAAGTAGCTATCCGGAACAGGCTCAATTGGCCACAACCGGATTATGACATCCTTCATGGCAGCGCCGGATATCCTATGAAGTTCGGCCCATTGGGACATCTGTTCATTGAGCAACATAGGGCACTTTGATGCACCAAACTGCGACCACAAAAGCTTCTCCGTTGCATACCCATCTCGCGCTTGATAATATTGCGCCGCATCGGAAGAACTCTTCGGCAAGTCCAAGAACTCATCCGGAGAACTCCACACTTGGTTAAGCTGAGCATAGTTCGGGTCACCGAACTTAGTCTGCAGCAGAAAGGGCTTCCCATCCGCAATCTCCCTAGTCTGCCGAACCTCCTCACGAGTTGCTCTGGATTCCGATCGCACTTCCCTAGCCTCTTGTAAGGCCTTGTCCAGTTCAGCCGTTAAGGCTTTATTCTCCCTGTCCAGAAGTTCACAGCGGCCAGTGGCACTTTCCAGTTTGAGCGCTAAGGGAGTTCCGGACTAGGGGGTGTCCGGATAGCCGAACTATCATCATCGTCCGGACTCCAAGACTATGAAGATACAAGATTGAATACTTCGTCCCGTGTCCGGATGGGACTTTCCTTGGCGTGGAAGGCAAGCTTGGCGATACGGATATGTTGATCTCCTACCATTGTAACCAACTCTGTGTAACCCTAACCCTATCCGGTGCCTATATAAACCGGAGGGTTTTAGTCCATAGGCAGAACAACAATCATACCATAGGCTAGCTTCTAGGGTTTAGCCTCTTTGATCTCGTAGTAGATCCACTCTTGTAACACACATCATCAATATTAATCTAGCAGGACGTAGGGTTTTACCTACATCAAGAGGGCCCGAACCTGGGTAAAACATCGTGTCCCTTGTCTCCTATTACCATCCGCCTAGACTCACAGTTCGGGACCCCCTACCCGAGATCCGCCGGTTTTGACACCGACATCGTGGATATCTTCTCCTCATCTTGGCGTCGTGCAGCTTGTTCGGCTTTTAGCCCAGCCGATGCCTTTTCGGTAGCAGTATTGCTATGTCGGGCCTGCTCCTTGGCCCGGGCCAGCTCCGCTCGAAGAACTTCAACGGTGGCAGCACCATCTGCAGCCATGCATATTCTAGTATCTAAATCTAAGCATCATGCTTATACCACAAAATGTATGGGGATTGCCCCGAATACATACCTTGCGACTCGTCAAGACGCATATTGATTAATGCAAGATCATCCCCTGCCACATCAAGCTTCCTCTGCAGCTCGGCAATTTCCATAGTCCGGGAAGTGGCCAAGGGGGAAGCAACATGTGTTCAAGTTCACCAGGTTAGTCCTCAAACGATCCTTTTCGATCCTCCATTTGCTTCCCAGTGGAAGATAACCCGAGTCTCAGGGGCTACTACCTATACACAGGCGCATCTTTGCGAAGGAAACATAGCTGAAAACATTATATCACAAACCTTGAAGCCCTTCAGTAGGCTGATAAAGGCTTCATTTAATCCACTCTTCGCGAACAAAATCTTTTCAATCACTGTACCCATTAAGGTACGCTGCTCCCTCGAGACAGATGCTTTCCGCAACATATCTCGCAATATATCCAGATTCTCTGGGCCTCCGGAAGCCGCGCTAGGAGCACGACCGTCCTTTGAAGGAACCTGTTCACCGGACTCCAATATCACTGTCGGCTGCGAGCCACAGTCCGGGGCCTTTGTTATCATCAGCCCTAGAATCCCGGATGGTCGGAGATCCACCTTCGGATACTTCCTCCTTTGTCCCCTGAATAACTTGTTGATTAAGAGGGACCCTCCGCGATGACACTTGAGAGTCATCCGCCTTATTCGGCGACGAGGTTGGAGGAGGTGTCTCGTTCTCCATCATCTTTGGGAGGAGACTTCCCGAAGAACAGGATTGCCCAGAAAAACTCTGTGCCGACCTGTAAAAATGCATGAACGGGTTACGTATATTTTCGGTAAACAGCAACGGACCAGGACGCTATCAAAGTACACCGGATTCACTTACAGTTTGGCCGAGGGCTGGTCCCCTTGTTGGAGCTGTTCAACGGCACCGCTTTCCAAACCCAAGCCGCTCGACGGTGGCATCTTACCCTTCTTGGAAGACCGCCCCTCCCAATCTTCGGAGGCGGCGCTTTTCCTCCTTCTTGGATAAGGGATACTGGGTCCTTTTCCGCCTCTGTCATCAGGCGAGGAAAGTTCGATTTCTCCGGACTCAGTGTCCGACTTACCTCCGGAACCAAGGTCATCTTGGGTCTTCTCACTCTCCTCTTTACCCTCCCTCACCGGCGCCTGGTATGGTGCCGAGGCCAGCATCCTTGTTAGCACATGAGTAGCTGAGTCTTCGGGAAGGGGAGCTGGACACCTAATCCATTCCACCTTCTTTATCCAACTCTGAAAAAGGATTATTCTATCAGTATCTTGCCACTGGGAATCTCATTATGATGTATTCGGCAAACGGGTACTTACCGGGGTATCCGTATGGTTACACTCTAGGCCGACATCTGGGTGATGTTCGTCCATTGCCTTCGTTTCCCGAAGAGTAATCTCCACATCCCTTTGTGCGTAGTGCCGAAGAAGTGCTAAAGAGTGTGCGGCCCTTCTGGATAGAACTCCCACAGGCGGAGAGGCTGTCGCTGGCATGGCAGGGTCCGATGCCGTGCCAGCGACGAACTAGAATTACTTGAACAACATTGGCTATATTGATGTCCCTCTCAATGAGGCTTCGGATGCGACTTTGCAGAGTTCACACCTCGTTCGTTGATCCCCGGTCCAACCCCTTGTTAATCCACGATGCCAGCTGAATTGGGGGGCTGGATCGAAATGCAGGCTCAGCTGCCCACTTGGAGCCGCAGGGCTCGGTGATATAGAACCACCCCTGCTGCCATAAATCGAAGGATTTGGCGAAGGATCCTTTCAGCCAAACAGCGCTAGCAAGCTTTCTCACTGTAGCACCGCCGCACTCAGCTTGCTCCCCCTCTATCACTTGCGGCTTCACATCGAAGGTCTTGAGCCACAAGCCAAAGTGCGGAGGAGTCCAGAGGAAGGCTTCACACGTGAAGGAAGTGGGACATGAACATGACCCTCTCGCCGGATCTGGGGGTGGGAATAACCTGCCCCTTGGCTGGAAGCCGATGATGGATTTCCGCGGTCAAATACCTCGCCGCCCAAAGCTTTGCAATATCTCCCTCCGTGACAGAGGAAGCTACCCACCGGCCTTGTCGGCTGGATCCGGACATGATTGGGGTTTGTGGCAACTGAAACCTGGGTGTTGGAACTCGGGGGAGTAAGGGTTGAGGAAGAAGCAAGCCTGAAAGAAAAGACGGGTCTGTACCCCTAAATAAAGGCTGCGAATATCAAACGTCTCCTCCTGGGCCTCAAAACTTGCCTATTCCCAAGGAGTTGTATCCAAACGACGGTTGGGCTACCCACGTCCGGATTGACAAGAATCCCTTTAAAAAGGGAGACACGATCTCCGCTTGGATAAGACATGCCAATAAAACCACGTCTTGAGATGTGGGACGACGGACCAGCTAACGGTTCAAAAAATAATGGCCGAACAGGCGTGATGTCACATTACCAAAAAGTTGTCAGCGGATTGAAATCGTGAAATATTATATCCTCTGCAGTTGTGTATACAAGTCCAGATACCATCATTACACCTGAAGACTATCTTGGAGTTCGGGAAGGGGAACCCGCCTTGCAATGCCGAAGACAATCTGCGCGCCGGACTCCTCGTCATTGAAGCCAGGTTCAGGGGCTACTGAGGGAGTCCTGGACTAAGGGGTCCTCAGGCGTCCGACCTGTTATCCATGGGCCAGACTGGTGGCTATGAAGACATGAAGGTCAAGACATCGTGGTCCGGATTGGACTCTCCTTGGTGTGGAAGGCAAGCTTGGCGACCAGCTATGAAGATTCCCTCTTATGTAACCGACTCTATGTAACCCTAGATCCCTCCGATGTCTATATAAACCGGAGGGCGTAGTCCGGATAGGAGACATTCATTATCATAGTCATACAGGCTAGACTTCCAGGGTTTAGCCATTACGATCTCGTGGTAAATCAACTCTTGTAATACTCATATTCATCAAGATCAATCAAGCAGGAAGTTGGGTATTACCTCCATAGAGAGGGCCCGAACCTGGGTAAACATCGTGTCCCCTGTCTCCGGTTACCATTGATCCTAGACGCACAGTTCAGGGCCCCCTACCCGAGATCCACCGGTTTTGACACCGACACCGACTTTCTCCACGCCGGCTTGTCGGGGAGCACGACGGCACGGGCATCGTTGCTGCCCACGACGCCGTTGTGTCGTACAGCACCTCCAGTGTTTGCAACTGCGCCATCTGTCGTCGACACGCATGTAGCCGCAACATGCAGGAAGAGAAAGAAGCCGTCGTGGATGTCGATGAGGTGACGTGGCTACGCGGATGTCAACGAGGAGAAGTAGAACACGGGAGGCCGCCGCCATCATCAAGGAGAAGTAGAACATGGGAGGCCATCGCCGATTGTATCCCATGAAGGCCACCGCCGAGGCGACGCCGGCGAATACAACCGTTGTCTTGCACGATTCTTCTTCAGCCGGATGCTGGAGGAGGACAAAGAGATCGGGCGGCGACCATTTAGATTAGGTATATTAATTCTACCAGGCCGGTTGTAACGGGAGTATCATAAGTAGTACGAAATTGCTTTGCACACGATCTTTCTACATACGACCTGATGTGTCTCTACTAAACTCGATGCTGCATTTCTTTTCTTTTCCCGATGGAGCTGGTTTATTGGACAAAAGCACATGCAACAACAATCGTATGTATGTTCGGACATGAAAATGTTGAACGTATGATACCGTATGGAATTAAGTTACTCCCACTGTGGTTAGTCTTAGGCCTTGTTCGGTTCAACCTCCTCCCAAGGGGTTTGGAGAGGAATGGAGGGGAATTTGGCTTGTACATGATTTAATCCCCCACAATCCCTATTAATCTGTGTATATTGTGGGCAAGTTATTTGACCCCTCATTTTGACACCCTACGACCAATGTGAGTGTATGCATGCCAAGCCGGCCCGAAAAGGAGCTATAACATTTTTTCAAGTTGAAAAATGTTACCGATGACGAGCATAATTAAGTTGGAGGTGTCTCTTATTTTCTTTCGAATGGGCAATAAGCTGGAGAGCTGGAGAGTGTCTCTAATGGGCTGCCTCTAGTGTTCAGGCCCTCCAGTATGAAACACAGGCAGTCGACTAGGCCGATACAAAAGCCTATCCATCTTAAAGCCCATTTGTTTTTGTTTGTTGCGAGGAGAAGCCCGTATTTCTTGAAGAGGGGGCGATCCCAGAAAAACCCTCCTTCCTCCTCGCTTCCACTTATACTGCACCTTGTTGGACTCTCCTGCTTCTGTCGCCCCCCCAATTCCCCCCGTTCCCCATCTTCCTCACTCGTATAGAAAACCCCCGCTCACCTTCTTCGTCACTCGTACAGAAAACGCCTGCTCCTCTTCTTCCACTTCTACAGAAAACCCCAGCCCTCCTTCTTCGCCACTCGCACTGCCAACACTATGATCGTCTCTGGCTACTCTGCTCAAACCCATGAGCTCAACACGACACCCGCAAGGGAAATGTAGTCAGCTGGCCCCAGCACCAAGAAGATGAGGCTCCCACCAGCGGCGATGCCAGTTGTATATCCCACACCCGGTAGCGCAGGGAGAAGCGGCGATCCCCCCACCAACCGGATCTGAGGAACCCGTAGAATCTCTAGTGGACCACACCATCGATCTCCTGAACGACATCCTTCGGTAGATCATCTCGCTTCTCCCCACCAAGGATTACTGCCACACACAAGTCCTCTCAACTCGGTGGCGGTCTCTATGGCGCACCGCGCCCCTCAATCTCGACTATCGTCAGATATCTGTCCTTCTTGAATTTGATCTCCATAGAGCCATCATCCTATCTCACTAGCAGGGCCCCGTTCAATACCTCTGCATCTCGACACGCTACCTGCTCTCCATACCCGGCACGGTGGACGCTTGGCTGACATCCCCTGAATTTGAAGAAGTCTAGCAGTTTGAGTTCTACCATTACCACGAAAGTTTCATACCACGAACCGAACACCAACAATTTATGCCTACACCACCATTGTCCATCTCGTGGTTTTCCTCCTCTCTCCACACCGCCACCTTTGCCCGGTGCCATCTACCAGATGATCTGGTACAAATGCTTTGACTCCCACTGCTAAAAAAAACTTTTTCTTGTGGTGGTTTATCTGTCGAAGGCCTCACTGCACAACATCATCCACTCCAGTTGCCCTGCCCTGGAGCACTTGCTGATTGTTTTGGGAATAGAAATCCCTATCAGTTGTCTCCAAATAAAGTCGCCTCACCTTAAAATCATTGGAATTTGTTTTGAAGGACAGCAGCTCATCATCGAAGATGCCCCTTCACTTCAAAGGATGCTCCTTGATGATTGTTATAAACCTTCGCAAACAACTGTCGTCCCTGCGCCCAAACTGGAGACCTAGGGTGTAATTCGTGATCCGTGTAATGATCACAAGAAGTTGGTGTTTGGCTCCTCACTTTTTCAGGTACCGTATATTATCATCTACACATTTGTAATCATAAGCTGCATTTTTCATTTGTGCACATAAGTTTTATATCATCTTGGAGTACACTTTGGGTATTAATATTATGTTATATGCTCAATGAAGAGTTCGTCCATGCATAGCCTATCAATGCTGCTGGATTCTGTCAAGATCTTATATATCAGAATGTTTAGTTTTGATCTGAACCTAATTATTGGCTTGCTGCGATGTTTTCGATCTCTGGAGAATTTATATATAAAGGTGATGATTTCATGCACATTGAAAGCCCGGATATATTTTACTAGAATTAGCTATCGCTCTTTTGACATACTCTTTTTTCAGACCTTAACTGTTTTCAATCTTCATGTCTACTTAGGGATTGATAACACATGGAGAAAACGTATAACCAA
Organism: Aegilops bicornis; assembly: GCA_021605145.1. Taxonomy (NCBI): domain Eukaryota; kingdom Viridiplantae; phylum Streptophyta; class Magnoliopsida; order Poales; family Poaceae; genus Aegilops; species Aegilops bicornis. The sequence continues at coordinate 776,169,088 of CM038671.1, read as the reverse complement.
TCGGTTAATAAGCACCAGGATTTTCTCAGTTCTCATGACATTTGTTTGAGGACAATAACGATGGAAGGATATGCATCCAACCAGGCAAACAGAAGCTTTGTCACATTCTTCTTGTTGAATGCGAGGTTACTATTGTCCATGAGGCTTAAGTTTTACAACAAGAGATTTCTCACGAACGGACACGTTGAACAGCAAAAGAATAAGTTTCAGGTGGACAAATGGGCTTCTAAACGTGCTCGGCTTCTATTTACAACAAATTGTAGTCATCCTCGAATATTTTTTTTTTGCACACGGTGTTGATTTTATGGGTCAGACCGATCCATTTGTTTGTGTCTGCGAAAAAGAGTGGTTGAGTTAGATGTTATTTCCATGTTCAATCTGGGTTTTGTCTAAATTTGATGAACAACTAATCCTTGGGCTTTTTTTACCGTTTGTAAGCTTGAGTTGCATGTTGTTGCCCTCGTACTCCCCTCCGCCTTCCACTACACTGCCGCATCTTCCATGGCTCCTGTTAGTTCTTGTCCAAGACCTCGCCGTCGTTCTCCGCCTTGGTTTGCTTGTTGTGCCCGCCGCCGTCTGGCGTTGTCAACATGGTCAACAACCGAGAGGAATAACGAGATGACTGTACGTGGAGAGGCTGACAGTAGGGTGCTACCTCTTGAGATTGCGTTGGTTTTTCCCTTAAAGAGGAAAGGGTGATGCAGCAAAGGAGCGTAAGTATTTCCCTCAGTTTTGAGAACCAAGGTATCAATCCAGTAGGAGACTACAAGCAAGCCACTGAATACCTGCAAAAACAAACACCAACTTGCAACCAACGCGACAAAGGGGTTGTCAATCCCTTCACGGTTATTCGCAAAGTGAGATCTGATAATGATGGACAAATGGTAAAGTAATATTTTTGTATTTTTCGTTTATGGAACGGAAAGTAAAGATTGCAAAATAAGGGAACGGCGACAGAAATTGGCAAGTTGACAGGAAACTAATATGATGTAAAGTAGACCCGGGGGCCATAGGCCTCACTAGAGGCTTCTCTCAATATAGAAATTATTACGATGGGTGAACAAATTACTACCGAGAAATTGATAGAAAAGCACAAAGTTATGATGATATCTAAGGCAATGATCATGAATATAGGCATCATGTCCGTATCAAGTAGACTGACTCCTGCCTGCATCTACTACTATTACTCCACACATCGACCGACTCATGCCCGCATCTAGAGTATTAAGTTCATAAGAACAGAGTAACGCATTAAGCAAGATGACATGATGTAGCGGGATTAAATCAAGCAATATGATGAAAACCCCATCTTTTTATCCTCGATGACAACAATACAATACGTGCCTTGCTGCCACTACAGTCACTGGGAAAGGACGCCGCAAGATTGAACCCAAAGCTAAGAACTTCTCCCATTGCAAGAAAAACCAATCTAGTTGGCCAAACCAAATCGATAGTTCGAAGAGACTTGCAAATATATCAAATCATGCATATAAGAATTCAGAGGAGATTCAAATAATATTCATAGATAAGTTGATCATAAATCCATAATTCATCGGATCTCGGCAAACACACCGCAAAAGAGTATTACATTGAATAGATCTCCAAGAACATCGAGGAGAACTTTGTATTGAAAATCAAAGAGAGATAAGAAGCCATCTAGCTACTGGCTATGGACCCGTAGTTCTGAAGTAAACTACTCACGCTTCCTCGGAGAGGCAATGGTGTTGATGTAGAAGCCCTCTGTGATCGATTCCCCCTCCGGCAGGATGCCAGAAAAGGCCCCAAGATGGGATCTCACGGGTACAGAAGGTTGCGGCGGTGGAAAAGTGGTTTCGTGGCTCCCCTGGATGTTTTTGGGGTATAAGAGTATATATAGGAGGAAGAATTAGGTCAGGGGAGCTACGAGGGGCCCATCAGGTCGGGGGGCGCGCCCCACCCCCCTGGGCGCGCCCTCCACCCTTGTGGCCGCCTCGAGGCTCCTCTGACCTGCACTCCAAGTCTCCTGGGTGTCTTCTGGTCCAAGAAAAATCATGGTGAAAGTTTTATTCCGTTTGGACTCCGTTTGGTATTCCTTTTCTGCGAAACTCTAAAACAAGGAAAAAAACAGAAACTGACACTAGGCTCTAGGTTAATAGGTTAGTCCCAAAAATTATATAAAATAGCATCTTAATGCATATAAAACATCCAAGATAGATAATATAATAGCATGGAACAATCAAAAATTATAGATACGTTGGAGACGTATCAAGCATCCCCAAGCTTAATTCCTGCTCCTCCTCGAGCAGGTAAATGATAGAAACAGAATTTTTGATGTGGAATGCTACCTATCATATTTATTCATGTAATTATCTTTATTGTGGCATGAATGTTCAGATCCGTAAGATTCAAAACAGAAGTTTATATTGACATAAAAACAATAATACTTCAAGCATACTAACAAAATAATTATGTCTTCCCAAAATAACATGGCCAAAGAAAGCTTATCCCTACAAAATCATATGGTCTGGCTATGCTCCATCTTCATCACACAAAATATTTAAATCATGCACGACCCCGATGACAAGCCAAGGAATTGATTCATACTTTTGTTGTTCTCAAACTTTTTCAACTTTCACGCAATACATGAGCATGAGCCATGGACATAGCACTATAGGTGGCATAGACGGTGGTTGTGGAGAATACAAAAAGAAGGAGATAGTCTCACATCAACTAGGCGTATCAATGGGATATGGAGGTGCCCATTAAGAGATACCAACGTAAGTGAGTAGGGATTGCCATGCAACGGATGCACTAGAGCTATAAGTTTATGAAAGCTCAAAAAGAATCTAAGTGGGTGTGCATCCAATTTGAGGAAGCCCATCATTGGAATATACAAGCGAAGTTCTATAATGAAAATTTCCCACTAGTATATGAAAGTGATATCATAAGAGACTCTCTATCATGAAGATCATGGTGCTACTTTTAAGCACAAGTGTGGAAAAAAGGATAGTAACATTGTCCCTTCTCTCTTTTCTCTCATTTTTCTTATTTGGGCCTTCTCTCATTTTCTTTGGCCTCTTTTTTTTAGTCCGAAGTCTCATTCCCACTTGTGGGGGAATCATAGTCTCCATCATCCTTTGATAACATGGGACAATGCTCTATTAATGAAGATCATCACACTTTTATTTACTTACAACTCAGTAATTAACTCGATACTTAGAACAAAATATGAGTCTATGTGAATGATGTTTTTCCCCACCATCTCAGCCCAGCAACCTCAGCCTGCCTTGCTCACCAGGCGCCTCACCTGTGGCCTCACCTCAGCGGTGCCTGATCCTGCTGTCACGCCAGAAGGTGCTTGCAGCCTCCCAATTTGAAACCCTCCAGGCTGCCTCTTGCCTTTTGTGGTGCACCAGCCCACGGCAGGGTTGGTTCTCTCTCACACTTCCTCTACGTATTCTGCCGGCGCGCCTGATCTCTACCGGTCGTTACTGAGAAAGCTATCGAGAAACTCCAATCTTTTTTGGGCGATTCGACTTCCCACATGTACCGGACCATTCCGAACTGCAGACATTCGGGGATCTCATCTCAAACTTCTGCCCATGCAGCCTTCCCGACGGCTGGCCACTTGCATCGGGATCGCTCCCGGTTCATCGGCAGTTGGACCTGATAGCTCGTCATTGAATCTGCCAGCTCTGGAATGCTGACTTCCATCGATGAAAACATCGATGAACCACGAGTCGCCGATTGGTCCCACTCGCGATACCCCGGTCCACGCTCGATTCATCCTTCGTCCTCATCTTCGGGATTCATCTGCCATCCGCAGATTCATACCTTGTCTCACTTCGCGACGACGTCCTTTTATCGGCGGCTCTGCAGACAATTCCTCATCACATTGCCTGTTCAGCTCACGATGTCCTACCGGCGTTAATGCACTTCCCGCTGTCTAGGAGTGACACCATTTATTTTGAGACATCACTACATAGGCTATATGGTTCAAAGATTCCATGGACGCTTGCCGGTACTGAGATTTCCGCATGCACACCATGGTCTAAGAAATGAAATACCATTCACATTCAGAAAGCGAACGCAAGCCGTGCTAGGTTACTGTATTGTCAGAATCACATCATTCTCCCACGATGTGATCCTTGTCATCCAATGGGCACAAACGCATTATCATGAACAAGGAAATACACAGCTCTCCGCGTCTCACCTGCACCAGAGTCCCTCGCCATCCATCGACAGTTCTGCACCGGCCCATGATCAGGAGAGGTTTGTCTAATTCATGATTAATCACGTGAGAGGACTGTCAATCGGCCTGCCATCTCTGTCGCATGTCACAAGCTCACTAAATGCTCCACTAAGGGAGCTGTTCCACTAATCGAGCATTGCTTCTGTTCACCAGGTCACCAGCATGGTGTTGTTGCATCAACAGTATCATTTAAGCTTTACCAATTACCTATCATATCGAGAAACATCTCATCTATTGATCGATCTGCACGGTAAGGATTCATCATTCTCGCGCTTGTACGATTTTCGTGCAGACAAGCATAAGGGACCAATATAGGTTTCACGCCCCGCCTTATGTATCTACCCACTGCCCTTTCTTTCAGCCAGCGGTTCGAAGCTTTTAACTTCCATCTCACCATACTCAAGTAACTCCTTTCTTGATCGTATCTTATTCTTTTACACCTTCATGATGTCACAGGTATGTGCTTACCTGGAAAGCTACCATTATTTACCGCTTTTGGATTCAGTCCTCTTATAGATCTTGATGCCAATGTCTGTTGTTTAATCCAGTTTCTTTCCTTGAAAACTCCCTCTTCAAACAACCCTACGGCTTCCATAAATTCTACATCATTTCGATCAACAATATGTCAACAACATATACTCATCGTAGAATTTCTATAGTGCCCCACTCCAAGCTTCAGAGTTTTACAACTTGTATAAACTTCGAAACCTTGATCATCTCATCAGTGGGTTAAATCCGAGCCTTGTTACTCAACAGTTCTGAACTTGTCGGAACAGTATTGTTGTTTTCAGATTGTCAACCTTCGTTGTATCATACAACTTTCCTCAAGAAATTTCAGGAACACGCGTTTCATTTATTCCTGCAAAATAATGATGGCCTTCACATCACACGACTTGTCCGAACATCGATTAACGACACCATCAGCTTTGATCCCATCAAAAATCCTCTTCCATCAAAGTCATCACTGACACCCCAGCTCGCAGCCTCTACACACCCGGCTGGTCACCTCATCACCACCATCCTCCCACTGCTATGTTTCCATCTATTTGAAATGCTCATCATCCAGTCTGTACTCAAATTTTCAGCTGCATCGTCAAATCCCATTCACAGTAGTCTTGTTTCATTTAAATCAGTCATTATCGTTGGTCGTGTCATGCGATTTATCGTCAGTCTGTTCCAGTTCATTTCATGGAGCTCTATCATGTTCATGGTTCGCATGTTATCAAACAAACTTTCGTGGTACACAGTTTAGATTTGCTGCACATTTTACAAACACCAACAATCAAGTATCTTCAAATACAATTTGAAACACATTGGTTTGTACATTCATTTTATTCATGTTTAGTCTCGGTTTGATTCTTATTCACTCAGTCTTGGTATCACCTGAACAGTTGTTCCTCACGAACCTTGGGCTATCTTTCAATTTCGCCTTCTCAAACCAGTTTCAACCATCACTGATGTTCGATATTCCGACATCCACAAGGCATGAGACTTTGAATCAAACATTCGCCAGCCCATGGTCGCGACGCTTTGAGAATCTCTAAACTGTTATAGCTTTCACTGCGCTTATCGCTTGTATATTTTCAGAAATGATTCATATCGGTATCTTCGATGTTGATCGACCTTCGTTCGGCATGAGTTTCAAATCTCTAGCGGCTTGACAAGGATGTTGCTCGGGGTTCATATGTTCCGCTAGATCACGCTTTAGTCTACACTCATGTAACTGCATTTTCTCGCAACTATCCAGCTGCATCATAACGGTCCATCAGCGTCGCCCATGTCAGGCCTGAACACTTTGAAACTATTTACACCGCTGCCAGCAATTCATAACATGTTAAATATCACATGCACTGGACATGATATGGCCAACATTACTTTTGCCCTTTTTGATCTCCATTCGGGCTCCATGATCATCACTCATGGGGCATGACACCATGATCTCCACATCATGATCTCCATCATGCTGAGGAGCTCACGCTTGAGCCACTGCATGTTGTCTCTGGCCTGTTGGCAGCAACAAAGCAACGCTAATTATACATGCTAGGCATGCCACATAAGATGATACCTGCCACAAAACAGCAGATGCTTCCCACTGATTGTTTGCCACACACCAGCGGGCTTATGCATGAACGCTTACCACGCTAGGCACACACCGCGAGATATGTGAGAATTTCTGTTATTTTCGCTTCACTAAACTTTTTCACCTATCGACTTATCCACCTCTGGCGAGATCGCATTCGCTGCCAGTGCGTGAATTTCGCCCGCAGAGAGTCCTGGCTTCATCCACAATGCCAGCCGGCGCGCACTCGCTCTCAACAAACTCACTTCAGGCGCTTTTACCGCGCAAAGGCCAGATTCAGTTGGGGAACGCAGCGTACCTGCATGGGTTACCGCGGGCCGGGTCCAGCGCATTATTTGCACAATTACGCAGCTCGCTGCTCAGAGAACGGGTGGGATCACTTATGACTTGACCTTTCCGTGGTCCCAACCCGACGTTATCGATAACACCCGGCGATTTAAACTCCATGATTGACGTCATAATGGCATTCTATTCCGACATTATGGAACTTCTGATGTTCGTGATTCACCTTCGAGGGATTCACCAGTAACCTCTCAGGCGGCTGCCAGCCTGGGATCCTGGGCGGCCATGGGAGGAACTTGTTAGCTGTGTAGACTCTCCCCAAACCCCAGGCGCCTTCGGGAAACCATACAGCGGGCGACCAAGTTTCCCCAACCCGCTAGGGTCCTCCTCACAATTGGGCTCATGGCGACAGGGATTTACTGGACTGACGCTCGGTGGGTTATAAAGGAAAGCGAATAAACAGTATGTGGTTACCGTAATGTTGACTATTATGAACTGGATGCTCGAGTCCCTTAGATTCTGAGATCCCTAGTTATCGAATTTGCGTGTAAAATTCCCTACGGTTCGGGAACCATACAGCATTATAAGTTTCTAACCCGTAGGGTTCACACTTAAGGTTCGGTCCGAAGTTATAAAGAAGTTTGTATTTACCGATATGTTGTTCGCCGAAGTCCTTGATGAGATCCCAAGGCAAGGATTTTGGTCACCTGAGGTAAAGATTTTTCGGAAGTCCTGCTTAATTTACCGGAAGTTTCGGGTTTTATCGGGTAACACGAAATAACGGAGGGTCCCGGGTCCACGGCAAGGGGGCCACCATCCCCTGAGAGGGCTGCATGGGCCAAGTGTGATGAGTAGTCCCAGCGGCTGGCTTGGTGCGCCCACAAGGGCCCAAGGCGCCACGGTTGGGGGAAGGCTGACTCCACCTAACTCTGGGGGGCAAGTTTCTCCTCTCCCCCTTTGGTCAGCCCCTCGATGGGATTCATTGGGCTGGCTGCCACCCCTAGGGTGGAACTAAAGGTAAAGCGCAGTCCCCTCTTCCCCTATATATAGTGGAGGCAAAGGAGCAGCCCAACACACGGTTCTTTCCCCATGCTGGGCTGCAGCCTCACTACCTCTTTCTCCTCATATCTCGTAGGCTGCCTGCGGCCGATCACCACGCCTCCACCACCGCCACGCCTGCTTTGTCATGTTGCTAAGGATGGAGTCTTCTCAACCTCTCCTCTCTACTTGCTGGATCAAGGCATGGGAGACGCCACCGGGTTGCAGACGTGTGTTGAACGCGAGGTGTCAGTCTGCTCGCACTAGGGATCTCCGGGTGATTTGGATCACGCATTTAGCACGACTCTTCAATCTTCGCTCTTTGAACGCTTCGCTAGCTTATTTACTAGGGTATGTAGATGCACTCTCCTTCCCCTCGCTGTCGGGTTTTCCATAGATAGATCTTTGGTGACACGTAGGAAAACTTTGAATTTCTGCCTACTGCTCCCCCAACAAAGGGCATCATGAGCTAGGTCTATTATGTAGATTCTTGCACGCAGTAGAAGACAAAGTAGTTGTGGGCGCTGATTTTGTTCAATATGCTTTTTTACCATTACTAGTCCAATCTTGTTTCGACGGTATTGTGGATGAAGCGTCTTGATCGATTTTACACGCACATACCTCACGTGAGACAAAGTTCCATCGAATCGACATGCACTTGGTATGCGTAAGGTGGTATTAAGCGGGTGCCGCCTCTCCCTGTACTTAGCTCTTAACGGATTCGGCGAAAAAGGGTCCTATGAAGGGTAAATAGAAATTGGCATATCACGCTAGCGTTTCTGCGTGCGAAGAAACGTTTGTTAGAAACCCATAGCAGTTTATCAGTAAAACATGCAAACAACAATTAGAGGACGCCTAACTTGTTTTTGCAGTATGCTATGTGATGATATGGCCAAAAGAATGTAATGAATGATATGTGATGTATGAGATTGATCATGTTCTTGTACAGGGAATCATTTAATTTCGCATGTCGATGATTATGACAACTGCGTGTGAGTCAGTAGGAGTTGGTTCAATTTATTGTATGACTCATGCGGATAATCGAACAACGCTTCGTCCAATTACTTTACTTTATTGCTAAGGTTTAGCTATAGTAGTAGAAGTACATAGTTGGCTAGACAACTTCATGGAGATCAGTGATGATGGAGATCGTGGTGTCAGTGCCGATGACGATGATGATCATGGAGCCTCAAGATGGAGAGATCAGTATATATAAAATGATATTGGCCATACTGTCACTATTTGATTGCATGTGATGTTTATCATAATGTTTTTATACATCTTATTTGCTTAGAACGAAGGTAGTAAATAAGATGATCCCTCATTAAAATTTCAATAAAGTGTTCCCCCTAATCAGGCAATCATCAAGCGAAAGTTCGGTTGCTTCAAGCACCACGTGATGATCGGGTGATAGGATTCCCAACGCTCACATACAACGGGTGTAAGCCATTTATTTACACACGCCTAAACACTTAGGTTAACTTGACGCAGCCTAGCGCAGTATAACAGCATACATGGCTCTAACACAAGAGACCGAAAGGTCGATAGTACATGAAGTCGTAGATGGAGGATACTATCAACATGAAGATGTTCATCGATGATGACCTAGTCCGTCTTCACGCGGATGATCGGACACGGCCCAGTTGACTCGGATCATGTAATCACTTAGATGACTAGAGTGGGATGTCTATCTCGAAAGTGGGGAGCATTAGATGAACTTAATTATCCCCTAACATATAACAAAAGCCCTTTGCAGAATTATGTCATAGCTCGCGCTTATAGTTCTACCTGCTTTAGATATGTTCCCTAGAGAAAATATAGCTGAAAGCGATGATGTAGCGATTATAAGCATCAAGAGAAACCTTATGTCCTTAATGCACCGCCATTAAAGGTGTAGAACCCCAAACGCCGCTTCTGGGTGGATGTTAAGTAACATCGACATACACGCTTGACAATTAACCACGTGATAGTTCGGGCTTAAACAAGCAGTTAGAGTTGAGGCACCAAAGACGCTTTTCAAACGTCATGGAACATAATGAGATGTTTCGGCGGTTCAATTGGGGGATTTCAGGCTCGCGGCTCACGCCAAGAGGTATAAGACCTCCCACGATTTTCTTAGCCTGCAAACTAAGGGAGAAAAGCTCAATCGTTGAGCTTGTGCTCAGATTGTCTGAGTGCAACAATCACTTTAGTCGAGTGGGAGTTGATCTTCTAGATGAGATAGTGATGTTTCTCCAAAGTCATTGCCACCAAGCTGCTAGAGCTTCGTGATGAACTATAACATATCAGGAATAGATATGATGATCCTTGAGGTATTCACGATGTTTGACACCGCCAAAGTAGAAATCAAGAAGGAGCATCAATTGTTGATGGTTGGTGAAACCACTAGTTTCAAGAAGGGCAAGGGCAAGAAGGGATACTTCATGAAACGGCAAATCAGCTGCTCCAAAGAAACAAACCCAAGGTTGAACCTAAACCCGAGACTAAGTGCTTCGTAATGAGGGAACAGCCAGTGGAGCAGGATTACCCTAGATACTTGGTAGATAAGAAGGCTGGTAAGGTCGATAGAAGTATATTGGATATACATTATGTTAATGTGTACTTTACTAGTACTCCTAGTAGCACCAGGGTATTAGATACTGGTTCGGTTGCTAAGTGTTAGTAACTCGAAATAAAAGCTACGGAATAAACGGAGACTAGCTAAAGGTGAGCTGACGATATGTGTTGGAAGTGTTTCCAAGGTTGATGTGATCAAGCATCGCACGCTCCCTCTACCATCGAGATTGGTGTTAAAAAAATAATTGTTATTTGGTGTTTGCGTTGAGCATATACATGATTGGATTATGTCTATCGCAATACGGTTATTCATTTAAGGAGAATAATGGTTACTCTGTTTATTTGAATAATACCTTCAATTGTATTGCACCTAAAAGGAATGGTTTATTGAATCTCGATCGTACTGATACACATTTTCATGCCAAAAGATACAAGATAGTAATGATAGTACCACTTACTTGTGGCACTGCCATGTAAGTCATATTGGTGTAAAACGCATGAAGAAGCTCCATGTTGATGGATCTTTGGACTCACTCGTTTTTGAGAAGTTTGAGACATGCGAACCATGTCTATTGGTGTATATCCATGAAGAAACTCCATGCAGATGGATCGTTTGGACTCACTTGATTTTGAATCACTTGAGGTATGCAAATCATACCACATGGGCAAGATGACTGAAAAGCCTCGGTTTCAGTAAGATGGAACAAGATAGCAACTTGTTGGAAGTAACACATTTTGATGTGTGCAGTCCAATGAGTGCTGAGGCACGCAATGGATATCGTTATGTTCTTACTTCACGGATGATTTGAGTAGATACAGAGTATATTTACTTGATGAAACACAAGTCAGAATTATTGAAAGGTTCAAGTAATTTCAGAGTGAAGTTGAAGATCATCGTGACAAGAGAATAAAATGTCTATGATATGATCATAGAGATGAGTATCTCGAGTTACGAGCTTTTGTACGCAATTAAGACATTGTGGAAATTGTTTCACAATTAATACGCTGGAACACCATAGTGTGATGGTGTGTCCGAACATCATAGTTGCACCCTATTGGATATGGTGCGTACTATGATGTCTCTTATAGAATTACCACTATCGTTCATGGGTTAGGCATTAGAGACAACCGCACTCACTTTAATAGGGCACCACGTAATTCCGTTGAGACGACACCGTTTGAACTATGGTTTGGAGAAACCTCAGTTGCCGTTTCTTAAAAGTTTGGGGCTGCGACGCTTATGTGAAAAAGTTTCAGGTTGATGAGCTCGAACCCAAAGCGGATAAAAATACATCTTCATAGGACACCCAAAACAGTTGGGTATACCTCCTATCTCAGATCCGGAAGCAAAAGTAATTGTTTCTAGAAACGGGTCCTTTCTCGAGGAAAAGTTTCTCTCGAAAGATTTGAGTGGGAGGATTGTGGAGACTTGATGAGGTTATTGAACCATCACTTCAACCAGTGTGTAGCAGGGCACAGGAAGTTGTTCATGTGGCACCTACACCAATTGAAGTGGAAGCTGATGATAGTGATCATGATGCTTCAGATCAAGTCACTACTACCGGACCTCGTAGGTCGACAAGGACACGTACTACTTCAGAGTGGTACGCAATCCTGTCTTAGAGGTCATGTTGCTAGACAACAATGAACCTACGAGCTATGGAGAAGCGATGGTGGGCCCAGATTCCGACGAATGGCTCGAGGCCATAACATCCGGGAGAGGATCCATGAATTTGGAAGAAATACTTGATGGTCGTAAGGACGTTGGGTAAAGATGGATTTTAAAAGGAAGACAGACAATGATGGTAAGTGTCACCATTAAGAAAGCTCGACTTGTCGTTAAAGATGTTTTCCGACAAGTTCAAGGAGTTGACTACGGTGAGGCTTTCTCACTCGTAGCGATGCTAAGAGTCTGTTGGAATTGGATTAGCGATTCGCATTATTTATGAAATCTTGCATATAGGATGTCAAAACATTGTTTCCTTGACAGTTTTCTTGAGGAAAGGTTGTATGTGATACAACCAGAAGGTTTTTGACAATCCCGAAAGACGCTAACAAGTATGCAAAGCTCCAGCAATCCTTCTAAGGACTGGAGTAAGCATCTCGGAGTTGGAATGTACGCTTTGATGAGATGATCAAAGATTTTGGGTCTATACAAAGTTTATGAGAAACTTGTATTTCCAAAGAAGTGAGTGGGAGCACTATGGAATTTCTGATGAGTATATGTTGTTGACATATTGTTGATCAGAAATGATGTAGAATTTCTAGAAAGCATATAGGGTTGTGTTTTTCAATGGAAACCCTGGATTAGGCTACTTGAACAATAAGCATCAAGATCTATAAGATAGATCAAAATGTTTAATAATACTTTCAAATGAGCACATACCTTGACATAATCTTGAAGGTGTTCAAGATGGATCAGTCAAAGAAGGAGTTCTTGCCTGAGTTGTAAGGTATGAAGTTAAGAGTTAAAGCTCGACCACAGCAGAAGAGAGAGAGAGAGAGGACGAATGTCGTCCCCTATGCTTCAGACGTAGGCTCTATAGTATGCTATGCTGTGTACCGCATCGGAAGTGTGCCTTGCCATGAGTCAGTCAAGGGGTACAAGAATGATCCAGGAATGGATCATTGGACAGCGTCAAAATTGTCCTTGGAGTAAATATGGACATGTTTCTCGATTATGGAGTTGATAAAGAGTTCACGTAAAGGGTTACGTCGATGCAAGCTTTAACACCTATCCGAGTAACTCTGAGTAGCAAACCGGATACGTATAGTGGAGCAACCATTTGGAATAGCTCCAAGTGGAGCGTGGAAGCAGCATTTATAATACGACATAGAGAATTGCGAAATACATACGGATCTGAACATTGCAGACCAGTTGGCTAAAACCTCTCTCGCTAGCAGAACATGATCAAACCCCAGAACTCATTGAGTCTTAATCACATGGTGATGTGAACTAGTTTAGTGACACTAGTAAACTCTTTGGATGTTGATCACATGGCGATGTGACCTATCAGTGTTAATCACATGGCGATGTGAACTAGACTATTGACTCTAGTGCAAGTGGGAGACTGTTGGAAATATGCCCTAGAGGCAATAATAAATTAGTTATTATTATTATATTTCGTTGTTCATGATAAACGTTTATTACCCATGCTATAATTGTATTGATAGGAAACTTCGGATACATGTGTGGGTACATAAACAACACCATGTCCCTAGTAAGCCTCTAGTTGACTAGCTCTGGTCAACAGATGGTTACAGATTTCGACCATGGACATTGGATGTCGTTGATAACGGGATCACATCATTTGGAGAATGATGTGATGGACAAGACCCAATCCTAAGCCTAGCACAAAGATCGTGTAGTTCGTATGCTAAAGCTTTTATAATGTTAAGTATCATTTCCTTCGACCATGAGATCGTGCAACTCCCGGATACCGTTGGAATGCTTTGGGTGCACCAAACGTCACAACGTAACTGGGTGGCTATAAAGGTGCACTACGGGTATCTCCAAAAGTGTCATTGGGTTGTACGAATCGAGACTAGGATTTGTCACTCCGGTTGACGGAGAGGTATCTTTGGGCCCACTTGGTAGGACATCATCATAATGTGCACAATGTGACCAAGGGGTTGATCATGGGATGATGTGTTACGGAACGAGTAAAGAGACTTGCCAGTGACGAGATAGAACAAGGTATCGGCATACCGATGATCAAATCTCGGGCAAGTATAATACCGCTAGACAAAGGGAATTGTATACGGGATTGATCGAATCCTTGACATCGTGGTTCATCCGATGAGATCATCGTGGAACATGTGGGAACCAACACAGGTATCCAGATCCCGCTGTTGGTTATTGACCGGAGAACGTCTCGGTCATGTCTGCATGGTTCCCGAACCCGTAGGGTCTACACACTTAAGGTTCGATGACGCTAGGGTTATAAAGGAAGTTTGTATGTGGTTACCGAATGTTGTTCCGAGTTCCGGATGAGATCCCGGACGTCACGAGGAGTTCCGAAATGGTCCGGAGGTAAAGATTTATATATGGGAAGTCCTGTTTTGGTCACCGGAAAAGTTTCGGGTTTTATCGGTAACGTACCTGGACCACCGGGAGGGTCCCGGGGGTCCACCAAGTGGGGCCACCATCCCCGGAGGGCTGCATGGGCCAAGTGTGGGAAAGAACCAGCCCTAGGTGGGCTGGTGCGCCCCCCCCCACAAGGGCCCAAGGCGCCTAGGGTTTGGGGAAGGGGGCGCACCCACCTAACTTGGGGGGCAAGTTTCCCCTCTCTCCCCCCTTGGCCGCCCCTCAGATGGGATCTTGGGCTGGCCGCCGCCCGTAGGGTGGAACCCTAGGTGGGGGCGCAGGGCCCCCTCTCCCCCTATATATAGTGGAGGCAAAGGAGCAGCCCAACACACGAAGTTCTTCTCATGTTGGCGCAGCCCTACCTCTCTTTCTCCTCATATCTCGCAGTGCTTGGCGAAGCCCTACTGGATCACCACGCTCCTCCACCACCGCCACGCCATTTTGCTGCTGCTGGATGGAGTCTTCCCCAACCTCTCCCTCTCTACTTGCTGGATCAAGGCATGGGAGACGTCACCGGGCTGTACGTGTGTTGAACGCGGAGGTGCCGTCCGTTCGGCACTAAGATCTCCGGTGATTTGGATCACGACAATCTGACTCCTTCAACCCCATTCTCTTGAACGCTTCCGCTTAGCGATCTACTAGGGTATGTAGATGCACTCTCCTTCCCCTCGTTGCTGGTTTTTCCATAGATAGATCTTGGTGACACGTAGGAAAATTTTGAATTTCTGCTACGTTCCCCAACAGTGGCATCATGAGCTAGGTCTATTGCGTAGATTCTTTGGACGAGTAGAACACAAAGTAGTTGTGGGCGTTGATTTTTGTTCAATATGCTTACCGTTACTAGTCCAATCTTGTTTCGACGGTATTGTGGGATGAAGCGGCCCAGACCGACCTTACACGTACACTTACGTGAGACAGGTTCCACCGAATGACATGCACTTGGTGCATAAGGTGGCTAGCGGGTGCCGCTCTCCCACTTTAGTCGGAACGGATTCGATGAAAAGGGTCCTTATGAAGGGTAAATAGCAATTGGCATATCACGTTGTGGTTTTATGTATGTAAGAAATATTCTTGCTAGAAACCCATAGCAGCCATCGTAAAACATGCAAACAACAATTAGAGGACGTCTAACTTGTTTTTGCGTGGTATGCTATGTGATGTGATATGGCCAAAAGAATGTAATGAATGATATGTGATGTATGAGATTGATCATGTTCTTGTAATAGGAATCACGACTTGCATGTCGATGATTATGACAACCGGCAGGAGCCATAGGAGTTGTCTTAATTTATTGTATGACCTGCGTGACAATGAACAACGCCGTCCAATTACTTTACTTTATTGCTAAGCCGTTAGCCATAGTAGTAGAAGTAATAGTTGGCGAGACAACTTCATGGAGATCAGGATGATGGAGATCAGGGTGTCATGCCGATGACGATGATGATCATGGAGCCCCGAAGATGGAGATCAAAAGGAGCAAAATGATATTGGCCATATCATGTCACTATTTGATTGCATGTGATGTTTATCATGTTTTTATACATCTTATTTGCTTAGAACGACGGTAGTAAATAAGATGATCCCTCATTAAAATTTCAATAAAGTGTTCCCCTAATCAGGCACCGTTGCGAAGTTAAATGCGTTTGAAGCACCACGTGATGATCGGGTGTGATAGATTCTAACGTTCACATACAACGGGTGTAAGCCAGATTTACACACGCGAAACACTTAGGTTAACTTGACGAGCCTAGCATGTACAGACATGGCCTGAGAACACAAGAGACCGAAAGGTCGAGCATGAGTCGTATGGAGGATACTATCAACATGAAGATGTTCACCGATGATGACTAGTCCGTCTCACGTGATGATCGGACACGGCCTAGTTGACTCGGATCATGTAATCACTTAGATGACTAGAGGGATGTCTATCTGAGTGGGAATTCATTAGATGAACTTAATTATCCTGAACATAGTGAAAAGCCCTTTGCAAATTATGTCATAGCTCGCGCTATAGTTCTACTGTTTTAGATATGTTCCTAGAGAAAATATAGTTGAAAGTTGACAGTAGCGATTATGCGATCAGTAGAAACCTTATGTCCTTAATGCACCGCTCAGTGTGCAGAACCCCAAACGTCGTCGGTGGATGTTGCGAACATCGGACATACACGTTTTGATAACTACGTGATAGTTCAGTTAAACGGTTTAGAGTTGAGGCACCAAAGACGTTTTCAAAACATCACGGAACATATGAGATGTTTCGACGGCTGAAATTGGGATTCAGGCTCGTGCCCACGTCAAGAGGTATAAGACCTCCGACGATTTTCTTAGCCTGCAAACTAAGGGAGAAAAGCTCAATCGTTGAGCTTGTGCTCAGATTGTCTGAGTGCAACAATCACTTGAATCGAGTGGGACTTGATATTCCAGATGAGATAGTGATGTTTCTCCAAAGTCATTGCCACCAAGATGCTAGAGCTTCGTGATGAACTATAACATATCAGGGATAGATATGATGATCCTTGAGGTATTCACGATGTTTGACACCGCCAAAGTAGAAATCAAGAAGGAGCATCAATTGTTGATGGTTGGTGAAACCACTAGTTTCAAGAAGGCCAAGGGCAAGAAGGGATACTTCATGAAACGGCAAATCAGCTGCTGCTCCAGTAAACAAACCCAAGGTTGAACCTAAACCCGAGACTAAGTGCTTCTGTAATAAGGGGAACAGCCACTGGAGCAGGATTACCCTAGATACTTGGTAGATAAGAAGGCTGGTAAGGTCGATAGAAGTATATTGGATATACATTATGTTAATGTGTACTTTACTAGTACTCCTAGTAGCACCAGGGTATTAGATACCGGTTCGGTTGCTAAGTGTTAGTAACTCGAAATAAAAGCTACGGAATAAACGGAGACTAGCTAAAGGTGAGTCGACGATATGTGTTGGAAGTGTTTCCAAGGTTGATGTGATCAAGCATCGCACGCTCCCTCTACCATCGAGATTGGTGTTAAAATAATTGTTATTTGGTGTTTGCGTTGAGCATAGACATGATTGGATTATGTCTATCGCAATACGGTTATTCATTTAAGGAGAATAATGGTTACTCTGTTTATTTGAATAATACCTTCAATTGTATTGCGCCTAAAAGGAATGGTTTATTGAATCTCGATCGTACTGATACACATTTTCATGCCAAAAGATACAAGATAGTAATGATAGTACCACTTACTTGTGGCACTGCCATGTAAGTCATATTGGTGTAAAACGCATGAAGAAGCTCCATGTTGATGGATCTTTGGACTCACTCGTTTTGAAAAGTTTGAGACATGCGAACCATGTCTATTGGTGTATACGCATGAAGAAACTCCATGCAGATGGATCGTTTGGACTCACTTGATTTTGAATCACTTGAGGTATGCAAATCATACCACATGGGCAAGATGACTGAAAAGCCTCGGTTTCAAAGAAGATGGAACAAGATAGCAACTTGTTGGAAGTAACACATTTTGATGTGTGCAGTCCAATGAGTGCCGAGCGCATAATGGATATCGTTATGTTCTTACTTCACGGATGATTTGAGTAGATACAGAGTATATTTACTTGATGAAACACAAGTCAGAATTATTGAAAGGTTCAAGTAATTTTAGAGTGAAGTTGAAGATCATCGTGACAAGAGGATAAAATGTCTATGATATGATCATAGAGATGAGTATCTGAGTTACGAGCTTTGGCACGCAATTAAGACATTGTGGAAATTGTTTAACAATTAATACCGCCTGGAACACCATAGTGTGATGGTGTGTCCGAACATCATAGTTGCACCCTATGTGATATGGTGCGTACCATGATGTCTCTTATCGAATTACCACTATCGTTCATGGGTTAGGCATTAGAGACAACCGCACTCACTTTAATAGGGCACCACGTAATTCCGTTGAGACGACACCATTTGAACTATGGTTTGGAGAAACCTCAGTTGCCGTTTCTTAAAAGTTTGGGGCTGCGACGCTTATGTGAAAAAGTTTCAGGTTGATGAGCTCGAACCCAAAGCGGATAAAAATACATCTTCATAGGACACCCAAAACAGTAGCGTATACCTCCTATCTCTGATCCGGAAGCAAAAGTAATTGTTTCTAGAAACGGGTCCTTTCTCGAGGAAAAGTTTCTCTCGAAAGAATTGAGTGGGAGGATGGTGGAGACTTGATGAGGTTATTGAACCATCACTTCAACCAAAGGTGTAGCAGGGCACAGGAAGTTGTTCATGTGGCACCTACACCAATTGAAGTGGAAGCTGATGATAGTGATCATGATGCTTCAGATCAAGTCACTACCGGACCTCGTAGGTCGACAAGGACACGTACTACTTCAGAGTGGTACGCAATCCTGTCTTAGAGGTCATGTTGCTAGACAACAATGAACCTATGAGCTATGGAGAAGCGATGGTGGGCCCAGATTCCGATGAATGGCTCGAGGCCATAACATCCGAGAGAGGATCCATGACTTTGGAAGAAATACTTGATGGTCGTAAGGACGTTGGGTAAAGATGGATTTTAAAAGGAAGAGAGACAATGATGGTAAGTGTCACCATTAAGAAAGCTCAACTTGTCGTTAAAGATGTTTTCCGACAAGTTCAAGGAGTTGACTACGATGAGGCTTTCTCACTCGTAGCGATGCTAAGAGTCTGTTGGAATTGGATTAGCAGTTGCTGCATTATTTATGAAATCTTGCATATAGGATGTCAAAACATTGTTTCCTTGACAGTTTTCTTGAGGAAAGGTCGTATGTGATACAACCATAAGGTTTTGACAATCCTGAAAGACGCTAACAAGTATGCAAAGCTCCAGCAATCCTTCTAAGGACTGGAGTAAGCATCTCGGAGTTGGAATGTACGCTTTGATGAGATGATCAAAGATTTTGGGTCTATACAAAGTTTATGAGAAACTTGTATTTCCAAAGAAGTGAGTGGGAGCACTATGGAATTTCGATGAGTATATGTTGTTGACATATTGTTGATCGAAATGATGTAGAATTTCTAGAAAGCATATAGGGTTGTTTGAAAAGTGTTTTCAATGGAAAACCTGGATTAGGCTACTTGAACAATAAGCATCAAGATCTATAAGATAGATCAAAATGTTTAATAATACTTTCAAATGAGCACATACCTTGACATAATCTTGAAGGTGTTCAAGATGGATCAGTCAAAGAAGGAGTTCTTGCCTGAGTTGTAAGGTATGAAGTTAAGAGTTAAAGCTCGACAACAGCAAAAGAGAGAGAGAGGACGAATGTCGTCCCCTATGCTTCAGACGTAGGCTCTATAGTATGCTATGATGTGTACCGCACCGGAAGTGTGCCTTGCCATGAGTCAGTCAAGGGGTACAAGAATGATCCAGGAATGGATCATTGGACAACGGTCAAAATTGTCCTTGGAGTAAATAAGGACATGTTTCTCGATTATGGAGTTGATAAAGAGTTCGGCGTAAAGGGTTACGTCGATGCAAGCTTTAACACCTATCCGAGTAACTCTGAGTAGCAAACCGGATACGTATAGTGGAGCAACCATTTGGAATAGCTCCAAGTGGAGCGTGGAAGCAGCATTTATAATACGACATAGAGAATTGCGAAATACATACGGATCTGAATGTTGCAGACCCGTTGGCTAAAACCTCTCTCACTAGCAAAACATGATCAAACCCCAAAACTCATTGAGTCTTAATCACATGGTGATGTGAACTAGTTTAGTGACACTAGTAAACTCTTTGGATGTTGGTCACATGGCGATGTGACCTATCAGTGTTAATCACATGGCGATGTGAACTAGATTATTGACTCTAGTGCAAGTGGGAGACTGTTGGAAATATGCCCTAGAGGCAATAATAAATTAGTTATTATTATTATATTTCCTTGTTCATGATAATCGTTTATTAACCATGCTATAAGTGTATTGATAGGAAACTCAGATACATGTGTGGGTACATAAACAACACCATGTCCCTAGTAAGCCTCTAGTTGACTAGCTCGTTGATCAACAGATGGTTACGGTTTCCTGACCATGGACATTGGATGTCGTTGATAACGGGATCACATCATTTGGAGAATGATGTGATGGACAAGACCCAATCCTAAGCCTAGCACAAAGATCGTGTAGTTTGTATGCTAAAGCTTTTATAATGTCAAGTATCATTTCCTTAGACCATGAGATCGTGCAACTCCCGGATACCGTAGGAATGCTTTGGGTCCACCAAACGTCACAACGTAACTGGGTGGCTATAAAGGTGCACTACGGGTATCTCCAAAAGTGTCAGTTGGGTTGGCACGAATCGAGACTGGGATTTGTCACTCCGGTTGACGGAGAGGTATCTCTGGGCCCACTCGGTAGGACATCATCATAATGTGCACAATGTGACCAAGGGGTTGATCATGGGATGATGTGTTACGGAACGAGTAAAGAGACTTTCTGGTAACGAGATAGAACAAGGTATCGGCATACCGACGATCGAATCTCGGGCAAGTATAATACCGCTAGACAAAGGGAATTGTATACGGGATTGATCGAATCCTCGACATCGTGGTTCATCCGAGGAGATCATCGTGGAACATGTGGGAGCCAACATGGGTATCCAGATCCCGCTGTTGGTTATTGACCGTAGAACGTCTCGGTCATGTTCAAGATGGTTCCCGAACCCGTAGGTTCTACACACTTAAGGTTTGATGACGCTAGGGTTATAAAGGAAGTTTGTATGTGGTTACCGAATGTTTTTCGGAGTCCCGGATGAGATCCTGGACGACACGAGGAGTTCCGGAATGGTCCGGAGGTAAAGATTTATATATGGGAAGTCCTGTTTTGGTCACCGGAAAAGTTTCGGGTTTTATCGGTAACGTACCGGGACCACCGGGAGGGTCCCGGGGTCCACCAAGTGGGGCCACCATCCCCGGAGGGCTGCATGGGCCAAGTGTGGGAGGGGACCAGCCCCAGGTGGGCTGGTGCACCCCCCCCCCCACAAGGGCCCAAGGCGCCTAGGGTTTGGGGAAGGGGGCGCACCCACCTAACTTTGGGGGGCAAGTTTCCCCTCTCTCCCCCCTTGGCCGCCCCTCAAATGGGATCTTGGGATGGCCGCCGCCCCTAGGGTGGAACCCTAGGTGGGGCGCAGCCCCCCCCCCCCTCTCCCCCTATATATGGCGGAGGCAAAGGAGCAGCCCAACACACGAAGTTCTTCTCATGTTGGCGCTGCCCTACCTCTCTTTCTCCTCATATCTCGCAGTGCTTGGCGAAGCCCTGCTGGATCACCACGCTCCTCCACCACCACCACGCCATTGTGCTGCTGCTGGATGGAGTCTTCCCCAACCTCTCCCTCTCTACTTGCTGGATCAAGGCATGGGAGACGTCACCGGGTTGTACGTGTGTTGAACGCGGAGGTGCCGTCCGTTCGGCACTAGGATCTCCGGTGATTTGGATCACGACGAGTACGACTCCTTCAACCCCGTTCTCTTGAACGCTTCCGCTTAGCGATCTACAAGGGTATGTAGATGCACTCTCCTTCCCCTCGTTGCTGGTTTTCTCCATAGATAGATCTTGGTGACACATAGGAAAATTTTGAATTTCTGCTACGTTCCCCAACAGCCTCCGGCGGTGTACCGGGATGTGCAATGAATCAAGAGCAACATATAAAAAATGATGAACAGTGGCTTTGCCACAAATATGATGTCAACTACATGATGATGCAAAGCAATATGACAATGATGGAGCATGTCATAATAAATGGAACGGTGGAAAGTTGCATGGCAATATATCTTGGAATGGCTATGGAAATGCCATAATAGGTAGGTATGGTGGCTGTTTTGAGGAAGGATGTGTGGTGGGTTTATGGTACCGGCGAAAGTTGCGCGGTACTAGAGAGGCTAGCAATGGCGGAAAGGTGAGAGTGCGTATAATCCATGGACGCAACATTAGTCATAAAGAACTCACATACTTATTGCAAATATCTATTAGTCATCAAAACAAAGTACTACGCGCATGCTCCTAGGGGGATAGATTGGTAGGAAAAGACCATCGCTCGTCCCGACCACCACTCATAAGGAAGACAATCAAAAAATAAATTATGCTCTGACTTCATCACATAACAGTTCACCATACGTGCATGCTACAGGACTCACAAACTTTAACACAAGTATTTCTCAAATTCACAACTACTTACTAGCATGACTCTAATATCACCATCTTCATATCTCAAAACAATCATAAGGAATCAAACTTCTCATAGTATTCAATGCGCTTTATATGAAGGTTTTTATTATATCCCTCTTGGATGCCTATCATATTAGGACGAATTTTTATAACCAAAGCAAATTACCATGCTGTTTAGAGACTCTTAAAATAATATAAGTGAAGTACGAGCGGTCATCAATTTCTATAAAATAAAACCACCGACGTGCTCTAAAAAGATATAAGTGAAGCACTAGAGCAAATTTTGCCTAGCTCAAAAGATATAAGTGAAGCACATAGAGCATTCTAATAAATCATGATTCATGTGTGTCTCTCTCAAAAGGTGTGTACATCAAGGACGATTGTGGCAAACTAAAAAGCAAAGACTCAAATCATACTAGACGCTCCAAGCAAAACACATATCATGTGGTGAATACAAATATAGCCTCAAGTAAAGTTACCGATAGACGAAGACGAAAGAGGGGATGACTTCCCGGGGCATCCCCAAGCTTAGGCTTTTTGACATCCTTGAATATTACCTTGGGGTGCCTTGGGCATCCCGAAGCTTAGGCTCTTGCCACTCATTATTCCATATTCCATCAAATCTTTACCCAAAACTTGAAAACATCACAACACAAAACTCCAACAGAAAATCTCGTAAGCTCCGTTAGTATAAGAAAATAAATCACCACTTTTGGTACTGCTGTGAACTTATTATTTATTTATATTTGTGTAATATCTACTGTATTCCAACTTTTCCATGGTTCATACCCCCCAATACTAGCCATATATGCATGAAAATAAGTAAACAACACGCGAAAAACAGAATCTGTCAAAACAAAACAGTCTATAACAATCTGAATATTTCAAATACTTCTGTAACTCCAAAATTCCTGAGAAAACAATAAATCCTAGATAATTTTCTTATTAATCTTCTGCGAAAAGAATCAACTAAAAAGCACGTTCCTGTGATTTATGAAAATTATTCTCGTGCGCGCAGAAGTTTCTGTTTTTCAGCAAGATCAAATCAACTATCACCGTAGGTTATCCCATAGGTCTTACTTGGCACAGACACTAACTAAAACACAAAACCACATCTAACCAGGGGCTATATGATTTATTCAAAGTAAAACAGGACCTAAAAAGCAAGAACAAAAATAAAATTGGGTTGCCTCCCAACAAGCGCTATTGTTTAACGCCCCTAGCTAGGCATAAAAACACGAATAGATCTAAGTATTATCATCTTTGGCATGCAACCACAAGTGGCTCCCATAATAGATTCATAAGGCAATTTAATTTTATTTCTTGGAAAGTGTTCCATGCCTTTCCTTCATGGAAATCGAAATCTAATGTTTCCTTCTTTCATTTCAATAATTGCACCAATCGTTCTAAGGAAAGGTCTACCAAGAATAATATGACATGTAGGATTGCAATCTATATTAAGAATAATGAAATCTACGGGCACATAATTCCTATTTTCAAAAATAAGAACATCATTAATTCTTCCCATAGGTTTCTTAATAGTGGAATCCGCAAGATGCAAATTTAAGGAACAATCATCAAATTCATGAAAACCTAGCACATCACATAAAGGAAACACTAGCACCGAAATCACACAAAGCATAGCATTCATAATCTTTAATCTTAATCTTAATAGTAGGTTCCCAGTCATCATAAAGTTATCTAGGAATAGAAACTTCCAAATTAAACTTTTCTTCATAAGATTGCATCACAGCATCAACGATATGTTTAATAAAAGCTTTGTTTTGATTATAAGCATGATGAGAATTCAACATGGATTGCAATAAGGAAATACAATCAATCAAAGAGAAATTATCATAATTAAAGTCCTTGAAATCTAAAGTTTTGACCTCTTCAATCCCACTTTTATAAATTTTTGCATCAAGATCTAAAAAGTTTGAATCATTGGGACGCCTTCTAACTAAAGTTGACTCATCTTCAGTCCCATCTTTATCAAGATTTACATTGGAAAACAAAGATTCAATAGGAGTCACATCAATCACTTTTAGATCTTCATCATTATTTTCACGGAAACTAGAAGTACACGCTTTTATAAACCAATCTTTTTTAGCGCGCATCTTAGCGGTTCTTTCTTTGCATTCATCAATGGAAATTCTCATGGCTTCGAGAGACTCATTGATACCATGCATAGGTGGAATAGATCTAAGTTTAAAAGAATCAACATCAAGAGAAATTCTATCCACGTTCCGAGCCAAATCATCAATCTTAAGCAGTTTTTCTTCAATCAAAGCATTGAAATTCTTTTGCGAACTAATAAATTCTTTAACACTATTCTCAAATTCAGAGGGCATCTTATTATAATTTCCATAACGACGTTGTAGGAATTACCATAATTATTAGAGGAATTACTAGGAAACGGCCTAGGATTAAAATTACCTCTATGCGCGTTATTATCGAAATTGTTCCTACCAACAAAATTCACATCCATAGTTTCATTATTGTTTTCAGTCAAAGTAGACAAAGGCATATCATTAGGATCAATAGGAGCACTCTTTCTAGCAAAAAAATTCATAAGCTCATCCATCTTTCCACTCAAAATATTTATTTCTTCAATTGCATGCATCTTTTTACCAGTGGAAGATCTTTCGGTATGCCATCGAGAATAATTAACCATAATATTATCTAGGATTTTACTAGCTTCTCCTAAAGTAATTTCCATAAAGGTGCCTCCCGCAGCCGAATCTAAAAGATTTCTAGAAGAAAATTTCAATCCGGCATAAAAAAATATGTATAATCATCCACAAATTCAAACCATGAGTAGGGCAATTTCTAATCATTAATTTCATCCTCTCCGAAGATTGTGCAACATGTTCATTGCTTAAAATTCACAATATCGTTCCTAAGGGAGATGACCTTAGAGGGAGGAAAATACTTGGAAATAAAAGCATCTTTACACTTATTCCAGGACTCAATACTATTTTTAGGCAAATACGAAAACCATTAGTGTGATCCCTAAGCGGGAATAGAAATAGCTTCAACTTCACACTATCATTATCCACATCTTTTTTCTTTTGCATATCGCACAAATCAACGAAATTATTAAGATGTGATCACTAGTAGAAAAGGGGGCAATGGCCCAGGCCGGTTCAGCCCATTAGTCCCGGTTCAATCCAGAACCGGGACCAATGGAGCTATTTGTCCTGGTTCGTGAGCCTGTGGGGCGGCCGGGCCACGTGGGCCATTGGTCCCGGTTCGTCCGGACCTTTGGTCCTGGTTGGTGGGACGAACCGGGACCAATGGGCACAACTCCTGGCCCACCACTATTGGTCCCGGTTAGTGGCTTGAACCGGGACCAAAGGCTTCCCTTTAGTCCCGGTTCATGACACCAACCGGGGCTAATGGTGGTGCCTATATATACCCCCTCGCTCAAGAGCAGAGCACACTGCTCTGTTTTTTCTGGCCGAGGGGGAGAGGGCTTGATGGTGCTCTAGCTCATCTCCTATGCACACAAGGTGTTCGATGGAATGCCCAAGCCACACTACTTAAGGTTTCTCCCCTCCAAGCTCGACCGCCAAGCTCCATTTTCCTCAATATTTATCTAGGTTTAGCGGTCCGTCACGCCCCGTCCCCGTCTTCATCGCCGTCGATCACCCGCGCCGTTCTCATCGCCGGCACCACCGTGGTGAGCCTCTTGTTCTTATCTTCTTTCTGAAAGGAAAAATATTCTTACTTGTATGTTTAGATAGATACTTTTATTATTTTCTTACTTTTATTATTGCATCTTATATAGTGAGATGGTTTTGGTATCCGCCCCCGTCGGCCCTCGTCCTGTCTATGATTCGGATGTGGTATATATTATCTTTTCATAACTATTGGTTCATTTATTATTTATGAAAATTATGCCGACTAACGTGACATAGATTTTATTTATCTAGGAGGTTGTTGAACTGGAAATTCCAACCGACCCTATTGTCGAGAGGTTAAATTTGGTTGAAGAAGAAAACAATTTCTTGAAGGAAAAAATAAAAACTTGAGGAGGAGAAGATGATATTGGAGTTGCATGTTGCGGATGTCATCGATGATCACAAGATCAAGATGGATGCAAGGCGCTTGAAGATTAGAAAGATTAGAAAATATGCCATTCATACCGAGGCTTGGTATCATTATGCCGTTGGACCAGTTGTTACCTTGGTTGCGATTATGATCGCATTTGTTTTTGCATTGAAATGTTTTACATAGTTTCAATGTATGGTTTAATTAATTTAGATGCTCTGCAGAGCTTTATGTTGTTAGATGAGAACTATGTATGTACTTTGGTTTTTATGTGATGATGAACTTCCATTAATTTGGTCACTTAATTATCTATTCATGATGTTACGTAATGATTTTTGACACACTTAATTATATATAATGCACGCAGATGAACCGGCAATGGATGTACGGTGATGTACACACCTCCGAGTACACTAAGGGCGTGCATGATTTTCTCGAAGTGGCTGAGGCAAACAAGCGAGAATGGTTTTATGTGTTGTCCATGCCCTATATGTGGGAATCTGAAGTCTTACTCGACCGGAAAATCCTTCACACCCACCTACTTTACAAGGGTTTCATGCCACACTATAATGTTTGGACGAGGCACGGAGAAATAGGGGTTATGATGGAAGACGGCGAAGAAGAAGAGTACGATGACAACTATGTGCCCCCTGAATACGGTGATGCTACTGAACATCAAGAGGATGTGCACGATGGTGCTGCAACGGGCGAAGCTGCTGAAGATCAAGAGGAACCAGACGATGTGCCCGATGATGATGATCTTCGCGGGTCATTGTCGATGCAAGGACGCAATCACGAAAGTCAAAAGGAGAAGCTGAAGTTCGATCGCATGTTAGAGGATCACAAAAAGGGTTGTACCCCAATTGCGAAGATGGCAACACAAAGCTTGGTACCGTCATCGAATTGCTGCGGTGGAAGGCGGAGAATGTCGTGCTGATAAAGGATTTGAGAAGCTACTGAAAATAATGAAGAAGAAGCTTCCAAAGGATAACGAATTACGACAGTACATACGCAGCAAAGAAGGTCGTATGCCCTCTAGGATTGGGGTGGAGAAGATACATGCATGCCCTAATGATCGTGCATGCTCTACCGTGGTGCATACAAGGATCTGAACGCATGCACGGTATGCGGTGCATTGCGGTATAAGATCGCACGAGATGACCACGGTGATGTTGACGGCGAGCCACCCAGAAGAGGGTTCCTCTGAAGGTGATGTGGTATGCTCCTATAATACCACGGTTGAAACGTCTGCTCGTAAAGCGGAGAGCATGCCAAGTTGATGCGATGGCACAGTGAGGACCGTAAGAAAGACGGGAAGTTGAGAGCACCCGCTCACGGGTCGCAGTGGAGAAAAATCGAGAGAAAGTACTGGGATGAGTTTGCAAAGGACCCAAGGAACGTATGGTTTGCTTTAAGCGCGGATGGCATTAATCCTTTCGGGGAGCAGAGCAGCAATCACAGCACCTAGCCCGTGACTCTATGTATGTATAACCTTCCTCCTTGGATGTGCATGAAGAGGAAGTTCATTATGATGCCAGTTCTCATCCAAGGCCTTAAGCAACCCGGCAACGACATTGATGTGTACCTAAGGCCATTAGTTGAAGAACTTTTACAGCTGTGGAATGGAAAGCGGTGTACGTCGTGGGATGAGCACAAAAGGAGGAATTTCACCTAAAGGCATTGTTGTTCGTGACCATCAACGATTGGCCCGCTCTCGATAACCTTTCGGGACAGACAAACAAGGGATACCACGCATGCACGCACTGTTTACTTGACACCGATAGTATATACCGGGAAGCTGCGGGTAGAATGTGTACACAGGCCATCGCCGATTTCTTCCGACCAACCATCAATGTCGACGTAAAGGCAAGCATTTCAAAGGCGAGGCAGATCACCGGAAGAAGCCCACCATGCATACCGGTGATCACGCATTTGCTATGGTCAATGATTTACACGTAATCTTTGGAAAGGGTCGGCCGGACTAGCTGTTACGAATGACGCCGACAATCACGCACCCATGTGGAAGAAGAAATCTATATTTTGGGACCTACCCTACTGGAAAGACCTAGAGGTCCGCTCTTCGATCGACGTGATGCACGTGACGAAGAACCTTTGCATGAACCTGCTAGGCTTCTTGGGCGTGTATTGGAAGACAAAAGATACACCTGAGGCATGGGAGGACCTGCAACGCTTGCACGAAAAAGAGGGCATGCCTCCGAAGCAGTATGAAGGTCCTGCCAGCTACGCTCTTATGAAAGAAGAGAAATAAATCTTCTTTGAATGCCTGCTCAGTATGAAGGTCCCAACTGGCTTCTCGTCGAATATGAAGGGAATAATAAATATGCCAGAGAAAAAGTTCCAGAACCTAAAGTCTCATGACTGCCACGTGATTATGACGCAACTGCTTCCGGTTGCATTGAGGGGGCTTCCACCGGAAAACGTCCGATTAGCCATTGTGAAGCTATGTGCATTCCTCAATGTAATATCTCAGAAGGTGATCGATCCAGAAATCGTACCAACGCTAAGGAGTGATGTGACGCAATGTCTTGTCAGTTTCGAGCTGGTGTTCCCACCATCCTTCTTCAATATCATGACGCACGTCCTAGTTCATCTAGTCGAGGAGATTGTCATTCTGGGGCCCGTATTTCTACATAATATGTACCCCTTTGAGAGGTTCATGGAGTCCTAAAGAAATATGTTTGTAACCGCTTAGGGCAGAAGGAAGCATCTCCATGGGCCATCAAACAGAGGATGTCATCGGGTTTTGTGTTGACTTCATTCCTGGCCTTAAGAAGATAGGTCTCCCTAAATCGCGGTATGAGGGGAGACCCATTTGGAAAAACACGCTTGGAAGGGACTCAATAATATGCAGGACGGATATTCTTGGTCTCAAGCACACTACACACAGTTCTACGTAACTCTACCTTGGTGACCCCGTATGTCGATGAACACAAGAACGATCTGCGCTCCAAACACCCGGAGCAAAGGCGACGATCGGATTACATGTGAACACATCAGGACTTTCAGTAGTTGGTTGGAAACACGTCTCATAGGTGACAAAGACTGTTTGTGATGAGCTGTACTTGTTGTCCAGGACCATCTTCGACTGTAATGATTTGGAAAGGATACGAGATAAATTGGAATACATTTTACACGATTGACCAAGATCAAAAGAGCACCAACCAAAACAGCGGTGTCCACTTTGATGCAAAGCAACCGGCGTGGGAAAGGACACATATTATGGTTACACAGTAGACATATGGGAACTTGACTACGGAGTAGATTTTAAGGTCCCTTTGTTTAAGTGCAAGTGGGTCAATCTGTCAGCTGGAGGCGGGGTACAGGTAGACCCAGAGTACGGAATGACAACAGTGGATCTAAAAAATCTTGGGTACACTGACGAACCGTTCGTCCTAGCCAATGATGCGGCACAGGGAGTTAATTGCTCAAAACCACCAGATTTGTGGCTAGGGTACTCCAAAACTACCTCTTTTGCCAAAAATAACAGAAGACCACCGCTTCTTCGACAAGTGAATAACAGATTACACTGATTCGAAATTGAGCTGCCTCTAACAGAAAAACTGACGGGTGGGACCCGTTGATTCTGATGATGTGGCGTGACGGTGACGGACACGAGAGACGGAATTGTTGCTGAATAGGTAACTCTTTTATTATACAAGTGTGGTCAGTCTGTCATTGAAAGAAAAATATAAAAAGAAAAAACACGTCACAGCCATGGTAGCCCTTGCGTGCGTGGGTTCACGGCCAGATGGGGCACCGTCGGCTGAGGCTCAGAGCCGGCTGCAGGGGCCGGACGGCGGATCCCGGCTGTAGCCAGATCTCGGCCGCGGGCACTGTGGCCAGCCCATGCGTCTTGAGGATCCGGACGATTGGGCTCGGGCTGCCTCCGGATTAGGCGGCATCGGTGGCAGATTAGGCGGGCGCTCCAATAGCCACGGCGACCATGGGCGGAGCTCAGCTCCAACCAAATCGTGGCAACAACCATGGGCGGAGCTGGGATCCGACCAAATCGATGGCTACGACCATGGGTGGGCGCCGGCTACGACCAAATCGATGGCTATGGCCTGGGACGCGCCGCCTGCACCCCGTGCTGTGATTGGCCCTCTTCCCGCTCCGGCCTTGGCAAGCCGTCGTCGTCCCTTGTGCCGCCGCCAAGGCTCTTCCTCCTCCGATTGGCTGCACAGAGGTGGTCCGCGACCACGCCCTCCTCGACTAACGCCTGCCTCCTCGCCCCCATTTGCAAATGCCACGTGGCCCCGACAGGTGGGCCTGACCGTTCAGTTTTTCTGTTAGCGGCAGCTCAGTTTTGAATCAGTGCTATATGTTATTCACTTGCCGAAGAAGCGGTGGTTTTCTGTTATTTTTGGTAAAAGAGGTAGTTTTGGAGTACCCTAGCCACAAATCTGGTGGTTTTGAGCAATTAACTCTGGCACAGGTTATCTATGTGAAGGACATGTCTACCAGACCGAGGAAAAGAAAAGATAAGGAAGCGAATACATCATACGATGAGCCAAAGCGCCACATAGTTCTTTCAGGAAAAAGGGACATCCTGGGAGTGGAGGGCAAGACAGACATGTCTGAAGAGTATGAAAAGTTTCATGAAATTCCTCCCTCCAAAGTCAAGGCTGACCCAAGCATCCTGATAAACGATGAAGATTATCCATGGTTATGGCACAATAAGCAAATGACACAAACGAACAAAAAATGAAGACTTTCTCCCGCAACTATTATGATGATACCATGCCAACTTTGTAACAGACGAGTATGATACCATTGTCTGTTTT
Source organism: Aegilops bicornis (assembly GCA_021605145.1). Classification (NCBI taxonomy): domain Eukaryota; kingdom Viridiplantae; phylum Streptophyta; class Magnoliopsida; order Poales; family Poaceae; genus Aegilops; species Aegilops bicornis. The sequence continues at coordinate 776,137,779 of CM038671.1, read as the reverse complement.
GTACATGCACATGCTATGCCAACTTTTTTAGAGTTCAATTGAAAACTATGAATTTCAAAGAATTTAAATTTTAACTATTCAAATTTGAAAACTAATGGCACAAACAGAAAGTCTAAAACTAATGGCACTAACAGAAAGTTTATAATTTTGCTGACCTAAAAGCAAAAAGAATTAAAAATTAAAGCAAAAAACCAAAAGAAAATAAATAATGCAGAAAACAAAACAAAAACTGGAAAAAAATAAAAATAGCAACAATAAGTATTTTGTTGTAAGTAGAAACAAAATAAAATGAATAAAGCAACAAAGAAAACAAAAAAGTTTTTTCAAATTTAAAAACTAATGGCACTAACAGAAAGTTTATAATTTTTCTAAAACTAAAAGCAAAAAGAATTAAAAAATAAAGCAAAAAACAAAAGAAAATAAATAATGCAGAAAACAAAACAAAAAACTGGAAAAAAATAAAAATAGCAACAATAAGTATTTTGTTGTAAGTAGAAGCAAAATAAAATGAATAAAGCAACAAAGAAAACAAAAAAAGTGTTTTCAAATTTGAAAACTAATGGCACTAACAGAAAGTTTATAATTTTTCTAAAACTAAAAGCAAAACGAATTAAAAAAATAAATCAAAAAACAAAATAAAATAAATAATGCAGAAAACAAAACAAAAAAACTGGAAAAAAATAAATATAGCAACAATAAGTATTTTGTTGTAAATAGAAACAAAATAAACTAAATAAAGCAACAAATTAAACAAAAAAAGTGCCACCTACTGGGCCCCCACGGCCTGAATACGACTAGAAACCCTACCATGGGCCAGGATTCAGGCCCAGTAGGCCCACAGGCACAGATTACAGGGTTAGGCCCGAAAGCCTGCTTTAGAGAGGAGCTCGAGAGGGAAGGCGCACCGCACCTTATAAACAGGTGCGCCTCCCTCTCAACTAGCGAGGTGGGACAAAATATTTGGGTTCGGGGCAGCACAGGCCTTTGGTCCCGGTTGGTGGCATCAACCGGGGCTAAAGGGGTGCATTAGTACCGGTTGGTGCTACGACCCGGGACTAATGCCCCCCTTTAGTCCCGGTTGGTGCCACCAACCGACCAAACTGCCGCTTCCGCCCTTTGGGCTGCCGAAAAGAGGCCTTTGGTCCGGTTGGTGGCACCAACGGGACTAAAAGCATTAGTCGGTTTGTGACACGAACCGGGACCAATGCTCTTGCTATATATACAGCACTTAGCAGTTTTCGCCAAAATCCATCTGTTTCTTCTCGCCCCGACGCCTTCTGCTCCTCGTCGCCGTCGCCGCCGAGCCTTGCCCCGACGCCGTCGAGTTGGTCCACCTAAATCGTCGCCGCCGCCCGAGCCACTGCCCGACACCGTCGCCGCGCCCCGCCCCTGCCGCCCCGACCCGTCGTCATCATCGTCGCCGCCCTGCCCCGACCCGTCGCCGTCGCCCGCCTTGCCGCCGTTCCCGACCCGTCGCCGTCGCCGCGTCGCTGCCCTTCCCGACCCGTCGCCGTCGCCCTTCGCCCTTCCCAACCCAGTCGCCGTCGCCCCGACCACGCCGCCGCCGCCGGTCCGGCCGCCGGCGCCGTTTCCTCTTATTTTTTGTGCATTTTATGTATATGTTCTCTGTTTATATATGTATATGTTCTCTGTGTATATATGTTCATATATGCAAAAGTTAGATTTTAGAAAAACTTTATATATGCAAAAGTTTATATATGAAAAAATTTATACATATATGTAAGTATATATGTATGTATAGATGTATGTGTGTGGATACATGAGGGGGTTCGATATACCCCCTCTCCGATAGCATTTTTGTGCATTTTAGGTTAGTGTATATATATGTTGATGTATATATGCAAAAGATAGATTTTTAGAAAAAAATACTATTTCTTCTGTTGATGATATGATGATGTTTTTTTTCATATATGCATTTTTTTCATATATGAATTATTTTTTTAAGTTGTTAGTAGATATCGATTTTAGGCTAGTGCATTTTATCACTGATTTTAGGTTAGTTGACCGATTTAGTGCATTTTATGTTTGTTGCATTTTAGGATAGTGCATTTTATGTTAGTGGAGAGGAAAAAGTAAAATAAGGAAAAGGAAAATAAGTAGAGAAAGAAGGAGAAGAAGAAGGAGAAGACGAGGAGAGGAAGAAGAGAAAGAAGAAGGAAAAAGAGGAGAAGAAGAAGGAATAGAGGAGCTTCTTCTCCTTTTTTCTCCTCTTTTTTCTTCTTCTTCTTAATTTTATCGGGAACGAGGGTGTCGAGGATCGCCGAGGGGTCGAGGGTCGGGAACTAGGGTAGAGGGTCGAGGGTCGTTAAGGGGTCAAGGGTCGAGGGTTTGTGGTCGAGGTTCGAGGGTTCTAGGGTCGAGGATCGAGGTCGAGGGTTCGAGGTCGCCTAGGGTCGAGGGTTCCAGGTCGTCGAGGTTCGAGGTCGAGGATCGCCGAGGTCGAGAGGTTTCCTAGTGTCAATGTATTGAAGAAATTCATGGCTTCATCATTAGCGGAAGTAACCATGGCATGATGGTACGAAGTCCTCCAAAGTTATTACGGAATGGAGTCCGGATAGGATAATTTGCCTTTTATGCAATTTCAGCAAAGGCCTTCCAAATAATGATATTCGGAAGGTTCTTGCTGAACTTTGTACCAAAAGTGAATTATCCTATCTAGGACTCCGCTCCAAAATAACTTTGGAGAGCTTCATCATCATGCACATGTTACTTTAATGATGAAGACATGGTTTTGTTGAATCCTTTGACACTAGGCAACCTCCCGACCCCTCGGCGATCCTCGACCTCGACCTCGATCAGCGATCTACGACCCTCTACCCTATCATGGGCGTCGATGCCCACGTCACTTGTGGGACATAGATGTAGTGTTCAACGCCGACCCCTCCCGATAGCTTCAACACGTGGGGGTCGATATTACCCTCCTTGAAGCATTCTCGAGGCCAACCCTAACCCTTGAAGCATTGTCGAGGCCACCAAACCCTAGAGAAGCAGCGTCGAGGCCACTAATTAATATGATTCCTTATTGTGATTAGCTAGCTAGTTCTCGTTTGCCACTAATATATCCATATCTGTCATGTTTGAATAATAATTGCCATGTTGTAAATATTTGTAGAAACTATGGACACCCCGCCCCGAGACGAAGCACAAGAAGCGTTGTTGAGGGACATAATCGCAGAAGGAAGTGATGCCCTCAGCTCGTTGATGTATCTCAACGACACCGATGGTCTGGAAGGAGAGGGTGAAGAAGCAGCTGGCTATGATTATGATGGCTCCGATGACCCAATGCCGGTGGAAGAATGAGAGGGTGAAGAAGTAGACCGTGAGGACTGCTCCGGTGATCACCGAACTAAGTCCGGCCAGGTACATATATTAGTTAAGCATGTGCTGACTAGCTAATTGATGCATTCATTGTTTTGGTATGTACACATATTAATTAACTCTCGTCTTTCTTCCTTTTTCTAGCCATCCAGATCGAGCACAACTTCGGTAAAGAGACGAGGCCCGAAGAAAAAGTTGAGCTCGGATGAAAGGTTTGAGATCATAAAAATCATGCGTGACGGCCAACCGATTGAACCCATCCGGACAAAGAAAGCATTTGTTGCTCAGTGCGGGGTTCTGGTTAGGGACAAGATCCCGATCAGCATCCAGCAATGGTATAAGCCTAAGAACGAAGACCCTGAGGTGTCTTATGTCAATGATCTGCAGAACAATGATCTTTGGACTGAGCTGAAGTCAAATTTCACCCTACCGCCAGAGGATGATCCGGAGAAGCCGCTTATAGAGCCATTAATCAAGTATTTTGCTCTTAAGAAGATGGCGAGACCTATTCAGGAATTGGAAGAAAGACCTGAATAAGTTTGCCGATAAAAAGAGACACCAGAATTCAAGGGAAAATATGAGAAGATCGAGATGATCGCCCGCATTTGTGTCCCACAGACATCGGAAAAGAGTAAAAGATGTCGGCGACAAACAAGCAAAATGCTGCGAAGAAGAAGCTTCACCATCGCACGGGTCGTGGCTACCTCATAGCCCGGCCTAAGTGGGCCAAGGCTGAGAATGATCTGCTTGATAAAGGGATCGAACCGTAGACAATGAATCGGCGAGACCGTTGCCGGACTTGGTCCTTCAGGGCTGGCGGAACCTTGGACCCTGTATCAGGGAAGTGCATTTGGACGGACGATCAATTGGACATACCAGTCAAGAGGATAAAGCAATATATCGAAGCAGCACAACAAGGGAAGTTCGTTCCAGACAGGGAGAAGGACGAGCTCACAATGGCCCTCAGGAATCCTGAGCACCCTGGATGGACACGAGGCACGCCAGGCTCCGTTTCATGGAAGGCTGGATTTTCGGACGGAGGGGGTTACAAAACCCATGAGAGGAGGAAGAAACTAGAGCAGAACCAAATGCAGGCGCTGCACGAAAGGGTAATGGGGCTAGAGGAACGAGAAGAAGAACGGATCAAACGACCTGCCGAAGCTGCCCCCGAAGCTACCCCGCCATCTCAGCGGAGAAGTAGTGTGGCTTCCACCGAACTGCTTCAGCCGGAGCATGCCTTGACGGCTCCTGCCAGCTATCCCGTGGATGCTATCACGGAGTCTCAAAATTGCCACCTTATGGCGCAATGGAGCAATTTGAAGGTCAAGGCGGCTGTTGGCTTTGTTTATCCTACTAAACCCGACTCAACTTTTCACTGCCGGCCGATTCCAGAAGGATATGCTAAGGTGATGGTGGATGAAATAACGGAGGGATTTGAGGACCTCCGGCTTGACCACCCTACCGGTGAAGGGGAGTATCGGCTGGGTTCGGCTCTGAAGACTCCATACCTATGGCGGAAGGATCTCATCAACCTTCTGAACTGGACGCCTCCGCCTCCTCCTCCTCCTCCTCCGTGAGTCAGGCACTCCGCCTCCTCCATCGCCTCCTCCTCCGTGAGTGACGATCAGGCACTCGGCCGGCTCCTTCTCCGGCGTGGCGGCACTCCGCCTCCTTCTCCGCCTGCACTGCCGGCGCTGAGCAGCCAGCCTTCTCCCTCTCCGCCTCGTCGGCAAGGCGGAAGAGACCCGCCGCCCGCTCCGGCTGCTCCGTGGCGTCGTAGTCCTTCTCCTCCGCCTCGTAAGCAAGGAAAGAAGACATCCGCTCCGTCTGCTCTGCCGGGCGTCTAGCAAGACAGCCAAAGGCGGGAGGAGATCTGATTTGGTCCTTCTGAAGAATCCAGAGAAGTTACCGTACGAGAGGACCGAGGAGGAAAACGCGAAGATCGCGCAGACCGAAGTGCATGACTGGTTTGAAGGGTTGAAAGCAAAGAGACATCCACCTCCGGAGGAGAAGGTAGATCCGGTGAAAGCGAAGCGCACTCTGGATGCCCTGACAAAACCACCCAAGTCTCCGTCGAAAGGCAACTATGAGCGCATTATTGGAAAGGCATTTGCCGAAGCGGAGAGGTCGGGAACTACTAAAAGTGATCAAAGAATGAAAGAACGACGAGCTGGGAAACAAATTGCCCAGCTCGGCGAACAAGCCGGGCAATCGTGCCCGCCGCTCAAGGTGCTCGCTAGCGACATCGTCGATCCAAGGATGGTGCCGGTTATGGCAATCCTGAAGATTACCTGCCCGACGATGTACATTATGATTTCTTGGAGGTGCAGATACAAAGATACGAGTAATGGGAAGCCTCTCGTCAAAGATGAAAGCTCTCTATCAACGATGATGCGAAGATTGCATGATTGGTACATCAAAACCTGCAGAGAGTCCGAGGGAGGAGTACTTTGTATGTGAGAGTTAAAAGGAGCATGACCTCGTTGGAATTGAACTGTTGCCTATTCCATTTGAGGAGTTCTATCAGTTTTTCAATCAATTGGCCCTCGATAAAGCAACGGTCACCGGTACCGTCTGTAAGTAGTACTACTTACATCATTAAGTCTCTCTATATAACTCAGCTCTTTCATTGCATGTATTTATAATTATCCTCACTATATTATGCAGATTGAAGATCGCCGAATTGAAGAAAAGACAAGTAGGTTCCATTGGGTTCATTAACACATCTCATAGATGCAACTGAGGTTGAATTTCATGCCAAAAATACCGAGGCCAACTTGCTACAATCATTGGTAATAAATGAACACAAGGATATAATACTCTTTCCTTACAACTTCAAGTGAGTGTTCCTGTCTTGTGGCATATTCGGTTTCCCTTATTAGTCCAGGTTATAGTAATGTAATATTGATGAGTTATGCATGCGTCCGCAGGTACCACTATATTCTCCTAGAGATTAAGCTTGAGCAGGGAGTAGTAACTGTCTTAGACTCCAAACGAAAAGATCCCAAGGAGTATGCGGACATGACTGAAATGCTCGAGAAGTAAGTTAAATCGATCATTATCCACCATATCAGCAACTTTGTTCATTTCTGATATCAAGTAATTGTTTTCTTTGTATGGCAGGGTTTGGAGAAAATTCACCAAAAAAGCTGCAATTTAGACACCCGAAAGTAAGTACTATAGTAGCATATTCCATGCATCTCCTAGTGATTCAAGCGCCATTTCATCAATACCATTTAACATGCTTGCTAATTATCAGTTTGATTGACCTCTATTTCTTGTAAAGTGGTTGTGGCAGGAACAAGGGAATGATTTACGTGGATACTACATTTGCGAGTCCATCCGCCACACGACACCTGAGCGGGCTACTCTGACAAACAATATGAAGTGCGTAAATAACAATATTCACAATTTTATTTTATTACCATCATTTGTGTTGAGTTTCATTCATTCATATATATATGTATTGACCCCCTTCTTAAAATTAGATGTTTCGGATGTGGGATGAACTACTAGCACCAGATCACCTGCGAGCAATTCAAGAGGAATTGGCGGCATTCTTTCATGACCACGTGATCGCTGAATACGGAGAATACTATGTGGACCACGCGTCCGTATGTTAGGAGATTATTTTTGTAAAAGATAATTATTTTATATATGTAGCCGGTAGTGTCGGATAGATATACGAGAACTTGTTGTTCGACCAATCTCTCGGAGAAGGAGAGGTGGTCGATATCACTTCCCTCTGTATGCATATATGTTCATGACGATCTTCTGTTTCCTTCGTTTGCTTACTAGCTAGCTAGCGTGTCTAGCTAGTCCTCTCTATAAATATGTATAGTGCGTAGCGTCGACCAAGCACGGACAAAGAGAGGACACTTCTCTCTATTAATTAGCTAGCTAACACAATATATGAAACACCTAAATTAACCCCCAAAACCCCAACCCCCCCTCTTCAAAAAAAACAAAACCCCAGCCACGTAAATCTTGTGGCGTGGATGATCGGTTGGTCCCGGTTGGTGCTACCAACCGGGACCAAAACCCTCTTGCACTGGGCTCGGCGCCAAAGTTACGTGGAGGGCCCATCGGTCCGGTTACTGATTGAACCGACTAAAGGGCCAGTATTAGTACCGACCCTTTAGTCCCGGTTCATGAACCGGGACTAAAGGCCCTCACCAACCGGGTCAATAGGCCCCTTTTCTACTAGTGGATGCAACATCTTCATTGGGAAGGCTGGAAAATTGATCTTTCATAACAAGAATAAGCAAAGCCGTATTAATCTCACAAGATTCCGCATTAGCATCGGGAGCAATCGGAGTACTAATAAAATCATTGTTGTTGGTATTGGAAAAGTCACACAATTTGGTATTATCTTGAGCCATCGTGACAAAGCAAGCAATCCAACACACGAGCACACAAAAAGCAAGCGAAGAACATGAACGGAAGAGGGGCGAAGAAAAGGCGAATCTTTTCGAAAAATGTTTTAGAAGTGGGGGAGAGGAAAACGCGAGGCGAATGGAGAATAATGTAATGCGAGAGATGAGAGTTTATGATGGGTACTTGGTATGTCTTGGCTTGGTGTAGACCCCGGCAACGGCTCCAGAAATCCTTCTTGCTACCTTTTGAGCTTGCGTTGGTTTTTCCCTTGAAGAGGAAAGGGTGATGTGGTAAAGGAGTGTAAGTATTTCCCTCAGTTTTGAGAATCAAGGTATCAATCCAGTAGGAGACTACGCAGCAAGCTACCGAATACCTGCACAAACAAACACCAACTTGTAACCAACGCGACAAAGGGGTTGTCAATCCCTTCACGCTTATTCACAAAGTGAGATCTGATAGTGATGGATAAACAGTAAAGTAATATTTTTGGTATTTTTTGTTTATCGAACAGAAAGTAAAGATTGCAAACTAAGGGAATGGTGACAGAAATTGGCAAGTTGACGGGAAACTAATATGATGTAAAATAGACCCGGGGGCCATAGGTTTCACTAGAGGCTTCTCTCAAGATAGAAATTATTACGGTCGGTGAATAAATTACTGTCGAGCAATTGATAGAAAGGCGCAAAGTTATGACAATATCTAAGGCAATGATCATGAATATAGGCATCATGTACGTATCAAGTAGACTGACTCTTGCCTGCATCTACTACTATTACTCCACACATTGACCGACTCCTGCCTGCATCTAGAGTATTAAGCTCATAAGAAAAAAGTAACGCATTAAGCAAGATGACATGATGTAGCGGGATTAACTCAAGCAATATGATGAAAACCCCATCTTTTCATCCTCGATGGCAACAACACAATACATGCCTTGATGCCCCTACTGTCACTAGGAAAGGAAACCGCAAGATTCAACACAAAGCTAAGCACTTCTCCCATTGCAAGAAAAACCAATCTAGTTGGCCAAACCAAATCGATAGTTCGAAGAGACTTGCAAATATATCAAATCATGCATATAAGAATTCAAAAAAGATTCAAATAATATTCATAGATAAGCTGATCATAAATCCACAATTCATCGGATCTCGGCAAACACACCACAAAAGAGTATTACATCGAATAGATCTCCCAGAGCATCGAGGAGAACTTTGTATTGAGAATCAAAGAGAGAAGAAGTCATCTAGCTACTAGCAATGGACCTGTAGGTCTGAAGTAAACTACTCACGCTTCATCGGAGAGGCAATGTTGTTGAAGTAGAAGCCCTCCGTGATCGATTCCCCCTCCGGGAGGATGCCGGAAAAGGCCCCAAGATGGGATCTCACAGGTACAGAAGGTTGCGGCTGTGGAAAAGTGGTTTCTTGGCTCCCCTGGATGTTTTTGGGTATAAGAGTATATATAGGATGAAGAATTAGGTCAGGGGAGCTATGAAGGGCCCACAAGGTCAGGGGGCACGCCCTCCACCCTTGTGGCCGCCTCGAGGCTCCTCTGACTTGTACTCCAAGTCTCCTGGGTGTCTTCTGGTCCAAGAAAAATCATGGCAAAAAATTTATTCTGTTTGGACTCCGTTTGGTATTCCTTTTCTGTGAAACTCTAAAACAAGGAAAAACAGAATTGGCACTGGGCTCTAGGTTAATAGGTTAGTCCCAAAAATCATATAAAATAGCATATTAATGCATATGAAACATCCAAAACAGATAATATAGTAGTATGGAACAATGATACGTTGGAGACGTATCATAGGGACCCACTAGGGTCATTGCATTATGCAAGCAAGTGCCTCATTATTACAAGCCAAAAAAATACTTCCTCCTAATTGTTTGACAACTAGGTCTCACGCCATTGTCAATGTAGTCAATAAACGAGATAATTACACAACGAGCGGACAACACCGGGGACCCAGCAGCTCGCCCAGTTGTTTTTTAGTTTTAGAGACGGAGCTCAACTGCGTGTTGTGCGGGGGATGTGGCCCGCCTAGCCCACGCTTGTGCTTTTATTTAAGCACATGACGGGACCAGTTGATATCTTTTTTTCTTTCTAAAAATGGCTAGCCCAGTTCTCTTTTTTTTGGAGAATACCCAACCGAGGCCTACTTGCTTTTCTCACCCCTGCTGGGCTGCAAATCTTTCAAGACGAGGAGGGATGTAAGTAGTAAGAAATGGGCCTCCCCAGAAAATGGGCTATAAGATGTAGAAATGGGCTATAAATTTTTAAACCAAACCCAACTAGCAATTACATTCAAATATCATTTTTCTGGATTTCTCTACTCTTATAAAAAGCAGAGTTGGTGATGATGGCGTGCCTGTCATCCTATAATATAGGCCATCCTATCTATATCTAATGGATAGGAAGGAAACTATGACAATTTACCTGCACTCCTCTCTACATTTGCAGATACGGCCTTCCCTCTTTCATCCTTTTCTCCCACAAGATAAAGTACTCATACAAATGCATCTTAATCTTCCATGCAACGCACGGGCATCTTGCTATTCAATATTTTAAATTTCATTCATTTTTTTGCTGATAATTTTTTTGAATTTTATTTTGATATAATTTTAAAAAATATATAATTTTAACGTGACTCAAAATTTCGTGATTAAAAGAGTTCGGATCCCACTAAAATATGTAGAATTTCGTTGTATTTTTTAGCAGTGCCCAGAATATGGTCTGTAATGCTAATAAAAAGAATATGGGCTTCAAAATATCCTTAAGGATTAGCAAATGGGCTGTAAATTATTGAAAATAATGGCTAATGTGTTGTATGCTATTTTCCACAGATTTGGAGGCTCACTTCTGGGCCTACTAGGTTGATGATGACATTGTCCTAAAAAAATTGACGTGTACGAAAGGCTTTGTGAACTTAGTCAACATAGAGCAGTGATTGTTGGATGTCCATCCAACGGCCGTCATGCTTCTTCAATCTCTGATCTTCCTGCTCCAGCCGGCCAAACCAGCGCCGGCAGGACTGCCTGCTGCCTCCTCCCGTGGCCGATTGTGCTGCCACCAGGCCATCCCTCTACCCACCCGCACATCCTGTTATTTTCCGGCGACGTCAGCCTCACCCCGCAGCCGAACAGTTAGCTCGTACTCCCATGAGCGTGGGCATCCGCTGTTGTGGCTTCGCCGGCTCCGGGTCGTTCCTTTCTTGGGCCTCGCCCTCGTCCATCGCGTTTGTGCTCTCGGCGCGGCGTGGTCAACATGGTCAACAAACAACAACCATCGGAAGAGCTATGTAAGTGGAGAGGCTGACAGTAGGGCCCCACACAAGCAAGTGCCTCCTTATTACGCGCAAAATAATGATTCCTCCACATGACAGCTGGGACCCACCGGAAGGGCCTCTGTATTTCGTGAAACAAACATTCCTCCCGCTCACAGCTCGGACCCACCAGCTATATCTTCGCACGCAAGGAAGTGCCTCCTTATTTACGCACAAAAAAATGAATACTCCCCTTGCTAGCTGGGACCCACCATAGTGGGAGGCTGACTTGTGGGCCTACTGACGCGGACAGAGGGCTTTGTCAACTTAGTCAACATGAACGATTCTAGCTCTAGTGACCGTACAATGTCCATCCAACGGTCGTAGTGCTTCTTCAACCTCTGGTCTTCTTGCTCCAGCCGCCCAAACCAGCGTCGGTCATGCCGCCTACTCCTGCCTCTCGTGGCCGGCTATGCAGCCGCAGAGGCCTCACCTCCCCCTACTACTCCCACCGCTGGCCAGGCCATCCCTCTACTCACCCACATCCCCTGTTATTCTGCGGCGACGGCAGCCTCACACCGTAGCCGAACCAGTGAATCCTCCTACTCCTCTCCACGTGGGCATCCACTGCCTCGTCTTCCCCAGCTCCACGTCGTCCCCTTCCTAGGCCTCGCTGTCGTCCACTGCCTTGGTTCTCTCGGCGCGGCATGGTCAATGTGGTCAAGGAACAGACTTCCATCAGAAGAGTACTGTAAGTGGAGAGGCTGACAGCTGGGTCCATGGCTGCAGCAAGGAAGTGCCTCCTTATTACACACAAAATAATGATTCCTCCACCTGACAGCAGGGACCTACCGGACGGGCCACCGTATTTCACGAAAAAAACGTTTCCCCCCTGACTGCTAGGACCCACCAGCTACATCTTCGCATGCAAGGAAGTGCGTCCATATTACGGGCAAAAAAATTATTCTCCCCCTGGCAGCTGGGACCCACCAGCTATATCTTCGCACGCAAGGAAGTGCCTCCTTATCCTCCTTGACAGTCGGGACCCACCTGGTCGAAGCGTATGTAGCGTTGTCATTCTGGTCGTGAACTTCTACGTGCATACAATCGGTCTGTTTGCAGGCTGCAACGATGAACCGTGGCCGAGTAAGGAAGGGCACGTGTCGTAGTAGAGGCGCGCACGTAGCATGTCACGCAGTCCCGTTAATATCGTATACACGTATGTACAGCCAGGGTGAAAGAAATTAAATACGGCAACGTACGTACATACGGGCGGGGTCTCGAACGTCTACTCGCGCATACGTACGGCCAGGGCTCGTGTACATGGAGAGGCAGCGACGGCATCCTGTTCATCAGCAGCCAACCGGTTGGGTTGGAACGGAGAAACTGCGTCGCCGTGTTCATCGGGAGGCAACGGAATGCGTCGTGTTCATCGGGAGCCAACTGGCTTGGACGGAACAGCCGAAACGAGGCCTGGCGTACCGTAGAATGGAGGAAACGGCCTTGTGTTCGACCACCTACGGTCGAAACGGGATCCTATTCACCGGGAGGGGTGTGGCGTACCACAAAACGGAGGAAATGGACTTCTCTTTGACCTCCTACGGTCGAAACGGGGTCCTGTTGATCGGGAGGGTGTGGCGTACCGCAAAACGGACTTCTCTTCGACCTCCTACGGTCGAAACGGTGGTCATGTTCATCAGGAGGAGTGTGGCATACCGCAAAACGGGACTCCACGGGCTACTGTTCGTCCACCGTCTACCGCCTTGGTCCAACCTCCACAGGCTACTGTTCATCCACCGTCGACCTCCTCCAGCCTCCACCTGCGACTGTTCATCCACGGCATCTCCCTCCTACCTCCACCAGCTACTGTTCATCCAGCTTCCACCGCCCCTCCATCGCCTACTGTTCAACCAGCCCTCTCCACGGGGTCCTGTTCAACCACCCCTCCATAGGCTACTGTTCGTCCAGCCCTCCACCGGTACTGTTCAACCAGCCCTCCACGGGAGCCTGTTCATCCATCCCTCCACGGGGTCATGTTCATCCACCCCCAACCGGCTCGATCGATCAGGGTCATGTTCATCCAGCGGCAACGGCCTCTACTACCATGGGGTCCTGTTCATCCAACCCCCACCAGGAACTGTTCATCCAACCCCCAACAACGCTCACTGTTCATCAAGAGGCAGCAGGTTTGATCGGCTTCAGTTAGCATCAGTAGGGAAGGAATCGCTCGATCGGGTTCGATTAACGGCCGATCGATCGATCGCTTCGTGTTCGATAACGTAGCTCAGTAGTGCAATCGCTCGGGTTCTGTAGGCGAACGCCTCGCTCGGGTTCTGTTAGAGCCCAACGCCTCGCACCCACGTGGGTACGTGTAAGAGAGAAACGCGCATCGCTTGGCCCCGACCACCCACCGTAACTGGGAACTCCCCGATATTTTCCTCGCCCTCGCTTCTACCATGGTTTTTTCCGTCATGACGGCCCAAAGAATGTCATGCAGCTGCGCCTCCGGCCCGCCCAGGACGAAAAGCCCATTTACTGTCATGATTTTTTTGTCATAGAAGTAGGAGCCCACCACATCTATGATGATACCAGGCTTTGTCACAATTGTCATCATCGAAGTGTCATAAGCATGACAGAAAAAATTTCGTTCAGCCCAATATGTCACGGATGTGTCTTTTTTTTGTAGTGTTGGGTTCGACACTCTTACTTATCGAAGAAGGCTACAAACGATCCCCTATACTTGTGGGTTATCAGTTAAATCTGATCCTTTTCATGGTTATGAACCTGAAACTGTTGTGGCACATCTTAGTAAATTAAATTATATAGCCGCCCTATTTGCTCATGAGGACAAAATTCGCTATTACTATATTCTCAAGTTGTTTCCATTCTCATTAAAGGGTGATGTTAAGATATGGTTTAATTCTCTTGCACCTGATTGTGTGCGTAGTCCCCAGGATATGATATATTACTTCTCTGAAAAATATTTTCCTGCTCATAAGAAACAAGCTGATTTACACAAAATATTGAACTTTGTGCAAATTGAAGAAAGAGTCTCCCACAAGCTTGGGGAGGCTTCTCCAATTACTTAATGTTTTGCCTGATCATCCTCTCAAGAAAAATGAAATACTTGATATCATTTATAATGGACTAACCGATGCTTCTAGGGACCACCTAGATAGTTGTGCTGGTTGTGTTTTTAGGAAAGGAACTGTTGAACAAGCTGAAGTACTATTGAATAATATATTGAGTAATGATAATGATTGGACTCTTCCTGAATCACCAACTAAACCAACTCCGAAGAAAAGAGGTATTCTATTTCTCAGTCTTGATCTATATGCAAGAGGCAAAGAAATCTATGAAAGAAAAAGGTATTAAAGCTGAAGATGTTAAGAATTTACCACCTATTGATGAAATACATGGTCTCAATACCCCGACACAGGTAGTAGAGGTAAATTATCTCTATATATTTGATGAAGGTGATATTCCTTATAATAAATCTGCTAGTCAATGCTTGGATGAATTTGATAACTTTATTGTTAAATAAGAAAACTTCAATGCATATGTTAGTAGACAGTTGAAACAAAATGCTTATATGCTTGAATACTAGGGTGACTATATGTTTAGAACTATTAATGATCTCAAGATTGTTAGTAAACATGCTTCTATGGTAAAAACTCAAGTAGAACAAGTTCTTAAGGCACAAAGTGATTTGCTGAATGATATGAATAATTAGATGAATGATCATGCTGCTAGAGTTATGACTAGAGGTGGTAAAATGACTCAGGAACCTTTGTATCTTGAAGGTCATCCTAAGATAATTGAGCAATATTCTCAAAGGATTAATACTTATGCACCTAGTCCATCTAAGAAAAAAAAGAATGCTGATAGGACTTTGCATGCTTCTAGTGAACCTGTTATAGATAGACCAGAGAATCCAAATGATATTTTATTTCCGATGCTGAAACGCAGTCAGGTGATGAACATGATCCCATTAATAATGACAATGATGATGTCATTTTGATGCTCAACCTAGTAATGATAATGATGTGGAGACAGAACCTGTTGTTGATCTTGATAACCCACAACCTAAGAATAAAAGATATGATAAGAGAGACTTCATTGCTAGGAAACATGGTAAAGAAAGAGAGCGATGGGTTCAGAAACCCATGCCCTTTCCCCCTAAACCATCCAAGAAAATGGATGATGAAGACTTTTAGCACTTTGTTGAAATGCTTAGACCTGTCTTTTTGCGCTTACGTTTGACTGATATTCTGAAAATGTCTCCTTATGCTAAGGTATATGAAAGATATTGTTACTAATAAAAGGAAGATATCGGAAGCTGAAATTTCCACTATGCTTGCTAATTACACATTTAAGGGTGGAATACCAAGAAATTAGGAGATCCAGGAATACCAACTATACCATGCTCCATTAAAAGAAACTATCTTAAAACTGCTTTATGTGATCTAGGATCCGGTGTTACTGTTATGCCGTTCTGTTTATATCATAGACTTGAATTGAATAAGTTGACACCTACTAAAATCTCTTCGCAAATGGCTGATAAGTCAACTGGTATACCCATCGGTATTTGTGAGGATGTGCCTGTCGTAGTTGCAAATGTTACTATCTTAACTAACTTTGTTATTCTTGATATACCTGAGGACGACAGTATGTCGATCATCCTTGGTAGACCCTTTTTGAATACTACAGAGGCTGTTAATGATTGCAACAAGGGCAATGTCACTTTTCAAGTTAATGGTAATGAGCATATGGTACACTTTCTGAAGACTGTCGAATTCACACGAACTAGAGGTCTGCAACAGGGGGACCCACTTTCCCCCTATCCTTTTCTCCTCTGCTCAGAAGGATTATCCAGCATGTTGGCTCATGAGGAGGAGATAAGTGGGATTGAGGGCATTCGTATGTGTATAAATGCACCCTCTATTTGCCATTTCCCTGATTCTGATGAGAGTTGATGCCCATAACACAAATACACTCAGAAAAATCCTTGACACATATTGTGACAGTTCAGGACAACGAATAAGTATGGAAAAATCCAGTATCTTCTTTAGTCCTAATACAAGTGTTCGAGTCAGGGAAGATGTGTGTAGGGACCTGAATATTTTGACAGAAGCATTATTAGATAAATATTTGGGTTTACCAACAATTGTTAGAGTTGACCGGAGTGACTGCTTCCAACATCTTACTGAAAGAGTTGGTCAGAGTCTTAAAGGTTGGAAAGAAAAGGTTCTTTCAATGCAAGGAAAGGAAATTTTATTAAAAGCTGCAGCACAAGCTATTCCCTCCTATGCAATGTCAGTATTCAAATCACCAAAAAGGAATTCATAAATCAATTACTGATGAAATATCAGCATTTGGGGTGGGGTGGGGGAGAAGAGAAGAAGAAAATACATTGGTTCACGTGGTGGAAATTGTGTATACTAAAGAAAAAGGGTGGATTGGGGTTCAGGGACCTTCATAGCTTTAATCTTTCTATGTTATCAAATCAGTGGTTGCGTCTTCTCCAAAATCCGGACTCGTTATGTGCACGTGTATTAAGTGCTAAATATTACCCCCAATGGTGATATATTAAAGGCTGGACCGAAGAAAGGGTCGTAATTTACTTGGCAAAGTATTGTGGCTCGAATTCAGACTTTCAAGAGAGGTTGTATGTGGCGAGTTGGAACAGGCTCGCAAATAAATATTTGAGATGATCCTGGATTTCTTCTAGTGCACCAAGAAAGGTTATAACACCTAGAGCAGGGACAATGTTAACACTAGTGGAGGAAATTATAGACCCTCACACGAGACAGTGGGGTCTGGACCTTATTAGGTCTATCTTTTCACCGGTTGATGTTGCTAGAATAATCCAAATTCCGCCTTTGAATGGAGGTCGTGGAAGATTTTGTGGCGTGGCAGTATACAAGGTTAGGAACCTTCTCTGTTCGGTCGGCGTACCACATGGAGTTTAACCATCTTTGGGAGCCAAATAGTAAGGTCGGACGGACAGGGTAGCGTTCAGTGGAACTCCATATGGAAACAACTTGGGAAACTACGCACTCCAGGGAAAATAAATCACTTCGGGTGGAAGGTGCTCGGGGGCTGTACTACCATGCCTTGGAGTCTTAGCCGGAAGACTCACTCCAGTCCTTCCACAATGTCTAGTTTGCAAGACAGGGATTGATGACATTCAACATGTTCTAAAAACTGCTATAGATGAGGCAGTAGCGCAAGGCAGGTCGGGATCAGTTACTTTAGAAATCCTGCTGAAAAATCGCTCATCCATTGGTGACATCCTACAGCTGAACTAATCCTGATTGCTATGTGGTTCATATGGTGGCACCGGCGCCAAGTAGGCAAAGGAGAGATGATAGAGGAGCCTGATCGCTCGGCTGTTTCAACCAAAGTTTTGGCAACAAACTTTGTAAGAGAGCTGCAACACCAAAACATCCAGTTCGAAAAGAGATTCATACATGAAAGAAACCGATCGAAGGTACTGTCAAGATTAATGTGGATGCATCGTTTTGTCAGGAAACACTCTCGGGTCCAGTGGAGCGGTGGCGAGAGATCATAAAGAAAATTTTATTTTGGCAGCAACTTGGGTTCTACCCCATGTTTGCAGTGCAGAATCAGCAGAATTGAGTGTCCTATATTACAATAAGGTATACATCGAATGAGATAGCATACTTGCGATAGAGGCTGTTACAGGAGCAGATGATTATATGGGTCCTGATGTGGCAGTAATAGCTGAATGTATCCATCTCGCTACAGATTTCGCCAATATTGACTACGGTTATTGTTGCAGAGAAGCTAATGTGGTTGCTGATAACTTAGCTAAACTTTCTTTTGTTTCTAATTTGTCTGAACTATGTGACTCTACTATCCCCGACTTTATTCTTTCCCACATTGTAAACGATATGTCAATTGTTTGAGGAATAAAGTTTATAATGTTCAAAAATAAAAAACTTCCTATCTGCTGGCTTTGCTCGTACTGGATGTTGGAATTGACTGGAACTGTTCTAAAATAAGTGTCTGGAACTTAACTCGGGACAGTTATTATTTTTGAAGTCGTTAAGTGAGGACAAGTTGGATGTGAACAATTGACTGAGACTGAGAAAATTTACAGACACATAAAAGGAAAGCAAAGCATACAGTTCAGCGAGAGGTGCCTCGCTTTCATCCATGCCAAAACTGACAACAATGACAGAAGGATTCATGGCAAATGTAAATGTAAATGGCAGAACAACGCACATATAGGAAACTTTGCCGATCAATCACTGATCGACGCCGTAGTCGATGCTGAGCTCCCGCATGGGTGGGATGGTCTCCATGGCGAAGACCATCAGGTGGGGGCACGACTCGTCCTCGTCGCCGCGGACCACCAGCTGGACGAATGCGTTCGGTGCGCCGCTGTGGCTGATGTAGGCCGCGAAATTCCTCCTCTTGGACACGTCGATCACGTACCCCGGCGCCGGGCACTGCGCGAACCGGGGTGGTTTCTCGCCGTCGTCCGGAAGCACGGCCGCGGGGGCGTCCCCCCACTCCCTCCACCTTGGCGGGAACTTCCTCGGGTCGACGATGCCTCCCCACTCCTCCATTGACGCGCCGGTGCTGGCATTGGCGTTCGCGTTGGCAATGCGGGGGTGATCCGCGGGGAGCACGTCTCCGGTGAACTCGCAGAGGAAGGCGCCCGGCTGGATCAGGTCCAGCGTCCTCACGCCCCACTCCGTCTCCTTGGACCGGAACACCTCCAGCCGGTGCCTCATCCCCCGCTGCGTCACGCGGTTGGGGCAGCTCCTGGGTGGGCACCCGCACCTCGCGCCGCACTCGTACACCACCGGCCGTCCCCTCACGAGCGTGCCGTCGGCACTGTATGCCGGGCCGCCCCCGCCGCTCCTCTTCACGCAGGCGCAGCCGGACGCCGCGTACTTAGAAGACGTCTCGCTGCACGCCGTCTTGGAGTAGATGCAGCACTTGTGACCGCGCCTCACCGGTTTGGGCGGCGCCGGGAACTCGGGGTGTGCGAGGTACTCGAACTCGAGGGGAGAGACGTCCTGGTCCACCGTGTTGCGGACGGGGACGGGCACCGCCTCCTTGCCCTTGGACATGTCCATGGTGAGGTAGCCGGGGGGCCGGATCTTGGCAACGAGCGCGTCGGTGAGGTCTCTGGCGGAGCGCCAGGTGTTGCTGCCGAGCGCGTCCTGGCCTGGCAGGCGCACGAGCTTGAACTGGCAGACCTCGCGGCCAGACTTGCCGGGGCCGTAGGCGGAGGACTCGACCTTGTAGAGGCCATCGTAGACGTAGAGCTTGCCGCTGGGGCTGGCGTCGCAGTCGTGGCAGCGGATGACGCGCACCTCGACGTCGTAGTTGCAGCTGTAGGCGAGGGCGAGGTTGCCGCGCTGGAACTCCTGGTCGGAGAGGTGGTCACCGCCGTTGCGCGGACGGCCGCCGCTCCCGGTGTACATCAAGACGTCCCCGTTGTCGTGGTCATCGAGGTACCCGCCGGAGGACACGATGCTCGTGGCGACGGGGTGGCCCTCGCTGACCTGGCTGGCGGGCACGTATCCGATGCCGGCCTGGGTGTGGCAGTGCAGGCCGACGACGAGGAGCTCGGCGCGGTAGTTGAAGGCGTCGCCGACGAGGACGCCGGGGACGGGGCCCACGATGCGCACGTCGCGGTAGAGGCAGAGCTCCCCATCGATCATGGCGCTGAGGGCCCGCATGTCGGCCCGGTTGCGGCCCGCGTGGTGGTGCTCGGTGTTGCGGTGGCAGCGGCCCCGGAGCGCCTCGAAGATGAGCCGCGCGCGGCGCACCATGTTGCGCACCTGCAGCATGTCCGCCTGCGACGCGGCGACTCTGGCGCGCACCATCTCCGCGCCCGGGACCCCGCGCGGCCGCTTCCTCCCCGAGGCGCCGGCGGCCGGGGACGAGGCCCGCGCCGGGCTGGCGCGCGCCCTGGGCGGAGGAGGGGGCGGGGGCAGGGGATACGGCTCCCGCGGCGGCGGCGGGGGCAGGGGAGACTGTGCGCGTGGCGGGGGCGGGGGAGGCGGCGTGGCGGAGGGGAGGAGGTGCTGGGAGAGGCGGAGGCGGTTGGCGAAGTCGGAGTGGTCGTCGGGGGAGGGCTGGAGCTCGCGGCGCAGCGTGGCGAGGATCTCGGGGGTGAGACGCGCGACCGCGTCGGGGTCGCGCCCGGCGGCCTCCTGGCGGAGCGCGGCGCAGAGCTCGGGCGTGAGCGGGAACGCCGGAGCCGGGGCGTCGGGGTCGGGCTTGGGGACGAGGCGGGGAGCGGACGCCATCGCCGATCGATCTCCGGCCGGAGGGGACAAGAGAGGGTTTTCTCGCCTCGCCTCGCCGCTGGGAGGGGTTGGGTGGGGCTGGGACTGGGGAATGGGGAATGGGGAGCGGAGGGAAAGCGCCGCTGCTTTTCACTCCGGGCCACTGCCGGCTGGCATGTGGAACACGCTGCACTGGCACGGTCGTGTGTAGTGTACTGTATGACAGGTTCCCGCTTTGCGGTTACGCTTACGCCTTTGCAGACTCCCGTGCTGCTTTCTGTTGCCGATTCGGTGTCTGGATGGATGGATGGATGGGTCGTGCTACCCCCTACCTGCGTGTGTAGCGTAGCACTACGAGCCTCGATGACATGAACATGACTGACTTGTCCAGCCCGATTCACCGTAGCACCACGAGCCTCGACGCAAAAACAGCACTGCTCCTAGTACTAGCTAGTAGTACGATTTGCAAATTATTAGGCGATTGTGTGCAGCATGCATGACCATTGGACGAATTGATGCTACTACACTAAATGAGTAGTAATACCAGGACCAAAATACTTGCTATCTAAGGAACGATAGAATGCGAACGTACGTCGAAAATCATACATAGAGAACGCATGATTCGAAGCCACCGACGTTCAACTTGAGGGCTCCTTTGACTCAAAGAGTTGTCATAGAAACTTTGGAGGATTAGATTTTTTTTCTTTGTGGTCTATGTTGGTTGTTTGATTCATAGAATTGAATCATGTATGAATTATTTTTCTATGGATTTATTTGTACTACTTGCCATAGAATTTCTAGCATTCACTTAAACCACGTTGAAAGATTCCTTTGTTTTCTCCCTTAATGCAATCAAACAGCCTAAAATCATGTACTCCCTCCGTCTGGAAATACTTGTCATTGAAATGGATGTATCTAGATGTATTTTAGTTTTAGATACATCCATTTTCATTCATTTTGATGACAAGTATTTCCGGACGGAGGGAGTATGATTGAGATGACCATGACATTTCAGTCCTATAATTTTTTTTGGTCTATGTTGGTTGTTTGATTCATATATAGGATTGAATCATGTATGACTCTTTTTTTCTATGGATTTATTTGTACTGCTTTCCATAGAATTTCTAGCATTCACTTAAACTGAAAAATTCCTTTGTTTTCCCCTAATGCAATCAAACAGTCCAAAATCATGTTTGATTGAGATGACCATGATATTTCAATCCTATGGTTTTCCCATTTCGTGTCTTTAAAATCCTGCAATCAAAGAGGCCTCGACTCTACTCAAACGAACTAAATCAAGTTCTATGATATCCAGTATGAGAATATGTCATATTTCTGTTTTTCGTGCAGCTTGCTAGGACATGCATATGTGTTTTTTCCTAACCGACTAAAAGGGGTGCAGAAGGGTGGCCCCGTATAAAGGGAGAATCAGGTGGCCGGGTACGAGAACGAGTTGGGGCAATGGACAACAGGTGAATCAAGGACAGACCAAGGTACAATAAAAAGGACTGGCTAGAGGAGGAAGAAGAAGTGGAAGACGGGATGAGCTGAAGCCAGGTCAGGGGAAAGTTAGAGATGCTACATATCATTTTAATGCCAGAGGAGGAAGTGTTGCTGATAATGGCAACTTAGAGGGAGAGGAAATAATAATTCAGTTTATCGTCGAATTGATATGGGCAATAACAATCACTAGTAGAAAAGGGGGCAATGGCCCAGGCCAGTTCAGCCCATTAGTCCCGGTTCAATCCAGAACCGGGACCAATGGAGCTACTTGCCCCGGTTCGTGAGCCTGGGGCGGCCGTCACGTGGGCCATTGGTCCCGGTTCGTCGGACCTTTTGGTCCCGGTTGGTGGGACGAACCGGGATCAATGGGCCTGCCTCTGGCCCACCACTATTGGTCCCGGTTGGTGGCATGAATCAGACCAAAACTCCTTTAGTCCCGGTTCATGCAACGAACCGGGACCAATAGTGCTGTTTATATATACCCCTCGCTGTGAGCGAGCACTCCAAAGGCTCTGTTTTTCTCTTGCCGGGCGAGGGGGCTTTGTGGTGCTCTAGCTCACCTCCTATGCACATGAGGTGTTCGATGAAATGCCCGAGCCACACTACTTAAGCTTTCTCCTCTCCAAGCTCGACCTCCAACCTCCATTTTCCTCAATATTTGTCTAGGTTTAGCGGTCCATCACGCCCCTCCCAGTCTTCACCGCCGTCGATCACCATACGATCTCATCGCCAAGACCACCGTGGTGAGCCTCTTGTTCTTATCTTCTTTCTAAAGGAAAAATATTCTTACTTGTATTATTTTCTTACTTTTATTATTGCATCTTATATAGTGCGATGGTTTTGGTATCCGCCCGTCGGCCCTAAATCACTGTCTATGATTCGGATGTGGTATATATTATCTTTTCATAACTATTGGTTCATTTATTGTTTATGAAAATTATGTCACCAACGTGACATAGATTTTATTTATCTAGGAGGTTGTTGAACCGAAATTCCAACCGACCCTATTGTCGAGAGGTTAAATTTAGTTGAAGAAGAAAACAATTTCTTGAAGGAAAAAATAAAAAAACTTGAGGAGGAGAAGATGATATTGGAGTTGCATGTTGCGGATGTCTTCGATGATCACAAGATCAAGATCGATGCAATGCGCTTGAAGATGAGAAAGATTAGAAAATATGCCATTCATACCGAGGCTTGGTATCATTATGCCGTTGGATCAGTTGTTACCTTGATTGCGATTATGACCGCATTTGTTTTCGCATTGAAATGTTTTACATAGTTTCAATGTATGGTTTAATTAATTTAGATGCTCTGCAGAGCTTTATGTTGTTAGATGAGAACTATGTATGTACTTTGGTTTTTATGTGATGATGAACTTCTATTAATTTGGTCACTTAATTATCTATTCATGATGTTCTGTAATGATTTTTGACACACTTAATTATATATAATGCACGCAGATGAACCGCAATGGATGTACGGTGATGTACACACCTCCGAGTACATTAAGGGTGTGCATGATTTTCTCGAAGTGGCTGAGGCAAACAAGCAGAATGGTTTTATGTGTTGTCCATGCCCTATATGTGGGAATCTGAAGTCTTACTCGACCGGAAAATCCTTCACACCCACCTGCTTTACAAGGGTTTCATGCCACACTATAATGTTTGGACGAGGCACGGAGAAATAGGGGTTATGATGGAAGACGGCGAGGAAGAAGAGTACGATGACAACTATGTGCCCCCGAATACGGTGATGCTCTTGAACATCAAGATGCACTGCACGATGTGCACGATGGTGCTGCAATGGGCGAAGCTGCTGAAGATCAAGAGGAACCAGACGATGTGCCCGATGATGATGATCTCCGCCGGGTCATTGTCGATGCAAGGACACAATGCGAAAGTCAAAAGGAGAAGCTGAAGTTCGATCGCATGTTAGAGGATCACAAAAAAGGGTTGTACCCCAATTGCGAAGATGGCAACACAAAGCTCGGTACCGTACTCGAATTGCTGCAGTGGAAGGCACAGAATGTCAGGCTCGATAAAGGATTTGAGAAGCTACGAAAATAATGAAGAAGAAGCTTCCAAAGGATAACGAATTGCCCGACAAGACATACGCAGCAAAGAAGGTCGTATGCCCTCTAGGATTGGAGGTGGAGAAGATACATGCATGCCCTAATGATCGCATCCTCCACCGTGGTGCCTACAAGGATCTGAACGCATGCCCGGTATGCGGTGCATTACGGTATAAGATCGCACGAGATGACCACGGTGATGTTGACGGCGAGCCTCCCGGGAAGAGGGTTCCTGTGAAGGTGATGTGGTATGCTCCTATAATACCACGGTTGAAACGTCTGCTCGTAAAACGGAGAGCATGCCAAGTTGATGCGATGGCACAGTGAGGACCGTAAGAAAGACGGAAGTTGAGAGCACCCGTGACGGGTCGCATGGAGAAAAATCGAGAGAAAGTCTTGGGATGAGTTTGCAAAGGACCCAAGGAACGTATGGTTTGCTTTAAGCGCGGATGGCATTAATCCTTTCGGGAGCAGAGCAGCAATCACAGCACTGGCCCGTGACTCTATGTATGTATAACCTTCCTCCTTGGATGTGCATGAAGCGGAAGTTCATTATGATGCCGCTTCTCATCCAAGGCCCTAAAGCAACCCGGCAACGACATTGATGTGTACCTAAGGCCATTAGTTGAAGAACTTTTACAGCTGTGGAATGGAAACGGTGTACGTACGTGGGATGAGCACAAAAAGGAGGAATTTGACCTAAAGGCGTTGTTGTTCGTGACCATCAACGATTGGCCCGCTCTCAGTAACCTTTCAGGACAGACAAACAAGGGATACCACGCATGCACGCACTGTTTACTTGACACCGATAGTATATACCTGGGAAGCTGCAGGAAAAATGTGTACCTGGGCCATCGTCGATTTCTTCCGACCAACCATCAATGTCGAAAGGGATCAAGTGGCTACCTCGTAGCCCGGCCTAAGTGGGCCAAGACTGAGAATGATCTGCTTGATAAAGGGATTGAACCAGAGACAATGAACTGGCCAGACCGTTGCCGGACTTGGTTCTTCGGGGCTGGCGGAACCTTGGACCCTGTATCAGGGAAGTGCATTTGGACGGACGAGCAATTGGACATACCACCAAGAGGCTAAAGTAATATATCGAAGCAGCGCAACAAGGGAAGTTCGTTCAGACAGGGAGAAGGACGAGCTCACAATGGCCCTCGGGAATCCTGAGCACCACAGGCCGGACACGAGGCACGCCAGGCTCCGTTTCGTGGAAGGCTGGATTTCCGGACACAGGGGGTTACAAAACCCATGAGAGGAGGAAGAAACTGGAGCAGAGCCAAATGCAAGCGCTGCACGAAAGGGTAATGGGGCTAGAGGAACGAGAAGAGGAACGAGAAGCAGCAGATCGCAGCAAACGACTGCGAAGCTTCCCCGGCTACCCCGCCATCTCGATGGAGAAGCGGTGTGGCTTCCACCGAGCTGCTTCAGCGAGCATGCCTTGACGGCTCCTGCCAGCTATCCCGTGGATGCTATCACGGATGCTGAAAATTGCCACCTTATGGCGCAATGGATGAATTTGAAGGTCAACGCGGCTGTTGGCTCTGTTTATCCTACTAAACCCGACTCAACTTTTCACTGCCGGCCGATTCCAGAAGGATATGCTAAGGTGATGGTCGATGAAATAACGGAGGGATTTGAGGACCTCCGGCTTGACCACCCTAACGGTGAAGGGGAGTATCGGCTGGGTTCTCGCTCAAGACTCCATGCCTATGGCGGAAGGATCTCATCAACCTTCCGAACTGGGCGCCTCCGCCTCCTCCTCCTCCTCCCGTGAAGTCGGGGCACTCCGCCTCCTCCACCGCCTCCTCCTCCGTGAGTGACGATCGTGGCACTCGGCCGGCTCCTTCTCCGTGCGTGGCGGCACTCCGCCTCCTTCTCCGCTGCTGCCCGGCGCCGAGCAGCCAGCCTCCTCCTTCTCCGCCCTCGTCGGCAAGGCGGATGAGACCCGCCGCCGCTCCTGCTGCTGCGGCGCGTCGTAGTCCTTGTCCTCCGCCTCGTATGCTTGGATAGAAGACATCCGCTGCGTCTGCTCTGCCGGCGTCTAGCAGTACTGCCAAAGGCGGGAGGAGATACAGATTCGGTCCTTCTCACGAAGACTCCGGAGAAGTTACCGTCTGAGGAGCGAGGAGGAAAACGTGAAGATCGCGCGGACCAAGTGGATGACTGGTTTCAAGGGTTGAAAGCAAAGAGACATCCACCTCCGGAGGAGAAGGTAGATCCGTGAAAGCGAAGCGCACTCTGGCTGCCCCGACAAAACCACCCAAGTCTCCGCCGAAAGGCAACTATGAGCGCATTATTGGAAAGGCATTTGCGAAGCGGAGAGGTCGGGAAGTCCTGTCGGTGATCAAAGGATGAAAGAACGACGAGCTGGGAAACAAATTGCCCAGCTCGGCGAACAAGCCAGCAATCGTGCCCCCGCTCAAGGTGCACGCTAGCGACATCGTCGATCCGAGGATGGTGCCCGG
This sequence comes from Aegilops bicornis, assembly GCA_021605145.1. Taxonomy (NCBI): domain Eukaryota; kingdom Viridiplantae; phylum Streptophyta; class Magnoliopsida; order Poales; family Poaceae; genus Aegilops; species Aegilops bicornis. The sequence goes on along the minus strand of CM038671.1, from coordinate 776,111,484 downwards.
TTATGGCAATCCTGCAGATTACCTGCCCGACGATGTACATTATGATTTCTTGGAGGTGCAGATACAAAGATACGAGTACGGGAAGCCTCTCGTCAAAGATGAAAGTTCTCTCTCAACGATGATGTGAAGATTGCATGATTGGTACATGAAAATCTGCAAAGAGTCTGAGGGGAGGAGTACTTTGTATGTGAGAGTTAAAAAGGAGCATGACCTCCTTGGAATTGAACTGTTGCCTATTCCATTTGAGGAGTTCTATCAGTTTTTCAATCAATTGGCCATCGATAAAGCAACGGTCACCTGCATGGTCTGTAAGTAGTACTACTTCTGTCATTAAGTCTCTCTATATAACTCAGCCCTTTCATTGCATGTATTTATAATTATCCTCACTATATTATGCAGATTGAAGATCACGAATTGAAGAAAAGACAAGTGGGTGATATTGGGTTCATTAACACATATCTCATAGATAAAACTGAGGTTGAATTTCGTAAAGAAAATACCGAGGCCAACTTGCTACAATCATTGGTAATAAATGAACACAAAGATATAATACTCTTTCCTTACAACTTCAAATGAGTGTTACTGTCTTGTGGCATATTCGGTTTCCTTATTAGTCCAGGTTATAGTAATGTAATATTGATGAGTTATGCATGTCTGCGCAGCTACCACTATATTCTCCTAGAGATTAAGCTTGAGCAGGAAGTAGTAACTGTCTTAGACTCCAAGCGAAAAGATCACAAGGAGTATGCGAACATGACTGAAATGCTCGAGAAGTAAGTTAAATCGATCATTATCCACCATATCAGCAACTTTGTTCATTTCTGATATCAAGTAATTGTTTTCTTTGTATGGCAAGGCTTGGAGAAAATTCACCAAAAAGCTCGGGACTACCGAAGAAGCTGCAATTTAGACACCAAAGTAAGTACTATATAGTAGCATATTCCACGCATCTCCTAGTGATTCAAGCGCTAGTTTCATCAATACCATTTAGCATGCTTGCTAATTATCAGTTTGATTGACCTCTATTTCTTGTAAAGTGGTTGTGGCAGGAACAAGGGAATGATTTCTGTGGATACTACATTTGTGAGTCCATCCGCCACACGACCTGTGAGCGGGGCTACTCTGACAAACAATATGAAGTGCGTAAATAAAAATATTCACAATTTTATTTTATTACCATCATTTGTGTTGAGTTTCATTCATTCATATATATATGTATTGACCCCCTTCTTAAAATTAGATGTTTCAGATGCGGATGAACTCCTAGCACCAGATCGCATGCGAGCAATTCAAGAGGAATTGGCGGCATTCTTTCTTGACCACGTGATCGCTGAAGACGGAGAATACTATGTGGACCACGCGTCCGTATGTTAGGAGATTATATATTTGTAAAAGATAATTATTGTATATATGTAGCCGGTAGTGTCGGATAGATATACGAGAACTTGTTGTTCGACCAATCTCTCGGAGAAGGAGAGGTGGTCGATATCACTTCTCTCTGTATGCATATATGTTCATGACGATCTTCTGTTTGCTTAATTACTAGCTAGATAGCGTGTCTAGCTAGTCCTCTCTATACGTATGTATAGTACGTAGCGTCGACCAAGCACGGATAAAAGAGAGGACACTTTTCTCTATTAATTAGCTAGCTATAGCACAATATATGAAACACCTAAATTAACCCCCAAAACCCCCAAACCCTCCTCCCCCCCCCCCCCCCCCTTTCAAAAAAACAAAAACCACAGCCATAGAAATGCTGACGCGTGGATGTCTATTGGTCCCGGTTGGTGCCACCAACCGGGCCCAAAGGCCCTGCCTGGGCTCGTGGACATGCCACGTGAAGGCCCATCTGTCCCGATTCTGGATTGAACCGGGACTAAAGGGTCAGGGCATTAGTACCGACCCTTTAGTCCCGGTTCATGAACCGGGACTAAAGGCCTTCACCAACCGGGACTATAGGCCCTTTTTCTACTAGTGAATAATATGCGCACTTCTACGTCAAGTCAATTCTTGCTCATGGATTTGGACGGGGCAAGGCGTGTGAATGAACAGAAGGTGCCAGTTGAGTCCGATGGGAGTAGGGACTCTAATAAGACAGTCAGGAATTGGTTTAAACAAGAGAAGGGAAATTCGCTATACCGTGGATCTTCTCGCTCGAGAAGGAGTTTGCCCGATAGCTGAATGAGCTCTTGCACAAGGAAAAGATCGTGGCAGAACAATGGTCCCGTGTAGACTGGCTGCGAGCAGGAGATCGGAACAGGGAATTTTTCCATGGTCGGTCGAGTGCGACGAGAGAGAGGAATAGGACTCTTCCCTAGAAAATGCTAGTGGCGTATTATGTGAAAGCAAAGAGGATATACATGTTGAAATCCAAGGGCCTTTGCACATGCTTGTATGCAGCACAAGATGAGCTTGTGGTGGACGAGGAGTTACATCATGTTACATCTAAAGTAACTGGTGCGATGAATGAACAACTTGTTCGTACGTTTGAGTCTGAGGAGTTGGAGAAGGCCTTGTTTGGAATGTGCCTTCAAAGGCCCCTAGGGAGGATGGCTTTGACGCCAAATTCTACCAACGACATTGGCCTTTAATTAAGGATGATGTTTCAAGAGCGGTTTTGGACTTCCTGAATGGGGGTAATATACCGGAAGCGATATATAAAATGGTGATTGTTTTTATCCCTAGGGTTAAAAATCTTCGCAATATTACTCAGTATAGGCCTATTTCCGTATGTAATATCATTTATAAGCTTTGCTCTAAGGTGTTGGGTAAACATCGTGAGATTCTTGATGTGATTATAGTCGAGGAGCAAATCACTTTTGTCCTGGGAGGCTTATTACTAATAATGTAGTTACTACATATAATTGCATTTCATGCAATGAAGAGGAAGAAAGGAAAACATGGTTGGGAGGCCGTTAAAATTTGCATGATGAAAGCATATGACTGCGTCATGTGGGAGTATTTGTAAGGTGTTATGCTTCAATTGGGTTGCCACATTCCTTTCGTCCATCCAGAGGGATGAGGCAAGGGGATCCGATCTATCCATTCCTCTTCCTGTTATGTGGAGTGGGCCTATCATGCATGTCGAAGAATTATGACGGTGGGTGGATTGATAAAGGTATACGAGTAAGGCTGCGATCACTGTGTCTCACCATCTTTTTCCTGACGACTATCTGGTCTTCCGGAAGGCTGATAGTCAGAGTGCACATCATCTCAATGATACTATGCAAGCTTATAGCCTTGACTCTGGTCAAAGTGCAAACAAGTTGAAGACTTCGGTATTTTCAGCCCTCACATGGAACTTCAGTAAGAGTGCGGTCTGGAATACCTTGAATATCCAAAGGGAGACCCTCACAGAGAAGTACCCTGGTCTAGAAACGGCAGTAGGGGGATTACAAAGCAACAATTTGAGCATATTGACGAGCAGGCAAGATCGAGGGTACAAGTTTGGTGTGGCAAAAAGATCTCTTGTGCAAGAAATGTGGTGCATCTTAAGTCAGTGATTCAAGGTTACCTAATGTTTTCTCCCACGAGAGTTGTTGCGATTCCCCGAAGTGTAAGGGTGAAGTAGATTGGTAGCAAGTATTTCTCTCGGTTAGAGAACCAAGGTTACCAATCCAACAGGAGTATCCCAAGCTACCAAAGTCAACAACACCTACACACAAAACACACTCATCCCTAACACGGCAAGAGGGCTGCAAATGATAGAGATAGATAGTAGCAAAGTAACAAGGTAATAGTAGCAATTTTTAAGAAGAATTCACTAATGGAGAATAGACCGAAGGGGACATAGGTTTACTAGTGGCATCTCTCTCGAAAATAGGCAAATGGCATGGTAAACAAATTACAGTTGCGCAATCGCCCAAATTGCAATATTGATGACTACGATCGTTCATGGCATAATCTCATATAGGCATTACGTATGTGATAAGTAGACTGTTAATCGAACTGCATCTACTACTAGTACTCCACCCCAAAACCGTTATCCGGCATGCATCTCAAGGTATTAAGTTTGCAAGAAACAAAGTATCGCAATAAGCAAGATGACACAATGTAAGCAGGAAGAAGTCAATCAATATGACAAAATCACATCGTTTTATCCTTAGTGGCAACAATACGTGCCTTAGTTCCTTTTGTCACTATGTTAGATCATCGTAAGATCGAACGCACTACAAAGCACCACTCCCTCTGAAGAAAAACCCATCGAAGTTGGCCAAACAAGATAGATAGATTGATTGGAGAGCATACAAAGCTATCTAATTATACAATAAAAAAACCTCAAAAGATTCTATTGATTTCAGTGAACAATATAATCATAAAGTGACAATTCATCATGTTCCAACAGACACATCACCGATTACATTGAATTGATCCTGATCATGTGATAAGGCTTACGGGAACATGGTATTGAAGATCCAAAAGAGATAGAATCATCTAGCTACTACTATGGACCCTAAGGTCGTAATGGAACTACTCACACATGGTCATGGAGGCAGCAAGGGTGATGAAGAAGACTCCGACAATGGCTTCCCCCTCCGGCGGAGCTCCGAAACAGGCCTCCAGATGGGATCTTTACAAAACGGGAACTTGCGAAGGGTTTCGGTATTTATAGAGATTTATGGCGGTGGAGGGAGGCAAATGCGGTATCTACGGGCCTCCACACGCCTTGACGGCGCTCCCTAGGGCCAGGGCGCGCCACCTGGCTTTGTGGGCCTCCTGGTGCACGTCTGATCCTCCTCCAAAGCTTCTAGGGTCCTTCATCATCCAGAAAAAATCGTAAAATAATTGGCCTCGTGTTTTGACCTTCCTAAATATTGGTTTGCTGTCAAACCAAAAACAAACAGAAAACAATGACTGACACTGGGCACTAAATTAATAGGTTAGTCCAGAAAAATAATATAAATTTCTATAAAAATTATATGAAAGTGATAATATAATAGCATGAAACAATAAAAAAATTGTATCACATGCCTATTATATGAGCTTCTTCAAGCTCACGAAAGGATTGTGTCGGAAAGTTATGACACATGTCCAAGTATTGGTGGGCTGGATCACTCGATAGAAGAAGCATGCATTTGCAGTCCTGGAGAAAATGTCAATTCCGAAGTCAAAAGGGGGCTAGGTTTCCGAGATTGGGAATTATTCAATGACTCAATGTTGGCTAAAGAGCCATTGAGGTATTGAGTAATCTTGATAGTTTTTTGCTCATGTTCTTCAAGGGCAGTACTACCCAGATGGTAGTTTCTCGATGCGGGGTGTCCGAACAGTGCGTAGGCTACGTGGAGGGGGTATTATTCAAGGAAGGGGAGTACTGAAGCAAGGCCTGATACTTTGATTGGGCGACGTGATGACAACAGGGATTTGCCATGATCAGTGGATCTCTAGTACAACCACAATGAAGTCTATCAGTAGTCTATCTTAAGATCCAGTGTACTTGGTGGCGGATATTTTGGACGAAGGTTCTGGAAACTGGAATGATGAGTTGGTTAGAAGATTTTTCTTTATATCTCTTGATGTGGCAATCATTCTTAACATGCCTAGGCCAGGAGTGCCTACAAAACATTTATGGGCATGGGAATGGGTTCGATCGGGTACATTCTCGGTCAATCTGTGTACCCAGTTTTAAAGAGAGGCAATGCAATTTGCAAGAAGCGTCGGTTAGTTCTTTGGGTGGTGAAGAGACCTGGAAGGCTTTGGGGAAGATTCGTGTCCAATCGAAAAACTGGTTCTTTTGGTCAAGGGGACTGAAGGGTTTTAGGCTCACTGAAGGAGAATTAGTTCAGAGACATATCCATGAAGATGTCACATGCCCCATGTGTGGTAACAGGGAGAAATGATGTACCATGCCTTGATCAGTTGTGAAAATGCATTACTATTTTGGGATGAAGCTAGATGCTTTTTTGGGCTCAAGCTTCCTTGGTTCCACCCTCTAAAGTGGACTAGGGATCTACTAGACCCAACGTGTATCAGCAAAGAAGAGGCTGCTATTGCAATCACAGTTATGTGGGCTGTGTGGAGCAAAAAAAAAAACATGTGTACTCATGAGTTAGTGCCAACCTGTTCACTCTATGAATTTTTTTTGGAAAAGGAGGAATGCCCCGGTCTCTACATCAGAATGGTTAAGAGCATCTCCAGCCGCGCCTCCAACATGCCCCCAGGCATTTTGTTGCTGCCGGCGCCTAAAAAATAGCCCAGTCGCGCCCCCAGGAGCCCGTTTTTCGCCGGTTGGGCCAAAACTGCCGCCGGCGGACCCAGGCCGAACCCGGCGCGCTGGGGGCGCCGGGGAAAGTGATTTTGGCACGAACGGGAATGGGCCCGCCGAGTCAACGACACACCGCTTCATCGTCCTCATCGCCTCGGTTCCCGCAGGAATCAATGCCAAGGCTGCCGCGCTGCCGCGCCGGTCAGCCTCCATTGATGCCTCACGGGCGGCGCAGTGAAGGTGCCATGACGCACGTCCCGCCCGCTCCCTCCACGCGTCGCACGGCATGCGGGTTCTCACCGTCCCGCTTCGGCTATAAAATCCAATCTCACCGCGGGTGAACGCCACAGTCGCCACAACTCGCCTTCTCTCGCCTCGTCTCCCCACAGAAGCCACCTCCCGGCCCCCCTCTTCCCCGCCGACGAGCAATGGCTGAGCGGTACCCTGGTGACTCCGCGATGGCGAACGGCTTCGGCCGACGCCATCTCCGCGAGGACGAGGCGCGCCTCCTCTACGAGGCCGATTATCCGATGCCCCCAGACATGCGGGTGCCGGGCTCGTGGAAGTTGAGCGCCGGCGGTGTCCCGGTACCATTGGTGCCCACCGGGGCTGAACGGCGGGCCGAGATCGCCCGCATCCGCTCGTCGCTGACGGAGGCACGGCGGAACGAGCCGAGGTACGCCGCCGACAGCCACACGCTGTGGACGATGTACTTCGAGCGCCGCCACGAAGACCAGATCGCCTCCGCCAACGGCATCATCCCCCGCGGCCGCCTCAACGCCGACGGGCGGCGTGAGTGGTGGGGCGTGCCCGGCCGCACCCTCGAGGCCGTCCTTGACCACATCGAGACCGGCAACACGCCGCTCCTCGAGTACCCGCCGCGCCCGTCATTCTCTCGCCGTTGTGGCAGCTCCTGGACGCCGCGGCGAATGGAGGCGGGGACCTCCTCATCGTCGGGCTCCGGCTCGCCGGCGCTCCGCCCCGTCAAGCCGGAGCCGGAGGAGACGCCGCTTCAGCGCCGCACCCGCAGCGGCGCCCTCGTCATCAACGAGGGCGGCCGCCCCTCCCCACATTCCCTCCGCCTAGTCCGGCCGAAGACCGAGCCGGGGCTGCTCCCCGTGAAGCCGCCGACGAGACCACCCTCAAGTGGGCGAAGGCGGACTACGTCCGCAAGCAGGGGTGCGCCAGCGCCGGGCGTACGCGCAGATCAAGGCACGATGCCGGGGACGCGAGGAGGGCGGCGTCGTCGTCCTCAACAGCGACGAGGAGGACGAGCCCGGGCCATCCAACCCCCCGTGCGTCGGCAACCCTGGTCAGGGGTGCAGCAAGGACGGCGGCGGCTCCAGCGGGGCGCAGGGCAGCGACGACGACTACACCATGTTCTACAGGCTCCTCGGCATGTAGAAGGCGGGCGGTGGCCGCGGCATAGTAGGGCTAGGCGTAGTTTGTATGTTTCTCTGTTTTTGTACAAATTTCAATGAAAAATCGCCGAGTTTGTGCCAGATTCATATCAGATTGCCGAGTTTGCGCGATTTGGGGACGACGACTGGCAACGCAATCGCCCCCATGGCGAAAGCGAACTCCAGTTCGGCCTGAGACGGCGCTTTTTCGATGTCCTGGGAGGCCGAACAGTTGGAGATGCTCTAAGAGATATGGATATTCCAGCCAAGGCCTTGGTGCCGGCGCCGGCATGAGCCAGCAGCGGGTGGCATGATGAAAAACAATACTGATGGGGTAACTCCAATCCCAAGGCTCAACATATTTTGTGTGCAGTTAGTATCATACCTAATATCAGTATCAATACTAATCAAATAATCGACATGTAATTAATATTCTACCTAATATTACCATGTAAATAATATTCTGCCAAATATCAACATTCCTTGACATGGAGTACCTAATATTATTCAAGGAATGGAGTACTGAAGCAAGGAATGGAGTACCTATTAGCAGCATCAGTGGTACTCCCTCCAATCTATATTAATTACAATTTTGTAGCGACAATTAATATGGATAGGAGAAAAATGGATTATCCGGCGCCAACTCTTATTTTCTACATCAGTTGTCCAACAGTTGATAGCAACATGCAACGAGTTCAACCAACCGAAAGTAAAACCAAAACAAGTCAAAGCAAGAAAATGACAACAAGTACAACTGCAACAGTAGGGCATTACATCCAGATCACCGAAGAAACACACGAATGAATCAACCCGAGTGGTTTAACGACAACGATGACGAAAACGTGAACAGCCAGCTTAGGTTGCTGGCCTACCCAGTTCACTTATATCGGGGAGCTCCTAGTTGGCGCTTTAAACGCTGCCGAGCGAAACCAGCGCTCGCATGCGGTGCACTAGCGGGCCGGCCCACCAACATGCTAGAAAAGGAACGCGCGAAGAAAAAATACTATGAAAAGGTGGAATCAAACTCTGCACAAAACTAAACAGTAATGCCCTGCCGCGCTATGCTAACCATAGATCAGCCACGACTTTGTTGTTTAATAGAAGGAAACTGTACTATTTAACCCTTTTAGTACTGCACATAACTATATATTATATACCCATTATAAATTAATTTTAAATAGAAAAGGAAATTTTCAAAAGAATTCGTAAAATATAGAAAAGCAGGAATATGAAAAAAGCTTATTGATTTTGAAGAAAAGTTCATCAATATAGAAAAAAAGTTCACAAAATTGGGAAAGAAAGTGCACCGATTTCGAAAAAAGTTCACAAAATATGAAAGAAGTTCATCGATTATGGAAAAAAAGCTAATCAAGTTTTTAAAAATAGTCAAATTCGAAAAAAGTTCATTGAATTTTAAAAAGGTCATTGAATTTGAAAATTTTCATCGAATTTGAGAAAAAAATTCATCAAATTTTTAAAAAGTTCATAGATTTTAAAAACATTTCACCAAAGTTATAAATAAGATCATCAACTTCCAAAAAAATTCTGCGAACTTGGAAAAAAGTTCATTGATTTGGCAAAAAGTTCACAAATTTGAAAATAAGTTCATCAATTTGAAAAAAAGTTCATCGAATTAAAGGAAAAGTCGATCGAATTTTAAGAAAACATTGATTTAAAAGAAAAGTGCACGTATTTGCAAGCAATTCGACGAACCAGGATGAATAAATAAAAAAATCAAAAACGAAAAAGGAAAAAATGAAAAAGGAAGAATAAAAGAATGAGAAAGTTTGTTTCTATCAGATCCCGCTACGGTGGTGTGGTGGTTGTCAGGGGCGTCGCCGGTTTGAATCCTTACCAGCTCATCTGCTCTTTCTTTTTGCGGCATAAACACAAGGTGGGTCGGCCCAGCTAACGCGCCTGCAGGCGAGGCGCCGGTTTGCAGAAACAGTAGTAACCGGCGTCTACAGCGCCAAATAGGGTTTGCCTTATATCGGACCCCCCAGGCTCGCTCTATAGAGTCCTCCTACATGGGCCGGTCCAAAAGCATCACAATTGCTTGTATTTTTTTCTGAGGGAATTGCTTGTATTTTTGTTTATGATAGCTTACCACATATGCTAGGCGGGAGACCCTATCTGCCGCTCTTTGCGGCAGAATGTCGATCACACACACAGGGGATTTATCGACAGGGCCGGCCCATGTAGCTAACGACCCGTACAGAACCGAAAATGCAGCGTTAGAGAAAGAAATGCACTAAGCAAGGATCGAACCAGCGAACGCATGATTCCGACGAACTGCTCCTACCCAGCTGAGCTAGCGACAACTTTATGAAACCCACAGCGCATAGACTTAGAACCAAACCGAGCGAAGAACCAAACGCTTTTAATTATTTGCACACAAAACAATTTTCTGAAAAAAATATGAATGTTTAGTGAAACCGCGAACAATTTGAAAAACTGTGAATAAAATTTACAAAAACTCAAACTTTAGAAAATGCAAACAATTTTAGGAAAAACGAACATTTTTTTCAAACTCCCCAAAAAATTGAAATGCGAACATTTTTTTGAAAAAGCTGGAACATTTTGCAAATTGAAAAACAAGTTTGGCATACGCAAACATTTTGAAAATTGGGAACATGTCTTGAACTCCTGAACAAAATTTCAAAATACGAATATTTTTTAAACTCCCGAACAAAATTTGAAGCACGAACATTATTTGATATTTGTGAACAATTTTTGAAACTGCCAGAAAACAATTGAAAGAATGTAATTTTCTTGAAATTCGCTAACAAATTTTGAAATGGGAATATTTTTTGAAACTCCGAAAAGTATGAAATATAAACAATTTTGAACGATTTTTTCAACGGAAATATTATTTTGAAATCCTGAACAAATTTTGAAATGGGAAACTCACGAACAAAATTGGAAAATACAAACAATTTTCCAAAATTTATGAATGATTTTTTAAATGGAAACATTATTTTGAAATCCTGAACAAATTTTGAAATGGGAACATATTTTGATACTCACGAACAAAATTTGGACATACAACGAATTTTCTAAAAAAAATTGAACAATTTTTTAAATGGAAAGATTATTTTGAAATCCTGAAGAAATTTTGAAAACGTGTCAAACTTTGAACAATAGAAAAGGAAACATTTTTTAATTGCAACCATTTTTTAAATTTTTGAACAGTTTTGAGAAAGAAATAAACTTGAAAAAAAGAATAAGGAAAAGGAAAGAAAAACAGAATAGAAGAAACAGAAAAAGGAAAAACGAAGAAAAAGGAAAAGCAATAGCAAAAAACGAAAAATAAAACAAAATAGAAAGCCAAAAAACCGGAAAGGAAGCAACACAGAAAAAAGTCCGGTTGGCCGCACCTGTGTAAATCACGAAGTGCGCCGGCCCATATTCGTCGCTAGTATCGGTCCCTGTGCGATTGCCCGACAGTTTTGCCGCAGCGAGCGGCGAATAGGGATTTCCTATGCTAGGGGCCTCCTATAGGCCGCTTACATTGCAGCTAAGTTGATGGTTCGCAAAGGAAGTTGCTGACTGGGGCTGGCCCATTTAGGATAGTGCGCCGTGAAAAATCAACAACAAAAAACGGCCACTACCAGTGCGCTGTGGGATTCGAACTCAAAGCTTAAAGAACAACCGCAAAATATTCCCAAAAACGTGTGTCATCATCTACCTGCTTGTCAAAAAATGCTAGCTCAGTTAATATAAACTATATGCGGAAAACGAAAATGAAGCTTTTTGAAATTTTGAACGTGGTTCATTTTTTACAAAAGTAAATATATTTTGAAACCCAAACATTTTCAAAATTTGCTAAAAACTTTTGAAGACTCGAATTTTTTTGTAAGAATCTAAAACATTTTTTGGAAAGAAATGCAACAAAATTGAAAGCGAGAACATTTCTCGAAATTACAAACAAATTTATCAAAATGCGAACATTTTACGAACTTCCTGCAAACACTTTTTCAATTTGAGAACAAATTATGAAAATGTGGAATTTTTGAACTTGTTAATAAATTTCGAAAATAGTGACATTTTTTGGAAAAATGCGAATATTTCAAAGCAACAACATTTTATGAAATTTATCTAACTTTTTCGGAGTTTGTGAACAATTTTAGGAAAGGCAGACATTTTTTGAATTTGAAAACAATTTCTGAAAACAGGAACATTTTTTGAAATACGTGAACATTTGTTGAATTTGTGAGCAAAACTAACAATTGCGAACATTTTAAGAAATTTTAAACTTTTTTTGAATTTACGAACATTTTTGGAAATGAAGTGAAGACATTTTGGAATAGTAAAACATTTTTGGAATTTTTTAACAAAATTTAAAAACAGGAACAAATCTAAAAAAATGAACAAATTATGGAATAGTAAAGCATTTTTTAGAATTTCTGAACAAAATTTGAAGACAGGAACAAAATCTGAAAAAAAATGAACAAATTTAAAGAAATACATTTTTAAATTGCGGAATATTTTTTGAGAAAAGAAATCAACTTGAAAAGGAAAAATGAAAGAAAGTAAAGAAGAAAAGAAAAGAAAAGAAAAAGGACAGAAAAAGAAAAAAAACAGGAAAATAAAAATATATATAAAAATCGAAGTAGAAAAACCAGTTCAGGAACCTTCCAGAAGGTCCCAAAACCGGTAAAAACCGTCTGGGAAACCTCTAGAAGGTTCCCAAAACCGGAACCTGAAAGGTTTACGTACATACAGATGGGCTGGCTCGCTAGGTCACCACGCCTGTGGGATTCGTGGACAGTTTGATGCAGAGTACGTCGAATAGGGTTTTCCCATATGCTAGCCTTGTCTAAAAAAACGCCCACATATGCTAGCCTTGCTATTTCTTAGTAGAATAAATCATATTCCTTAAAAAATGATGAACAATGCATTATTAAATTTAGTTAGAAAATTCCTATATTCATGTTTATAAAAAAATCTTCATCTTACTATAAAATTTACAATGTTTGCAAAAAAATGTTGGTATGTTAAAAACAATTCATGTGTTTTGAAAACAAACTTCATGTATATAGAAAAAAGTCCCATGTCTAATTTTTTGCATATATTTAGAAAAAGGTTCATATGTTTTGAGAAAATATATTCATGTATCAAAAAATGTAAAAATATATATATAGAAAAAGGAACCATAAAAAGAAAAAGGCAAAAGGCAAAAAAGTCAAAGAAAAACCAAGAAAAGGCTGCTAGAAGTGTTAGAAAACTACTTGAATCTGCCAGCCCATCGAAGCGCACATGTGTGATTAAGATCATATTCTTTGCAAAGAGTGTAGAATATGATTGACAGAAGTACAGAAATCATCCACAAATCTACTGCAATGGAGTCGTAACTCTCAAAAAATCAATTTTGGTACTCCCTCCAACTAAAGTTATATTAAGGTTGCGTCAATTAATTTGGATTGGAGGGAGTACAAAATTTACCCGCAAATCTCTAGAACCATATTAATCATCCCCTGGAGTGATTTTGAAGGTAACATGTCAAATTATGGGTGGTTTTGACCACTTATTAGGATATTCACTCCCACAAATTGCTGGAGGAAATGTTGATTGGGCTTGGTGACGCAATCAGCCGAGCTATGCCATTAATGCAAGACTTGGGCCGGGTCAGGCCAACATGGGACAAGTAGATCATGCCTTAGCTTAGGCTACCCGGTCAGCCTATCGTGCCTTGCCGGCATGGCACACATGCCTACGGAGAGCTTCTTAGCACTACACAGAACACAATAGCCCATTATCGAACCATGCTGGCACGGGCCCGGCATAGACAATAGAGGGAGGAAGAGTGATGTCTTTGTTCTGGTGTGAACCCCGCCATTCTTCAGTAGCACACGTAATAGAGGCCATCAATAGCTTAAGGTGGTGTAGCGCCACTGCCAAGAAGTCTCCTCTATCATATCTAAGGCTCCATCCATGGGGTGGTAGAGGTGTGGATCTGTACTTTTATAGGGGATCGAAGCAAGGGTGTATAGGACGTTAATGGTGGAGCAACAACGTCGATCGTCGTCTTCTCATGACCAGCCACAATCAATTGGGGATGGATCTGCAAGGCTATGAGTATGCTCATGTTGTGAGAATAGATAGGTTGTAGGCAACAAAGCGAAGATTGGAAGAAGTATTGGGCTTCGTTGAGTTTAGAACTCAGAAACTGCCTTGTCGGGCTAATGTCCGACCATCGCACCAGGACGCCCATCGTGGTAACTTCACGGCCCGGCATGGCCTGGTGATTTGTGCCATGTCAGCCCGGCACAATAGTCTTTATGTCGTGCCATTCTATTTCTATACCATGTTAAGAGTCCACCAAATGCGCAAGGGTGGTGCCTAATGGGCCGACCCCAATTAACTGATTCAGGATTTTCACAAACGGAATTCAGTTTGTTTACTTTTTATTTTTTTAGAACTTTTACATTTATTATATACTAAAAAGCATTCAGAAAATGTTCTAAAAATTTAGAAATATTCATGCATATTCAAGAATGTTTATTTTTGAAAAATGTTTGAAAATTTGAAAATTATTCCAAAATGTAAACAATGTATTTTAAAAAATGTTGAACAGTATAAAAAATATTCGTGACTTCTATAAAATATTTTGTAATTTTTTAAAATATGAAGTTTTTGAATTACAAAAGGCGTCCAAGAATTTCGAAAATATATATGGATTTCAAAACATGGTCATGAATTTCAAATTTCCCCAAATTAAGAAGTATTGTTGAATTAGAACATGTCCTTCAATTTTTTTACGAAATATTCTGAAATTTAGAAGAACATTCATAAATTTTAGAATGGACAAGGAGAAGAAAAATGAAAAAAATTATAAAGAAAAAAAGAAACTGGAAACTTCTGGAGCCTTCCTAAACCTGGATAAAACCGGGAGAAGAAACCATCGAGTGGGTTGTTGCAATAGCGCGAGACCGTCGCGCATAGCGCATCATAGGATTGGACCTGTCGAGCCAGCCAGTCATGCTCCGGCCCGCCTAAAATGGCGCCGCCTAAGTCTTTACATTATAAGCATATCTTCGATAAATTTTTACATCGCATAAGTTCGGGCAAGAGAGTAACTAGGCCTGCCGATAACTTTTGACATGCTTCTAAAAAGAAAAATCTAACTTTCGACACTAAAAAAAGACTCCATCTCTAACTTTCTTACTTCAGAAACATAATTTATTTCTGCAAGGTAAAAAAAAGTCGGCAAGGCTGCAACTCAAGTGAATTGGGAGCAATAGGTTAATAGGTATGACAATGTGTTTTCAGGTTGGATCCTCTCGCGGAATGAAAAAAAAACACATTTTTTTCCGTTTTCGAGAGTCACGGCCATGCCACTCGCGGAAGCAAAACCATGCCTCTCGCGGAAGCAAATCCGTTCATCCTGTGCATTTTAAAAACTGAACCAAAAAACCATACAGAAAATAAACTGAACCAAACCAATTTTACGGTTTTTATGGTTTATGGTTTCGCTATGGTATGAACTGTTCATACCGTTTTGAATTTTGATTTATATGGTATATACCGAAAAACCGAACGGTTTACTGAATAAACCAAAGTAAAAATATATTTATATATCTTGGGGC
Organism: Aegilops bicornis; assembly: GCA_021605145.1. Lineage (NCBI taxonomy): Eukaryota > Viridiplantae > Streptophyta > Magnoliopsida > Poales > Poaceae > Aegilops > Aegilops bicornis. Next base: position 776,096,293 of record CM038671.1, on the reverse strand, counting down.
GAAAAGCCATACAAATAGTCATTTTTTGTACATAAGCTAGATTTCGTGTTAAGCGCATCCATTTTTCTTGTAGCGGAGTCATACTTCTCTTCAAAAGAATGTTAAGAACGTCCACAACCATGAATCCATGCATGCATATACACTCGCATATAGTTATATACTCTTCGTATAAAACGTTATGTGTTGTGAGTCATAAATTTGAAAACTATTATATATCATTTCAAATTTGCATCAACTTTGGCTTTTACGGTATATACCGAACCCATACCGAAAGAGTTTAGTATATATCGAAACTGAACCGTATCTAAATGTCATACCGTATTTATTAAAGTATTAATACCGTACAGACTAAAAACCAAATAAAGCGAACACACAGAGTGAAAATCCGTGCCTTTTGCGAAAGCAAAAAATGCGTCCTTCCGCACAAAAAAATCAATTTTTTTTCAAAAGTTAAGAAAGACCGATGAAAAACCGAAAAACAAGAAAAAAAATCTAACTGTGAGAGCCTGACTTAACATGAATAATAGACTACTCATATCAATAAAGAATTACTTCTTTTCCGGGAGCCCATTCGAAAAGAACTCCAAAGTTAAGCATGCTTGGCTTGGGGTAATTCTACGTTGGGTGACCGACCGGAAAGTAGCTCCCGGATGCGCGCGAGTGAGGACAAAGTGCGCAGGAAAGACTAGTGTTGGTCTATGGGGTAAGTCTTGATCCCATCAGGCGTAACCGGGTGTTACACTGACAAGCCAAAAACGCGTGTAGAAAAAAAAATGAAGGGTGCGCCTAGAGCGCGACACACATGGCGGTGGCTAAGAGCGTGCCATGTGGCACACTCTCAGCCCACTCCAGGTGACCTTTGCGAGGCTCCAGAACGAGCACTTGTTAGTTTTTTTAAAATTTAGCGACTTTATTTAAATAACAACCATGTCTTTTACAATAGAAGGGATCAAGAAGTCCAGGGCTGTATCATTCCACACCCCTGTTTCTTGTCCTTCGAGACTGAAGCGAGCAATTTCGTGAACACACCCATTAGCTTCTCACACATAATAACTTATAATCGCTTTGCCAAAAGAACTCATCAACTTTCTACAATCATTGGTAATCACTGCTCCCGACGCTCGATACTTGAACGGATTCTGGATATCCTGGACAATCTTCAATGAATCACTCTCAATTGCAATAGATAGAATACCAAGCTCATCTGCAAGTCGTAGACCCAATAACACAGCTAACGCCCCCATCGTAGGAGCATCAAGTGCATGTTGTTTAAACTCCACAGCTGCAGCAATAAAGCTAACATTTCGAGTCGCATAAAATTGCTCCAAGTGAACCTGCACCTCTGTCCATGTGAAACAAAGCATCCACATTATAATTTTAATACACCCTGATGCCGGCTGGTAGCTTTGAGCATAACATCTGGTCCAAAATAAGAGAACATAGGTGGGCCGGCCCGTTAGAAATATAGCGCTTGTTGGGTGTGCGTCTTGTACCGTTGAAGAACTACTTGGCGATGTATATTTTTCTCAAATAAAAAAAACGTGGCGCTGTATATGCCAATACGAATCGTGCCCAAATGATGACAACATTTCTTTTTGAGGGGGTAAAGCCACTTTATTCAAACTCCACAGATAATGGGATACAAGTTTGGTCATGCGGCTGGCCAAGCCACACATGACGTCCCTGAGCTAAAGACAAAGCAAACTTAGCTAACTTATGAGCTTCGAAATTACATCGACGACTTTCAGAAGTAAAGGTACAAGAGGGTGGTGACGATCTAGAGATGATTTCCGTGATGATGGCTCCGTAGGGTCCTTGGTTTCCTTTGGCAATGTCCCCAATTACCTGCTTGCAATCAGACGACAACACAGAGCGTTGAATATTGAGATCTTCTGCCAAGGCAATGCCCTCATGACATGCCATCGCCTCAAGTGTGGTTGGATCCCATATTTCTGGAATGACAAGAGCAGAGCTGCCCAAGAACAAGCCCTGGCTATCCCTGCATACGGCTACAACTGCTCCTCCTCTGCGGGTGCGCACTCCTGCGTCAACATGAATTTTGGCATATGTTGCTGGAGGTGCCCTCGGCCTCTGTATTGATGTACCTGTCCTCGCCGTAGCAGCCCGTGTTGGATTGGGGGCACAGATAGCTTCCAAGTCTGCAATAAACCGAGTTCTACTATGTCGATTCTCCATATTACGCCCTCTTACATGGGCTGGTCCAATAGCCTCATATTTCATTTTTTTTAGAAGATAATTTATATTTAGTAAAATAAAAAATGCATTGTTATAATCAGTTACAAATGCAGATAATGTTGCCGTGTTAGAAAATAATTGATGTGTTTGGAAAATGTGCATGTATTTTCTAAAAGATTTCGTATGTTAAAAAAGGTGTGTCTATATATATATTTGAAAAATTAAATCTAAAAATATATAAATAAACATGAGGACAAGATATAATGAAAGGGGGACCGAAAGTGGAAAAAAGGAAAAGATGAAAACAGAAATAAAAGCCCTCACTAAAAAACAATTGCAGTACTAAAATACTACTCAAATAGGCCAGCCAAAACTGTGTAGTGAGTAGGGAGTAGGATTGAAATCAGTACATAAACCACCCTCCCAAATCCACCAAAATGGAGTCATAACCCCTTAAACTCAATTTGATACAATTTTCACCCTTGAAAGTCTAATACCATATAAGAGCTTCTACAACCGTACGCCCCATATCCGTCCAATATCCCCGGCGGCCTACCCGGTCAGTGCTCGCACGCAAAAATCCCACCCAACGGGCCGTCCCAAACGCCCAAATGTCCGGGCTGACGGCAACCCCCATATTCAACCCATATATAGGGCGGATGAAGGAAATATGCCCTAGAGGCAATAATAAAGTTATTATTTATTTCCTTATATCATGATAAATGTTTATTATTCATGCTAGAATTGTATTAACCGGAAACATAATACATGTGTGCATACATAGACAAAAAGAGTGTCACTAGTATGCCTCTACTTGACTAGCTCGTTAATCGAAGATGGTTATGTTTCCTAACCATAGACATGAGTTGTCATTTGATTAACGGGATCACATCATTAGGAGAATGATGTGATTGACTTGACCCACTCCGTTAGCTTAGCACTTGATCGTTTAGTATGTTGCTATTGCTTTCTTCATGACTTATACATGTTCCTATGACTATGAGATTATGCAACTCCCGTTTACCGGAGGAACACTTTGTGTACTACCAAACGTCACAATGTAACTGGGTGATTATAAAGGTGCTCTACAAGTGTCTCCGAAGGTACTTGTCGGGTTGGCGTATTTCCAGATTTGGATTTGTCACTCCGATTGTCGGAGAGGTATCTCTGGGCCCACTCGGTAATGCACATCACTTAAGCCTTGCAAGCATTGCAACTAATGAGTTAATTGCGGGATGATGTATTACGGAACAAGTAAAGAGACTTGCCGGTAACGAGATTGAACTAGGTATTGAGATACCGACGATCGAATCTCGGGCAAGTAACATACCGATGACAAAGGGAACAACGTATGTTGTTATGCGGTTTGACCGATAAAGATCTTCGTAGAATATGTGGGAGCCAATATGAGCATCCAGGTTCCGCTATTGCTTATTGGCCGGAGATGTGTCTCGGTCATGTCTACATAGTTTTCGAACCCGTAGGGTCCGCACGCTTAAAGTTTGATGACGGTTATATTATGAGTTTATGAGTTTTGATGTACCGAAGGAGTTCGGAGTCCCGGATGAGATCGGGGACATGACGAGGAGTCTCGAAATGGTCGAGACGTAAAGATCGATATATTGGACGACTATATTCGGACTTCGAAAAGGTTCCGAGTGATTCGGGTATTTTTCGGAGTACCGGAGAGTTACGGGAATTCGCCGGGGAGTATATGGCCTTATTGGGTCATACCGGAATAGAAGAGAGAGGCCAAAAGGAAGAAGGCCTGCGCCCCCCCCCCCCTCTGGTTCGAATTGGACAAGGGGTGCAGCCCCGTTTTCCTTCTCCCTCTCCTCCTCTTTCCTTCTCTCCTACTCCAACAAGGAAAGGAGGAGTCCTACTCCCGGTGGGAGTAGGACTCCCCCCTTGGCGCGCCCTCCTCCTTGACCGGCCGCCTCCCCCCTTGCCCTTTATATACGGGGCAGGGGGACACCCCATGGACACAACAATTGATCCCTTGGATCTCTTAGCTGTGTGCGGTGCCCCCTCCACCATAATCCACCTCGATAATATCGTAGCGGTGCTTAGGCTAAGCCCTGCGTCGGTAGAACATCATCATCGTCGCCACGCCATCGTACTGACGGAACTCTCCCTCAAAGCTCGGCTGGATCGAAGTTCGAGGGACGTCATCGGGCTGAACGTGTGCTGAACTCGGAGGTGCCGTGCGTTCGGTACTTGATCGGTCGGATCGTGAAGACGTACGACTACATCAACCGCTTGTGCTAACGCTTCCGCTTTCGGTCTACGAGGGTACGTGGACACACTCTCCCCTCTCGTTGCTATGCATCACCATGATCTTGCGTGTGCGTAGGATTTTTTTTGAAATTACTACGTTCCCCAACAGTGGCATCCGAGCCTGATTTTATGCGTAGATGTCATATACACGAGTAGAACACAAGTGAGTTGTGGGCGATATAAGTCATACTGCTTACCAGCATGTCATACTTTGGTTCGGCGGTATTGTTGGATGAAGCGGCCTGGACCGACATTACGCGTACGCTTACGCGAGACTGGTTCTACCGACGTGCTTTGCACATAGGTGGCTGACGGGTGTCAGTTTCTCCAACTTTACTTGAACTGAGTGTGGCTACGCCCGGTCCTTGAGAAGGTTAAAACAGCATCAACTTGACAAACTATCGTTGTGGTTTTGATGCGTAGGTAAGAACGGTTCTTGCTAAGCCCCTAGCAGCCACGTAAAACTTGCAACAACAAAATAGAGGACGTCTAACTTGTTTTTGCAGCGCATGTTGTGATGTGATATGGTCAAGACGTGATGAGATATAAGTTGTTGTATGAGATGATCATGTTTTGTTGAAGTTATCGGCAACCGGCAAAATCCTTATGGTTGTCTCTCTATTGCATAAGATGCAAGCGCCAAATAATTGCTTTAATTTATCGCTATGCGACGAGACGACCATGTGACGACACATTGATATAGATCAAGATGATGGAGATCATGGTGTCATGCCGATGATGATGGAGATCATGACGATGCTTTGGAGATGGAGATCAAAGGCACAAGATGATGATGGCCATATCATATCACATATTATGATTGCATGTGATGTTTATCTTTTATACATCTTATTTTGCTTAGTTCGGCGGTAGCTTTATAAGATGATCTCTCACTAAATTATCAAGGTACAAGTGTTCTCCCTGAGTATGCACCGCTATGAAAGTTCTTCGTCTTTGAGACACCACGTGATGATCGGGTGTGATAGGCTCTACGTTCAAATACAATGGGTGCAAAACAGTTGCACACGCGGAATACTCAGGTTAAACTTGACGAGCCTAGCATATAACAGATATGGCCTCGGAACACGGAGACCGAAAGGTCGAGCGTGAATCATATAGTAGATATGATCAATATAGTGATGTTCACCATTGAAACTACTCCATCTCACGTGATGATCGGACATGGTTTAGTTGATATGGATCACGTGAACACTTAGAGGATTAGAGGGATGTCTATCTAAGTGGGAGTTCTTAAGTAATATGATTAATTGAACTTTAATTTATCATAAACTTAGTCCTGGTAGTATTAGCATATCTATGTTGTATATCAATAGCTCGCGCTGTTGCTCCCCGTTTATATTTTGATATGTTCCTAGAGGAAAATAAGTTGAAAAATGTTAGTAGCAATGATGCGGACTTGGTCCGTGATCTGAGGATAAACCTCATTACTGCACAGAAGAATTATGTCCTTGATGCACCGCTAGGTAACAGACCTATTGCAGGAGCAGATGCAGACGTTATGAACGTTTGGCTAGCTCAATATGATGACTACTTGATAGTTTAGTGCGCCATGCTTAACGTCTTAGAATTGGGACTTCAAAGACGTTTTGAATGTCATGGACCATATGAGATGTTCCAGGAGTTGAAGTTAATATTTCAAGCAAATACCCGAGTTGAGAGATATGAAGTCTCCAACAAGTTCTATAGCTAAAAGATGGAGGAAAATAGCTCAAGAAGTGAGCATGTGCTCAGATTGTCTGGGTACTGCAATCGCTTGAATCAAGTGGGAGTTAATCTTCCAGATAAGATAGTGATTGACAGAGTTCTCTAGTCACTATCACCAAGTTACTAGAACTTCGTGATGAACTATAATATGCAAGGGATAACGGAATCGATTCCCAAGCTCTTCGTGATGTTGAAATCGACGAAGGTAGAAATCAAAGAAAAACATCAAGTGTTGATGGTTGACAAGACCACTAGTTTCAAGAAAAGGGCAAAGGGAAGAAGGGGAACTTCAAGAAGAACGTCAAGCGAGTTGCTGCTCAAGTGGAGAAGCCCAAGTCTGGACCTAAGCCCGAGACCCAGTGCTTCTACTGCAAAGGAACTGGTCACTGGAAGCGGAACTGCCCCAAGTATTTGGCGGATAAGAAAGATGGCAAAGTGAACAAAGGTATATTTGATATACATGTTATTGATGTGTACTTTACTAGTGTTTATAGCAACCCCTCAGTATTTGATACTAGTTCAGTTGCTAAGATTAGTAACTCGAAACGGGAGTTGCAGAATAAACAGAGACTAGTTAAGGGTGAAGTGACGATGTGTGTTGGAAGTGATTCCAAGATTGATATGATCATCATCGCACACTCCCTATACTTTCGGGATTCGTGTTGAACCTAAATAATTGTTATTTGGTGTTTGCGTTCAGCATGAATATGATTTGATCATGTTTATTGCAATACGGTTATTCATTTAAGTTAGAGAATAATTGTTGTTCTATTTACATGAATTAAACCTTATATGGTTACACACCCAATGAAAATGGTTCGTTGGATCTCGGTCGTAGTAATACACATATTCATAATGTTGAAGCCAATAGATGCAAAGTTAATAATGATAGTGCAACTTATTTGTGGCACTGCCGTTTAGGTCATATTGGTGTAAAGCGCATGAAGAAACTCCATGTTGATGGGATTTTGGGACCACTTGATTATGAATCACTTGATGCGTGCGAACCATGCCTCATGGGCAAGATGACTAAGACTCCGTTCTCCGGAACAATGGAGCGAGCAACTGACTTATTGGAAATAATACATACTGATGTATGCGGTCCGATGAGTGTTAAGGCTCGCGGCAAGTATCGTTATTTTTTGAACTTCACAGATGATTTGAGCAGATATTGATATATATACTTGATGAAACATAAGTCTGAAACATTTGAAAAGTTTAAAGAATTTCAGAGTGAAGTGGAAAATCATCGTAACAAGAAAATAAAGTTTCTACGATCTGATCGTGGAGGAGAATATTTGAGTTACGAGTTTGGCCTTCAGTTAAAACAATGTGAAATAGTTTCACCACTCACGCCCACAAACACCACAGTGTAATGGTGTGTCCGAATGTCATAACCGTACTTTATTGGATATAGTGCAATCTATGATGTTTCTTACCGATTTACCACTATCGTTTTGGGGTTATGCATTAGAGACAGCTACATTCACGTTAAATAGGGCACCATCAAAATCCGTTGAGACGCCGCCTTATGAACTGTGGTTTGGCAAGAAACCAAAGTTGTCATTTCTTAAAGTTTGGGGCTACAATGCTTATATGAAAAAGTTTCAACATGATAAGCTCGAACCCAAATCGGAGAAGTGCGTCTTCATAGGATACCCAAAAAGAAACTATTGGGTACACCTTCTATCACATATCCGAAGGCAAGATCTTTGTTGCTGAGAGTGGATCCTTTGTAGAGAAGGAGTTTCTCTCGAAAGAAGTGAGTGGGAGAAAAGTAGAACTTGATGAGGTAATTGTACCTTCTCCCGAATTGGAAAGTAGTTCACCACAGAAATCAGTTCCAATGATTCCTACACCAATTAGTGAGGAAGCTAATGATGATGATCATGAAACTTCAGATCAAGTTATTACTGAACCTCGTAGGTCAACCAGAGTAAGATCCGCACCAGAGTGGTACGGTAATCCTGTTCTGGAGGTTATGTTACTAGACCATGACGAACCTACGAACTATGAAGAAGCGATGGTGAGCCCAGATTCCGCTAAATGGCTTGAGGCCATGAAATCTGAGATGAGATCCATGTATGAGAACAAATTATAGACTTTGATTGACTTGCCCAATGATCGGCGAACCATTGAGATTAAATGGATCTTCAAGAGGAAGACGGACGCTGATAGTAGTGTTACTATCTACAAAGCTAGAATTGTCGCAAAAAGGTTTTCGACAAGTTCAAGGTGTTGACTACGATGAGAGTTTCTCACTCGTATCTATGCTTAAGTCTGTCCGAATCATGTTAGCAATTGCCGCATTTTATGAAATCTGGCAAATGGATAAACAAAATTGCATTCCTTAATGAATTTATTAAAGAAGAGTTGTATATGATGCAACCAGAAGGTTTTGTCAATCCTAAAGGTGCTAACAAAATATGCAAACTCCAACGATCCATCTATGGACTGGTGCAAGCATCTCGGAGTTGGAATATACGCTTTGATGAGTTGATCAAAACATATAGTTTTATACAGACTTACAGTGAAGCCTGTATTTACAAGAAAGTGAGTGGGAGCACTACAACCTTTCTGATAAGTATATGTGAAGGACATATTGTTGATCGGAAATAATGTATAATTTTCTGAAAAGCATAAAGGAGTATTTGAAAGGAGTTTTTCAAAGAAAGACCTCGGTGGAGCTGCTTACATATTGAGCATCAAGATCTATAGAGATAGATCAAGACGCTTGATAAGTTTTTTCAATGAGTACATACCTTGACAAGATTTTGAAGTAGTTCAAAATGGAACAGTCAAAGAAAAGAGTTCTTGCCTGTGTTACAAGGTGTGAGATTGAGTAAGACTCAAAACCCGACCATGGCACAAGATAGAAAGAGAATGAAAGTCATTCCCTATGCCTCGGCCATAGGTTCTATAAAGTATGACATGTTGTGTACCAGATCTATTGCATACCCTACCACTAAGTTTGGCAAGGGAGTGCAATAGTGATCTAGGAGTAGATCAATGGACATCGGTCAAAATTATCCTTAGTGGAATAAGGATACGTTTCTCGATTATGGAAGTGACAAAAGGTTCGTCATAAAGGGTTACGTCAATGCAAGTTTTGACACTAATCTAGATGACTCTAACTCTCGGTCTAGATACATATTGGAAGTGGGAGCAATTAGCTAGAGTAGCTCCATGCAGAGCATTGTAGACATAGAAATTTGCAAAATACTTACGGATCTGAATGTGACAGACCCGTTGACTAAAATTATCTCACAAGCAAAACATTATCACACCTTAGTACTCTTTGGGTGTTAATCACATAGCGATGTGAAGTAGATTACTGACTCTAGTAAACCCTTTGGGTGTTGGTCACATGTCGATGTGAACTATGGGTGTTAACCACATAAAGATGTGAACTATTGATGTTAAATCACATGGCGATGTGAACTAGATTATTGACTCTAGTGCAAGTGGGAGACTGAAGGAACTATGCCCTAGAGGCAATAATAAAGTTATTATTTATTTCCTTATATCATGATAAATGTTTATTATTCATGCTAGAATTGTATTAACCTAAACATAATACATGTGTGAATACATAGACAAACAGAGTGTCACTAGTATGCCTCTACTTGACTAGCTCGTTAATCGAAGATGGTTATGTTTCCTAACCATAGACATGAGTTGTCATTTGATTAACGGGATCACATCATTAGGAGAATGATGTGATTGACTTGACCCATTCCGTTAGCTTAGCCCTTGATCGGTTAGTAAGTTGCTCGTGCTTTCTTCATGACTTATACATGTTCCTATGACTATGAGATTATGCAACTCCGTTTCTGGGAGGAACACTTTGTGTGCTACCAAACGTCACAACGTAACTGGGTGATTATAAAGGTGCTCAACAGGTGTCTTCGAAGGTACTTGTTGGGTTGGCGTATTTCGAGATTAGGATTTCTCACTCCGATTGTCGGAGAGGTATCTCTGGGCCCACTCGGTAATGCACATCACTTAAGCCTTGCAAGCATTGCAACTAATGAGTTAGTTGCGGGATGATGTATTACGGAACGAGTAAAGAGACTTGCCGTAACGAGATTGAACTAGGTATTGAGATCTTGACGATCGAATCTCGGCAAGTAACATACCGATGACAAAGGGAACAACGTATGTTGTTATGCGGTTTGACCGATAAAGATCTTCGTAGAATATGCGGGAGCCAATATGAGCATCCAGATTCCGCTATTGGTTATTGACCGGAGATGTGTCTCGGTCATGTCTACATAGTTCTCGAACCCGTAGGGTCCGCACGCTTAAAGTTTGATGACGGTTATATTATGAGTTTATGAGTTTTGATGTACCGAAGGAGTTCGGAGTCCCGGATGAGATCGGAGACATGACGAGGAGTCTCGAAATGGTCGAGACGTAAAGATCGATATATTGGACGACTATATTCGGACTTCGGAAAGGTTCCGAGTGATTCGGGTATTTTTTGAGTACTGGGAGAGTTACGGAATTCGCCGGGGAGTATATGGGCCTTATTGGGCCATACAGAAATAGAGGAGAGAGGCCGAAAGGAAGGAGGCCTGCGCCCCCCCCCCCCTCTGGTCCGAATTGGACAAGGGGTGCAGCCGGGAGCTCCTAACGGGCGCCTTCAGCGCCGGTTCCCGTTCTGGCGCCCACACGCCCGCGAACTGGGCCGACCCAGCTTGCCTCGTTCGCTTGTTCCACTTCTGCTCATTCACTCCCCTCTCTCCCTCGTTCATTCTCCCTCGATCGCCTACTTCGCTCCCATGGATCGATCAAATATTGACTTTTGACGAAAAAAAAACAAAAAACGAAAAAGTTCATGAATTCAAGAATTTTCATAAAACTTGAAAGAAAGTCCAGGAACTTATAAAAAAGTTCACGAATTCGAAAAAAAGTTCATCAATAAAGAAAAATCGGTTTTGAAAAAATGAAAATCTTAAATATGCGAACAAATGTTTGAAAATAAATCGCATTTAAATTTCGAATATTCCTTTTATTTTAGACGTGAACTATGTTTTTCAAAAACTGAACAAATTTCAAAATTTGAACACTTTTTTTTTGTACTGTGAACAATTTTTAGAAAGCGAATTTAGAATACACATTGAACATTTTCTTAGTACAGGGTGAACATTATTCAAAGAAACACTGAACATTTTTAAAAATACACTAAACTTTTTTTGAATACATGCTGAACAAAATTTCTCTACACGATGAACATTTTTTATACACACTGAACATTTTTTCAATGTATGGTGAACAATATTCAAATACACATTGAACTTTTTTTTAAATACGATGAACTCCTTTTGAATGCATGCTGAACAAAATTTCTATACATGATGAACATTTTTTTATACACACTGAACATTTTTCCAATGTATGGTGAAAATTTTTCTTCAATACGGTGAACAAAAATTTGGAATTCAGAACTATTTTTTAAACTTGAAAAAAGTTCAAAAACATGAACAAAATTTGGAATTTTGAATTCTGAAAAGTCAAACGAATTTCGAAAAATCTGAACATATTTTGGATATTGAAAATAGTTCATCGATTTTGGAAAACTTTCATCAAATTCAAAAAAGTTCATCGAATTTGAAAAAAGTTCACCGATTTTAACAAAAGTTAATTCAACTTGAAAAAAGTTTAGGACTTTTAAAAAACGTTCGCGCATTTATAAGAAAATAAAAAGAAAAGGAAAAAAGGAACCAGAACGCCTAGAAATCACGAAGCCGTGGAAAACTGGTTTTGGGGGGTCCCGCGGCCTAGGTAAAGAAAATATCGGAAAGAAGTCAATAGACACATGCGGTAGGATGCCGTGCTGGTTAGTGCGCTGCTTTACCAACTGAGGGATCGCGAGTTCGATACCCCGCTTAGGAAATTCGATTTTTGCTGCAGTTTTGAACCCAAAAAAAAAAAGACACGGCCCAGTGGCGCTAGGGTATGCGCCGCTTATGATTCTTGAAAAAAGCGCTTAAGGCGCCCGTTAGGAAATGCCGGTGCAGCCCCCTTTTCCTTCTCCCTCCCCTCCTCTTTCCTTCTCTCCTACTCCAACAAGGAAAGGAGGAGTCCTACTCCCGGTGGGAGTAGGACTCCCCCCTTGGCGCGCCCTCCTCCTTGGCCGGCCGCCTCCCCCCTTGCTCCTTTATATACGGGGGCAGGGGGACACCCCATGGACACAACAATTGATCACTTGGATCTCTTAGCCGTGTGCGGTGCCCCCCTCCATCGTAATCCACCTCAATAATATCGTAGCGGTGCTTAGGCCCTGCGTAGGTAGAACATCATCATCGTCACCACGCTGTCGTGCTGACGGAACTCTCCCTCAAAGCTCGGCTGGATCGGAGTTCGAGGGACGTCATCGGGTTGAACGTGTGCTGAACTCGGAGGTGCCGTGCGTTCGGTACTTGATCGGTCGGATCGTGAAGACGTACGACTACATCAACCGCGTTATGTTAACGCTTCTGCTTTCGGTCTACGAGGGTACGTGGACAAACACTCTCCCCTCTCGTTGCTATGCATCACCATGATCTTGCATGTGCGTAGGATTTTTTTTGAAATTACTACGTTCCCCAACAGCGGATATGAAGATATTCGAACGCCCTCGGGCGTGTCCGCCACGTCGTATCCGATCGACTTGGCCTGCCCCGACTCCACATATATTCATCCCCTATCCACACTCCAGACCAAAACCTAGCCAGTCCAGTCACTCCCCCTCCGCCCCCTAGCTCCTCTCTGGTGAACTCTTGCCTTCTATGACATGGCGGGCAGCGGATCCGACTTCGAGAGGCGGATCCATCGACTGGGACCTCGTCCCTTGCGGTCCCGAGGAGGAGATGGCCATCCGCCTGGCTCTCCACCTCTCCCGGGAGGAGTTAGCCGGACCACGGCCGGACTCGTTCCCGCGGGAATCCATTGCGTACACGCAGATGGCACATGGATATGCCGAGGCTAGTGACGGGAGGCGTGTGACCGTTGCCTTGCCGCACGCAAGGTGCAACATCTGGCGCCCAAACCCTGGGGTGGCGGTGCAACCCCTTCGGTGGCGCGCCATCCCCATGGGGTCAGGCTCCGAGTTGGAGGTAAACGCCGGTATGGCTTACAACCAGTACGTTGCATATAAGAGGCATGCCCTCCGTGCAAGGAGTAGGGCGCGGGAGGCCGCATCAACCCTAGCTGCCAAGGGCGTGCAAGCGAGGTTGCACGCTGCTGAGCCGCAATGCCGAAGCACGTCCATCATCGATCCACGTCGAGTCCATGGGCTCCGACGAGGAAGAGTAGGGCATGGAAAACGGCTGCACCTCGTGTCCATTATGGGCCAGTCCGTGTCCCGTATGTCCTACTGTACCTTGCCGGCGATCAGACCTTCACTTCACGGGTCTCACGAAGGTCGACAGGGACATGAAGGGAACAACAAGGACGCTCGATGGCTAAGATATAGACTAGGTTTGACGTTGTATGTAGTTGTATGGGTTGATGGTTTGAAATGAGGTATCTAGTTGTGAAATCGAATATTTGTGTGCTGACCATCATTGTCCGCTGACGTGAGAGTTATTTACCCAAAAGCACCACATTTGAGGCTAGGATAACAACTTAGTACCACATTTGTGTCAGGGCACAAAAAACCACCAAAATTGTGCCTAACATGTGACGCAGAGCACTGATGCTGGGATTTGGTCGCGAAAACAGCCAAACTGACAGGTAGGGCCTGTTTGTTGGAATGACGTGGCAAAGACCAAGTACAAAAAACAAGTGCTGACTAGGTGAGGTGGCAGATGAGATGCGAGGCCCGCCTGTCATTGACTGCGCGTTCGTCTCCATCCCATCTTTATTCCTTAGGAGCATTGCATCGAGCAGCTTGTGGGCGGCCGAGCCGAGAGCTCCATGGCCATGGCAGCCGAAGCCCCTGCTCAAGCTAGGCCCGGGCCGCCTCGGCCTGTTCCCTGCACGCCATGAACCGTTGAATCTGGCCACCGCCCCCGCCGGCATGGACAGCCGAGCCGAGAGCTTCATGGGCATGGCCGTGGCAGCCGAGCCCTGCTCAAGCTAGCCCAGGGCCAACTCACTCCTGGCGTCGACGTGTTGGCCTGCGGGCATGGCCATTGAGGAGGCACAACTCCCGCGAAGCTTCCTGTACACGGCGACTGCGTCGAGCGGAGTGACGGAGTTCGCTGGCGAGTCCGCCATGGACGACGACGTGTATGCCGTCGCCTTCTTCTTCACGCATGGCGTCGGCTTGCTGGCTTGCGGGCATGGCTAGCGAGGAGGCGCAGGTCCCGCGAAGCTTTCTGGACACGGCGACTCCGTCGGGCGGCGCGACGGAGTTCGCTTCCGAGTCTGCCAAACATGAACACGAGTGTGCCCTCACCTTCTTCTTCTTCACGCACGCATGCTCACGCATGGCGTTGACCCATCTGAGCAAGCATACGTGCTCAATGTGAGCCACTCTCCTTGCGCGGCCACAACTTGGCTCGACCGGCACCATGCCCGCGCCGCTGCGTACGCCAGCTTCGTGAGCCGGCGGACAGGATGGAGGCGTTCCTCTACTCACTACACCCGCCGTTCCTTTGGTCACTGCTCCGGCGTGGCCATGGCGTGTTGTGACTTCTTCAGTGGCCAGAGGATGAACGCACATAAGGTGCTCGATGGAATGCTTCATAGAAAAAATGGTGTGAAGAAGATGACTTACTAGTCATTGACAGGTGGGGCCCGGGCTCATTTGCCACATCATTCGGTCAAACTTTTTGGTCTTCGCCACGTCAGCCCGGACGGTGGGCCCAATGTGTCGATTTATTGTTTTCGCCAAAGAAATCAGACCATCAGTGCTCTTCGTTATTCGTTAGGCGCAAATCTGGTGGTTTTTTGTGCCATGGCACAAATGTGGTACTAAGTTGTTACCCTAGCCTCAAGTGTGGTGGTTTTAGGTAAATAACTCCTGACGTGAGGGGAGGGGTCCTGTTGTAGATGCTCTAAATCTGAAATGACTCATCCTTTTGAATGGTTTTGAAGGTTTTGCCTAAATAAATAAAAATAAAGTGGTTTCGAAGCTAAAAATGTTAAATCATAGGTGGTCTTGACATTTCCCGAAGAAAAAAAGGCGGTCTGGACAACTTACTAGGACGTTGACTCCCGCAAGTTACAGGACGAACCTTTGATTAGGCTTGGTGGCACACTCGGCCAAGCTAGGCCATATCAAACTTTTTGACTTTAGAAACAAAATGACATTTCATCTAGGCAAAAAAAAAAAAAATGAGTTCAAAATAATGCTTCTGGAGAAAAGAAAAGGACGTTCACATGCATCATGAACCACCATCACGGCATGTCGGCATCGTCCATCCAGTCCCCATCATCACGGGATATCATAGTTTTAGGTACGGACCCCAGCCCGTGCCTATCTCTCCACCTCCGAAACTGGCACAATCGTCTGATCTGAAACCACTCGGCCGTCCCGCGTCACAAAGTCGCGGATCACGGCGCAAAACAGTGCCATAATGCAACCAAGACTAATGTGTATATTATGTTGTGATCAAAGTCCTGTTTTCTACTAATGGTAAACACCGGTATGGCTTACAGCCAGTACGTTGCATATAAGGGGCGTGCCCTCCGTGCAAGGAGTAGGGCGCGGGAGGCTGCATCAACCCTAGCTGCCAAGGCCGCGCAAGCGGGGTCGCACGCTGCTGAGCCGCAATGCCGAAGCACTCCACGTCGAGTCCACATGCTCCGATGAGGAAGAGTAGGGCATGGGAGACGGCTGCGCCTCATATCCATTGTGTGTTAGTCCGTGTCCCATATGTCCTACTATACCTCGCCGGTGATCGGACCTTCACTTTGCGGGTCTCACGAAGGTCGACGAGGACATGAGGGAACAACAAGGACGGTCGATGGCTAAGATTTAGACTATGTTTTACGTTGCATGTAATTGTATGGATTGATGGTTTAAAATGAGGTATCCTGTTGTGAAGTCGAATATTTGTGTGCTGACCGGTCACTGTCTGCGGACGTTGGTGTGTGTGTGTGGGGGGGGGGGGGGGGGGTGGGGCAGATTTTACTAGGTCCGGTTGTAGATGCTCTAAATCATCCTTTTGAATGGTTTTGCCTAAATAAATAAAAATAAAGTGGTTTTGAAGCTAAAATGTCAAATCATGGGTGGTCTTGACATTCCGAAAAAAAAGGCGGTCTGGACAACTTACTAAGACGTTGACTCCAGCAAGTTACATGAGGAACCGTTGATTAGGCTTGGTGGCACACTCGGCCGTGCTAGGCCATATCAAACCTTTTGTTCAGAAACAAAATGACATTTCATCTAGGCAAAAGAAAAAAAAAGTTCAAAATAATGCTGCTGGAGAAAAGAAAAGAACGTTCACATGCATCATGAGCCACCATCACGGCATCATCCATCCAGGCCCCATCATCACGGGATATCATAGTTTTAGGTACGGACCCCAGCCCGTGGCTGAATTTCATGTTTTGACCCTTTTCTCAAATCTATTCGAAATCTGACCCTAGTCTAAAATATTTTTAAGATCTGACCCTTTTGCTACCGCCAGGGACTATGACGGTAGGGTATAACAGCCTACCGTCAAAGACCTTGGCGGTAGGGTTGCATGCCCTACCGCCAAAAACTTCTAAGTATTGAACACAGTGCGTGCTCGTGCCTACCGCCAAGCACCTTGGCGCTAGGGTTGTGCAGACTACCGCCAGCCCGTTCGGCGGTAGCGATGTTTCCTACCGTCAAAGTCCCTGGCGGTAGGCTGTTATACCCTACCGCCATGGTCCCTGGCGGTAGCAAAAGGGTCAGATCTTGAAATTTTTTTAAACTAGGGTTAGATCTCGAATAGGTTTTAAAAAAGGATCAAAACACGAAATTTAGCCCCAGCCCGTGCCTATCCTCCGCCTCCGAAACTGGCAAACAATCGTCTCATCTGAAACCACTCGGCCGTCCCGCGTCACAAAGTCGCGGATCATGGCGCAAAACAGTATATACCCAACTAAAGCGAAAAGCTCGCGAAGAAACCGGCCAAAGGGCTAAAGCGACCGCACACTGCCTGCCACCAGCGGCAGCAGAAGAATAGTAGCCAACTCGGAGCGAAAGCAAAGCTTGCCGGCTTGATCCTCATCCTCGACCGGATGCCGTGGTTTTCACCGGCACGAAACTTGTGAATCTTTCATGGTGTTTTCGGTTTTCTCGCCGGGTGGAGCTGAGCTGAGCTCACGTGTGACGTAACACCACACTCACACCCACCAAGAACGGTCAGGATGGATCCCAGTGATGTCTCTCTCTCGGTAGCCGGCCTATATATACAGGCGCACGCCGGCAGCAAGATTCGGCAGAGAAGCGGACGGTCGGCAATGGCTTCTGCGGCCGTCTGCTCCCCTAAGCAGCAGCGGCGGCGGCAGGAGGAGGATGGTGGGGTTGTTAAGATCGGCCGGGTTGACGATGTGCAGGAGCTGCAGCGGGCGTGCGCGGGAGACGTGCCGGACCGGTACCTCCGGGACGGGGACGACCGGCCGGGCGGCGCCAACGTGTGCGCGCACGCGGAGATCCCCGTGATCGACGCCGGCGTGCTCCGGCGCGGCGGCGGCGGCGGGGACGAGCTGGAGAAGCTCAGGCGAGCCTGCCAGGAGTGGGGCTTCTTCCAGGTACGCACCGATCGATATGGTCGTGCACTTCATCAATCATCTATCACGTGAAACCAATTGTGTGTACGTGTACTGTGTACATGTAGGTTGTGAACCATGGCATCGACGGCGAGCTGCTGGACGAGATGGAGAGCTTGTCGAGGGAGTTCTTCATGCTGCCGCTGGAGGAGAAGGAGCGGTACCCCATGGCGCCGGGCGGCATCCAGGGCTACGGCCACGCCTTCGTCTTCTCCGAGGACCAGAAGCTCGACTGGTGCAACATGCTGGCGCTCGGCGTGTCCCCGGCGTTCATCCGGCAGCCCAAGCTCTGGCCGACCACGCCGGTCGCCTTCACAGACACCCTCGAGAGGTACTCCGCCGAGGTCAGGGCGCTCTGCCATCGTCTCCTGGAGCACATGGCCGAGACGCTGGGCCTGGCGCCTGGCACGTTCGCGGGCATGTTCGGCGACGCGGTGCAGGCGGTGCGGATGAACTTCTACCCGCCGTGCCCGCGGCCGGACCTGGTGCTGGGGCTGAGCGCGCACTCCGACGGGAGCGCGGTCACCGTGCTCCAGCAGGACGCCGGCCGCGCGGGGCTGCAGGTGCTCAGGGACGGCGCCTGGGTGCCCGTCCACCCCGTCCCGCACGCCCTCGTCGTCAACCTTGGCGACTCGCTCGAGGTGCTCACCAACGGCAGGTACAAGAGCGTGGAGCACCGGGCGGTGACCAACGGCGAGCAGGACCGCCTGTCCATCGTCACGTTCTACGCGCCAGCCTACGACGTCGAGCTCGGCCCACTGCCGGAGCTCGTCGCCGACGGGGAGCCCTGCCGGTACCGGAGGTTCAAGCACGGCGAGTACAGCCGGCACTACGTCACCAGCAAGCTCGAGGGCAAGAAGACGCTGGACTTCGCCAAGATCAACTAGACCGCCAAGAACTATATCCTATATTATAGACATCATACTGAAGTCGATCGTGAGTTTGTGTACAGGATTGCTATGTAATTAAGATTCCTGAAGCATCTGCTGCACCTGAATATGCTTGGCAGAAGAACTGTATTCCTGGTACGGGAATGGGTAACCAAGCAACAATTTGCCAGTTAAAAGTACTTTTTCTTGTCTTTGTAGCGAGGTGGATTTTTTACTTTGGAAAAACACCATAAATTGGAAGCTGGTGTTCACGTCAAAGGACATTAACCATGATCATTCTTTTAATCCATTGACAATTGAAAAGCAAACACTTTACCATCCATCACTAGGAAAAGGTAACAGCGGTGAGAACCAAGGCAGGAAAACCATGGGCTAAGCATCACTCTTAAAAAATGTAAAGAGTTTCAACACTTCCTATAGAAAGAAAGTCCAATATGGATATGCTGCGAGGATCACTCAAAGTCAGACAAACAAGGTATAAGATCCATGCACCATTCATCATGGGAGCAGAGCAGGGTTTGGAATCTAGAAATGCAAACAATTACGGCGCACCAAGGCAAGAAGAGCAACTTGCAACCTTAACAACAAACTTGACCTGGAATAAATGAAAACGCATCCAAACACAGTAAAGTAGCATCAGGCTATACATAAGCAAAGCTTCAACCATACTCCCTCGGTCCACAAATAAGTGTAAATATAAAAATTTAAGGACATATTATGGTGGAGTAAAAAATGCATTGTGAAGGTGCAATCCACCATCTCTCCTCTTTAATTACCCCACTCCTAATGCGCTAAGTGCATGTAGAAAGTGAGAAGACCATGTGTTGAATGTAATTGGTCTTGATTGCCCTGCGAGAAGAGAGAAACATTTTTTCTACTTTGAAGTGCATAGGAAGATAGAAGTAGTACACTCTTTTGTGGACAAATTTTAAATGTCAAATGTACGCTTATTCATGGACGGAGAGAGTACACAACATTAGAAGAGCACAAATGTATAAAAAGAGTTCATAGATATAAAGTGGTCACAAAGAGTTATTTTTGCATTGAAACCATAAACACTTTCTAAAAAGAGTTAATAGCACACATGCTACACAAACTTGCATGGTGGCAATAGATCCATACATCAACATGTCAAAATCGTGAAGAACAGTCACTTAACTTATTGTAATTGTGCATTTTGGTACATTTGCCATCAAGTTTGCCGATGCGCAGTTTGTTGTTGCCAACTTTGCATAAGGGACACTCAAGCGTGGCAGCATCCCCACTCTCTAGTGTGGGTCCTACTTTTTATTGAAGGTGAGAAAAAAAAATCCGCTGGAGCAACAATCTTTTTTTGCTCCAATATGCAATGTGTTCTGGTTGCTAGAAAGATCAACGAAGAGAAGAGAAATGAGACATGCTGAGGGTGTAGCATGTCTAAGGAGCTAGAGCATGCATGAGAGGATAGCTTGGTCATGCCTTAGGACATCCCCGAGGAGAAAATCTTAATGGGTGCCCTATTTTTCAGTGGACACATCCCGACATATCCGCGAACAGCCGGTTGAAGCTTGGTCAACTAATGCTAGTACCCAAAATTATCATGTTTGTCCGCCCTCCCCCTTAAGTTTTTTTCTTAAGTTGAATTTCATCCATTTGCAACAGCAAAAGACAATTTGTGATACATATAGCACTTCCAAACAATTGGAAGATAAATTGTGCATGACAAATAATTCAAACAAAGTTCATAATTTAGACCCAATAATTCAAACAAAATCAATCAAATGAATCATTGCACATCGTCGTTTTCAAAGCATGCAATGATGCCGCTACACACATGTGGACCCACACCGCCCATCGGCATCCAACTCCTCGGCCTTGATGTACATGACCTTAGACTCCTCGCACATCGTCTCAAGTGCAAGCATGCCACCTCAATATCAACCTTCTGTGTTTGCATCTCTGCAAACTCATTAAATCTCTCATATGCTTCACTTCATTTAGTTAATTTCATTTGGCACTCGCCACCTCCTTTCCATTTACCCTCCCACTTATCTACCATTTGGTTAGCCGCCCCATTGTGCTTTGGCCTCTCCTGCCCCCACTTCCCCCTCGCCCTTGGCACATGGGTTGCCGGTGCAAGCCCCTCCAACCCCATGCCCCCTCCCGCGCACTTCACCAACTTCTTCCATTGAGAGAGGTTGCACCACTTTTGGCATTGGCGGTCTTGATTGGGTTGGCTAAGTCATTCAACTTGATCCAACAATGATGTGTGGTGAATGTCTTCTCATTGGTTTTCCTGTACAATGTTGGCGCCAAGTTGGGCTAGAAAAGTGAATCACACGATGAACACATTGCAACATAGAGCAAATAAATTATATGATGATTTTTTAGGAGGCTTCCACTTGGTGCACAATTCTTCATTTGAGCATATGCACCAAAATATGTGTTCACTTAGTCTTTGATGGCATAACACCGATGATTGAGGGAGTTCTCACTCTGATCATCGATTCTCACCAAATCAAACAATGTGTAGTTCTTCATTTCAAGAGAGAACTCATGCACCTTCCTCCAAGAGCCCCCTTGCCCGTCACTGGAAAAAGGACCAACCGTGGTGCCCAATCAAGCCAAGCACAACAACCCGTCCTCCTTGACGGTGTATGTTTCTCCTCTTTTCGCTTTCTTTACTTCTGCATTGGGTGCCGGCAAGTACTAATCTCTACATATCTGAACGATTGACCATCGTTGATGATATTCATCATCATTATCTCTTCGGTTTCCATCAAGCTTTTTGGGCAGAGGGGCCATCCGAACAGGTTGCGGGCATCCACGGAGGAGCCATCTTTCGGCGGTGTCCATTGTGGGACCACTTGCATTAACTCGGTGAAGTTGTAGTCAGAGATGAGCACTAGTACGTAAAGGAGCATTAGTGCCCTCTTCCCCAGAAGCGGTTGTGACCCAAGAGACCGAACCCACATGTAATACCCCCACCGAAGGCGGTTATTCTTGTTACAGAGAGCCAGAGGCGGTTATAATTTTGAAACGCTCTGCAAGAAAGATTGGAGGCGGTTGGTACTATGAAGTCACCTCTAATTTCTCTCCAGCATAGGCGGTTTCCCTCTTGAAACCTCCTACAGGTAGTGAGTGCCTTAGAACATAGACTTTCCCTTCCCTTTGTGTACGGATTCTCAGACACCACATCAACCATTTTCATCCATTTCCCTTTCTTTCCATGATCCATGACCAAACCCTAGCACCACCGTTGCATTGTTTACCTCGCCCAACATTCCTGGTCTTCTACGCTTCTATGTCGGTGACTTGAGGAGAATGGGGGAGTGGTCTAAGCTTAGTGCAACTAGATGTTTGACGGATGCCTCAGCAAAGCCTTGCCTTTGATTGTTGGCCACCACTTGGTCCAACCAGCTTTTATATTTGCACTCCTGACATGACTGCTATCATAAGTAAGTAGCTTTGAAAAACAAACATCACACAAACTGAAGAACGTCATGAAAAGCAACCATGTGACCTACTGTTTGTGCGGACTAGGAGAAGTGCTTGAGGCCCCAGATAGCTTCATTGTAGGCTTTAGTCACAACCCACGACATGTTTGTAAGGTGGTGTAGATCACTCACCAGGGAGCAAATGAGATGACTATCGACTATGCGAGGCTCGCCATACAGACACATGAGCCTCCAAGGGGGATCATCAGTAGGCACACGCACATATGCATCAATATATCTATCGGCCATAGATTTTACATCGCGACTCAGGAATTCATTCCAAAAGAGTGTTGAACCCCCACTTTGAGAAACACTACATATCTCTTCAAATCCACTCAAAGCTAAATGTGATCGATATATTTTTGTCATATCTTTAGACTGCATCTCAGAAAGAAAAACAATGTTGTCGGAGTTCGCTTGCGCTAAGCTCTAAAGATCATGGGTTGTGCTAGGGCTCTTCCTCCCCCACTAGGTAGTTCATACTTAAATATCAGATGCTCCTGCGAGACACCACCTGTGGCCGCATCGTGTTACCGGGCGCCATTGGGTCGATTTCCCTGTGGAGTGATCTTGACCTCGCCTTCTATCGTCATCTTTCCACCATCTACCATCCCGTGGTCCCGGTCATCTTTCCACCGTCTAGTTTCACCATGTCAGTAGCATTGGAGTGCACAATTAGAGTAGCACCATGATCATCCTGCTAGGAGTAGTGCATATGTTGGTCGCCTGCACCACACTTGCTAAGAGTTGAGTTGACGCCCGACATATCTGCATCCTCTCTCATGCATTAGCTAAAACATGCGCATTGGCGGGATGATGTCGGTGCTCCTTGGACCCTCCGTGACAATATCACCCCCTACGAAGCCCCATCCCTGGATGCGGTCATACTCTGCGTCTTCTCGGCAAGATACCTGTCTATGGTCGGGTTACCACGCCCCCGGGAAGCAGACACCCTGTTGTTATTTTGTGAAGATGCATTGCCATCCGGCTACTTAGACATCTTGCCCCCCCCCCCCCACCCGGCCCCCTTCTACGAGATGTGCCAACACTGCCATGGAAGGGCAAGTCTAGGCCACAATACGCTGGTGGGTTAGCTTTAGCCTACACTCTATATGTCTGTTGGATGAAGCACATGGGTTGCCTCCACATGACTTGTCCTGATGACCGAGATACCCGTATAAGCAGGAGAACCACGAGAGGCACTCAAACTAGATTTTGAACTCCACCACTTCCCTTTTCTTCTTGATCTTGGAATACATAAATACCCCCATCTCCAGTGCCTGATAAAACGACACAACAAGTCAGACCCTCACAAAACTTCCCATATTGCATGCCTCATTGAGTTCCACCTAAAGCACGGTTCCTAGATTCTTGCATAGGGCGTGCACCACATCGTCTGCTCCAATTCATGGGCACGTCTAAGATTCACACCCAAATTCTGATAGAGTCCATCCTGTAGTGGGAGACCTTCTTCATCCCATCATACGCTTCAACGATCAATAGGTCATGCCTGGCTTGCCACGACTCCCTCGCAAGATCCTCGTCATATCTGCCTCACAATAGAAGTGAACAAAGTACTTGTTTCTCCCAGGAAAGTATATTTCATATCCTCATTGAGCTTCCAAGCATCCTCCCAATCATCAAACAATGTGTGAGGGATTGGGCATTATAGGGAGTAAACCATCATGATAATCATCCACGAGTGCTCCTACTCTAGGATAAATTTGGCTTCCTCTATATCATCCTCGGCGAGCACCATATATGTGCTAGGGATTCTTCTCCTCCCGATCCTCTCCTTCCATGGAATCTTTCGGTTCATTAACCTCTGGCGTGTTCTCTCTCGGACTCGCCATGGCCAGCGGTCGGCACCACATCTTCTCTCTGGCCAGCAATGATGACCGTAAGGGCATCAGGGTTTATTGCCATAAGGGCCTCGTTATCCCCATCAGAAGGCTTCGGGCAAGTAGCATCCACAAGAGGAGCCCCCTTTTCGCCCTAGTGACATACGTGTTCTTCTTGTTTGCCTTCGGCGTGCTAACAAATGGCAACAGGGTTCATCATCGCTACGGGTCTTGACTCCGATAGGAGGAATTTGGGTTGTAAGGTGTTGTTCCTCGACAACCCTAGCCCCCCTTAAGTATGTTGAAGCTGAGGCCTCCCGTTCCTTGGAAGAGGGGTTAGGGTCCGTGCTCCTTCCGGACTACTACCACCGTGTAGATGCAAGATTCCTCATCGTGTCCTTCCTGGTCCGATCAACTCCGAGTCCACCACATGCATGTAGCCCAGCAGAGAAGAGGCCGACGAGGACACAATAGGTTCATCTTCCGCCCAGAGGACGCACATGGAAACATCACCGACGGCAGCAGCTGCGGCGTCGCCCGGGGTCGCCTAACCCTAACATATTGTTGTGCGGACCACTTCACTAGTTAGTAAGGGAAAAATGGAAACACAAAGGACACAAAAATCATGGATAAGGTATCAGCATCATCACAATAATATATCAGTATCAAGCCACAACCGCCGATGGTTAACACGATGCAACATCAAATATTCAAATATCAGTATTAACCTGCCGCCACTAATGGCAAACACCTCTTTTTTTAGGGGTACTATATATAATGGCAAACACCAGGACTGCAAGAAAGATTCTCCAAAAACGTTGCCAGTACGGCCATTCAGTTCTTGGGCCTGTACGACTGTCCGCAATACCGCCGTCGGGCAGAAGCCCTATGGATGCATGCAGATGCAGTAACTGCCTGGTGAGAGTCCAACGCCACGTTCTCCACCTCCGTCCGCGCGCGAGCAACGCCGAGTTGACCTAACCGCCAATGGGCAAACGGTTGAGTTGGCGAGATGCATGCACGCTCCCTCCTCGACCCTATCAGTTTTACCACTTCTCGATCGATCGGCACTACTCGATCAACGTAGTACCCCTATAAATTTCCAGTCATCCTATCAGTTCACACACATCGGTAGGACACAGTACACACACACCACTTCCTCTTCTTCGGAGATCATCAGTTGATACGATCGATATGGCGGCGGCGGCGGCGTCTCTGGTGATCCGTCTCTCGGCGCTCGCCGTCGTGCTCGTCGTCCTCTGCCCGACGGCGTCCGCGGTGCCTCTGGGGAAGCGGTACAGGGTCGGCGGCCCTGAAGGGTGGCGCGTTCCCCCGCGGGGGGACAAGGAGATGTTCTACGTCAAGTGGGCGGCCCCCATAACCTTTTTCGTCGAGGACTCCATCGGTAAGTAGCAAACTGATTAGGTGCACGCGAGCGTTTGATCCACTGATTTGCCAGATGACCAAATCAACTTAATCCTTGTGTTGTCAATGCAAATGGACATCCATGCATGCAGAGTTCGTGTACAAGAACGACTCGGTGATCAAGGTGAGCAAGGTCGGATACTATCACTGCAACGAGACGGCGGGCATCGGCACCGGCGCCGTGCCGAGGACGGCAGCACGCTCTTCCTCCTCGACGCGCCAGGCTTCGCCTACTTCGCCAGCGCCGACCTCGGACACTGCAACGCCGGCGAGAGGCTGGTAATTAACGTCCGCGCTGCCTCCCCGCCGGCGCCGGCATCAGCATCATCGCCGGCACAGGCCCCCACGGCACCGTCGTCTTCACGACCGCCGTCGTCATCGCCGTTCTCTCCGGCACCAGGGCCGGCCCCGTCGATGGAGTATTCATCCGCCGCGGGCGGGCCATTCGTGGCGTCCCTCGTTCGCGCCATTGCACAAGCTGTGACATTGGTCCTGGCCTGCTTTATCTGAGCAAGCCTAAGTAGGTTACGTAATTTGTTAGTCAGTTAATTAGTGTGTGATGTGCGTGTCATAATCAGGGACCGTTCGATTTAGTATCACAGTATTCGTTTTGATGTATCGTGCGCCGTCTTCTCATGTGTCAGTAACAACAACTATATTTTTATATACTTGTGTCTCCTTCGATTAAGAAACTATAAATGCTGGGTGAAAATGTTACTACCACGTACTATTATCTCTTTGACCCACAGTGCTTTTGTGCCTAAAAAACTCATTACTGATAATGTGTTCATGGCTTATGAGTGTTTACACATGATCATGAAACAGATGCAAGGGAACAGTGGCTTGTGTGTCGTGAAGTTAGATATGCACAAAGCATGATCATGTGGAATGAAATTTTCTCGGTGATATAATGATTAAGTTGGGCTTTGACAGCACGTGGGTGCAAATGATCATGGCTTGTGTTACTTCCGTTAATTACAGAGTTTGGTTTCATTAAGATGAAACGGAGTTTTTTTTACCCCTACACAATGGGGCTCATACAAGCGGGCCCTCTGTCCCTTACTTATTTTCAATCTGTGTTGAAGGTTTTTTCGATCAAAAGGGGAGCTCCCCCAGCTCCATTTCATAGAAACGAAACCAAAACACACACAAACATCTGGACTGCACGCCAGGTTCTGAGTGTCACAAAGGACACAAAAAAAGGGCAGCCACCATAACACAATCTTCGTGGTTTGCCAAAATTACAGGTCCAAAACAGAGAAACAAAACCAAGAAGCTCAAGGCTCAAACATCATCAGGCCATCTGCTATCTTCAGGTTGATCTTCAACTCCTCCAATATGGCTCGGCCCCCATGCGCAACACCTTCAATCGTTTTTTCCCAAGATAGATGACACTGTGTTTCCTGACGTAACAGTCTGGTTCCAGCTCCTGAGGTGACCTTAGCTTCACCAGTAAGTGGTCTCTGAATTGTGCCATCTGGACACCTAGCAGTTCCTTTTGAGGCTTTGCCCAGTCCCCCAGGTACTGGATTAAAAGGAGGCCCTAATATCCCTTAGTTTCCATTAGGACCCTGCTGCCACGAGAGGGTAGGATAAAAGATGTCATGCAAGTTCTTTTCCATAAGCACGTGTGAATATATACGAAATACATGCCTACATTACATAGATGAATTAGAGCTAGTTCTGCATCGCTCTAGGTTATAACTGCTACATGTTGAATATCATCCGACACAATTATCATCATTGATCCAATTCCTACGAGCTTTTCACATATTGATCTTTGCTAAGTAACTTTTGTTGATGCTGCTGTTACAATCACTACAAAACTGTTACAATTATTATTGCCACTGTTACCATTACTATCATACTACTTTGCTACTAAATACTTTGCTGCAGATATTAAGTCTTTCAGGTGTGGTT
Organism: Aegilops bicornis; assembly: GCA_021605145.1. Taxonomy (NCBI): domain Eukaryota; kingdom Viridiplantae; phylum Streptophyta; class Magnoliopsida; order Poales; family Poaceae; genus Aegilops; species Aegilops bicornis. The sequence continues at coordinate 776,068,867 of CM038671.1, read as the reverse complement.
GAATTGACAACTCAACTGCTAATACTTCCGAATATTCTTTGGCTCCCCTTGTGTCGAATCAATAAATTTGGGTTGAATACTCTACCCTCAAGAACTGTTGCGATCCCCTATACTTGTGGGTTATCAATTACCAAATCGAATGTCTTCCCAGAATAAAATGGACTTACCATCCTCTACTAACCACTTATATTCAAACTTGGCAGCCTTCATGGCCCACATCACACCTTTCTAGAACTGAGATGGATGTGGATCATGACAACAAAACACATTTTGTTTTCTAGTATTATACTTAGCATCTATAACTTTTCTCCACAGGGACCCCTCACTAAAAATGTATCTTTTGACCCAAGATCCTATTAGACACAAATTTAAATTTTGTAGGTTAGGAATCCCCACACCACCATACACCTTCATACACGCAGATTGCCAATTAGATAAATGAATTGTATGGCCTCCTTCACTATCACTCCAAAGACAGATAGCTAGTTGGGAATTAATTAAGGAGATGCCCCATTTGGGGAACTTAAGAAAAGACTACATGTAGATGGGAATGCTGGCTAAGCAAGTCTTAACTAGAGTGTAACCCTTCCTAAAAGTGAAAGCAATTTACCTCTCCACCCAGCCATTCTGGCCAGGAGGGCATCAATCATTGGTTGTAGGTCCTCTCTCCTAAGTTTATCAAAGTGTAAAGGAATCCCCAAGTACTTAACTGGAAATTTTCCTTTCACACATTTTAATATATCTAAAAAGGATTGAATCTCAGAGTCTTCCAAATTAATGGGAACCAACTCACTTTTGTGTTAGTTAATAGACATACCTGATACTAACTCAGAACAGGTCAAAAACCATTTGAGATAATTGCAGCTCTAGGATCATTATCTACAAACATTAGAGTATCATCTACTCCGTCCTTTCCTTTTTACGCTACGTATTAGATTTTTTTCCTTGGATCTTTTAAATATGTACATCACAAGAGCCGGTGGCTCAGGTGTAATAAGGCCGAAGATGAGCAATGTTTGACGGCCGACGGTTCTCCTCCTCAGACTCGCATGTGTCCTTGTGCTCTCGAATATCAATGAGGTAGTATGACCCATTGTTCAGATTTTTGCTGACCACAAAGGGCCCTTCCCAAGGTGGGGATAACTTGTGCTTGTCTTTTTTATCCTGAATGAGTCGGAGCACCAAGTCACCTTCTTGAAAGGTCCGGGTTTTAACCCGACGGCTATGATAACGATGCAGATCTTGCTGGTAAATCGCCGAGTGAGCCGATGCAAGGTCACGCTCCTCATCTAGGAGGTCAAGAGCATCCTGGTGTGCTTTTTAATTATCAGCTTCAACATAAGCCGCCACACGGGGCGAGTCGTGACAGATGTCACTAGGGAGAACCACCTCTGCCCCGTAAACCATGAAGAAAGGCGTGTAACCCATAGATCTGTCGAGGGTAGTATTGATACTCCATAGCAGTAAGGGCAACTCCCCCATCCAACAACCCGGCGTCCTCTACAAAGGGACCATAAGCTGGGGTTTTATGCCTCTCAAGATTTCTTGATTGGCTCTTTGACCATTGGACTAGGGGTGGGCCACATATGAAACATCAAGACGAATATGCTAACAAAATTCTTTCATAGCACCTTTAGACAGATTAGTGCCATTATCAGTGATGATGCTGTGAGGGTAATCAAAATGGAAAATCACCTTTTTGATGTATTGAACCGCCGTTGCCGTGTCACACTTGCTGACCGGCTCTGCCTCAACCCACTTTGTAAACTTGTCAACCACCACCAAGAGGTGAGTCTTTTTGTCCTTGGATCTTTTAAAAGGTCTAACCATATCCAGCCCCCAGACTGCAAATGGCCAAGTAATTGGAATCATCCTCAATTCTTGAGTCGGCACATGAGCTCGTCTTGAAAATTTCTGACAACCATCACATTGCTGACCAAATCCTCTGCATCAGCATGAGCCCTCAGCCAATAGAACCCATGACGAAAAGCCTTAGCCACGAGAGATTTAGAGCCGACATGATGGCCACAACCTCCTTCATGAATATCTCGTAGAATCTCATGGCCCTCCTAAGGAGAAACACAATGTTGAAATGCCCCATGTGACACTGCATCGGTGCAACTCCCCATTGACAATAGTCATTGACTTAGACCACCGGGTTATCTACCTGGCCAAAGTTTCATCTTCAGTTAACTCACCCCGGGTCATATAAGCCAAATATGGAACTATCCAATCAGGAATAGCATGAAGAGCCGCCACCAACTATGCCTCCGGGTCAGGAACAGCAAGATCTTCCTCCGTAGGCAATTTAACTGAAGGATTATGCAAAATATCAAGGAAAACATTAGGTGGTACCGGCTTACGCTGGGACCCTAGCCGGCTTAAAGCATCAGCCGCCTCATTTTTCCTGCGATCAACATGTTCCACTTGATAACCTTTGAAATGACCAGCAATAGCATCAACCTCTCGGTGATAAGCCGCCATGAGTGGATCTTTGGAATTCCAAGTTCCTGAAACTTGCCGAGCCACCAAATATGAGTCACCAAAACACCTCACCCGACTTAAATTCATCTCCTTTAGCCATCTAAAGACCATGGAGCAAGGCCTCATACTCAGCTGCATTGTTAGTACAAGGGAACATCAACCTTAAGACATAAAAAAATTTATCACCTCATGGGAAAGTCAAAATAACTCCAGCCCCTAGCCTTCCAACTGCCTGGATCCATCAAAGTGAATAGTCCAATATGTGCTATCCGGCTTCTCCTCAGGCATCTGCAACTCTGTCCAGTCATTGATGAAATCCACAAGTGCTTGAGACTTGATAGCTGTCTGAGGCATATACTTTAAACAATGGAGTCCAAGTTCAATGGCCCACTTGGCTACCCGGCCTGTGGCTTCTCTGTTTTGAATAATATATCTCCTAAGGGAGCAGAACTAACCACAGTGATGGATGACCGAAGAATACTGCTTCAATTTACAACTAGCCATGAACACCCCATAAACCAGCTTCTGCCAATGTGGGTACCTCTGCTTAGATTCAATGAGTACCTCACTGATAATAGTAAAACCGGCCGCTGAACCGGATATTCTTTGTCTGGTTCCTTCCTTTCCACAACAATTGCCACATTGATGGCTCTGCTATTAGCAGCCACATATAACAGTAAGGAATCCTTATCAATAGGAGCTGCAAGGATTGGCGGTTCAACCAACTGCTTTTTCAACGCCTCAAACGCCTGATTGGCAGCATCACTCCAGACAAAGTGATCTCTCTTCTTCATCATCTGATACAGAGGAATAGACTTTTCGCCCAAACGGCTTATGAACCGGCTTAAGGCCGCAATACGACCTGCCAGATGCTGACATCATTGATGCATGCTGGTTTAGCCAAAGAAGTAATAGCCTTGATTTTCTCCGCGTTAGCTTCAATGCCTCTTTCAGAGACTGAAAACCCCAATAGCTTGCCTACTGGCACACCAAAGACACACTTGGTCGGGTTAAGCATCATCTTATAGACCCGGAGATTGTCAAAGGTTTCTTTCAAATCATCTATCAAGGTATCCTTCTTCTTGGATTTCACAACAATATCATCCACATAAGCATGAACATTGCGTCCAATCTAGTCATGGAGGCAATTCTGAACGCACCCGCTGATAAGTCGTCTGGACACTCTTAAGCCCAAAAGGCATAGACACATAGTAGAATGATCCAAAGGGAGTGATGAAAGTTGTCTTCTCCTGGTCCTTAACTGCCATCTTGATCTGATGATAACTAGAATAAGCATCCAAAAAACTAAAACGCTCACAACCTGCCATAGCATCAATGATCTGATCAATACTAGGGAGAGCAAAAGGATCAGCCGAACATGCCTTGTTAATGTCTGTGTAATCCAAACACATATGCCATGTGCCATTCTTCTTTAGCACCAGCATTGGGTTAGCCAACCACTCAGGGTGAAAAACTTCAACAATAAGCCCGGCCGCCAAGAGCCGGGCCACTTCTTCACCAATGGCCTTGCGCCTCTCTTCATTAAAATGACGAAGGAATTGCTTGACCGGTTTAAACTTTGGATCAACATTGAGAGTGTGCTGAGCGAGTTCCTTCGGTACGCCTGGCATGTCTGAAGGTTTCCATGCAAAGATGTCCCAGTTCTCACGGATGAACTCGATGAGCGCGCTTTCCTATTTCAGATCCATATTAGCACTGATGCTGAACTGCTTGGATGAATCGCCAAGAACAAAATCAACCAGCTTAGTATCATCTATCGACTTAAATTTCAACAAGGGGTCATATCGGCCGGGTCGACATTGTCTTTGTAGAACTTCAATTCCTATGTTGCACAAACAGACTCAGCATAAGCAGCATCGCCCTCTTCACACTCCAAAGCTATCTTCTTGTTGCCATGTACTGTGATAGTGCCCTTACGACCCGGCATCTTAAGCTGCAAATAAACATAACAAGGTCATGCCATGAACTTAGCATAAGCCGGACGTCCAAACAAGGTGTGATAAGGGCTCTTGATCTTGACTACTTCAAAGGATAATGTCTCAGCTCCGAAATCATGATCATCCCCAAAATCCACTTCCAAAGCTATCTTACCCACTGGGTACACCGACTTACCGGGCACCACCCCATGAAAAGCAGTAGAAGACAGCTTAAGATCTTTGTCAGTCAAATTCATACGGCAAAAAGTATCATAATAAAGGATATTAATGTTGCTGCCTCCATCCATAAGCACCTTGGTAAACTTGTACCCTCCAACCTGAGGAGCAACCACCAAAGCCAACTGACCCGGATTTTCAACCCGAGGCAGGTGATCTTCACGACTCCATACAATAGGATGCTCAGACCATCGCAAGTAACGAGGGACTGCCGGCTCAACCGCGTTCACTGCCCGCTTATGAACCTTCTGGTCTCGTTTGCATAAACTTGTGGTAAACACATGATATTGACCACTATTCAGCTACTTCGGATTACTCTGATAACCAGACTGTTGTTGTTGATTTCCTTGAATAGATTGCTGATTAAAACCACCTTGATTTCCTTAGCCCTGAAAATCGGAGCTTGAGCCGCCACCCCCCGAGCCAGGTCCATGAGAGCCAGATCCTGAGCCGCCATTTGGGCCATGATTATTCTCGAAAGAACCAGAATTCCAATACTCCCTCATGATGAAGCAATCATTCCATAGATGACTGGCCAGCTTCTCTTGCGTACCATGCTTCGGGCAAGGCTGATTCATCATCGCCTCAAGGTTGAACTTTGGCCCTCCAAACCGGGGCACTGACGACTTCCCCTTACGACGCTGATTATTATTCTGTGTATTGGTGTTAGCCACAAAGTCTAAACCGCCATCGGCTTTGCGCTTACCGTTGCCACCTTGACCCGCTGTGTTATGTTGCTGTCCCTTTGCATTGCCACTCTTCTTCCCCTTGCCAGCCTTCTCCTCATCAGACTTGGGGTCTATAGTACTGTCCGAGTCAGCGTATTTAACGAGAGCCGCCATGAGTTCCCCCATATCATTGCAATGGCGCTTAAGCCGCCCCAGCTTCTGCTTAAGGGGAAGGAAATGAAAATTATTTTCCAACATTAGGACAGCTGAACATGCATTGATACTTTCCGATGAGTGGATAACGGCCGAGATCTGGCGCACCCAATTGGTTGTTGACTCGCCCTCACCCTGGATGCAAGAGTCTAAATCGAGAATCGATATAGGCTGCTTGCATGTGTCTTTCAAATTTTGGATAAAACGCGTCTTCAACTCGGCCCATGACCTGATGGAATTAGGGGGCAATCCTTTCAGGCAAGTGCGTGTCGGCCCGTCCAAAATCATGGTGAAGTACTTAGCACACGCAGCGTCACTAACATCCAACATCTCCATGGCCATCTCATAGCTCTCAATCCAGGCCTCTCGGGGCTGATCCGCAGTGTAATTAGGCACCTTGCGGGGCCCTTGAAATCCTTAGGCAAGCGCTCGTTACGTAGAGCCGGCACTAAACATGGCACACCTAGGGTTCTAGAGGTCACTCCTGCCTCCACAGACGCCGTTGGGTAAGCCGGAGATTGTTGTTGAGCCGCCAACTAAGCCGCCAGTTCAGCCTCGCGACGCGCCCTGCCCTGATCCACCAAAGCCTGAGCATCGTTACCAGCACACTGCGGGTCATGCCTACGAGGCTGGTTATGGTGCCTCTCACTGCTTGAAACTTCTGGCGAATCAATATGCCTGCTATAACTCCGGCTTGGACGCGGGGTCTAATGAATCCTCTCACGACTGTATGAGTAAGCCGCCTGTTGGGCCACCGCTGTTTGAAGAAGCCTGCCGGCCCTCCGTACCCCCATTGTGGCTGGAGACTCGCCTTCAACAGGGAGAGCCGCCAATCGCGTAGCTACAGCAATCATATTGTCCAACGGGTTAGAATAATGATTCGGCGGTGTCGGAACATGCTGAGGCAGAGTCACATTCAAACGAGGCGGGTCTGCAGCCCGTGGCCGAACCGGTGCTCTGGTCGCGGGTGCCTCAACCGCCCGGTTTACCATGGGCGGGTCACTGGTTCCTACCCCAGGCGTGTTGAAAAGGTTCCTAGCCTCAAACTCTGTGGGTAGACGGGTTTGGTGCCTCCTCCTCATAATGGTGTTTGAAGCGTTCGGATCCAAGGTAAGCTGGAACGACTCTGCCTGTTGTGCCTGAGCGTCCAAAGCCGCTCGCTCCATTTCCATCCTAGCATTCTCGGCATTGAATTCCTCCTTGGCTTGAGCTTTCTCATCTCGCAATTTCGCAACATCCACCTTATGTTGTGCTTGATTCTCTGGTGTCACCTCCGCGGTCAATAAGGTCGCTAAAGCCTCCAAGAGCTCGGACAATACTTGAGCCGGCGGGCGCGCAAAGCCACTAGCACTAGCCGTCGCTGCATCCGTTGAATTGGAGGTCATAGCTGCAACAGTCATCGAACCGAGCACCGGTTTTGTGCCGGCCATGAAGATCGCAACCCTGTTCGGCGGCTCATAGGTGTCCAGAATACTGTCACCATCGGAACAACCCCCATGCCTGCTGTTGGGGAACATAGTAATTTCAAAAAAATTCCTGCGCACACGCAAGATCATGGTCATGCATAGCAACGAGAGGGGAGAGTGTCGTCCACATACCCTTGTAGACCGTTAAGCATAAGCGTTATGACAACGCGGTTGATGTATTCGTACGTCTTCACGATCGACCTATCCTCAGTACCGAATGTACGGCACCTCCGCGTTCAGCACACGTTCAGCTCGGTGACGTCCCGCGAACTCACGATCCAGTAGAGCTCGAGGGAGAGTTTCATCAGCACGATGGTGTGGTGACGATGTTGATGAAGTTACCGTTGCAGGGCTTCGCCTAAGCACCGCTATGATATGACCGACGTTGATTATGGTGGAGGGGGGCATCGCACGCGGCTGGGAGAGATCAATGATCAACTTGTGTGTTCTAGGGTGCCCCTCTGCCCCCGTATATAAAGGAGCAAGGGGGGAGGCCGGCCGGCCCTGTAGGGCGCGCCAGGAGGAGGAGTCCTCCTCCTAGTAGGAGTAGGACTCCCCTCTTTCCTACTCCTACTAGGAGGGGAAAAGGAAGGGGAGAAGGAGAAGGAAAGGGGGGCGCTGCTACCTCTTGAGCACTGCGTTGGTTTTCCCTTGAAGAGGAAAGGGTGATGTTGTAAAGCAGCGTAAGTATTTCCCTCAGTTTTTGTGAACAATGGTATCAATCCAGTAGGAGACCACACACGAGTCCCTCGCACCTACACAAACAAATAAATCCTCGCGACCAACGCGATAAGGGGTTGTCAATCCCTACACCGTCACTTACGAGAGTGAGATCTGATAGATATGATAAGATAATATTTTTGGTATTTTTATGATAAAGATGCAAAGTAAAATAAAAGGCAATAAAAATAACTAAGTGTTGGAAGATTAATATGATGGAAAATAGACCCGGGGCCATAGGTTTCACTAGTGGCTTCTCTCAAGAGCATAAGTATTACGGTGGGTGAACAAATTACAGTTGAGCAATTGATAGAATTGAGCATAGTTATGAGAAAATCTAGTTATGATCATGTAAATAGGCATCACATCCGAGACAAGTATACCGACACATGCCTGCAACTACTACTAATACTCCACACATCGACCGCTATCCAGCATGCATCTAGAGTATTAAGTTCAAAAGAATAGAGTAACGCTTTAAGCAAGATGACATGATGTAGAGGGATAAACTCATGCAATATGATATAAAACCCATCTTGTTATTCTCGATGGCAACAATACAATACGTGCCTTGCTGCCCCTCATCACACCGGGAAAGGACACCGCAAGATTGAACCCAAAGCTAAGCACTTCTCCCATTGCAAGAAAGATCAATCTAGTAGGCCAAACCAAACTGATAATTCAAAGAGACTTGCAAAGATAACCAATCATACATAAAAGAATTCAGAGGAGATTCAAATATTGTTCATAGATAAACTTGATCATAAACCCACAATTCATTGGTCTCAACAAACACACCGCAAAAGAAGATTACATCGAATAGATCTCCACGAGAGAGGGGGAGAACATTGTATTGAGATCCAAAAAGAGATAAGAAGCCATCTAGCTAATAACTATGGACCCGAAGGTCTGAGGTAAACTACTCACACATCATCGGAGAGGCTATGGTGTTGATGTAGAAGCCCTCCGTGATCGATGCCCCCTCGGTGAGCTCCTAACAGGCCCCAAGATGGGATCTCACGGCATGTAAGGTTGCGTTGGTGGAATTAGGTTTTTGGCTCCGTATCTGGTAGTTTGGGGGTACGTAGGTATATATAGGAGGAAGGAGTACGTCGGTGGAGCAACAGGGGGCCCACGAGGGTGGAGGGCGCGCCTGGGGGGGGGGGGTAGGCGCGCCCCCTACCTCGTGCCCTCCTGGTTGATGTCTTGACGTAGGGTCCAAGTCCTTTGGATCACGTTCCCGAAGGTTTCATTCTGTTTGGACTCCGTTTGATATTCTTTTTCTGCGAAACTCTGAAATAGGGAAAAAACAGCAATTCTGGGCTGGGCCTCCGGTTAATAGGTTAGTCGCAAAAATAATATAAAAGTGTATAATAAAGCCCATTAATGTCCAAAACAGAATATAATATAGCATGTAACAATAAAAAATTATAGATACGTTGGAGACGTATCAAGCATCCCCAAGCTTAATTCCTGCTCGTCCTCGAGTAGGTAAATGATAAAAACAGAATTTATGATGTGGAGTGCTACTTGGCATAATTTCAATATAATTCTTCTTATTGTGGCATGAATGTTCAGATTTGATATGATTCAAGATAAAAGTTTAATGTTGACATAAAAACAATAATACTTCAAGCATACTAACTAAGCAATTATGTCTTATCAAAATAACATAGCCAAAGCAAGTTATCCCTACAAAATCATATAGTCTGGCTATGCTCCATCTTCCCCACACAAAATATTCATATCATGTACGACCCCGGTTTTAGTCAAGCAATTGGTTCATACTTTTAACGCGCTTCACCTTTTCAACTCTTACGCAATACATGAGCGCAAGCCATGGATATAGCACTATGGTGGAATAAGGTATAATGGTAGGGGTTATGTGGGAAGACAAAAAAAGGAGAAAGTCTCACATCAACTAGGCTAATCAACGGGCTATGGAGATGCCCATCAATTGATGTTAATGCAAGGAGTAGGGATTGCCATGCAACAGATGCACTAGAGCTATACGTGTATGAAAGATCAAAAAGAAACTAAGTGGGTGTGCATCCAACTTGCTTGCTCACAAAGACCTCGGGCATTTTAGGAAGCCCATCATTGGAATATACAAGCCAAGTTCTATAATGAAATTTCCCACTAGTATATGAAAGTGACAAAATGAGAGACTCTCTATTATGAAGATCACGGTGCTACTTTGAAGCACAAGTGTGGTAAAAGGATAGTAACATTGTCCCTTCTCTCTTTTTCTCTCATTTTTTTATTTGGGCCTTTTCTCTTTCTTTTTTTATGGCCTCTTTTTTTAGTCCAGAGTCTCATCCCGACTTGTGGGGGAATCACAGTCTCCATCATCCTTTCCTCACTTGGGACAATGCTCTAATAATGATGATCATCACACTTTTATTTACTTACAACTCATGAATTACAACTCAATACGTAGAACAAAATATGGCTCTATATGAATGCCTCCGGCGGTGTACCGGGATATGCGATGAATCAAGAGCGACATGTATGAAAGAATTATGAACGGTGGCTTTGCCACAAATACAATGTCAACTACATGATCATGCAAAGCAATATGACAATAATGGAGCGTGTCATGATAAATGAAACGGTGGAAAGTTGCATGGCAATATATCTCGGAATGGCTATGGAAATGCCATGATAGGTAGGTATGGTGGCTGTTTTGAGGAAGATATAAGGAGATTTATGTGTGATAGAGCGTATCGTATCACGAGGTTTGGATGCACCGGCGAAGTTTGCACCAACTCTCAAGGTGAGAAAGGGCAATGCACGGTAACGAAGAGGCTAGAAAATTGCAAAAAGGTAAGTGTGTGTATAATCCATGGACTCACATTAGTCATAAAGAACTCATATACTTATTGGGAAAAAAATTTAGCCCTCGAAGCAAAGTACTACTACGCATGCTCCTAGGGGAAGGGTTGGTAGGAGTTAACCATCGCATGATCCCGACCGCCACACAAAGGAAGACAATCAATAAATACCTCATGCTCCGACTTCGTTACATAACGGTCCACCATACGTGCATGCTACGGGAATCACAAACTCCAACACATGTATTTTTCAATTCCACAATTGCTCAACTAGCACAACTATGATATTACCACCTTTATATCTCAAAACAATTATCAAGTATCAAATTTCTCATGATATTAATTAAAGCAAATTGCCATGCTATTTTAAGATCCTCAAAATAATATAAGTGAAGCATGAGAGATCAATAGTTTCTATAAAACAAATCCACCATCGTCCTCTAAAAGATATAAGTGAAGCACTAGAGCAAAACTATATAGCTCAAAAAATATAAGTGAAGCACATAGAGTATTCTAATAAATTCCGAATCAAGTGTGACTCTCTCAAAAGGTGTGTACAGAAAGGATGATTGTGGTAAACTAACAAATAAAGAATCAAATAATACAAGACGCTCCAAGCAAAACACATATCATATGGTGAATAAAAATATAGCTCCAAGTAAAGTTACCGATGGAAGTAGACAAAAGAGGGGATGTCTTCTGGGGCATCCCCAAGCTTTGGCTTTTAGGTGTCCTTAGATTATCTTGGGGTGCCATGGGCATCCCCAAGCTTAGGCTCTTGCCACTCCTTGTTCCATAATCCATCAAATCTTTCACCCAAAACTTGAAAACTTCACAACACAAAACTCAGCAGAAAATCTCGTGAGCTCTGTTAGCGAAAGAAAACAAAACACCACTTCAAGGTACTGTAATGAACTCATTATTTATTTATATTGGTGTTAAACCTACTGTATTCCAACTTCTCTATGGTTTATAAACTATTTTACTAGCCATAGATTCATCAAAATAAGCAAACAACACACGAAAAACGGAATCTGTCAAAAACAAAACAATCTGTAGTAATCTGTAACTAACACAAACTTCTGGAACTCCAAAAAGTCAGCCAAAATAGGACGACCTAGACAATTTGTTTATTGATTAGAAGCAATTGGAATCAATATTTTATCACGTTCCGGTGATTTTTAAAAATTGATTTCGTGAACAGGAAGTTTCTGGAATTTTCAGCAAGATCAAATAACTATCATCCAAGAAGATCCTATAGGTTAAACTTGGCACAAACACTAATTAAGACATACAAAACACATCTAACTAGAGGCTAGATCAAAGATTTATTTCTAAACAGAAGCAAAAAGCAAAAAACTAAAAATAAAATTGGGGTGCCTCCTAACAAGCGATATCGTTTAACGCCCCTAGCTAGGCATTAAAGCAAGGATAGATCTAGGTATTGCCATCTTTGGTAGGCAATCCATAAGTGGCTGTCATAATAGATTCATAAGGTAATTTTATTTTCTTTCTAGTGAAGTGTTCCATGCTTTTCCTTAACGGAAATTGGAATCTAATATTCCCTTCCTTCATATCAATAATTGCACCAATCGTTCTAAGGAAATGTCTACCAAGAATAATAGGACATGAAGGATTGCAATCTATGTCAAGAACAATAAAATCTACGGGCACATAATTCCTATTTGCAACAATAAGAACATCATTAATTCTTCCCATAGGTTTCTTGATGGTAGAATCCGCAAGGTGCAAATTTAAAGAGCAATCATCAAATTCACGGAAACCTAGTAAGTCGCATAAAGTTTTTGGAATCGTGGAAACACTAGCACCCAAATCACACAAAGCATAGTATTCACGATCTTTAATTTTAATTTTAATAGTAGGTTCCCATTCATCATAAAGTTTTCTAGGGATAGAAACTTCAAACTCAAGTTTTTCTTCATAAGATTGCATCAAAGCATCAACGATATGTTTAGTAAAAGCTTTATTTTGACTATAAGCATGTGGAGAATTTAGCACGTATTGCAACAAGGAAATACAATCTATCAAAGAGAAATTATCATGATTAAATTCCTTGAAATCCAAAATAGTGGGTTCATTAATATCTAGAGTTTTGACCTTTTCATTCCCACTTTTACCAAATTTAGCATCAAGATCTAAAAACTCCGAATTTTTGGAACGCCTTCTAGGTAAAGGTGGATCGTCTTCAGTCTCATCATTATCAAGATTCATATTGCAAAACAAAGATTTAATAGGGGACACATCAATAACTTTTAGATCTTCATCTTTGTTTTCATAAAAATTAGAAGAACAAGCTTTTACAAAGCAATCTTTCTTAGCACGCATCCTAGCGGTTCTTTCTTTGCACTCATCAATGGGAATTCTCATGGCCTTGAGAGACTCATTGATATCATGCTTAGGGGGAATAGATCTAAGTTTCAAAGAATCAATATCAAGAGAAATTCTATCAATGTTCCTAGACAATTCATCAACTTTAAGCAATTTTTCCTCAAGCAAAGCATTGAAATTCTTTTGCGAATTCATGAACTCATTAACACTAGACTCAAATTCAGAAGGCATCTTATTAAAATTTTCATAAGGATTGTTGTAGGAATTACCATAATTGTTTGAGGAATTACTAGGATACGACCTAGGATTAAAGTTTCCTCTATACGCATTGTTACCAAAATTATTCGTACCAACAAAATTCACATCCATAGATTCATTATTATTATCAATCAAAGTAGACAAAGGCATATCATTAGGATCAGAAGAAACACTTTTAGTAGCAAATAATTTCATAAGTTCATCCATCTTTCCACTCAAAACATTAATTTCTTCTATCGCATTCACTTTTTTATTAGTAGATCTTTCGGTGTGCCATTGGGAATAATTAACCATAATATTGTCTACGAGTTAAGTAGCTTCTCCTAAAGTGATTTCCATAAAAGTGCCTCCCGCGGCCGAATCTAAAAGATTTCTAGAAGCAAAGTTCAACCCGGCATAAATTTTTTGTATAATCATCCACAAATTCAAACCATGAGTAGGGCAATTACGTATTATTAATTTCATCCTCTCCCAAGCTTGTGCAACATGTTCATGATCAAGTTGCTTAAAATTCATAATATCGTTTCTAAGAGAGATGATCTTAGCGGGAGGAAAATACTTAGAGATAAAAGCATCTTTGCACTTATTCCAAGAATCAATACTATTTTTAGGCAAAGATGAAAACCAAGCTTTAGCACGATCTCTAAGCAAAAAAGGAAATAGCTTCAATTTAACAATATAATTGTCCACATCTTTCTTCTTTTGCATATCACACAAATCAACGAAGCTATTTAGATGGGTAGCAGCATCTTCACTAGGAAGGCCGGCGAATTGATCTTTCATGACAAGATTCAATAAAGCAGTATTGATTTCACAAGAATCGATGTCGGTAAGAGGAGCAATCGGAGTGCTAAGGAAATCATTGTTGTTGGTATTGGTGAAGTCACACAATTTAGTATTGTCTTGAGCCATAATGACAAACAAGCAATCCAACACACGAGCAAACAAGAAGCAAGCGAAAAAAAGGCAAACGAAAAAGAGAGGGCGAATAAAACGGCAAGGGTGAAGTGGGGAAGTGGAAAATGAGAGGCAAATGGCAAATAATGTAATGCGGGAGATAAGGGTCTGTGATGGGTACTTGGTATGTTGACTTTTGCGTAGACTCCCCGGCAACGGCGCCAGAAATGGCTCGTTGTCGGGAGTCAATTCTTGACTTGACTTCGCGTAGGCCTCCCCGGCAACAGCGCCAGAAATCCTTCTTGCTACCTCTTGAGCACTGTGTTGGTTTTCCCTTGAAGAGGAAAGGGTGATGCAGTAAAGCAGCATAAGTATTTCCCTAATTTTTTGAGAACCAAGGTATCAATCCAGTAGGATACCACGCACGAGTCCCTCGCACCTACACAAGCAAATAAATCCTCGCAACCAATGTGATAAGGGTTTGTCAATCCCTACACGGTCACTTACGAGAGTGAGATCTGATAGATATGATAAGATAATATTTTTGGTATTTTTATGATAAAGATGCAAAGTAAAATAAAATGCAATAAAAATAACTAAGTGTTGGAAGATTAATATGATGGAAAATAGACCCGGGGGCCATAGGTTTCACTAGTGGCTTCTCTCAAGAGCATAAGTATTACGGTGGGTGAACAAATTACTGTTGAGCAATTGATAGAATTGAGCATAGTTATGAGAATATCTAGGTATGATCATGTATATAGGCATCATGTTCGAGACAAGTAGACCGACTCCTGCCTGCATCTACTACTATTTCTCCACACATCGTCCGCTATCCAGCATGCATCTAGAGTATTAAGTTCAAAAGAACAGAGTAACGCTTTAAGCAAGATGACATGATGTAGAGGGATAAACTCATGCAATATGATATAAACCCCATCTTGTTATCCTCGATGGCAAAAATACAATACGTGCCTTGCTGCCCCTCATCCTTTGGGAAAGGACACCGCAAGATTGAACCCAAAGCTAAGCACTTCTCCCATTGCAAGAAAGATTAATCTAGTAGGCCAAACCAAACTGATAATTCAAAGAGACTTGCAAAGATAACAAATCATACATAAAAGAATTCAGAGGATATTCAAATATTGTTCATAGATAAACTTGATCATAAACCCACAATTCATCGATCTCAACAAACACACCGGAAAAGAAGATTACATCGAATAGATCTCCACGAGAGAGGGGGAGAACATTGTATTGAGATCCAAAAAGAGAGAAGAAGCCATCTAGCTAATAACTATGGACCCGAAGGTCTGAGGTAAACTACTCACACATCATCGGAGAGGCTATCACTACAAAAAAATACACTTCCGTGATGATACGTGTTTGTCACAGTAGGTCGCGATTTTTGTCATGCATGTACATCCATGACAAATTTATGACAAAATCAAGATAGTCATACCTGTGCTGTCATAGAAGTGTTCCATGACATTACAAAAATTATCATCACGGAACTGTCCGCTTCCATGACGATAAATCGCGCGTCACAGAAGTGCTTTCGTCAAGGGTGACCGACACGTGGCATCCGCCGTAACGGAACGCCGTTAAGCTATCGGGTCGGGTTTTGGATCCGATAACCCGTTAACAGCACCGACCAAAGGGAAATTTCCATGTGTAAATTTCTTATTGGCTGGACGAAACACGTGTCAGCTCGTTAGTGGGTCAGATAGGCGCCTATGATATGTCGACATGTGCCACGACCCACCATTGGCCCATTTAGCTTACAAAGCCGGCCCGTTTGAATTGGTCAAAAGTTAACGGGCTGGCCCATGAAAAGCCTGTTAACAGTCTCTTCGCAAATAGCCCATTTTACAGCCCGTTAACTCACGGCCCGTTAGGCCCTAAAGGAAATCGGCCCAACAACGTCATGTGGGCCATCGAATATAACACCAACCCATTTCACTTTCGGCCCATGTATGTCCCACGAGGTCTTTCGGCCCATATGAGGCCTTCGTATCTTTCGGCCCTTTACAGGCCCACGGTGACTCTAGCCCATAATTGACAGTAATTTTCTTTGTACCCACTAACGGCCCGTGATTTACATGGTCCGTTTTCAGCCCGTGTTAGCTTTCGGCCTATTGACGACCCATACGTTCTTGGGCTCCTTTTCGGCCCTCGATTACTTCCGGCCCGTTACTGGCCTGTTCCCCTAATGGGCCAAATTTGGCCCATGGCAAGAGTCGGCCCGTTACTGGCATGTTCCCCAAATGGGCCAAATTCGGCCCATGGCAAGAGTCGGCCCATTACTGGCCTGTTACCTAATGGGCCAAATTCGGACCATGGCAAGAGTCGGCCCTTTTCTGGCCTATTAACCCGTTGCGCCGTTTCCAGCCCGTCCTATATTCTGGCCCATTAACGACCCGTTATGCCTGTGACAGAATTAAGCCTTTGTAGTCCTACAGCCTGTTAACGGCCCGTTACCGTGCTGGCGGGCCGATACCAATTACGCCCGATTATAGCCCATGTAGATCCATTTATCCGACGGCCCGAGGCCCATCGATTACAGGCCCATTTATCGACTGCCCGAGGCCCACCGATTATAGGCCCATTTATCGACGGCCCGTAGGAGACCCATGGATCCTACTGCCCGTATATGGTCCATGGTAGTTGCGGCCACTAGCAAACCAGGGAAAAAGAAGACTAGGAAATAAACAAGGCCGAAACTAAGGCTAGGCTATTAAGGCGATTGCACAGATTACATCCACTCGTCATCAAAGATCGCCACCTGTGCAAATATAGGGAACACCCTACACTATACAAAAATGGCTTGCTGTTTTCTTTAACCGGTGGCTACACGTTAAGAATAAATTTTGTATCGCACCAAAACAAATTACAACTATATAACAAAAGGAAGGTTGGCATAAAACTTAACAGTCTAGCAGATAAATGTACCACCTGAAGTTCAGAAGCTCAGTTCATTTGACCTGACTGTTACGTTTTCATGCAGTATTGTCCGATGGAGCACCATAACCGTCGCCTTCATTTCCCCTAGGCTCCTGAACAACATAGCAAATGTCTGATAGTCTGGTTTCAAAACCATGCATATCTTGACGACATTGAGCAATGTTTCTCCTTGTTTCACAAAGGGCCTCTGTTAGGGAATGGACTTGTGTCTGGAGCGCAGATACACCATTGCTTTGAGCTTGCATATCTTGATCATGAGGCAGTTTGGACGATATTGCCTTAACAACCAACCCAGTATTACGCAGGAACGTGCTTTTGGCACGATTAGTGGACAGGTACTGACCCACTGCAGCAAGAGCTGACATTGCTGTTATAGTTGCCTCGCCACCTTCAGAAGGTGGCGGTTCCACCATTTTTTCCATAGCTCACTGAAAAGTTGAGGTTTTACATTAGTAGTACCGTAGCGAGAAGATATTAAGGAGGCAGCAAAACCAAACAAAATAGCTTTGGTCTATATACGTAACTTATTCGGTGAACCCATGTAAAAT
This sequence comes from Aegilops bicornis, assembly GCA_021605145.1. Classification (NCBI taxonomy): domain Eukaryota; kingdom Viridiplantae; phylum Streptophyta; class Magnoliopsida; order Poales; family Poaceae; genus Aegilops; species Aegilops bicornis. The sequence continues at coordinate 776,051,292 of CM038671.1, read as the reverse complement.
ATTAGTTGTATTTTATTGCAAAGTACATAATAAAACCAGGTTCCAAACATATGACCATGTACCATCGCCAATGTATTGTCTATTTCTTCACATTGTATTGAGGGCTAAGGATAAAGAGATGAGTTTATAATACGGTAAGCATAGTATGACATCATTCATATCACAAAACAACTAAGAACAGACAAACATGCAATTGTAACGGTGTTTGGGCAAGTCCAGCACGGAACTAGATTACGGGTCAAGATCAAAGGAACATCACTCCTCTCTTTTAAACCTTGTAAGGTGCAATGATACATATTAAGAAGCATGGAACTGTAACTTGACTCTAGTAACTACCTTCTTGCTGTTGAAGCTCACAAGGTTCATCTGATATTGCCAACTCGTCTTGTGTCAAGAGTGCTTGGGAAGTAGTGTCAGGTGGCAAGGGAGCTTGGGAACGTGCTGCTAGCTCAGTTGACGCACGAGTATGTCGTGCAACCGTAGTACTGTGGTAGGTGTTGCAAGAACTAGGGCTGTCTCTGCTTGTTTGGTGGCAGCTATTTTTTTCTGTTTGGCTTTTTTGCAGCTCGTGTAGCATGGGATGCCGTGTTTGTAGAATTTTCCTCTGGACTTTGACCTTCTATTGCACCATCAGTACCAGCAGAATTTGCAGGATTCATCCGCTTCTCATTCCCTGCCATTCTGTGTTTCTTCATATTTCTCTGTGCCATGTTAAGTCAAGCCGACAAGAAAAACGAGTAACAATTTAGTTCTTCAGAAAAAATTGATGCGTGATGCAGACAAACTGAACTTTGATGTTAGACAACCACATGATAGGAGGACGTAATATGTATGAAAAACAGGACGGAAGAGATAACCAGAACTATGATATGTAAACTAAGAAGAAGACATTTCACCAAATTAGAAGCAATGCAATGGAAGGTAGACACCATATGAAAGATGCTACAAATATCACTCTGCCAAGTTAACAGTGTCTCATCATAAATGGCGTTTAAATAAATGTGAAGCAGTACAAGAAATAAATCATATGCAAGATGCAAACAACATCACACTACCATGTTAGAGGTCTCTCATCATTAGTGCCATTGCATATTCACAACTTTGCATATTCACAGCTTATGATGTGTAAACTAAGGAGAAGGCATTTCAACAAATTAGAAGCAATGAAAGCTAGACACCATATGAAAGATGCAACGAATATCACTCTACCAAGTTAAAACTGTCTCATCATAAGTGCCATTTCAACAAATTAGTAGTACAAGCTAGAAAAGAATGTGAGATGTAACCTATATCACACTCACGAAGTCAAACGTGTCTTATGATAAGTGATTGTTGCAGGTTACACAACAGTAGTAATTTGATGTAAGAACATGGTGTGATAGACATATATTGTATGTTCTAGAAATAGGAACACATGTCTTATTCAAGTATAATGTGTAAAGTAAGCAGGTGGAATTCAACAAAATTAGAAGCAATACAAGCTAGACATCACACATAACATGCAACCACATATAACAGTGCCAAGTTAGAGGGAGCACCAGTGATGCTGCACTAGGGGAGACGTGCTCATCATAAACACAACTTTGTTGAGTGTCTATGCATGTGTTGTCTTGGAAATCATCTTGGGGGTGTGGAGGAGTAGAAACTGTAGAGGCCCTCTGTTCGGAAGGAGCACCTTTATCCGCTGCCTTGCTAACTTCCTTCCGCTTTGTTGATTTTGAATTTTCAAGTAAACCGACAAGAAAAAGCAATAAAATTCTCTCTTCGTAACTCATTCATGCATGATACTGACAATCACTACTTTGATGTAAGGCAAACACATGATACCAGGATGGAATATCTACGAAAAACAGGACGGCATGGCATGTTCACAACTGTTTGTGTAAACTAAGCAGAAACCATTCCAGCAAATAAGAATCAATGCAATCTAGACATCACATGAAAGATGCAACCAATATGAATCTGCCAAGTTAAAAGCGTCCCATCATAAATGGAATTTCAACAAATTAGAAGCAGCGCATGCTATAAATCAAATGAAAGATGCAACTAATATCGCACTGCATATACTAAAGGTGTCTCGTCATATTGATTGATGTGGGATACAAAAAAAACAATAGTTTTATGTAAGGACATGCCTAATAGACAGATGTACTATGTACTAAATACAGGAAGGCATGTCACATTAACAGGTATAATGTACTATAAGCTAAGCAGACTAGCATATGCAGTTTAACCAGATTGGAAGAATTACAATCTAGACACCATATGCAACATGCAACCACATATCATGCTGCCAAGTTAGAGCAAGCACTTGCGATGCTAGTGTATGGGAAATGCTGTAATCAACTACAGAGCTACGTTCACTATCTTCATCTAGCATTTATGTTTCTTGAGAATCATGTCGGGAGGCTGACGCTGCATTCTTTAAATGAGTAGTCCCCTTGCCTGCCTGCCTCGTCATAAGTGATTGATGAGGGATACACAAGAACATTAGTTTGATGTAAGAACATGGTTAATACACAGATGTACCAGTATGTACCAAAAACAGAAAGGCATGTCATATTCAAAGGTATAATGTGTAAGCTAAGCAAATGCAATTTAACCAAATTGGAAGCAATACAAGCTAGACATCTGGCTGGAGTGGTGAGCATGATCATCTAGGACCTGAGAGCCTGGTGGGAGGCGGGCTGCCGCCACCATCGCAGCTTTTAGTTGGCTTCCAGTGATGCCTATCTTTGTTGGGCTTGTCACCGGCTCGCCAAAGGCTCCTGACTAGCTATTTGTCTTCTGGTGCTCCCGGGATGGTGGTTCATGTAAAAAATATCTTTCCTTATCTTGATAAAGTCTGACTTCGGCCTTTTGAATACAAGCTAGACACCATATGCAACATGCAACCACATATGACACCGTGAAGTTAAAGCAAGCACTTGGGATGGTGGTTCACGACGAGCGAGATCATCAACTCCAGAGCTACGTTCCCCGTCTCCATCTGCTGACACTACACCCTTTAAATCTTGAAACGTGTCTGGCCTAGCCGCTGCATTACCACCGGAGCGACTTCTCTCTTCTCTTTCCATACGTGAAGGCAGGGTCTGAAATACCCTTGCATAAAAACACAATAGTGAGAGTATGGGTGAAGTGTGTGCAGAAGTAGTGCACTGTAAAAGTAGCAGATAGAAGGTGGCTGAAAAATAAATGACAAGAGGCATATGATAGCTTTACAATATTGCATGGCAAACAAAATTAGATTCTACTCCATATGATTTTGTAATATATGAGCACAGGAAATGCAGGTACTCCTCCAGCACACCACCACATGTGGTCCTATCAAGATAACAGTCGACTGAAAATAAATAGGTCAGTCGATTTTTTATGAACCGTCCGATCTATAAGGAACGGGCAGATGGCCTTTGTCTACCTCCCGCCAGTCACTGTTGACGATCTTTCTCGAACCGCCAGCGACCACCGGCCCAGACCCCTGCCTCCGCCGCCCCGCCCTCCCATCGACCTCACACCACCGCCGTGCTTGGCAACGCCCCCAGGCCATCCCTTTAATCCCGGCCGACCTCCAGATCGGGTGCCAGTAGCTCTAAGCCGCACACGCCCCTAAGATAAACACCAAGGCGCTGCTTCCCCGGCGTAATAGTCGTACTAGCGCCTGTTACGCTGGGGAATGCTTCCGTTAATTGGGAATCAACTGCCAGAAATTGAAATTCGAGGCGGCGGACCTCTAGCTAAGGTGAAATAGTATATGAGGAGAAACCTTGTGCATCGCGAGTTACTAGGAACATCTACTATCAAGAAGAAGCGGTCAACTAGTGTCTTCTGTGGGATGAATACCGTGCAAGCAGAGCCGTAAGATTTGCACGAATAAGGGAAGAGGAGTACCTTCTTCGGTTGCTGTCGTGGTCACCTCCACATGTCGCGCCGATCTTCTTCTTTTTACCGGGGAAACCGATGTTCTGGAGGGTGCAGGCTTGGATGAACCCATGGACAAATTTTTGACTGTGTTGCTGTGGCCGTATGTTGGCGGAGGGAAAGCAGATCCGAGGCGGCGAAGGGCGGCGTAGCAGGAACAGCTCCGGTGCGGTGGAGGGTGGCGAAGTTGGAGCGGCAGCGGTGAGGCGCAGGATGGCGTGGTTGAACTGGCTCGGGTACGGACGGCTCGGCCTCGGCTTCAACTACTAGCCGTGGAGGGCGTTATGTTGAGGTTGCGGTGGACGACGACGTCGAGGTATCGGCTCCGGCGTGATGGAGGAGGGCGGCGGTTGATGGGTGGGATGGGGTGGCGGACGGAGGACGCCGGGGTTTCAGGCTGGTGGAGAGGTAGTTTTGGCGCCCACGGAGTACGAATGGGGAATCAGACGGGTGGGGAACCATGTTTGATGCAGGGACGCGCTTGTTTTTGGCTTTTTGAACAGAAGATGGGACACGCTTGTTTGAAATTTGGGGAAAGTACAAACTTTGCCCTCTCTTAAATTTCGGACCTCATGCGGGTCGAGGGGTAGGATGGTAATCCCAGTGTGTCCCAAATAGTGGGCGGAGCGATTTGACCACAGCATGGGCGGCTATTGTGTATGAATGTTTTCCGGAGGCGGTTGCGTGGCATCTAGATGAAGCTACAAACCTACCCCGGTTTAGACCTTTGGACGTCGGGCCGGCGGGTTTCATGGGTTGGAGTTATTAGAAAAGTAATTTCCTTGTACTACCAAATATTGGACTCACGCGGTTTCGGGCGAGTAGAGGCTCTTTTGGCGCTTCGTTCGAAATTTGGAAACATAAGCATTCATGTTTAGAGTACTCTTGAACTATGAGTTGACCTAAATAGACAACGTTATATTTGACCTTGTATGTTTGAAAACCTCATTAAATTATCCGCTTCTTTTTGAAATTTTGACACTTGAAAATCTTATAACTACGATTATTTTGGAATGGAGGAGCTAAATTTGAATCTATTTTGTACACGACTACATATGCTATTATGTACAAAATCAGAGCAAAGATAGGTGCCCCCATAATTTAGGTATGGTTTACAAATGCCATGATATCAAATTCAAATAATTGAATGGACTTCATGTTGAATTCGATTTTTTAAACCACCATAAGTTGAATTCAAATGTATGCTAGTTCATATGTAGCTATTTATAATGTCCATTGTGTAACTTTCTTATGTATAATGTGCTTTACACACACAACATGAACTATACTCACGTTTATATTCGATTGCTAAAGCGATGCATTGTCTGGAGTTCAAAATACTAACTATATGGATCAATTGTGTCGAATAATAACATAGACATGCTCAAATTCGATAGAATCTAGATATCTGATGGGTCAATGACCGCTCCTTACGCGAATTGCAAATATCATGATCCCATCCTAATATTTGGATACAATTTATATCTTTAATCAATGTGTAGAGCAGTCTTTTACGTGTAGTTTCACTCTCCATCGGTGGTCTCTCACACATGCTCACACACTCTCTCCCGAGGTGTCTTTCGCACACATGCTCTAGATATAACCCTCCCTCCCTCTCGTAACCATTTACAACTGTTTTCACTAACCTTTATCACAAGCACTCTTCCTCTCGCAAACATACACACGCACAATCCTCATCGACCCTTTCTATATACATGGAACTGCCTACGTGTCTCATGTATGCACATTATCTTCACGCCTGTCTCTCACGCATTATCTCACACCTCTCTTCTTAATCGACGCGTATGATTCTAGCAGAGCATTCTGTAGGATGCCCCTTAAAGTTAGGTTGGATGAATAGTAATATTAGAGATAAAGGGGTGACCTTAGTCCGAGAACCTAGGGTTACAAATCCTAGACAGCTTAGTCACTGGATACAGAGTCCTTCACAATTCTGCTATCTTTGTCTTGTACGACTAGTCATCCATGGGTCTTCCTAAATGTGTCATGGGCCGACCAATGTGGCGCAGGACGGAACCGAATGAAGGGCCTCACCTCGACCCATCGGACCTCACGCGGTGACACACCCTCCCCCACGCCTCATTATCTTCTCACACCCACACATACCAACACAAACACCACACACACGTAAAATTTCTCCTGGTGCCTCTATTCCCTTCCCCCTTGCATATACACACTCAAGGGAATGGAATCTCTTGTCGTGACATCATATTCGTCTCTCTCTCTAGACCACTCTCATTTCTCGTGCTATCTCCCCCCCGTCGGCCCCTCTATCCATGCCTCTCTCGAATACGTAATACACACACATACCTCTCTAGGCCCCGCCAAATGCATCAACTACACATTCACACATGTTAGATCACGTACCCCATTGATCTAAAGAGCCCTCTCTTCACGTTTATTTTGCATACAACATTCCTTTTGAATAAAGTGTGGCCAAAAAATTATTTTAGAGTTTCTACATATATACAACATTACAAAGTTATATGGAGGAGTACGAACGCTAATTTGCATTGCATGGTGCCCACAATGATATTTATTCCGCACTGTGAATTTATATATTTTTATATTATATACAAAGTTAGTCATAATAAAGAGAAACGAAGAGCATCTCTCTCTCTCCATCGTGTACACCCCCCTGTACGCCCCTTTCACGTATGCACACAAAACTATCTCCGGGTCCTCTAAAAGTAAGCCCCCAGAAAATTCACGTGTGTTTCATCTTTCTCTTGCGATATATGCAATGACGATCATTGTATTTGAAGCGAAAGCACGATACATACATTGGACTTCATAATCCACTCATTACGGTCACCGTTTACGTTTAGTGGTTATTATACAGTCACGGGCTCACCGTACAACTCTGTATTTGCTCATGACATGACTAGTTGACCAGTTAAACGCTCCACGTGGCACCTCTAGTGTTGCATCACATTATCTCACTACCATCGTGCCCACATGTCGACTTGTATCTACTCTACATCTACACTCTTATAAAATACATAAAATACACTCTTATAAAAAACAGATTTGGTGATGATGGTGTGCCTGCCATCCTGTAATATAGGTCGTCCGATTTATATCTGACGGATAGGAAAGAAACTATGGCAATTTTGCAAAAAGGTACCCACACACCTCTCCACATTTGCAAATAAGGCCTTCCCTCGTTCATCCTTTTCTCTCACAAGATAAACAAGTCATACAAATGCATCTTGATGTTACGTGCAACGCACGGACATCTTGCTAGTAAGAATGAAAACAAACGACAAAAAAATATTTTGACGGTGGTTCGAAGTCATGACCGCGGGCATAGTGGAAAATGTGGCCTTGTATTTGTATGCTGAGCCGTCTGTTTTAACACACAGGAGCTGGTGTGGTGATTATACACACACGCACGCATGTACACGAACTGCATCCACGCAACACTCATACAAACACATGCACCCACGTATGCACGCAACACTCACACGTACACACGCAGCCACGCACGCACGCAACACTCACACGCACACACGCATGCATGCATGCACACACCAGTACACCACACGACCAACACACACTCTCACACTCAAGTGCTCAACCTACAGGTGCATGCGCACACATCATGCCCTGATAGACACATACACAACCAGGTGATTCCCGCGCACGGGTTGGAGCCTTGTCGCGCCTGTATAAATTTGTGTTTATCTGACCTTTTCCCTACGCGAACTGACAGGTGGGATCCACAAGGAACGTGGTCAATTTAACTAGTCAACATGGCGCCACGCAGACTATTTGGCCGGTCAACAGAGTGCAATCCGATGCTGAATTGTGAGCAAGTGACCGGATAATCACCGTAAAACGTATATAGTGACCATAATCAGCTTATTCTGAAGTTCGGTGACCGTATTACGCTTTTCTCTCTGTAGTCCCTCCAAAACTACATCTCTACACGTTCTCGCATGTTACATCTAACAACTATGCAATACAGCACTATTACTACACTCTAACACAATAAATCATATGTGTTTTTAGTTTTACTAGATATCATATTGTTACTTATAATTATTCAGTTTGCATACATTAATATTGCCTTTGAAATGTATGGCCAGTATCATCTACCGCGCGGGAAAAATCCCGCCCTTTCCTGTTTAATCGGGTTTGTATACATGGATCATGCGAAACAGCAAAACTATAGTACTATACAGTACAAGTGACTTTTCACTGGGCCGTCGTGTCGTCTACTCCTCCGTCATAAGAGTGGAGCGCTCGCTTTCATAAATCTTCTAGTCCCTTTCATCGACATGTGGGACATCAAGCTACCGGGTCCACGTGCCATACCGGAATACAGTGCAGAGCAGCCGGGGTGAAGCACCCCAGTCATGGCGCCGGCGTAGTAATGAGCAATGAGGCGTCAAATCACAAAGCTGCACCTTTCCCGCAGTTAAGTTGGAGGGAAGAAGTAATAATGCTAAAAAAAGAAGTTGGAGGGATGAAGCAACCAGCATTTCACTCGTTGCTGAATCCGCTTCTCCCTCATCTTCTTCGACTTAACCACGTGTTGTTTCTGCCGTTGTTCTGCCTCATGTGGGACGCGGATCGGCTTGGTAAAGCACTGACACGTGGGACCGCATGTTAGCAAACCGCCATCCGCGCGGCAATATCACCTCCTTTTTACTAATCTTGATTCTATAATTTTTTAGATCAATATGATTGAGATTTGTATAGATAGCACACGGGAGCAAAACCAAGTGGTACGGTTAAGGGCATCCACAATGTGTAGCCAAATGTGAAAATAGCTTTTGGCATCGTGGGAACCATTGTGGATGGTGGTGCCAGAGCCAAAAAGATGGAACCGAAGCTCCCTGATTGATTGATTGAAGGAATAGAAAAATGCAACGTCTCTCCTCTTTCTCCCATGCTTGGACGCATGTAGTACAGTATAAAGCACAGAGTCTACTCCACTGTCCCTTCTATCACAAATCACAAAGCAGTGAGGCGTAAAATCACAAAGCACGGACGAAGCAACCATCATTTCACTCTTCGCTAACTCCGCTTCTCCATCGTCTTCTTCGAGAAACCATCTCACCGCACTAGCACTCCTAGTAGTAGTACTAGTAAAGGACTCCCTGGATGCAAATACAGCGGCTGTCTCGGCTTGCAGGCGGCACTTGCGAACGACTTACCCTGGTCTCCCTCAATGGTGTTCTCCGTCGAACACACTTCGCCAAACCACAAAAAAAATTCGTCGACGTCACCGCAATGGGGAAGGAAGTCAAATATAGTTACTACCTCCATTTTTTTGTACACAAGGCCAGTATTATCAAAATTACAATTTGCAAAGGGCCACTAACACTAATCGAGGCAAAATTGATGGGGTTAGCAACCAAGGACATTAATATCCCCTGAATGCATGCGGAAGTGAGAAGGTTGGTTTGCATGGCGCTGCATCAATCAAGCGATGAGGAGTGAGATGGTTAGCTCTTTGGTATTTCAAAAAAATACGCATTAATTGACACGTGAAACGAGGATTTGTATCGATTAAATCCCGCGAAGGAAAACCCCGCCTTTCTTTTTTAACAATAGTACTCCTAGTACGTACGTACTTATCCTGTTTGGGTCTAGGCCTTGCATTGCCAAACTTCGCCACACATTTTTGCCAAGCTTGCCTAAAGTTTTCAAAATGAGAAGGAGGTACACTTGCGCACGACTACCGTGGTCGCACCGCACCCTCATACGGTCGCTCCTGCATGCCGCGGTCGCACCGCACCCTCACACATTCGCTCCTGCACGCCGCAAACCCAACCAAGGGAACGCACCCTCACTGACACGTGCTGTCGCATGTGAACAAACCAAACTCAGCCATCCTATCGCTGACACATAATTTTCTTTCATAGAGTATGTTTATCCAACCGCATGTTGGGGAGTATCCGTAAGGCCCGTGCGGTGGTCTGTTGTGGAAGAAGAAGAGGTGAGGAAGAAGGAAAGAAGGGTTAGGATACATAGGATATTCATCCAACTGCCTGAAATGGTAGACTGACCCAAGTCAGGCGACTTGCATAACAAATATAGTACAGTATGTTTTTACACAGCACAAGATCCATAAAAACAACAACATAAAGAAAAAATATCACTACTCGTGGAAAGAGACGGCCTCGTCGTCTTTGGCTGCCGGCACGAACATGCCGTCACTGCCGACGTGTGTCTCCGCACTGTGGTTGTCCTCGGCCTCCAGCTACTCGTTCAAGCGGAGCGTGCGGGAGCTCTTCACGGACGAGAGCACAGCCCGGTTCAAGTCGAGGACGTCCGGTTCCGCCTGCAGGAGGGCCTTGATGGCAGCGGCATCCGCGCGCTCCGCGTCGAGTCGAGCCTCCGCCGCCCGGTTCAAGTCCAGGACGTCCGGTTCCGCCTGCAGGAGGCGTCGATGAGCGGCATCCGCGCGCTTCTGCGTCGAAGTCGAGCCTCTGCCGCCCGGTTCATGTCCGGGGCGTCCGGTTCCGCCTGCAGGAGGGCGTCGATGAGAGCGGGATCCGCGCGCTCTGCGTCGAGTCGAGCCTCTGCCGCCCGGTTCATGTCCAGGACGTCCGGTTCCACCTGCAGGAGGGCCTCGATGGCAGCGGCATCCGCGTGCTCCGCCTCAAGTTGAGCCTCCACCGCCCGATTCACATCCACGACATCCGGTTCCGCCTGCAGGAGAGCCTCGATGGCAGCGGCATGTGCGCGCTCCGCGTCGAGTTGAGCCTCTGCCTCCCGGTCCTCTTTTAGTATCGCCATGTTGAACCGCCGGTCCGCGCTTTGCACCATGGGGGACTCGGGGCCCGCACGCAAGTCAACGCGTCCATCGTCTCATACCCATCGGGGCCTTCTGCACCGCGACCTCCGCGATGAACATTGGATCGGCTTCCTCCTCCTCGTAGCTTGGCTCCGAGAGAACTTCGAGGATTGGCCCTCCGCCATAAGCGAGCTTAGGAGCGGAGGTGCGTGGTCGCGACCGCCGCCCGCGATTTCTGCTGTGGCGCTTGGCGTCGACATCTTGTAGTAAGTGATCTTGCGGTGCACCATGGCTTTCGGGTGAAATAGGGATGCTTGATGCGGGCTAGGGGATCGAAAGGTGGGGGAATGGGCTGGAGATTTGGTGTGGTTTTAGGGCGTTGGCGGCGTGGGCGAGCAGCGAAGGTTCTGGTGTGAATAGTGGTTCCGGTGACGACCGGTCAATCGGTTTTGACTGTACATCGCTCTTGTCGCGTTCGCGTTGCAGCCCGGCATGCTGGACCCTCCACTTCACTCACTGAATGGAATGCGCTTCGTCTTGCGTTTTCGCTCGCTTATGGGACCGCAGTTGAGAGCAAACCGACGTCCCTCCCCCTCCCCCGCCCGCGTCATTTATTATACCACCAGTCCCTCCGTTTTATGCAGTGTAAATAAAGCAGAGGAGTATACTCTGGATGAGGATCTCGACGTGGCGAACCCATTGAGTACTGACATACGGGGCCTAGCAAGCATGGGGTCAGCCAGTAAGTGACCGATAGGGAGGGTAAGGCAGGGATACCTACGTCAGAGGATCCACTTCCACTATACTACTTTGACAAATGTTAGAGTAATAATATATGACATGCAACTTACACAAATGTTAGAGTAATTATATATGACATGCAACTTACACAAAGCATACAGGGTCTAATGCGTTTTTCGAGGCTAACTTTGACCAAATGTTAGAGTAATAATATATGACATGCAAATTACACAAAGCATACGGTCAATTTTGTTTGTGAAAGGAGTTGCCAATGATATAATTTTCACATTATACATCTCATGTACTATTAATCTTGTCAATAGTCAAATTGGAAACCATCTCGAGTACAAATCTAGGAGTACGTACGAATCTAACAATATTGATTGGCGTTGTTGAATGTTCATACCTTTTTGATCATAGTAGAGATACTTTGACTACTGATACGTCTCCAACGTATCTATAATTTTTAATTGCTCCATGCTACTTTATCTATTGTTTTGGACTATAATGGGCTTTATTTTCCACTTTTATATTATTTTTGGGACTAACCTATTAACCGGAGGCTCAACCCAGAATTGTTGTTTTTTTGCCTTTTTTAGTGTTTCGAAGAAATAGAATATCAAACGGAGTCCAAACGAAATGAAACCTTCGGAAACGTGATTTTCTCACCGAACGTGATCCAGGAGACTTGGACCCTATGCCAAGGAACATCGGAGGCGGTCACGAGGGTGGGGGGCGCCCCCCTAGGGCGCGCCCCTGCCTCGTGGGCCCCGATGCTCCACCGACGTACTCCTTCCTCCTATATATACCTCGTACCCCAAACAATCGTAACAGGAGCCAAAACCTAATTCCACCACCGCAACTTCCTGTATCCACGAGATCCCATGTTGGGGCCTGTTAGGAGCTCCACGGAGGGCATCCACCACGGAGGGCTTCTACATCAACACCATAGCCTCTCCGATGAAGTGTGAGTAGTTTACTTCAGACCTTCGGGTCCATAGCTAGTAGCTAGATGGCTTCTTCTCTCTTTTGGATCTCAATACAATGTTCTCCCCTCTCTCGTGGAGATCTATTCGATGTAATCTTCTTTTTGCGTTGTGTTTGTTGAGACCAATGAATTGTGGGTTTATGATCCAGCTTATCTACGAATAATATTTGAATCTTCTCTGAATTCTTTTATGTATGATTGAGTTATCTTTGCAAGTCTCTTTGAATTATCCGTTTGGTTTGGCCAACTAGATTGGTAGTTCTTGCAATGGGAGAAGTGCATGGCTTTGGGTTCAATCTTGCGGTGTCCTTACCCAAAGGATGTAAAGGGTTGCAAAGGCACGTATTGTATTGTTGCCATCGAGGATAACAAGATGGGGTATTTATCATATTGCATGAATTTATTCCTCCACATCATGTCATCTTGCTTAAGGCGTTACTCTGTTTTTAACTTAATACTCTAGATGCATGCTGGATAGCGGTCTATGAGTGGAGTAATAGTAGTAGATGCAGAATCGTTTCGATCCACTTGTCTCGGACGTGATGCCTATACACATGATCATACCTAGATATACTCATAACTATGCTCAATTCTGTCAATTGCTCAACAGTAATTTGTCCACCCACCGTAGAGTACTTATGCTCTTGAGAGAAGCCACTAGTGAAACCTATGGCCCCCGGGTCTATTCTCATCATATCAATCTCCATCACTTTTATACTTGCTTTGTTTTTTACTTTGCCTTTTACTTTTCACTTTGCATCTTTATACCAAAAATACCAAAAATATTATCTGTATCAGATATCACTCTGACCGTGAAGGGATTGACAACCCCTAATCGTGTTGGTTGCGAGAAGCTATCGTTTTGTGTAGGTACGAGGGACTTATGAGTGGCCTCCTACTGGATTGATACCTTGGTTCTCAAAAACTGAGGGAAATACTTACGCTACTGTGCTGCATCATCCTCTCCTCTTCGGGGAAAACCAACGCAAGCTCAAGACGTAGCAAGAAGAATTTCTGGCGCCGTTGCCGGGGAGTCTACGCAAAAGTCAACATACCAAGTACCCATCACAATCCCTATCTCTCGCATTACATTATTTTTCATTTGCCTCTCGTTTTCCTCTCCTCCACTTCACCCTTGCCGTTTTATTCGCCCTCTCTTTCCCAATCTCCTCCTCTTTTTCCCGTTGCCTTTTGTTTTCTCGTGTGTTGGATTGCTTGTTTGTCGCGATGGACCTACCTAAATTTGGTGATCTTCACCTCAAAAGGCTAGAGGAGATCGAAAACAATGTCAGGAAGTTTATGATTTTGCAATTTGAGCATAATAATTTCTTTAGAAACGAGCTTAAGGAACAAAAGAGTTTTATGAGTTATATGAATAAAGAGCTTGATGATATGTCTAAAGAATTTGATGGTATAAGAGCCCAAATTGCTCGTCTTGAAAAGATGACCGCTGAAATTTCGGATATGCAAGCTACCTTAGTCAAGAAGATGGCTGCTAAACCGAATTCCTATGAAAATCAAGATGAAGATCTAAAAGTTATTGATGTGTCCCCTATTAAATCTTTGTTTGCAATATGAATCTTGATGAAACTGAATATGATCCTCCTTTACCTAGAAGGCGTTCTAAGAATTTGGAGTTTTTAGATCTTGATGATGAAATTGATAAAAGTGGGATTGAAAGAAATAAAAATCTAGATGTTGCTAAACCCACTATTTTGGATCTCAAGGAATTTAATTATGAAAATTGCTCTTTAATTGATTGTATTTCCTTGTTGCTATCTGTGCTAAATTCTCCTCATGTTTATAGTCAAAATAAGGCCTTTACCGAACATATTGTTGATGCCTTGATGCAATCTTATGAAGAAAAACTTGAGTTGAAAGTTTCTATCCCTAGGAAGCTATATGATGAGTGGGAACCTACTCAAAATTAAAATTAAAGATCATGAGTTTAATGCTTTGTGTGATTTGGGTGCTAGTGTCTCTACTATTCCCAAAACTTTGTGTGATTTGCTAGATTTCCGTGACTTTGATGATTGCTCTCTAAACTTGCATCTTGCGGATTCCACTATTAAAAAGCCTATGGGAATATTTAATGATGTACTTATTGTTGCAAATAGGAATTATGTGCCCGTAGATTTTATCGTTCTTGATATAGATTGCAATCCTTCATATCCTATTATTCTTGGTAGACCTTTTCTTAGAACGATTGGTGCAATTATTGATATGAAGGAAGGGAATATTAGATTCCAATTTCCATTAAATAAAGGCATGGAACACTTTCTTAGAAACAAAATAAAATTACCATATGAATCTATTATGAGAGCCACTTATGGATTGCCTACCAAAGATGGCAATACCTAGATCTATCCTCGCTTTTATGCCTAGCTAGGGGCGTTAAACGATAGCGCTTGTTGGGAGGCAACCCAATTTTATTTTTAGTTTTTGTTTTTGCTTCTGTTTAGGAATAAATAATCCATCTAGCCTCTGTTTAGATGTGGTTTTATCTTTTAATTAGTATTTGTGCCAAGTTAAACCTATTGGATCTTCTTGGATGATAGTTATTTGATCTTGCTGTAATTTCCAGAAACTTTGCGCTAAGTTCCCGAATTGTTAAAAATCACCAGAACCTGATAAAATATTGATTCCAATTTCTGCTGATGAATAAGCAAAATTTTCAGGTCGTCTAATTTTTTTTAGAATTTTTTGTGTTCCAGAAGTTTGCGTTAGTTACAGATTACTACAGACTGTTCTGTTTTTGACAGATTCTGTTTTGCGTGTGTTGTTTGCTTATTTTGATGAATCTATGGCTAGTAAAATAGTTTATGATCCATAGAGAAGTTGTAATACAGTAGGTTTAACACCAATATAAATAAATAATGAGTTCATTACAGTACCTTAAAGTAGTCTTTTGTTTTCTTTCTCTAACGGAGCTCACGAGGTTTCTATTGAGTTTTGTGTTGTGAAGTTTTCAAGTTTTGGGTGAATTCTTTTGATGGATTATGGAACAAGGAGTGACAAGAGCCTAAGCTTGGGGATGCCCATGGAACCCCCAAGATAATAAAGATAATCCAAGGACACCAAAAAGTCAAAGTTTGGGGATGCCCCGGAAGGCATCCCCTCTTTCGTCCACTTCCATCGGTAATTTACTTGGAGCTATATTGTTATTCACCTGATATGTGTTTTGCTTGGAGCGTCTTGTATTATTTGCGTCTTTGCTTGTTATTTTACCACAATCATCCTTTCTGTACACACCTTTTGAGAGAGCCATACATGAATTAGAATTTGATAGAATAACCTATGTGCTTCACTTATATATTTTGAGCTTGATAGTTTTGCTCATAGTGCTTCACTTATATCTTTTTGAGCGTGATAATTTTTGCTCTAGTGCTTCACTTAGATCTTTTAGATCAAGGCGGTGGATTTTTTTAAAGAAACTTGATATCTCATGCTTCACTTAGATTATTTTGAGAGTCGTTAATAGCATGGTAATTTGCTTAATGTTAATATACTTGGTATTCAAGATATGTGAAACTTTCTTTTGAATGCGTTGAATACTAAGATAAGTTTGATGCTTGATAATTGTTTTGAGATATGAAGATGATGATATTAGAGTCATGCTAGTTGAGTAGTTGTGAATTTGAAGAATACTTGTGTTGAAGTTTGTGATTCCCGTAGCATGCACGTATGGTGAACCATTATGTGATGAACTCGGAGCATGATTTATTTATTGATTGTCTTCCTTATGAGTGGCGGTCGGGGACGAGCGATGGTCTTTTCCTACCAATCTATCCCCTAGGAGCATGCGCGTAATACTTTGCTTTGATAACTTCTAGATTTTTGCAATAAGTATATGAGTTCTTTATGACTAATGTTGAGTCCATGGATTATACGCACTTTTTCCTATCCTTCCACCATTGCTAGCCTCTCTAATACCGCGCACCTTTCGCCTGTATCATACACCCACTGTATACCTTCCTCAAAACAGCCACCATACCTACCTATCATGGCATTTCCTTAGCCATTCCGAGATATATTGCCATGCAACTGTCCACCATTCCGTTTATTATGACACGCTCCATCATTGTCATATTGCTAGCATGATCATGTAGTTGACATCGTATTTGTGGCAAAGCCACCGTTCATAATTCTTTCATACATGTCACTCATGTTTCATTGCATATCCCAGTACACACGGAGGCATTCATATAGAGTCATATTTTGTTCTAACTATCGAGTTGTAATTGTTGAGTTGTAAGAAAAATAAAAGTGTGATGATCATCATTATTAGAGCATTGTCCCAAGTGAGGAAAGGATGATGGAGACTATGATTCCCCACAAGTCGGGATGAGACTCGGACGAAAAATAAAATAAAAAAGAAGAGGCCATAAAAAAGAGAAAAGGCCCAAATAAAAAATGAGAGAAAAGAGAGAAGGGACAATGTTACTATCCTTTTACCACACTTGTGCTTCAAAGTAGCACCATGATCTTCATGATAGAGAGTCTCTCATTTTGTCACTTTCATATACTAGTGGGAATTTTTCATTATAGAACTTGGCTTGTATATTCCAATGATGGGCTTCCTCAAATGGCCTAGGTCTTCGTGAGCAAGCGAGTTGGATGCACACCCACTTAGTTTCTTTTGTTGAGCTTTCATATACTTATAGCTCTAGTGCATGCATGGCAATCCCTACTCACTCACATTGATATCTATTGATGGGCATCTCCATAGCCCGTTGATACGCCTAGTTGATGTGAGACTATCTTCCCTCTTTTTTTGTCTTCTCCACAACTACCGTTCTATTCCACATATAGTGCTATATCCATGGCTCACGCTCATGTATTGCGTGAAGGTTGAAAAAGTTTTGAAAATGTTAAAGTATGAAACAATTGCTTGGCTTGTCATCGGGATTGTGCATGATTTAAATACTTTGTGTGGGGAAGATGGAGCATAGCCAGACTATATGATTTTGTAGGGATAACTTTCTTTGGCCATGCTATCTTGAGAAGACATAATTGCTTAGTTAGTATGCTTGAAGTATTATTATTTTTATGTCAATATGAACTTTTGTCTTGAATCTTTCGGATCTGAATATTCATACCATGATTAAGAAGATTTACATTGAAATTATGCCAAAGTATCACTCCGCATCAAAAATTCTCTTTTTATCATTTACCTACTCGAGGAGGAGCAAGAATTAAGCTTGGGGATGCCTGATACGTCTCCAAAGTATCTATTATTTTTGATTGCTCCATGCTACTTTATCTATTGTTTTGGACTATAATGGGCTTTATTTTCCACTTTTATATTATTTTTGGGACTAAACTATTAACCGGAGGCCCAGCCCAAAATTGTTGTTTTTTGCCTTTTTCAGTGTTTCGAAGAAACCGAATATCAAACGGAGTCCAAACGGAATGAAACCTTCGGAAACGTGATTTTCGCACCGAACGTGATCCAGGAGACTTGGACCCTATGCCAAGGAACATCGGAGGCGGTCACGAGGGTGGGCGCCCCCTAGAGCGTGCCCCCCTGCCTCGTGGGCCCCCTGATGCTCCACCGACGTACTCCTTCCTCCTATATATACCTACGTACCCCCAAACGATCAGAACAGGAGCCAAAAACCTAATTCCACCGCCGCAACTTCCTGAATCCATGAGATACCATCTTGGGGCCTGTTCCGGAGCTCCGCCGGAGGGGGCATCCACCATGGAGGGCTTCTACATCAACACCATAGCCTCTTCGATGAAGTGTGAGTAGTTTACTTCAGACCTTCGGGTCCATAGCTAGTAGCTAGATGGCTTCTTCTCTCTTTTTGGATCTCAATACAATGTTCTCCCTCTCTCTCATGGAGATCTATTCGATGTAATCTTCTTTTTGCGGTGTGTTTGTTGAGACTGATGAATTATGGGTTTATGATCCAGCTTATCTATGAATAATATTTGAATCTTCTCTGAATTCTTTTATGTATGATTGAGTTATGTTTGCAAGTCTCTTCGAATTATCCGTTTGGTTTGGCCAACTAGATTGGTAGTTCTTGCAATGGGAGAAGTGCATGGCTTTGGGTTCAATCTTGCGGTGTCCTTACCCAAAGGATGTGAAAGGGTTGCAAGGCACGTATTGTATTGTTGCCATCAAGGATAACAATATGGGGTATTTATCATATTGCATGAATTTATACCTCTACATCATGTCATCTTGCTTAATGCGTGACTCTATTTTTAACTTAATACTCTAGATGCATGCTGGATAGCGGTCGATGAGTGGAGTAATAGTAGTAGATGGAGAATCGTTTCAATCTAGTTGTCTCGGACGTGATGCCTATACACATGATCATACCTAGATATACTCATAACTATGCTCAATTCTGTCAATTGCTCAACAGTAATTTGTTCACCCACCGTAGAATACTTATGCTCTTAAGAGAAGCCACTAGTGAAACCTATGGCCCCCGGGTCTATTCTCATCATATCAATCTCCATCACTTTTATACTTGCGTTGTTTTTACTTTGCCTTTTACTTTTCACCTTGCATCTTTATACCAAAAATACCAAAAATATTATCTCTATCAGATCTCACTCTCGTAAGTGACCGTGAAGGGATTGACAACCCCTAATCGCGTTGGTTGCGAGTACCTATCGTTTTATGCAGGTACGAGGGACTTGTGCGTGGCCTCCTACTGGATTGATACCTTGGTTCTCAAAAACTGAGGGAAATACTTACGCTACTGTGCTGCATCATCCTATCCTCTTCGGGGAAAACCAACGCAAGCTCAAGACATAGAAACTACACATAAAACTTATATGTAAAGTAGAAAGGATAGGAGGGAGTATATTGTACGTTCAAAAACGAAACGAACATTGAATACCCTTTATATATGATTTGCGGATGCTATGATCACCGGTTCAAAATTTTGAATCCGCCTTAGGTATCACGTGCCTCCACTCGTTCCCTCTCGATTTCATCTCGGGGTCCGGAGATCTATTGAAAGAGGACTAGGGTGGGTACATGCAAATGATACTCGGCGGAATGTTCAAATGAGGCATGCGGGAGGATGGACTCGACTGGAGGGTGACATGATCGATGGAGAAGAGGGTTGGAGAGGAATGAGAAATAAGCAAACGCCACATGATTACACTTGAACGGCTCAAATAAACAATAAGTTGTCTCGCTTAGCCTACATAGTGAAAGGCCTAATGCGCAACCCGGAGCACTGACGCTCGAATATGGCCGGGAAAACAGGGAAACCGACATGTGGGGCACACCCGTCGGGACGACGTAGCACAGACTAGTCCAATGGAGGGGCTGGCCCACGACCTCCTCGCCACCGACAACCGTTCATGTGGGTCGTTCGGGCCAACAACGGGGCGCAGCTCCAGCACCGCCTCTGGACACGGCGACTGCGGTGAGCGACACACTCATATCGTCGCTAGACACGGTCGGTTTAGTGTGCCGAGGGTGGCGTTAGTGCTGTGGCACGACCAACGGTATGTTTGGTTTGTGCCCAAGGTTGCCCCTCAAAGCACTGGGTAGCCAAAATTTTGGTTGAGGTATTTCTTGCCCATGATTTGGCCGACATTGGCAAGAAAAATGAACTAGACTTGGCTAGAGTTCATTGGCATGCCAAAGAAATGGCAACCATCCAAACAAAGACCAATCTTTGGGTCATGACCAAAATTTTGGTTGAGGTGTTGGTTGCCCATGATTTGGCCGACATTGGCAAGAAAAATGAACTAGAGTTGGCTAGAGTTCATTGGCATGCCAAAGAAATGGCAACCATCCAAACAAAGACCAATCTCTGGGTCATGACCAAAATTTTGGTTGAGGTATTGGTTGCCCATCATTTGGCCGACATTGGCAAGAAAAATGAACTAGAGTTGGCTAGAGTTCATTGGCATGCCAAAAAAATGGCAACCATCCAAACAAAGACCAATCTTTGGGTATGAACAAAATTTTGGTAAGGTGCACTTTGGCCACAATCCAAACACACCCCAACACCCGGCTCGTCGAGGATGCACGGGGCGCCGCGATGCATCCGCAGAGTGGTGTAGCGTGGCCAACTGCATCCTCTGGACCTGAGACCATGCCGGGTCGTCTTGCTTTTTCAATGACATGCGGGGATCGCATTTGAGCAAAGGGCATCTCCAACGTTGCCACAACCGCAGCTGACTACCCTGGCACACCAAAGCCCTCGTCCCTCGCACCGTTGTGCGGTGCGTTCCCAGCCGGCGCCAGCTGCCCGCATTCATGCCGTCCATTCGTATGTCATCGTTAAGAGGCTCGGTGCCCGAGGAACCAACTTCGGCGACTTAATGACGCACCCGGACGCTTGGCCTCACCGGAATGCGCTACTTAAAGCGGCAACGCCCAGCTAACCTCCACACCATAGCGCATCGTCCTCCTACCGGCACCACATCCTCCATGACCGCAAGTCTGAGCAGCTCACGGGGAGAGCTTGTCTTCGGGATGAAGCTCGAGGTCGCCGCCCTCGCTCAAGTCGCCTCTCGCGACGCAATAGCGGCGTGGCCGAGACGGGCGCGATCGCTGGCGGTGGCCACGCTGGCAGCCGACGATGGGAGCACCGTCAGCCACGCGTCCTACTTGCCGCCGTCCAACGTCCGGCACCACCGAGGTCGGGGGCTCCTCCGAGGATGGGTAGGGCATGGGAGGCGGCAGGGCATGGTGTGCCAACTGGCCGGACTGTACCCCGGGTTCTACTCTTCATTGCCGGAGACCGCACCTTCACTTCACGGGTCTTGAACCCCGCCCCCATACATAGAGATCGCAGATGGAGGACGTCGGCGCCACCGTAGAATAGGTTTAGGGTCGGGTTCCTTTTATTTTGCTGTCCTATAAAAGTTGGAAATGTATTGAAAATCTGCCGAGTTTTCATTAATCTCGGCCGGTGTATATGAACTTTCACAATAATATACATATTGTGGGAGTACTAGCAAGATTCTCGTGCGTTGCACGGAAGATCAAGATCTTGTGGGAGAAAAGGATGAACGAGGGAAAGCCTTATCTGCAAATGTGGAGAGGAGTGCGGGTAAATTGTCATAGTTTCCTTCCTATCCGTTAGATATAGATCGGACGGCCTATATTGCAGGATGACAGCACACCATCATCACCAACTCTGCTTTTATTGAACCGAGACAAATCTAAAAAACCCAACTAAGCCAACCTCCCAAAGATATCGCGGGAAAAGACCTGGCCGCGCCGTTTTAGTCGGGATTACCGGATTACTAGTAGTAGTATCGATGGATCACGCTTGAAGCAACAATTTTTTGAGGGGTGAAGCACCTACTAGTTTAAAAGGAAAAAAGGCGGTACACTCACAGCACTCCTGTCGCGGTCGCATTGCACCCCACACACGTTCGGTCCTGCACACGGCTCACGCAAATGGACGCGCTTTGGCTTGCCTCTTCACCGACACGTGGGACTGCACTAGGAGAAACCGACCATGCGCCAAACTCCCCCCGCCCACCGCGCGAAAATCCTCCCCCCCCCCCCACAAAAATTCCCCCCAAATCCGATTCAACCGCCCTTCAGCCAAATATTCCCCAAACCCCCTCCCCCCCGTCCCCCTCCACTCCATTCGCTCCGCCAAAGCCGCCCTCCCCGCCGCGCCGATACGTCGGCGCCGTGGTTCATCGAGGGCACGCACGGCGATCGTCTCGCTCCCACAGTACGCTCTCGTAGACTGCCGTCCTCTAGTCGCGCCACCACCTCTGGCTACGTTCTTGTGGAGGCGCATGGCGGTCAGCACCGCCACCGCTAGCGACGTTCGTGTGGAGACGCACGGCGGTCAGCTTCTCCCACGATACGCGCATTCTAGACTGAGGCCCCGTTCATGTCGGTGTAGCGTTGAATGTTAGCTGATAGCGCTGTTAATCTCACTGTTTGCCGAGGTAGTTTACTGTCAATATGCTCTGCTTAAGAAGCTTCCTTGCCCTGTTCTGCACTCAATCTGCATAGCTGAGATGGCATGCCAAGGCCGATTAGTTGCTGAAATATCTTGCCATATATTTATTGTGACGTAGATTGCCATGGTCTAGTAGCCAATCTGTTAGGTGAAATAGCTCTACACCGTTTTGTACTCGATCTTTGTTGCTGCGATGGCCTTCGATAGTTCGATGGCTGTGTGCTCGGCCTCACTGACTGCTGAAACAGCCTACCATAATTTAGCACTCAAATCTGTTTGCTGAATTAGCTTTACATATATTTCGTTACATAGATCTGCTCGTCCAAATATCTTGCCATAGCTTTAGACATCGACCTAGGTATTTTCTTCTGGACTTCATAAAAATATATGTTTTTCCTGTAATATCTAGTAGAAGAACTAATTTGTGTCTAACAGATGGACAGGACTTGGATAACTTCTGCTCGAAGATTCTCCGCTGCATATGTCGAGGGGGTTGAAAACTTCATGAACTTTATCAGAGCTGAGTACGGTGGTCCGAAATCAGATGTGCTCTGCCCGTGTAGCATTTGTACGAATTCAGTGACAAGACCCCAGTAAACTGTGTAAAATCATCTACACTTGTATGGGATGTCGGTCACATATACTAGGTGGGTTCATCATGGTGAAGCTGTGAACGTCAATGTTATTGACTACGTGGAAGCAGCAGATCACCATCTTGATCTGCCTGATGCTCAGGTGGAAGAGGAGGAGGAGGTGGTGGTGGCGGAGCCAATGAGTTTGACCAACATTGAAACAATGCTACGAAATGCTCGTGCATTCCGTGAACTTTCACCTGCAGAAGAAAAATGGTGGGCCCGCATGTTGGAACAATGCAAGTTGCTATCACCCAGGAAATAAGCTGTCAGTATTCTCAGCTATGGTCACCTTTCTTTAGGTGAAGACATCTGAGCGGATGACCAACAAATCATTCGATGCGATGTTGGCTGCTTTCCGCAAATCTTTCCCAGATGTGCAGGCTGCCACACACCTACAAAGAAATGAAGAATTTTCTTCGTGCAGTTGGAATTGGATATGATATGATCCATGTTTGTAAGAATAATTGTGTTCTGTTCCTAAGGATTATGCCAACTTAAGTGAATGCCCAAAATGCAAATCATCAAGATGGAAAGATGGCGATGCCGTGAAGAGGATTCCTCATAATGTTACGAGACATTTTCCAATTACACCAAGATTGCGAGAGGTTGTTTCATGATGCTTTGAAACAAGAGAGGATGTCTTGTGGCATTCTAGGAACCAGGAGTACAGAGATCGAATGTAATGAGCCATCCATCTCATGGTAGTGAGTGGAAAAGCTTAAATGATAAACACAAAGAGTTTGCTGTGACCCGAGAAACATTAGACTTGGCTTAGCTTCGGATGGATTTAACCCATTTGGCCACGAGTGCCACATATAGCATGTGGCTAGTGCTTGTTATCCTTACAACATGCCTCCAAATGTCCGCACCAAAGAATCAAACTACATGATGGCGTTGCTCATCCCAGGTCCAAAAAGTCCCGGAAAGGATTTTGATTTGTTCATGGAGCCTCTTGTGGAGGAACTTCAACAACTATGGAAGGGTGTTCTCACCGAGACCTATATAGCAGCCCACCGGCCGATTTCTTTCTGCGTCTTTGTTGTAATTTGGTGCATCCATGATTATCCGGCTTTGGGCACTATGTCGTATGAGCGACACATGGTTACAATGCATGTGTTCGCCTGTGACAGGAATCCACCGTCATACAATAGTTAGCAAGATCTGTTACATTGGACACCGTCGTTTCCTTCCCAAGGACAAGACGATCCTAGAAAATACCGAAGACATGTGTTCAATGCAAAGCATGAAAACCGTGATGCGCCAAAGAGGCTCACCGCCGATGAGTTGCAAGTGGAATTAGAGAAGGTCAGTATATTACACCGTGAAACCATCCACGGTAATGGTAGAGGGAAAAGGAAGCGTGGCACGATAGAAGAGAGATTATTGTTTACCCGCAGGTCCACTTTATGGGACTTGGAGTATTGGAAAGATTTGGATCTGCGGCATAATCTTGATGTGATACACATCAAGATAAATATATGTGACAGCATTACCGGCACACTTCTTAACATTGAAGGCAAGACGAAAGATACCTTAAAATCTAGGATTGATTTGACACACCTGGGTATCAGAAAGGATTTGCAGGTGCAAGATGAAGGTAAACCACGGGATATGGCACCGGTGTGTATGTCTTGGACAAGGTAAAAAGAAAAGAATTCTGCGAGGTCCTCACACGTGTGAGATTCCCACATGGATTTTCTTCCAACCCCGAAAGGAGAGTCGGTCTGAGATGGAAACAAGGTACAAGGGTTGAAAACTCATGACTGCCACGTCCTACTTCAAAGGGTTTTACCTGTTATCCTTAGAGGATTGGGCCGCCCTGACTTATACAGAGCAGTTGCAGAGTTGGGACAATTCTTCAGGGAACTCTGAAGTAGAAATATCAGGATAGATGCTTTGGAGCGTCTTAGAGACAAGATACCAACTATCCTATGCGACCTTCAAAAGATATATCCTCCAACCTTCTTTGATGTGATGGTGCATTTGGCTATTCATCTACCTGATGAGGCACTACTTAGAGGTCCAGTACAATATGGCTGGATGTACCTTATTGAAAGGCGGCTAGGCAATTTCAAGGGCTATGTTAGGAACAGAGCTAGACCCGAGGGTTCCATTGCAGAGGCCTACATTGCTACATAAGCGTTGACATTCTGCTCAAAATACATTGAAACAACTTGTCAGATTAGCAAAGAGGTGAGTGAAGACAATCCCGGGATCAATGTTTTTGATTATTCTATTCGAGTTACAGGGAAGAGTCGACAAGAGGACAAACCTAAAGATTTGGACAAAATGGTTTGATATGTGTTGAATAACTATCCTGAGATACTATCTTATATCAAGTAAGTACAATACTGCAGCTTATACATCGTAATCTACTAAACTTGCAGCACATTCTTATATATTTAGATGTTGACGCGATCACTATGTTGTGCTGCATCTACAAAGAGGAGTTACTGCCACAAAATCCAAGAAACATTGACAAACTGGTTATGGAAGGATTTTCGAAATGGTTCAAGAACCATGTAAGCTTTTGAAGTGCACTATCAGTTTTTTTAATATATTGAGTACATAAGATGATCAGCTTGTTTATTTTCTAACCATAGGTTAAGAAGATGCGGGAGGATGGGTAGGCAGTTGATGATGCCCTTTACTCACTAGCAATGGGTCCTGATACTCGGGTAAGACATTATGAATCTTGCGTTGTTGGAGATGTGAGCTACAACACCCTTGCACGAGACGAAGGCAGGAAGACACAAAACAGTGCCATCATGAGCACGGATACGTATGACAAAGAGACAACTGAAATGTATGCTAACATAACAGATATTGTTCAGTTGCAGTATACCTCAAGTTTCGAGGATCATCAGTGTGTGGTTCTGTTGTGCTGTCATTGGTATAACCTGTTTTCCAGGATCGCAAAACCCAGAGCTGATGATTATTTCAAATCCATCAATGTCAAGGCGACGTACCAGACCAACGAGCCTTTTATTTTGGCAAATCAAGCAACACATATATTTTTCTTGGAAGACACATTTGCACGTAGCGATGACTGGAGAGTATTGCAAAGGTTTGAGCAGAGGATTTCGTTTAATGAAGTTGAACAACAAGATAATGCTTACACTGCTCCTGATGTACAAGATAACACAGATGTTCCTAATATCTTTGAGAACCATCACGTCAATGACGCCGGCGAAAAGATTATGCAGCCGTCTTTGTGGACATACAAGAGTTGATCAATAAGAAGCCAACGCTCGAGGACGTTGAGGACGAAGAAGAAGATGACACCGTGGGGAATTACAGTTGATCGATACACATGGTGAAGATGTTGGCCTTCTTCTTTGTGGATGATGATTACATTGATTTTGTCGTATTTGCCTGTCAGAAGACATTTTTTATCCACTGTGTGAAATTGTGTTTGCTGTGACAACTGAAACCTGATGAACATGTTGTTTAGTATTTTGCTGTGAGAACATCACTTGTTATGTATGCTGATTTGTGTTTGGTGACTGTATGACAACTAAAACATGATGACATTGTTGTTTACTTGTACTCATATTTGGCTGTGAAACTTGAATTTGATGACATAGTTTGCTGTTGGACTGCAATTTTGTCGACGTCTTCGAATGAGAACAAAGCTGACCCGACAGGGCCTCTGCTATTTATTTATTTATATGAGCAAAAGGGGATACCCCCTGATTTTCGTTAATAGAAATCATTAGATGTTCACAACAATACGCCCAAAGCTACATGTGTTTCACTAGTTTCAAAAGTGCTCATGTCGTAGCTAATTGAATACATCACGAGTGCTACATACATGCAAATAAAGAGACAATCATCCCTCTGAGCACATCGATTTTGCCCATTATCTTCACAAGCTCTTTCATCTCCTCATTGTTGTCAAGGCCGTTTAGCAGCTGTTGCTTGGCCATGATCAGAGGAACTGCATCTTTAACCTTCTGCTCTGCATCTTCCTCTTCTACCGTTCCTTCAGTTACTTGTCCAACACCCCAACCTGCTGGTATTGGGATTCCTCGGCTAACCAAATAATCAGCGTAGTTGCATTCCCCCACATCAGCAACTTCCCAGAAATACAAATCACATGAATCTTCCCTTTTCTGCATGAATCAAATTGGAAGATCATCAACCAAACTATTAAAAAATCAGAAGCTGAAAGCAGCAGAACAACACTTAAACATATTATTACCCCATGATTCGGGCATTTGTAGAAGACTCGGCCAAGGTTGCGGATTGTGGTTGAGATGCGACGGATGACTCTGCGTGATTTGCAGCAGTGGCACCACACCAATGGCAGCGGGTTGTGATGAGCAATCGGCTGCGGTGTGGGTGCCGGCGGGGGTGTGATGAGACCCACAGGCGATGGTATGGGTGGCGACTTGGCGCATATCTAGTTGTTGCCTGCTGAAGAGCAGGTGGACGAGCATCCAGCGGACATGGTAGCTGTGGCCAGAGCTTCTGATGCTAGGCAGAGTAAGTAGATAAGAGGAGAAGCGAACGTTGGATATGTCAGTTTCATTACTTGCAGAGTAGCATAGCACCATATATAGTCATAGTCTAGGTTTGGATTCGAACCAGCTACAGGAGCACGTCTTTCTTTTTTCTAAAGCTCGGCAACGTCTCTTTACTGGTACACTAGCTTGTTCTGTATGCCTTCCCAAGTCTTTTATTTTCTTTCCCTTTTTTTTCGAGGAAGGAAGGAGGAAAAAATTGAGAGTTCCTCGGACTCGAACCCAAGACCTCTCGGTTGAAAACCAAGGGTGCTAGTCACTTATGTGGCGAACGTTCCCTGTGAGGAGGACGGCAGACGAACACATTTTCCTCGCAATTTTCTTCCTATATATAAAAAATTATGCTACTTGGTGTCCGCTTAGTCAAAAAACGATTGTGCCAACCTTGACTGTTGGATTGACATTCAACGTCTGTCGCGTTCTTCGCCTCTTCTTCCTCGAGCCGCCAAAGCCAAACTCGCGCCAAGGGACCGCCTGCCTCCCGCCTCCCACGGCTGGTCAGGATCTTCCCGGCTCCTGTTCGTTCCGTCGAGGCCTCACCATCGCCGTCCTCCGCCTTGGTTCGCTGCTTGGCTCGCCCTCGGTGTTGTCAACATGGTCAACAACAGAGAGGAATAAGGAGATGACTGTACATGGTGAGGATGACAAGAGGGACCCAACAAGATGCTTGCAGTAATTTTGTTTTTTCGACGGAGAAGGGTATCAACTGGGTTGTGCGGGACCCGTGGCCCGTCTAGCCTGAACTTTTATTTCATATGTTTAGCACATGACCATCCCAGTTTGTTTTTTTTCCTTTCTGAAAAATGGCTAGCCAGCTATTTTGTTTTTTGCAGAATAACCAACATAGGCCTACTTGCTTTTCTATGCCCTGCTGGCCGGAAATCTTTCAAGACGAGGAGGGATGCAATTTGCCCAGAAAATGGGCTATAAGTAATAAGAAATGGGCTATAGGTAATAATAAATGGGCTCTAAAATGAAAAAAATACAGCAAACAGGCAATTAGTTCAAAAATATTGTTTTCTTTCGGATTTTGATATTTTAAATTTCATTGTTTTTGTGCGGGTAAAATTTCATTGAATTTAAATTAAGGTATATTTAGATTTAAAATTAATTTGAATCTGGCTAGAAATTTCGGGCTGTATGCTGTTTGGGACAAATTTGGAGGCTGACTTGTGGGTCTACTAGGTTGACGTGTACTTTGGCTTTGTCAACTTAGTCCACAAACGATTCTAGCGAAGTGACTGCTGGATGTTAATCCAACGGCTGTCTTCTTCTTCAATATCTGATCTTCTTGCTCCATTGCCCAAACCAGCTCGGTGGGACTGCTGCTCCGCCTCCGTGGCGGCTGTCTTTGCCGCCAGAGCCACACCGCCCCACCCTACTTCATTCTTGGCCGTGCAATTCCTCTACTCACCCACACCTCCTGTTATTTTCCGGCTCACAACCGGACCAAGAACCCTCGTACTCCCCACCGCGTGGGCAACCATTGCCGAGTCTTCCCGGCTCCGTGTCGTTCCCTTCCTAGGCCTCGCCATCGTCCACCGCCATGGTGCTCTCGGCGCGGCCTGGTCAACATGGTCAACGAACGACATCCATCGGCCGTGGACTGTACGCGCAAAATAATGATTTCTCCACCTGACAGCTGGGACCCACCGGAAGGGCCTCTGTTTTTCGCGAAAAAAAGTTCCCCCCGTTGACATGTTAGACCCACCAGCTATATCTTCGCACGCAAGGAAGTGCCTCCTTATTACGCACAAAAAATGAATACCCACCCTGCTAGCTGGGACCCACCATAGTGGGAGGATGACTTGTGGGCCAACTAAGTTGACGGGGACGGAGGGCTTTGTCAACATAGTCAATATGAACGATTCTAGCTCCAGTGATCGTACGATGTCCATCCAACGGCCGTAGTACTTCTTTAACCTCTGGTCTTCTTGCTCCAGCCGCCCAAAGCAGCGCCGGTCGTGCCGCATGCTCCTTCCTCCCGTGGCCGGCTGTGCTGCCGCGAAGGCCTCACCGCCCCCTACTATTCCCACCGCTGGCCAGGCCCTGCGGCCACGGCAGCCCCACACCGCAGCCGAACCAGTGAACCCTCGTACTCCTCTCCGGGCGGGCTTCCACTGCCGCGTCTTTCCCGGCTCCGCGTCGTCCCCTTCCTAGGCCTCGCCGTCATCCACCGTCGTGGTGCTCTCGGCGCGGCCTGGTCAACATGGTCAAGGAACGACTTCCATCGGACGTGGACTGTACGTGGAGAGGCTGACAGCTGGGTCCACGGCCGCAGCAAGGAAGTGCCTCCTTATTACACGGAAAATAATGATTCCTCCACCTGACAGTTGGGACCCACCGGACGGGCCACTGTATTTCACGGAAAAAACGTTTCCCCGACTCATCGGGACCCACCAGCTTCATCTTCGCACGCAAGGAAGTGCGTCCGCAAAAAAAAACGATTCGACCGGCTGGGACCCACCAGCTACACCTTCGCACGCAAGGAAGTGCGTCCGCAAAAAACAAAGCGATTCGCCCCACCGCTGGGACCCACCAGCTACATCTTCGCAGCAAGGAAGTGCTGGCGATACCGGACCCACCTGGTCGAAGCGTGCGTGGCGTTGTCATCCCGGTCGTGAATGTGTACGTACATACCGGTCGATGTAGAGGCGCCGCACGCGTCGTAGTAGAGGCGCCGCACGTATCGCAGAGAGGCGCCGCACGTAGCATGTACACGCACGCATAACGCCCGTCGGTGCAAGAAAGAAAATACGGCCACGTATGTGTACATACGGGCGGGGTCTCGAACGCCTACTCGCGCATACGTACGGCCAGGGCTCGTGCACATGGCTGGGTCAAAACGGAGAAACAACGTCGTCGTCGTGTTCATGGGGAGGCAACTTAATGCGTCGTGTTCATGGGGAGGCAACAGAATGCGTCGTGTTCATGGGGAGGCAACGGAATGCGTCGTGTTCATCGGGAGGCAACGGAACGCGTGGGAGCCAACCGGCTTGGACGGAAAAGGCGATGGAAACGAGGCCTGGTGTACCGCAGAACGGAGGAAACGGCCTTGTGTTCGACCGGCCACGTTCGAAACAGGGTCCTGTTGATCGATAGGGGTGTGGTGTACCGCAAAACGGAGGAAACGGACCTCCTACGGTCGAAATGGGGGTCCTGTTGATCGGAAGGGGTGTGGCGTCTGCCAAAAGCAGACGAAACAGACCTCCCTAATGTCGAAACAGGGGTCCTGTTGATTGGGAGGGTGTGGCGTGCAAAACGGACGAAACGGACTTGTGTTGGAGCGCCACGGTCAAACGGGGTCCTGTTCATCGAGAGGGTGTGGCGCATCGCAAAACGGGACTCCACGGGATACTGTTCATCTCCACCGTCGACCTCCTCCAGCCTCCACGGGCTGCCGTCGACCTCCTCCAGCCTCCACGGGCTCCTGTTCATCTAGCCTCCACCATGCGCTAGTCCACCGACTACTGTTCAACCACCCCTCCACCGTTTACTGTTCTTCCAGCCCTCCACACCACGGGGTGCTGTTCAACCACCCCTCCATGGGCACCCCTCCACGGTCTACTGTTCATCTAGCCCTCCACACCACAGGGTCCTGTTCATCCAGAGGCAAACGCCACCCGCTCACTGTTCATCCAACCCCCCCCCCCCCCCACAACACTCACTGTTCATCCCAGAGGCAGCATCGATCGGCTTCAGTTAGCAGCAGTAGCGAAGGAATCGCTCGATCGGGTTCAGTTAACAGCCATCGTTCGATCGCTCGGGTTCAGTAAAGTGTAGCCTGCAAAGGCAATCGCTCGGGTTTAGTTAGAGCCCAACGCCTCGCTCGGGTTCAGTTAGAGCCAACGCCTCGCACACACGCGCGTACGTGTATGAGAGAAACGCGCACCGCTCGGCCCCCCGACCTCCCACCGTAATCGGGAACTCCCCGAAATTTTCCTCCCCCTCGCTTCTACCACGGTTTTTCCCGTCATGGATGGCCCAAAGAATGTCATGCAGCTGCGTCTCCAGCCCGCCCAGGACAAAAAGCCCATTTTCTGTCATGATTTTTTGTCATAGAAGTAGGAGCCCACCACATCTATGATGATACCGGGTTTTGTCACAATTATCGTCATAGAAGTGTCATATGTATGACAAAAAATTGCTCGCCCAAAATGTCACGGATGTGTCTTTTTTTTGTAGTGTATGGTGTTGATGTAGAAGCCCTCCATGATCGATGCCCCCTCCGGCGGAGCTCCGGAAGAGGCCCCAAGATGGGATCTCATGGGTACAGAAGGTTGCGGTGGTGTAATTAGGTTTTTGGCTCCATATCTGGTAGTTTGGGGGTACGTAGGCATATATAGGAGGAAGGAGTACGTCGGTGGAGCAACATGGGGCCCACGAGGGTGGAGGGCGCGCCTGGGGGGGTAGGCGCGCCCCCTACCTCGTGCCCTCCTGGTTGATGTCTTGACGTAGGGTCCAATTCCTCTGGATCACGTTCGTTTCGAAAATCACGTTCCCGAAGGTTTATTCCGTTTGGACTCCGTTTGATATTCTTTTTCTGTGAAACTCTGAAATAGGCAAAAAAACAGCAATTCTGGGCTGGGCCTCCGATTAATAGGTTAGTCCCAAAAATAATATAAAAGTGTATAATAAAGCTCATTAATGTCCAAAACAGAATATAATACAGGATGGCACAATCAAAAATTATGGATACGTCGGAGACGTATCAGGCGTCGCGCCCCTGAAAGTGCAACTATCCCTGGGTGGTTTTGGTAATTCCTAACAACATATAGCTCATTGAGCCAACATTATTCCAAGATGAATATTTCAGGAAAAGCTCAATGAATGGCATGTCATGGATGAGAAAAGTGGACCCCTCAAAATGCTAAGGATAAAAGGATTGGCTCAAGCTCAAAAGCTCAAGACTCTACATTTTATATTTTAGTGATCCAAGATCACATTGAGTCTATAGGAAAAGCCAATACTATCAAGGAGGGATGAGGTGTTTCTCAATGAGTTTCTTGCTCCATAGTGCTTAGTGATATGCTCCAAAGCCCTCAACTACTTTCTCACATCCACATTGACCTAAACCCAAAGTCAAACTCGGCCCTACCGATTCTTTCTATCCGGCGCCACCAAGTTCAGATGTCATAGCCACTGCCACAAACCCTAGGCAAATCGGTCTCACCGATAGGGATCTCGGTCTCACCGAGATGGGATTGTAATCTCTTTGTTTTCCTTCATAACGTTTCGGTCCCACCAAGATGAGCGATCGGTCCCACCGAGATTGCAATGTAAACTCTCTGTTTCCCTTTCGTAACATTTCGGTCGCACCGAAATCAGCGAACTGGTCCCACCGAGTTTACCTGACCAACTCTCTGGTTAGCTTATTACCAAAGTCGGCCTCACCGAATTTGTGTAATCGGTCTCACCGAGATTACGTTATGCCCTAACCCAAACCATATCGGTCCTACCGAGGTGCATGTCGGTCCCACCAAAAATCCTAACGGTCACTAGATTTGCTGAATCGGTCCGACCGAGTTTCTCAATTCGGTCTCACCGAGATTGGTAAATTGTGTGTAACGGTTAGTTTTTGTGTGGAGGCTATATATACCCATCCACCCCCTCTTCATTCGTGGGGAGAGCCATCGAATCTAACCTACACTCCCCAATACACATTTTCTCGAGAGAGAACCACCTACCCTTGTGTTGAGGCCAAGATATTCCATTCCTACCATATGAATCTTGATCTCTAGCCTTCCCCAAGTTGCTTTCCACTCAAATCTTCTTTCCACCAAATCCAAATCCTGTGAGAGAGAGTTGAGTGTTGGGGAGACTATCATTTGAAGCACAAGAGCAAGGAGTTCATCATCAACACACCGTTTGTTACTTCTTGGAGAGTGGTATCTCCTAGATTGGCTAGGTGTCACTTGGGAGCCTCCGACAAGATTGTGGAGTTGAACCAAGGAGTTTGTAAGGGCAAGGAGATCGCCTACTTCGTGAAGATCTACCTCTAATGAGGCAAGTCCTTCGTGGGCGACGGCCATGGTGGGATAGAAAAGGTTGCTTCTTCGTGGACCCTTCGTCGGTGGAGCCCTTCGTGGACTCGCGCAACCGTTACCCTTCGTGGGTTGAAGTCTCCACCAACGTGGATGTACGATAGCACCACCTATCGGAACCATGAATAAAACATCCGTGTCTCCAATTGCGTTTGAATTCTCCAAACCCTTCCCTTTACATTCTTGCAAGTTGCATGCTTTACTTTCCGCTGCTCATATACTCTTTGCATGCTTGCTTGAATTGTGTTAAGATTGCTTGACTTGTGCTAAGATAGCTAAAATCTGCCAAAGACTAAAAGTGGGAAAAGGATAAGTTTTTATTTGGTCAAGTCGTCTAATCACCCCCCCTCTAGACATACTTTCGATCCTACAAGTGGTATCAGAGCTTTGGTCTCCATTTGCTTTGATTTCCATAGCTTTTGGTGGTCATAGCCTTGGTTTCACAACCTAGGAGAATATGGCATCTAGCAAGGGAAATTATCATTGTAGAGGTCCTTACTTTGATGGTACTAATTTTGGTAGTTGGAAGCATAAGATGAAAATGCATATTCTTGGACATAACCCCGCTGTTTGGGCTATTGTGTGTATTGGCTTGCAAGGTGAATTCTTTGATGGGAGAGAACCGAACCGTGAAGCTAGCGCGGAAGAGTTGAAGATGCTGCAATACAACGCTCAAGCTTGTGATATCCTCTTCAACGGATTGTGGCCCGAAGAATTCAACAAAATCAGCCAACTTGAGAATGCAAAGGAAATTTGGGATACTTTGATTGATATGCATGACGGTACCGACTCCGTCAAGTCATCCAAGTTGGACGTGCTTCAAAGTCAACTTGACAAGTTCAAAATGAAGGATGGTGAAGGTGTCGCCGAAATATACTCTAGTCTTGCTCTTATCACAAACGAGATTGCCGGCTTAGGAAGTGAAGAGATGACCGAAAAATTCATCATCAAGAAGATCCTAAGAGCTTTCGATGGAAAATATGATACCGTGTGCACATTGATCCAAATGATGCCCAATTACAAAGATCTCAAGCCAATGGAAGTCATTGGAAGAATTGTTGCTCATGAGATGTCACTCAAGGATAAGGAGGAACTTCACAACAAGTCAAGTGGTGCTTACAAAGCCTCATGTGAATCCCCACATCATCAAGTGAGAAACAAACCTTCAATGAAGAATTGAGCTTAATGGTGAAGAACTTCAACAAGTTCTACAAGAATAGAAGCAAAGAGAGAAGCTCCAAGTCAAGGTTCTACAATGACAAAAGATCTTCTAGTAGAGAGCGCAATTGCTACAATTGTGGGAGACCCGGACACTATTCCAATGAGTGTACGCCCCCTACAAAAGAAGAGAAGAATCACCCAAGAGAAGAAGTAGAAGAGAAGAATCACCACCAAGAGAGAGGAGGAGTAGAGATGATCGTTATGAACGATGAACATCCCGTAGAAGCAAAGATTTGGAAAGGAAGGACAAATAATCAAGGAGCTACACAAAATGAAGACATCAGGCTCAAGTTGGTGAATGGGTATCCGACTCCGACTCCGACAATCACTCCGAGAGAAGCTATCACTCCGACTCCGAATATACTCAAGATGAAGGTGTTGCCGGTCTAGCACTTGTGTCAACCAACTCCTACGACATATTTGATTCACCAAATGAAGGAATTGGAAGATGCTTCATGGCCAAAGGTCCAAAGTAACACATCCCGAGTATGTTGATTTCAGTAGTGATGAAGATGACTTGTTAGGTGATGATGATTTACTTGTTGACAACTCTAGTGATGAATACTATGATGAAACGTCAATTAATCATGCTAATCAAGATAAAATGAATGACAATGATAAGGAGAAGATTGAGCTTCTAACTAAAGAACTAAACACTCTTAATTTAGCTCATGAAACTATCTTAGAAGATCATCGAGAACTTTTAAGGACTCATGAGAAGTTACGCTTTGAAAAGCTCAACCTTGAGCAAGAGCATGAGTTCTTAAAGGCAATCAATGATGATCTCCGTAAGAAAAGTTCTTCTTACATTGCCAAGCGTTTACTCTTATCTACTTACATGCCTCAAGTCAAGTCTAGTAACAAGAACAAGAAGGATTCTTCCTCTAGTAGTAACAATAATCATGCTAAACCCAATGTTGTTGCTTCTAGTAGTTCTCTTGATTCCACTAATGATTCTCTTAGCCAAGTTACACTTGAGCAAGAAAATAGCTTATTTAAGGGAATTATAGAGAAAAGTGTTTAC
Organism: Aegilops bicornis; assembly: GCA_021605145.1. NCBI lineage: Eukaryota > Viridiplantae > Streptophyta > Magnoliopsida > Poales > Poaceae > Aegilops > Aegilops bicornis. The sequence goes on along the minus strand of CM038671.1, from coordinate 776,015,506 downwards.
AAGAGCCTTGCCGGGAGTAAGAAATTTGATGAAATTATATGCAAGCAAGGAAGGCACCGGAAGAACCAAGGTGTTGGTTTTGAACAAAAGTTCAATGCCAATGGAGTTGAGTGGGAAGAAGATCAATACCCCAAGACGAAGTTTGTTCCTCAACAAGAGAAGTATGATCCTACTTCCTTCAAGGGGACACAAGCTCAAGATGATCTTCCACCACAAGACCACAAGCAAAAAGGCAAGGATACGCTTTGATGGGGAACGTTGCAGAAAATAAAAATTTTCTACGGTTTCACCAAGATCTATCTATGAGTTCATCTAGCAACGAGACAGAGGAGTGCATCTACATACCCTTGTAGATCGCGAGCGGAAACGTTCAAGAGAACGGGGTTGAGGAGTCGTGCTATCGTGATCCAGATCACCGATGATCCTAGTGCTGAACGGACAACACCTCCGCGTTCAACACACATACGGTTGAGGAAGACGTCTCCTCCTTCTTGATCTAGCAAGGGGGAGGAGAGGTTGACGGAGATCCAGCAGCACGACGGCGTGGTGGTGGATGCAACAGTGATCTCGGCAGAGCTTCGCCAAGCTTCCACAAGAGGGAGATGTGTAGCAAGGGGGAAGGGAGGCGCCTATGGCATGGGTGCGGCTGCCCTCCCTCCCCCTTTCTATAGGCCCCCTAGGGGGGGCGCCGGCCCTGGGAGATGAGATCTCCTGGGGGGAGGGGGGCGGCCAAGGGGGAGGCTTGCCCCCCAAGGCAAGTGGAGGCGCCCCCCCACCCTAGGGTTTCCAACCCTAGGCGCGGGGGGCCCCCAGGGGCGACCTGCCCACCAGGCTGGTTCCTCCCCATTTCAGCCCACGGGCCCTCCGGATAGGTGGCCCCACCGGTGGACCCCCGGGACCCTTCCGGTGGTCCCGGTACAATACCGGTGACCCCCAAAACTTTCCCGATGGCTGAAACTGCACTTCCTATATATAATTCTTCACCTCCGGACCATTCCGGAACTCCTCATGATGTCCGGGACCTCATCCGGGACTCCGAACAACTTTCGGGTTACTGCATACTCATATCTCTACAACCCTAGCGTCACCTAACCTTAAGTGTGTAGACCCTACGGGTTCGGTGCAGACATGACCGAGACGCCTCTCCGGTCAATAACCAACAGCGGGATATGGATACCCATGTTGGCTCCCACATGCTCCTCGATGATCTCACCAGATGAACCATGATGTCGAGGATTCAAGCAACCCCGTATACAATTCCCTTTGTCAATCGGTACGTTACTTGCCCAAGACCCGATCATCGGTATCTCAATACCTCGTTTAATCTCGTTACCGGCAAGTCACTTTACTGCATCAGTAATGCATGATCCCGTGACCGGACACTTGGTCACATTGAGCTCATTATGATGATGCATTACCGAGTGGGCCCAGAGATACCTCTCCATCATACGGAGTGACAAATCCCGCCTAGATTCGTACAACCCAATGTACACTTTCGGAGATACCCGTAGTGCACCTTTATAGTCACCCAGTTACGTTGTGACGTTTGGCACACCCAAAGCACTCCTACGGTATCCGGGAGTTGCACAATCTCATGGGCTAAGGAAATGATACTTGACACTTGGAAAAACTCTAGCTAAACGAACTACACGATCTTTGAGCTATGCTTAGGATTGGGTCTTGTCCATCACATCATTCTCCTAATGATGTGATCCCGTTATCAATGACATCCAATGTCCATAGTCAGGAAACCATGACTATCTGTTGATCAACGAGCTAGTCAAATAGAGGCTTACTAGGGACATGTTGTGGTCTATGTATTCACACGTGTATTACGATTTCCGGATAACACAGTTATAGCATGAATAACAGACTATTATCATGAACAAAGAAATATAATAATAACCATTTTATTATTGCCTCTAGGGCATATTTCCAACAGTCTCCTACTTGCACTAGAGTCAATATTCTAGTTACATTGTGATGAATCAAACACCCATAGCGTTCTGGTGTTGATCATGTTTTGCTCTAGGGAGAGGTTTAGTCAACGGATCTGCTACATTCAGATCCGTATGTACTTTACAAATATCTATGTCTCCATCTTGAACATTTTCACGTATGGAGTTGAAGCGACGCTTGATGTGCCTAGTCTTCTTGTGAAATCTGGGCTCCTTGGCAAGCGCAATAGCTCAAGTGTTGTCACAGAAGAGTGCGATCGGCCCCGACGCATTGGGTATGACTCCTAGGTCGGTGATGAACTCCTTAACCCATATTGCTTCATGCGCTGCCTTCGAGCCTGCCATGTACTCCGCTTCACATGTAGATCCCGCCACGACGCCTTGCTTGCAATCGCACTACCATCTGCCCCACCATTCAAAATATACACGTATCCGATGCATGACTTAGAGTCATCCAGATCTATGTCGAAGCTAAGCGTCGACGTAACCATTTACTGACGAGCTCTTCGTCACCTCCATAAACGAGAAACATATCCTTAGTCCTTTTCGTGTACTTTAGGATGTTCTCGACCGTTGTCCAAAGGTTCCTTGCCGGGATTACGTTGGTACCTTCCTACCAAACTTACGGCAAGGTTTACATCAGGTCTGGTACACAGCATGGCATACATAATAGACCCTATGCCTGAGGCATAGGGGATGATACTCATCTCTTCTTTATCTTCTGCCGTGGTCGGGCATTGAGCCGAGCTCAATCTCACACCTTGCAATACAGGCAAGAACCCTTTCTTGGACTGATCCATATTGAACTTCTTCAATATCTTATCAAGGTATGTGCTTTGTGAAAGACCTATGAGGCGTCTCGATCTATCCCTATAGATCTTGATGCCTAATATGTAAGCAGCTTCTCCAAGGTCCTTCATTGAAAAACACTTATTCAAGTAGGCCTTAATGCTTTCCAAAAGTTCTATATCATTTCCCATCAAAAGTATGTCATCTACATATAATATGAGAAATGCTACAGAGCTCCCACTCACTTTCTTGTAAACGCAGGCTTCTCCATATATCTTCATAAACCCAAACGCTTTGATCATCTCATCAAAGCGAATGTTCCAACTCCGAGATGCTTGGACCAGCCCATAAATGGATCGCTGGAGCTTGCATACCTTGTCAGCATTCTCAGGTTCGACAAAACCTTCCAGCTGCATCATATACAGTTCTTCCTTAAGATGGCCGTTAAGGAATGCCGTTTTGACGTCCATTTGCCATATCTCATAATCATAGTATGCGGCAATTGCTAACATGATTCGGACGGACTTCAGCTTCACTACGGGAGAGAAAGTCTCATCGTAGTCAATCCCTTGAACTTGTCGATAACCCTTAGCGACAAGTCAAGCTTTATATATGGTGACATTACCATCCGCCTCCGTCTTCTTCTTAAAGATCCATTTGTTTTCTATTGCTCGCCGATCATCGGGCAAGTCTGTCAAAGTCCATACTTTGTTTTCATACATGGATCCTATCTCGGATTGCATGGCTTCAAGCCATTTGTTGGAATCTGGGCCCGCCATCGCTTCTTCATAGTTCGAAGGTTCACCGTTGTCTAACAACATGATTTCCAAGACAGGGTTGCGTACCACTCTGGTGCGGAACGTGTCCTTGTGGACCTTCGAAGTTCAGTAGGAGCTTGATCCGAAGTATCTTGATCATCATCATTAACCTCCTCTCTTGTCGGTGCAGGCACCACAGGAACATCTTCCTGAGTTGCGCTACTTACCGTTTCAAGAGGTAATACTTCATCAAGCTCTACTTTCCTCCCACTTAATTCTTTCGAGAGAAACTCTTTCTCTAGAAAGGACCCGTTCTTGGCAACAAAGATCTTGCCTTCGGATCTTAAGTAGAAGGTATACCCAATGGTCTCCTTAGGGTATCCTATGAAGACGCATTTTCCGACTTGGGTTCGAGATTTTCAGGTTGGAGTTTCTTGACATAAGCATCGCATCCCCAAACTTTTAGAAACGACAGCTTAGGTTTCTTGCCAAACCATAATTCATACGATGTCGTCTCAACGGATTTAGACGGTGCCTTATTTAATGTTAATGTAGCTGTCTCTAGAGCGTATCCCCAAAATGATAGCGGTAAATCGGTAAGAGACATCATAGATCACACCATATCCAATAAAGTGCGATTACGATGTTCAGACACACCGTTACCGAGGTGTTCCAGTCATGTGAGTTGTGAAACGATTCCACATTTCCTTAAGTGTGTACCAAATTCATGACTTAAATATTCTCCCCCACGATCTAATCGTAAGAACTTTATCTTTCGGTCAGGTTGATTCTCTACCTCATTCTGAAATTCCTTGAACTTTTCAAAGGTCTCAAACTTGTGTTTCATCAAGTAACATACCCATATCTACTCAAGTCATTAGTGAGAGTGAGAACATAACGATATCCTCCGCGAGCCTCAACGCTCATTGGACCGCACACATCAGTATGTATGATTTCCAATAAGTTGGTTGCTCGCTCCATTGTTCCGGAAAACGGAGTCCTGGTCATTTTGTCCATGAGGCATGGTTCGCATGTGTCAAATTATTCATAATCGAGAGACACTAAAAGTCCATCAGCATGGAGCTTCTTCATGCGTTTGACACCAATGTGACCAAGGCGGCAGTGCCACAAGTATGTGGGACTATCATTATCAACTTTACATCTTTTGGTACTCACACTATGAATATGTGTAACATCACGTTCGAGATTCATTAAGAATAAACCATTGACCATCGGGCCACGACCACAAAACATATCTCTCATATAAATAGAACAATCATTATTCTCGGATTTAAATGAGTAGCCATCTCGTATTAAACAAGATCTAGATACAATGTTCACGCTCAAAGCTAGTACTAAATAACAATTATTGAGGTTTAAAACTAATCCCGTAGGTAAATGTAGAGGTAGCGTGCCGACGGCGATCACATCGACCTTGGAACCATTCCCGACGCGCATCGTCACCTCATCCTTCGCCAGTCTCCGCTTATTCCGTAGCTCCTGCTTTGAGTTACAAATATGAGCAACTGCACCGGTATCAAATACCCAAGAGCTACTACGAGCACTGGTAAGGTACACATCAGTTACATGTATATCAAATATACCTTTGGTTTTGCCGGCCTTCTTGTCCGCTAAGTACTTGGGGCAGTTCCGCTTCCAGTGACCACTTCCCTTGCAATAAAAGCACTCAATCCCAGGCTTGGGTCCATTGTTTGACTTCTTCCCGGTAACTGGCTTACCGGGCGCGGCAACTCCCTTGCCGTCCTTCTTTAAGTTCTTCTTACCCTTGCCTTTCTTGAACTTAGTGGTTTTATTCACCATCAACACTTGATGTTCCTTTTTGATCTCTACCTCCGCTGATTTCAGCATTTAATATACCTCGTGAATGGTCTTTTCCATCCCCTGCATATTGAAGTTCATCACAAAGCTCTTGTAGCTCGGTGGAAGTGACTGAAGGATTCTGTCAATGACCGCGTCATCTGGGAGATTAACTCCCAGCTGAGTCAAGCGGTTGTGCAACCCAGACATCTTGAGTATGTGCTCACTAACACAACTATTTTCCTCCATCTTACAGCTGAAGAACTTGTCGGAGACTTCATATCTCTCGACCCGGGCATGAGCTTGGAAAACCATTTTCAGCTCTTCGAACATCTCATATGCTCCGTGTTTCTCAAAACGCTTTTGGAGCCCCGGTTCTAAGCTAAAGCATGCCGCATGAACAAGGGAGTAATCATCAAGACGAGACTGCCAAGCGTTCATAACGCCTTTGTTCTCTCGATGGGAGCTTCACCTAGCGGTGCTTCTAGGACATAATCTTTCTTTGCAGCTATGAGGATGATCCTCAGGTTCCGGACCCAGTCCGTATAGTTGCTGCCATCATCTTTCAGCTTGGTTTTCTCTAGGAACGCGTTGAAGTTGAGGGTAACGTGGGCCATTTGATCTACAAGACATATTGTAAAGATTTTAGACTAAGTTCATGATAATTAAATTCATCTAATCAAATTATTTAATGAACTCCCACTCAGATTAGACATCCCTCTAGTCATCTAAGTGATACATGATCCGAGTCGACTAGGCCGTGTCCGATCATCACGTGAGATGGACTAGTCATCATCGGCGAACATCTCCATGTTGATCGTATCTTCCATACGACTCATGTTCGAACTTTCGGTCTCTTGTGTTCCGAGGCCATGTTTGTACATGCTAGGCTCGTCAAGTTAACCTAAGTGTGTATGCGTGTGTAAATCTGGCTTACACCTGTTGTATTCGAACGTTAGAATCTATCACACCCGATCATCACGTGGTGCTTCGAAACAATGAACCTTCGCAATGGTGCACAGTTAGGGGGAACACTTTCTTGAAATTATTGTGAGGGATCATCTTATTTACTACCATCGTTCTAAGTAAACAAGATGCAAAAACATGAAAAACATCACATGCAATCAAATAGTAGTGACATGATATGGCCAATATCATATAGCTCCTTTGATCTCCATCTTCGGGGCTCCATGATCATCTTTGTCACCGGCATGACACCATGATCTCCATCATCATGATCTCCATCATCGTGTCTCCATGAAGTTGCTCGCCAACTATTACTTCTACCATCAGTAGCTAACGGTTTAGCAATAAAGTAAAGTAATTACATGGCGTTGAATCAATGACACGCAGGTCATACAATAATTAAGACAACTCCTATGGCTCCTGCCGGTTGTCATACTCATCGACATGCAAGTCGTGATTCCTATTACAAGAACATGATCGCATACATCACATATATCATTCATCATTCATCACAACTTTTGGCCATATCACATCACAATCACATGCTGCAAAAACAAGTTAGACATCCTCCAATTGTTGTTGCATGTTTTACGTGGTTGCAATAGGGTTCTAGCAAGAACGTTTTCTAACCTACGTAAAAGCCACAATGTGATTTGTCAACTTCTATTTACCCTTCATAAGGAACCTTTTCATCGAATCCGTTCCAACTAAAGTGGGAGAGACAGACACCCGCTAGCCACCTTATGCAACTAGTGCATGTCAGTCGGTGGAACCTGTCTCACGTAAGCGGACGTGTAAGGTCAGTCCGGGTCGCTTCATCACACAACACCGCTGAAGCAAAATAAGACTAGTAGTGGCAAGAAAGTTGACAACATCTACGCCCACAACAAATTGTGTTCTACTCGTGCAAAGAGAACTACGCATAGACCTAGCTCATGATGCCACTGATGGGGAACGTTGCAGAAAATAAAAATTTTCTATGGTTCTACCAAGATCTATCTATGAGTTCATCTAGAAACGAGAGAGAGGAGTGCGTCTACATACCCTTGTAGATCGCGAGCGGAAGCGTTCAAGAGAACGGGGTTGAGGGAGTCGTACTCGTCGTGATCCAAATCACCGATGATCCTAGTGCTGAACGGACAGCACCTCCGTGTTCAACACACGCACGATTGAGGAAGACGTCTCCTCCTTCTTGATCCAGCAAGGGGGTAGGAGAGGTTGACGGGGATCCAAAGAGCACGACAACAGTGGTGGTGGATGCAGCGATGATCTCGGCGGAGCTTCACGAGCTTCTACGAGAGGGAGAGGTGTAGCAAGGGGGAAGGGAGGCACCTATGGCATGGGTGCGGCTGCCCTCCCTCCCCTTCCCTTTATATAGGCCCCCTAGGGGGGTGCCGGCCCTGGGAGATGAGATCTCCTGGGGGGGCGGCGGCCAAGGGGGAGGCTTCCCCCCAAGGCAAGTGGAGGCGCCCCCCACCCTAGGGTTTCCAACCCTAGGCGCAGGGGGGCCCAAGGGGGGCGCACCAGCCCACCAGGGGCTGGTTCCCCTCCCCAGTTCAGCCCTCCGGGATAGGTGGCCCCACCCGATGGACCCCCGGGACCCTTTCGGTGGTCTCAGTACAATACCGGTGACCCCCGAAACTTTCCCGATGGCCGAAACTGCACTTCCTATATATAATTCTTCACCTCCGGACCATTCCGGAACTCCTCGTGACGTCCGTGATCTCATCCGGGACTCTAAACAACTTTCAGGTTACTGCATACTCATATCTCTACAACCCTAGCGTCACATAACCTTAAGTGTGTAGACCCTACGGGTTCGGGATACATGCAGACATGACCGAGACGCCTCTCCGGTCAATAACAAAAGCGGGATATGGATACCCATGTTGTCTCCCACATGCTCCTCGATGATCTCATCGGATGAACCACGATGTCGAGGATTCAAGCAACCCCATATACAATTCCCTTTGTTACTTGCCCGAGACTCGATCGTCGGTATCCTAATACCTCGTTTTGTAACGTTACCGGCAAGTCACTTTACTCGTACCGTAATGCATGATCCCATGACCAGACACTTGGTCACATTGAGCTCATTATGATGATGCATTACTGAGTGGGCCCAGAGATACCTCTCCGTCATACGGAGTGAAAAATCCCAGTCTTGATTCGTGCCAACCCAATAGACACTTTCGGAGATACCCGTAGTGTACCTTTATAGTCACCCAGTTACGTTGTGACGTTTGGCACACCCAAAGCACTCCTACGGTATCCGGGAGTTGCACAATCTCATGGTCTAAGGAAATGATTCTTGACACTTGTAAAAGCTCTAGCTAAACGAACTACACGATCTTTGAGCTATGCTTAGGATTGGGTCTTGTCCATCACATCATTCTCCTAATGATGTGATCCCTTTATCAATGACATCCAATGTCCATACTCAGGAAACCATGACTATCTGTTGATCAACGAGCTAGTCAACTAGAGGCTTACTAGGGACATGTTGTGGTCTATGTATTCACACGTGTATTACGATTTCCGGATAACACAGTTATAGCATGAATAACAGACTATATCATGAACAAAGAAATATAATAATAACCATTTTATTATTGCCTCTAGGGCATATTTCCAACAAGCTTCAAGAGGAGATTGATGCATTTGAAGAAGCTCCAAAGGCCTTGGTCAAGTGGGTTCCCAAGACTACGTCAAGCTCTACTTCATCAAGTACGACTACAACTCCAAGGATTCCCATCAAGATGATGTGGATCCCGAAGAAAAAGAACTAGAGAGTTCTTGAGGGTGACTCCGCCAACATATTTCACTCATATCATTTTGGCAACTACAAGTGCAATCAACTTTCACATCTTGCACTAGTTCAAGGAGTCAAAAACCCTCTTGTTGGTAAGACAAGGGACAAGGTAACCTAATGCATTCATAAACATCATCTTATGTGTGCATCACTCTTTGTCTATGGATATCCTTGTTTGTTCCTTGTGGGACTAACCCGTGTAGGTGTTGAAAGTGCAACTCACTCCAAAAGGATTGCTCCAAATGATCTTGATCAACATTGAGCATCCACATCTTCAACACCTACATGAAGTCATCATCGACAAAACCCAAGGTTAGTTCATCCCTCTAAGGGGGGATCTCACATCTAGGGGAAGCTTTACTCTAAAAATTGAGCTAAAGCAATTCTAATGGTGTGAACACATCAATGCATTATGTAAAAATGGTAACCCCACTTGATCTTAAACGATGAGTATGACCTATGATCAAATGTTCTCATTTGACTCCTAAGTCAACATACTCATATATAGATGACCTAGTCATCGCCAATTGCTTGATAGATACTAGAATTGGTTGTGCTTGCTTTGCCACATATTTCATTTGCCATTTTATTGTGCGAGCATGTTGGCTGCATATTTTACTCATTCGAGGACATCCACTTGTTGTTTTGATTGATTGGTTTCTTTTTCTTTTACCAAGTGGATGGACAAGAATGCCTAAGAACATTCTCTAGCTATCTATGCTCTTCTCGTCTCAAACTCTATTCATGCTGCATCACAAAATTTGATCACGTCAGATTCGGACCACTCTGTGTGAGGAGCACTCGGAGTCCCCGATTCATCATAGACTTAAACTTTCAAAAATTCTTTGTGCGCTTCGGTCTGACCGATTCTTCCATTTCGGTCATACCGAGATCACTAAGTCGATCTAGGTTTTCAATCTCGGTGCAACCGATTTGAACTTTTCGGTCACACCGAGTTGCTGTAACTGCTTGCAGTTATGCATCTCGGTGCCACCGAGTTGTTCCACTCGGTCACACCGACAGGGTCGGGCTATATATACCCATGGGCAAAAATTTGGAAACTTTCTCCAAACTCTTTCACCCGCGCGTAGCCCGCTCTGCCGCCAGGGTCTCCGGATCGTCCTCCTCGTCGCCAGCCGCCTCCTGTCGCTGGTCTCCGCCGTCGTCAAAGGAAATCATCCCCACCGTTGCCACCGTAGCGAGTTCATCGCCGAACTAGGGTATGGACTCGATCACTGTGCTATCCCCGTCCGATTCCTAGCACATTGTGTTCGCCATGAATCTTGCCATGATTGAAACTATTCTATCCAATCAAAACACTCCGTAGATTAGAGATGACTTGAAAATTTAGGGTTAGGTTTCCGCCGAAACCATCTCGGACCCACCGGGTTGTAGAACTCGGTTCCACCGATTCGGCTAAGGCCATTGCACATGTGATTCTCGGTCTGACCAAGAATTGCAAATCGGTGTGACCGATTTCAGGACTTTGTGAAACCCTAGCAGTCTCGGTGCCACTGAACTTTGACTCGGTCTGACCGGGTTCACTTGTTTAGGTTCCAAAAGCTGCTTCGGTATCACCGAGTTTACAAATCGGTTGATCCAAAATGCTTTCTGTGGAAAACTAAAACTAAGTTTTTGACTCATTCTTTTGTAAAAATCTCTGTATTTTGTGATGCTCATCCACTCTATATCATCTATATCTATTCACAGGGTCTGCAGTGAGTGCTTGCAATATGTATGATCAGAGTGACAGCCAGAACAGGGAAGAGGAGCACATTCAAATGAGTGAGGGCACTAGTCCCTCTAGCAGCTCTGATGAGGGTAGCAGGAGCACTCCAAGCAACTTACCCAAGGCAGCCACCAGGACCAGAAAGAAGAGAACTTCAAAATCTGAGGATGAAGACTATGTGGCTATTGAGGATGAGGCCATTTCCAAGAAGAAGGTGCTCAAGAAGGAGTATGGCACAGCTGCTGCCACCAAGCCTGGTATGAAGACCAAAGTACCTGCCAAAAGGATTCCCATGTCTAAAGCCAGAGCCTCTACTCAAGCATCTTTGGAATCTGAACCCAAAGAGGCTGCTGCAGAAGGGAAGAAGAGGAAGGAAAGGGTCAAGAAGACCATGGCCAGAGTTATTGGAAAGCCTTCCATGATGGAAGAGGAGGAAGAAGAAGAGGTTGCTGCACCAGCACCCAAGGCTCAAAACCTTATGGGTGATGCTATCAGATCAGGGGCTGCATCATCAAAGCCCAAAGAAGCATCCAAAGCTGCCTCCAAACCCAAGACTGTACCTAAGAGGAGTACCAGGAACATTCCAGCTGCTGACAAGAACAAGCCCCCAGTGCCTGAAATTGTTGCTGAAGAAGAAGATGATGAGACACATGTCTTGAGAAAATTGAAGCCAAAAATTCCAGATCATAATGATGCTCATCCTGTAGCTGAGAACATGAAGATCAGGAGAGACTCAGGATTAAGTCTATGGAGAGAGTCAGATCCATATGCCACCAGAAGGAGGACTGCTGTTGACTACAGGTTCCACACAAAGAAACAACATGATTTCTATGAGACAGTGTTGTTGGACAAGAAGCCAATAGTGTGTGACATGAGGTGGGTTTACTGGACCTACATGAGGGAGAATGAAGAACACTACCCTGGTGTGTATGACAGTTTCAGTGCTTGTGGAGTGGCAGACTTTGTTGGGCAGAAGCTCACAAAGTGGAATGAGGATCTCATAATGCAATTCTACTCCACAACACACTTCTATCCAAATGGCAGGATAGTATGGATGTCTGAAGGTACTAGGTACCAATCATCAATTGAAGAATGGGCTAATCTGATCAATGCACCTAAGGAGGAAGAGGATGACTTGGATGTCTATGCCAAGAAGAAGATGGATCAAAACTCTATGGCACATATGTACAAGGAGATCTCAGATGCTGCTATAGAACCACACAAGTTTGGATCAGTACATTACCTTCTGTCAGGACTGCCAACCATTAACTGGATCCTCAGGCACACTCTCTTTCCCAAGTCAGGTGATCACAACATGATCAGAGGCCATGCAATAAATCTGCTACACTTATTTGATGTGCCACAGAAGTTCAAGGTCATGAGCCTTATAGTTGAGACTATCAAGAGGACAACACGACCAAAAGAGGAGTTGTGGATATGCCCCACAGATCCAGGAACTGATTAACTCCAAGATGGGCACAGGCACATACCTGTTGGACAAGGATCACATGCCTATCTATCCAGACTTTGAGGACAACCAAGTGGTTATGGATGAAGATGAACCATCTTATGTGCAAGCACAAGCTAAGAAGGAGAAGGCAAGGACTGAGAAGGCTGCCAAGATGCCAACAATGGAAGAGGCATCTCAGTACTTTTTGAAGAGCAAACAGGATCAACTTGGCTACTTGATTGCATCCACTCTGAGGATTGAGAAGGGGCTGGCCACCCTGACTCGAAACCAGGAGAGCTTGGAGAGGATCATGGAGCACAAGTTCTATGACATGGATGTGAAGGTCACAGAGATCAAGTCCATTGTTGAGCAACTACAGGATGATATGCAGGAGAGGAAGGGCAAGTCAACCACTAAGGCATTTGCCAGAGTGCCTAGAGCTCAGAGATCAGCTGTAGTGCCAGTGACAGACACCAGTGCCACTTCATCTCCACCAGCTCCAGCACCTACTCCACCAGCTCCATCTACATCAACTGATGCCTTCGTCCTTGGCGTTCTATCTACACCACCACCTGAAGATCAAGCCTGAGAGACGATTTAGTACTATGCATTTTCTATGAACTTTTTGGTAACTTGTTGCCAAAGGGGGAGAAAAATGTATAGATCATAGGCTTCGAGAGAGAGAGAGAGTGTTGCTTTTTATTCTCTCTTGCTTTGGTGGTTGAACTTTATTTGCTTGTTTGAGATAGATTATGTCTGTGTGATACTTGGATGATCATGTGTTTGATCATATGCTACATTAATGCTTGTTGGATGACATTATCCTTTTTATCCCTATATGATCATTCACTTTGCTTGGTGATGAGTGCATGTATTCAATTATTATCATTTTGAGCGCTCCACCAAGATGTATGTGACATGGAAGAGTAACCCATGAGCCTAACTTCTTGTGCATTTGTAGTCCAAAGCAAATCTTAAACTATGCACAAATTTAGGGGGAGCTCTTGCTTATCACATACTTCTCAAAGCGACAATGTTTTTCACTCTTATTATCATTTGTCGAAGCTTTGATCTATATGTTGTCATCAATTACCAAAAGGGGGGAGATTGAAAGTGCAACTATCCCTGGGTGGTTTTGGTAATTCCTAACAACATATACCTCATTGAGCTAACATTATTCCAAGATGAATATTTCAGGAAAAGCTCAATGAATGGCATGGCATGGATAAGAAAAGTGGACCCCTCAAAATGCTAAGGATAAAAGGATTGGCTCAAGCTCAAAAGCTCAAGACTCTACATTTTATATTTTAGTGATCCAAGATCACATTGAGTCTATAGGAAAAGCCAGTACTATCAAGGAGGGATGAGGCGTTGCTTAATGAGTTTCTTGCTCCATAGTGCTTAGTGATATGCTCCAAAGCCCGCAACTACTTTCTCACATCCACATATGACCTAAACCCAAAGTCAAACTCGGCCCCACCGATTCTTTCTATCCGGCGTCACCGAGTTCAAATGTCATAGCCACTGCCACAAACCCTAGGAAAATCGGTCTCACCGATAGGGATCTCGGTCTCACCGAGATGGGATTGTAATCTCCGCTTTTCCTTCGTGAACGCTCCTACGGAGATGAGCGATCGGTCCCACCGAGATTGCAATGTAAACTCTCTGCTTCCTTTTCGTAACATTTCGGTCCCACCGAAATGAGCGAACCGGTCCCACCGAGTTTACCTGACCAACTCTCTGGTTAGCTTATTACCAAAATCGGTCTCACCGAGTTTGTGTAATTGGTCTCACCGAGATTACTTTATGACCTAATGCTAACCATATCGGTCCTACGGAGTTGCATGTCAGTCCCACCGAAAATCCTAACGGTCACTAGATTTGCTGAATTGGTCCGACCGAGTTTCTCAATTCGGTCTCACCAAGATTGGTAAATTGTGGGTAACGGTTAGTTTTTGTGTGGAGGCTATATATACCCCTCCACCCACTCTTCATTTGTGGAGAGAGCCATCAGAACGAACCTACACCTCCAATACACATTTTTTGAGAGAGAACCACCTACCCTTGTGTTGAGGCCAAGATATTCCATTCCTACCATATGACTCTTGATCTCTAGCCTTCCCCAAGTTGCTTTCCACTCAAATCTTCTTTCCACCAAATCCAAATCCTGTGAGAGAGAGTTGAGTGTTGGGGAGAGTATCATTTGAAGCAAAGAGCAAGGAGTTCATCATCAACACACCATTTGTTACTTCTTGGAGAGTGGTGTCTGCTAGATTGTCTAGGTGTCACTTGGGAGCCTCCGACAAGATTGTGGAGTTGAACCAAGGAGTTTGTAAGGGCAAGGAGATCGCCTACTTCGTGAAGATCTACCGCTAGTGAGGCAAGTCCTTCGTGGGCGACGACCATGGTGGGATAGACAAGGTTGCTTCTTCGTGGACCCTTCGTGGGTGGAGCCCTCCGTGGACTCGGGGAACCGTTACCCTTCGTGGGTTGAAGTCTCCACCAACGTGGATGTACGATAGCACCACCTATCGGAACCACGACAAAAACATCCGTGTCTCCAATTGTGTTTGAATTCTCCAAACCCTTCCCTTTACATTCTTGCAAGTTGCATGCTTTACTTTCCGCTGCTCATATACTCTTTGCATGCTTGCTTGAATTGTGTTAAGATTGCTTGACTTGTGCTAAGATAGCTAAAATCTGCCAAAGACTAAAATTGGGAAAAGGATAAGTTTTTATTTGGTCAAGTAGTCTAATCACCCCCTCTAGACATACTTTCGATCCTACAGCCCCCCTTCCAAGTCCAATTTCGACTAGACGGGGAGGGGGCGCGCGGCCTGCCCTGGCCGGCCCCTCTCTCTCTTCACTAGGGCCCAACTAGGCCCATTAACCCCTGGGGGGTTCCGGTTAGCCCTCCGGCACTCCGGTAAAATCCCGATTTCACCCGGAACTCTTCCACGTCCAAATATAGGCTTCCAATATATCAATATTTATATCTCGACCATTTAGGGACTCCTTGTCATTTCCGTGATCATATCTGGGACTCCGAACTACCTTCGGTACATCAAAACATATAAACTCATAATACCAATCGTCACAGAACTTTAAGCGTGCGGACCCTACGGGTTCGAGAACTATGTAGACATGACCGAGACACGTCTCCGGGCAATAACCAATAGCGGAACCTGGATGCTCATATTGGTTCCTACATATTCTACGAAGATCTTTATTGATCAAACTGCATAACAATATACGTTGTAGCCTTTGCCATCGGTATGTTACTTGCCCGAGATTCGATCGTCGGTATCTCAATATCTAGCTCAATCTCGTTACCGGCAAGTCTCTTTACTCGTTCTGTAATGCATCATCCCGCAACTAACTCATTAGTCACATTGCTTGCAAGGCTTATAGTGATGTGCATTACCGAGAGGGCCCAGAGATACCTCTCCGATAATCGAAATGACAAATCCTAATCTCGATCTATGCCAACTCAACAAGTACCATCTGAGACACCTGTAGAGCACCTTTATAATCACCCAGTTACGTTGTGACGTTTGGTAGCACACAATGTGTTCCTCCGGTAATCAGGAGTTGCATAATCTCATAGTTATAGGAACATGTATAAGTCATGAAGAAAGCAATAGCAGTGAACTTAACGATCAAGTGCTAAGCTAACGGAATGGGTCAAGTCAATCACATCATTCTACTAATGATGTGATCCCATTAATCAAATGACAACTCATGTCTATGGCTAGGAAACTCAGCCATCTTTGATTAACGAGCTAGTCAAGTAGAGGCATACTAGTGACACTATGTTTGTCTATGTATTCACACATGTATTCTGTTTTCGGTTAATACAATTCTAGCATGAATAATAAACATTTATCATGATATGAGGAAATAAATAATAACTTTATTATTGCCTCTAGGGCATATTTCCTTCAGTCTCCCTCTTGCACTAGAGTCAATAATATAGATTTTACAGTAATGATTCTAACACCCATGGAGTCTTGGTGCTGATCATGTTTTTCTCGTGGAAGAGGCTTAGTCAACGGGTCTGCAACATTCAAATCCGTATGTATTTTGCAAATCTCTATGTGTCCCACCTGGACTTGATCCTAGATGGAATTGAAGCGTCTTTTGATGTGCTTGGTTCTCTTGTGAAATCTGGATTCCTTTGCCAAAGCAATTGCACCAGTATTGTCACAAAAGATTTTCATTGGACCCGATGCACTAGGTATGACACCTAGATCGGATATGAACTCCTTCATCCCGACTCCTTCATTTGCTGCTTCCGAAGCAGCCATGTACTCCGCTTCACACGTAGATCCCGTCATGACGCTTTGTTTAGAACTGCACCAACTGACAGCTCCACCGTTCAATGTAAACACGTATCCGGTTTGCGATTTAGAATCGTCCGGATCTGTGTCAAAGCTTGCATTGACATAACCATTTACGACGAGCTCTTTGTCACCTCCATAAACGAGAAACATATCCTTAGGCCTTTTCAGGTATTTCACGATGTTCTTGACCGCTGTCTAGTGATCCATTCCTGGATTACTTTGGTACCTCCCTGCTAAGCTAATAGCAAGGCACACATCAGGTCTGGTACACAGCATTGCATACATGATAGAGCCTATGGTTGGAGCATAAGGAACACTTTTCATTTTCTCTCTATCTTCTGCAGTGGTCAGGCATTGACTCTGACTCAACTTCACACCTTGTAACACAGGCAAGAACCCTTTCTTTGCTTGATCCATTTTGAAATTTTTTAAAACTTTGTCAAGGTATGTACTTTGTGAAAGTCCAATTAAGCGTCTTGATCTATCTCGATAGATCTTGATGCCCAATATGTAAGCAGCTTCACCGAGGTCTTTCATTGAAAAACTCTTATTCAAGTATCCTTTTATCCTATCCAGAAATTCTATATCATTTCCAATTAGTAATATGTCATCCACATATAATATTAGAAATGCTACAGAGCTCCCACTCACTTTCTTGTAAATACAGGCTTCTCCAAAAGTCTGTATAAACCATATGTTTTGATCACACTATCATAACGTTTATTTCAACTCCGAGAGGCTTGCACCAGTCCATAAATGGATCGCTGGAGCTTGCACACTTTGTTAGCTCCCTTTGGATCGACAAAACCTTTCGGTTGCATCATATATGACTCTTCTTCCAGTAATCCATTCAGGAATGCAGTTTTGACATCCATTTACCAAATTTCATAATCATAAAATGCGGCAATTGCTAACATGATTCGGATAGACTTAAGCATCGCTACGGGTGAGAAAGTCTCATCATAGTCAACTCCTTGAACTTGTCGAAAAACTTCCGCAACAAGTCGAGCTTTGTAGACAGTAACATTACCATCAGCGTCAGTCTTATTCTTGAAGATCCATTTATTCTCTGGCTTGCCGATCACCGGGAAAGTCAACCAAAGTCCATACTTTGTTCTCATACATGGATCCCATCTCAGTTTTCATAGCCTCAAGCCATTTTGCGGAATCTGGGCTCACCATCGCTTCTTCATAGTTCGTAGGTTCGCCTTGGTCAAGTAACATGACCTCCAGAATAGGATTACCATACCACCTTTGGTGCGGATCTTACTCTGGTTGACCTCACGAGGTTCGGTAGTAACTAGATCTGAAGTTTCATGATCAATATCATTAGCTTCTTCACTGACAGGTAGGTGTCACGAAACCGGTTTACGTGATGAACTACTTTCCAATAAGGGAGCAGGTACAGTTACCTCATCAAGTTCTACTTTCCTCCCACTCACTTCTTTCGAGAGAAACTCCTTCTCTAGAAAGGATCCATTCTTAGTAACAAATGTCTTGCCTTCGGATCTGTTATAGAAGGTGTACCCAACAGTTTCCTTTGGGTATCCTATGAAGACACATTTCTCCGATTTGGGTTCGAGCTTATCAGGTTGAAGCTTTTTCACATAAGCATCGCAGCTCCAAACTTTAAGAAACGACAACTTTGGTTTCTTACCAAACCACAGTTCATAAGGCGTCGTCTCAACGGATTTCGATGGTGCCCTATTTAATGTGAATGCAGGCGTCTCTAAAGCATAACCCCAAATGATAGCGGTAAATCAGTAAGAGACATCATAGATCGTACCATATCTAGTAAAGTACAATTACGATGTTCGGACACACCATTTCGCTGTGGTGTTCCGGGTGGCGTGAGTTGCGAAACTACTCCGCATTGTTTTAAATGAAGACCAAACTCGTAACTCAAATATTCTGCTCCACGATCAGATCGTAGAAACTTTATTTTCTTGTTCCGATGATTTTCCACTTCACTCTGAAATTCTTTGAACTTTTCAAATGTCTCAGACTTATGTTTCATTAAGTAGATATACCCATATCTGCTCAAATAATCTGTGAAGGTGAGAAAATAACGATACCCGCCGCGAGCCTCATATTCATCGGACCACATACATCAGTATGTATGAGCTCCAACAAATCTGTTGCTCGCTCCATTGTTCCAGAGAACGGCGTTTTAGTCATCTTTCCCATGAGTCATGGTTCGCAAGTACCAAGTGATTTATAATCAAGTGATTCCAAAAGTCCATCCATATGGAGTCTCTTCATGCGCTTTACACCAATATGACCTAAACGGTAGTGCCACAAATAAGTTGCACTATCATTATCAACTCTGCATCTTTTGGCTTCAATATTATGAATATGTGTATCACTACTATCGAGATTTAATAAAAATAGACCACTCTTCAAGGGTGCATGACCATATAAATAGAGCAACCATTATTCTCTGATTTAAATGAATAACTGTCTCGCATCAAACAAGATCCAGATATAATGTTCATGCTTAACGCTGGCACCAAATAACAATTATTCAGGTCTAAAACTAATCCCGAAGGTAGATGTAGAGGTAGCGTGCCGACCGCGATCACATCGACTTTGGAACCATTTCCCACGCGCATCGTCACCTCGTCCTTAGCCAATCTTCGCTTAATCCGTAGTCCATGCTTCGAGTTGCAAATATTAGCAACATAACTAGTATCAAATACCCAGGTGCTACTGCGAGCATTAGTAAGGTACACATCAATAACATGTATATCACATATACCTTTGTTCACCTTGCCAATCTTCTTATCCGCCAAATACTTGGGGCAGTTCCGCTTCCAGTGACCAGTCTGTTTGCAGTAGAAGCACTCAGTCTTAGCCTTAGGTCCAGACTTGGGTTTCTTCTCTTGAGCAGCAACTTGTTTGATGTTCTTCTTGAAGTTGCCCTTCTTCTTCCCTTTACCCTTTTTCTTGAAACTGGTGGTCTTGTTGACCATCAACACTTGATGCTCCTTCTTGATCTCTACCTCCGCAGCCTTTAGCATTGCGAAGAGATCGGGAATTGTCTTATCCATCCCTTGCATATTATAGTTCATCACAAAGCTCTTGTAGCTTGGTGGCAGTGATTGAAGAATTCTGTCAGTGACACTATCATCCGGAAGATTAACTCCCAGTTGAATCAAGTGATCATTATACCCAGACATTTTGAGTATATGTTCACTGACAGAACTATTCTCCTCCATCTTGCAAATTGTCGAACTTATTGGAGACTTCATATCTCTCAATCCGGGCATTTGCTTGAAATATTAACTTCAACTCCTGGAACATCTCATATGCTCCATGACGTTCAAAACATCGTTGAAGTCCCGGTTCTAAGCTGTAAAGCATGACACACTTAACTATCGAGTAGTCATCAGCTTTGATCTGCCAGACGTTCTTAACGTCGTCAGTTGCATCTGCAGTAGGCCTGGCACCCAGCGGTACTTCCAGGATGTAATTCTTCTGTGCAGCAATGACGATAATCCTCAAGTTATAGACCCAGTCCGTGTAATTTCTACCATCATCTTTCAACTTTGCTTTCTCAAGGAACGCATTAAAATTCAACGGAATAACAACACGGGCCATCTATCTACAACAACATAGACAAGCAAAATACTATCAGGTACTAAGTTCATGATAAATTAAAGTTCAATTAATCATATTACTTAAGAACTCCCACTTAGATAGACATCCCTCGAATCATCTAAGTGATCACGTGATCCATCTCAACTAAACCATGTCCGATCATCACGTGAGATGGAGTAGTTTTCAATGGTGAACATCACTATGTTGATCATATCTACTATATGATTCACGCTCGACCTTTCGGTCTCAGTGTTCCGAGGCTATATTTGCATATGCTAGGCTCGTCAAGTTTAACCCGAGTATTCCGCGTGTGCAAAACTGGCTTACACCCGTTGTATTTGAACGTAGAGCTTATCACACCCGATCATCACGTGGTGTCTCGGCACGACGAACTTTCGCAACGGTGCATACTCAGGGAGAACACTTATACCTTGAAATTTAGTGAGAGATCATCTTATAATGCTACCGTCAATCAAAGCAGAATAAGATGCATAAAGGATAAACATCACATGCAATCAATATAAGTGATATGATATGGCCATCATCATCTTGTTCCTTTGATCTCCATCTCCAAAGCAATCACATGATCACCATCGTCACCGGAGCGACACCTTGATCTCCATCGTAGCATCATTTTCGCCTCGCCAACTATTGCTTCTACGACTATCGCCATCGCTTAGTGATAAAGTAAAGCAATTATGTATGCGATTGCATTGCATACAATAAAGCGACAACCATATGGCTCCTGCCAATTGCCGATAACTCCGTTACAAAACATGATCATCTCATGCAATAAAATATAGCATCATGTCTTGACCATATCACATCACAACATGCCCTGCAAAAACAAGTTAGACGTCCTCTACTTTGTTGTTGCTAGTTTTACGTGGTTGCTACGGGCTGAGCAAGAACTGTTCTTACCTACGCATCAAAACCACAACGATAGTTCGTCAAGTTAGTGTTGTTTTAAAATTCTCAAGGACTGGGCGTAGCCACACTCGGTTCAACTAAAGTTTGGAGAAACTGACACGCGCCAGCCACCTGTGTGCAAAGCATGTCGGTAGAACCAGTCTCGCGTAAGTCTATGCATAATGTTGGTCCAGGCCGCTTCATCCAACAATACCGCCGAACCAAAGTATGACATGCTGGTAAGCAGTATGACTTTTATCGCCCACAACTCACTTGTGTTCTACTCGTGCATATAACATCTAGGCATAAACCTGGCTCTGATACCACTGTTGGGGAACGTAGTAATTTCAAAAAAATTCCTACGCACACGCAAGATCATGGTGATGCATAGCAACGAGAGGGGAGAGTGTCGTCCACATACCCTTGTAGACCGTTAAGCGGAAGCATTATGACAATGCGGTTGATGTAGTAGTACGTCTTCACAATCGACCGATCCTCAGTGCCGAACGTATGGCACCTCCGCGTTCAGCACACGTTCAGCTCGGTGACGTCCCGCGAACTCATGATCCAGTAGAGCTCGAGGGAGAGTTTCATCAACACGATGGTGTGGTGACGATGTTGATGAAGTTACCGTTGCAGGGTTTCGCCTAAGCACCGCTACGATATGAGCGAGGTGGATTATAGTGGAGGGGGGGCACCGCACACGGCTGGGAGAGATCAATGATGAACGTGTGTGTTCTAGGGTGCCCCCCTGCCCCCGTATATAAAGGAGAAAGGGGGAGGCCGGCCGGCCCTGTAGGGCGCGCCAGGAGGAGGAGTCCTCCTCCTAGTAGGAGTAGGACTACCCTCTTTCCTACTCCTACTAGGAGGGGGAAAGGAAGGGGGAGAAGGAGAAGGAAAGGGGGAGCCCCCCTCCTTCCTAGTCCAATTCGGACCAGAGGGGGAGGGGGCGCGCGGCCTGCCCTGGCCGGCCCCTCTCTCTCTCCACTAGGGCCCAACTAGGCCCATTAACCCTCGAGGGGTTCCGGTAACCCCTCCGGCACTCCGGTAAAATCCCGATTTCACCCGGAACTCTTCCGAGGTCCAAATATAGGCTTACAATATATCAATATTTATGTCTCGACCATTTTGGGACTCCTCTTCATGTCCTTGATCATATCCGGGACTCCGAACTACCTTCGGTACATCAAAACATATAAACTCATAATACTGATCATCACAGAACTTTAAGCATGCGGACCCTACAGGTTCGAGAGCTATGTGGACATGAACGAGACACGTCTCCGTTCAATAACCAATAGCGGAACCTAGATGCTCATATTGGTTCCTACATATTCTACGAAGATCTTTATCGGTCAAACAGCATAACAATATACGTTGTTCCCTTTGTCATCGGTACGTTACTTGCCCGAGATTCGATCGTCGGTATCTCAATACCTAGCTCAATATCATTACCGACAAGTCTCTTTACTCATTCCGTAATGAAGCATCCCGCAACTAACTCATTAGTCACGTTGCTTGCAAAGCTTATAGTGATGTGCATTATCGAGAGGGCCCAGAGATACCTCTCCGACAATCGGAGTGACAAATCCTAATCTCGATCTATGACAACTCAACAAGTACCATCTGAGACACCTGTAGAGCACCTTTATAATCACCCAGTTACGTTAGTGTTCCTCCGGTAATCGGGAGTTGCATAATCTCATAGTTATAGGAACATGTATAAGTCATGAAGAAAGCAATAGCAATAAACTTAACAATCAAGTGCTAAGCTAACGGAATGGGTCAATTCAATCACATCATTCTCCTAATGATGTGATCCCATT
This sequence comes from Aegilops bicornis, assembly GCA_021605145.1. Classification (NCBI taxonomy): domain Eukaryota; kingdom Viridiplantae; phylum Streptophyta; class Magnoliopsida; order Poales; family Poaceae; genus Aegilops; species Aegilops bicornis. The sequence continues at coordinate 775,992,548 of CM038671.1, read as the reverse complement.
AATCAAATGACAACTCATGTCTATGGCTAGGAAACTCAACCATCTTTGATTAACGAGCTAGTCAAGTAGAGGCATACTAGTGACACTATGTTTGTCTATGTATTCACACATGTATTATGTCTCCGGTTAATACAATTCTAGCATGAATAATAAACATTTATCATTATATGAGGAAATAAATAATATCTTTATTATTGCCTCTAGGGCATATTTCCTTCACCTGCCATCCTGCAGTTGATACATTGAATCGGTCTCACCAGTTGAAGACTCACCATCAGAACAGATTACCGTCTCTCCCCTGGACACAGATCCTTCCTCAAGATCCACTCCTTGAGTAAAACCCACGAAAGCGTCCTTCACGGTGGGTTGAACCTTGGCAGGTCGTGCATGCTGAGTCGTCTCGATGATTTCGGTGCAGGTGTCCGGCTCAGGCCCTGACTCGCCGATCTTGCCGATGAAGACGTGGATTCCGCCAAAGGGGACGCGGTACCGGTACTCAATTGAGCCGGCCTCGGGGCCCCAGCCAGCGTCGTCGATGTAGAGCTTGCCGCGACGACTCTTGGTCATCCGGCCCATGGCGTATCCCTTGATCCATGCGAAGGTGCCCTTCAAGAACTCGAAACCACCGCGCTCTGGCCCCACGGTGGGCGCCAACTGTTGTGACTTAACATGGCAAAAGCCCTAGCAAAAGGACTTAGGTGTGGAGCCATCGCAACTTGGTTAGCTTGAAGGGGTTAAACGGGACAAAGGACACAGAGAGTTTACCCACGTTCGGCCCCTCTCAATGAGGTAAAAGCATACTCCTGCCTTAGGTTGTATTGCTTGGTGAATGATTACCAGGGAACGAATACGTTTGACCTAGTTCTCGATGAGTTGTTTCTTGCCTTCACCCGTCGCCGGATCACCCCTTTACATACAGGTCGATGCCAGGCGGCTTACAGAGTCCCGGCCGGCTCATACACAACGTGTCCGTCTCGGTAACTAACTAAGCTTGCCTTACAATACAAGTTAACATATGGCGGTTGATAACCCACAAGTGTAGGGGATCGCAACAGATTTTGAGGATAGAGTATTCAACCCAAATTTATTGATTCGACACAAGGGGAGCCAAATAATATTCTCAAGTATTAGCAACTGAGTTGTCAATTCAGCCACACCTGGATAACTTAATATCTATAGCAAAGTATTTAGTAGCAAAGTAATATGATAGTAGTGGTAACGATAACAAAAGGTAACAGAAGCAAAAGTAATATTTTTGGTATTTTGTAGTGATTGTGACAATAGCAACGGGAAAGTAAATAAGCGAGAACCAATATAGTAAAAGCTCGTAGGCATTGGATCGGTGATGGATAATTATGCCGGATGCGGTTCATCATGTAACAATCATAACATAGGGTGACACAGAACTAGCTCCAATTCATCAATGTGATGTAGGCATGTATTCCGAATATAGTCATACATGCTTATGGAAAAGAACTTGCATGACATCTTTTGTCCTACCCTCCAAAGGGCAGCGGGGTCCTAATGGAAACTAAGGGATATTAAGGCCTCCTTTTAATAGAGAACCGAACAAAGCATTAGCACATAGTGAATACATGAACTCCTCAAACTATGGTCATCACCGGGAGTGGTCCCGATTATTGTCACTTCGGGGTTGCCGGATCATAACACATAGTAGGTGACTATAGACTTGCAAGATAGGATCAACAACTCACATATATTCATGAAAACATAATAGGTTCAGATCTGAAATCATGGCACTCGGGCCCTAGTGACAAGCTTTAAGCATAGCAAAGTCATAGCAACATCAATCTCAGAACAAAGTGGATACTAGGGATCAAACCCTAACAAAACTGACTCGATTACATGATAGATCTCATCCAACCCATCACCGTCCAGCAAGCCTACGATGGAATTACTCACGCGCGGCGGTGAGCTTCATGAAATTGGTGCTGGAGGATGGTTGATGATGGCGACGGCGACGAACCCCCTCTACGGAGCCCCGAACGGACTCCAACTCAGCCCTCCCAAGAGGTTTTAGGGTTTGGCGGAGGCTCCGTATCGTAAAACGCGATTATTTCTTCTCCTTGATTTTTTTCTCCGTGAAAGCAAATATATAGAGTTGGAGTTGGCGTCGGAGGAGCTCCAGGGGGCCCACGAGGTAGGGGCGCACCTAGGGGCGCCCCCACCCTCGTGAACAGGGTGTGGGCCCCCTGGTCTTCATCTTTGGCAAGGATTTTTTTATTATTTCTGAAAAGACGTTCCGTGGAGTTTCAGGTCATTCCGAGAACTTTTGTTTCTGCACATAAATAACACCATGGCAATTCTGCTGAAAACAGCGTCAGTCCGGGTTAGTTCCATTCAAATCATGCAAGTTAGAGTCCAAAACAAGGGCAAAAGTGTTTGGAAAAGTAGATATGACGGAGACGTATCAACTCCCCCAAGCTTAAACCTTTGCTTGTCCTCAAGCAATTCAGTTGATAAACTGAAAGTGATAAAGAAAAACTTTTACAAACTCTGTTTGCTCTTGTTGTTGTAAATATGTAAAGCCAACATTCAAGTTTTCAACAAAGATTATGACTAACCACGTTTGCAATAACTCTCAGGTCTCATGTTTACTCATATCAATAGCATAATCAACTAGCGAGCGATAATAATAAATGTCGAATGACAACACTTTCTCAAAACAACCATAATATGATATAACAGGATGGTATCTCGCTAGCCCTTTCTGAGACCGCAAAACATAAATGCAGAGCACCTTTAAAGATCAAGGACTGACTATACATTGTAATTCACGGTAAAAGAGATGCAATCATAGTCCTACCCAATATAAAATTAATAGTAATGAATGCAAATGACAGCTGTGCTCTCCAGCTAGTGCTTTTTAATAAGAGGGTGATGACTCAACATAAACTAAATAGATAGGCCCTTCGTGGGAAGCAGGGTTTTGTAGAGGTGCCAGAGCTCGGTTTTGAAATAGAGATAAATAATATTTTGAGCGGTATACTTTCATTGTCAACATAACAACTAAGAGATGGCGATATCTTCCATGCTACACACATTATAGGCGATTCCCAAACAGAATGGTAAAGTTTTATACTCCCCCTCCACCAACAAGCATCAATCCATGACTTGCTCGAAACAACGAGTGTCTCCAACTAGCAGCAGTCCCAGGGGGAGTTTTGTTCGCAATTATTTTGATTTAGTTTGCATAAAGCATGGGACTGGGCATCCCGGAGACCAGCCATTTTCTCGTGAATGAGGAACAGAGTCCACTCCTCTTGAGAATAACCCACCTAACATGGAAGATAAGGGCAGCCCTAATTGATACATGAGCTATTCGAGCATACAAAACGAAATGTTTATTTGAAGGTTTAGAGTTTGGCACATACAAGTTTACTTGGAACGGCAGGTAGATACCGCATATAGGAAGGTATAGTGGACTCATATGGAATAACTTTGGGGTTTAAGGGATTGGATGCACAAGCAGTTTTCCCACTTAGTACAAGTGAAGGCTAGCAAAAGACTAGGAAGCGACCAACTAGAGAGCGACAACAGTCATGAACATGCATACAAAAACATTGAGTGCAAGCATGAGTAGGATATAATCCACCATGAACATAAATATCATGAAGGATATGTTGATTTTGTTTCAACTACATGTGTGAACATGTGCCAAGTCAAGTCACTTAAATCATTCAAAGGAGGATACCACCCCACTATACCACATCACAACCATTTTAATAGCATGTTGGCACGCAAGGTAAACCATTATAACTCAAAGCTAATCAAGCATGGCACGAGCAACTATGATCCCTAATTGTCATTGCAAACATGTTTATTCATAATAAGCTGAATCAGGAACGATGAACTCATCATATTTACAAAAACAAGAGAGGTCGAGTTCATACCAGCTTTTGTCATCTCAAATACCCATCATATATCATCATAATTGCCTTTCACTTGCACGACCGAACGATGTGAATAATAATAAGAGTGCACGTGCATTGGACTAAGCTGGAATCTGCAAGCATTCAATAAACAGGAGAAGGCAAGGCAATATGGGCTCTTGGTTAAATCAACAATAATGCATATAAGAGCCACTTCAACAATTTAATTATGGTCTTCTCCTATCGACCCCCAAAGAAAAGAAAAGAAATAAAAACTATTTACACGGGAAAGCTCCCAACAAGCAAAACAAGAACATGAAACCTTTTTGGGTTTTCTTTTAATTATTACTACTACAGCAAGAAAAGTAAACTAACTAAAAACTATTACTAATTTTTTCTTAAGATTTAACAAACACACAAGAAGAAAGCAAGAAAAAGAGAATAAACTAGCATGGATATTACAGTGAAAGAGTATGAGCACCGACATCTAGCAATGAGTGTGTGAACATAAATGTAATGTCGGTGGGAAATACGTACTCCCCCAAGCTTAGGCTTTTGTCCTAAGTTGGTTCATTGCCAGGGATGGCCTAGCGGATATCCGTAGGTGTAGCTAGGGTCGTACTGTGATGCAGCAGCTATCGCCTCCAGAGCTGCAGCGTGGCTTCGAGCTGCCTCCGCCCTCCTCTCATACTCATCTGCCTCCTCTCTGGTAATAATATATCTTCCTTTTGCCTGATAATCAAAGAAGGCATGAGCAGGAGAGTAATACGGACAGCACGCCGTCTGTCAAAGATTAGTCGATACTGGAGAGATGATTCATTCCTCTTCATAAACTGGTGGTGGATGATACGTCTCCAACGTATCTATAATTTTTTATTGTTCCATGCAATTATATTACCCCTTTTGGATGTTTATGGGCTTTATTTTACACATGTATATCATTTTTGGGACTAACCTACTAACAGGAGGCCCAGCCCATAATGCTGTTTTTTGTCTATTTTAGTATTTCGAAGAAAAGGAATATCAAACGGAGTCCAAACGGAATGAAACCTTCGGGAGCGTGATTTTTGGAACGAACGTGATCCAGAGTGCTTGGAGTGCAAGTCAAGAAGCTTCCAAGGACCCCCACGAGATAGGAGCCCCCCCCCCCCGTAGGGCGCGCCCCCTGTCTCATGGGCCCCTCGGGCAGCCACCGACGTACTTCTTCCTCCTATATATACCTACGTACCCCGAAAACATCCAGGGGCACCACGAAACACAATTTCCACCGTTGTAACCTTCTGTATCCGCGAGATCCCATCTTGGAGCCTTCGTCGGCACTCTGCCGGAGGTGGAATCAACCACGGAGGGCCTCTACATCAACATCCTTGCCCCTCCGATGAGTTGTGAGTATTTTACCACAGACCTACGGATCCATAGTTATTAGCTAGATGGCTTCTTCTCTCTTTTTGGATCTCAATACAATGTTCTCCCCCTCTCTTGTGGAGATCTATTCGATGTAAACTCTTTTTGCGGTGTGTTTGTCGAGATCCGATGAATTGTGGGTTTATGATCAAGTTTATCTATGAATAATATTTGAATCTTCTCTGAATTTTTTTATGTATGATTGATTTATCTTTGCAAGTCTCTTCGAATTATCAGTTTGGTTTGGCATACTAGATTGGTCTTTCTTGCCATGGGAGAAGTGCTTAGCTTTGGGTTCAATCTTGCGGTGTCCTTACCCAGTGACAAAAAGGGTTGCAAGGCACGTATTGTATTATAGCCATCGATAATAACAAGATGGGGTTTATATCATATTGCATGAGTTTATCCATCTACATCATGTCATCTTGCTTAATGCGTTACTCTGTTCTTATGAACTTAATACTCTAGATGCAGGCAGGAGTCAGTCGATGTGTGGAGTAATAGTAGTAGATGCAGGCAGGAATCGGTCTACTTGTTATGGACGTGATGCCTATATATATGATCATGCCTAGATAATCTCATAACTATGCGCTTTTCTATCAATTGCTCGACAGTAATTTTTTCACCCATTGTAATATGTATGCTATCTTGAGAGAAGCCACTAGTGAAACCTATGGCCCCCGGGTCTATCTCTTATCATATTTGCTTTCAATCTACTTTTATTTTCATCTTTACTTTTTGCATCTATATTATAAAATACCAAAAATATATTTATCTTATCATACTATCTTTATTAGATCTCACTTTCGCAAGTGGCCGTGGAGGGATTGACAACCCCTTTATTGGGTTGGTTATGAGTTCTCAGTTTGTTTGTGTAGGTGCGTGGGACTTTTGAGGAGCCTCCTATTGGATTGATACCTTGGTTCCCAAAACTGAGGGAAATACTTACGCTACACTTGCTGCATCACCCTCTCCTCTTCGAGGAAAACCAACGCAAGCTCAAGACGTAGCAAGAAGGATTTCTGGCGCCGTTGCCGGGGAGGTCTTCGCTCAAGTCAAGACATACCAAGTACCCATCACAAACCCATCGCCCTCGCATTTACATTATTTGCCATTTGCCTCTTGTTTTCCTCTCCCCCCACTTCACCCTTGCCGTTTTATTCGCCCTCTCTTTCCCAATCTCCTGCTCTCTTTTTCGCTCGCTTTCTTCCGCCTTGCTTTTGTTTGCCGCTATTTCTGAAATTCGGGAGATTATCGTTTGATATGGACAATAATGATAACACAGAAAGTCCCGAGGCTCCGGCCGATGAACCCCCTATCTTGCATACTAAAAAGTTTCGAACCGGTAGTGGTAACATCATTTGTATTATTCAAGATTTCTTTACTTGTAACCCTATCTTGCATACTAAAAAGTTTCGAAAGGGTTGCAAGGCACGTATTGTATTGTTGCCATCGAGGATAACAAGATGGGGTTTATATCATATTGCATGAGTTTATCCCTCTACATCATGTCATCTTGCTTAATGTGTTAATCTGTTCTTATGAACTTAATACTCTAGATGTAGGCAGGAGTCGGTCGATGTGTGGAGTAATAGTAGTAGATGCAGGCAGGAGTCGGTCTACTTGTTATGGACGTGATGCCTATATACATGATCATGCCTAGATAATCTCATAACTATGCGCTTTTCTATCAATTACTCGACAGTAATTTGTTCACCCACTGTAATACTTATGCTATCTTGAGAGAAGCCACTAGTGAAACCTAGCTATGGCCTCCGGGTCTATCTCTTATCATATTTGCTTTCAATCTACTTTTATTTGCATCTTTACTTTTTGCATCTATATTATAAAATACCAAAAATATATTTATCTTATCATACTATCTTTATTAGATCTCACTTTCGCAAGTGGCCGTGAAGGAATTGACAACCCCTTTGTTGCGTTGGTTGTGAGTTCTCGATTTGTTTGTGTAGGTGCGTGGGACTTTTGAGGAGCCTCCTACTGCATTGATACCTTGGTTCTCAAAACTGAGGAAAATACTTACGCTACACTTGCTGCATCACCCTCTCCTCTTCGAGGAAAACCAACGCAAGCTCAAGACGTAGCAAGAAGGATTTCTGGCGCCGTTGCCGGGGAGGTCTTCGCTCAATTCAAGACATACCAAGTACCCATCACAAACCCATCTCCCTCGCATTTACATTATTTGCCATTTGCCTCTCATTTTCCTCTCCCCCCACTTCACCCTTGCCGTTTTATTCGCCCTCTCTTTCCCAATCTCCTCCTCTCTTTTTCGCTCCCTTTCTTCTGCCTTGCTTTTTTTGCCGCTATTTCTGAAATTCGGGAGATTATCGTTGATATGGACAATAATGATAACACAGAAAATCCCGAGGCTCCGGCCGATGAACCCCCTATCTTGCATACTAAAAAGTTTCGAATCGGTAGTGGTAACATCATTGGCAAAGGTGTTATTCAAGATTTTTATACTTGTGTCGGTGCTTTACCTTCCATGGGTTGTTCTATTTTTCATAGAACTAGTAGTCTTGCGGATGCTATCGCTATGCTTGTAGTTGAACTTGAAAGACAATTTATGCATATGCATCCTTGCATACAAAGAATTTTCCTAGAATTCTCTAATATTGAGCACACTTCTGTTAAGCACGCTGTTACTATCTTTTTGGCTCATGAGTTTATATTTAGCATAAGAGAGGCCAAAGAAATCTTTGCGCACTATAGGGTGGACGCCGGTCGTCCTCCCATAGAAGCGATCCTCTATGATCAAGAGGAAATTAGGCATTTTCAATCTTCGGACTATGTCGCTTTTAATGAAAACCTTAGAAAAAAGGTTCCTACTAATGTCTTGGTTGATTGCATTAACGAGATTAATAATGATTTTTACCTTCGAAACAATGAGCTAGGATACTCTCTTGAGTATAGGCTCACAAGATTTTGCCAAAAGAATGCTTTTAGTGATGAAATAGTTGTGCACTATGAAGGGCCAAAGGAGGAACCCGTTCCTCATGTGATTGATCTTGGGGATCTTTGTCCCACTAAATTTAGTCCTTTTGATTACTTTTGCTTGCCTCAAAGGACACTTGCTGCCGAACGTAGAGAATATGAAATGAGCTTTCAAGATCTATCATATTATTACGACACCACTTAGATCTATCCTTGCTTTTATGCCTAGCTAGGGGCGTTAAACGATAGCGCTAGTTGGGAGGCAACCCAATTTTCTTTATGTTTTTTGTTTTTGCTCCTGTTTAGTAATAAATAATCCATCTACCTTCTGTTTAGATGTATTTTTATCTTTTAATTATTGTTTGTGCCAAGTTAAACCTATAGGATCTTCTTGGATGACAGTTATTTGATCTTGCTGTAATTTCCAGAAACTTTCGGTTCACTAAAACAATTTTTAAAAATCACCAGAACGTGAAAATAGTAATTCCAATTGCTGCTGATCAATAAAAAAATTGCCTATGTCATCCTATTTTTTCTGAATTTTTTGAGTTCTAGAAGTTTGCGTTAGATACAGATTGCTACAGACTGTTCTGTTTTTGACAGATTCTGTTTTTCGTGTGTTGTTTGCTTATTTTGATGAATCTATGGCCAATAAAATAGTTTATAATCCATAGATAAGTTGGAATTCAGTAGGTTTAACACCAAAATAAATAAAGAATTAGTTCATTGCAGTACCTTATGTGGTGGTTTTGTTTTCTTTCACTAACGGAGCTTATAAGATTTCCTGTTGAGTTTTGTGTTGTGAAGTTTTCAGGTTTTGGGTGAAGCTTTTATGGACTATGGAATAAGGAGTGGCAAGAGCCTAAGCTTGGGGATGCCCAAGTCACCCCAAGATATTCAAGAATATCCAAAATCCTAAGCTTGGGGATGCCCCGGGAAGGCATCCCCTCTTTCGTCTTTGTTCATTGGTAACTTTACTTGGAGCTATATTTTTATTCGCTACATGATATGTGTTTTGCTTGGAGCGTCGTGGTATTATATTAGTCTTTGATTTTTAGTTTACCACAATCATCCTTGCTGTACACACCTTTTGGGAGAAGCCTATTTGATTAGAATTTGCTAGAATACTCTATGTGCTTCACTTATATCTTTTGAGCTTGATAGTTTTTGCTCTAGTGCTTCACTTATATCTTTTAGAGCACGGTGGTGTCTTAATTTTGAAGAAATTTCTAGTCTCTCATGCTTCACTTATATTATTTTGAGAGTCTTTTAGAACAGCATGGTATTTGCTATGGTTATAAAATTGGTCCTAGAATGGTAGGCATCCAAGTTGGGTATAATAAAACTATCATAGAAAGTGAATTGGATGCTATGATCAATTTGATACTTGATAATTGTTTTGAGATATGGAGGTAGTGATATTAAAGTCATGCTAGTTGGGTGATTATGAATTTAAAGAATGCTTGTGTTGAAGTTAGCAAATCCCGTAGCATGCACGTATGGTTAAAGTTGTGTAACAAATTTGAAACATGAAGTGTACCGGCTTGTGCATCCTTATGAGTGGCGGTCGGGGACGAGCGATGGTTTTTTCCTACCAATCTATCCCCTAGGAGCATGCGCGTAGTACTTGATTTTTGATGACTTCTAAATTTTTGCAATAAGTATATGAGTTCTTTTGACTAATGTTGAGTCCATGGATTATACGCACTTTTACCTTTCCGCCTTTGCTAGCCTCTTTGGTACCGTGCATTGCCCTTTCTCACCTTGAGAGGTGGTGCAAACTTCACGGTGCATCCAAACCCCGTGATACGATACGCTCTATCACACATAAACCTCCCTATATCTTCCTCAAAACAGCCACCATACCTACCTATTATGGCATTTCCATAGCCATTCCGAGATATATTGCCATGCAACTTTCCACCGTTCCGTTCATCATCATCATGACATACTTTACTTTTGTCATATTGCCATTGCATGATCATGTAGTTCACATCGTATTTGTGGCAAAGCCACCATGCATTATTTTTCATACATGTCACTCTTGATTCATTGCACCATCCGGTACACATTGAGGCATTCATATAGAGTCATATCTTGTTCTAGTTTCGAGTTGTAATTCATATGTTGTAATCAATAGAAGTGTGATGATCATCATTATTAGAGCATTGCCCAAAGAAAAAAATAAAAATAAAAAAGAAGAAAGGCCAAAAAGAAAAAAAAAGAAAGGCCCAAAAAGAAAAAAAAAAGAAAGGCCCAAAAAAAGAAAAAAGAAAAAAGAAAAGAAAATAAATAAAAAGGGCAATGTTAATATCTCTTTTTCCACACTTGTGCTTGAAAGTAGCACCTTGTTCTTCATGTAGTGAGTCTCATATATTGTGCTTCAAAGTAGCACCATGTTTTTCATATAGTGAGTCTCATAAGTTGTCTTTTTCATACTAGTGGGAATTTTTCATTATAGAACTTGGCTTGTATATTCCTACGATGGGCTTCCTCAAATGCCCTAGGTCTTCGTGAGCAAGCAAGTTGGATGCACACCCACTAGTTTTCTTTTGTTGAGCATTCATTTATAGCTCTAGTGCATCCGTTGCATGGCAATCCCTACTCCTCATGTTGACATCAATTGATGGGCATCTCCATAGCCCGTTGATTATCCTCGTCAATGTGAGACTTTCTTTTTTGTCTTCTCCACACAATCCCCATCATCATATTCTATTCCACCCATAGTGCTATATCCATGGCTCACGCTCATGTATTGTGTGAAGGTTGAAAAAGTTTGAGATTATTTAAGTATGAAACAATTGTTTGGCTTGTCATTGTGGGTATAGAAGTTGGGAATATCTTTGTGTGACAAAAATGAAGCATGGCCTAACTATATGATTTTGTAGGGATGAACTTTCTTTTGCCATGTTATTTTGAGAAGACATGATTACTTTGATTAGTATGCTTGAAGTGTTACTATTTCGTTTATCAATATGAACTTTCATTTTGTATTCATTTGGATCTGAACATTCATGCCACAATAAAGAAAATTACATTATGAATTATGCTAGGTAGCATTCCACATCAAAAATTTCTTTTTTATCATTTACCTACTCGAGGACGAGCAGGAATTAAGGTTGGGGATGCTTGATACGTCTCCAACGTATCTATAATTTTTTATTGTTCCATGCTATTATATTACCCCTTTTGGATGTTTATGGGCTTTATTTTACATATTTATATCATTTTTGGGACTAACCTACTACCTGGAGGCCCAGCCCATATTGATGTTTTTTGCCTATTTCAGTATTTCGAAGAAAAGGAATATCAAACGGAGTCCAAACGGAATGAAACCTTCGGGAGCGTGATTTTTTGGAACGAACTTGATCTGGAGAGCTTGGAGTGCAAGTCAAGAAGCTTCCGAGGACCCCACGAGATAGGAGGCCCCCCCCCCCCGTAGGGTGCGCCCCCATGTCTCGTGGGCCCCTCGGGCGGCCACCGACGTACTTCTTCCTCCTATATATACCTATGTACCCCGAAAACATCCAGGGCACCACAAAACACAATTTCCACCGCCAGAATCCTTCAGATCCGCGAGAGCCCATCTTGGAGCCTTTCACAGCCTCACGAGGGGGGAATCAACCACGGAGGGCCTCTACATCAACATCCTTGCCCTCCGATGAGTTGTGAGTAGTTTACCACAGACCTCTGGGTCCATAGTTATTAGCTAGATGGCTTCTTCTCTCTTTTTGGATCTCAATACAATGTTCTCCCCCTCTCTTGTGGAGATCTATTCGATGTAAACTCTTTTTCGGGTGTTTGTCAAGATCCGATGAATTGTGGATTTATGATCAAGTTTATCTATGAATAATATTTGAATCTTCTCTGAATTCTTTTATGTATGATTGAGTTATCTTTGCAAGTCTCTTCGAATTATCAGTTTGGTTTGGCATACTAGATTGGTCTTTCTTGCCATGGGAGAAGTGCTTAGCTTTGGGTTCAATCTTGCGGTGTACTTACCCAGTGACAGAAAGGGTTGCAAGGCACGTATTTTATTGTTGCCATCAAGGATAACAAGATGGGGTTTATATCATATTGCATGAGTTTATCCCTCTACATCATGTCATCTTGCTTAATGCGTTACTCTGTTCTTATGAACTTAATACTCTAGATGCAGGCAGGAGTCGGTCGATGTGTGGAGTAATAGTAGTAGATGCAGGCAGGAGTCGATCTACTTGTTATGGATGTGATGCCTATATACATGATCATGCCTAGATAATCTCATAACTATGCGCTTTTCTATCAATTGCTCGACAGTAATTTGTTCACCCACCATAATACTTATGCTATCTTGAGAGAAGCAACTAGTGAAACCTATGGCCCCCGGGTCTATCTCTTATCATATTTTCTTTCAATCTACTTTTATTTGCATCTTTACTTTTTGCATCTATATTATAAAATACCAAAAATATTTATCTTATCATACTATCTTTATTAGATCTCACTTTACGCAAGTGGCCGTGAAGGGATTGACAACCCCTTTATTATGCGTTGGTTGCGAGTTCTCGCTTTGTTTGTGTAGGTGCGTGGGACTTTTGAGGAGCCTCCTACTAGATTGATACCTTGGTTCTCAAAACTGAGGGAAATACTTACGCTACACTTGCTGCATCACCCTCTCCTCTTCGAGGAAAACCAACTCAAGCTCAAGACGTAGCAGTGGACCATAGCATTATAGTCTAAATAAGTAGGAGGCAACTCCATATCATCCTCACGAACGTCCACATCAAGAAAATCAGCTAAGCGGGTTGCATAAATTCCTCCAAAGAAATCTCCGTTAAATCTATTATGATGCAACCTACGTGCAACAATGGCTCCCAAATTATAAGATTGGTCTCCTAACACAGCACTCCTAAGGATATTGTGGTCAGGCACACACATATGACATGCTTCATCCTTACCATTTATGCACCAACCTATGAAGAGAGATAAATAATGTATAGCAGGAAAGTGGATGCTCCCTATGGTAGCTTGTGCTATATCTCTAGATTCCCCCACGGTTATACCAGCAAGAAAGTCTCTAAATTCAGATTTACGGGGATCACTAATACTACCCCATTGTGGAAGTTTGCAAGCAGAAGTAAAATCCTCTAAGTCCATGGTATAAGATTTCTCATAAAGATCAAACAGGACAGTTGGAGAATTACTTGAAGATGGAAATTCAAACCTCCTCACAAATGAACTAGTGAGATGATGGTACTGGGGGCATTTTTCTGGCTCAAAGCTCACAAGATCAGCGTTATGCAAATATGCGTTGAATTCTTCCTTGATTCCCGCTCGATCCATAAAATTTTTTGAAGGACACTCACAAGGCCTCACTGTGGCGTCTCTTGGTGGCTCCTCGTCAGTATCACGCATTGCAAGCCTGGGTCCTTGCTTCCTTGAAGAACCACCTTTGAACATTTTCCTAAACATATTTCTTCCCCTGAAAAATTTCTGAAATTTTTAGTAACTTCAAACAAAAGTGAACCAAACTCAACAAAATTGATGGCAACTACTCCTACAAGTGCATAGAGCCTATATTAAGCATTAGAACTACTTGGAACCATATAAATTTGACATGCAAGCTCAAGAACATGGTCACCTAGGCAGCAAAAATTTGCAATGAATAAAGCACTAGAGCAAAAACTAATTGGACCGAAGGAGGAGTCACATACCAAGGAACAATCTTCCCAAGCAGTTTTGTAAGAGGTGCTTTGAGCAAGGAGATCGAAAATCGCAGCAAAGTGAGCTAGATCTCGTGCTTGAGCTAGATATTCGTGTTTGTGGGAGGAAGAAGAAGTGTGTGAGTGCAGGAATAAGTGGAGGAGGGCCACCGTGGGCCCACGAGGGAGGGGGGCGCCCTGGGGGGTAGGGCGCGCCCTCCACCCTCGTGCCCAGGTGGTTGACCCCCCTGTTGTGTTCTCAGTTCCATAATTCCTCAAATATTCTAGGAAAAATCATATTTCATTTTCAGGGCATTTGGAGAACTTTTATTTTCGAGGTATTTTTATATTGCACGGATAAATCAGGAAACAGACATAAAAATACTATTTTTACTTTATTTCAACTAAATAACAGAAAGTATAAAGAGGGTACAGAAGGTTGTGCCTTCTAGTTTCATCCATCTCATGCTCATCAAAAGGAATCCACTAACAAGGTTGATCAGGTCTTGTTAACAAACTCATTCCGAATAACATGGAACCGGAGAAATTTCAAATAACACTATGTTACCTCAACGGCGATATGCACATCCCCAATAATAAGAATATCATATTTCTTCTTAACAGTAGGAAGAGGAAATTCAAAACCTCCAAATATAATCGATGTAATTTTTCCAATAGAGTCGATACTATGAACTTGAGGTTGTTTCCTCGAAAAGTGTACCGTATGCTCATTACCATTAACATGAAAAGTGACATTGCCTTTGTTGCAATCAATAACAGCCCCTGCAGTATTCAGAAAAGGTCTTCCAAGAATAATAGACATACTATCGCCCTCGAATATCAAGAATAACAAAGTCCGTTAAAATAGTAACGCTTTGCAACCACAACAGGCACATCCTCACAAATACCGACAGGTATAGCAGTTGATTCATCAGCCATTTGCAAAGATATTTCAGTAGGTGTCAACTTATTCAAGTCAAGTCTATGATATAAAGAGAGAGGCATAACACTAACACCGGCTCTAAGATCACATAAAGCAGTTTTAACATAGTTTCTTTTAATGGAGCATGGTATAGTAGGTACTCCTGGATCTCCAAGTTTCTTTGGTATTCCACCCTTAAAAGTATAAATTAGCAAGCATGGTGGAAATTTCAGCTTCCGGTATCTTTCTCTTATTTGTAACAATATCTTTCATATACTTAGCATAAGGATTCATTTTGAGCATATCACCAATCGCATACATAAAAGATAGGTCTAATCATTTCAGCAAAGCGCTCAAAATCCTCATCATCCTTTTCTTGGATGGTTTGGGAGGAAAAGGCATGGGTTTACGAACCCATGGTTCTCTTTCTTTACCATGCTTCCTAGCAACAAAGTCTCTCTTATCATAACGTTTATTTTTGATTGTGGGTTATCAAGATCAACAACAGGTTCAATTTCTACATCATTATCATTACTAGGTTGAGCATCATCATTAACATTTTCACTAGGTTCATGTTCATTACCAGATTGTGTTTCAGCATCAGACATAGAGATATCATTTGGATTCTCAGGTGGTTCAGCAATAGGTTCACTAGAAGTTTGCAAAGTCCTATCATTTTTCTTTTTCTTCCTTTTAGAAGAACTAGGTGCATCAATATTATTTCTCTGAGAATCTTGCTCAATTCTCTTAGGGTGGCCTTCAGGATACAAAGGTTCCTGAGTCATTCTACCAGTTCTAGTAGCCACTCTAACAGCATAATCATTTTTCTTACTATTCATTTCATTGAGCACATCATTTTGAGCTTTAAGTACTTGTTCTACTTGAGTAGTAACCATAGAAGCATGTTTAGTAATGAGTTTAGGTTCACCTCTAACATCAGCCATATAATCACCCAAGTGTTTAATCATATAAGTATTTTGTTTTAATTGTATACCAAAGTAAGAATTGAAATCTTCTTGCTTAACCATAAAGTTATCAAACTCATCCAAGCATTGGCTAGCAATTTTAGTAGGAGGGATTTCAGCTCTATCATATCTATAAAGAGAATTTACCTTTACTACCTGTGTTGGGTTATCAAGACCATGAGGTGCTTCAATAGGTAATGGATTACGATCATATGTTTCTTCAACATGCGGTAGATTAAGACCATATATTTCTTCAATAGGAGGTAAATTCTTAACATCTTCAGCTTTAATACCTTTTTCTTTCATAGATTTCTTTTCCTCTTGCATATCTTCAGGACTAAGAAATAGAACACCTCTCTTTTTCGGAGTTGGTTTAGGAATAGGCTCAGAAACTGGCTCAGGAGCTAGCTCGGGAAGTGTCCAATTATTTTCATTTGCCAACATATTATTCAATAGAATTTTAGCTTCATCTGGTGTTCTTTCCCTGAAAACAGAACCAGCACAACTATCCAGGTAATCTCTGGAAGCATCGGTTAGTCCATTATAAAAGATATCAAGTATTTCATTTTTCTTAAGAGGATGAAGGCAAAGCATTAAGTAACTTGAGAAGTAACTTGAGAAGCCTCCCCCAAGCTTGTGGGAGACTCTCTTCTTCAATTTGCACAAAGTTGTATATTTCCCTCAAAGCAGCTTGTTTCTTATGAGCAGGGAAATATTTAGCAGAGAAATAATAAATCATATCCTGGGGACTACGCACACAACCAGGATCAAGAGAATTAAACCATATCTTAGCATCACCCTTTAATTAGAACGGAAATATTTTAAGGATATAAAAGTAGCGAGATCTCTCATCATTAGTGAACAGGGTGGCTATATCATTTAATTTAGTAAGATGTGCCACAACAGTTTCAGATTCATAGCCATAAAAACGATCAGATTCAACCAAAGTAATTATATCAGGATCAACAGAGAATTCATAATCCTTATCGGCAACACAAATAGGTGAAGTAGCAAAAGCAGGGACAGGCCTCATTATATCATTAAGAGATTGCTGATTCCATTTAACTAATAGCTTCTTGAGCTCAGATCTATCTTTGCAAGCCAAAATAGCTGCAGAAGCTTCTTTATCAAAAATATAACCCTCGGGAATAACAGGCATATCTTCAGCATCACTTTCATCAATATAATCAGTTTCAATAATTTCTTTCTCTCTAGCCCTAGCAATTTGTTCATGAAGAAATTCACTAAGGGGCACAGTAGTATCAAGCATAGAAGTAGTTTAATCATAAGTATCATGCATAGCCGAAGTGGCATCATCAATAACATGCGACATATCGTAATCTAATAGCGTAGCAGGTTTAGGTGTCGCAAGCTTACTCAAAACAGAAGGTGAATCAAGTGCGTAGCTAGATGGCGCTTCCTTACCTCCCTCGTAGTTGAGGGATAAATTGTTGTCTTAGCGTCTTTCAAGTTCTTCATAGTGACCAGCAGATATAAATCCCAAGTGACTCAAAGAATAGACCTATGCTCCCCGACAACGACGCCAGAAATTAGTCTTGATAACCCACAAGTGTAGGGGATCGCAACAGCTTTTGAGGGTAGAGTATTCAACCCAAATTTATTGATTCGACACAAGGGGAGCCAAAGAATATTCTCAAGTATTAGCAACTGAGTTGTCAATTCAGCCACACCTGGATAACTTAATATTTGCAGCAAAGTATTTAGTAGCAAAGTAATATGATAGTAGTGGTAACGGTAACAAAAGGTAACGGAAGCAAAAGTAATATTTTTGGTATTTTGTAGTGATTGTAACAATAGCAACGGGAAAGTAAATAAGCGAGAACCAATATAGGAAAAGCACGTAGGCATTGGATCAGTGATGGATAATTATGCCGGATGCGGTCCATCATGTAACAGTCATAACATAGGGTGACACAGAACTAGCTCCAATTCATCAATGTAATGTAGGCATGTATTCCGAATATAGTCATACGTGCTTATGGAAAAGAACTTGCATGACATCTTTTGTCCTACCCTCCAAAGGGCAGCGGGGTCCTAATGGAAACTAAGGGATATTAAGGCCTCCTTTTAATAGAGAACCGAACAAAGCATTAGCACATAGTGAATACATGAACTCCTCAAACTATGGTCATCACCGAGTGGTCCCGATTATTGTCACTTCGGTTGCGGATCATAACACATAGTAGGTGACTATAGACTTGCAAGATAGGATCAACAACTCACATATATTCATGAAAACATAATAGGTTCAGATCTGAAATCATGGCACTCGGGCCCTAGTGACAAGCATTAAGCATAGCAAAGTCATAGCAACATCAATCTCAGAATATAGTGGACACTAGGGATCAAACCCTAACAAAACTGACACTCGATTACATGATAGATCTCATCCAACCCATCACCGTCCAGCAAGCCTACAATGGAATTACTCACGCACGGCGGTGAGCATCATGAAATTGGTGATGGAGGATGGTTGATGATGACGACGGCGACGAATCCCCTCTCCGGAGCCCGAACGGACTCCAGATCAGCCCTCCCGAGAGGTTTTAGGGTTTGGCGGCGGCTCCGTATCGTAAAACGCGATTATTTCTTCTCCTTGATTTTTTTCTCCCCGAAAGCAAATATATAGAGTTGGAGTTGGCGTCGGAGGAGCTCCAGGGGCCCACGAGGTAGAGGGCGCGCCCTAGGGGGGCGCCCCCCACCCTCATGGACAGGGTGTGGGCCCCCTGGTCTTCATCTTTAGCAAGGATTTTTTATTATTTCTGAAAAGACGTTCCGTGGAGTTTCAGTTCATTCCGAGAACTTTTGTTTCTACACATAAATAACACCATGGCAATTCTGCTGAAAACAGCGTCAGTCCGGGTTAGTTTCATTCAAATCATGCAAGTTAGAGTCCAAAACAAGGGCAAAAGTGTTTGGAAAAGTATATACGACGGAGACGTATCAGTGGTTCACATCCGTGGGCCTAAAGTCGTCACCGGGTCTTGGGCCCCCAATAAGCTTGCTCTATGAATTGCCATCTTCTTGGGCCTCTTCATCTTTAAGCCGTTAGTGGCATAACCCGGCCCCTCCTGGGCGGGTCATACCCAGTAGTTATATCCCCAAGACATAGTCCTCTAATTAATCTAGCCTAAGAACCTTTAACAACCATCTTTGCGAAAACATCAACAACTAGATTAAAGAGAAAAGGGGGAAAAGGACCCCCTGTCTCAGACAACTACTGGTAATGAAAACATCACTTTCCTCTCCATTGATCTTAACCCCAATGGATCGATGTTGAGTGACACTCTTAATCTATTTAAGCCATTTCATGCCAAAGCCTCTCAACTCAAGCACATCATAAAAATAATCTAGGTTGACCCTATCATAGGCCTTTTCATAATCAATTCTCAAAATCACCCATTTCTTCCCTAAAGAATGAGTAGTGTGGGTCACCTCATGGGCAGTAACCACACTCTCTAATATGCATCTACCTCTTATAAAGGCAGTTTGCTTTTTAGATATCATTCTACCAATCAAAAAACAAGCATATTAGTCATGAATTTAGTAAATAAAACAACAATTAAGAAGGCTAATAGGTCTAAATCTCCTTGTTTCTTTAGCATCATTCTCTTTAGGAATTAAAGTAATCATGGCCAAATTTAGCCTAAAAAGGTCCAGATCATGATCATACCATGATTCAAACATAGCCATCAGATAACTTCTAAAAGTGTCCCAAAAAGTTTAGAAAAACATAAAATGCAGCCTATCAGGCTGAGGAGTTACATCTGAATAGGTGTAAAGCACAGCTTTCCTGACCTTTTCTTCAATAAATCTAGCTTTAATTTACTATTATCTTCTGCAGAGATTTTCTCATGGCCATTGAAAAAATCATGCCTCAAAGTATACAAGGCATCTGATTAGCTTTGTACTAAAGGTTTATCTAGTCTACTAGCGCATGAAGAGTTGGTCAGTGGTATCCAAGATATTATGGTGTGCCGTAGTGTATGATCAGTTTCCCATGTTATTTTCGAATGACTCCTTGATCTTGATAAGGGCGGATACGTTGAGTGCCACATCACTCATAAAAATGCTCTAGATATGAACTGTGCTAGCTCAGGACAGCTGGTAAGTGGTGCAAAATCCCATGTGTTTTCAGTCCAGACACGTGGGCAGATATTTGTATACAACTTAATATTGTTTCAGAGGCTATCTCGGATAAATATTTTGGCCTACCATCAAAGGTTGGAATTGACCTTAGTGACTGCTTCCAACACCTAGTTGATGGAGTTTGTGCGCTCATCAATGGGTGGATCTCAAAAGCGTTGTTGATCACCAGGAAAGAAACGCTCCTGAAGGTGGTGGCACAGGCTATCGTTGTTTATGCCATGTCGGTTTTCAATATCCTGAAGAATATTTGTAATTCTATTTGTGATGCCATTGCTAGATACTGGTGGGGTGACACGCATGATAAAAGGAAGATTAACTAGAAAGCATGGTGGAAGATGTGCATTCCTAAGAATGATGGAGGTATGGGATTTCGTGATCTACATTGTTTCAATAAAGCCATGCTGGCAAAAAAATTGTTGGAGATTTATCAAACGCAAATTGATTATGTGCTCAGATTTCGTGTGCCAAATATTGCCCGGATGGGGACTTGATGAATGCTACTCTGAAGAAAAGTTTATCGTACACATGGCAGAGTGTCATGGAAGGTATAAAAACTTTCAAACAAGGGGCGACTTGACGACCATGGGTTTGTTCTTCAATTGATATTTTGGCGGATCAGTGGATCCCAAAAAGACCGCGAGGTAATGACCCCTAGGGGGCAATGGTTTCTGCAGCAAGATCAAGACCGCGTTGATCCAATATCACGGAATTGGGACAAGTAATTGGTGTAAATATAATTTTTGTCGTTCGATGTGGAAAGGATCTTACAATTTTTGTTATCGTCTGATGGACAAACTGACTTCATCTCATGTCATGTTTTGAAGTCATGTTGATTTATTGTTCGTTCTGCATTCCATAGCACAAGGAAGACTGAACATAGGAGGAAAGCTTGTCTGAACTTAGGCGAGGGGAGGGTTGATCCTCATCCAATTTGGAAAGAATTTTGGGGCAGAATAGTACCACATAAAGATCACGTTTTTAATTGGAAGGCCTTTACCACTACTAGGAAAAGGCATGCTAGTGGCGCACCAGTTTTGCCTACTAATGGCGCACCACTGGTGCGCCACTAGCATCACGCCATTAGAATTAAATTCTAATGGTGCACCACCGTGCGCCATTAGTATCTGGTATTCTAATGGCGCACTGTAGTGCGCCATTAGTATAGCCCACAAGGCGCCATTAGAATGCCTCCCGGGGCCATATGTACCCATGTGCTTTGGCATACTAATGGCGCGCCAAAGGTGATGCGCCATTAGTGTGATTATCACAGTGCGCCATTAGTGTCTTGTGTGGTGCGCCACTAGTATGAATATTAGGGATTATTATTTTTCTTTTCTGATATTTTCACAGGTTACAAAATATATTATTGGACAGTATTTAGACAACATCACACAGCAACAGCAGATTCATCGAATACAATAGAAGATTAGTCTCCGAATACAATTCATCATATTAGTGTCCGAATTCAAAAGACCGAACAAAGATAGAACAGTACAAGTCTCGAGACCGCGAGTAGCGAGTTTGTCTTCACATTACAAGTCGATATCGATCATCTAAACTACCATCACATAGAAGAGAGCTGCGGTCATCACGATGAACATCATCGTGATGAAACTGGTCTTCATCTGGTTCCTCCAACGCTCCCTCCTCTCTCCCGCTAGATAGCGGGCGTATCTAGATTCCGCCTCCGCCCTAGTGGTGTACCCTTTGTAACTGTTACCAATGAAATGGTGAACCTGTCTTCGACACTCCTCCCGGCCGTCAGAGACTCCGAACCTTACCCTTGTACCACGACATACGACAAAGATCTCTATGCACAAGCCAAACAACAGACAATACATAAGCAATATATAAGTATGCAACAAAAGGATCTAAGAAAAGAAAGACATTAATAGCATCGATTACATCTAAGTTGAACGACTGTCCAACCCAAAGAGACATACAAGTTCATTAAAGTTTAATTACAACATGAGCCAATCAATGTTTCAAAACTACACATAGCATCACTACTATCGACTCGACTCATGGGACCGGAGCATGGATGAAGCCGCCGTCTGTCGTGATGGTCATGAAATCACGGGCGTTATCAGCCTGCATTTGTAGCATTCTGTCTATCTCACTATTGGACGGTTGATGTTTGAGGTAGAACTGCCCCGAGGTACGAAGGACATCTTGATGGATAATTTCCGCAAACTCTGACTAGATGCGAAAGAATACTTGTCTGATGTCCGCGTCCTGGATTGCCGACAAGCTCGCGGCCCAATCTTTGAGATTATCTCGGTAGCGAAGGTGATGATGATCCCGTCGATCGCCTGCATGTGATGGAGGGCGTAGTAGGCATCCTTCCGACCGCCAAAGGTTGCTTGACGCAGGAGAACTTTGTATTGTGGGCAAACACGTGCGCGCCGTACCGCCTACGAGCTGGCTTGGCGAAGGTGCCTCCAGATATGGCGTAGCCGGGGAGAACATCATCAAGAACTTTCTTGATATTTGTGAAGTCTATCTTGGAGTCACGGTCCGGGTCGAAATACGTGGCCATGGAATATTTCGGGCTTAATAGGATGAGTGTGCAATGTGTGTCACTGCATAGAACACGGAATGTTAGAAAAAAATAAGAACGATCGAAATCTAAGAAATCATATGTTACGGGGCGGTGAGGGGATGACTTACTCGGGAAAGTAAGGCACGAGAAAGTTGTCCCTATCCGGTTTGCTGTAATGACGCCTTCGAGGTAAGAACTCACGACTTGCCGGTCCCCAGCGCTGCCCAAGATCTTGGCATGCATGTAGAAGGGGTCAACTATCACGATGTCCGGGGTCTTGTCTCTAATGATCCGCATCTCCATACTCAAATAAAACAG
The DNA here is from genome assembly GCA_021605145.1 of Aegilops bicornis. NCBI lineage: Eukaryota > Viridiplantae > Streptophyta > Magnoliopsida > Poales > Poaceae > Aegilops > Aegilops bicornis. Next base: position 775,969,695 of record CM038671.1, on the reverse strand, counting down.
CCGAACGAAGGTGTAGTGCAGCGGATGAAGGTTAAACATAGCAAAGATGTCATCAAACCGCAGGACGATCGTACCCCCAATGGCGCCATCCACAAAGCCCTTGCCCTCTGACACCTTGGCCACAAAAACCGGGTATGCCACATTATTCTCTCCGAGACGCCGCTTCTCCAAAGAAAGAACACTGTCATGCAGACTCCGCATAGCACCGGTTGCAGCATTGAGCACATTTGTCGGTAGCATCTGTTGGAAATATGACCTAGAGGCAATAATAAAATGTTTATTATTATATTTCTTTGTTCATGATAATAGTCTATTATTCATGCTATAATTGTGTTATCCGGAAATAGTAATACACATGTGAATACATAGACCACAGCGTGTCCCTAGTGAGCCTCTAGTTGACTAGCTCGTTGATCAACAGATAGCCATGGTTTCCTGACTATGGATATTGGATGTCATTCATAACGGGATCACATCATTGGGAGAATGATGTGATGGACAAGACCCAATCCTAAGCATAGCTCAAAGATCGTGTAGTTCGTTTAGCTAGAGATTTTCCAAATATCAAGTATCATTTCCTTATACCATGAGATTGTGCAACTCCCGGATACCGTAGGAGTGCTTTGGGTGTGTCAAATGTCACAACGTAACTGGGTGACTCTAAAGGTACACTACGGGTATCTCCGAAAGTGTCTGTTGGGTTGGCACGAATCGAGACTGGGATTTGTCACTCCGTATGACGGAGAGGTATCTCTGGGCCCACTCGGTAATGCATCATCATAATGAGCTCAATGTGACCAAGTATCTAGTCACGGGATCATGCATTACGGTACGAGTAAAGTGACTTGCCGGTAACAAGATTAAACGAGTTATTGGGATACCGACGATCGAATCTCGGGCAAGTAACGTACCGATTGACAAAGGGAATTGTATACGGGGTTGCTTGAATCCTTGACGTCGTGGTTCATCCGATGAGATCATCGAGGAGCATGTGGGAGCCAACATGGGTATCTAGATCCAGCTATTGGTTATTGATCGGAGAGGCGTCTCGGTCATGTCTGCATATCTCCCGAACCCGTAGGGTCTACACACTTAAGGTTCGGTGACGCTAGGGTTGTATAGATATGAGTATGCAGTAACCCGAAAGTTGTTCGGAGTCCCGGATGAGATCCCGGACGTCACGAGGAGTTCCGGAATGATCCGGAGGTAAAGAATTATATATAGGAAGTCAGGTTTCGGCCATCGGGAAAGTTTCGGGGGTCACCGATATTGTACCGTGAGCACCGGAAGGGTCCCGGAGGTCCACCGGGTGGGGCCACCTATCCCGGAGGGCCCCATGGGATGAAGTGGGAGGGGAACCAGCCCCCCGTGGGCTGGTGCACCCCCCCCCCCCTTGGGCACCCCTGCGCCTAGGGTTGGGAAACCTAGGGGTGGGGGCGCCTCCACCTGGCTTGGGGGGGAAGCCACCCCTGGCCGGCGCCTTCCCCCTAGGAGATTGCATGTCCTAGGGCCGGCGCCCCCCCTAGGAGGCCTATATAAAGAGGGGGGAGGGAGGGCAGCCGCACCCATGCTCTTGGCGCCTCCCTCTCCCCTTGCTACACCTCTCCCTCTCGCAGAAGCTTGGCGAAGCCCTGCCGAGATCGCTGCTGCATCCACCACCACGCCGTCGTGCTGCTGGATCTTCATCAACCTCTCCTTCCCCCTTGCTGGATCAAGAAGGAGGAGACGTCTTCCTCAACCGTACGTGTGTTGAACGCGGAGGTGCTGTCCGTTCAGCACTAGGATCATCGGTGATTTGGATCACGACGAGTACGACTCCCTCAACCCCGTTCTCTTGAACGCTTCCGCTCGATCTACAAGGGTATGTAGATGCACTCCTCTCTCTCGTTGCTAGATGAACTCATAGATTGATCTTGGTGAAACCGTAGAAAATTTTTATTTTCTGCAACGTTCCCCAACAGTGGCATCATGAGCTAGGTCTATCGTAGTTCTCTTTGCACGCAGTAGAACACAAACTTGTTGTGGGCATAGATGTTGTCAACTTTCTTGCCACTACTAGTTTTATTTTGATTCAGCGGTATTGTGGGATGAAGCGGCCCGGACCGACCTTACACGTACGCTTACGTGAGACAGGTTCCACCGACTGACATGCACTAGTTGCATAAGGTGGGTAGCGGGTGTCTGTCTCTCCCACTTTAGTTGGAGCGAATTCAATGAAAAGGGTCCTTATGAAGGGTAAATAGAAGTTGACAAATCACGTTGTGGCTTTTACGTAGGTAAGAAAATGTTCTTGCTAGAACCCTATTGCAGCCACGTAAAAGATGCAACAAAAATTAGAGGACGTCTAACTTGTTTTTGCAGCAATTGCTTTGTGATGTGGTATGGCCAAAAGTTGTGATGAATGATGAATGATATATATGTGATGTATGAGATCATGTTCTTGTAATAGGAATCACGACTTGCATGTCGATGAGTATGACAACCGACAGGAGCCATAGGAGTTGTCTTAATTATTGTATGACCTGCGTGTCAATGATTTAACGCCATGTAATTACTATACTTTATTGCTAAACCGTTAGCCATAGTAGTAGAAGTAATAGTTGGCGAGCAACTTCATGGAGACATGATGATGGATATCATGATGATGGAGATCTTGGTGTCATGCCGGTGACGAAGATGATCATGGAGCCCCGAAGATGGAGATCAAAGGAGCTTTATGATATTGGCCATATCATGTCACTACTATTTGATTGCATGTGATGTTTATCATGTTTTTGCATCTTGTTTACCTAGAACGACGGTAGTAAATAAGATGATCCCTCATAATAATTTCAAGAAAGTGTTCCCTAATCGTGCACCGTTGCGAAAGTTCGTTGTTTCGAAGCACCACGTGATGATCAGGTGTGATAGATTCTAACGTTCACATACAACGGGTGTAAGACAGATTTACACATGCATAAACACTTAGGTTAACTTGACGAGCCTAGCATGTACAGACATGGCCTCGGAACACAAGAGACCGAAAGGTCGAACATGAGTCGAATGGAAGATACGATCAACATGGAGATGTTCACCGATGATGACTAGTCCGTCTCACGTGATGATCGGACACGGCCTAGTCGACTCGGATCATGTATCACTTAGATGACTAGAGGGATGTCTAATCTGAGTGGGAGTTCATTAAATAATTTGATTAGATGAACTTAATTACCATGAATTTAGTCTAAAATCTTTACAATATGTCTTGTAGATCAAATGGCCCACGGTACCCTCAACTTCAACGCGTTCCTAGAGAAAACCAAGCTGAAAGATGATGGCAGCAACTATACGGACTGGGTCCGGAACCTGAGGATCATCCTCATAGTTGCAAAGAAAGATTATGTCCTAGAAGCACCGCTAGGTGAAGCTCCCACCCCAGAGAACCAAGACGTTATGAACGCTTGGCAGTCTCATGCTGATGATTACTCCCTTGTTCAGTGCGGCATGCTTTACAGCTTTAAACCGGGGCTCCAAAAGCGTTTTGAGCAACACGGAGCATATGAGATGTTCGAAGAGCTGAAAATGGTTTTCCAAGCTCATGCCCGGGTCGAGAGATATGAAGTCTCCGACAAGTTCTTCAGTTGTAAGATGGAGGAAAATAGGTCTGTCAGTGAGCATATACTCAAAATGTCGGGGTTGCACAACCGCTTGACTCAGCTGGGAGTTAATCTCCCGGATGACGCGGTTATTGACAGAATCATTCAGTCGCTTCCACCGAGCTACAAGAGCTTTGTGATGAACTTCAATATGCAGGGGATGGAAAAGACCATTCCTGAGGTATATTCAATGTTGAAATCAGCGGAGGTAGAGATCAAGAAGGAACATCAAGTGTTGATGGTGAATAAAACCACTAAGTTCAAGATAGGCAAGGGTAAGAAGAACTTAAAGAAGGACGGCAAGGGAGTTGCCGCTACCAAGAAGACAATTCTTGCCGGAAGAAGTCAAAGAATGGACCCAAGCCCGAGACTGAAAGTGCTTTTATTGCAAGGGAAGCGGACATCGAAGCGGTACGCCCCAAATACTTAGCGGACAAGAAGGCCGGCAACACTAAAGGTATATGTGATATACATGTAATTGATGTGTACCTTACCAAGACTAGTAGCTCCCGGTATTTGATACCGGTGCCGTTGCTCATATTTGTAACTCAAAGCAGGAGATGCGGAATAAGCGGAGATTGGCGAAGGACGAGGTGACGATGCGCGTCGGGAATGGTTCCAAGGTCGATGTGATCGCCGTCGGCATGCTACCTCTACATTTACCTGCGGGATTAGTTTTAAACATCAATAATTGTTATTTAGTGCCAGCTTTGAGCATGAACATTGTATCTGGATCTCGTTTAATACGAGGTGGCTACTCATTTAAATCCGAGAATAATGGTTGTTCTATTTATATGAGAGATATGTTTTATGGTCATGCCCCGATGGTCAATGGTTTATTCTTAATGAATCTCGAACATGATGTACACATATTCATAGTGTGAATACCAAAATATGTAAAGTTGATAACGATAGTCCCACATACTTGTAGCACTGCCGCCTTGGTCACATTGGTGTCAAGCGCATGAAGAAGCTCCATGCTGATGGACTTTTAGAGTCTCTTGATTATGAATCATTTGACACATGCGAACCATGCCTCATGGGAAAAATGACCAAGACTCCGTTCTCCGGAACAATGGAGCGAGCAACCAACTTATTGGAAATCATACATACTGATGTGTGTGGTCCAATGAGCGTTGAGGCTCACGGAGGATATCGTTATGTTCTCACTCTCACTGACGACTTGAGTAGATATGGGTATGTCTACTTGATGAAACACAAGTCTGAGGCCTTTCAAAAGTTCAAGGAGTTTCAGAATGAGGTAGAGAATCAACGTGACCGAAAAATAAAGTTCATACGATCAGATCGTGGAGGAGAATATTTAAATCACGAATTTGGTACGCACTTAAGGAAATGTGGAATCGTTTCAGAACTCACGCCGTCTGGAACACCTCAGCGTAACGGTGTGTCCGAACATCGTAATCTCACTTTATTAGATATGGTACGGTCTATGATGTCTCTTACCGATTTATCGCTATCATTTTGGGGATACGCCCTAGAGACAGCTACATTCACTTTTAATAGGGCACCGTCTAAATCCGTTGAGATGACGCCGTATGAATTATGGTTTGGGAAGAAACCTAAGCTGTCGTTTCTAAATGTTTGGGGATGCGATGCTTATGTCAAGAAACTTCAACCTAAAAAGCTTGAATCCAAGTCGGAAAAATGCATCTTCATAGGATACCCTAAGGAAACCATTGGGTATACCTTCTACCTCAGATCCGAAGGCAAGATCTTTGTTGCCAAGAATGGGTCCTTTCTGGAGAAAGAGTTTCTCTCGAGAGAAGTAAGTGGGAGGAAAGTGGAACTTGATGAAGTACTACCTCTTGAACCGGTGAGTAGCGCAGCTCAGGAAGATGTTCCTGTGGTGCCAGCACCAACTGAAGAGGAAGTTAATGTTGATGATCAAGGTACACCAGAGTGTTATGGCAACCCTGTCCTAGAAATCATGTTGTTAGACAACGGTGAACCTTCGAACTATGAAGAAGCGATGGCGGGCCGAGATTCCAACAAATGGCTTGAAGCCATGCAATCCGAGATAGGATCCATGTATGAAAACGAAGTATGGACTTTGACAGACTTGCTCGATGATCGGCGAGCGATAGAAAACAAATGGATCTTTAAGAAGAAGACGGACGCGGATGGAAATGTTACCATCTATAAATCTCGACTTGTCGCTAAGAGTTATCGACAAGTTCAAGGGGTTGACTATGATGAGACATTCTCTCCCGTAGCAAAGCTAAAGTCCGTCAGAATCATGTTAGCAATTTCCGCATACTATGATTATGAAATATGGAAAATGGACGTCAAAACGGCATTCCTTAACGGCCATCTTAAGGAAGAACTGTATATGATGCAGCCGGAAGGTTTTGTCGACCCTGATAATGCTAACAAGGTATGCAAGCTCCAGCGATCCATTTATGGGCTGGTGCAAGCATCTCGGAGTTGGAACATTCGCTTTGATGAGATGATCAAAGCGTTTGGGTTTATGCAGACCTATGGAGAAGCCTGCGTTTACAAGAAAGTGAGTGGGAGCTCTGTAGCATTTCTCATATTATATGTAGATGACATACTTTTGATGGGAAATGATATAGAATTTTTGGACAGCATTAAGGCCTACTTGAATAAGTGTTTTTCAATGAAGGACCTTGGAGAAGCTGCTTACATATTAGGCATCAAGATCTATAGGGATAGATCAAGACGCCTCATAGGTATTTCACAAAGCACATACCTTGATAAGATATTGAAGAAGTTCAATATGGATCAGTCCAAGAAATGGTTCTTGCCTGTATTGCAAGGTGTGAGATTGAGCTCGGCTCAATGCCCGACCACGGTAGAAGATAAAGAAGAGATGAGTGTCATCCCCTATGCCTCGGCCATAGGATCTATTATGTATGCCATGCTGTGTACTAGACCTGATGTAAACCTTGCCATAAGTTTGGTAGGAAGGTGCCAAAGTAATCCCGGCAAGGAACACTGGACAGCGGTCAAGAATATCCTGAAGTACCTGAAAAGGACAAAGGACATGTTTCTCGTCTATGGAGGTGACGAAGAGCTCGTCGTAAAGGGTTATGTCGACGCTAGCTTCGACACAGATCTGGATGACTCTAAGTCAAAAACCTGATACGTGTATATTTTGAATGGTGGGGCAGTAAGCTAGTGCTGTTGCAAGCAAAGCGTTGTGGCGGGATCTACATGTGAAGAAGAGTACATGGCAGCCTCGGAGGCAGCGCATGAAGCAATCTGGGTGAAGGAGTTCATCACCGACCTAGGAGTCATACCCAATGCGTCGGGGCCGGTCGCACTCTTCTGTGACAACACTGGAGATATTGCACTTGCCAAGGAGCCCAGGTTTCACAACAAGACTAGGCACATCAAGCATCGCTTCAACTCCATTCGTGAAAATGTTTAAGATGGAGACATAGATATTTGTAAAGTACATACGGACCTGAATGTAGCAGATCCGTTAACTAAACCTCTCCCTAGGGCAAAACATGATCAACACCAGAACTCTATGGGTGTTCGATTCATCACAATGTAACTAGATGATTGACTCAAGTGCAAGTGGGAGACTGTTGGAAATATGCCCTAGAGGCAATAATAAAATGGTTATTATTATATTTCTTTGTTCATGATAATAGTCTATTATTCATGCTATAATTGTGTTATCCGGAAATCATAATACACGTGTGAATACATAGACCACAACGTGTCCCTAGTGAGCCTCTAGTTGACTAGCTCGTTGATCAACAGATAGTCATGGTTTCTCGACTATGGACATTGGATGTCATTGATAACGGGATCACATCATTGGGAGAATGATGTGATGGACAAGACCCAATCCTAAGCATAGCTCAAAGATCGTGTAGTTTGTTTAGCTAGAGCTTTTCCAAATGTCAAGTATCATTTCCTTATATCATGAGATTGTGCAACTCCCGGATACCGTAGGAGTGCTTTGGGTGTGTCAAACGTCACAACGTAACTGGGTGACTATAAATGTACACTACGGGTATCTCCAAAAGTGTCTGTTGGGTTGGCACGAATCGAGACTGGGATTTGTCACTCCATATGACGGAGAGGTATCTCTGGGCCCACTCGGTAATGCATCATCAGAATGAGCTCAATGTGACCAAGTATCTGGTCACGGGATCATGCATTACGATACGAGTAAAGTGACTTGCCGGTAACGAGATTAAACGTGGTATTGGGATACCGACGATCGAATCTCGGGCAAGTAATGTACCGATTGACAAAGGGAATTGCATATGGGGTTGCTTGAATCCTCGACATCGTGGTTCATCCGTTGAGATCATCGAGGATCATGTGGGAGCCAACATGGGTATCCAGATCCCGCTGTTGGTTATTGATCCGAGAGGCGTCTCGGTCATGTCTGCATGTCTCCCGAACCCGTAGGGTCTACACACTTAAGGTTCGGTGACGCTAGGGTTGTATAGATATGAGTATGCAGTAACCCGAAAGTTGTTCGGAGTCCTGGATAAGATCCCGGATGTCACGAGGAGTTCTGAAATGGTCCGGAGGTAAAGAATTATATATAGGAAGTCAGGTTTCGGCCATCGGGAAAGTTTCGGGGGTCACCGGTATTGTACCGAGACCGCCGGAAGGGTCCCGGGGGTCCACCGGGTGGGGCCACCTATCCCGGAGGGCCCCATGGGCTGAAGTGGGAGGGGAACCAGCCCCTAGTGGTGGGGGCGCCTCCACCTGGCTTGGGGGGGAAGCCACCCCCTGGCCGGCGCCTTCCCCTAGGAGATTGCATCTCCTAGGGCTGGCGCCCCCCCCCCCTAGGAGGCCTATATGAAGAGGGGGGAGGGAGGGCAGCCGCACCCATGCTCTTGGCGCCTCCCTCTCCCCTTGCTACACCTCTCCCTCTCGCAGAAGCTTGGCGAAGGCCTGCCGAGATCGCTGCTGCATCCACCACCACGCCGTCGTGCTGCTGGATCTTCATCAACCTCTCCTTCCCCCTTACTGGATCAAGAAGGAGGAGACGTCTTCCTCAACTGTACGTGTGTGAACGCGGAGGTGCTGTCCGTTCAGCACTAGGATATCGGTGATTTGGATCACGACGAGTACGACTCCCTCAACCCCGTTCTCTTAAACGCTTCCGCTCGATCTACAAGGGTATGTAGATGCACTCCTCTCTCTTGGTTCTAGATGAACTCATAAATTGATCTTGGTGAAACCGTAGAAAAATTTTGTTTTCTTCAACGTTCCCCAACAGCATCGCCCTACCCGCCACATGCACCCTCCTCGAGATATCCTTAGGTGAAGGTGGCCCGTCCTGAGCACGGATCGCATTTGTGCCGCTGGCTCGCACCCTTGTTACTCTTTCTTTTCCGTCCCTTCTTGATCTTCTGTTGTAATGGGACCGAGTTCTGCTCACAGACCACCTTCTTGAGTGTGTTGGGTTTGATAATATTTGGCACCTCGGCTATCTGAAACTCGGTGAAGTCGGCAGCTGGAGGCGTCTCGTGAGAACTGAACGTCAGACGACGCCTGTTGCAACTGGGTTTCTCCGCCGTACCAGCTAGACTGCGGTCGTCTTGGTTGGGTTCTTGAGAAAGAGGCCCGCAGAATTCGTCATCGTACCCATGTTCGGCAAAGTACTTATCGACGTTGCTAAATGTACGGTCGTCGTCGTTGTCGTCGTCGCCGTCCAGATCCTGTGCCATATGCAAGTTCGGATCCTGTGCCATAGGGATGTCCGGCATGTCTGGTAGCGTTGCGGCAGTCTTGCCATGGCTTGGCGCCGGCACGACTGGCGGTGTTGTCTTTGGGGTGGTGTCCCCGCCCCAAACGACCGCTCTTCGCCAAAGCAGGGCCAGTTTAGGCAAGCGCCGAGGGTCATCGATCATCTTCGCTGCCCCGGCGGGTCGAATCGGAGGTAACAACTCGTCGCAGCCTGGCAGCACCCGAACCAGTTGAACCCTATACACGGTGGGTTGCATCGGTTTACCATGGAACACGGGGTTGCCCGGTTTAACGATTTTGCCCTTGGCGACATCGACCAACTCGTCGTTCACGAAGTGCAGGAGAGTGCACGGAACATCGGTAGCGCCCTGCGAAAACATGTAGGGCGTCAGGGATGCCCAGTCAAAGGCAAAAGGAGATGAAGTCCTCGGCCAGGCTTAATTAGTTACCATGATGATGGCGTCGAGCTCGGCTAATGTCGAGGCACCGCCAACGGCGGGCGTGCAACTGACGGAGGGGCCGCTTGCTGGCGAGGTGCCGGCCGGCGTACACCCGGGTGCATTAAGCTCCAATGCCGGCCGTGAAGGCGTCGGAGACACCAATACCGCCCCGCCGGAGACACCAATGGCGCCGCCGGAGACACCAATGGTGCCGCCTGCATGTTGTGCGAGTTGCTGGCCGTGAAGCTGGGAATCGGGGGCGGCCCCTGTTGGCCACCCGCAATCCACGCCGTCAGCCCATGAATCAAGGTAGGCATAATGCCGGTGAGCGTCGATCCCAGTTGTTCATGCACTTGCTCTTGGACAATCTCCGGAATCCGCGCCACTTGTGCCTTGAGTTCTTGAACCTCGCGTGACTGGCTTTCCAAGCTGGTCTTTTTCTCCTTTTGCCCACCAGCGGTATAGTATGACGACCATTTTGTGGACAAGCCTTTGCCGGCCACACGACCAGCTGACGACGGCTTACTGAGCTTATCCCTGTTTTTCATTACGTTGAACGCCCTATTTAGAGTGATGTCCCAAGCAGGGGTGCTCTGAGACGACCCCGTGCTACTGCTTTCAGTCTCCTTCGCCAGAAAAAGCTCAAGCACCCTGGTCTTCGGATCCGTGGTAAGCTCCTTTGTTATCGGGTCCTCCTTGTACTGGGCCTTGACATAGTTCCTGGTCTGCTTGTCACTGCTGTATTTCTCGAAGCGGGGCGGTAGGCCTTGCTGGCACGCTCCGCGTCCTCCTTGTCCCATATAGGCTCCGCCACTCTGTAACCGCCGGGACCGAGTTTGTGTTCCACTAAGTTCAACTCCCGCATTTCTTTCCCCCACTGACTTGATTCGGAGGTTGCACTACTCTCGCACTTGATCTTGAACTCCTTGTAGTCCTCTTCGCTGATCGAAGGATTTTTCGCCTTGATCTTCTCATAACTATCAACTTTCTCAATCATTCTCTTCACTGCGCTTCTCCAAGTAGACAGGGCCGTGCTCATCCTCGTGAGGGCGGCATTGTTCACTTTATTCCACGAGGCGTGTGTTTTCAAAATCAGCGGGAACTTGTATCGTTCGTGCAGCTTCGTGAAGAGGAGGTTGCGCAAATTCCCTCGGTCCTTATGCCTAAGGTTCTCGGTGTTGATCGAGACGGTGCTCGGAGAATGCACCCGAGCTGAACCGAGTACCCTTGACTATATGTTTGGGCTCCGTTGGATTCCCGTCGGAGTCCACTTGAGTAAATGCCTCCTTGACGGTGCGGAGTGCGTTGAGCGCCGGGTCCTTCCGCTGTTTCTTCGGTTGGCTGCCATCTGTGCGTGCGCCGCCATCATCAGTGGTGGCATCCTCGGCGGCACCATCAGTGGTGGCATCCTCGGCGGCACCATCAGTGGTGTCATCCCCAACGCCACTAGGGGTTGTGTAGTCAGGATCGGTGTCTTCCAAGGCGTCCTCATAGCGGTGAGGTTGTTCCTCCATCTCCTGGGACAGCTCCTGCAATTGCTTGCCACCAACCGCCGGCCTCATCGTTGTGGGCCATGTTTCGCTCTAAATAGGAAAAAAGTTTGGTCAAAAAGTTGGTTGTTGTCAAGGAACAAGATCATGGTCTCATCATTTAGGGTTTGTCGACACTGAGGCATCCTAAAAGCTAAGCTTTTATCATTTAGGGTTTGTCGATGCCGAGGCATCCTAAAACCTAAATGCTAAGTTAAGTTTTCATCATTTAGGGTTTATCGATGCCGAGGCACCCTAGGTTGGGCCTAATCACTTGGCACTAATCACTTGGCTCTATTGCCACCTATGGTTTAATGCAGCAAGAATAAAGGGCAGTTGATCCCTCTTGAACTAAGTACTAAGATACCCCGGCCCATGCATTAGTAGCAAGTACCCCATATGTCCGATTTTTAGCAAAGTCATGCTAAAATTCACGGAAAATTTCAGCATGACCTTTCCTGAAAATAGGACATATGGAGTACCCGAATTTGCCGGAACGGAAGTTAATCGACATTCCGGCAAACTCAAGGGCCTCTCGGGTACTCAAAATTCATCACGACACAATGGTCGGAGACAAAACCCAGCAAACTAGCAAAGTTACTGACGTTTTTACAGAAATTGTTTTTTGTAAGAGATGATCATCATCTTTGCAAGTCTTTCTCAATGTGATCACAAGTAATTCAGAGGCATCACAATAAAGCTACACCCTGCACTAGCCTAAAAACAAGTGAAGTTTCACCCATATAAGAACAACTTTATAAAATCAGAGAAGTTGCTAAATTTTTTGTATCCTTCATACATACTGGAGTACAATGCTTTATAATGTTCCATCATCATTACAGAAATCCAAGAAACATCATGCTTTATAATGTTCCATCATCATCATTACACACTGGAGTACAATGCAGATTTTGACCAAAAAGCACATGGTCTTTTAACAGTTTTCAGTTTGGACAGAATACTGAAAACTACAGTTTGGACAAAATTCCTAACACTTTGGTCTTCTAGTTACAAAACAAAACTAACATAATTCTAGATGCCATAACTGAATTTTTTGACAGTAGCTCAAGTTTTTGACAAGAGCTCCTAACAAGAGCTCCTAAATAGTATCCCGTGTTTCCATCTTAATACCACAAAGAATACCATAAAAAATCCAGGATCATTTTTACGGAGAAAAGCATCATTATAAGGGAGTTTCTTACTCTACCGCATCTACTAGGGGCAAAGTAGAACTGATATTGTTTTCTTGACTTCTAGTAAAAGGTATAGAAGAGGAGGTAAATACAAGAGACATGTAATTGCAGTGTATTAACAAGATAATTTCAATAGATTTATAGTGCAAATTTATAGTAGAATTACAAATATAGTGTGAGCCGTAACCATACTCCAAATTTAGTAGAAGATACCTTCTCGTCCATTTGTCAATCTAAAGGGATGCAACTTGGGCTCGAAATGAAGATAAGTGGCCGCTAACACATCATCAAAAAATTCAGTTAACACACGTCAAAAAATTCAGTTAACACACAGTCAAAAAAATTCACTTACAAACATACATTCAGTTTGAATTAATCTCTCATATTCCCTTCACATTGCTAACCATATGGCCAAAATATTGTCCCTAGACATCTCCTGGTCCTACCCAAGATAAACCCTAGTTACAAAAATGCAAAGGCGAAAATTCAGTTAACACACTGCCAATACATTCAGTTTGAATTATTTCTCATGGTGATCCTCAACAAATTCTTATGACAGAACTACCAACTTCATAAACCCAAGATAAACCCTAGGGATTGGTAGTTATACTCTATTTTCAGAATACATCTACAAATATTTTCAGAATATACACTATTTTCAGAATTCAACTACAAATATTTTTACTTAGTTTCAGTATAAAAACTTGAGCAATGCAAGCAAAATAAACCCTAGGGATGACTACACTGCCACAGTCGAGGGGAGGGAGGGAGGGAATGGGGAATGGTGGAGAGAGGGAGGAAGGAGGAAGGAGGAGAGGTACCTGGTCACGGAGGGTCGGGTCGGGTCGTGAAGGGTCGGGGTCAGGGTCCGAGCTCGTCCGGGTCCTCGCTCGCCACGGTCAAAGGAGAGCTGGGGCCGGTGGCGGAGGACGGCTGGGGCAGGCGGGGTGGGCACGTCGGTGCCGCGCTCGCCGGCTGCTGCAGGGGCTGGAGGAGGCCCTCGCTCGTCGGAGGGAGGAGGAGAGGAGAGGAGCGGCGCGGCGCTTGGCCGATCCCGTTCGGGGCGCGGGGCGGCGGGGTGGAGTGTCGCGGGTCGGGCGGCGTCGGGGCAGCGCAAGACCACAACGGCGGTGGCGGCGCTGACGGCGTGCAGGCGCGGCGGACGGATGGGGCGGAGCAACGGGGCGGCGGCATATGGTTGGGGTCGAGTGGATCTGGCGAGGGAGGGAGGGAGGCCACAGTGCGAGGGGAACAGGTGAAGTGGGGGGAGGGTTCTAATGGCGCACCTCCCCCTAGCGCGCCATAAGTACGACGATTCTAATGGCGCACCTCGCCCCGGTGCGCCATTAGAATATTGTTTTATTTACTAGCCTGACTGGTCAGGTTATATTCCACCTAACCCCCACTCCATCAGAACACGCCCACTAGCATGACTGGTCAGCACGCAGCACACACACCAGGAGGTCCTGGGTTCGATTCCCAGGCTCCCCATTTTTTGTATTTATGAATTTAAAATGTTGTTTGATATTTATTTGTGTTTAAATATGTTCAAACTTATTTAAATCATAACAGTAATATTTTTTATAAAAATAGTATTAATTATTTAAAACTATCATCAAATTTGTTATTTGAAAATTGAAAGTGCGTTATATCGATTAGAGGGGGGGGTGAATAGGCGATTTTTATGAATTCTTCAGTGAGGAATTGGCCGGTGAGGAAATTCCTAAGTGAAGAACTACTTGCAGCGGAATAAGTACTCAGAAGTAAGCATAAGAGAATGCGGGCATGGTCATCATGATGAAATGAAGGCAATCAAAAAGTACAGAAAGCGTAAACACAGGATAACACAAGATGAAGACAAACAGACTGAAGAATTGGACTGAGGAAATTGAGAAAGTCTTTAGTCAACGTCTTCAAACACAGATATGAACGAACACTCAACACAATAATGAGGAAATGGAAGAGTTGAGGAAATAGAACCAGTTAGGTTGGTGAAGACAATGATTTGGTAGACCAGTTCCAACTGCTGTCTCAGTTGTATGTCTGGTTGGAGCGGTGAGTATTTAAACTCGAGGACACACAGTCCGGGCACCCGATCGGCCGAAAGCACGCAGCTCAGACACCAAGTCCTCACCGTATTCTCCTTGAACTAAGGTCACACAGACCTCGTCCAATCACTCGTGGTAAGTCTTGAGCGACTTCCAAACCTTCACAGACTTGGTCACTCGGCGATCCACAATTCCTCTTGGATGCTCTAGACCATGACGCCTAACCGTCTGGAAGAAGCACAGTCTTCAAAGGTAACAAGCGTCGGATCCATGCAGGATCAATCTCTTCAGTGATGCTCAATCACTTTGGGTTTGTAGGGGTTTGGATTTTGGGTTTTTCCTCACTCGATGATTTTCGCTCAAAGTCCTCGGAGGATGGGTTGCTCTCAAATGACAAGTGTCAAGTTCTCTTTGGAGCAGCCAACCAGCTAGTGGTTGTAGGGGCGGCTATTTATAGCCTAGGGAGCAGCCCGACATGATAAGACATAAATGCCCTTCAATGATATGACCGTTAGGTGGATAAGATATTTTGGGACAGGTAGCGCCTTGAACAACCGGTCAGAAATTTGACTCTCAAATTCCTCGGGGCTATCATGTTCCTCACCGTAGGTAATCTGCCTTTGGCGAATTCCTAACTCCTCGGTCAGAACAAATTCCTCGGCTGACCGGAAGAGCTTCATCTCTCTCACATCAAGAAATTGACCGAGCTGTATGAGATTTCCAAAGGCTTCACTCGAAGGGATTGGTAGGTGTAGGATTTTGAGTTGAGCATCACATGGAAATTTTTCCTTAGTATTTCCTCGACCCCCTTTAACAAAGACGGTGTTTCCTATGACTCAAGAAAGAGAAAACGAAACTACAAAACAAAAGTCTTCACGCTTCATGTTTCTCAAATGAATACCAAGTCTTCGAGGTCACACCAATTTCTTCACTTTCAAAGTCTTCGAAAGTTTCGTAATATCAAAGTCTTCAACGAAGAACTTCATTTTTAGGGTCGACTTTGTCTGTAAATATCAAACTCCTCATAGACTTATAGACCTGTGTACACTCATAAACACATTAGTCGCTTAACCTATAAGTCTTCAATACACCAAAATCACTAAGGGGCACTAGATGCACTTACAATCTCCCCCTTTTTGGTGATTGATGACAATAGAGTTTAAGTTTTCAACGGGGATAAACATATGAAGTGTAAATATTGATATTGAGGAATTTGATTGCAAGATATAGAAGAACTCCCCCTGAAGATGTGCATAGTGAGGAATTTTGCTTTTGAGGCATTGCACATTTAAAGAGTTGAGTCATGGAGATATCCCCCTATATCTTGTAATTCATACACGCATTTGACATATAATATGAAGAATTTAAAATGCATGATGAAATATGGTGACTGATGTAGTTCAGCATGCGTGTATTAACATATAATGAGGAGTAAGCATGCAGAGGAACACATCAAAAGTATCAGAGCACCATCGGGTTTAAGATTACAACTCGATCCAATAAAGTTTCAGAAGAACGAGAGTTGTAACTTAGCAAAAAAAACGTTGTATATGGTAGACCCGCTTGAAGACTTACTCAAATTTCTCCCCCTTTGTCATCGAATGACCAAAAGGATCGAAACTAAGGACTAACGCCCCTGAAGAGTTTCAAGTTGATGAAGGAGCGCCAGCGTTGTCGGAGTCGGTTGTCGTAGTAGGGCCTGCCGCAGTGTCGTCCAAGTCTTCATTTTCATCAGTGTCGCGCGATGAAGAATAGGAGCTGGCTACCAAGGAAGGAACCTTGACCTTCTTGAATTTCTTTGGTGGAGGTACAGACCAGTCAAATTCTTCCTTGAGACCCATTGTCTTCAGTTCTTCTGCATTGTAGACATTTGAAAGAACAGCCCAGTTGCGGTTGAAGGTTTCATGGAGGTAGTATTGGTTTTTCTTCACTGCATTGTGTGTTGAGGTCATGTTGTGAAGAATTGAACCAAACTGATGCTTGACCCATTTATGATTACGATCAACCTTCTGATGAAGACTGAGGAGTAACTCACGATCAGTCATCACCCTGGGTGCTGTGGCTTGAGGATTTTGCTTAGCTGAGGTATTGACGGCAGAGTCATGTGTGGCAGAGTCATCATTGGTGGAGTAGGATGCAGCTTTGCAAAATTTACCATCCAATGGACGAATGCCTTCATCTATCACAGCAGTTGCCTTGCCTTTGTCATCAGCTGAGGAAAATGTCTGTTTGAGGACTTCAATTGGAGGCAAGTAGCTGCAGTGGTTCAGAGTATCAGCCTTATAGTTGAGTGAAGACCTTGTCACGATGAACCTCATAATCCAAGGAGCATAAGGCTTCAGCTCAAAAGGTGACATAGCAATGTTTGCCGAGTCCTCATGAAGAAATCATGGAAGTTGACGGAACGCCATGAATGATATTGAAAAGCATATTCTTCATGATGCCAACGACTTCTTCATCATTTGAGTCATGGCCTTTGATAGGACTCATTGTCTTCATCGAATGCGATAGACAGTCCGAGGCACATCTGATAATTCCTTGACGAAGAATTTGGTTCGAGGTGCCTGTCACGGCTTCAAAGGCTTCATCAAGACTTGCATGTAATGATTTGAAAGCTTCAGGTTCGCTTGTAGATGCAACGAGCACCATCAAGGGAGGATCGAGTGGGAGGGCACGAAGCAATTCAGTTGCTGGTGCCTTGTAGTGAGTATTTTCTGTCATCCAGTCCAGTACCCATGAGTTCACATCTTCAGAATCTCCGTTGATGTGCAGCGTCGCATAGAATTGAAGAATGAGTTCTTCATTCCAATCACAGATGTCAGTACTGAAATTCAGCAATCCAGCATCGTGAAGAACACTGAGGACTGGCTCGAAGCCTGGCAGAGATTCCATGTCCACATGAGGAATATGTGCATGATCGAAGACTTTGTCTTTGTTGAATAGCACAAAGGAATAGAAGTTGGCTTGACTAGCAGTCCAGAAACGCCTCTTCCTTATGCGAGCAGAGTCATATGGGTTGTAGTCAGTGAAGAATACATGCTCGCCGAAGAAATCTTCAGCCTTGAACTTTTGCTTCGTTGAGAATGGATTCTTTGGCTTTGGCAATGGAGTGTCAGTGAGTTGCATCACGACCTCAGGAATCGCAATCTCAGGTTCTTCATGCTGAGGAATTTCTGGTTCCTCTTCATATGCAGTTTGTGTGTTCATAGGATCAGCAGCAGCAGGTTCTTCAGCACTAGTGGCTGGAATTTCTTCATGCACGGATGAGTTGGGATGAGTTTCTTCAGAGCCCAGTTGAACTGTTGGTGCAGGGGACTGAGGAATCTGTTGGATTGGGGTGAAGAGTGGAGAATTGGGATGCCGACTTTCCCAAAAGTCATCGTTCATCATGTTGGAAATATGCCCTAGAGGCAATAATAAATTAGTTATTAGTATATTTCCTTGTTCATGATAATCGTTTATTATCCATGCTATAATTGTATTGAAAGGAAACTCAGATACATGTGTGGGTACATAGACAACACCATGTCCCTAGTAAGCCTCTAGTTGACTAGCTCGTTAATCAATAGATGGTTACGGTTTCCTGACCATGGACATTGGATGTCATTGATAACGGGATCACATCATTAGGAGAATGATGTGATGGACAAGACCCAATCCTAAGCCTAGCACAAAGATCGTAGTTCGTATGCTAAAGCTTTTCTAATGTCAAGTATCATTTCCTTAGACCATGAGATTGTGCAACTCCCGGATACCGTAGGAATGCTTTGGGTGTACCAAACATCACAACGTAATTGGGTGGCTATAAAGGTGCACTACAGGTATCTCCGAAAGTGTCTGTTGGGTTGGCACGAATCGAGACTGGGATTTGTCACTCCGTGTGAACGGAGAGGTATCTCTGGGCCCACTCGGTAGGACATCATCATAATGTGCACAATGTGACCAAGGGGTTGATCACGAGATGATGTGTTGCGGAACGAGTCAAGAGACTTGCCGTAACGAGATTGAACAAGGTATCGGGATACCGACGATCGAATCTCGGCAAGTACAATACCGCTAGACAAAGGGAATTGTATACGGGATCGATTGAGTCCTTGACATCGTGGTTCATCCGATGAGATCATCGTGGAACATGTGGGAGCCAACATGGGTATCCAGATCCGCTGTTGGTTATTGACCGGAGAACGTCTCGGTCATATCTCAAGATGGTTCCCGAACCCGTAGGGTCTACACACTTAAGGTTCGATGGCGCTAGGGTTATAAAGGAAGTTTGTATGTGGTTACCGAATGTTGTTCGGAGTCCCGGATGAGATCCCGGACGTCACGAGGAGTTCCGGAATGGTCCGGAGGTAAAGATTTATATATGGGAAGTCCTGTTTTGGTCACCGGAAAAGTTTTGGGTTTTATCGGTAACGTACCAGGACCACCGGGAGGGTCCCGGGGGTCCACCAAGTGGGGCCACCATCCCCGGAGGGCTGCATGGGCTAAGTGTGGGAGGGGACCAGCCCTGTGGGCTGGTGCCCCCACAAGGGCCCAAGGCGCCTAGGGTTTGGGAGGCGCCCACCCAGCTTGGGGGCAAGTTTCCTCTCCCCCTTGGCCGCCCCACCAGATGGGATCTGGGCTGGCCGCCGCCCCCTAGGAGGGAACCCTAGAGGGGGCGCAGCCCCCTCCCCTCCCCCTATATATACTTGAGGTCTAGGGGCTGCCCAACACATGAGTTTTGACCTCTCTGCCTCTCCTCTTCCTCCTCTCTCGCGGTGCTTGGCGAAGCCCTGTAGGATTGCCACGCTCCTCCACCACCACCATGCCGTTGTGCTGCTGCTGAACGGAGTCTTCCTCAACCTCTCCCTCTCTCCTTGCTGGATCAAGGCGTGGGAGACGTCACCGGGCTGTACGTGTGTTGAACGCGGAGGTGCCGTCCGTTCGGCACTAGGATCTCCGGTGATCTGGATCACGGCAATACGACTCCTTCAACCCCGTTCTCTTGAACGCTTCCGCTTAGCGATCTACAAGGGTATGCAGATGCACTCTCCTTCCCCTCGTTGCTGGTTTCTCCATAGATAGATCTTGATGACACGTAGGAAATTTTGAATTTCTGCTACGTTCCCCTTCAGTGGCATCATGAGCTAGGTCTATTGCGTAGATTCTTTGCACGAGTAGAACACAAAGTAGTTGTGGGCGTTGATGATGTTCAATATGCTTACTGTTACTAGTCCAATCTTGTTTCGACGGTATTGTGGGATGAAGCGGCCGGACGGACCTTACACGTACACTTACGTGAGACAGGTTCCACCGACCGACATGCACTTGGTGCATAAGGTGGCTAGCGGTGCCGATCTCTCCCATTTTAGTCGAACGGATTCGATGAAAAGGGTCCTTATGAAGGGTAAATAGCAATTGGCATATCACGTTGTGGTTTTGCGTAGGTAAGAAACGTTCTTGCTAGAAACCCATAGCAGCCACGTAAAACATGCAACAACAATTAGAGGACGTCTAACTTGTTTTTGCAGGGTATGCTATGTGATGTGATATGGCCAAGAAGAATGTGATGAATGATATGTGATGTATGAGATTGATAATGTTCTTGTAATAGGAATCACGACTTGCATGTCGATGAGTATGACAACCGGCAGGAGCCATAGGAGTTGTCTTGATTTATTGTATGACCTGCGTGTCATTGAACAAACGCCATGTAATTACTTTACTTTATTGCTAACCGGTAGCCATACTAGTAGAAGTAATAAGTTGGCGAGACAACTTCATGGAGACACGATGATGGAGATCATGATGATGGAGATCATGGTGTCATGCCGGTGACGATGATGATCATGGAGCCCGAAGATGGAGATCAAAGGAGCAATATGATATTGGCCATATCATGTCACTATTTGATTGCATGTGATGTTTATCATGATTATACATCTTATTTGCTTAGAACGATGGTAGTAAATAAGATGATCCCTCATTAAAATTTCAAGAAAGTGTTTCCCCTAACTGTGCACTGTTGCGAAAGTTCGTCGTTTCGAAGCACCACGTGATGATCGGTTGCGATAGATTCTTACGTTCACATACAACGGGTGTAAGCCAGATTTACACACGCGAAACACTTAGGTTGACTTGACGAGCCTAGCATGTACAGACATGGCCTTGGAACACAAGAGACCGAAAGGTCGAGCATGAGTCGTATAGTAGATATGATCAACATGAAGATGTTCACCGATGATGACTAGTCCGTCTCACGTGATGATCGGACACGGCCTAGTTGACTCGGATCATGTAATCACTTAGATGACTAGAGGGATGTCTATCTGAGTGGGAGTTCATTAGATGAACTTAATTATCCTGAACATAGTCAAAAGCCCTTTGCAAATTATGTCATAGCTCGCGTTTTAGTTCCACTGTTTAGATATGTTCCTAGAGAAAATATAGTTGAAAGTTGACAGTAGCGATTATGCGGACGTAAGAAAGCTTATGTCCTTAATGCACCGCTCGATGTCTTGAGCCCCAAACATCGTCTGTGGATGTTGAGAACATCGGACATACACGTTTTGATAACTACGTGTTAGTTCAGTTAAACGGTTTAGAGTTGAGGCACCAAAGACGTTTTTCGAAACGTCGCAAAACATATGAGATGTTTCGAGGGCTGAAATTGGGATTTCAGGCTCGTGCCCACGTCAAGAGGTATAAGACTTCCGACGATTTTCTTAGCCTGCAAACTAAGGGAGAAAAGCTCAATCGTTGAGCTTGTGCTCAGATTGTCTGAGTGCAACAATCACTTGAATCGAGTGGGAGTTGATCTTCCAGAGATAGTGATGTTTCTCCAAAGTCATTGCCACCAAGCTGCTTGAGCTTCGTGATGAACTATAACAAATCAGGGATAGATATGAAGATCCTTGAGATATTCGCGATGTTTGACACCGCGAAAGTAGGAATTAAGAAGGAGCATCAATTGTTGATGGTTGGTGAAACCACTAGTTTCAAGAAGGGCAAGGGCAAGAAGGGATACTTCATGAAACAGCAAATCAGATGCTGCTCTAATGAAGAAACCCAAGGTTGAACCCAAACCCGAGACTAAGTGCTTCTGTAATAAGGGGAACAAACCACTGGAGCGGGATTACCCTAGATACTTGGTAGATGAGAAGGCTGGCAAGGTCGATAGAAGTATATTGGATATACATTATGTTAATGTGTACTTTACTAGTACTCCTAGTAGCACCAGGGTATTAGATACCGGTTCGGTTGCTAAGTGTTAGTAACACGAAATAAAAGCTACGGAATAAACGGAGACTAGCTAAAGGTGAGCTGACGATATGTGTTGGAAGTGTTTCCAAGTTTGATGTGATCAAACATCGCACGCTCCCTCTACCATCAAGATTAGTATTAAACCAGAATAATTGTCATTTGGTGATTGCGTTGAGCATAGACATGATTGGATTATGTCTATCGCAATACGGTTATTCATTTAAGGAGATTAATAGTTACTCAATTTATTTGAATAATGCCTTCAATGGTCTTGCACCTAAAGAAATGGTTTATTGAATCTCGATCGTAGTGATACACATTTTCATGCCAAAAGATATAAGATAGTAATGATAGTACCACTTACTTGTGGCACTGCAATGAAAGTCATATTGGTGTAAAACGCATGAAGAAGCTCCATGTTGATGGATCTTTGGACTCACTCGGTTTTGAAAAGTTTGATACATGCGAACCATATCTATTGGTGTATACGCATGAAGAAACTCCATGCAGATGGATCGTTTGGACTCACTTGATTTTGAATCACTTGAGATATGCAAATCATACCACATAGGCAAGATGACTGAAAAGCCTCGGTTTCAAAGAAGATGGAACAAGATAGCAACTTGTTGGAAGTAACACATTTTTGATGTGTGCAGTCCAATGAGTGCTGAGGCATGCAGTGAATATCATTATGTTCTTACTTCACGGATGATTTGAGTAGATACTGAGTGTATTTACTTGATGAAACACAAGCCTGAATTATTGAATGGTTCAAGTAATTTCAGAAGTGAAGTTGAAGATCATCGTGACAAGAGGATAAAATGTCTATGATATGATCATAGAGATGAGTATCTGAGTTACGAGCTTTGTACGCAATTAAGACATTGTGGAAATTGTTTCACAATAAATACCGCCTGGAACACCATAGTGTGATGGTGTGTCCAAACATCATAGTTTCACCCTATTGGATATGATGTGTACCATGATGTCTCTTATCGAATTACCACTATCGTTCATGGGTTAGGCATTAGAGACAACCGCACTCACTTTAATAGGGTACCACATAATTCCGTTGAGATGACACCGTGAGAAATATGGTTTAGAGAAACCTAAGCTGTCGTTTCTTGAAAGTTTGGGGCTGCGACGCTTATGTGAAAAAGTTTCATCGTGACAAGCTTGAACCCAAAACGGATAAAATGCATCTTCATAGGACACCCAAAACAGTTGGGTATTCCTCCTAATTCAGATCCGGAAGCAATAAGGATTGTTTCTTGAATCGGGTCCTTTCTCGAGGAAAAGTTTGTCTCTAAAAGTTGAGTGGGAGGATGGTGGAGACTTGATGAGGTTATTGAACCGTCACTTCAACTAGTGTGTAGCAGGGCACAGGAAGTTGTTCCCGTGGCACCTACACCAATTGAAGTAGAAGCTTATGATAGTGATCATGAAACTTCGGATCAAGTCACTACCGTACCTCGTAGGGTGACAAGGATGCGTACTGCTTCAGAGTGATACAGTAATCCTGTCTTGAAGGTCATGTTGCTAGACAACAATGAACCTGCGAGCTATGGAGAAGCGATGGTGGGCCCATATTCCGACAAATGGTTAAAGGCCATGAAATCCGAGATAGGATCCATGTATCAGAACAAAGCATGGACTTTGGTGGACTTGCCCGATGATCGGCAAGCCATTGAGATGAATGGATCTTTAAGAAGAAGACGGACGTGGACAGTAATATCACCGTCTATGAAGATCGACTTGTGGCGAAGAGTTTTTCACAAGTTCAAGGAGTTGACTACGATGAGATTTTCTCATCCGTAGCGATTCTTAAGTCCGTCGGAATCATGTTAGCATAAGCTGCATTTATGAAATCTGGCAGATGGATGTCAAAATGAGTTTCCCTACCAGTTTTCGTAAGGAAAGGTTGTATGTGATACAATCAGAAAGTTTTGTCGATCCTAAGGATGCTAAAAGGTATGCTGGCTCCAGCGATCCTTTCTAAGGACTGGAGTAAGCATCTCGGAGTTGGAATGTGCGCTTTGATGAGATGGTCAAAGATTTTGGGTTTATACTAAGTTTATGAGAAACTTGTATTTCCAAAGAAGTGAGTGGGAGCACTATAAAATTTCTGATGAGTATATGTCATTGACATATTGATGATCAGAAATGATGTAGAATTTTCTGTAAAGCATATAGGGTTATTTGAAAAGTGTTTTTCAAGTGAAAACTTGTATTAAGCTACTTGAACATTGAGCATCAAGATTTATAGGGATAGATCAAAACCGCTTAATGGTACTTTCAAATGAGCATATACCTTGACATGATCTCGAAGGTGTTCAAGATGGATCAGTCAAAGAAGGAGTTCTTGCCTGAGATGTAAGGTATAAAGTTAAGACTTAAAGATCGACCACGGCAGAACAGAGAGAAAGGACGAAGGTCGTCCCATATGCCTTAGACGTAGGCTCTATAGTATGCTATGTTGTGTACCGCACCGGAAGTGTGCCTTGAGTCACTATAGGGTACAAGAATGATCCAGAATGGATCATTGGATAGCGGTCAAAATTGTCCTTGGAGTAAATAAGGACATGTTTCTCGATTATGGAGGTGATAAAGAGTTCGGCGTAAAGGGTTACGTCGGTGCAAGCTTTAACACCTATCCGAAAGTGACTCGAGTAGCAAACCGGATACGTATAGTGGAGCAACCATTTGGAATAGCTCCAAGTGAAGCGTGGAAGCAGCGTTTACAATATGACCTAGAAATTTGCAGAAGCACACACACGGATCTGAAAGGTTCGCACCGTTGACTAAAACCTCTCTCACAAGCAAAACATGATCAAACCTCATAACTCATTGAGTCTTAATCACATGATGATGTGAACTAGTTCTGAGACACTAGTAAACTCTTTGGATGTTGGTCACATGGCGATGTGACCTATCGCTGTTAATCACATGACGATGTGGACTAGATTATTGACTCTAGTGCAAGTGGGAGACTGTTGGAAATATGCCCTAGAGGCAATAATAAATTAGTTATTAGTATATTTGCTTGTTCATGATAATCGCTTATTATCCATGCTATAATTGTATTGAAAGGAAACTCAGATACATGTGTGGGTACATAGACAACACCATGTCCCTAGTAAGCCTCTAGTTGACTAGCTCGTTAATCAATAGATGGTTACGGTTTCCTGACCATGGACATTGGATGTCATTGATAACGGGATCACATCATTAGGAGAATGATGTGATGGACAAGACCCAATCCTAAGCCTAGCACAAAGATCGTAGTTCGTATGCTAAAGCTTTTCTAATGTCAAGTATCATTTCCTTAGACCATGAGATTGTGCAACTCCCGGATACCGTAGGAATGCTTTGGGTGTACCAAACGTCACAACATAACTGGGTGGCTATAAAGGTGCACTACAGGTATCTCCGAAAGTGTCTGTTGGGTTGGCACGAATCGAGACTGGGATTTGTCACTCCGTGTGAACGGAGAGGTATCTCTGGGCCCACTCGGTAGGACATCATCATAATGTGCACAATGTGACCAAGGGGTTGATCACGGGATGATGTGTTACGGAACGAGTAAAGAGACTTGCCGTAACGAGATTGAACAAGGTATCCGGATACCGACGATAGAATCTCGTGCAAGTACAATACCGCTAGACAAAGGGAATTGTATACGGGATCGATTGAGTCCTTGACATCGTGGTTCATCCGATGAGATCATCGTGGAACATGTGGGAGCCAACATGGGTATCCAAATCCGCTGTTGGTTATTGACCGGAGAATGTCTCGGTCATGTCTCAAGATGTTTCCCGAACCCGTAGGGTCTACACACTTAAGGTTCGATGACGCTAGGGTTATAAAGGAAGTTTGTATGTGGTTACCGAATGTTGTTCGGAGTCCCGGATGAGATCCCGGACGTCACGAGGAGTTCCGTAATGGTCCGGAGGTAAACATTTATATATGGGTAGTCCTGTTTTGGTCACCGGAAGAGTTTCGGGTTTTATCGATAACGTACCGGGACCACCGGGAGGGTCCCGGGGGTCCACCAAGTGGGGCCACCATCCCCAGAGGGCAGCATGGGCCAAGTGTGGGAGGGACCAGCCCTGTGGGCTGGTGCGCACCCCACAAGGGCCCAAGGCGCCTAGGGTTTGGGAGGCGCCCCACCTAGCTTGGGGGGCAAGTTTCCCCTCTCCCCCCCTTGGCCGCCCCACCAGATGGGATCTGGGCTGGCCGCCGCCCCCTAGGAGGGAACCCTAGAGGGGGCGCAGCCCCCTCCCCTCCCCCTATATATACTTGAGGTCTAGGGGCTGCCCAACACATGAGTTTTGACCTCTCCATGGCGCAGCCCTGCCTCTCCTCTTCCTCCTCTCCCGCGGTGCTTGGCGAAGCCCTGCAGGATTGCCACGCTCCTCCACCACCACCACGCCGTTGTGCTGCTGCTGGACGGAGTCTTCCTCAACCTCTCCCTCTCTCCTTGCTGGATCAAGGCGTGGGAGACGTCACCGGGCTGTACGTGTGTTGAACGCGGAGGTGCCGTCCGTTCGGCACTAGGATCTCCGGTGATCTGGATCACGACGAGTACGACTCCTTCAACCCCGTTCTCTTGAACGCTTCCGCTTAGCGATCTACAAGGGTATGTAGATGCAATCTCCTTCCCCTCGTTGCTGGTTTCTCCATAGATAGATCTTGGTGACACGTAGGAAATTTTGAATTTCTGCTACGTTCACCAACACATCACAGGCGTGGTGCATCCAATATCCACGTCTTCGTCTTCAATTTCCTCAACACCGGCCTCTTCAGCTGTGAACTGAGGCATAGGCGAGGAAATGATTGGGGTTGAAGGGATTGCATCCACTTCAATTTCGTCATCAATCTGCTCTGACGAAGCAGCAGAATGATTTTCTTCATCAGATCCGCTTGGGATCTCATACTCTTCACCAAAAGGAACAAGGTCCTTTGATGGAATGGAGGAAATTGGAACAGCATCGATTGGATTTTCAAAAGAGCTTGTCATAGGCTTCATTTTCTTCGGGGCTGAAGAATTTGAAGCAGCTGATGCTTTCCTTTTCTTCACTGCAGCTCGCTCTGCAGCCTTGGTCTTCTTCACATCAGATGCGGATGGAAGGATTGGAGTTGGTGTAGGCGCGGGAGGAGCTGAGGAATCTGGTTGAATTTCCTCGGTATGGCAATCGATGCAGCTTGCCACGACTTCTTCGATTTCTTCAGCGCACCACTAGTGGATGCCCGGCAATTTCTTCAACGGTGGAATCGAGTCATCAGCCACGGAACTAGCATTTTCTTCAGCAGTTGAAAATCATCAATGATGCTAGCATGTTCTTTTCAAATAGCGAGCAGAGGCTCGACTGAGGAATTTCTTGTTGCGTTAGCTGCAACATTTGTGAACTTCTCCGTCAGTTTCACAAACCTGACTTTGGCTCCTTTGCAGTCAGCATAGTATGAGTCAAATTTGTCGCTGAGGGCTTTGATATCAGCCTGCATCTTGACAAGTTCTTCAGTTGTCATCTTGACAACATTTTTCTTCAGCAGTTTCTCTTTTACATCGCGATTTCTTGATCTCTCTGCCCTATCATATTTCCATTTCTCCTCTTGGATGAAATGAGTCAAGATGTGACTTTGGCCAGGTGTCAAATTGAAGTCAGGCATAGGTGTGTTTGGGTCCTTGTGCCAGAGATCAATGTAGTCTAGGATCGCTCTTGGATCCAACAGAAGCGGCACAGGTGTGCCTTTGGCTCTAGCGGCCCTTTCTTGCCTATCTCTGATGATTTCCGCAAGTTCATCATCATCAGCCTCATCATCTTCAGGTGGCTCTTGGAAGGCGACATGTTTCTTCTTGGGACTTGGCCGAGGATCTCGTCCAGCTCTTGCCTTAGTCTTCAGCAGAGTAGGGCCAGATGAAGAATTTGGTGCAGCTGAGGAACTTGCTGAGACACCAGAGGAAATGGAGATGCCTGCAGTCCTTTGGCACGAGGCGGATGCATGCAGTCTTGAGGACTTTGGAGGAGCTGCTGAGGACTTTGTAGGAGCTGAGGATTTGGGAGGAGCAGGAGCAGCATGAGGAACTGGCCGTGAGGGCATTGCTGAGGATTTTGGCCGTGAGGGCACAGCTGGTGAAGCACTTGGCTTGTGTGCGGGCTTCTTTGCCATAGATTTTCTTGGCATGACAGCGGCCTCAGTGGCAGCAGCAGTAGCAGAGTCCTCATTAAATTTCCTCACTGCCTCTTTGGCTTGTCTCGCCAATTTGGCTTGGCGCTTGGTCCATTCTTCAGGAAAATCCTCACCACGCTTGATGCTGGTGGGGTCAGCTTCTTGGCCAGGTGCCAATGGAGCTCTTGGGCATGGAGGATCCAGTGTGAATTTCTTCATGTACTTTGGAGTAACATATCTATACTCCCTCCATTCCCTTGCCCATCTCCTTTCAATCCTCTGAATGCGCACCTTGCGCTGATTTTTGTTTTCCTTGCCAAACTTGGCTTCATCAGGTGTGCAATAGTCAGCGTATATGTCCTCAGGTATCTCGAAAGCAATCATGACCTCAGGCCTCTTTCCTCCTTTCTGTGGCTTCTTTCCTTCTGCCATATTCTTCAGCTGAGGAATTTGAACAATCGAATTCTCTGAAAAAGTATGCAACTTTTCTTCGAGGAACGTTGCAAATGAGTTAAGTTGATGAGAACCTAGTGATTCAGCAGCAGACATGAGTACGTGTGAACAGAGTATAGTTGCAAGGAATTTGAAGAGGTCATATGCGTTCTTAGAAGGTTTTTCAAAAAGAACTAGTTTGAGAAATTTACCCAGATGAGCCTTGAAGAATTTCACTAAGCGATCTTTGTCTTAGGTTCCAGAGTTGTATAGATCGAGGATCCACACAATTGAGGAATCTTGAAGAAAAAAACATTGCTTAGAGAAACGAATCAAGAGCATATTTCGTTTGAGGTGTTCATATGTGTGAAGATTTGAAGAATAAACACCTTTGAAGATTTTCAGGAAGGTTTGAGAATCAAAGCGAGTAATAAAAGTAACTTTTAATTACCGAATCAAGAACACGCATTTAACCTGAGAAGTGTAGAGTAGAAGTTCGTCAGTTCAGATCTCCCACGCCCTAACTCGGCGGAGGAAGACAGCTACGGCGGCGGCGGAGTGAAGATTTCCGCGGTCAGCGCGAGTACGACGGCGACGAGGTCGAGGAAGTGAAGCTCTTCCTCACCGGGCTGACGATGGAGAAGCGGCGGCGCTTAGGGTTTGAGAAGCTCGAGCGAGAGAGAGAGAGCGGTCGAGCGGAGTAAAGGAAGTGAGGAAGGGGAGAGGGGGTATATATAGCCACGGTGAAAAACTGTTCTTCCGAAGATTTTGGACGAACGTGCCCCTGACCTTTCTCATTCGCTTGACATGTGTCACCCACGTACTGAAAAGTGGAGATCGTGTAAGATCGTGGGTGAGTAGATAAGTTTATCGTGGGATGCGGAACGGTTTGAGCGGCAAAGCCGAAAATTTGGACAAGATAAGTTAAAAGTTCCGTTCGCAATTTCTTCAGCTGACAAGGACACAGTGAAGATTTTGAACGAGTTTCAAATAGAACGCACATGTAGAATTTGTGAATAGCTTGGGTTGAGTATAGCATAGAGGGGGAAGGGTCAGATCACAGTCACTTAGCATAAAAAGCAACTTGAATAAATTGCCATAAGTGAAGGATGTAGAGGACATAAAACCATATATATATATATATTTATATATATCTATATATATATATATAAATATATATATATATATATATATATATATATATAGTCAATGAAGAAAGATATCGGAAACAGTGAAGATTTTGCAAAGTTGAAGAATTTGAAAAGCGAAGAATTTCAAAATCGAGGAAAACTCAAATTGAAGATTTTCAATTTTGGTGGTGGCGTGACCCACCATATAAGAATGATGATTTCGGACACCGCATACAATTGTCGTAGGGTTACGAGAATCAAATTCTTCATTAATTTCTTCACACTTAGTGTTATTCTTCATTGATTGAAGAAAAGCGTTTCTTCATGTGTTGCACATCTAAGTCATCAATTTTGCATAAGTGTCGTGGATGTGTGTCCTTTTCAAAGAACATTCAGAGATTCTAAGATATTTATCTCACACCGCAACTTGCTAAATCTCTTCTCATCCAAGGGCTTTGTGAAGATATCGGCTAGCTGTTCTTCGATCTTCACATGCTCGATGGAGATGTCGCCTTCAACACATGATCACGAAGAAAATGATGACGAATCTGAATGTGCTTTGTCTTCGAAAGTGCTGAACTGGGTTGTGAGCAATCTTGATGGCACTCTCATTGTCACAGAGAGAGGCACATTCTTCACGTTGATGCCGTAGTCCTTGAGAGTTTGCTTCATCCACAGCAATTGAGCACAACAAGAGCCAGCAGCAATGTACTCAGCTTCCGCAGTAGACAATGATACGTAGTTCTGTTTCTTCGAGGACCAACAGACCAAAGATCATCCGAGGAAATGACAAGTACCAGATGTTGACTTGCGGTCCACACGATCACCAGCATAGTCAGAGTCAGAATATCCAATGAGATCAAAAGTAGAGCCCTTGGGGTACCATAATCCTAGTGTTGGTGTGTGAGCTAGATATCGAAGAATATGCTTCACAGCCTTATGGTGTGATTCCTTGGTGTAGCTTGAAATCGGGCACACATGCAAACACTAAGCATTATATCTGGCCTAGATGCACATAAGTACAATAGAGAACCAATCATGGAGCGGTATACCTTGTGATCAAGTCAATGCCATTTTCATCGATTGCATAGATGGCCATTTGTGGGCATAGGAATTTTGACGCCTTTGCGATCTTGCATGCCGAATTTCTTCAGAACATCTTTGAGGTATTTCTCCTGAGATATGAATATGCCATTGTGTTGTTGACGAATTTGAAGACCTAAGAAAAATTCCAATTCTCCCATCATAGACATTTGATATTCTTCACTCATCATATAGGCAAATTCATCACTATAACGTTGGTCAGTACAGCCAAAGATAATATCATCAACATATATTTGGCACACAAACAGTTCACCATCATATGATTTAGTAAAGAGAGTAGGGTCGAGTGAACCGGTATGAAGACATTCTTCACAAAGAATTCCTTCAATGTATCATACCACGCCTGGTAGAACTTTGTTTGAGGCCATAGAGGGCCTTGTTGAGTCTCAAGACTTTGTCGGGATTCTTTGGATCTTCAAAACCTGGGGTTGAGCAACATATACTTCTTCCTCAAGCTTACCATTGAGGAATGCACTTTTCACATCCATTTGATATAAAGTGATATTATGATGGTTAGCATAAGCAAGTAATATGCGAATAGCCTCAAGTCTAGCAACAGTGCAAAAGTTTCATCGAAATCAATTCCTTCAACTCGTGTAGCCTTGAGCTACAAGTCGTTTTATTCCTCACCACAAGGCCATTTTCATTGCTTGTTGCGGTAGATCCACTTTGTGCCAATGATATTATGCTTGCGAGGATCCGGGCGTTTGACCAGTTCCCGGACATTGTTGAGCTCGAACTAATGTAATTCTTCTTGCATTGCACGAATCCACTCGGGCTCGTAAATGCTTCATGTACCTTAGTGGGCTCTATGATAGAGACAAAAGCTTAGTGCCCACAAAAGTTAGATAAATGTGAAGCTTTTGAGCGTGTGAGAGGACCTGGCGCTTCAATGTCATTGATGATCTTGTCAACTTGCACTTCTTTTGCAACGCGAGGATGAGCTGGTTGTCATCGAGGAATTTGATCGGCATTTTCTTCAAAGACAGTTTTCTTCTGCATTATCTTCAGTGCATCACCGGCGTTCTTCGCATTCTCGAATGAATTCTTCACAGATTCTTCAAAGAGGGAATTACATCCTCAAGAGCCTTGAACTTGATAGATTCCTCTGGTGTTGGTTCATCTATCACGGAAGGTAGGTGCTCTCTTTGCGAGCCATTAGTTTCATCGAATCAAGCACATCTACGATTTCAACAATCTTGTAAAGAACATTGTTGAAGACTATGTAGGTGTGCGAGTCCTTTCCGTAACCAAGCATAAAACCTTCATGTGCTTTCGGTGCAAATTTAGCATTGTGATGAGGATCTCTAATCCAGCATTTAGCACCGAAGACTTTGAAATAACTCACATTGGGTTTCTTGTCAGTGAGGAGTTCATAGGCAGTCTTCTTGAAGAACTTGTGAAGATATACTCTGTTGATGATGTGGCACGCGGTATCAATTGCATCAATCCAAAAACGACGAGGCGTTTTGTATTCATAAAGCATAGTGCGAGCCATCTCAACAGGAGTTTTGTTCTTGCGCTCCACGATGCCATTTTGCTGAGGAGTATAGGGAGCAGAAACTCATGAGTAATACCAAGTTCATCAAGATAGTCATCAAGACCGGAATTATTGAACTCAGTTCCATTGTCACTCCTGGTGTGCATGATCTTCACACCAAAGTTGGTTGAAGCCCTCGAGGAAAATCGTTTGAAGACTTCCTGCACTTCATGTTTGTAAGTAACAATGTGTACCCATGTGTAACGAGAGTAATCATCAACAATAACAAAGCCATATAGAGATGCATCATTAGTGACTGCTGAGTAATGATTAGGACCAAAGAGGTCCATGTGAAGCAATTCGAATGGATGAGTAGTGGTCATGATAGTCTTCATTTGGATGCTTGGCCTTGGTCATTTTTCCAGCTTCACGGGCTCCACACAAGTGATCCTTGAGGAATTTGACATTCTCAATGCCAATGACATGCTTCTTCTTCGCATGGCGTGTGCAAATTTCTCATGCCTCTCGTGACCAAGTCGTCGATGCCATGGCCACCCTTCTGAAGCTTTTGCAAGTAGACACACGGCTGGTTGTGGTCCTGTAGAGAAATCAACAATATACAAGTCTCCTCTCCTAAAGCCTTCGAAGACTTTGGAATTGTCAGCTTCCATGATCACAACACAACAATATTTTAAATAGCGCGCTACAAAATATAGCAAGGTACTTCTCTAAATGCTACACAAGTTATAGCGCGCTAATAGCGTGCTATATTTCAAAATAGCGTTTGCAAAAAAAATCAAAATATCTAGAAATAAAGTATTTAAGCAACTAAATTTTTCATAGGAGCAAGCAATATATGCATCTGATAAAAGGAGTTAGAAAGCTAGTGGTCGTGGGTTGGTTTTGGCCTGATGGGCCTGTTGGGTTGTGCTTATTTCAGTTTTGCATGGTCTGCACGTTATAACGTTACAACTTTACAACGTTATAGCCTGTGTAGCGCGCTAATTACGTGATTAGCACCGTAGCGTCTGATTTTTCCAAAACGTAACGTCTCCCTTCCAAATATGCTATAACCGCGTTATAACGGCGAAATAGCGTGCTATTTAAAATATTGCAACACAATGATACTTGCCAAAGACAACAACCATATCAAGATCACAAAGCATTGAGACTGACATGAGGTTGTATCCTAAGGACTCAACAAGCATGACTTTGTCCATGTGTATGTCCTTAGAGATCGCAACCTTACCAAGACCCAATACCTAACTTTTGCCTTTGTCAGCAGAGATGATATGCTTCAGATGTGACGGTGATAAGGGAGCATCCATCAACAGATTCTTGTCACCAGTCATGTGATTTGTACATCCACTATCGAGGACCCACTCATTGGCTTTGGGTTGATCATCCTGCAGATGAATTAGTGCAACTTACGATCTCATATACTTCATCGGTGAAGAATATGATATCAATTTCATCAGATGAATTTCATCGAGCGAGATAACAGATAAGCAGTATGAGGACGTGTGAAATGAAAGTTCATTTCTTCATGATTAGCATGCGTCCTTTCAGGCATTTTTGCCAGGCCCCCAGCAAATTCTTCAGACGTTAAAGCACGTCTGGATGCCTAACCCTGCTGAAGAGATTAGTTCCTTTTCTTCACCACCCACATCTGAAGGGGTGGCAAAGAGTTCATCACTCTGCGAGCTCCATATGAGAATGGTGGCATAGAGGCCAATCCATTTCGTTTCACATAAGAGGGGTTAGGGTAAGCATATGAATAAGCAGAAAGTCTTGAGGACTTATGAACATATTGGTTTGAAGAATAATGCACATATTCATAGCCCTTAGCTTTACCCTGCGAAAGCAGAGTTGTTAGCACGATGATAATCATATGAGGACTTTGATCCATGTGAGGAATTTGGTCCAGATGAGGACTTGGATCCATATGAAGAATTTGGTCCATATGAAGAGTTTGATCTGGGGTTCCTATTCTTCACATTTGGTGTCATAAGGACATTCACTGAAGACTTTCAAGGCACTTCTTGGGAACCCAGATTTTCTTCATAGGGGAACCGTTCCTGCAGTTAGTGCCAACATATCTAGCAAATACTTCACCATTCTGATTTTTGAACAGTTTATAGTTGGAGTCAAATGACTCATCTGAAGAATGAGGAGATTCACATGTAAAGCCGGATAAGTTAGATGGATCAACTGGAGGTCCCTTTGCAGCAACCCATGAGGTTTTGGGGTACCGCTCGGGCTTCCAATATGTTCCATCAAGATTGAGTTTCCTCTCAAAGGCAATACCCTCTTTCCTAGGATTCTGTTGAGGATCTGCTTTTAAGCACATCACAAAGAGTCTGATGCCCTTTGAGGATTTTGTACATGCTGTCATGTACAATTCCTTCAACCCTGCATCGTCGGTGATACTAGCAATGTCCTCATATGAGGAATTAGTAATAGCAGAGGCAGGTGAAGAATTTGTAACAGTTGAAGCATTTGAACATTCAGGTGAAGAATTAGCAGATTCACATTCAATGCACTTTAAGCATGGAGGAACAAATTCTTCCTGAGAAGCGCTGATTTGTTGAGCAAGTAATGAATCGCGCTCCTTCTGAAGATCTTCATAACTCACTCTTAGCTTCTCAAGATCTTACTTTCTTTGAAGAAATTCATAAGAAAGTTTCTCATGATCAGACAAGAGAGTGTTATGATGACCTTGAAGGCTATCAAGCCTAGACTGAAGTCTCTGAAGATTTTCGGTCGAGGCTTTAGTGCGATCCATTTCTTCACCCAACATATCATCACTTTTGTCTAGCATGTTTTGAACCTTTTCAAAAGCCCTTTGTTGTTTTACAGCAATCTTAGCAAGTTTAGAGTAGCTAGGCTTGAGATCTTCATCAAATTCATTTTCACTAGATTCAGAGGAGGTATATTTGAGTAACTTGGCACCCTTTGCCATGAAGCAATAGGTGGGAGCGTAGTCATCACTATCTTCATCAGCTTTGTTGGTGAGGTCATTTTCTTCGTGAGTAGAAGATGGACTTGTCGAAAGCGATGGCGAGAGCCGGATCGCCACACCAGACTCGGATTCTTCTGATGCATCCTCTTCCTCATGTTCCTTAGATTCAGCTTCAGAGTCCATTTCCTTGCCAATGAATGCACGAGCCTTCTTGGAGCTGCTCTTCTTGTGAGAAGAAGACTTTGAGGATTTTGATGATGAAGATTTCGACGATTTCTTCTTCTTCTTAGCGTCATCAGAACTGTAATCCTTGTATTTCTTCTTCTTTTATTCCTTTTCCCACTGAGGACAATCTTGAATGTAGTGACCAGGTTTCTTGCATTTGTGGCATAGTCTTCTTTTATAGTCACTGGATGAGGAATCACTACTCCTTGAGGATTTTCCAAAGCGACCACGTCTTGAGAACTTCTGGAATTTCTTCACGAGCAGTGCTAGCTCCTGGCTCAATTCTTCAGGATCTCCAAGGCTACTAGTAGAGTCTTCACAATCAGATTCAGACACAGCCTTGGCCTACAGGGCACGTGATTTTCCATAGCTAGAACCATAGAGATCTCTCTTTTCAGCAAGCTGGAACTCATGAGTATTTAGCCTCTCGAGGATATCAATTTGGATCAAGTGACTTGTAGTCAGCACGCTCTTGTATCATCAGTGCCAGAGTATCAAATGAGGAATCAAGCGATCTCAACAATTTCTTCACCGCCTCATTGTCGGTGATGCCAGTGGCACCAAGCGCTTGAAGATCATTTGAGATGTCAATGAGGCGATCGAAGGTTTGTTGAACATTTTCATTGCCGAGTCTTTTAAAGCGATTGAAGAGATTTCGAAGAACATCAACTCGAGAGTCACGCTGAGTTGAGACTCCTTCATTTACTTTGGGCAGCCTGTCCCGGATGAGCTTAGCAGTTTCCAAAGCACTCACTCTTCCATATTGTCCTTTGCTCAGATGGCCACATATGATATTCTTCGCTTGAGAATCGAGTTGCTTGAATCTCTTCACATCGGCAGCGTTCAAAGGAGGGTGAGACAGAGGGAACACCATTTTCCACAACATACCAGAGATCGTTGTCAATTGCCTCAAGATGCATTCGCATCTTGTTTTTCCAGTAGGGGTAGTCCGTCCCATCAAAGGTAGGACACCCAGCTGAGACCTTGATCATACCTGCGGTCGACATAACTAAAACTCCAGGTGGTTAAACCAAAATCACACAGAACAAGAGAGTACCTTGCTCTGATACCAAGTGAAAGTGCATTATATCGACTAGAGGGGGGTGAATAGGCGATTTTTATGAATTCTTCAATGAGGGATTTGCCGGTGAGGAAATTCCTAAGTGAAGAACTACTTGCAGCGGAATAAGTACTCAGAAGTAAGCATAAGAGAATGCGGGCATGGTCATCATAATGAAATGAAGACAATCAAAGAGTACAGAAAGCGTAAACACAGGATAACACAAGATGAAGACAAACAGACTGAAGAATTGAACTAAGGAAATTGAGAAAGCCTTCAGTCAAAGTCTTCAAACACAGATATGAACGAACACTCAACACAGTAATGAGAAAATGGAAGAGTTGAGGAAATAGAACCAGTTAGGTTGGTGAAGACAATGATTTGGTAGACCAGTTCCAACTGCTGTCTCAGTTGTACGTCTGGTTGGAGCGGCTGAGTATTTAAACTCGAGGACACACAGTCCCGGACACCCATTCGTTGAGCACGCAGCTCAGGACACCAAGTCCTCACTGTATTCTCCTTGAACTAAGGTCACACAGACCTCATCCAATCACTCGTGGTAAGTCTTCAGGCGACTTCCAAACCTTCACAGACTTGGTCACTCGGTGATCCACAATTCCTCTTGGATGCTCTAGACCATGACGCCTAACCGTCTGGAAGAAGCACAGTCTTCAAAGGTAACAAGCGTCGGATCCACGCAGGATCAATCTCTTCAGTGATGCTCAATCACTTTGGGTTTGTAGGGGTTTGGTTTTTGGGTTTTTCCTCATTCGATGATTTTCGCTCAAAGTCGGAGGACGGGTTGCTCTCAAATGACAAGTGTGAAGTTCTCTCGGAGCAGCCAACCAGCTAGTGGTTGTAGGGGGCGGCTATTTATATCCTAGGGAGCAGCCCGACATGATAAGACATAAATGCCCTTCAATGATATGACTGTTAGGTGGATAAGATATTTTGGGACAGCTGGCGCTAAGACAAGAACGGTCGGAAATTTGACTCTCAAATTCCTCAGGGCTATCATGTTCCTCACTGTGTAGGTAATCCGCACTGGCGAATTCCTAACTCCTCAGTCAGAACAAATTCCTCAGCGACAAGAAGAGCTTCGCCTCTGTCACTGAAGAAATTGACTGAGTTGTATGAGATTTCCAAAGGCTTCACTCGAAGGGATTGGTAGGTGTAGGATTTTGAGTTGAGCATCACATGGAAATTTTTCCTTAGTATTTCCTCGACCCCCTTTAACAAAGACGGTGTTTCCTATGACTCAAGAAAGAGAAAACGAAACTACGAAAACAAAAGTCTTCACGCTTCATGTTCCTCAAATGAATACCAAGTCTTGAAGGTCACACCAATTTCTTCACTTTCAAAGTCTTCAGAAAGTCTTCAGACTATCAAAGTCTTCAGTCGAAGAACTTCATTTTTAGGGGTCCACTTTCTCTGTAAATATCAAACTCCTCATAGACTTATAGACCTATGTACACTCATAAACACATTAGTCCCTTAACCTATAAGTCTTCAATACACCAAAATCACTAAGGGCACTAGATGCACTTACAAAAATATTTATGAATATGAAAAAATATCATCAAATTTATTATTTCAAAATATCATCAAATTTTTTATTTGAAAATATAATCAAATTTGTTTTTTTTTTTTTTGCAATTTTAGTTGCATTCATTTGTGTGATTGGAGCGGGCCGGGAGGATGCGGGGAGAGGGTGCGGGTGGTCGCCGTGGCGGTGGAGTGGGGGAGGGTCCGGGCCGGGGGTCGGCAGCGGCGGCCGGTGGAGCGGGGGAACGTGTGGTGGGTCGTCAGCGACGGTGGAGTGGGGGAGGGTGCGGGGGGTCGGCTTATGCATTTAAAATGATGTTTGATATTTATTTGTGTTTAAATATGTTCAAACTTGTTTAAATCATAACAGTAATATTTTTTTATAAAAACAATAATAATTTTTAAAAAATATCATCAATTTTGTTATTTGAAAATATTTATGAATATGAAAAAATCATCAAATTTATTATTTGAAAATATCATCAAATTTGTTATTTGAAAATATAATCAAATTTGTTTTTTTTGCAATTTTAGTTGCATTCATTTGTGACGGTGGAGCGGGCCGGGAGGTGCGGGGAGAGGTGCGGGTGGTCGTCGGCGGTGGAGTGGGAGGTGCGGGCGGAGGTCGTGGCGGCCGGTGGAGCGGGGGAGGGTGCGGTGGGTCGTCGGCGGCGGTGGAGTGGGGGAGGGTGCGGGGGGTCGGCTTATGCATTTAAAATTATGTTTGATATTTATTTGTGTTTAAATATGTTCAAACTTGTTTAAATCATAACCGTAATATTTTTTTATAAAAACAGTAATAATTTTTGAAAAAATATCATCAAATTTGTTATTTGAAAATACTTATGAATATGAAAAAATATCATCAAATTTATTATTTGAAAATATCATCAAATTTGTTATTTGAAAATATCATCAAATTTGTTTTTTTTTTGCAATTTTAGTTGCATTCATTTGTGACGGTGGAGCGGGCCGGGGAGGGTGCGGGGGAGAGGGTGCGGGTGGTCGTTGGCGGTGGTGGAGTGGGGGAGGGTGCGGGCCAGGGGTCGGCGGCCGGTGGAGCGGGGAGGTGCGATGGGTCGTCAAGGCGGTGGAGTGGGGAGGTGCGGGGGGGTGGGCGGCCAAGTGGAGCGGGGTCGACCACAGTTACTAATGGCGCACCAGCTTCTGGTGCGCCATTAGAAGTTTTACAAAAAAAAAAGTATATATTCTAATGGCGCACGGTGGCACCGTGCGCCATTACTAGTTTAAACTAGTAATGGCGCACGGTGTCATTGTGCGCCATTAGTAGTTTTGCAAAAAAAGAATAAAAAATAAACAATAGTAGTGGAGCATTGTGTGGCCAGTGCGCCATTACTAGTGTTACTAGTTAGCACTAGTAATGGCGCACCGAGATATGATGCGTCATTAGTATGTTTAAAAAAATTAAAAAAATTGTTATTAGAGGCGCACCATGTTCCTGGTGCGCCATTAGTGTCTTCCACACTAATGGCGTACCAAAACATGGTGCGCCATTAGTATATACTAATGGCGCACCACATGGCAGGTGCGCCATTAGTGTCCATCCCACCTATAGCCCTTTTCCTAGTAGTGTACATCAGATAGTTTGGTGCTACTGTACACTAACTAGCCATCATATGAAGCCCCTGTAATCTGTCCAGTGTGCAAAACTATTGCTGAGGATCTCCACCATATGTTATTTACCTATGAAAGGGCAAGGGAGGTGTGGGAGGAACTAGGGTTGAGGCCCACGATCGATGAGGCTGCAGCTCATGAGCGTGCTGGTTGGATCATACTAGAGAAGTTGTTTTGTTCAGACCTTGCGGGCGAGGCACAGATTCCGATCACAAATGGAGTTGAGTTGTTTATGGTAGCTACGTGGTATCTATGTTGGAATTGTCGAAAAACCAGCCATGATAAGAAGTATGGATCTCCGATACGAACAGCCATGAGCACATGAGGCATCGTTGCAAATGCTTTTGCTACCAAAACCAAGGTACCTATGAGGAAGTTAAGTGGGAAAGGCCATCTTCAGGTGTTCTAAAGCTGAATATGGATGCTAGATATCATGTTGATGATGGTGCGGGAGCAACAACTGCATTACGAGATAGTTTAGGAGCCTTCATCGCAGGATGTTGTTCATATAAACAACATGCAATGGATGCATCTTCTATGGAGCCTTACTCGATGGTTTGCGTCTCCGTGGCGAGCTAGGCATCCTGTTAGTGATGGTGGAGTCCGATTCTATGGAGATAGTCCAAGCTATTCTTGACCCCTCAGATTACAGAGCATCTGCATCAGTTGTCATGGACGATGTAGAAAGATGGTGAGTTCTTTTAATAGGGCGACTATTGTGCAGTGTGCTCGGGAAAGGAATGCGGCTGACCATTGGCTTGATGGAGCTTGTTATAGAGGGAAATTCTTTGGGTTGTGCATAATAAACCCCCGACTTGTTAATTCCCTCTCTTGGTGGAGAAGGGAAGGTTTCCCTCCTAGTAGGATTCGGCCTAGGGCACGCCATGTCCTTGTGGTGCTCCTTGTGGGCCCCCGTGGTCCCATTAGGGGTCATCATCTCATGACGGTCCCTCACAACTTTCTTCCACAAATAAAATCCTGATTTTCTAGATGTCTCCGGAGCCCATTCCGGTGACCTCAATAACTTTCAATATATAGATCTGGACTTTCCGAAATCATGTTATACCTTTCCGGAATTCCAAAAATTGTTCTGAAACCATCCGAAACACTTTTGGAACTAACCAAAACTGTTTCGGTGCTCTTTTAACTCATTTCTCATTTCTACGGTAATCAGGACTAACCCGTTAAGTGTGTGACCCTACAAGTTCGGAAATAAGCAGACATGACCCGGAACCCCTTCCGGTCAATAGTTAACAGCGGGGTCTGAACACCTTTATTAACTCCCACATATTCACGAAGTTCTCGAGCGAACCTTTTTTTACGAATACCATTCCCTTTGCTTCGCATATGTTTATGAAACCCGAGGTGAGATAATTATGTATCCTTGTGATTCAACTCCTTGATCAGTATACCTGTTATCCTCGTTACCGGTATCGTTCTCTTTACTCGTGTCTGTGTTTCGGTATCCCATGATCTCCATCACAAGTGTCTGGCCAGAAAATAATGATACTGTAATACCGAGTGGGCCCGGAGAGTATCTCTCTATCGTGTGAGGAGCAAATAACAGTCTTGAACTATTGCTATCAAGACATACATTTCTGAAATACCCGTAAGTCATGTATTCACAACCATTTACGGAGTGACATGTGGTGAACCCCAAAGTATCCATCCGGCATGTTGAGATGCAATATTCACATGGTCTAAGGGACAATGCATGCAAACGTGAACAAGTAATATGAAGCATTGATAACATAACAACGATAACATTTCTCAGTCATTTATAAGTTGGAAAACAATGTGTTCTCATTATTGACAACATCCTTGTTACTCCTAACAATGCTCATGATCAGGAAAACAAGATGATTAATCAATACATGAGCTACTCTTAGCTGCTAGACTAGGGAATACTTGGTGTTTATATTTCCACACATGTATTTGGGTTATCCTCTGAATCTCATATTCACGAACCAGTACTCTTCTAGCATAGAAACATTAATAATGAACATGAAAAATACAATAATACAGTCATTATTGTCTCAAGGGCATATTTCCAACAGTCTCCCACTTGCATTAGACTCAGTAATCTAGTTACATAAGTTCTCTAACACCAATGGCATACCGGTGTTCCTCATGTTTTGCTTGTGGTAAAGACTTCGTCAGCGGATTAGACACATTAAGATCCGTATGAATCTTGCATATCTTCATGTCTCCACGCTCTACAAAATCTCTTATTAGGTGGAATCGGCGTTCAATATGTTTGGACCTATGGTGAGACCTTGGTTCCCTTGCCTGTGCCACGGCGCCATTATTGTCGCAATAGAGCTCCATCGGGTCCAGCACAGTGGGAACTACACCAAGCTCGGTGATGAACTTCTTGATCCAGTAGCCCTCCTTCGCGGCTTCCAAAGCATCCATATATTATGCCTCTATTGTAGAATCCGCCACAGTACTTTGCTTCGAATTCTTCCAGCTTACCATGCCACCGTTTAGTGTAAATACAAACTCTGATTGAGATCTAAAGTCATCTGAAATCAGTCATGAAGCTAGCATCAGTGTAATACTTTACAATGAGCACTTCACCACCAAATACTAAGAATATTTCCTTAGTCCTTTTAAGGTACTTTAAAATATTTTTAATTATTGTCCAATGATCTGGACCTGGATCGGTACTTTAAAATATTTTTAATTATTGTCCAATGATCTGGACCTGGATCACTCTAGTATCTGCTCGTAACACTTAGAGCGTAGGACACATCTGGTATCTGCTCGTAACATTTCCTTCAGGCACGTGTGCGCATGTCCGCCGTTGTCCGCTGTCCATTTTACTTTCCCAACCGAACAAAAAGCGAATAAAAACCAGGTCCGTTTGGGTTTGGAGTTGCCCTAATAACTGCCTGGTGAGAGTCCAACGCCACGTTCGCCACCTCCGTCCGCGCGCGAGCGACGCCGAGTGGACCTAACCTAACCACAATTGGCAATCGGTTGGGTTGGCCATGCATGCACGCTCCCTC
Source organism: Aegilops bicornis (assembly GCA_021605145.1). Taxonomy (NCBI): domain Eukaryota; kingdom Viridiplantae; phylum Streptophyta; class Magnoliopsida; order Poales; family Poaceae; genus Aegilops; species Aegilops bicornis. The sequence continues at coordinate 775,927,147 of CM038671.1, read as the reverse complement.
GTCCCTATCAGTTTTACCACTTCTCGATCGGCACTACTCGATCAACGTTGTACCCCCATAAATTTCTCATCATCCAATCAGTTCTCCTCGCTCCGCGCGCCGGTAGGACACAGAACACACCACTTCCTCTTCTTCGGAGATCATCGGTGGGCGGCGGGCGGCGGGCGGCGGGCGGCAAACCTTCTGAGGGCGCCCGTGGCTCGGTTTTGATACGATCGACATGGCGGCGGCGGCGGCGGAGGCGTCTCTGGTGATCCGTCTCACGGCGCTCGTCGTCGTGCTCGTCGTCCTCTGCCCGACGGCGTCCGCGGCGCCGAAGGGGAAGCAGTACAAGGTCGGCGGCCCTGAAGGGTGGCGCGTGCCCCCGAAGGCGGACAAGGAGATGGCGTACGTCAAGTGGGCGTCCAACATAACCTTCTTCGTCGGGGACTCCGTCGGTACGTAGTAACTGATCATGCGCACGCGAGGTCTTCTGCTCCATTGATTCGCCATCTGGAGACCAAATCGACCTAATCTTTCTGCGGTGAATGCAAATGAACATGCATGCATGCAGAGTTCGTGTACAAGAACGACTCGGTGATCAAGGTGAGCAAGGTTGGATACTACCACTGCAACGAGACGGCGGGCATCGGCACCGGCCCCGGACCGAGGGATGGCAAAACACTCTTCATCCTCGACGCGCCAGGCTTCGTCTACTTCGCCAGCTCCAACCTTGGACACTGCAAGGATGGCCAGAAGCTCATAATTAAAGTCCTCGACCCCGAGCAGCGGCCGCCGGCATCAGCATCGTCGCCGTTAGAGGCCCCGACGGATCCGTCATCTTCAGAATCGCCGCCGTCTCCGGAGCCAGGGCCGGCCTCCACGGAGCACTCATCCGCCATGGGAGGGCCATTCGTGGCGTCTCTCGCTCGCGCCATGGCACAAGCTGCAACATTGGTCCTGACCTGCTTTATTTGAGCAAATCTTAGTGTAGGTTAGAATAATTGATTAGTTCGTTAGTGTGTGGTGCGTGTGTGATAATCAGGGACCATCGATTTAGTATCAGAGTGTTCGGTTTGATGTATCGTGTACCGTCTCCGCATGTGCCAACAACTCTGTTTTTTATACTTGTGTCTCTGTTCGATCAAGAAACTAAACACAGCCTTGAATTTGAGTTATACTACAAAACTAACCAAAGGGTAATTTTACAACTTACGGATGAACAATTGATATAGGACATGAATACCATTATATAGGGGGGCGGCAGCGCGACCCAATCAAGTGACCTTTGCAAAACCGCATGTTACGCACGTCTGCCCGCTCACCACGTTTGTAGCATCCCTCCGTGATGGGTTTGACCACAATGCTCGGGCTATCTGGACCATTTCCTCTGTAGCCCCTTTGCTTTATTAATAAAAAAAGCATCCAGAATTTGTTCTTTGAGACATATATTTTAGAAGAAATCTCTACGCACCGTTCGCTAGTCAAGGTTCGAATGTGAGTGGACTAGCTGCCCTCCTTGTGTGACTAGTAAGTGTGCACGTGCAACGCACGTTTCTTTTAACGCACGAATTATACTCTTTTACATGCAACATATGGCAACGGAATTTTTTTTCTATCTCTGCTCTTATAAAACCCTGAGTTGAAGATGATGGTGTGCCTGCCACAATTTTGCAAAAGGATACCGGCACCTCTCTCGTTCATCCTTATCTTCCAACTTCATTGTTGAGTAATAAAAAAAAAGCCTGTGGAACAATCTGGCATGATGGCCACTGCCGGCGTCGTTCATCCTCGTGCCTCCGCTAAGTCCGACCACCAATCACGTGCATCTTGATGTTCCGTGCAATGCACGTGCATCTTGCTAGTCACACATTCTAAAATAACATATACTCATGCACATCAGATAATATTATTTTTATCATTAAAATAAACATATGGAAGTGGAAATCTCATTTAATTCATCTATTTCTCCCCATTCCAAAAAGTAATGCAACAAATAAATCACAATATATAATTAAAATTTAATTGCATAACTTAGTAATTCACTTTTTTGTTTTCTCTCCCCTTTTTTGTTGCCACTTGGGTTCTGTAAAAAGTGAAAACGTTACAAAAATGTTAGTGTTAAATAATCCTATCCAAGCGTTATTATCATAAAATATTTGCCAATGACCCTTAACACTTTCAAAAATCGCTGCCAAGTGTTCAGATGCAAATACTTGTAAAACTGGAAAAACAAATTCATGGCATAAAACTAAAAAATAACGACAAAAATAATGCTGGAGAAAACATAAGTATAATCAAAATTGAACTGAACATGACAAAATTTAAAATCATAACCTTTCTATGGTTGGCAATGGATCATTCTATATAGCAAAATTTATCTATTTAAAAGCGCAGACAAAATATCTACCTACTCCATGAAATTTAACATCCAAAGACCACAAGATGAGTTGCATGATTACAAAATTTGATATAATAAAAATCTTAATAGTTTTATAAAACTTCCAAAATGATCGTGGCTGAACACCTTTTTTAACCCATTATGAAAAATCGCACGCGCACAGCCAAGCTGAATTGGACAAAGTCCGACCCTAAATACAAACCAAGTGACAAAAAAGGCTACTTTGATTAAAAAATGAATTGGAACGCCCAACGCTACATCTGTAATTACGACTTCACCAAAAGGGCTAAAAACCAACTCAAAAAAGAAAAGAAACAAAAAACCTAAGAAAAAGGAATACCTGACTCTTCCTCTCAGTTATCCTCACCTCGTCACCTACCTTCACCACCCTTATCACTTCACTGTCTCCCCACTTCTCCCTGTGGCCACAAGCCCACAACTCTCCCTCTCTACCTCCTCAGGTCGCCCCTTCTCTTCGTCTCCACAGCCGACGCGAGGTCTCGCACCCCCTCTCCCCATTCTTCTCCGCACTTCCTTGTCGAATCGGTCTCTGAAGTGCCCGAGGATCCGCTCGATCTCGGCATGTTCGCTGGCCGACCCAGTGTTAGGCGTGGACGAAGGCCGACGCGGAGGCGCGGGACTCGTCTCCACCAGATCGGCAGTCGTGGCAATCATGCATCCGAAGCTCCACGGCCCGGCTCCGTGCCTTCCTCTCCGTCTCGCTCGCCCGGCGCTTGGAGCGTCTGCTCGTCGTCGGCTCCCACCACCTGTCGTCTTGGCTGTGCTGTGCCCTTCCCTGCCCAGGTGCGGCAGTAGTGCCGCGGTGGCTGGTCCCCTGCAACTGCAAGCCGGCGCCGGTTGATGATCTATTCCCCACTCCAGCTTTCATATATTCTTAGTTCTGATTTGAGGTACTCCCCATTCCCCACTTTTGCTAATTCCTTTTTTTTGCGAAACACTTTTGCTGATTCCTAGTTGCTATTCATCACTGTACAGTACATATGTAGCTCAGTATCTTAGGTTTAAGCATGAGAGTCGCTTTAGAATCGGGGAGGAAAAGAATAGAAGTTGGAGTAAGCTGTTCGATTAGACGTTCTTAACTTTGTTGCAACAACTGTTATGAGTGGAGATTCTAGTTAGTTAATATTCTTGAGGCAACCATTGTCATAAAGTTGATTGATTGGTGGGTTTGAATTCTGGGTGGCTAGGGGCATTGTCAGGAGCTAGGGACCAAGACAGATGAGGTTGATTTGGCTTGATCCTGCCAAAGAAATTTACTTCTTCTGAAAAGACGGAAGCATGTTTTTAGACAGGTTAAAGAATGAATAATTGATATAGCACAATCTTCTAGATGTATTTCTTCTTGTCCTGGACTCCCGGTTATAACATCAGTGCTTTTGCAGGCATACAAGGAATGGATATTGAAGACCATGGAAGAGTCGTCGAATTTGTTCCGTCATAAAAATTTGGAACTCTGGAATAAACAGAAAGATGTGAATGGGGAGGCATACCTGCCTGCCATATACATCAACCCGAAGCTTTTGAGCGTTGTACAGAAGAAGTACTTGACAGTTTTACTTCATGATAGTCTTGGATTTTGTTCGATCAGAATGATCAGGTACTTACTCACTTAATTTCCGAATATACCAGTTATTTGTTGAATGTATTGGTTCGACTCGGTGATACATCGAAGCTTCTCTTTACCTGAAATGACTTAAGGGTGTATTAAGGTAGTCCAATGCATGGGTTTCCAGTTCTTATATGTCATCCTGTTTTCATAATGCTATGCAGTTAAAAATAAGAATAAATAGCTTACAAAATGCACCTTGTTAAGAGCTCAAAATCACATTTGGTTCAGAAGACCAGCATTTATGATTGCAACACCAAAAAATGATCAAATGTGCTTCGGGAATGCTATGCAGGGAAAAAAAGCACAATAGCATACCAAATGTACCCTGCTAAGACTCTGCACATATTCTCGTGCCTTAAGCATGATTGCGTGACTTCGGACTCTGACTAAAATTACTCAACTTTCGTTGCCTATACTTGCTCTTCTCCGTACAGGAGGGTTTTTGGAATTGCCTGTACGGACAAGAATGTATGACTGTACTGTCCAAAAAAAATGTGTACGACAAAGTATGTGTGACTGTACGGTACACTGGCTATCTTAAAACCTGTTTTAATCTGGTCCTGATATAGTACTTTTTAGGTCTTAGTTTGGCGTTTACCAGTAATCCTACATTTACACTCTGCATATGGCAACATGTTTATGTAATTACACTGTGTAAGTGTTTGACTGGTCTCACATCAAAGCATAGTTTGAGACATTTCACTGATGAGCACATACATATATATAAAGTTTGCACACAATCTGTTCAAATCGGAGGGATACAGGGATTTTTTTTAGATGAGGACAAACCTGCTTGCAAATCCTAGCTCTGCCATTGATTCTACCTGAATGTACTTTAGTAGATCTTCTCTTGTAAAATCCAAACTGTTTCCGAGCCTATACGTTTACTTCCCTATTTTTGTTTATCGTGCAATACTTATCCTGCAGCCATCTAATATGAAAATTTTATAATAGAAGATGACCTCATTTATATACAGAAAAATGAGAACTGTTGTAACATTTAGAGCATTCCACTTACGGATTTTAATTCCATGTGCTTGGATGCATATTTGATAAATCATCTAGTCTTCTAGCTGTGGCACCAACAAATGAAAAAGTATTAGCATCACAAGCCACAAATAAAAAGAAAAACAATATTATTTGAGAAGATGGGGTGGTAGGACTAACTACAAACCGTAGAAGTGCTTTTGGAACGTCCCTCATCTCTGCCTTGATGAGAGATTCAGGATAGGACCAACTACAGTACCGCTCTCTATCCCTTTGCCTTTTTATTTCGTTAGGCTCTGCAATTCATGACACAGTTTAGCAGTTGAGCAACAATCCAGTGACTGCACCACCTGCACATGTTATGTTCTGCAGTTGTGTGACTGCCGATTGTCCGGTAGCCGGCACCTGTGTTACAATGTTACTGCCATCAAGGACGGCAGCAATATGCTTATTTTGCTCGCGGGTTGGACATTGTCGCTTTAAAATGTCCTCTCTATTTTGTGCATACCGCTCCCTTTCCATCTGATTCTTTATCTCATTACGGTCTGCATGTTTGAAGAACATATCATAGATCATTATATAGCAATAAAACTGGGCCATATATCATGAAGTTGATCATCATTACCCTGTGATACAGCCAGCTGGGTGTGTGCCCCATTGATCTCGGCTGCGGCAATTTTCTTCTGTTTATAGACCTCACGCCGTCTCTTATTAATCTCATCCCTATTTTGCGCATACTGCTCCCTATCCCTCTGCCCTTTTTACTTCTTTAGGGTCTGCAATCAATGACACAATTCAATATTTGAGAAACAAAACTGAATTGGGTGCTTGGGTACTGATCATCACCCAAGTATTGGGTGTTGCTTATATCCTGGCACGGGTGAGCGTCCCGTCGGGAGTGGTCGGGACCATACACTGTCCTTTAACCCTGTGAATGTCAAGAATGTTATCATACAACTGTACCTGAAGGAATAATGCAACATGATGTAGTAGTTGGTAATACCATTCATCTAGGTCTCTTTCTGGGTGTGTCTTTATTTGTGTTCATATTACTTGTAACTAAAGCATTGGACGATTCATATGCAGATTGGCAAGGCTTTTAGGTGAGGTCAGTTACATACTGAAGAGCATGCACCTGTGTTGGCGACGAGCTCGTCAGCGCGGCCGTGGACGGGCGCCTCGGCGGCTGCGCGCGTGATGGCGAAGAGCTCGTCGTCGTGGCCGTCGTCGGCTGACTCGGCGGTTGCACTTGTGCTGGCGAAGAGCTCGTCGTCGCGGTCATCGTCCGGTGCCTCGACGTCTGCGCAGGGCAGCGAGCAGCGATGGCGCACGTCAAGCCGGACGCCTGGATTGATTTTCCCCCCTAATTTAGCAGATTTCTTTCCGTATAGTCGAGCAAGTCCATGCGAATTGGACGTGCTGTTTCCTTGTGAGGGCGTGGGATCCGTACTAAAGTGGCGTGTTGTGCGGCAGCTTCTTTGCGTGAGGTAGATCGTGGGAGAAGTAGGACGTGGGCGTCTGCCCTGGCAGAACATTTAATCCTGAGCGTTGATTGGTGTGGCAGACCTTTGATGTAATATAGAACGTCGGATGTGATTTAGTGGGATTGATCAAACGTCTCTGGTGCTTCTGTGTACACTTTGTGGTGTGACTTTAGAAGGATTCATGTTTGCTCTTTTAATAGTATTATAGACTAGCCAACCAATAAGATCCTGTTCTGGAGGCTTCACCCCACCTAGTGGCGGAGCAAGGCCCCAAGTACCCAAGGCCTTGGCCTGGGGCGTGGCTAGCTGACACTTCGTTGGCTATAGGCATAGCTACAGTATTTTGCATTGTTCGGCCGTGTATGTATGTTGTTTGTTTTGGGTGTCACTTTAACCTGGCACCGCTATTGCCCCCATCCTCCGTGAATCATGTTTAACGCCTGCTGACGTCAAACGGACGCCCACTGGCAATGACAGTTGGGCCGGCTGCTACAACTTTTCTTCTAATTTCTATTATGGCTTTCTATTATAATTTTTTTATTCATTTTATTCTTTTATGTTTATATTTTCCTTATTTATTTTTTACCTTTTTAGTACATGGTCAATTATTTGTTGATATATGGTGAACAATTATTTAGTACATGAAGAACCTTATTTAATACGCACTAAAAAAATTTGTAATACGCGTTGAACTTTTGGAATATATGGTTAATTTGTTTTTTTACAAGGAAATTTTTTTAATAAACATTGGGCATTTCTCTAATATATATGGTGAAATTTTTTTACTATATAGTGAACTTTTTTTTTTTTGCGGGTGATAGTGAACTTTTTTAATATACACTAAACTTTTCTTAGACTCATATTGAACAATTTTAAAAATATTTCAAATAAGGTTTTTAATATTTACCTCCATAAAAACAATGCTCATTATTTTTGGAGAAAATCCGACTAAAAATGAAGAGGGAAAAACACAAAAATCGCTCGCCAACGGCCCATTTCCCCTTGCTTTAGGGCGTAGCTTCTCCTATTTGATGCCAACGGTCGTCCAACAGGAGGTCTCCCCACCTTACTCTTCCATCTAGATGGTCCTTGCATGTTTTTTTTTCTTGAAGAGCGTTTTTACTAATGTAGCATCAAATTGATATGTTGCATAATGAGTGATATCCGACCTCTTCGTGACTATAATGCACACACTTAACATGGACAGCCTGAAAAAGTATAAAAAAAGACATAGCAGCTATATAACGTTATATCCGATCTGCTCCTCCCCCTCCCCTCTCCCGTTCGTTCGCGGCAGTGGTCGCGATGGACCGCTCGCGCGGGTCATCCAGCGAGGCTGTCTCTGGCCAGAAAAGGGTGCGTGACGGGTCTGGCGACGCGGAGGCCGATCTGGAGTATGAAGCGGCGTTGCGCTCTAAGCTCCAGGCGTCGCTGGCTCCGGTGGTGGGGTCGGCGGCGGCAGCGGCTGGTTCGTCCCCGCGCGCCTTCGGATCTGGGCCGGCGGACCCTTCGCTGCCTTTGCCTGGCGCTCCTCCGGCTTCGGTCGGTCCGTGGGAGGCGGCGGCTGCGGGGAGTAGGGCTGGCTCTTCAGGGCCGGCTCCGTCGCTTCCCCTGCAGGGTGCTTCTTCCTTGGGGGGTGGGTCGGTGCGGGCTCTGGCGATGGCTGCTGGGGGTCCGTCCCACTTCGTCCCGCGTGGTGCGTCGGGGGCTCCGGCTCGCCGCCCGTTAGTCTTTGTTGTTAGGCGGGCGTTGGATCTGGCCAGCGCTGGTGATGGTATTCTTCCCCCTCCTCCTCGTGGTCCTGGTCGCATCCCTCCTCAATCTCAGGTCGCCAACCCCACTCTCACCTGCTTCGCGTGACACCGTCCTGGCCACTTTCAGTCCCGATGCCAAAAGCCCCCCTTTTGCCTCATCTGTAGGGAAGATGGTCATCTCACGGTAGATTGTAAGAATCGATCTAAGCCTCCTGCCTTCGTTCACTATGGCCTTGGCCTTCCTGGGTGCTCTTTCTTCGCATTAGATAGGGAGGTCCCTGCTGCTGCCCCTATCCCTGCGCTCTCCAACGTTGGCATCATTGCTGTTCAGGCCAAACGCATTACACCCCAGGTTCTGCTTGATGAGCTCCGTTTGTGGGACGAGGGGGATGGGGCTGGCAGATTCGCCAGCTCTCAGACTTTGAGTTTGCTGCGACATTTCCCTCCAAAGAAAGCCTCCGCATGATCTCCTCCTGCACTAGTTTCACGCTCCCTCTGAATCAACTGGTTGTCTCGGTCAAGGCTGCTTCAAATGGTTCCAAGGCTATTTCCTCTTTGACTTATGTTTGGGTTTTAGTTGAAGATGTTCCTCCTGTCGTTCGTTCCATGGAGTTTTTGATGGCGTTCGGGGTGCTTATCGGCAAGCCTATCGAGGTCGACCAGGAGTCGCTGGCCGTCCTTGGGCCGGTCCGCCCGCGGGTCTGGTGTGTGGATCCCCTTTGTATCCACGGCTCCATTGATGTCTTCCCTTCTGCTGGTGGTTTTCGGCTCAGGGTTCGGGTGGAGGACGACTCGGGCCTGGTGTCGCCCCCTCCTCCTCCCCAGCCACCGGCCTCTGGCAATGATGACAAGAGCGCAGATGGGATGGGTGTCCCGATGATTTCATGCATGGCAATGATCAGCGTTTCACTCAGTCGGAATGGGATGGGCTCTCCCCAGAAGACCAGGATTTGTTGAAGGAGAATGCGTCGATCGGGCGGGGGGCTAATGACTCGTTGCCAGACTCGGTTGGAGGGGTTGCTTCTGGTGGGGCTAAGGGCAGACCTTTTTCGGTGGTGTGCTCTAACCTCCCGGCCCGTCCTGCCTCTCCATCCCTATCTGGCATTGAAGACCTGCCCCCGGCTGGCCCTGTGGCATCCAAGAAGAAGAAGAAATCGTCCGTCAAGAAATTCTCTGCTAAAAGCAGGGCGTCGGGGGAGTCAAGGCAGTCTGCGGCTGGGCTCTATCGCAGGCTCGATGCTGATTTGGGTACGGCCTCGGGCCCGTCTTCTGTTGTGGCGTCTCCCTGTCGATCCCGTCCTGTGCCTGTGCGCTCGCCCGCTTCCACGGCTCGTAAGAGTGGTCGCATCTCCAACAGTGGTGAGCGGGTGGCTGATCGGGCTGCCCGGCGCGCTGCGGCTCGGGATCTTCCTCCTTCAAGTTCGCGCCCAGTCCCTTCCTCTCCTACCCATGTTGTTCATTCTCCTGTTCGGTTAGTTCTCCCATCTCAATCTGATGATCACTTGCTTAGTATTTTAGAAGATGTGGGCATTTGTTTAGACGCTAGTTTGGGTTCTCTCTCTTCCTTGCTTGGTGTTATTAGGGCTAATGAAATTGTGCAGGCTGACATTGCTAAAGCCAAGGAGGCTGGGATGGAAACAAGTGCCCCACTGGTTGTGGCCGGTGGGGAGGAGGGGGGAGCTGATAGGAGTCAGGCTTCCCCGTGGGGTTGGAAAACGTGCTAAACCCTGCAAAGCCCCGAGCAGATCGAGCCTTAGAATTAAAAACCTCTCCTTTAGATGAAAGCTTTATTCTGGAATATTAGAGGTATCAGCGCTAGGGGGCGCAGGGACCAGCTTAAAGATTTAGTTCGTGCTGAAAATATTGATTTCATTGGTCTTGTCGAAACTCTCAAACCTACCTTTTCCCCTAATGAACTCTCGGCCGTTACTGGGATAGATAGATTCAATTGGAATATTATTGCTTCTGATGGTCACTCAGGTGGTATTCTGCTCGGCACCAAAAAAGATGTTTTCGATTTTGTTGCCTTTGACCGTGGCATTTTTTGGGCTAGGACGGTGGTTTCACATCGATCCCTTAACTCCTTACTTGAAACTATGGTGGTATATGGTCCGAATGATCACTCTATGTCTTACAATTTCTTGGACGAACTGCACAATAAAATTGACTCTTGTCAGGTGCCTCTCTTGATCGGGGGAGATTTTAATTTGCTTCGATACCCTTCGGATAAGAGTTCTTCTAATTTCTCTTGGCCTCTGGCCGATGCTTTTAATGCTTTCATCATGGGACACGGCGATCCGTGAAGTCCCTAGGGTTGGGGCCCGTTTCACCTGGACGAATCGCCAATCCTCTCCCATCCGTTCTGTCCTCGATAGGGTTTTCCTGTGTCCTAGTTGGGATTCTTTGTTCCCCCGGGTCATCCTTAGAGCCCTGGCTATTGTTGGCTCCGATCATTCCCCCCTGATTCTTGATGACGGTACTCGTTTGGTTTCCTTCCCGCGATTCCAGTTTGATGCTTCGTGGCTGTATGTGGAGGGTTTCGTTGACATGATGGCACATAAGATTTCGTCTTTTCTGTCTTCTAACCGCCATTCCTTTGGTCTGATGGATGATTGGCATCAATGCTCCTACTTTCTCCGGAGATTCCTCAGAGGTTGGTCTAAAAATCATTATGCTGAGTCTAGGAGGGACAAGGCTAGTCTGGCCGCTCAAATTGTTGTACTTGATGCTCGTCGGATAATCTAGGCCTTTCCGTGGCTGAATGGCAGTCCCGGTACGGTCTCGAAGAGGCTTTGTTGGGTATTCATCGTCAGGAGGAGGTGTATTGGAAACAAAGAGGCACTATTAACTGGACCTTAAAGGGCGACTCGCCCACGGCCTATTTCTTTGCCATCGCAAACGGTAGACGTCGGAGATGCCTGATTGATAGTCTCCTTGTTGAGGGCGTCAGGGTCTCGGATGAATCAGTGATCATGCGGCATGTGGTCCACTTCTACTCTACCCTCCTTTCTGCTAAACCAGACTTGGGGTTTAGGTTGGTGCCGTCCTTCTGGTCTTCCCTCGAACAGGTTTCGCGCGATGAAAACGAAAGTCTGTTGATTCCCCCGTCTGAAAAGGAGATATTCGATGCGATTCGATATGCCAATTCCAATGCGGCCTCTGGGCCTGATGGGTTTTCCATCCCCTTCTTTAGACAATTTTGGCCTCAGTTAAAAGGCCTCATCTTGGCTATTATTCAAGGTTTTTGGCTGGGAACTGTTGACATTTCTAGACTGAATTACACGGTGCTCACTCTCATTCCTAAGATCAAAGGTGCTGACTTGATATCCCAATTTAGGCCCATTGCTTTAATTAATAACTTCGCGAAGATTCCGGCTAAGGGTATGGCCACTAGGGTTTCTCCGATTGCTCACCGTGTCATTAGTCCTTCCCAATCCGCTTTTATAAAGGGGAGATTCATACTGGATGAGGTTCTTTGCTTGCATGAGATTGTTCATGACCTGCGGACCAAGGGCACTCGGGCTGTAGTTCTTAAACTTGACTTCGAAAAGGCCTACGATTCGGTGAGCTGGAATTTCCTCCCTCAGGTTCTTCTTGATAAGGGCTTCGAGGGTGCGGTGGTCCATCGTCTTATGAAGCTTGTTACGGGCGGGCACACGGTTGTGGTGGTTAATGGTCAGACTAGTAACTTCTTTGCTAATGGTAGGGGCCTAAGGCAAGGAGATCCGGTGTCCCCTTTGCCTTTTAACTTCGTTGCGGATGCCCTGTCTCATATCCTTTCTCAGGCGGCTGCTGCCGGGCACATTTCACCTGTTAGCTCCCATCTTATCCCCAATGGCATTACCCACCTTCAATATGCGGACGATACCATTATTATGGTGGATCTGAATGAGGCCTGCCTCACGAACCTGAAATTTATACTCTTATGTTTCGAAGTGCTTTCGGGGCTTAAAATTAACTTCTCTAAGAGCGAAGTGATTGTAACTGGGATACCTGATGTGGAAGCTCAGAGAGTGGCGCACCTCCTGAATTGCTCTCTAGGATCTTACCCTCTCAAATACCTAGGCTTACCAATTTCCCCTCTCAAACTTTTGGCAAAAGATTTCGCTCAAGCGGTGACTAAGGTTGGTAATAGAGTACTTCTTTGTGGAGAGGCGGTACAATTCAGTGAGGGCAAGGTTGCCCTTACTAATGCGTGCCTCTCCTCCCTCTGATGTTTCTAATGGGCTTCTATCTCTCCTGCGGAGGGATTCATGCTGGTTTCGATAAGCATAGGGGTGCCTTCTATTGGAACTCCTCTGATAATAAGCACAAATATAGAATGGTCAAGTGGGATTTGATCTGCAGGCCTAAGTGCATGGGGGGTTTAGGGATCATTAATACTATGGTTATGAACAAATGCCTCATGATTAAATGGTGGTGGAAGATTATGTCCCTCGAGGCGCCCTTATGGCTTTCTCTCCTCAAAGCCAAGTACTTCCCCTCCTCGAGTCCTATGTTCGCCTCTTCTTCGGGTGGCTCTCAGTTCTAGCGTCAGCTTGTTAAAGTCCGGCCTATTTTCCGATCCCTAGTCAAATTTGTAGTTCGGAATGGTAAGTCTACTCGTTTTTGGTTAGATTGGTGGGTAGGGGATTCCACTCTAGTGGTGGCTTACCCGACCCTGTTTTCCTATTGCACTGATCCCGAGATCTCTATCTTCGAGCTCTCGGCTCAGGGCTGGGTTCTTGACTTCCGACGGCCTCTTTCTCCTGTGGAGTTGGATGACTGGCAACGTATTACTGCCTACTTTGCCTTGCTCTCGGAGGAAGATGACTCGGTTAGCTGGCCTCACTCTGCTTCTGGGCGCTTTTCAGTGAAATCATCCTATTCCAATCTTATATCGGGTGCCCGTACTGCTAAATTCAAGGAAATTTGGCTTGCCCGTATTCCTCCTAAGATAAAAATCTTTCTCTGGCAAGCTTTTCGTCGTAAACTTCCTGCGGCTGATCAAATCAAGAAGAGGAACAGGCCGGGATCTGACAGATGCACTCTTTGTGGAGCTATTGAAAACAATGAGCATATATTTTTTTCACTACTCTTTGGCTAAATTTTTCTGGAGCTGTATTAGACTTTGGCTTCATGTTAATTGGAATCCCTCCTCTTTTGAGGACTTGTGGCATTATGTTAACACCTTAGCAGGGCGATCTATAAGGGTGTTCTGGGTGGGCTGGGCTGCGATCTGTTGGGCGCTCTAGACTACGAGAAACAAGTTCACTATGGAGCACACTTTCTCGGCTAACCCTGTCGGTTGCTTATTTAAAGCTAATATCTTTTGCAGTAGTGGAGATCATTGACTAAGGGGGGGACCTAGAGGCCTTCGACAACATGCTATCTATGATGAGATCTACGGCGTCTTCCCTGCTGCGGCTTTCTAGGAGGATGGCTTAGTTTCGGCTATTTTGGGAATCTCTGCTGGCATGCGTGCCTTATTTGGTTGGTTGCCATGTATCAGCACTCTTTATCTATGCTGTGTTCGGAGTGGTTGTTTGGTTGATTATGTTGTGACTCTGCCTGGTGGCTTTATCTATAAAGTCAGGCGTATGCCTTTCCTCTAAAAATATGAGTCTAAAACTATGTCTATGTTGAGAAGGGTGGAGGGCCAATCCACAGACTATGCCGACACCCATGTTGGGTAAAACCTCCCTTACAGTAGCGCATGCGTCGCTCGGCCCCGGCATTGTCCTCCCGCTCGGGCGACTCGAGCGGCGCACAACCGCTGCCGCCAGGAGAGCTGTCGCACCACTCTCCTCCTCTCCACCATCGCTGGAGGAGACCGCCAGGCTAAGCCCGAGCGACTGACGGCGGTGGCGAAGGAGCCCCTTCCTCTAGCGGTGAAGGGCTGGAGTGGGGCATCTTGGCCAAGCGGGAGCGCTCGCCAATGGATCTGGGTCGCCGCAGTGCGTAGGTTCACTCCTTGCTAGTGGCGCGCAGTGGCGGCAGTGATGTAGGAGCGTCGTGGAGGATCTGATATACTACACAAGGCGGACGCGGACGTGATGGTCCACGGTCAGATCCAGCCGGTGCGGGGTGAGGTGTTGGTGTTCACGACGGCGCGGGCAACTCCGGGCGAGACCCTAGATCTTCTCGGGATCGAGCGATGGCGGTGCTTCTGCATTGTACTCCCTCTTGAGGGCATCGTTTTAGGAGTCTTCTCTGGTTGTAGGGATCACTGGCGGCGGCAGCTTACATCTTCATGGTGACGATCCGCATGAACCCACTCAGCAGCGAGATCGGGGTGGTGCGACAACCGGTCAAAATCACGTCGACTTTAGTCATGGCCGACGATGGCAGAGTCTCCGATGTCGTTTCCTTGTCGAGGCATCTTCGTTGTAGGTTATGTCACCACCCTCAGGATGCTCCGGGAGAAAACCTAGATCTGGGTCTCCCGGATCAAACAATGGCGGCACCATCGGTGTCGTTCTTCCTCCTTGGGGCATTGCTTTGGAGTAGGTGCTGGCTGGAGGAGTCAAGAGGAAGAGCAGTGTTACATCTTCAACATTGATAGCAGCGGATCTCAGCGGCATCGCGGCGTGGGGCCTCGGTGTTGGGCGCGTGTTGATGGGCGCGCGCGGGAGGGTGGTGTTGTCTGGTGACATGGTGGCGTCGACGGAGAAGGGCCTGGCAAGGTCAATGTGTTGGTCACTCCTAAGGATGGGACGATGAAAGATGGCGATGGTAGGTCAAAGAGAGTGTGCATGTGGTGTGCGTTGAGGATCTGCTAGACTTGTTGGTCCTCCTGGTTCGCAAGCGGCAGCTTGGTGAGGCCACCGGATTTTATGTGTGTGTTAGTGCGAGGTCAGGGCACATCATGAACTATGTTGGTATGATGATAGTGTTCGTTCGGATGGTGGCTGTCGGTGTCAAAACCGGCGGATCTCAGGTAGGGGGTCCCGAACTGTGCGTCTAGGCGGATGGTAACAGGAGACAAGGGACACAATGTTTTTACCCAGGTTCGGGCCCTCTCGATTGAGGTAAAACCCTACTCCTGCTTGATTAATATTGATGATATGGGTAGTACAAGAGTAGATCTACCACGAGATCAGAGAGGCTAAACCCTAGAAGCTAGCCTATGGTATGATTGTTGTTCGTCCTATGGACTAAAACCCTCCGGTTTATATAGACATCGGAGAGGGTTAGGGTTACACAGAGTCGGTTACAATGGAAGGAGATCTACACATCCGTATCGCCAAGCTTGCCTTCCACGCCAAGTAAAGTCCCATCCGGACACGGGACGAAGTCTTCAATCTAGTATCTTCATAGTCCGAGTCCGCCAAAGGTCATAGTCCGCCATCCGGACACCCCTAATCCAGGACTCCTCAAGAGCACCTGAACCAGGCTTCAATGACGACGAGTCCGGCGTGCAGTTTGTCTTCGGCATTGCAAGGCGGGTTCCTCCTCCGAATACTTCATAGAAGATTTTGAACACAAGGATAGTGTCCGGCTCCGCAAAATAATTTCCACATACCACCGTAGAGAGAACAATATTCACACAAATCTAATCTGCTGACATATTTCGCAGCATGTCATCACACCACGGCCAAGCCTTTATTTGAATTTTTTTTACTGTCCCACCTCAGCGCGTTTAGCGAGGCGTTTTCCTTGGCACGTCTTGTCAAAGCAGAGATCGTGTCCCCTTATTCCGGGATTCTCATCAATACGGGCGTGGGTAACCTAATCGCGCCCATTGGTACGTCTCCTCTATCGAAGGCGAGTCCCAAACAGCCACGGGGGAGGGCTCTTGGTATTCAACCTCTTTATAAAGAGACCAAGGCTCTACTCCTTTCTTTCAATCTCAATCGAATCCGCCCCTCGCCTCGAGTTCCAACACCCAAAGCTCCAGATTTAGGCGCTTCGGACCTTCGATGATGTCCGGCTCCGACCTTCAAGGCTGGTGGATGCATTCCTCCGTTACGGAAGAAGATGTGCTAAAGCTGAGAGATGCCAGGTATTTAACCGGCGAAATCTCGCATAGGCTGCCTGCTCAAGGGCAGGTTACTCCCACTCCCAAGCCTGGCGAGAGCGTGGTGTTCGCGTATCACTTCCTTCGGAGGTTAGGCTTCCCAACGGACCCCTTCGTGAGGGGGCTCATGTTTTATTATGGGTTAGAATTTCACAACTTGGATCCGGAGTCCATCCTCCACATCTCATCGTTCATCGTCGTGTGCGAAGCCTTCCTCCGCATTACCCCTCACTTCGGTTTGTGGCTCAAGACCTACAAAGTAGAGCCGAAGATGATCAAGGGGCGGCAAGCGGAGTGCGGAGGGGCTGTTATAAGCAAGAATGCTGACGCTCCCTGGCCCGAGAGCTCTTTTCAAGAGGAGTTCATCTTATGGCAACGAGAGTGGTATTATATCACAGTGCCGAGGGGCACCAAGTGGGTGGCGCCTCCTGTCTTTCGCTCGGGTCCTCCCCCACGGCTGGCGTCATGGGTCAATAAAGGGCTCGACTGGGGGCCGTCCAAGGATGTGCCCTTGTTGCAGGGCCGCATTCAAGATCTCTTGGAAAGAGACATTAACCTGGCCGTAGTGGCGCGGGTCATGTTGATTCGCCGCACTTTGCCCTGCAAACGCCGCCCCCTACGCCTGTGGGAGTTTAATCCAAAGGGACCACGAGCTCTCCAACACTTTACGGGCATGACGCCCATGGAGATGTATAAATTGTTCTTCGGATCACAAGCAATGTGTCCGGACTTGACCGAGAATGCAGGGCTAAGCTGCAATCGCCCGGATAATCAAGTAAGTAGCCCTGTACCCGGACACGCTATTCGCATATTCATCATAAAATTGCCCTTAAAGGAGCTGTCCCTTTAAACGGGAGTGGATAGCGAAAGCAAAGGTGATCAGGTGTCCAGCCCCCCTCCCCCGAGACCACGTCGGATCTCGTGTTAACCAGGATGCTGGAGGTTGCGCCTTTGGAAGAAGGCGAAGGGGGGAACAAGGAAGCTACCGTCTCCTCGAAGGAGGCTATCCGGAAAGGAGGGATCGAGAATCCCTCCCTCCGGGGAAAGAAGAGGACCGCCTCTGAAGACCCGGAGACCATGGCTCAAAGCGGGGGAAGAGATCTTCGTCAGAGGGTCCTGCGCCGGGAAGTGCCTCGGCCGCATTGTGCCCTCAAGGGGATCAGCCCTCCAGCGAGCCGTAAGTAGAGAGGGGAGTTTCCAAATAAGAGACATCCCTATTTTATTCCTGAGAAAGACAACTGAATTTTTACCTTGTAGTTCGGATCTCCGCCCTTCGCAGCAGAGCTCATCTTCAGGGGATCTTCGTCCGGAGATGATGGAGAGCGAAACGCCCCGTCCTGCCGTACCGCCTTGCGAGGCGGACGACCCTGAGGTGTCGTCGTGGAGGGTTTCTTCGAATCCGGCAGGGCCGGAAAGCAGCCGTATGGCTCCCCAAAGCCCTCCGTGCCCGACCTTCGAAAAAGGCCATCAGACGAGTCCGGCACCGTCCGGTGCACGGTCGGAGGATTTGAAGGATCTGCTTGGGCGAGCGTCTATCTCAGGAGAACATCTTGCATTGATGGGCACGGTGATTGAAAGGATTTCATCCGCGGAGAGCGGGTTGCATGAGGCCGTCAGGAGTTTACGGACAGGTTTTGAGGTACGTGAAATGATGTACCTTTTGATAGTTCCGCATATAAAAAGATGCGCCCTGTACAGATAGTAGCCCCTGAGACTCGGTGCATTGTCAAAGATGACAGCGCGCCGAGGATCATAATCCCAGGTATAACATGTGGCTCTTCTTATGTAGGTGGCGAAGTGTCTGGTGGCTGGCCGGACTGATGAATTTGCCGAGCTAAAGCGGCAACTTGACGTGGCGGATGCCGACATAGCGCTTGTCAACAAGCGGTTGGACGAGTCGCAAGGTATAAAATTTTCTCCGCGGACACCTGGTAAGGGGCCCGATAACCTGCCTTACAACATGTATGCTTGATGCGGATGGTGCCGCTGCCATGGAGAACCTTCGGGCGGAACTCACCCGAGCCAAGGAGCAGGCCAGAAAAAGTGATGCGGCTGCCTTGAAGGCGGCCGAAGAGCTGAAAGCCGAACAGGCTGCTCACTGCCGAAGCAGGAAAGAAATGGCCGAGATGGCGGTGAAGTTGAAGGATGCTGCCGACCGCTGCAACCTTCTTGAAAAAGAAGATCGGGCGGAACAAAAGGACCTAGAGAAGGCCACTACCGAGACCAAGGATGCTCGCTCTGCAATGAGAGCCATGAAGCAGGAGCTACGTCAGGCCGGAGATATCGCGGCTGGAAAGCCCTTTATGCTGCGGATGAAGTTCGGGGATCCTAAGTATGCTCAGTTGGACCAGCTGTGGAGTGTGGCGGATCCTTATCTGGATTTTGCGGCAAGTGCCACGGACGCGGCCGAACACTTCCGAGATCAAAAGGATCACGAAGTGGAAAAGCTTTTTTGGTCGCAGTTCCACAATCCAGAGCGCCCACTTCCATTATCCGAGCGATTGGCCGAATGGGCGGAGCTGAATAGGTTATTCGGACTCGCCATGAAGGAGGTCGTGAGTCATCTGTGGCCGAAGGGGCCTGAGCCGAAGAGTTATTTTGGTTTGGTGCAGCAGTTCCTTGGTGCGGTGCCCCATATCAATGCAATGAAGAGGTCAGCATGCATAGAGGGTGCGCGGATGGCTCTAGCCCGTGTCAAGACATACTGGGCGGAGATGAAGACCACCGACGTTGCATCCCAAGATTCGGACGGGAGCCGAGTGCCTGTCGAGCACTATTTTCAGGAAGTACTGCAGGGCGCTCGTTTAATAGAGACGCAGTGCTCGAAGGACATCATGTTCGAATAACATGTATAATTGTAAGACAATGTTTCGATGGAATATAAAAGCTTTTTATACTTGTGCCTGCAAGAATTAAAATACCTCCTGTGCGGCCGTTAATGTATATGTGTATATAACCTGAAAGATGGCAGTCTTGACAGCCCCCACGCATATAATGCGGGGTGTTATAAAAGGTGCATTTTCACACTTGATACAACGTCTTGGTCCTATAAAGGAGGTGATAGCGTAGCGAACTAGGCAACCGGACTATAATGCTTTATCACTTTCACTTAGCCATAGGAGTTTGACAGTGGGGCTACTATATAGCCCATAGGGGCACCGCGCTCGCCCGAATTCGGGGCGCGTGTGTACTGACAGAAATAATATACGTTAATGCGGAGGAATCCTAAAGATTCTGGTGGGTCATCGAGTGGTTGACCAGTCTCACGCTACATCATGACAGTCAGTTTTCGGCTTTCTCTACTGAGGTGCTCGCCCGGCCGAACCGGGGCACAATCGCAGTAGTTCTCCTGGTGCCGCCTTAGCCGATAGAGCGGAACGTAAGGCAGCAAAACACAGGAGCCGGGCAAACCCAACATTTGACCAAGGACATGATTCGGAGCTGATGCATATAAGGCCAAACTCGCGACGCCGAACACTCCCTAAGGTATTCGGTCTTTATGAAAATGGGCTGAACAACGCCCTTATTAATAAGCCTCTGGTGTCCAGGTACGCGCAAAATTCTGACGTGGCCGATGCCAAGATGCCATCCTCCACCTCGGTTATAGCAAGAAACCGGGGGGATGTGTATCAACAAGAGACAGTAAAAAAGGTTTACGCAGGGTCTTAATCTGAAAAGAAGCCTTGCAACGGGTCCCTACTGCACGTCTGCACCTGTGTCTCCGTTGTGCCGTATCCTGGACAGGTGTAGCACGGTGTTCATCTGAAAAATAAAGGAACTTAGTTGAAAAAGATCATGCGAAAATGTACGTTACATTAAAGAAACACAGTACGTTTTTTTTTTTAATGAATAAGATTGAGCTTTATTGTCTCTTGTTGTACATGTGTCGAGCCCCTTGAACGGGGGCGTGCGGCTAGTAAGCCCTTACGCCGGACTTGTCTAGCCATGTCCGGGGTCTGAACGACCTATTTAGGCGCTTTGCCTAATGAGGTCGGTTTAGTGTGTGGATGTTAATGCAGCCGCACAATCTTCCGTGCTCGAGGAACACTCGATATTTCCCTTTAATGAGATGATGCCTCGTGGACGGCCATTTTAAGTATAGGGGATGCATAATGCGGTATTGCGTTAAAGCGTGCGAAAGCTTCCCGTCCCAGTAGTGCTTGATAGCTGCTTGTGAATGGGGCGATGTGGAAGGTTAGCTTTTCGCGGCGGAAGTTGTCGGGTGAGCCGAACATAATTCCTAACCGGAGAGAGCCCGTACAATGGGCATCTGGGCCTAGCGCCACCCCTTGAAAGGAAGTGTTGCTTTGGAGAATTGTTGTTGGGTCTATCCCCAGTTTCCGGATTGTGTCCTGATATATCAGGTTTAAATCACTGCCGCCATCCATTAGGACTTGTGTAAAGTGGAGTCCGTCAATTATCGGATCTAATACCAAGGTAGTCCAGCCTGCATTCCGGATACTTCTAGAGTAATCCTGATGGTCGAAGGTGATTGGTTTTAACAACCAGTGGCGGGACTCCTCTGGGATAGGCCGTGTGGCGCGTATCTCTATAGGCGCCACTATTTTCTCCCTTTTTGTCACGTGAAGTGAATTTACTGTTTTGACTTCTTGTGGGAAGTTCTTTTGTTTTCGATTGCTTTCGCTTGTGGGGTTCGTCATCGTCCTCGCTTGGTGTGTCGAGCCCCTTGTGTTCGGCGTTGGGTTTGCCGGATTGCTTGAAGACCCAACAATCTCTGTGGGTATAGTTTGCAGGCTTCCCGGGATTACTGTGTATTTGACATATCTTTTCCAAGATTTTGTTTAAGTTAGCTAGCTCATCCCTGTTATCTTTGAGGGGCAGCTTTTTTTTATTCTGCCGAAGGCTTTTGAATCCGGCGTTGACTGTCGTGCTCTTGGGTTGTTTCCCTTGGTCCGGCGCTGGTCCTTGCTGCGTCGCGGTTTCCCGTTTCCATCCCTAACTTCGGATGTACTTGAGTCGCTGGTACTGCATCTTGCCAACCAGCTGTCCTCTCCTGCGCAAAATCGGGTCATGAGGCTTGTTAGTGCGGCAATTGTTCTTGGCTTTTTCTTGGCGAGGTGTCTGGCGAGCCATTCATCTCAGACGTTGTGTTTGAAAGCTGCTAAGGCTTGGCGTCCGGACGGTCGACTATCCTGGTTCTTTTTAGTAAGTAATCTGTTCGAGTTTCGGGCTGACTCTCCGGGTTGTTGAGTTATGTGACTTAGATAGTGCTCGCATCCAGGTCGGACATAAGTCCCTTGAAAATTTGCCCGAAAAGCATCCTCGAGCTCTTCCCAACTTCCGATAGTGTTTTCGGGAAGGCTTTTGAGCCAATGTTGGGCTGGCCCTTTGAGTTTGAGTGGTAAGTATTTTATGGCGTGGAGATCATCTCCTCTAGCCATTGTATGTGGAGGATTTAATCCTCAATCCAGACTCCAGGGTCTGTTGTTCCGTCGTATGCCTCTATGTTTACGGGCTTGAATCTCGCTGGAAATTCATGATCCAGCACCTCATCGGTGAAACATAGGGGGTGTGTGGCGCCCCTATATCTGGGCGTACCGCGATGTTCGGATATTTGATGTGTTGCATTGCTTGCTAGAGCTTGCTTTCTTGGCCCATAGATAGATCTGGCTGGGCCAAAATTTTGATGCGAATCCTTGTACGGATCGTGTGCCGGCTTGTGTGCGGCGTCCTTTTCCGCACTGTGTAGGCCATGGGGTCGTTTGTCCGACCGGGTGGCTTCCTTATTATTTTTTGATTGCGGAGGCTCTAAGGCCTCATCATCAAATTCCGGCAATAATTTTCGCTTCGGATAGCTCTTTGTGTGGCGGTATCGCCCGTATTTGTCTGCGATGTTGAGTACCTTGCTCCATCTAATTACGAGTGCATCTTACGCTGTTTTGAGCTTCCGCTTCGCTTTTTCAGGCTACGCGCAGCGATGGCGACGAGCCTTTTTGGAGGTTCTTCTGCTCCGGCAACTTGTGCAGCGTGGCGTCGTGCGGACTATTGTCTTCGCCGGGGGGGTTGTTTATCCAAGTTGCCCTGTTCGGGCGGTTGCTCGATGGCATGTTAAATGCCGTCCGCCGGTTCGCCCTGCTCTATGGCTGGGTCTGTATGGCTGTTTTCTCTGTCGAGGTGGGGTTTGGAGCGGCGCTTACGCCGCCGCTTTGATTGCTTTTCGAGGGAACGGTCCCTCATTGCGTCCCTTTGTTCCTCGTCGTCGTTTCCTTTAGGTGTATCAACCATGTATACATCGTGAGATGGGGTGATTGTCCAGTGGCCTATAGGCGCTGGTTCTTGTTCGTCTCCTACATCGTCATCTGTACCGTCGATGTCTTCGGAGTCGAAGTTAAGCATGTCGGTTGAATCATCGACAGTGGCTACAAAGTGGGTGGTGGGTGGGCATTGAATTTCTTCGTCGTCCGCATCCCAACCTTCCTGACCATAGTCCAGCCGGGGCTCTCCTAATAAAGAGAGAGACTTTAGTGAATTCAGAATGTCGCCGAAAGGAGAGTGCTGAAAGATGTCCGCGGCGGTGAACTCCATTATCGGCGCCCAATCAGATTCGATTGGCAGGGGCGCGGAAGGTCCAGCGTCCGGAAAGGAGTTCGGCACCTTGGAGTCACGAGCGTCACAAAGGACGGGTATGGTGTTCACAACTTGTCCTCAGTGGCATTGGGTTGTTTCATGTATTTATTTTGGAGTCAATTACACTGTTGGTATCACAACTTGTCCTGAATGTTCACTTTGGTGCTACAAGTTGTGATATACATCAAAGTGGTGGAAAAACTTGGCTCAATCGTTCGCATACGGTGCTTTTCTCAGTTTCGTATGAATCAAGCGCTGACTAAGCAAGACAACGTGGCGCGGGTCCCATTGGCAGTGACTAGAAGCCGTGGGCTGGTGCGTTTGGCATGAGTTTTCTCAGAAACCCCCCCAGATTTCACGTTTTTGACAAATAAGCAACCGGGTTGGCTGTACACAGGTGGCCTTTCCTTATAACTGACAAACAAACAACAAAATATGTTGTTTTTGTTGGGGAACGTAGTAATTTCAAAAAAATTCCTACACACACGCAAGATCATGGTGATGCATAGCAACGAGAGGGGAGAGTGTGTCCACGTACCCTCATAGACCGAAAGCGGAAGCGTTAGCACAACGTGGTTGATGTAGCCGTACGTCTTCACGATCCGACCGATCAAGTACCGAATGCACGGCACCTCCGAGTTCAGCACACGTTCAGCCCGATGACGTCCCTCGAACTCCGATCCAGCCGAGTGTTGAGGGAGAGTTTCGTCAGCACGATGGTGTGGTGACGGTGATGATGTTCTACCGACGCAGGGCTTCGCCTAAGCACTGCTACAGTATTATCGAGGTGGACTATGGTGGAGGGGGGCACCGCACACGGCTAAAAGATCAAACGATCAATTGGTGTATTTCTAGGGTGCCCCTGCCCCCGTATATAAAGGAGCAAGGGGGGAGGTGCAGCCGGCCAAGGGGGCGCGCCAGGAGGAGTTCTACTCCCACCGGGAGTAGGACTCCCCCCCCCCCTTTCCTAGTTGGATTAGGACTGGGGGGGAAGAGGTGGAGGAGAAGAAGGAAGGGGGGGTGCCGCCCCCCTCTCCGTGTCCTATTCGGACTAGGAGGAGGGGCGCGCGGCCCTTTCCCTCGCCGCCTCTCCTCTTCTCCACCAAGGCCCACTAAGGCCCATTAACCCCCGGGGGGTTCCGGTAACCCCTCCGGTACTTCGGTAAAATCCCAATTTCACCCGGAACACTTCCGATATCCAAACATAGGCTTCCAATATATCAATCTTCATGTCTCGACCATTTCGAGACTCCTCATCATGTCTGTGGTCACATCCGGGACTCCGAACAACCTTCGGTACATCAAAACATATAAACTCATAATATAAATGTCATCAAAATGTTAAGCGTGCGGACCCTACGGGTTCGAGAACTATGTAGACATGACCGAGACACGTCTCCGGTCAATAACCAATAGAGGAAACTGGATGATCATATTGGCTCCCACATATTCTACGAAGATCTTTATCGGTCAGACCGCATAACAACATATCTTGTTCCCTTTGTCATCGGTATGTTACTTGCCCGAGATTCGATCGTCGGTATCTCAATACCTAGTTCAATCTCATTACCGGCAAGTCTCTTTACTCGTTCCATAATACATCATCCCGCAACTAACACATTAGTTGCAATGCTTGCAAGGCTTAAGTGATGTGCATTACCGAGAGGGCCCAGATATACCTCTCCGACAATCGGAGTGACAAATCCTAATCTCGAAATACGCCAACCCAACAAGTACCTTTGGAGACACCTATAGAGCACCTTTATAATCACCCAGTTACGTTGTGACGTTTGGTAGCACACAAAGTGTTCCTCCGATGGCAGGGAGTTGCATAATCTCATAGTCATAGGAACATGTATAAGTCATGAAGAAAGCAATAGAAACATAATAAACGATGGTGTGCTAAGCTAACGGGATGTCAATCACATCAATCTCCTAATAATGTGATCTCGTTAATCAAATGACAACTCATGTCTATGGCTAGGAAACATAACCATCTTTGATCAATGAGCTAGTCAAGTAGAGGCATACTAGTGACACTCTGCTTGTCTATGTATTCACACATGTATTATGTTTCCGGTTAATAAAATTCTAGCATGAATAATAAACATTTATCATGAAATAAGGAAATAAATAATAAATTTATTATTGCCTCTAGGGCATATTTCCTTCAGTCTCCCACTTGCACTAGAGTCAATAATCTAGTTCACATCATCATGTGATTTAACACCAATAGTTCACATTGCCATGTGATTAACACCCATAGTTCACATCGTCATGTGACCAACACCCAAAGGGTTTACTAGAGTCAATAATCTAGTTCACATTGCTATGTGATTAACACCCAAAGAGTAGTAAGGTGTGATCATGTTTTGCTTGTGAGAGAAGTTTAGTCAACAGATTCCGCCATATTCAGATTCGTATGTATTTTGCAAATTTCTATGTCAACAATGCTATGCACGGAGCTACTCTAGCTAATTGCTCCCACTTTCAATGTGTATCCAGATTGAGACTTAGAGTCATCTGGATCAGTGTCAAAATTTGCATCGATGTAACCCTTTACGACAAACCTTTTTGTCACCTCCATAATCGAGAAACATATCCTTATTCCACCAAGGATAATTTTGACCGCTGTCCAGTGATCTACTCCTAGAACACTATTGTACTCCCTTGCCAAAATCAGTGTACGGTATAAAATAGATCTGGTACACAGCATGGCATACTTTAGAGAACCTATGGCCAAGGCATAGGGAATGACTTTCATTCTCTTTCTATCTTCTGCCGTGGTCGGGCTTTGAGTCTTACTCAATTTCACACCTTGTAACACAGGCAAGAACTCTTTATTTCACTGTTCCATTTTGAACTACTTCAAAATCTTGTCAAGGTACGTACTCATTGAAAAACTTATCAAGCGTCTTGATCTATCTCTATAGATCTTGATGCTCAATATGTAAGCAGCTTCACCGAATTCTTTCTTTGAAAAACTCCTTTCAAACACTCCTTTATGCTTTGCAGAATAATTCTACATTATTTCTGATCAACAATATGTCATTCACATATACTTATCAGAAATGATGTAGTGCTCCCACTCACTTTCTTGTAAATACATACTTCACCGCAAGTCTGTATAAAACTATATCCTTTGATGAACTTATCAAAGCGTATATTCCAACTCCGAGATGCTTGCACCAGTCCATAGATGGATCGCTGGAGCTTGCATATTTTGTTAGCACCTTTAGGATTGACAAACCTTTTGGTTGCATCATATACAACTCTTCTTTAATAAATCCATTAAGGAATGTAGTTTTGTTTATCCATTTGCCAGATTTCATAAAATGTGGCAATTGCTAACATGATTCGGACAGACTTAAGCATAGATACGAGTGAGAAACTCTCATCGTAGTCAACACCTTGAACTTGTCGAAAAACCTTTTGCGACAATTCTAGCTTTGTAGATAGTAACACTACTATCAGCGTCCGTCTTCCTCTTGAAGATCCATTTATTCTCGATGGCATGCCGATCATCGGGCAAGTCAACCAAAGTCCACACTTTGTTCTCATACATGGATCCCATCTCAGATTTCATGGCCTCAAGCCATTTTGCGGAATCTGGGCTCACCATCGCTTCCTCATAGTTCGTAGGTTCGTCATGGTCAAGTAACATGACCTCCAGAACAGGATTACAGTACCACTCTGGTGTGGATCTCACTCTGGTTTACCTACGAGGTTCGGTAGTAACTTGATCTGAAGTTATATGATCATCATCATTAGCTTCCTCACTAATTGGTGTAGTAGTCACAGGAACAGATTTCTGTGATGAACTAGTTTCCAATAAGGGAGCAGGTACAGTTACCTCATCAAGTTCTACTTTCCTTCCACTCACTTCTTTCGAGAGAAACTCCTTCTCTAGGAAGGATCCATTCTTAGCAACGAATATCTTGCCTTCGGATCTGTGATAGAAGGTGTACCCAACTGTCTCCTTTGGGTATCCTATGAAGACACATTTCTCCGATTTGGGTTTGAGCTTATCAGGATGAAACTTTTTCTTATAAGCATTGCAACCCCAAACTTTAAGAAACGACAACTTTGGTTTCTTACCAAAACCACAGTTCATACGGTGTCGTCTCAAACGAATTTAGATGGTGCCCTTTTTACGTGAATGCAGTTGTCTCTAATGCATAACCCCAAAACTATAGTGGTAAATCGGTAAGAAGCATCATAGATTGCACTATATCCAATAAAGTACGGTCATGACGTTCGGACACACCATTATGTTGTGGTGTTCCAGGTGGCACGAATTTGTGAAACTATTCCACATTGTTTTAATTTGAAGACCAAACTTGTAACTCAAATATTTGTCTCTGCGATCAAATCGTAGAAACCTATTTTCTTGTCATGATGATTTTCCACTTCACTCTGAAATTTTTTGAACTTTTCAAATGTTTCAGACTTATGTTTCATCAAGTATATATACCCATATCTGCTCAAATCGTCTGTGAAGGTCAGAAAATAACGATACCCGCCGCGAGCCTCAACATTCATCGGACCACATACATTAGTATGTATGATTTCCAACAAATCTGTTGCTCGCTCCATTCTTCCCAAGAACGGAGTCTTAGTTGTCTTGCCCATAAGGCATGGTTCGCAAGCATCAAGTGATTCATAATCAAGTGATTCCAAAAGCCCATCAGCATGGAGTTTCTTCATGCGCTTTACACCAATATGACCTAAACGGCAGTGCCACAAATAAGTTGCACTATCATAATTAACTTTGCATCTTTTGGTTTCAATATTATGAATATGTGTATCACTATGAACGAGATCCAACGAACCATTTTCATTGGGTGTGTAACCATATAAGGTTTTATTCATGTAAACAGAACAATAATTATTCTCTATCTTAAATGAATAACCGTATTGCAATAAACATGATCAAATCATATTCATGCTCAACGCAAACACCAAATAACACTTATTTAGGTTCAACACTAATCCCGAAAGTATAGGGAGTGTGTGATGATGATTATATCAATCTTGGAACTACTTCCAACACACATCGTCACTTCACCCTTAACTAGTCTCTGTTCATTCTGCAACTCCCGTTTCGAGTTACTAATCTTAGCAACTGAACTAGTATAAAATACGGAGGGGTTGCTATAAACACTAGTAAAGTACACCTCAATAACATGTATATCAAATATACTTATGTTCACTTTGCCATCCTTCTTATCCGTCAATCACTTGGGGTAGTTCCGCTTCCAGTGACCAGTCCCTTTGCAGTAGAAGCACTTAGTCTCAGGCTTAGGACCAGACTTGGGCTTCTTCACTTGAGCAGAAACTTGCTTGCTGTTCTTCTTGAAGTTCCCCTTCTTCCCTTTGCCCTTTCTCTTGAAACTAGTGGTCTTGTCAACCATCAACACTTGATGTTTTTCTTGATTTCTACCTTCGCCGATTTTAGCATCGCGAAGAGCTTGGGAATTGTTTTCGTCATCCCTTGCATATTATAGTTCATCACGAAGTTCTACTAACTTGGTGATGGTGACTAGAGAATTACATCAATCACTATCTTATCTGGAAGATTAACTCCCACTTGATTCAAGTGATTGTAGTACCAGACAATCTGAGCACATGCTCCTTTGCTTGAGCTATTCTCCTCCATCTTTTAGCTATAGAACTTGTTGGAGATTTCATATCTCTCAACTCGGGTATTTGCTTGAAATATTAACTTCAACTCCTGGAACATCTCATATGGTCCATGACGTTCAAAACGTCTTTCAAGTCCCAATTCTAAGCCGTTAAGCATGGTAAACTAAACTATCAAGTAGTCATCATATTGAGTTAGTCAAACGTTCATAATGTCTGCATCTGCTCCTACAATAGGTCTGTCACCTAGCGATGCATCAAGGACATAATTCTTCTGTGTAGAAATGAGGATAAACCTTAGATCACGGATCCAATCCGCATCATTGCTACTAACATCTTTCAACTTAGTTTTCTCTAGGAACATATAAAAAATAAAACAGGGGAGCTAAACGCGAGCTATTGATCTACAACGTAGATATGCTAATACTACCAGGACTAAGTTCATGATAAATTAAAGTTCAATTAATCATATTACTTAAGAACTCGCGCTTAGATAGACATCCCTCTAATCATCTAAGTGATCACGTGATCCAAATCAACTAAACCATAACCGATCATCACGTGAAATGGAGTAGTTTTCAATGGTGAACATCACTATGTTGATCATATCTTCTATATGATTCACGCTCGACCTTTCGGTCTCAGTGTTCCGAGGCCATATCTGCATATGCTAGGCTCGTCAAGTTTAACCTGAGTATTCCGCGTGTGCAAAACTGTCTTGCACCCGTTGTAGATGGACGTAGAGATTAGCACACCTGATCATCATGTGGTGTCTGGGCACGACGAACTTTGGCAACGGTGCATACTCGGGGAGAACACTTTTATCTTGAAATTTAGTGAGAGATCATCTTATAATGCTACTGCCGAACTAAGCAAAATAAGATGTATAAAAGATAAACATCACATGCAATCATAATATGTGACATGATATTGCCATCATCATCTTGAGCCTTTGATCTCCATCTCCAAAGCATCATCATGATCACCATCGTCACCGGCGCGACACCTTGATCTCCATCGTAGCATCATTGCCGTCTCGCCAGTCTTATGCTTCTACGACCATCGCTACCGCTTAGTGATAAAGTATAACATTACAGGGCGATTGCATTGCATACAATAAAGCGACAACCATATGGCTCCTGCCAGTTGCCGATAACTCGGTTACAAAACATGATCATCTCATACAATAAAATTTAGCATCATGTCTTGACCATATCACATCACAACATGCCCTGTAAAAGCAAGTTAGACGTTTTCTACTTTGTTGTTGCAAGTTTTACGTGGATGCTATGGGCTAAGCAAGAACCGTTCTTACCTACACATAAAAACCACAATGATAGTTTGTCAAGTTGGTGTTGTTTAACCTTCGCAAGGACCGGGCATAGCCACACTCGGTTCAACTAAAGTTGGAGAAACTGACACCGATCAGCCACCTGTGTGCAAAGCACGTCGGTAGAACCAGTCTTGCGTAAGCGTACGCGTAATGTCGGTCCGGGCCGCTTCATCCAACAATACCGCCAAACCAAAGTATGACATGCTGGTAAGCAGTATGACTTATATCGCCCACAACTCACTTGTGTTCTACTTGTGCATATAACATCTACGCATAAAACCTGGCTCGGATGCCACTATTGGGGAACGTAGTAATTTCAAAAAAATTCCTACACACATGCAAGATCATGGTGATGCATAGCAACGAGAGGGGAGAGTGTGTCCACGTACCCTCGTAGACCGAAAGCAGAAGCATTAGCACAACGCGGTTGATGTCATCGTACGTCTTCACGATCTGACCGATCAAGTACCGAATACACGGCACCTCCGAGTTCAGCACACGTTCAGCCCGATGACGTCCCTCGAACTCCGATCCAGCCGAGTGTTGAGGGAGAGTTTTGTCAGCACGACGGCATGGTGACGATGATGATGTTCTACCGGCGCAGGCTTCGCCTAAGCACCGCTTCTGATGTATCGAGGTGGACTATGGTGGAGGGGGGCCCTGCACACGGCTAAAAGATCAAATGATCAATTGTTGTGTTTCTAGGGTGCCCCCCTGCCTCCATATATAAAGGAGAAAGGGGGAGGTGCGGCCGGCCAAGGGGGCGCGCCAGGAGGAGTCCTACTCCCACCGGGAGTAGGACTCCCCCCCCCCTTCCTAGTTGGATTAGGACTTGGGGGAAGAGGTGGAGGAGAAGAAGGAAGAGGCGCCGCCCTTCTCCTTGTCCTATTCGGACTAGGGGGGAGGGGCGCACGGCCCTTGCCCTGGCCGCCTCTCCTCTTCTCCACCAAGGCCCACTAAGGCCCATTAACCCCCGGGGGGTTCCGGTAACCCCTCCGGTACTCCGGTAAAATCCCGATTTCACCCGGAACACTTCCGATATCCAAACATAGGCTTCCAATATATCAATCTTCATGTCTCAACCATTTAGAGACTCCTCATCATGTCCATGATCACATCTGGGACTCCGAACAACCTAACGTACATCAAAACATATAAACTCATAATATAAGCATCGCCGAAGCGTTAGCGTGCGGACCCTACGGGTTCGAGAACTATGTAGACATGACCGAGACACGTCTCCGGTCAATAACCAATAAGCGGAACCTGGATGCTCATATTGGCTCCCACATATTCTACGAAGATCTTTATCGGTCTGACCGCATAACAACATACGTTGTTCCCTTTGTCATCGGTATGTTACTTGCCCGAGATTCGATCGTCGGTATCTCAATACCTAGTTCAATCTCGTTACCGGTAAGTCTCTTTACACGTTCGTAATACATCATCCATAACTAACTCATTAGTTGCAATGCTTGCAAGGCTTAAGTGATGTGCATTACCGAGAGGGCGGATATACCTCTCCGACAATCGGAGTGACAAATCCTAATCTCGAAATACGCCAACCCAACAAGTACCTTTGGAGACACCTATAGAGCACCTTTATAATCACCCAGTTACGTTGTGACGTTTGGTAGCACACAAAGTGTTCCTCCGGTAAACGGGAGTTGCATAATCTCATAGTCATAGGAACATGTATAAGTCATGAAGAAAGCAATAGAAACATACTAAACGATGGTGTGCTAAGCTAACGGGATGTCAATCACATCAATCTCCTAATAATGTGATCCCGTTAATCAAATGGCAACTCATGTCTATGGCTAGGAAACATAACCATCTTTGATCAACGAGCTAGTCAAGTAGAGGCATACTAGTGACACTCTATTTGTCTATGTATTCACACATGTATTATGTTTCCGGTTAATAAAATTCTAGCATGAATAATAAACATTTATCATGAAATAAGGAAATCAATAATAACTTTATTATTGCCTCTAGGGCATATTTCCTTCAGTTTTAACAGAAGAGAGCTTTCAAAGTTGATCAGAACTTGCACAGTAGCCCACTGGCTACAGACAAAACAGTAGCACCTACAGGTTCTTGGTTTGAGTCCCAGAACCACCATTTTTTTAATTTTATTTCTCATAATGTTATAGAATTTGCATAGCAAGGTTTCTTCACAACAGTTTCACAGAAATCATAGAGCAGAATATAGCGTCATATAAAAAACTCCACATTTTTATTTCTCATAGTGTTAAAATTGTTCTAAATAGAATTTGCACAACGGTTTCACAGAAATCATAGAGCATAGGATAACATCATATCATCTTCACAATAATCATAGTGCAAAGGATAGCATCATATCATCTTCAGTGAAGTCATACATGAACTAATTTAGAGAGGATAGCATCATATTCATTTGAGCATCCTACCAAAAGATATGTTCAGCTCCTGACATGTTTCAACTTAAGCAAAGGGCTAATTTAGTTCTAACAATCCAAAGAACGAAAGTTCATACATGAACTTGATTACATTTGTTTCTAGTTCATTCATGAACTAATTTGATATGCAGCTTGCTCTATAAGGTCTGGAAATCATCAAGCCACTCCTCTTGTGGTGTATTTTTTGTCACTGGGACCTCCTCGGGTCGCACATATGATCTAGGTTCATCTGGTGGAAACATGATGTTCCACAGCCCAGCTCCTGGTCCTGTCCTACCTCCTATATGACCTCTCCCAGTCCCGCTGGCATGACCTCTCCAAGTCCCTCTCCCACTAGTTGTCCCAATCCCTCTCCCATTTCCTCTCCCAGGTGCTCTGCCTACTCCTGTGACATTTCCCCTGCCTCTTCCAATTGCTCTCCTCTTTCTCCCTCTTGCATTTTCAGCTGCCTGGTAGCTTGCTTCAGGGACATCTTCAGGAATGTCTTCTGTCACCCCTCTTCTTCTAACCCTGCCTGTTGCCATTGTTGTGGTAACCCTGGGAGGGGATACGCTATCTCTAGCATTTGAAACAAAAGCTGATTCTGGAAGAGGTCCATGATCCATAACTGGCACATATGCTCTCCTCTCCTAAGTATGAAACAATGCAACAATTTTCAGATAGAGTTTTGCATGATGAAATCAGGATTTAATGTTTTGTAGAAAAAAATCCTTACCATTTGTTGCATGTGACGCCCCCGATTCAATCGTACACTAATCATACACGCAAACGTGTACGATCAAGATCAGGGACTCACGGGAAGATATCACAACACAACTCTAAAATAAAATAACTCATACAAGCATCATAATACAAGCCGGGGCCTCGAGGGCTCGAATACAAGTGCTCGATCATAGGCGAGTCAGCGGAAGCAACAATATCTGAGTACAGATATAAGTTAAACAAGTTTGCCTTAAGAAGGCTAGCACAAAGCTGGGATCTGAGATCGAAAGAGGCGCGGGCCTCCTGCACAGGATCCTCGTAACTACTCACAGTAAATCGTCAGCGGGCTGCACGTAGTAGTAGGCACCTCCGGTGTAGTAGTCGTCGTCGACGGTGGCGTCTGGCTCCTGGGCTCCGACATCTGGTTGCGGCAACCAGGTAGAAAGGAAAGGGGAAAAAAGGGGGGAGAAAGCAACCGTGAGTACTCATCCAAAGTACTCACAAGCAAGGAGCTACACTACATATGCATGGGTATATGTGTAAAGGGCCATATCGGTGGGTGAATGCAGAATGCCGTAATAAGAGGGCGATAACTAATCCTCTCGAAGACTACGCTTCTGGCAGCCTCCGTCTTGCAGCATGTAGAAGAGAGTAGACTGAAGTCCTCCAAGTAGCAACGCATAGCATAATCCTACCCGGCGATCCCCTCCTTGTCGCCCTGTTAGAGAGCGATCACCAGGTTTTATCTGGCACTTGGAAGGGTGTGTTTTATTAAGTATCCGGTTCTAGTTGTCATAAGGTCAAGGTACAACTCCAAGTCGCCCTATTACCGACGATCACGGCTATTCGAATAGACTAACTTCCCTACAGGGGTGCACCACATTACCCGACACGCTCGATCCCATTTGGCCGGACACACTTTTCTGGGTCATGCCCGGCCGCGGAAGATCAACACGTCGCAGCCCCACCTAGACACAACAGAGAGGTTAGCATGCCGGTCTAAACCTAAGCGCCACGAAGTGCAGGCCCATCGCCTTAGCACACCTCGCACGCTATGCGAGGGCGGCCGGAAGCAGACCTAGCCTAGCGTGCGTTCCAGTCCAATCCGGTGCGCGCCGCTCAGTCGCTGACGTCACGAAATGCTTCGGCTGATACCACGACGCCGGTTGCCCATATCTTGTCCCACATGGCGGTTAGTGCGTATAAGGTCAACGACCCAACTCAGATCAAATACCAAGATCTCGTTAAGCGTGTTAAGTATCCATGAGCGCCCGAGCAGGCCGAGCCCACCTCTCTCCTAGGCGGTCTCAACCTGCCTGTCGCTCCGCCACAAAGATCCACCACAGAGGGCCGTTGGGACAAAGGTCCTTTCAGCCCCAATCCGTGAATCACTCATGGTGCTCCTTGAGCCGACCCGACTTTAGTCACCACATGTATAAAGTATATAGTATATACCGTGATCACCTCCCGAGTGATCACGGCCCGATAGTATAGCATGGCGAGCCGGACAAGAAGGTAGGGCCACAGATGGAATACTAGCATCCTATACTAAGCGATAGGATAGCGGTAAGGGTAACAAGCTGTATAGCAAGGATGACGAGCTATGCAGCGAATAGGATTAACGGAAAGTAGTAACATGCTACACTACTCTAATGCAAGCGGTATAGAGAAGAATAGGCGATATCCGGTGATCAAAGGGGGCTTGCACGGTTGCTCGAGACAAGAAGGAGGGTCGTCGGTGACTTAGTCGACCACAGGGGCATCGGCGTAAGATCGCCACGGGGTCTCTAGGAGAGAAGGGGGAGAAACAGTAAATACATAGCAAGCAAGTGCATAACAGGACAACAAGCAGAGCTAGACGTGTTCTAACGTGGTATGAGGTGATACCGGTGAAGGGGGGAAACATCCGGGAAAGTATCCCCGGTGTTCCGTGTTTTTGGACAAATGAACCGGAGGTGAAATGTTGCAGGTTCACTATGCTAGGGACGCGTGGCGGGCGAACAGGATGTGTATCCAGATTCGTCTCGTCGTTCTGAGCAACTTTCTTGTAGAAAGTTTTTTCATCTAAGCTATGGTTTATTTTATATTAATTTTTAAAGTTTTAAGTCATTTTCTAAATTATTATTATTACATTAATTCGAAATCAGCATTACTGCCTCAGCATGACGTCAGCATGACATCAGCCAACAGAGGTGTTGATTGGTCAAACTGACATGTGGGGTCCGCATTGACTGATCAAGCTAATCAGGGTTTAATTAAGTTAACCAGTGATAGGTTAATCTAATCAGGACTAATTAAGTTAATTATTTAGTTAATTAATTAATTATTTTTATTATTAGTTATTTATTTATTATATTTTTTAAAATTCTTTTTTTATAAACCGGTCTGTGGGGGGGGGCACATGTCATAGGGCCAAGGGGCCATAACGGGTTCGGCGGCTGGTGCCGGGCGCCAGTGCCCGAGGCCACCAGGCGGGAACAACGGGCGCCCAGAGGGCGCGCGACCGGCCACGACGCTGCCGAGCTGCGGAAGGGACCGTGACCTAGGCGGCGTAGAAGGGTGAGGTGGGACGGCAGAGGTAGGAAGGAGGCGGAGCTGCGCGTCGGCAGCGGAGGTGGGATGGACGGTGGCAACAACAGCAGATGCAGGGAGGCGTGGCAGCGGTCTCACTCTGCGGCGGCGCGAGGAACCGGGCGTCGGGGCAGGCACGGACGGCGCAGGCGCGCGCAGCCATGGCGATAAACACGACCGGGAGGAGGCCACGGTGGCACGCCGGTGCACACAGGAGTGGGTCGAGGCAGAGGCGGGCGACGTCCGCCCGGCAGCGCTGGCGTGGTGACCGGGAGGGACGGGATAGAGGAGGCGGGTGCTCACTGTGGCCGTGGGGAGTGGCGATGAGGCGCGGGAGGAAGACGGGACGGCCGGCGCGACGGGAGGCATCCGATGGGGAGGAGGAAGCAGGCCGGCGGGGTGGCTCCGGCGAGGTGGATACGAGGAGGACGTCGAGGCGGCGACGAGGTCCGGCGACGGCGTGACAGCTCCGGGGCAACCGCGGTGAGGTGACGGCTTCGGGGATATCTTTAGGTGGCAGCGGACGGGGCGGGGAGCACCGACGACGGCAGGGCAGTGTTGGGGAACGTAGTAATTTCAAAAAATTTCCTACGCACACGCAAGGATCATGGTGATGCATAGCAACGAGAGGGGAGAATATTGTCCACGTACCCTCGTGAGACCGTGGCGAAGCGTTATGACAACGGGGTTGATGTAGTCGTACGTCTTCACGATCCGACAGATCCAAGTACCGAACGTACATCACCTCCGAGTTCAGCACACGTTCAGCTCGATGACGATTCCCGGACTCCGATCCAGCAAAGTGTCGGGGATGAGTTCCGTCAGCACGACGGCGTGGTGACGATGATGATGTTCTACCGGCGCAGGGCTGCGCCTAAACTCCGCGACGATATGACCGAGGTGGAATATGGTGGAGGGGGGCACCACACACGGCTAAGGAACGATCCGTAGATCAACTTGTGTTTCCATGGGGTGCCCCTGCCCCCGTATATAAAGGAGTGGAGGAGGGAGGGCGGCCTCTCTATGGCGCGCCCTAGGGAGTCCTACTCCCGGGAGTAGGATTCCCTTTTCCTAGTCCAACTAGGAACCCTTCTATGTAGTAGGAGTAGGAGAGAAGGAAAGGGAAGAGAGAAGGAGAAGGAAGGAAGGGTGCGCCCCCCCTCCCTAGTCCAATTTGGACTAGTCCAAGGGGAGGGGTGCACCCACTCTTTTGGCCCTTTCTCTCCTTTCCCGTATGGCCCAAAGAGGCCCAATAAGAATTCCCGTAACTCTCCGGTACTCCCAAAAATACCCGAATCACTCGGAACCTTTCCGAACTCCGAATATAGTCGTCCAATATATCGATCTTTACGTCTCGACCATTTCGAGACTCCTCGTCATGTCCCCGATCTCATCCGGGACTCCGAACTCCTTCGGTACATCAAAACTCATAAACTCATAATATAAGCATCGCCGAAACATTAAGCGTGCGGACCCTACGGGTTCGAGAACTATGTAGACATGACCTAGAACTATTCTCGGTCAATAACCAATAGCAGAACCTGGATGCTCATATTGGCTCCTACATATTCTACGAAGATCTTTATCGGTCAAACCGCATAACAACATACGTTGTTCCCTTTGTCATCGGTATGTTACTTGCCCGAGATTCGATCGTCGGTATCCAATACCTAGTTCAATCTCGTTACCGGCAAGTCTCTTTACTCGTTCCGTAATGCATCATTCCGTAACTAACTCATTAGCTACATTGCTTGCAAGGCTTATAGTGATGTGCATTACCGAGGGCCCAGAGATACCTCTCCGACAATCGGAGTGACAAAACCTAATCTCGAAATACGCCAACCCAACATGTACCTTTGGAGACACCTGTAGTATTCCTTTATAATCACCCAGTTACGTTGTGACGTTTGGTAGCACCCAAAGTGTTCCTCCGTAAACGGGAGTTGCATAATCTCATAGTTACAGGAACATGTATAAGTCATGAAGAAAGCAATAGCAAAATACTAACCGATCAAGTGCTAGGCTAACGGAATGGGTCATGTCAATCACATCATTCTCCTAATGATGTGATCCCATTAATCAAATAACAACACATGTCTATGGTTAGGAAACATAACCATCTTTGATTAATGAGCTAGTCAAGTAGAGGCATACTAGTGACTATATGTTTGTCTATGTATTCACACATGTATCATGTTTCCGCTAATAAAATTCTAGCATGAATAATAAACATTTATCATGAAATAAGGAAATAAATAATAACTTTATTATTGCCTCTAGGGCATATTTCCTTCAGTCTCCCACTTGCACTAGAGTCAATAATCTAGTTCACATCATCATGTGATTCAACACTAATATTCACATCTGTATGTGATTAACACCCATAGTTCACATCGTCATGTGACCAACACCCAAAGGGTTTACTAGAGTCAATAATCTAGTTCACATTGCTATGTGATTAACACCCAAAGAGTACTAAGGTATGATCATGTTTTGCTCGTGAGAGAAGCTTAGTCAACGGGTCTGTCACATTCAGAGCCGTATGTATTTTGCAAATATTCTATGTCTACAATGCTCTGCACGGAGCTACTCTAGCTAATTGCTCCCACTTTCAATATGTATCCAGATTGTGACTTAGAGTCATCTGGATCAGTGTAAAAAGCTTGCATCAATGTAACTCTTTACGACGGGCTATTTTATCACCTCCATAATCGAGAAATATTTCCTTAGTCCTCACTAAGGATGTTCTTGACCAATGTCCGATGATCTACTCCTAGATCACTATTGTACTCCTTGCCAAATTCGAGCAAGGTATACAATAGGTCCGGTACATAGCATAGCATACTTTATAGAACCTATGACCGAGGCATAGGTAATGACTTTCATTCTCTTTTCTATTTTCTGCCGTGGTCGGGATTTGAGTCTTACTCAATTTCACACCTTTGCAACACAGGCAAGAACTTTTTCTTTATTTGTTCCATTTTGAACTACTTGAAATCTTGACAAGGTATGTACTTATTGAAAAAACTTATCAAGCGTCTTGATCTATCTCAATAGATCTTGATGCTCAATATATAAGTAGCTTTCTTGAGGTCTTTCTTTTTTTTAAAAATTCCTTTCAAATACTCCTTTATGCTTTGCGAATAATTCTACATTATTTCCGATCAACAATATGTCATTCACATATACTTATCGTAAATGTTGTAGTGCTCCCACTCACTTTCTTGTAAATACAGGCTTCTCCAAAAGTCTCAGATAAAACCATATGCTTTGATCAAATCATCAAGCATATATTCCAACTCTGAGATGCTTGCACCAGTCCATAGATGGATCGCTGGAGCTTGCACATTTTGTTAGCTCCTTTAGGACTGACAAAAACTTCTGGTTGCATCATATACAACTCTTCTTTAATAAATCCATTGAAGAATGTTGTTTTGACATCCATTTGCCAGATTTCATAAAATGTGGCAATTGCTAACATGATTCGGACAGACTTAAGCAACGCTAGAGTTGAGAAAATCTCATTGTAGTCAACACCTTGAACTTGTCGAAAGCCTTTTGCAACAAGTCGAGCTTTGTAGATAGTAACACTACTATCGTTGTCCGTCTTCCTCTTGAAGATCCATTTATTTAACTTGACTTGCTGATCATCGAGCAGGTCAACCAAAGTCCCCACTTTGTTCTTATATATGGATCCTATCTCAGATTTTATGGCCTCAAGCCATTTCGCGGAATTTGGGCTCATCATCGCTTCCTCATAGTTCGTAGGTTCATCATGGTCTAGTAACATGACTTCTAGAATAGGATTACCGTACCACATTGGTGCGGTTCTTATTTTGGAAGACCTACGAGGTTCGGTAGTAACTTGATCTGAAGCTTCATGATCATCATCATTAGCTTCCTCACTGATTGGTGTAGGAACCACAGGAACTGATTTATGTGATGAACTACTTTCCAATAAGGGAGAAGGTACAATTACCTCATCAAGTTCTAGTTTCCTCCCACTCACTTCTTTCGAGAGAAACTTCTTCTCTAGAAAGGATCCATCTTAGCAACGAATAACTTGCCTTCGGATCTGTGATAGAAGGTGTACCCAATAGTTACCTTTGGGTATTCTATGAAGACGCACTTCTCCGATTTGGGTTCGAGCTTATCGGTGAAAACTTTTTCACATAAGCATCACAACTCCAAACTTTTAAGAAACGACAGCTTAGGTTTACCGTTAAACCATAGTTCATACAAAGGTCATCTCAACGGATTTAGATGGTGCCCTATTAAACGTGAATGCAGTTGTCTCTAATGCATAACCCCAAAACGATAGTGGTAAATCGGTAAGATACATCATAGATCGCACCATATCAAAATAAAGTACGGTTACAACGTTCGGACACACCATAACGTTGTGGTGTTCCAGGTGGCGTGAGCTGTGAAACTATTCCAGATTGATTTAATTGAAGACCAAACTCGTAACTCAAATATTCATCTCCACGATCAGATCGCAGAAACTTTATTTTCTTGTTGCGATGATTTTCCACTTCACTCTGAAATTCTTTGAACTTTTCAACTATTTCAGACTTATGTTTCATCAAGAAGATATACGCATATCTGCTCAAATCATCTGTGAAGGTCAGAAAATAATGATACTTGTCGCGAGCCTTAATATTCATCGGACCACATACATCAGTATGTATGATTTCCAACAAATCTGTTGCTCGCTTCATTGTTCCGGAGAACGGAGTCTTAGTCATCTTGCCCATGAGGCATGGTTCGCAAGCATCAAGTGATTCATAATCAAGTGATTCCAAAAGTCCATTAGCATGGAGTTTCTTCATGCGCTTTACACCAATATGACTCCAAACAGCGATTGCCACAAATAAGTTGCACTATCATTATTAACTTTGCATCTTTTGGCATCAATATTATGAATATGTGTATCACTACGATCGAGATCCAACAAACTATTTTCATTGGGTGTATAACCATCGAAGGTTTTATTCATGTAAACAGAATAATAATTATTCTTTTACTTTAAATGAATAACCGTTTTGCAATAAACATGATCAAATCATATTCATGCTCAACGCAAACGCTAAATAACATTTATTTGGCTTTTAACACTAATCTCGAAAATATAGGGAGTGTGTGATGATGATCATATCAATCTTGGAACTATTTCCAACACTCATCGTCACTTCCCCTCAACTAGTCTCTGTTTATTATGTAACTCCTGTTTCGAGTTACTAATCTTAGCAACCGAACAAGTATCAAATACTCAAGGGCTACTATAAACACTAGTAAGGCACACATCAAACACCAGATATCAAATATACCCTTGTTCACTTTGCCATCCTTCTTATCCACCAAATATTCAGGGTATTTCCGCTTCCAAAGTGACCATTTCCTTTGCGATGTAAGCACTCGGTTTCAGGCTTTGGTTTAGCTTTGGGCTTCTTCGTGGGAGTGACAACTTGCTTGTCATTCTACTTGAAGTTCCCTTTCTTTCCCTTTGCCCTTTTCTTGAAACTAGTGATCTTGTCAACCATCAACACTTGATGCTCTTTCTTGATTTCTACCTTCGTCGATTTCAACATCACGAAGAGCTCGGGAATCATTTTCGTCATCACTTGCATACTATAGTTCATCACGAAGTTCTAGTAACTTAGTGATGGTGACTAGAGAATTCTGTCAATCACTATATTATCTGGAAGATTAACTCCCACTTGATTCAAGCGATTGAAGTACCTGCATAATCTGAGCACATGCTCACTAGTTGAGCGATTCTCCTCCATCTTTTAGCTATAGAACTTGTTGGAGACTTCATATCTCTCAACTCGGTATTTGCTTGAAATATTAACTTCAACTCCTGGAACATCTCATATGGTCCATGACGCTCAAAACGTCTTTGAAGTCCCGATTCTAAGCCGTTAAGTATGGTGCACTAAACTATCAAGTAGTCATCATATTGAGCTAGCCAAACGCTCATAACGCCGCATTTTCTCCTGCAATAGGTCTGTCACCTAGCGGTGCATTAAGGACATAATTCTTCAGGCAGCAATGAGGATAAACCTCATATCACGGATCCAATCCGCATCATTGCTACTAACATT
The DNA here is from genome assembly GCA_021605145.1 of Aegilops bicornis. Classification (NCBI taxonomy): domain Eukaryota; kingdom Viridiplantae; phylum Streptophyta; class Magnoliopsida; order Poales; family Poaceae; genus Aegilops; species Aegilops bicornis. The sequence goes on along the minus strand of CM038671.1, from coordinate 775,885,528 downwards.
TTTCAATACAATTTTCTCTAGGAACACATATAAAAACATAGGGAAGCAACAACGCGAGCTATTGATCTACAACATAATTTACAAAATACTACCAGGACAAAGTTCATGATAAATTAAAGTTCAATTAATCATATTACTTAAGAACTCCCACTTAGATAGACATCCCTCTAATCCTCTAAGTGATTACGTGATCCATATCAACTACACCATGTCCGATCGTCACGTGAGATGGAGTAGTTTCAACAGTGAACATCAATATGTTGATCATATCTACTATATGATTCACGCTCGACCTTTTGGTCTTCGTGTTCCGAGGCCATATCTGTTATATGCTAGGCTCGTCAAGTTTAACCTGAGTATTCCGCGTGCGCAACTGTTTTGCACCCGTTGTATTTGAACGTAGAGCCTATCACACCCGATCATCACGTGGTGTCTCGGCACGAAGAACTTTCGCAACAAAGGCATACCTGTGGAGAACACTTCTTGATAATTAGTGAGAGATCATCTTATAATGCTACCGTCAAGCCGAATGTAATAAGATGTATAAAAGATAAACATCATATGCAATCAAAATATGTGACATGATATGGCCATCATCATCTTGTGCCTTTGATCTCCATCTCCAAAGCATCGTCATGATTTCCATCGTCACCGGCACGACACCATAATCTTCATCATCTTGATCCATATCAATGTGTCGTCACATGGTCGCCTCACAACTATTGCTCTTGCAACTATTGCTATCGCATAGCGATAAAGTAAAGCAATTATTTGGCACTTGCATCTTATGCAACAAAGAGACAACCATAGGGCTTCGCCAGATTGCCGATAACTTCAACAAAACATGATCATCTCATACAACAACTTATATCTCATCATGTTTTGACCATATCACATCACAACATGCCCTGCAAAAACAAGTTAGACGTCCTCTACTTTTTTGTTGCAAGTTTTACGTGGCTGTTACGGGCTGAGCAAGAACCGTTCTTACCTACGCATCAAAACCACAACGATAGTTTGTCAAGTTGGTGCTGTTTTAACCTTCGCAAGGACCGGGCGTATGCCACACTCAGTTCAACTAAAGTGAGAGAGACAGACACCCGCCACCAACTTTAAGCAATGAGTGCTCGCAGCGGTGAAACCAGTCTCGCGTAAGCGTCTGGCGTAATGTCGGTCCGGCCGCTTCATCTCACAATACCGCCCGAACCAAAGTATGACATGCTTGTAAGCAGTATGACTTGTATCGCCCACAACTCACTTGTGTTCTACTCGTGCATATAACATCTACGCATAAAACCTGGCTCGGATGCCACTGTTGGGGAACGTAGACACGTAGTAATTTCAAAAAATTTCCTACGCACACGCAAGGATCATGGTGATGCATAGCAACGAGAGGGGAGAATATTGTCCACGCACTCGTGAGACCGTGAAGCGGAAGCGTTATGACAACGCTGTTGATGTAGTCAGACGTCTTCACGATCCGACCGATCCAAGTACCGAACGACGGCACCTCCGAGTTCAGCACACGTTTAGCTCGATGACGATCCCGGACTCGATCCAGCAAAGTGTCGGGATGAGTTCCGTCGACGACGGTGTGGTGACGATGATGATGTTCTACCGGCGCAGGCTTCGCCTAAACTCCGCAACGATATGACCGAGGTGGAATATGGTGGAGGGGGCACCGACACGGCTAAGGAACGATCCGTAGATCAACTTGTGTGTCCATGGGGTGCCCCCTGCCCCGTGATATAAAGGAGTGGAGGAGGGAGGGCCGGCCCTCTCTATGGCGCGCCCTAGGGGAGTCCTACTCCCACCGGAGTAGGATTCCCCTTCCTAGTCCAACTAGGAACCCTTCCATGTAGTAGGAGTAGGAGAGAAGGAAAGGGAAGAGAGAAGGAGAAGGAAGGAAGGGTGCGCCCTCCCTCCCTAGTCCAATTCGGACTAGTCCAAGGGGAGGGGTGCGTCCACTCTTTTGGCCCTTTCTCTCCTTTCCCGTATGGCCCAAAGAGGCCCAATAAGAATTCCCGTAACTCTCCGGTACTCCCAAAAATACCCGAATCACTCGGAACCTTTCCGAACTCCGAATATAGTCGTCCAATATATCGATCTTTACGTCTCGACCATTTCGAGACTCCTCGTCATGTCCCCGATCTCATCCGGGACTCCGAACTCCTTCGGTACTCATAAACTCATAATATAACATCGCCATCGAAACCTTGTTGCGTGCGGACCCTACGGGTTCGAGAACTATGTAGACATGACCTAGAACTATTCTCGGTCAATAACCAATAGCAGAACCTGGATGCTCATATTGGCTCCTACATATTCTACGAAGATCTTTATCGGTCAAACCGCATAACAACATACGTTGTTCCCTTTGTCATCGGTATGTTACTTGCCCGAGATTCGATCGTCGGTATCCAATACCTAGTTCAATCTCGTTACCGGCAAGTCTCTTTACTCGTTCCGTAATGCATCATTCCGTAACTAACTCATTAGCTACATTGCTTGCAAGGCTTATAGTGATGTGCATTACCGAGGGCCCAGAGATACCTCTCCGACAATCGGAGTGACAAAACCTAATCTCAAATACGCCAACCCAACATGTACCTTTGGAGACACCTGTAGTACTCCTTTATAATCACCCAGTTACGTTGTGACGCTTTGGTAGCACCAAAGTGTTCCTCCGTAAACGGAGTTGCATAATCTCATAGTTACAGTAACATGTATAAGTCATGAATAAAGCAATAGCAACATACTAAACGATCAAGTGCTAGGCTAACGGAATGGGTCATGTCAATCACATCATTCTCCTAATGATGTGATCCCATTAATCAAATAACAACACATGTCTATGGTTAGGAAACATAACCATCTTTGATTAATGAGCTAGTCAAGTAGAGGCATACTAGTGACTATATGTTTGTCTATGTATTCACACATGTATCATGTTTCCGGTTAATACAATTCTAGCATGAATAATAAACATTTATCATGAAATAAGGAAATAAATAATAACTTTATTATTGCCTCTAGGGCATATTTCCTTCAGGCAGCACTGGGCGGCATCGGCATCGAGCCCCCGATCTCGATCCAGAATCGGGGGGAGTGCGCGATGTGGGGGGGCGAGTGGGTGCGTTAGTGGCTAGGGTTCGGTTGCTCGGGGGGATAAGGGAGTGGGGTGGCCGGTTGGGCCAGGTGGACCGGCCTGGTGAGCTGGGCCGCCTGGTCCAGTGGGGGTTGTTTTTTTTTGTAGTTTTGTTTTCTGTTTTTATTCTTAATTATTTTCTTTTCTATTTTAATTCAATTTAAAATATTTATGCATTCTGTAAAAGTGTGTTTCCTTCACCTTAAATTCCCAAACATTAATCGACACACTCCGAACATTTTAGTTTTAAAGTTTGAAAATTTTTGTTGTTTGACATATTTTGAATTTGACTTTTGAATCGGTTTTGAACTAACAAGAGGTTAGCAATAGTAGCTGGGGTGATGTGGCATCGTTAACGTGGGATTACTGTAATCTGATTATCTGGGCGTCACATTGCATGAGAAACACCATTGACCCTGGTGTTTGAGTAGGATCCATGTGTGGGTGCACTGTATGTGGCATTATGTTCTGAAAAGAGTGCAAACAAAGTGTCAACGCACTCAGATTTCAACTGATATCCGATTTGTTCATGCAAAAAAAATGGGCCTTCTAAACCCGTGCTAAACCATAGAGACAAACGACACTACAGATGAATGCGAGGGGGGGGGAGTTTAACGTCACGCCATCTAAAAAGCATCCGCGTACGAAATCAACACAAAACTCAACATTCGTCGCCGACGAACCAACCGATGGAAACCCTACAAAAAAACAGGGGCTACAGCGGGGGAAAGTTGGGGCTGTGCTCACTGCATACAGGGGCTGCCTCGTCGGGAGCTCGCCGGCGGGGTTCCATCGTCGTCGATGCCGCCGATCAATGCGTCCTACAGATCACCGCCGCCGCCGCCTTCAAACGGTCGACAGGAGGAAAGCTCGAGGCGAGGGAGTCGAACAGGCAAGTCAATAATGCAGAAAGGAAAGGCCACCTATGTACAGCCAACCCGGGGGCTTATTTGTCAAAAACGTGAAATCTGAAGGGGTTTCTGAGATAACTCATGCCAAACGCATCAGCCCACGGCCTCTGGTCATTGCCAATGAGACCTGCGCCACGCTGTCTTGCTTAGTCAGCGCTTGATTCGTACGAGACTGAGAAAAGTACCGTATGCGAACGATTGAGCCAAGTTTTTTCATCATTTTGACGTATCTCGCAACTTGTAACACCAAAGCGAACATTCAGGATAAGTTGTGACACCAACAGTGTAATTGACTCTTTATTTTGTAAGACTATGTTAAATAATATAATAAAGAAGGTGTGTGAATCGCTCTATGCAGAGACCTCTTTTTCGAGAAAAAAGCAGCAGCGCCCTGCGTGGCCGCACCCTGGCATCACCCCGTCATGTTCTGGTCACCATCGTCGTCACTCGCCACGAAGGTGCATAGCAAGTGTTCAACAAAATGTATGAGCCATTTTTTAAAGTTAAAGTTTAGGAGATCGATTACCAACCGCACTTTTCTAGAGGAGTAAACAACCTTTAGAAACTCAGTTGTTTGCTCCTCTAAATTATAAAAGATCGGTTAGAGATGCTCTTATAGGATTGATGGATTGATCAATGCAGGAAAGGCATGACACTCCTATCATCTTCACCTTTACAAATTGGAATCCATATTTGTTTGTATCTACATGTACATTAATGTTGCTGATGTATATCTGTTTTCTGCTGGGAAAAGAATGAAATTGGACCTTTAAAATCGAAGAAAACTTGGGGTACAAGATTCCCAAAATCCCAGTAAATTACTCGTGTCTACAACTAGTCAATCTTCAATTCCACTTTTTGTTTCAGAAAAGCAGTGAGAAATTTGTTATGCTGTCGCTGAGCCCAGTTGACTCAGGAGAGGAAGAAGACCTAGGTTCAACTTCTGAAAAGGCAGAGGAACGAGGGGGGAAGTGATGGACTGATAGCTCGCCGTATAGCGGCCTCCTGTGTTCTGAGTTATGACTGCTTGCACATTGGTCAACCCTTACTCGCACATCCTTGGTAGTCTCCAGGTGACAGTACAGTAGTACACACAAGACAAGACATACTATTGTGGACCACTCAGCCTCAAGTCAACCGCTGTAGAGAGCAGAGTCCATCGGACGCGGTGTTTTAGCTCCTAGGTGCGTATGCATCCATTGTCTAAATACATATTTTAAAAAGTTGAAAATTTCGGAACAAAAATTCCACAGGTATATCTGAATATTTTATGTGCATGCACAAAGATTCAGTGAAAAACAACATTTTTTGTGGCTTGTGTAAGAAAATAAAGAAATAGAAAATGAAAAGTTGTAATGAAGCATCAGAAATTGTCTTTTTCATAAGCCACAAAAAACCTCATTTTTCATTGAAAACTTTGTGCACGCACATAAAATGTCTGGATGTACACACTGAATTTTTGTTCGGAATTTTTCAACTTTTCAAAATATGTATTTAAACAATGGATAGATATGCACCTAGAAGCCCTTGCCAATTTCCGGAGTCCTTCAGATGACCACTCATCCTGCCTGGTGGCATCAGGCTGACGAACTAAGTGCTACAGCCAGCCGGCTCTTCAAGGTTGAATATTTTATGTGCATGCACAAAGATTCCTAGGTGATGCAGCGAGCGTTCGTTGTGAAGAAGCCAAAAGTTTTTCTGCTGCCTTCCAGATATTAGAGCATCTCAAATAGGCGCATAAAAGTTTCACGCATTAAAATAATTTTAGCGTGTCGAACCCAATGTTGGTTTAACAAATGTTGAAAACACGCGCCTAAAAAAACACATAGTGCAAATTGCGAAGCGCGCGCAATCCAGCGCCCTAAATTTGCAGCTTATGATGGTGCTTCTTAGCGCGTGCCCGAACCTTTTTTGCGCTTGCACTATTTTACAGCTTCTGCTGGAGTTGTCCGGCGCTCAAAAAACCCAAATTTTAACGCGCGGAGCAGTTTTTGTGTGTCTGTTGGAGACGCTCTTAGGCTGATCAACAATTCACCACCAAAGAGACCATTTCTTCCAACTGTGCCAATTCCCATTAGTTCGTTACTGCAGGCTTTGTAGAAATTATACAAGAGATTTCAGAAGCAATCTTTTAACTGATTGTAAAAAATGTGTAAATATTGCCATGTGCATACTTTTCTGAACCAAACCAATACGTTCTGCGATCTCCATTTCTTCTTCCTGGCGGAGCAAATGTGGGTTGACGAATGTAGCAGAAGATAAAAAAATACCTGAGAGCGAGACATGGAGGGTGGCCACGTAGACATGACCTTCATGTATGTTCTTACAACTGGGGGGTTTGGAATTTATTTACTTTTTTGCTCTGTTTCCGTTGTGATGTTACCAGTTCAGATGTGTAAAGAAGCAGAGCCAGGGCGTTATGGCAGCAAGAGAGAGCATAACCAACTAAATAGTTGAGTTTGGTATCCACATTGTAGACGGTTACAGTGCTCATGGTATAGACAAGCACATATATATGCCCATGCGTTTCGATGAGAGAGAATTGTTTTTGTGAGAAGCAACAAGAGAGATAATTGATGTGTCCACCAAAAACGGTCTTCGCAGCGAGGAGCTGCAGTCTTCTCTCAGGTCATGTTTGTCCTCCGAAATCTTGATAATGGTGGAGTTGGTTGGCGTGGCGGCGACCATCCAACTCGTGCCTTTTTTTCCCTTCGGGTTCACCTCTATCTCGGGGTTGTGGTTGCCTCCTCATTTGGTGGCTGCCCAGCGACCTTCTGGGCACGGTTGCTTAGACCACTCTCTCATACGACGGCATAACCGGATAGATTACTAAGCATAGCACATAAATCTTGTTTCATTACCATAATCACCGCATAACCAGGCATTAATGTCCCTTCTTTGTCAGTATTTATCTCGGCAGTGCACTCGCAGGCACCGAAACATCCTGTGTTTGTAAGGCACGAGGCAAAATTAAGAAAAAAGGCACGTTGAAGAATCAAACTCACACAAAGACCTGACCACGTGCTGCTAGCCATTCGAACAAATGTGTCCTGCTAATCCATGGCCAGCGTGAATATCTAAGACATACAGCAGTGTAAGATCTGAAGCATTTTTTCTTTTTTTGATTCTTTTAGAACCATTCGAAATAATAATCATAGCTATGAATTCTCAAAAAAAATTGGAAACGTGAACATTTTTTTAAATCCCAAACTTTTATAAAATGCAAACAATTTATTGAAAACTTCATCCATTTTTGGAAAAACACGAACAAAATTCTAAATGAGAACATTTTTTTAAACTAACAAACATTTCTGAAAACATGAAAATAAAAACACAAAATTTTTTGAAATTCTAAAGGGATATTAAAAACGGGAACATGTTTCGAACATTCAGAACAATTTTGGAAAATGCTTTTTTAAATGCAATCAGTTTTCTGAATTTTTTTCATATTCACTAAATAAGAACTTTTCGAATTTATAAAACAATTGAGAAATATAAAAAATTTAAAGTTCCGAATATTTTATGAAGCAGGGAACGTTTTTTGAAATCCTTAATATTTTTCAAAAAGTTGAACAAAATTTGAAATTGTGAATTATTTCTAAAATATTGAGTTTACAAAAAAGGGAAAAAAGGAAAAATGAACTTGCAAGAAAAAAAAGAAACAGCAAAGAAACCTATAAAGGAACGAAAAAATAAAAATAAAAAAACACAAATAAATGTAAACGGGCCGGCCCAGCCTTGTGAGCCCATGTGAAGCTCCAACTATTTACCGCATTGTGCGGCAAATAGGGTTTTCTCAGCTGCGTGGGCAGGAAAATAAGTGGGTTGGCTTCTCTAGTTTACAGCGCGCGGCCCGCGTACGAAATTCTGGACAAACCAATTTTTTAGCAGATGGACACACACAAATTTAATACCACCTTGATTTTTTTCTTTTTCGATGATGAACGGACCAAAAAATCGAAGAAACGCATCTTCCTTTAATGTTGTTATATAGGTATATAAGATTCTCTATTTTTCTTGTATTGTCCTCATGAGTGCAGTAAATTCGCTGATTCAGCTAGGTGAGTTGCTGCTCATCGCAGTAAGACCAAATTCTTCATTTGTCAAGAGTCGCATTGATGCTCAGGTTCAGCATGTAAGGGCATTTCCAACGATCCTCAATAACCGGTTAGAGGAGTAAAAATTTGGTTTTTCTTCTCTAACCAGCACCTAGCCGATTCCCAGGGAGTCCTAGAGGAGTAAATCATTCCCAGCCGCTGCGGTTCTCCCTATATTTACTCCACCGCTCGGTGGTCGAGTAAAAAAATCTCACTCTCTCTTCCCCTCCTCTGCATCTCCTCTCCCCCCCCCCCCCTCCCGCCCCGCCATAGGCGCCTCCCCCGTCGTTCCCCGCCGCCCCCGCTCCCCCCAATGGACAGACGAGGTGGCCGGAGGTCCCCGTCAACAATCCGCAAAGCGGATCTGTGCTGCCATGCCCGCGGTTCGTCGTCTAGCGGTGCATCCTCGAGCCGCCGCCGCATGCCCGATCCGTCGGCCCCCGCCCGATTCACCGACTTCCCGGACCTCCCTCCGCCGCGGGCACCGCAGAGGACATATATCAGCATCCGGCGGCGCGCGTGGGGGACAAGGGTGGCGGAGATCACCAACCGGGAGAACCACATGAGGAAGTGGTCGGTTCGTTCCACACATCGGAGCTCGCGGCGTTGGAATGCGACCAGTGGCAAGTCCGGTTCCACGGCTCTGCCGCGAGGCTCAATTTCTCGTTTGGGACGGCACCGGTCCACCTCATCTCATCGGCGCCAGGTGTGGTGAGTGTGGCGATGGCTCGGGAGGACCGAGAGGCGAGGGAGCGCCTTGAAGCGAAGGCCGCCGATGAGGCGTACATGGCAAACCTCTGCCGCCAGCATCTTGAGCTCGTGGAGGCGGGGCGGGCGATATTTGCCGACAATGGCGGGGAGGTCATGGTCATCTTCGACGATGAGGTGCAAGGCGGCGAGGAGGGCTCAAGGAGGGCAGCGAGGAGGAGCAGGATTTCGACGTCGAGGACTGGCGGCGCATCTTCCCCGGCTGCAACGACGAGGGAACTGGGCCGGACCCATGTCTCACCGGCGGTGGCCCCGTCGAGGAAAGATTGGCTCGACCTCCGCTATGGTCGATGAGTAGTCTAGTGTAGTTTAAATTCGAATTTAGGTTTAATGTTCAGTTGTCAAGACTATGTTGAACTTATGTTTAAATTCCCTAAGCAATTGTCAAGACCAAGACCGAGCGGTGTTTAGATTACAAAGTAATGACAATAAAACAATAGCTTACACCCACAACAAAATCAGGTAAGGCATCTGCCGTATGACGATCCTCGACACAGAAATAAATATGTGGACATCAAAGATATTTTCCACTATGTTTCCATGTTCCTTGAAAAGATGATATTGTCCTTTCCATACACAGAATATGGAAATAAAATTTGTATAGAATGTCGTCGACTTCTTACAAATTTTTCAAGCATTGTGCTGCTTGGCTTGGCGCCATAGCTTCAGTAATCAATACCAATGACTCATCAAGTAAAACAATGCACATAAGAATCAATAGAAATTTCTGATAATATCTCCTTAGGTGCACTAAATCTGTCCACAAATCATAATTATCATAGAAATCTATGATTATAATTTTGAGCTAGTTGCAACTTCGCAAATTTGGTAAGACCACTTCAATGAAATTTGAAAAAAGAAAAAAAATCTTTTCTTCAAGTGACTAAATAAATAATGAGGTTTTCGCAATGCCAGCTACAAAAGGAAACCATTAATACATTGAGATAGCTAAAGGGAAGTACCTGAGAACATATGTTAAACCAGGTATAGAACATGGATAGCATAAGGCTTGTTATTACAATGTACTCAAGCCAACATGTGCATTGATCCAGTCACCAATTACTAATGAATTTGCCCAATGAACTTTGCACCGTGAAGCTGTTTAAGACAAGTTCACAATGTTGCAATGTCGTTAACATTCTCGATATATGGTACCATGTTTTCAACATAGCACTCTCTAGTGCTAACAAACCTACATCTGATTTGGCCAGTATAAAATGCAAGTTCCCACTGGGAAGTTGCTCAAAAAAGTTGATCATGCCGCAATGGATGAAGGTACTACTTTGGCAAGCTCACCAACAAAGAAACGTTACCCGAAAGAAATGATTCGCTTCATTCTATGAAATCTACTAACCATCCAAGTTACAACTTGAAGTCGTAACTCTACATACCTGCAAGCCAAATAATGTTACAGCCCATATCGGAGTAAGATGATCATCCCGGACGGTGATCAACACATAATAATGGAGTAGAATGTCCAAATGATGACATGGTGCAGATTTGTTCTTCCAAAATAAGGCATGAGAAATCTCATCTTTCACCACAGATGCTCGATCCCAATTATTTTGAATTTAAACTCCACCTAATCCCCATATCTTGTTCGGACTAGTTCTTCAGGGTGAAAGCCTAGATTCTGACCTTGGGTCATTCAATCCGGTGCTGGAAGCGCTTGAGCGTCACTCCCTTCCTGAAGACGTTGTTGTTGAAGAACCTCATCGCCTGTGTGGTGTCATGAGATGGTTGGTGCGGCTATGATCGTTGCTATAGTTTGCCAATCACACTTGATAGCTTTTTTATTGTTTTTTCCTCGTTTATGCATGACTTTGGTCTTATATGACTTTGTTAATTGTTGGCATGTTTTTTGTGTGCGTGCGTTGGTGTTAGTTATGTGCATCCTAACTATTCATTGTGTTTGTATTCTCTTGATGCTCCAATTTGAGCCAATAAAATCCATCATTTATCGAAAAATATCTTTCAGTGGTTTAATCGCCCCATGGAAGTTTATATTTGAACTCTATTAATCATCTCGCTAACTCAAAATTAGAAGGATGGATGCTTAGTCAAGGAGGATTAAGATGGCATATGAGTCCAATCAATTGCTGCATCACTTCCGCTTCAGTACAATCCCCTAAACACATCAACGAAGGAGATCTGTTGATACCCCTTCATAATAAAGGGTAGGATAGTCTTTCTTAGAAATACGTCCCTCGCGCTATAAAATTAAAGACAGTCCCGAGAAAGTCCGCCATGGGCCGGCCCATTACTGAGTGTATCCTGTAGCGGGGTATCTAAAAACAAAAAACAACACAGGGGCTACTAGGGATCGAACCCATAACCTTGACCGTTGGTGAACACGACGCTAGCCATTGGGATAAACTGAATTTGGTGACACATATGCGGCGCCATATATCATCAAATAGATAGAATTGACGTACTGTAACTAAGTTGTTTTTTCTCTGACGAATTTTTCGGAAACCGGTCGAACCGGATTTTCCATTACCCCCGAGAAAATACTCTACCGGACAATTTTGTTTTTAAAATATTTGAATTTGATCCGTCCAAATGATCATATAATATACCTATGCAAACTATTACTGTTCAGATGATTTGGCGTACTTGCTGTTTGTGCCAGTAAAGGCCACGAGGGGTAAGGATCTAGCTCCACTATTGCACATTAATTTTTACTAGATTTTTCCGTCCGGCGGCTATTTTGCGTTTAAATAAAAGCAAAAAGAAATGGGCGACCGCAAGGACTCAATTCCAGCTAGTCCGTGGAAGAAGTGTCGCATTGACAAACACAAACATTTTTTTTTAATTTTGAGCATTGAAACCGCAAACTTTTTTCCAAATTACAAACATTTTCTGAATACATGTTTTTATTTTGTAGGGCATAACTATTTTTTGTTCTCTATTTTTTGGTTCTTCTTCTCTTTTTTGTTAATTCATTTTTCTCCTTCTTGAACTTTATTCTTCTTTTTGGGACCTGTTCAAACATTTGAAATTTTGTTTAGAATACCAGATTCTTTTTTCAAAATATGGTTTACAATTAGAAAATATGCTATGGAATTTCACAACATGTGCCGTTTTGAATTTTTAGTTCACAAATTTTGGAAATGTTTGCATTTAATAAAAAAATGATGAATTTTTTAAAAAATTACATGGTTTACAATTTTCATCAATTGTTGGGATTTTGTTACAATTTTGGAAAAAGTGTTCAAGTTTGTAATTTTTTCATATACAATTTGAAATTTCAAAATTGTCGAGAAATTTCAATAAATTGTTAGGACATAAGAAAACCTTCATATTGATTGATAATGACAAAATTCCAATTAACAAAAGCAATCAATTAGGAAAATAACATGCTCAGGGAGGCCTTGTGTGGCACACTCTTTTCAAATGGTGTTTTTTTTTGGATTATGGATAAATGCCCCCAACTTCTTGAAGTAGCCTACCACAGACATATGAGCCATTCATGTCAGGTATTAATAAGTTCCAACGCGTTTACATGTTGCGACACTTCTGGCCATTTATCAACCCTTGTCACCAAGAAAGGACTCGATCGTATGGATATGGAAAATACAGGATTTCCGATCCTAGCGGGAAAAGGAGGGAAACGGATACTCAATTTAAAGTGAGTAAACAGAATTCCATACTCGATCTCATAGATCCCTATAGAATTATGTGGAAAGTCAGATTCGATGAAAGTCGATGTATGCGGCTTGGAGGAGATCTTTCCTATCTTTCGAGATCCACCCTACAATATGGGGTCAAAAAGCCAAAAAATAAGTGATTTTAGCCCTTATAAAAGAAAACGGATTCTTGAACCTCTTTCACGCTCATGTCACGTCGAGGTAGTGCAGAAAAAGAACTGCAAAATCCGATCCAATCTTTCGTAATCGATTAGTTAACATGGTGGTTAACCGTATTATGAAAGACGGAAAAAAATCATTGGCTTATCAAATTCTCTATCGAGCCGTGAAAAAGATTCAACAAAAGACAGAAACAAATCCATTATTGGTTTTACGTCAAGCTAATACGTAGAGTAACTCCCAATATAGGAGTAAAAACAAGACGTAATAAAAAGGATCGACGCGGAAAGTTCCGATTGAAATAGGATCTAAACAAGGAAGAGCACTTGCCATTCGTTGGTTATTAGAAGCATCCCAAAAGCGTCCGGGTCGAAATATGGCTTTCAAATTAATTCCTTTTTTGAATGTACAAAAATTTTGGGAGTTCAGCATGTCTGGAAGCACGGGAGAACGTTCTTTTGCTGATATTATTACCAGTATCCGATACTGGGTTATTCATAGCATTACTATACCTTCCCTATTCATTGCGGGTTGGTTATTTGTCAAGACGGGTTTAGCTTATGACGTGTTTGGAAGTCCTAGGCCAAACGAGTATTTCACGGAAAGCCGACAAGGAATTCCTTTAATAACCGACCGTTTGATTCTTTAGAACAACTCGATGAATTTAGTAGATCCTTTTAGGAGGCCCTCAATGACCATAGATCGAACCTATCCTATTTTTACAGTGCGATGGCTGGCTATTCACGGACTAGCTGTACCTACTGTTTTTTTCTTGGGATCAATATCAGCAATGCAGTTCATCCAACGATAAACCAAATTCCAACTATAGAACTATGACACAATCAAACCCGAATGAACAAAATGTTGAATTGAATCGTACCAGTCTATACTGGGGTTTATTACTCATTTTTGTACTTGCTGTTTTATTTTCCAATTACTTCTTCAATTGAGAGAAAGAAAGAGACTAATAAGAATTCTCTTATCCCATTTGGAAGGATACCATCCTTATAACTACCCATGACTGTTTTTGTCTCTAGCATGACCAATTGATAAAATGTGGAGGAAAGTAGGGGAAATGGCCGATACTACTGGAAGAATTCCTCTTTGGCTGATAGGTACTGTAGCCGGTATTGCTGTGATTGGTTTAGTAGGTGTTTTCTTTTATGGTTCATATTCTGGATTGGGTTCATCTCTATAGTAATCGGAGGGACCAGATTGTAAACATGAAAAAGTAGGAGCTTAGCGGGTCCTTACCCCCCTTTATTTGATTAGAGCGGAAAGGACCCGCGGAATTTTTACTAACTTCAGAAAATGCAAAACTTATCAAAAATGAACCCGAACACCCTTCATTGAACATCATCTGTTTTTGGACATCTTAAAATGACCCAACTTTTGCAAGATGGTGGGATGCCCACGGTAGGCATGCATGCAAGGTTGAACGACTTTCATCACTGTATGCAAGTTGCGACATATCCATCCATTTATCGGTCTTTTCTATCTGAGAAAACTCCGAAAAATGCAAAATTTGTCGAAAACCAAAACAACTTGACATGATGCCTTGAATTGGTCATACAAGGACATGAAAAAGATTGAGTTCATTTCAAGGATGTCGAGAAACAAGCATGCTCTCACAAAGAATCTTCTGGGCCTACCCAACCACCCTCCGTTGAACATGGTCTTGTTTTGGACATTCTTCAAATGTTTCTAAATTTTGCCAGCAGGTGTTTACGCCCATGGTAGGTTCCTATGCCATGTTTGAACGAATTCTGACACCGTTTGTAAGTTGTGTCTCGTTCCGCCATCTATCCACGAATTTTCATCAAGAAAACTCCATAAAATGCAAGAACTATAGAAAACTCAAACAACTTGACATGGTGAGTTGAATTGGTCATATAATCTCATGGAGAAAATGTTTTTTAAATCATTTAATAAATATTTGAAGGAAAAATGAATTTAAAAGCAATTTAAAATAGTTAATTAAAAGTGCTATTTTGGTATTCCAAACAATATTTTTTTTAAGATTCCAAAAAAAATAATGAAGTTCCAAAAAAAATTAACGAAGAAAAGAGAATGAAAACAAAAAAGTAGAAAATCAGAAAATGAGAGAAGAACAAAGAAAAAAATGTAGAAAGGCGGCAAAAAGAATCAGATTGCCGCTGTTTCGTATAAGGCGAGCGGTCGAGAGACGTGTTTGGGCCGGCCATTTCTGCAGATAAGCGTAGAACTACTCCCTCCGCTTCGATTTACTCTATCGTGGTTTTAGTTCAAATTTTAACTAAAAACACGACAGAGTAAATCGGAGCGGAGGGAGTACCCTTCTAATTGTTCACACTATTGAAACTGTTTGGGCCGGCCATTTCTTCAGATTGTTTTCTGAAACTGTTCACACTATGAAAAAAATGTCCTGTTTTCATATTTTCTAAAAACTAATACTTTTTGGGAATTTAAAAAACTGGTCGCTCTTTTGAAAAAATTCAATATTTCGAAAATGTTCCTTTTAACAGGTTTTGTTCTCTAAATTCCAATTTTTTTCAATTTTTCAGAGAATGTTCAGGGTCTAAAAAAATATGTAAAAAAAGGCACCTTTTAAAAAAAATCGAGTTTTGAAAGTTTATTAGAGTGGTTCAAACAACTGTCGGATTTTCAGACATTACTTGCGTTGTGAAGATTTTTCACAATTTCCAAGAAAAGAGAAAGAGATCGAAAAACTGCCCAGATTCTGTATAGTAGTTCTTTAACGGGCGCGCTCAGATTTTCTCATCAAAGCTTCTCGGGTGTACTGGTTCGCTACAATCCTTTGTGGGCTAGAGGTGCAGAGTTCGAATCATTGTGTGGTTGCTTTTTATTCCTCTATACACATTAGATCGCTGACGTACTGTATGCGTGCGGTCTCTACTGCGAAAACCTTCATGGGCCGGCCCAGTCTGGGGTACGTAGGGCATCATACATACAAAGTAGGAATACCATGTGAAAAGTCTATACTGCCCCTTTATACGTTTTATAGGGGGGTTGTACCGAAGCGGGACTCTTGCTGCATTGCTTGATCTGGTCTAGATAGAAAAACAGAAGCAAAATTCAGGGCCAGCAAAAAAGGGGGCGGAATCGATCTCTTTATCCTGGACTCTTACAACTTGTTTAGGACTCCCAGAAGGCATCTTTAAATGGCGGCACTAACAAATGGCTTCCAATGGCGGGATGTGCATCACTGTTTTAATCTGCCTAGAGGAGTACAGAGGTGTTCAACCCAATGTTCTCAAATTATGTGGAATCTTTTTTTATCCAGAGGCCGGGGATAATCATCCTTTTAATGTGGAACCTGCTGATTGAAAACACAGAAGCAATTAATCTTCTATTAAGGTAACTACAAGTACACTGTCTTCTGACGGGCTGGGTAAACCAGTGCGCACCTAGCTGCCTAATTAGTATCTGTTGTTTGATCCAAATACGCAAGCAAGGCTAACAATGATTGGATAACCGTGCAGAGAAGAACGAGAGCTGCTGCTACAACCGCCAAGACCAACCACGGATTTTTTAGATGGTTATGCCACAACCAGGCCATCCATCTATTTACGCGATTCTGGTAATACTCTTCCATCATACGGCAAACCGATTTAAGATAGTGTGCACCATTCTGATCAAAGTCCACATTCTTACCCAGCTTACTGAAAAGAGTTGACACTTCTTCATCGGTACGCAAGTGGTGCAGGATTATTCCTTTGCGAGCAAGCAGTGCAACATCGCATGGTGTACTGACAAGCTGGGAAATAAAAGCGATATAGGCAGTGACATCATTTCCAAACTGTGAGCACGTTTGCTCAAATGCAACCAAGTTCCTGAAGAGGCAAATGGTATTTTCATCAATAAGCAAGCATGGAACCTCCACCTTACCCTTGTCAAAAGTTATGTCTAGAAGAGAAGGCGGGTTATGTTTGTTGAACTCTTTGCTCTTAAACTCAATTCCAGCTTCATGATATTGTTCTGCTCGTCGCCACCGATTCTGTGTCTGACAAGAACTTACATGAGATGTCTGCTGATTGGTAGACAAGTCGTCGAAAGAACTTCATTTGAGATATGTGCGCCATAAAGTAGTGAGAGGATGCAACCATCTGTTTTTAATTTGAAATGCTGCTCTGGTTGAATCCTTTGTTGAGGTCGGAAGTACATATGACACAACTGGAGCAAGTGATGGAAATGTTTTTGCCCATCAAATTTACGAGCAACTGTTGTGTACTTCTGAATATTGAGTTCTAAATATTTACATATCTTCTCAGTAAGTAGATCTGGAGCATCTTCTCCCACGAGTAACCCATATATTCTCTTCACAATGGAAAATGGTAGTTGGTTCTCAAGAAGTAGGTCACGAAATGCATGGCTGTGATGCCACTCAGAAATCGGGTCACATTTGGGTTGGTCAGGATCCTTTTGGCCATAGCATTGTCCGCCTGTGCTAATATGGTTAAGTTCCACACCTTCCGTTGAACATAAATTGGATGATGTACCAGCAAGCAATCCCATACTTTCGGTACTTCTTGTTCCCTTATGTGATGCATGCTCCATAATATCCTCCTGTTGTGCTATTGTGTATTGAAGTGGTTCTCTGCCCTGATAATTACTACCAGATGCATTATGATCATTAATGCACCAACCTAAACCGTCCGTTCCACCAAGATAAACAAGTAAAAAGCATCCATCAAGCAGGATCATTCGCAGGAACATGTCACTTCCTAGAGAAACTTCATCAGAATAGCAACTCCTCGCCTGCTTCTCCAGACTCTCCATCGCTGTTAGATAGACCTCCAACTTTTTTCTACAGTTCAGTTTAAGAACATAATCTAAGCAGTTCCATTTTACTTTCTCCATAAAATGCAGGGAAGAATTTCCATGGTAATAAGGCCCAATGGACAAAACTTTTGGTTCATAAGATAACTTGTCAACTTGTTTAATATATTTTGGAACTAGAAAAATTATGCACAATTTTCTTCGCTGATCATGATCTCTGTAGATTGATCGATGGTAAGTTAGCTTCCTTCCCATCAAATTCTCCAATTCGTCGATGTTCAGAGTTTCTGCTCTACTAATCTCACTTTGAGCCATCATTTTAGCCAGAAATATGACATTAATTGACGATAGCTAGTAGGAAGAAACATAGTTAGAGAAATTTTACTAAATAATATAGGTAGTAAGAATAAAAATATGATAGATACAAAGATTAAAAAAATTATCTGAGGTAACTTTTGGAAACATATTTCATAAGCCTGGCAGACTGAGTGCTACAAGCTTCCACGCCTCTTGGGGTTGGGGGAAGGATTATAAGGGACAAGCCTTACCTTTGCACAGTGCAATGCAGAGAGACCGCGTCAAACCCAAAACCTCTTTGCACAAGTAGGGAGTACTCGAATTCAGCATCTCAATGTAACAGAGCCCCCTTTTTATCAAAACCATTTCATGCAACAATGAAAACCCTATGAAGTACTTGGTATTTTGTATTTTTAATCAATCAATGCGCTACGTCAATGACATATCAATTCCACTGACAATCCAAAAAAACAGAATGCCCTAATATGTGAGTAAAATATTAAAATATCATGTCATTCATGAGACCATGAATTATTATTTTTCGCGTTCGTTCGAATTCTATTTGAGGCTATGGGAAAAACCTAAATAATCTGTAATGAAAACGACCTATATTAAAACTGAGCAAGCACAGATAGGTGGAGAAATTTCATTACCTTCTTGTGGCGTCCGAATTCTCCCCGGAGTAATCAGTTGAGATCCAAGTTGGCCTGATTTTCTCCCATGGTATTCAAGCCAGCTTCCATTGCAACTCGGCGGTCGAGCATCGTTGGAAAAATTGATGGAGCAGGAGGAAAGAATGGGAGATGGCGAGGAAGCCACAAGTGAAAGAACTGCAAAACCCATAGTCATAGACAGACATCTCCGGACGGAAATCAAAGGTAGCGCGACCAAGGCGCGTCTAAATTATCATAAGCGAAATTTTCTTTCATGGAACTAGGCAACCTGCATGCAACCGTCTGCTCCTCTCGCTGATGCATGTCTATCGCTAGCGATGCCCAGTAAACGGGGATTAGTATAGCTACATGCGGTGGTTCTCATTCGCATGGATCGCCATAAATATAGGATCACTAACGTCGTCTTCTTTCGATTATCCTGCATTGCATTTGTTTATTTATCTATAAACTAGCAAGGTGGCCCTCGCAAATGCAAGGGCAACGATAGTTTGTCGAGAGTGAGTGCAGAATTTTTCTGTAGTTGTTCCATAGGAAATAAATGTTTCCACATCCAAAATAACGGATATGTCAAAAGAAGTATCACCCATGTGGAGCCATTTCTAATTATTCGTGATTTCATGATCATTATGTCAAGCTTCTAGAACATGTCAAAAGAATTATGCATTGTTTGTACATAACAGTTCCAATTTTTCCTATGGCTAGAAGCGCATAATAGATGTTTGACTATTGGCACAAAGGGGATTGCCCCACCCGAGTTAATGCCCCCTGCGCGATCAAGAACCAAAGACGACCAACACAGTTTGAGAAATTGTGTCTTCTCTAGACAAGTTTGGTGCATCCTCTTCCGTCACTCTGGTTTACCAGACTTCTCACCACACACTGAATATAATGTGTTCTCTAATATATTGGTGGTTGAGAATCAATTCTTTGCCTCCAGATATCTTCAAACGGGGGCTTAACGCGCTGATCACTTTGGGGTTCTGGATGTTGTGGAAGCATCCGAATGATTGTGTGTTTAATGGAGCCGCGCGGAGTGTCCAGCTATTCTTAGTAGGATTTGGGAGGAAGGACAACTCTGGTGCTTGGCCGGAGCAAGGGGCTTGGTGCAGCTTTTTGCTGCGCACAGGACTGCAGGTGGTCAAGGGCAGCACCTGCCTGCCCGTCCACCCCGTCCTGCACGCCCCTGTAGCCAACCTCGTCAGACTCGCTCTGAAGTACTCTCGAACGGCAGGTACAAGAGCGTCGAGCTCCGGGCAGTGACCGACAGCGAGAAGGACCGGCTGTCCTTCGTGTCCTTCTATACGCCGACCTACGACATCGAGCTCGGCCCGTTGCCAGAGCTAGTTGCCGACGGCGAGCCATGCTGGTACCGGAGGTACAACCACGGTGAATACAGCCATCACTACATCCAACAAAATCCAGGGCAAGAAGGGACTGCATTTCACAAGATCAACTAGACCGCCAGAAGTACAAAGTTATATTATGCTTGTGTGCAGTAATGCCAAGTACTCCCTCTGTAAAGATATATATAAGGGCTTTAGATCACTACTTTAGTTATCTAAACGCTTTTATATTTCTTTACGGAGGAAGTAATTAAGATTCATGGTGGATCTGCTGCTCCTGAATGTTTTATTGTCGTCATCAATTGGAAGCTGACATTCTCCTCAAAGCTACAGACAAAGGGGACTTCAAACTGTGGTTATTCTTTCAATCAATTGAAAAGAAAACCCTTTATCGACCACTAGAAAGTAAGTGAGTGCAAAGGATGAGAATTCATACTATGGCCAAGTACCCTCTTCGAATGTTGCTGAAATAGTTTCAGCACTTACCAAAAAATGAGATTCACATACAAAATCAGGCCAGCAAGGTATAAGATCCATGAACCATTCATAATGCAAGCTGGGTTTATAGAATCTAAAAATGCAAACAATTACCACGCACTGGCTCTAGGTCATACTAGCAACCTTGCAACCTTACAGGCAAACTAGACCAGGAACAAACATAAACCCATCTAATCTACAGTTTAGCAATGTAGGCAAGCACACAAACACAGAGAAGTAGCATCAAGTCATAGATAAGATTAAACCATAGACAGCATCAGAAGCACGCCAAAGGCACAGGCGATGCACCAATCATTCTGGTGTCATGACACACTCCATGTCCAGCCACTAAGAGTACTAGGTGCTGACCGGCCTAATGTTCGCTAGACGACGATCAAAATAAACTGCCATTGGCATCAATTGACCCGCCATCCTGTACATTTCAAATGCTGTTGACCATAATGGGGTAAGGAGGCAGCGCTAAAGAGGTATCCCAAGCAGATTCAGTATAGCGCTTAATCTAGCCAAACCTCGCCAACAAAATCCGCAGTACACGAGCTCTGCTTTGGTACCAAAATCCAAACCGCACAAAAAATTCCCCCAGATGTAGGCCATGTTCTAGAACCCCTTCCTGTATGTAAGCTTGGTTATCAATGAATGTTAGCTGAAGCACATTTCCTTTCTACTCCATGTAACTGCCAGAACTGTTGTCCACACCGCTGTCAATTGTCAAGCGATTGCATCTGGCCAGCAGATCATCCTCTACAGTCTGATATGAGTAATGGATTTGTTAGTCGTAATCCAGAAAGGAAAAACAAATTAAGTAGTATCAAACGATGATGCGAGTGCAACTGAGTTCACCTTGTATGTTTGAAGCAAAAGTTGGCCACCAATCTGTTTCTCTCTTGCATAGCTGTCATAAGTTTGCATCAATGGAGCACTAACAACCTGCAACAGGAGTGGAGACAGTAAACGGATCAGAAATATGTCGAGAAATAGCATTTTGCATGATTCAAGTAGCTGAATTTCTGTGGTCTCGGACAATTAAGACATTTGCTAATTGAGCCAATCATAATAACGTATTTTACTTTCATATCGACATCTTATTTTGGCATTTTAGAAGCAGGACCAAATTACTAGGAACCAAATGTCCAGGACACAGATATTGGAAACCGAATATGAATCATCAAATAACACAACAGAAGAGGTACCAACCCTACATACTACTACTGCAAGAAGGCAAATATGTTCAAGCTGTAAAGTGAAAACATATTTATTTTTTCTTAATTAAAGAGAACCTTCAAACAGAGCTCTGTGCTATCTCCCTCAGCAATACACAGATAGCTCATCAATCTCATGGTTTCCTTCTCCATACAATCCTGAACCTACAGATGTCACACATATAAACAGTGTTAAGAAACTAAAAAGAAATAAATAACACCTACTCGGTGACCCATTAGTTAAGATTAAATTACTGACCTTGGCAAGGTAATCTTGTAGAGGGTACTGAACAATCCATTCAGAACTTTTCCTGGAGTAGTAAGCATATGTATCTTGAACAACAGCATTTTTCATGAAGGATTTGACTTCAGAGCGACATATGCCACGCATAATGCCCATCAAGATGTCCATATCAACATTGATTCCATCACGCTCTTGGCAAATCTGGATCAATCAATTGTTATGTACAGAAGAAAATGCTTTTAACAACAACCAGGCAATAATAACTATCTAAGAATTACCGAAGTCAGCAGAGCGTCTGATACTTCATGACTGAAGAAGGAAAAGACCTAGCAAAAGCAAAAAAGTCCATAAATATTAGGTAGAAAATGTGTAAGGAACATGTTATAAAAACAAACGGATGTGAAAACAAAAATATTTTCTTGCATAACACTTAGTCACTTACTGTAGAGAAAAAAGAAGTGGCAGCAGCGTCTTCAAGACAAGGTAGCTTTCTTTGCTCAACAAAGCAACGGTCCAAATAGTTGAAGAAGCCAGATACACATTTAACCATGATACAATAGTTGGACCACATTTTCGCAAGCTGTCTCAAAAGGTAGCCGTCTCTCTGGTGCATCAGATGGGGGCAAACCTAAGTAAATAAGCAAAACAAAGTCAACAGAGGGAAGAATGATGCATATCTTTCATGCTAACAAAGGCATTTCTTTAGCATCTGAAGCAAAGAGAAACATGGAAATTATATGCTCCCTCTATCCATATATATAGGGCCTAATGCACTTTTCGAGGCTAACTTTAGAGCAATAATATATGACATGCAAGTTACACAAAGCATACCGTCAAATTCGTACGTGAAAGGAGCTTCCAGTGATATAATTTTCACATTATACATCTCGTATACTGTTAATCTTATCAATAGTCAAAGGCAATCTCGAAAAAGACATTAGGCCCTATATGTATGGATGGAGGGAGTATGATATCATGGAAATTATATATGCATGCAAGAATGTGCACTGGCCCCCTTATTTATCAAACCTGCTGTCCTGTAGTCTGAAAAGCGTAGCAGCAGCACTTTCATTAGTTTGTTTTTGGTGCTTTAATTAAGAACTATCACGAGAACGCAGGAAGTGCTGTGAAATAGCTATGTCAACATAAATCACAATATTCTACTATGGTTTTCAAATGCAAATAATCTAGTTCCAAGTTTCCCTTTACAACAAGAAATCCTACACAATATGTCAAAGATAATCTGTTTTCACATTATCTGGTTTGTAACTTGGTTCAAGATGACACAACACTATGATGCTAGACTTTTGTGAATGTTATGATAGCCGTCCAACACTGAGATCTGGAGAAACATGCGTCCATGCCTAAATAAGTTTTCCAATACTAGGTCAGCAGATATGATCTAACAGAGGAAACAAAAGTCAGTAGTTCAAAACAAGATTTCATTTATCATTTCCTCACTCTTAAATGCGTCGATTGGTTAGAACAACAAATACTGACTCGGCAATAGAAAACTGTGAAATGGAATGGAAGGCCGACATAGTACCAGTGCACGAACAGATTCTGCAAGTGTAGCCTTGTAACCATTGTACATCTCTTCACAATAGCTGGTTGTCTGCACAGCCATTCTATAAGCACAGCTGGAAAAGTATATGGACATATCATGAGCACCAAATTTAAGTGCTTCACTGGTAATAGTTAAGATATACATATTACACGCGATAATGATAGAATCATACTCATAGCAATTCATGTACTCAGCAACAGTAGGCCTTGTACCAGTGGATCCCTCCAAAATCTTTGAACATGTCACAATGCCCTGCTCCAGGACCTTCCAGCCATCCTCAAAGCTGAGGTGCGCATTCATTTTACTGCTTTGCTCCTACAGTGAACTGAAGCAATGGAAATATCTGTAAGAAGAACTATTATGTTGGATATCTAACAATTGTTTACTATGTAAAGGCATCAATTTTTGGTATTAATAATATCACCCAACTTAGTTGGATATACAAACTCAATAAAGGCCTGCGATACCATACAAACAATACTCCTAATTTCACTAATATACAATGTTCCAGAAGCCATCATGCACAACTTCTGCAAGGAGATTTTGAAACTTCGCTCACGCATTTCAGCATTCAAGTCTTCCATATTTAACTATAAACATATGATGCAAAACAGAAAGTCTATTTGTATATATGAAAGAAGACTCAGCCACAAGGCACTAGCACTTGGCGGATTGTTTGTACTCCAAGAACATCCAAGACACCAGGCACCCCACCAAATAAATTCCGCTAATGGCAGTCGAACCGTGGTGGGCAGGTTAGCGTTCAAGCGTCCCCACCAACTGAGCGACATTCAGTTCACAGTAGAAAGCCTATTTAGATCCAAAAATAAGATGCACGAGTGTGCTTAAAACAACTATACAAGCACAAACTAAGGAAGATAATTTAACCAAAGTTCAGCATTCACTGTTAATTTGTAGTAACAGAACAATACTACAAAGAACAGGGTCGACCGTTTCCCCCTCAAACATGCATAGAGAAGGCGCGCACAGGGTGGATCTAACAAGACATGTATCAAGAAGGCCCGAACAGGGTCGATCTAACAAGGAAGCATGAGGCCTCAGTTAAACATCCCACCTTGGATTAGCATTAGTATTGCTCGCAGCAAGGAAAATACCAGGATAAACCTATTTACAATTCGAGCAAGCAAAATTTAAACCTAGATGGGTGAATCTCCCCTCCCCACTCCCCACTCCACACCAGTCCAGTAGAGCGGGCCAGGGGGAGGAACAGCGACCACACCGTAGAACCGCTTCCGTGCTTCGATGGAGGAGGCCAGGGAGGGGAGAGGCCGCGCGGCGGCGAGGGTTCGATGGCCCCGTCGGTCTCGCCGCGGCGAAAGGAAAAAAAAAACTAAACCCTACGGCAGCGGCGGCATTCAGCGAAGAAGCGACGGCGCGCAGGCGACGGATTCGCAACAGACCGACGGGGACGGACGCATTCGAGGACGGACCAGGCAGATGGATTCGGATTCCCCACCCACGGCGGAGCGAACAGACTGCTCGGAACGGAGCACGAATCGATCGGATATGGGATAGCGGAATCAACCTGGAGGAGCGCGGGGAGAGGAGGGAGAGGAGGTTACCGAGGAGGGGGGAGAGGATCGGGTGCGGCTCGCCGTCGCCGCCGCCGCCGTCTCGTGGGGTGGGGAGGGCAGCCGACGGCGGATGGGGGACTGAGGGGGGAGGGGTTTCAGCTTTTTCGAGGGGTTTGGCACTTTGGTACGCTCCTCTTTAATAACATCTGGACCTATATATACATATATTTATTTATAATTCATCTTTACTCTTTACCTAATAATTTTTTTAATCTCCTAATAATAAAGCGATTATCCCCTGTGTTTTTTTAGTAATACAACCCGCAGTCCCTCTTTTACTGAAAACAGTTCATTTTTTACAGAAAAAAAACATGCGTCTTATACAGACGCTCTCACTTCCTTTCCAGACACAGCGGATAGGAGAAGGTGAGGTGCGGGCGGAGCAGCAGCAGAAGTTCAAGGGCGGCGCGGCGGAGCAGAAGAAGTTGAGTGGCCGAGCCATTGTCGCCGGACGGCTCTGACCTGCCTCCCGCTTCCTTTCCACCAGCAGAAAGGTGAGAAGTTGAGGGGCGGGTGGAGCAGGAGAGGTTCAGGCATGACCCGGCAGGCGTAGCAGGAGAGGTTCAAGCGCGGGGCGGCGAAGTAGGAGAGGTTCAGGGGCCATGCTGGCGGAGTGGCAGAGGTTCAGAGGCGGTGCCCTTGTAATAATAACTCAGCTATTGCTTCTACTTGTACGTCGTCTGCAATTTTGCAGAAAGATCCTTATGTTTTGTGTATTCAACACACGGGCCTCATGATAAGTCAACTGAACTGGTATGCGCGAGAAAAAGAAAGAAAAACACCCGCAGGACCGTGCTCCCAATCCCATCTCCTCATCCAACGCGTCGTGACCTCCAGACATGCCCCGCCCCGACTCATCGTGCGCCGCCAGCTGCTACTTGTGAGATGTGTCGGGATTTCCTCGAAAAGGAGAAGATGATGAAGTACAGTAGAGATAAGTATTTCCCTCAGTTATGAAATCAAGGTTATCAATCTAGTAGGAGAACCAAGCAACACTATGTAAACAGCACCTGCACACAAATAATAAATACTTGCAACCCAACGCGTAGAGTGGTTGCCAATCCCTCAACAGTTATAAGCAAGATTAAATTGTATAGGTTTTGATAGATAGATCTGATAAAAAATACAAGATAAAATAAATAAAAGAAAGTTGCAGCAAGGGAATTTTGGTTTTAATATATGATAGAAAATATACCCGGGGGCCATAGTTTTCACTAGAGGCTTCTTTCATTAAAATAGCATACGGTGTGTAGACAAATTACTGTTGGGCAATTGACAGAAAAACAAATAATTATGACGATATCAAAGGCAATGATCATGTATATAGGCATCACGTCCAAGATTAATAGACCGAAACGATTCTGCATCTACTACTATTGGTCCACACATCGACCACTGTCCAGCATGCATCATGCAAGAAAAACAGAGTGATGCTTTAAGCAAGATGACATGGTGTAGACAAGATAAACTCATGTATGAATAAACCCCATCTTGTTACCCTTAATAGCAATGATACATGCATGTCATGTCCCTTTCTGTCACTGGGATTGAGCACCGCAAGATCGAACCCATCACAAAGCACATCTTCTCATGGCAAGATAAATCTGTCTAGTTGGCCAAACCAAACCAATAAATCGGAGATGAAATACAAGGCTATAACAATCATGCATAAAAGAATTCAGAGAAAACTCAAATAATATTCATGGATAGATCTGATCATAAACTCATAATTCATCGGATCCCAACAAACACACAACAAAAAGTCAGTACATGAAATAGATCTCCAAGAACATCGAGGAGAACGTTGAATTGAAGATCAAAAAGAGAGAAGAAGCTATCTACTACTAACTATGAACTCATAGGTCTGTGGTAAACTACTCACGCATCATCAGAGGGGCAGCAAGGATGATGAAGAACCCCTCCGTGATTGTTTCCCCCTCCGGCAGAGTGCCGGAAAAGGCCTCTATATGGGATCTCGTGGTTCTAGAACTTGTTGCGACGGGAAAAAGTATTTTGTGGACTCCCCCATAGGTTTTCTGATTTTAGAGTATTCATAGAGGCGGAGTTAGGTCAAATGAAGGCTTGTGGGCCCCACTAGCTACTAGGCCGCACCAGAGGCCCCTGGCGCGCGCTCTGGTGCCTAGTAGGCCACTCCTTCGTCTACTTGTTCCCTCCTGAAGCTCTCAGGGTCTCTTATCACCAGAAAAAAAATCTCCAAAAAGTTCATGGCATTTGGACTTCGTTTGGTACTAATATTATGTAAAGTAAAAGACAAGCAAAAAACAGCAACTGGCACAGGGCAATAACACTGGTACGCGTCGGTGCTATACAAACGGTTTTAACCCCTTTCCGCGACGGCATTTGGAACCATCGCCAAGTGAGTGTGGGCGATAAGGGGGTCCTTCCCACACGACCCAGAAACCGTCGGGGATATGCCCTCCTGGCACACACGCTCGGAAAATGAGGTCGTGTGTGACCGGCAAGCGCTCAAATACGGAAATACGTACAGTAGAGCTAAAAAATATAATTATACAGGAGAAATTGTTTCTGGTCGCAAGTACATCCCACACAGTCAGTCCCCACTAAACGTTTCCGTTCGTATGTACATCCCACACAGTCGCTCGAAGGAAAAATTTCCGTTCACAGGTACATCGCACACAATTTTTTCCGTTAAATTGTTTGCATTATTGAATACAGCACACACTGTCCATAGAAGAAACTGTGTGGCAAAGGCTGTCCATCACACACAGTTTTTATGTGGTAAACATTTGTGCAAGGTGACCTAACGCAAACAGTTTTCAAGAGAAAGTCGTGTGTGATTGTTCATTGATCCAACACGGTTTATTCCTAGAAACTGTGTGCGTTGCCTGAGGTCGTCACCCACGGTGTTTTTTCAATAACCGTTTGCAATAGCAAAACCCAATTAGCAATCTAATTGCCCTATTATTAATAATCCATTAATCCAATTGACATTCACATTAAGCACATAATATATTTCATTTTCATATTACGGAAGCAGAATTTCATAATTGAAATACATCAGAGTACAACATGATATAGCTTCAGCACTCAGCTACCCCATGACACAACTGCACCAGCACCAAGTTTCACGTGCAACATGTAGAACCTTTTGAAATTAGCATCATAGACGGTATATAGACAAATGCATCTCATCTAGAAAACTGCTGAAGCAGAAGGCGAATATTGATCCGTCATTCATGTTGAAGGTCTTTGCAACTTTAGGCCAGTGCCTGTGGATGATTGACCGTCCGTTCTTCGTCCTCTTCAGAAACACTTCAATATTGAACCATGGGTGTTGTATGAAAACCTTCCTCGCCTCCTGACCATAGAGGTGGTTTGAGAGGTAATCATCAGTGAACTGCTTTGGAAAGGTCTGAAAACAAGGATGTGCATAAGTATCTTCTCTATATTGGAAATGAGGCAAATGAATAAAAAAAGGCAAGGTATAATAGTTAGTACCATCTTGTAGTGAACTGATGTCTTCTTCATTGTGCAGACAAAGATCTTGTTGTTTTTTGTCGCAATTTTTTTTATCCTAACAATCTTTCTGAGTTTCTTGACTTGATTGATATTCATGGACAAATCATGTCCCCATATGCAAAAATGGTCAAACAGTGGGTCAAAACCTTTGACAACAGGACCTACATGTGCAAGACCAAATTGTTAAAAACCTAAATATTAGAATGGTTCCTGCAATTACATAATAATGTGCTATTAGACAACGGACCATGCACGTGCAGTTAACTAAACACCACAACAAATGAACCAAATGTTAACTGAGCACCACATTGCACAATATAACATACTCCTAATAGAAGATCTGACAGTTAACCAAACCAAGCATGCTTAACAACTTAGAAATATAGCAATTGTATTTGTTTCTCATGTATTTAGTACAGAAAATTCGATTTATTTCTCACATGATATACAATAACAAAATGCAGCCACAACAATTGAACATCGCATTGTAGAATTGAACCAAACAGTTAACTAAACACCACAACAAATGAACCAAACGTTAACTAAGCACCACATTGCACAATATAACATACTCCTAATAGAAGATCAGACAGTTAACCAAACCAAGCATGCTTAACAACTTGGAAATATAGCAATTGTATTTGTTTCTCATGTATTTAGTACAACCAAATTCGATTTATTTCTCACATGGTATACAATAACATAATGCACCCATAACAATTGAACATCGCATTGCAGAATTGAACCAAACAGTTAACTAAACACCACAACAAATGAACCAAACGTTAACTGAGCACCACATTGCACAATATAAAATACTCCTAATAGAAGATCAGACAGTTAACCAAACCAAGCATGCTTGACAACTTGGAAAATTGCACCTTGAAGAATTGAACATCACATTTGCGGAATTGAACCAAATAGTTAACTGAACACCACATTGCATGACATATAGAACATATACTCTAGAGCAGAAGATTGCATGGTAAAAGTAGATAGCACTTTCACTAGAATTTGTTAAAGAAAGGCAGTAGCTAGCAAACTGAATATGGGTCCTTATAGTGAGCTAATAAGACAAGCTACTCCTCATTGTCGGAGATATCGATGACGATTGGCTCCTTGGACATGGAAGAGGGCGAGGCCTCCGCTTTGTGGGTGCCCTCGTCGTAGTGGTGAGTTGCCTGAGTTGCTCCGGGCACCAATCTGATGGCTCTCGAGATGAAGTAAGCACGTGCATGCTGAGAAAACACCTCGTAGTCTTTGTCGAAGGCACCGACGGTGGCCTCGAGAAAATGCCATGAACTATCGCTTAAAGCAGCCAACCGCCTCGCGGCGTTGGCGCACGAGGCGTCGACGGTGGCCTCAACGGCGAGGTGCTCCTCCAAGATTTGGGGGTCGACACGAATGGCAGCCATCACGACCTCATCTGCGCGTGCGGGCGTGATTTGCTTCTCCGCTGCCAATGCTCCTTGAGATCCTGGCTATACCGCGTGCACCATGGCTTAGGGCTACGCTTATTTAGGGGAGGGGTCGGTGATTTGGGTGGAAGGTGTCGCACTTGCGCTGGCGGTCGGGGCATGCGGGATGTGGAAGAAGGAGGAGGATGGGGGTCAGGTTTGGATTACCTGCCTGGATAGGCGAGGCCGAGCAGCATGAAGGAGGGTCGCCGGCGAGGAGGTGGAGCTTCAAGCAAGGAGTGAAGGTTTCAACTTGGAAAGGCAAGCGGAAACAGGGGAAATGTGGCTTTTGGTAAGGGGGAGGGGGTGGGGAGGTAGATATTTTCGCGGAAGCCAAAAAATTGGAATCGCTTCAGCCAAAAAACTGGCGCGCAAAGTGTCATCAGACACGGTCCCTTATTCAGAGCGGGCTATGGACTGTAGCCGTCGCACCTTCTCGCGTAAGCCATATGCGTACTATAATCCGACGGTGGTCCAAAATATTTTGTGTTGTATCTCACACGGTTGGTGATAATAAACGGTGTGGGATCTACTTGATTTTTTGTCTTGATTTGTATTACATAATGGGGTCACAACGGCAATGGACGGTGTTTGAATTGCTAGACCTTTTATCTGCAGTGAACATGCAACTATATGTGTGTTGTAAAAGAATTGGAATTATTCAGGGTTTGTTTGGAAATTTTATACATTAAATTGGTTTTCTAGCCATTTCAGGTGAACAATTCAAAATTAAAGCACATGCACATGGTCCGGTGCACCAACATGGGTTGTAAAATCATATATGTGTCCATGGGTTTATGCTTATGTCCCTTGCAAGAAATGGGGATGAATTTCGAACACCACGGCACCGTGGCTCTCCGGCAAATGTCGAGGTACTTGCTTTTGTACTTCTAGTAAATCCAAAATTGAACTACATGCACGTGCTTCGTCCATAAAAATGGGTTGCAAAATCAAATGTTTGTCCTTGGTTGCATGCTTAGGTCCCATGCAAGAAATGGGAACGAATGTGAAACACCCTGCCACGGTCACTCGACCGCAAACATTGAGATACCTGATTTTTAAATTCTAGTAAATCTAAAGCTCGTCTGAAATTCATGAAACTTGGCATGCTATCATGGAGCGGCATCAATGTCGTGGTAAATTTTTGTCCCATTTGGGGCAGGTTTGGGAATATGCTTCTCACAAACCAGAGCTTCTCACAACAAGCCTGATGGTTTCGTAGGGAACGTCCCACCTTTGGGGACGAAACGATATCCATTGCCTCTTATTGCTTTCAGTAGAACAACAGGAGTGTTGTGTCAATTTTTGGGATTTTTCGGGGTTCATTTGGACATTTTTATGCATTAATTGAGTTTTCAATGCATTTATGTACATAATTCAAATTTGAACTACATGCACATGCTCTAATGCATATAAATTGGTTGAAACTTCAAATCTGTGTCCTTGGTTGCATGCTTAGGTCCCATGCAAGAAATAGGAACGAATGTCAAACACCCTGCCACGGTCACTCGGCCGCAACATTGAGATACCTGGTTTTTAAATTCTAGTAAATCCAAAGCTCGTCTGAAAATCATGAAACTTGGCATGCTATCATGGAGCGGCATGAATATGCCATGGTAATTTTTTTGTCCCATTTGGGACAGGTTTGGGGATATGCTTCTCACAATCCAGAGCTTCTCACAACAAGCTTGATGGTTTCGGTAGGGAACGTCCCACCTTTCGGGACAAAACGATATCCATTGCCTCTTATTACTTTCAAATTTTTTTTCTTGTGTCAACAAAGAACAACAGGAGTTTTGTGTCAATTTTGGGGATTTTTCGGGGTTCGTTTGGACGTTTTTATGCATTAATTGAGTTTTCAATGCATTTATGTGCATAATTCAAATTTGAACTACATACACATACTCTAATGCATATAAATTGATTGAAAACAAATCAAATTTGTGTCCTTGGGTGCATGCTTAGGTCTCATGCAAGAAATGTGAATGAATTTCAAACACCAGGGCACCGTTGATTGCCAGCAAAACGTTGAGATACTTTGTTTTTAAATTCTAGTAAATCCAAAACTCGTCTGAAATTCATGAAACTTGGCATGCTATCATGGAATGGCACCGACATGCTGTGGTATTTTTCGTGTCCATTTTGAGAGAATAC
Source organism: Aegilops bicornis (assembly GCA_021605145.1). Lineage (NCBI taxonomy): Eukaryota > Viridiplantae > Streptophyta > Magnoliopsida > Poales > Poaceae > Aegilops > Aegilops bicornis. The sequence goes on along the minus strand of CM038671.1, from coordinate 775,853,487 downwards.
GCACTCGAATAACAGCCAACAAAGGCATGTTGAAAACATAGTACCACTTTAATATCTCAAACGTTTGTATAATTCAAATCGTGTGCGTTCTCTTAACCACTCACGTGATGCCACGTGTTCTCGTTTTAATGGCTATAGGAGGTGCCGTGCGGACAACTGCTTGACCTTGACTGAACGGGAGGCATGCGAGCGGAGTCTGGTGCGCAGGCTCACCGAGAGCCGTGCAAGCTGTCCTCCAATGCGCAGGCTCACCGGGAAGCATGCGAGATGTACGCTGCGCAGGCTCACTGGGAAGCGAGCCCTTTGACTTCCATGGCCGCCTGCCTTCCTCTCCATTAATGGCGCCCAAGCCACTGTCTAATATAGGCGGCCTTACTGTTCACCTCCCATTCCCCTCCCTCCCACAGACCTCCACCAAGCCATGGCGCAGAATGATCATCTGCCACTAGTCTTCAAGTTTGGTGAAGTCGACTCCGAGCTGGAGGAGATACAAAATAAGGAGGAATGGGGCCTCATGGACATGGCCCAGAACAAGCTGGCCGCGGCGGTTCTTGCCCGCTCCCGTCCCAGCTCCTATCCAGCGCCGCGCCAAATGACCATCCTCGTAGTATTGACGGGCTAGTCGCTGAGCACTATCGCAGAGCTGGAAGCAGCGGGCGTCAGCGAGGTCTCCGCTGACCCGCGCGAGCTCGTGTACATGCCAGCGTCAGCGCCCGTGCTCGTGCCCGTGCGCGCCCCTCCACCCACTGTGGTGCCGGGCCCCGTGCGTTTGGCTACACCCGCCCGCACCCGTGCCCTACCCGTGCGCGCCCCTCCACCCACTGCGGCGCCGGTCCCCGTGTGTTTGGCTGCACCCGCCGCGCCCGTGCCCATGCGCGTGCCCCCTCGGCGACATGGGACGCTGCCGTCGAACGCTACCTCTCAGCGGCGCCAGTTGCCATCCTCCCGCGCCCCGCCCGTTGATCACGCGACGACATGATGTTTGATTTACAAGTGAAGAACATTTTGTGCTGCCTTGAAGACTTCAACAATGGCACCCCGAAGGACGACAACGACAACGACGGCGCAGCACGTCCCTTCGCCGTCGCCGGAAATAGTTTTTTGGGGTTTAATACTATATCTTGAATTCTCAATTATACGAATATAAATTCGCAGTGTGACTGAATGAAAGATATGGTTTGAACGAACTTGTGTTTTTCTCTCTTAATGTACAGACTTATCAAACGATTTTATTTTGAAAAAAATCATCAATGGTTTTTAAATATAAAACACTCATCGCAAACGTTTTAGTTAGAACACCCGTACGCAAACCGACAGCTTCCCCAGGAGGCCAAGGGAAAATGTGCCGAGCAGGATTTGTGTAGCTCTTGATCGCAAACGTTTTAGTTAGAACACCCGTATGCAAACTGACAGCTTCCCCAGGAAGCCAAGAGAAAATGTGCCGAGCAGGATTTCTGCAGCTCTTGATCTCAAACGTTTTAGATAGAACACTCGTATGTAAATTGAGAGCTATGGTCTTCCCCCTTAAGTCGAGGGAAAATTCGCAACACAGGATTTGTGCATCCCTTCAACGCAAACGGTTGTTTAGGATGACCTGTGTGCAACCACATACAAACTAAAAATCACTACCAGTATCTAATTTTTGCAACTAAAATTCAGTAATTAAGCATAGATGGAGGCGAGGAGGCGTGTTCAGCTGGGCGTGCAGCGGGCGGCGCAGTACTATTCTATTTGACAAGGGCGGCGCAGTTCCCGATATGGCTTTAATGTAGACGAGGGAGAGGGTAGCTGTTCCTGAAATGTTGAACGGCCCATGATGCATCCTCCTTCAATTAACATCGTGTGAATGCATGAGGGAAGTAATGGGAGGCAGCACGATGTGAATGCAACGCAGTTTGCACTCATATAAAGGCGCCCCTCCATTCCAATGCATCTACCCCATCGTACGCACCTAAGCATTTGCCTAAGCACCTACACTAATAAGCGCAAACGTGCTCACTCTAGACCCATGGCGGCGATGCGCACGAGCGGCCAGTGGCTGTGCCAGATGGTCCACGACGCCGGCCTGCGGCATGGCACCGTGGATCGTCTCCAGACGGTGTTGGCGACCGGCTGGTGGATGGCCGCCGTCAACGCCAGCTACGACTCTCAGTTGACCAGATGATCGTTCGTACCACCAACAGTTTCACCGTCGTCAAGAAGCTCGCGGACAACATCGTCGTACTCCTCCAGCCCGCGCGCCCGGGCTCCTCATTGCCTGCCACCCTAATTGGCCTCCATGGTTAGAACCTCCTTCAAGCACTGGTGGCCCTCCGACTGCCCCGACGCCACGAAGAATGTCCACCTAGAGGTCGCGCTCTCCGCGAGGCGCCTCGCCCTGCAAGAATCCGCCGACCTACACATCCATGTATACGAGCAAATCGTGTACATAGGTATCTACAAGGCCAGTGAGGACGCTATGACGTTGGCCTTCTTCAGCCGGCTGGAAGCCTTGGATGCCTTTGCTGAGAAGCACCTTGACCTCGCGACAATAGCCGCCGCTCCTTAGCCGCCGGTCGGTGACCCGGCGCACTGAGTTGAGGAGGAGGAGGTCGTACGTTGATGGATGCATCTTTCTTCTTGCCTCATGTAACCATCACTGCGATCACATCATCGTGGCCTTAATTCTTATTGTGCTATTGCATTCTCGTTCTAGTCAATACAGACATGTGCGCTCCCTTTGCTTAATTATATGCATCACTGTACTAGTACTCCATCCGTCAATTTATAAGTTGTGCTGCCAGTGTTTGGGGCCGGCGCACGATCACACACGTTCGTGTACATGCGGTTGCTCCGGGCGCGGCGCGACGATGCAGTTACCTGCTGCAAAAACTGTCATGGGGGGACGTGGCATTGACCATTGGGCGGCAACAGTCGGTCATCCCGGTGCCCAATATAGGATGCAAAAAGGGATCATACAACAGCAAGGACCAGCTTCCCTACCGATAGCTTATCTAACAGAACTCCCAAGTTAAGTGTGTTGAGGATGGAGTAGTCATCAGATGGGTGACCGGATGTGAAGTGACCTCGATGTTAAATTAACTGATTTGATGGGTCACTGTAAACATTTAATTGCGTTGAATGTATATAGTGCTCCATCATATTAGTTGAATTAACCTCGAGGTCCTTGTTTTGTAGTTTTTGACATTTTTTGTATTTTGTACACATGTTGATTGGCTTCAAGAAGGTCTATCTCGTTAATTTTTGATATTTTTTGTTTTTTGAACACATGTTGATTGGCTTGAATGAAGGTCTATCCCTTTACTTTACGACATGTTTCCAAAACATGGACCTCGAGGTTAATTCAACTAATAGGACGGAGCACTGTAAACATTTAATTGCGTTGAATGTATATAGTGCTCCATCATATTAGTTGAATTAACCTCGAGGTCCTTGTTTTGTAATTTTTGACATTTTTTGTATTTTGTACACATGTTGATTGGCTTGAAGAAGGTCTATCTCGTTACTTTTTGATAAAAAATTTTGAACACATGTTGATTGGCTTGAATGAAGGTCTATTCCGTTACTTTACGACATGTTTCCAAAACATAGACCTTGAGGTTAATTCAACTAAAATGACGAAGCTCTATATACATTCAACGCAATTAAATGCTTTCCAAAAAAAGTGATATGATTTCTATGAAACTTATAAGTCATGTATGTCAAATTAACCTCTGTGGACTTGTTCTCGAATTAACCTCCGGGCCTTTTTGCCGCGTATCATACACATCTTATTAAGTTGAACCGTTTATGTTCTCTTCCCTAATCGAAAACAGTTCATTCGACTGAACCGTATGCCATATATCACACACACCTTGATCTGGCTGACCGTTTCTGTTGCTTTCCCTAATAGCAAACAGTTCATCGGAGCAAACTGTATGTCGTATATCGCACACACATTGATATAGCTGCCCATTTCTGTTGTTCTGTCTAATTGCAAACAGTTCGTCTGGATCAACCGTATGCCCTACATCGCACACGTGATACGTCTCCAACGTATCTATAATTTTTTATTGCTCCATGCTACTTTATCTATTGTTTTGGACTATAATGGGCTTTATTTTCCACTTTTATATTACTTTTGGGACTAACCTATTAACCGGAAGCCCAGCCAAGAATTGTTGTTTTTTGCCTTTTTTAGTATTTCGAAGAAATAGAATATCAAACGGAGTCCAAATGGAATGAAACCTTCGGAAACGTGATTTTCTCACCGAACGTGATCCAGGAGACTTGGACCCTACGCCAAGGAACCAGAGAGGCGGTCACGAGGGTGGAGGGCGCCCCCCCTAGGGCGCGCCCCTACCTCGTGGGCCCCTCGAAGCTCCACCGACATACTCCTTCCTCCTATATATACCTACGTACCCCCAAACGATCAGAACATGATCCAAAAACCTAATTCCACCGCCGCAACTTCTTGTATCCACGAGATCCCATCTTGGGGCCTATTCCGGAGCTCCGCCGGAGGGGGCATCCACCACGGAGGGCTTCTACATCAACACCATAGCCTCTCCGATGAAGTGTGAGTAGTTTACTTCAGACCTTCGGGTCCATAGCTAGTAGCTAGATGGCTTCTTCTCTCTTTTTAGGTCTCAATACAATGGTCTCCCCCTCTCTCGTGGAGATCTATTCGATGTAATCTTCTTTTTGCGATGTGTTTGTTGAGACCGATGAATTGTGGGTTTATGATCCAGATTATCTATGAATAATATTTGAATCTTCTCTGAATTCTTTTATGTATGATTGAGTTATCTTTGCAAGTCTCTTGAATTATCCGCTTGGTTTGGCCAACTAGATTGGTAGTTCTTGCAATGGGAGAAGTGCATGGCTTTGGGTTCAATCTTGCGGTGTCCTTACCCAATGATGTAAAGGGTTGCAAGGCACGTATTGTATTGTTGCCATCGAGGATAACAAGATGGGGTATTTATCATATTGCATGAATTTATTCCTCTACATCATGTCATCTTGCTTAAGGCGTTACTCTGTTTTTAACTTAATACTCTAGATGCATGCCGGATAGCGGTCGATGAGTGGAGTAATAGTAGTAGATGCGAGAATCGTTTCGATCTACTTGTCACGGACGTGATGCCTATATACATGATCATACCTAGATAACCTCATGACTATGCTCAATTACATCAATTGCTCAACAAGTAATTTGTTCACCCACCGTAGAATATTTATGCTCTTGAGAGAAGCCACTAGTGAAACCTATGGCCCCCGGGTCTATTCTCATCATATCAATCTCCATCACTTTTATACTTGCTTTGTTTTACTTTGCCTTTACTTTTCACTTTGCATCTATATACCAAAAATACCAAAAATATTATCTCTATCAGATCTCACTCTCGTAAGTGACCGTGAAGGGATTGATAACCCCTAATCGCGTTGGTTGCGAGTAGCTATCGTTTTGTGCAGGTACGAGGGACTTGTGCATGGCCTCCTACTGGATTGATACCTTGGTTCTCAAAAACCGAGGGAAATACTTACGCTACTGTGCTGCACCATCCTCTCCTCTCCGGGGAAAACCAACACAAGCTCAAGACGTAGCAAGAAGGATTTCTTGCGCCGTTGCCGGGGAGTCTAAGCAAAAGTCAACATACCAAGTACCCATCACAATCCCTATCTCTCGCATTACATTACTTGCCATTTGCCTCTCGTTTTCCTCTCCCCCACTTCACCCTTGCCGTTTTATTCGCCCTCTCTTTTTCGTTCGCCTTTATGTCTTTCTTGGCTCGTTTTCTCGCTTGGTTGAAATAGTTGAGTATTTATTCCTAAACGGAGAAGCTAATATCTATGGATCCTCATCTGCTTGCCAATCTTTTTAAGAGATCCAATTATGATGAACCAATTCCTAGTGATTTGGATGCACTAGATTATCTTTATGAGCTTTTGCCCGAGATCCGTAAATCTGAAAATTGTGATGAAGTGCTTCATGATAGATCTTTCAATAAAAATCATGATTGCAATGATCTTATTATAGATTCTATTGATGTAAATTATGCTAATAATATGCAAAACCCTAAGCTTGGAGATGCTAGTTTTGCTATGTCCAATAGTCATGATTGGGGAGATTCTTCTTATGATCTTGAAAATTTATTTAAGCCCCATGATGAATATAAGATTGATAATAGTGTTTGAAATAATATTGAAAGTGGGTTTGGAAGAGTTTCAACTTTAGATCCCACATATTTGGATAACATTCGATCTTATGAAATTTTTGATAAAAGTGGGCTTGGAGAAGTCATGACTTTAGTTAATGTTAATCCCACTATTTCGGAAGAGTGTCAACTTTGCATGCATGTGGATCATGTTAAAAATATTTTATGTGATAGCTATTTTGTTGAATTTTCTTATGATCCCACATGTAATTATTATGAGAGAGGAAAATATGGTCGTAGAAATTTTCATGTTACTAAATCACCTCTCGTTATGCTGAGACTGCTATTGTTCCTTTCCGCTTCCTTGCATATGCTAGTTTTTGCTTGCCACGATAATTTGTTTGTCTATAATATGCCTATGCATAGGAAGTATGTTAGACTTAAGTGTGTTTGTCACATGTTTTATGATGCTCTCTTTGTGCCTCAATTCTTGTCTTTCTTGTGAGCATCATTGAAATCTCAATGCCTAGCTAAAAAGGCTTTAAAGAAAAGCGCTTGTTGGGAGACAACCCAATATTTTTCCTTGCTGCTTAGTAATAAATAATTCATCTAGCATCTGTTTAGATGTGGTTTTATGTTTCAATTAGTGTTTGTGCCAAGTTAAACCTATTGGATCTTCTTGGATGATAGTTATTTGATCTTGCTGTAATTTCCAGAAACTTTTTGCTCAGTGCCCGAATTGTTAAAAATCACCAGAACGTGATAAAATACTGATTCCAATTGCTGCTGATCAATAAACAAATTTTCCAGGTCTTCTAATTTTGGTAGAATTTTTTGAGTTCCATAAGTTTTCGTTAGTTACAGATTACTACAGACTGTTCTGTTTTTGACAGATTCTGTTTTGCGTGTGTTGTTTGCTTATTTTGATGAATCTATGGCTAGTAAAATAGTTTATGATCCATAGAGAAGTTGGAATACAGTAGGTTTAACACCAATATAAATAAATAATGAGTTCATTGCAGTACCTTAAAGTAGTTTTTTGTTTTCTTTCTCTAACGGAGCTCACGAGATTTCTATTGAGTTTTGTGTTTTTCAAGTTTTGGGTGAATTCTTTTGATGGATTATGGAACAAGGAGTGGCAAGAGCCTAAGCTTGGGGATGCCCATGGCACCCCCAAGATAATCCAAGGACACCAAAAAGTCAAAGCTTGGGGATGCCCCGGAAGGCATCCCCTCTTTCGTCCACTTCCATCGGTAGCTTTACTTGGAGCTATATTTTTATTCACCACATGATATGTGTTTTGCTTGGAGCGTCTTGTATTATTTGCGTCTTTGCTTGTTAGTTTACCACAATCATCCTTGCTGTACACACCTTTTGAGAGAGCCATACATGAATTGGAATTTGATAGAATACTCTATGTGCTTCACTTATATCTTTTGAGCTTGATAGTTTTGCTCATAATGCTTCACTTATATCTTTTGAGCGTGATAATTTTTGCTCTAGTGCTTCACTTAGATCTTTTAGAGCACGGTGGTGGATTTGTTTTAAATAAACTTGATCTCTCATGCTTCACTTATATTATTTTGAGAGTCGTTAATAGCATGGTAATTTGCTTAATGTTAATATACTTGGTATTCAAGATATGTGAAACTTTCTTTCGAGTGCATTGAATACTAAGATAAGTTTGATGCTTGATAATTGTTTTGAGATATGAAGATGATGATATTAGAGTCATGCTAGTTGAGTAGTTGTGAATTTAAAGAATACTTGTGTTGAAGTTTGTGATTCCCATAGCATGCACGTATGGTGAACCGTTATGTGATGAACTCGGAGCATGATTTATTTATTGATTGTCTTTCTTATGAGTGGCGGTCGGGGACGAGCGATGGTCTTTTCCTACCAATCTATCCCCCTAGGAGCATGCGCGTAATACTTTGCTTTGATAACTTCTAGATTTTTGCAATAAGTATATGAGTTCTTTATGACTAATGTTGAGTCCATGGATTATACACACTTTTCCCATCCTTCCACCGTTGCTAGCCTCTCTAATACCGCGCACCTTTCGCCGGTATCATACACCCATCATATACCTTCCTCAAAACAGCCACCATACCTACCTATCATGGCACTTCCATAGCCATTCCGAGATAATATTGTCATGCAACTTTCCACCGTTCCGTTTATTATGACACGCTCCATCATTGTCATATTGCTAGCATGATCATGTAGTTGCCATCGTATTTGTGGCAAAGCCACCATTCATAATTCTTTCATACATGTCACTCATGTTTCATTGCATATCCTTACATCACGGAGGCATTCATATAGAGTCATATTTTGTTCTAAGTATCGAGTTGTAAGAAAAATGAAAGTGTTATCATCATCATTATTAGAGCATTGTCCCAAGTAAGGAAAGAATGATGGAGACTATGATTCCCCCACAAGTCGGGATGAGACTCCAGACGAAAAATAAAAAAATAAAAAAAAGAGGCCATAAAAAAGAGAAAAGGCCCAAATAAAAAAATAAAATAAAAAAGAGAGAAAAAGAGAGAAGGGACAATGTTACTATCCTTTTACCACACTTGTACTTCAAAGTAGCACCATGATCTTCATGATAGAGAGTCTCTCATTTTGTCACTTTCATATACTAGTGGGAATTTTTCATTATAGAACTTGGCTTGTATATTCCAATGATGGGCTTCCTCAAATGCCATAGGTCTTCGTGAGCAAGCGAGTTGGATGCACATCCACTTAGTTTCTTTTGTTGAGCTTTCATATACTTATAGCTCTAGTGTATCCGTTGCATGGCAATCCCTACTCACTCACATTGATATCTATTGATGGGCATCTCCATAGCCCGTTGATACGCCTAGTTGATGTGAGACTATCTTCCCTCTTTTGTCTTCTCCACAACCACCATTCTATTCCACATATAGTGCTATATCCATGGCTCACGCTCATGTATTGCGTGAAGATTGAAAAAGTTTTGAAAATGTTAAAGTATGAAACAATTGCTTGGCTTGTCATCGGGGTTGTGCATGATTTAAATACTTTGTGTGGGGAAGATGGAGCATAGCCAGACTATATGATTTTGTAGGGATAATTTTCTTTGGCCATGTTATTTTGAGAAGACATAATTGCTTTGTTAGTATGCTTGAAGTATTATTATTTTAATGTCATTATGAACTTTTGTCTTGGATCTTTCGGATCTGAATATTCATACCATGATTAAGAAGATTTACACTGAAATTATGCCAAAGTATCACTCCGCATAAAAAATTCTCTTCTTATCATTTACCTACTCGAGGACGAGCAGGAATTAAGCTTGGGGATGCCTAATACGTCTCCAACGTATCTATAATTTTTGATTGCTCCATGCTACTTTATCTATTGTTTTGTACTATAATGGGCTTTATTTTCCACTTTTATATTACTTTTGGGACTAACCTATTAACCGGAGGCGCAGCCCAATTTCTGTTTTTGCCTTTTTCAAGATTTCAAGAAGCAGAATATCAAACGGAGTCCAAACGGAATGAAACCTTCGAACGTGATTTTCTCACCGAACGTGATCCGTGAGACTTGGACCCTCGCCAAGGAACCAGAGAGGCGGTCACGAGGTGGAGGGCGCCCCCTAGGGTGCGCCCCGCCTTGTGGGCCCTCAAGCTCCACCGACGCATTCTTCCTCCTATATATACCTACGTACTCCCAAAACGATCGTAACAGGATCCAAAACCTAATTCCACCGCCGCAACTTCCTCAGATCCACGAGATCCCATCTTGGGGCTCTGTTAGGAGTCTACCGAGGGGCATCCACCACGGAGGGCTTCTACATCAACACCATAGCCTCTCCGATGAAGTGTGAGTAGTTTACTTGCACCTTCGGTCCATAGCTAGTAGCTAGATGGCTTTTCTCTCTTTTGGATCTCAATACAATGTTCTCCCCCTCTCTCGTGGAGATCTATTCGATGTAATCTTCTTTTTGCGGTGTGTTTGTTGAGACCGATGAACTGTGGGTTTATGATCCAGATTATCTATGAATAATATTTGAATCTTCTCTGAATTCTTTTATGTATGATTGAGTTATCTTTGCAAGTCTCTTCGAATTATCCGTTTGGTTTGGCCAACTAGATTGGTAGTTCTTGCAATGGTAGAAGTGCATGGCTTTGGGTTCAATCTTGCGGTGTCCTTACCCAAAGGATGTAAAGGGTTGCAAGGCACGTATTGTATTGTTGCCATCGAGGATAACAAGATGGGGTATTTATCATATTGCATGAATTTATTCCTCTACATCATGTCATCTTGCTTAAGGCGTTACTCTGTTTTTAACTTAATACTCTAGATGCATGCTGGATAGCGGTCGATGAGTGGAGTAATAGTAGTAGATACAGAATCGTTTGGATCTACTTGTTACGGACGTGATGCCTATATACATGATCATACCTAGATAACCTCATAACTATGCTCAATTCTGTCAATTGCTCAACAGTAATTTGTTCACCCACCGTAGAATATTTATGCTCTTGAGAGAAGCCACTAGTGAAACCTATGGCCCCCGGGTCTATTCTCATCATATCAATCTCCATCACTTTTATACTTGCTTTGTTTTACTTTGCCTTTACTTTTCACTTTGCATCTATATACCAAAAATACCAAAAATATTATCTCTATCAGATCTCACTCTCGTAAGTGATCGTGAAGGGATTGACAACCCCTAATCGCGTTGGTTGTGAGTAGCTATCGTTTTGTGCAGGTACGAGGGACTTGTGCGTGGCCTCCTACTGGATTGATACCTTGGTTCTCAAAAACTGAGGGAAATACTTACGCTACTGTGCTGCATCATCCTCTCATCTTCGGGGAAAACCAACGCAAGCTCAAGACGTAGCAACACGCAATTAATATCTGAATCGTGTTTGATGGCTCCGCCATCGCAACCGTTGTGCACCTTTTTTGACGGTTTTTTACACCACGGTTTGCGATTATTGCATCGCACACAGTTTCGTCGAAGGGTCTTTGATCATAGTGTCGCGTTAGCAGCAACCTACAGTAGTGTAAGTTAATAGGTTAGTCCCAAAAATGATATAAAGTTGATTGTAAATGTATATAAAACATCCAAGATTGATAATATAATAGCATGGAACAATAAAACAATTATAGATACGTTTAGTTCACGGGCTGTCACGCACCGCCACCTCCAACCCTCCTCCCACCTTCAATACTCCTCCGTTTAGGGTGGTCATGGCCGACAACGCGCGCCTCCTCTGGGAAGAGGCCGTGGGAAGCAGAGGCCGCGCAGGAAAGGTGGCCTCACATCCCACCCCGACCTCCGGCGACACTCCTCCCAGACCAGATCCAACCCCCGCGCCACCTGGGCCCTCCCCCATGCCATTGCAGAATCCCATATGTGGGAAGGAGGCTGCCCACAGCCAGGAGAACCGTCTGATCCAGCCGGTCGACCACTATGCCCATGGAGCGCGGGGGAGCAACACAACCTGACCTGGCAGGGTGGACGCGACGGTGGTGCTGGCGAGGATGCAAAGGCAGTCGTTGTGAATGGGCAGGTGGTGGGCTAGTGATACGTCTCCAACGTATCTACTTTTCCAAACTCTTTTGCCCTTGTTTTGGACTCCAACTTGCATGATTCGAATGGAACTAACATGGACTGACGCTGTTTTCAGCAGAATTGCCATGGTGTTATTTTTGTGCAGAATAAAAAGTTCTCGGAATGATCTGAAAATCAATGGAGATAACTTTAGGAATTAATAAAAAATATTGGCGAAAGAATCAGTAGCAGGGGGGCCCACACCCTAGCCACAGGGGTGGGGGCGCGCCCACCCCCTGGGAACGCCCTCCGACCTTGTGGTCCCCCTGGACCTCCACCGACCTCAACTCCAACTCCATATATTCACTTTCCGGGAGAAAAAAATGGAAGAGAAGGATTCATCATGTTTTACGATACGGAGCCGCCGCCAAGCCCTGTTCTTCCTGGGGGGGGGGGGCAGATCTGGAGTCCGTTCGGGGCTCCAGAGAAGGGAATCCGTCGCCATCGTCATCATCAACCATCCTCCATCACCAATTTCATGATTCTCACCGCCGTGCGTGAGTAATTCCATCATAGGCTTGCTGGACCGTGATGGGTTGGATGAGATTTACCATGTAATCGAGTTAGTTTTGGTAGGGTTTGATCCCTAGTATCCACTATGTTCTAAGATTGATGTTGTTATGACTTTGCTATGCTTAATGCTTGTCGCTAGGGCCCGAGTGCGATGAGTCCAGATATAACAAGTTGGACTCTATATGTAACCCGCCTCTTCAACATATATAAGGAGAGGTAGGGATCCCCAAAGAGGGACAAGTTACAAGCAAGAAGAAACAATCTCTAGGGCTAGACACAAGGAGCCGGTTTACAGGCGTCTCTCTCGTGATCATAATGAGACCTAGCCACAAACAACATGTAGGGCTATTACCGGATGATGTTTCCCGGGGCCCGAAGCTGTCTAAATCTTTGTCTTGCGTGTTGCGTCTCTCGATTCCGCTCAACCCCTCTCAAGCTACCGCATAGATGTGTTGGCCTCGCGACAAAGTCCTTACATTAAGGACATCTGTCGTGACAAAACCACGACAAGTAGGCTTGGTGAAGACAATGATTTGGTAGACCAGTTCCAACTGCTGTGACAGTTGTACGTCTGGTTGGAGCCGCTAGGTATTTAAACCTGAGGACACACAGTCCTCACCGTATTCTCCTTGAGCTAAGGTCACACAGACCTCGCCCAATCACTCGTGGTAAGTCTTCAGGTGACTTCCAAACCTTCACAAACTCGGTCACTCGGCGATCCACAATTTCCTCTTGGATGCTCTAGACCATGACGCCTAACCGTCTGGAAGATGCACAATCTTCAAAGGTAACAAGCGTCGGATCCACGCAGGATCAATCTCTTCAATGATGCTCAGTCACTTTGGGTTTGTAGGTGTTTAAGTTTGGGTTTTCCTCACTTGATGATTTTTGCTCAAAGTCCTCGGAGGATGGGATGCTCTCAAATGACAAGTGTCGGTTTCTCTTGGAGCAGCCAACCAGCTAGTGGTTGTAGGGGGCGTGTCACACCCTGATTTTCTTGCCACAACACTTAAGCTAATAAATCATGATAAATTGTGGTTTGACAAAAACTTTTGAGTGTTTTGGTCTTTGCTTGACTTGATTTTTGTCTGTTGTTTGCTAGTGCTCTAAAATCAAATAAATCCTCCAACTCTTATACTCCTTCTCCTTGATCCGAAAACCTTGCCCAATGATCATGCCATGTGTGTAGGACATAAAAATGATCTCTTGTAAAAATATTTTGGCCAAATAGTATTTTCAAAAATTAGTTTTCCAAAAACCCCTGAATTGAGATTTGCACTTCAAGTACATAATTAAGGGCAGTAAAAATATTTCCAAAAACATATTTGACTCCTATTAGATATAGGACACCCATAAACCCCAAAAATATAATTTTAAAACTTATTTTCTTATTTTATTTAAAGGCTTTCTCTCAAGGCCAGAAATGGTATTTAATAGCTTAAAATTATTTTAAAGCTTCAAAAATATTTGAGAAAAATCAGGGAAACTCAGTGGACATATATTTTCCATATATAAGAGTTTCAACACATGGTCATGTTCAAAAGATTGGTCAAATCCCTCAAAAACCCTTTCTTTATATTTCAAGCTTTTGAAATATTTACAAAGGAAATATTCTCCAAAAATTCCAATAAAAATCTAGCATGTCACATATGACATGTTTGATGATCTTGACAAGTATCATGTCTTGGAGAACAATATAACATCATCAAATCCCCTCAAAACCATTTCTGTCCCTTTTGAAGTTTGAGCAACTTTACATTGCCAAACATGTCCAAATGTTCTTAAACCTTGTGAACATGCTCAAATGGTCTAATCATTCATCTAGACCAAATGGGACAAGTTTGAGAAAATGTTATCTTGATCAAAGTGCCCCAAAACCCTTCCTGTCCAGAACCAAATTTGAACAACTCTACATTGGCAACTTTCTCCTTTTGATCTCAACTTTTGTGGACATGTTCAGAACCTCAAATGATGTAACTAAACCAAGTGGTGCATCAAGGAGAACAGATTTGCATGACTAAATCTTGGGAAGTCCATTTCTGTTGATTTCTAGGGTTCACAAAAGTTGCATTGGCAACTTTGCCCAAATGGACTCAATCTTGGTGGAACCCCTTGTTTTCTCGTGCCATTTGACCCTGTCAAGCCTCATGACAAGGGAAGTCCATTTACTTGCCCAAACCTCCATCAAACACCTTCTGCCATAATTTTGTGATCAACAATTGGGGCACCAAATGGATTCTCCTTGAGCCACAATTCTTACCACATCATGTCCTAGAACCCCTCTACCATTGGCAAAAGTTGGAAGGCTTAAGCTCAATTATTCGGGGTGAGAACCTCATTTATCATCTCTGTCCAGCAACTTTCCCTCTCTTTCTGCTCTCCCTCTCTCTTTCTTTGACTTTGCTAGCTCTCCAACGTCACCCCAGGCTTTAGCCCATCACCCAAAGACACACAGACGCAGTGGACACAGCAGAAGGCGCAAAACGCGCTCATGCCAATAAAAGCCTGCTTTGAGCTGCCTTCTGATGGCGGCCGAGCCTTGCCGCCGCGCCACATCCACCTCGGGCCGCCCAAGCGCCAGTCGAGGCCCTCGACGTTTTCACCACGACAGCTGTGCTGTCCCCCTCCTCCCTCCCTCTCTCTCACCTCCAGCAGCACGCGCGTCAGAGCCGCCCGAGAGCCCCAATGGGCGAGCGCACATGCGCGGCGCTCTGCCACTTCCCCCGCTCCTTCTCTCCCTTTCTCCGGCCATAGACCATCTCTACAAACGCCCCTGACACGCAAACACGAGCCCCCGTGACCCCTAGCAATGGCAACGGCCTCGCCGGCGCACTGGTCCACGGTGGACCATCTCCCACCTAATGAGAGAGGCCTCCCCGAGCCTCTCTCTCCCCACCACTCGCCTCCACATGCTCCAAATCGACCCCCTGCACCTCCCACTCCTCTCCAGAAGCTCTCGAGATCGGGATCAAGCTCGAGCTCTGTCGCGGCGGCTCGCTGTCGTCCGCTCGGTACATGCCTTCCCCGCCCCTCCTCTGCCCCGATCTGAAACCGCCTTCCCCCACTGACTATTTCCCCTCTTCTTCCCGCTTCGTTTGCAGCTGGAAACAGCCGGAGCCGTCGACACCGAGGCTCCTCCGCCGCGATCTCGTCAACGGCAAACCAGGCCACCCAGGCGCCCCTTCAGCTCCACTGTGTCGGCGACTCGGCCGAGCACGCCGGTGCCATCCATTTGCCCCGCCGTACCGCGCAGCGACGCCGGTGAGCTCGCCTCCCTCTCTGGACGGAGGTTGACGACGACGGCCGTGGGGCCCGGCGGTCAGCCTCGTGCCCTGACAGGGGGCCCGGCCTGTCAGGTTTAAACCCCCACCGCGCGCCGCTCGCTCGCGTAAGTGGAGGCGGGTTCGCCCTATCCCGCCTTCACCGTTGCCATGTCGCCCGCGCGGCCGAGCTGCTGGGCCGGCCCAGTTGCGCCTCGCCATTAAATCCCGCTCGGTGCGTGCTGTTAAATGGGTGCCTCTGCTCATTTTTGAAAATAATGTTTCTGTACACTTCTTGCAAATCCATTAATCCCTTGATTCCATCATATTGAAATGTTCAGAGATGTCCATTGATCAAATCCTAATGAAACCACTTTGGTCATCCCTCATATGACCAGAGGTATCCTAGAAAAGTCCAACTCATATTTTTAGAGCACTTTTATTTCCTGCCTTGTTGTGTCGCTTATTATGGTTGCTTTTCGGCGATAGTTGTGAAGTAGACGAAATGCTCGAGTTGGACCGTAGATATTTGAAGACCACGAAGACTTTGTTAAAAGCAGCAAGCAGCCCTTTGACCATGATACCCCTCTTGTTCCTCTGTACCCTTTTTCTGATTGCACGATGATGAAATATGACGGTGGTAAACTTGTTGTGAACCACCACATGATGCATACCCCTACTTATGACCTTACCTTGTTCATGAATGCATCGTCAAGAGACTAGTCGATGCATAATGATGCATGTCTACCATGAACTCTTCGTGGTTACACTCTTTCGAAAACCCCTTCGGGTGGCCCTAATGCCCTTGGGAGATGTTGAACTAAGGTCACCACTTGAGGAAGAAGTGGTGTACCGAAGAGAGCTTTTGGAGTGTGTAAAATGATGGATTAGATTTATGTGTGATTACCGTCCCAACCAAACATGTGCAACCACTCTACCCCTTTATGGGACGGGGCATTATTGATTACTTGGACTGATACTAGCATGGTGCCCACATTACTAGTGACGGGGGTGACTTGAGGTCACTCTCGGGACGGGGTCGCGCTTGGATAGGCGGCCATGACTATTTTCACAGGGCACCGGACACACCGTTGGTCCCTTCGTGTATGCGTGATAACGTAAGGGCAAAGTCCCACGATCTTTTGCTTATACACGAGGGCTATGTATCAACGAGTGGACCCTATGTTAGTATCGTCTAGGGAAAGGTAATGATCGGGTGCTTCCCAGTACTTGAGGTCTTGTGGGATCGTGGGTGACACGCAGCTTCCCGGATCTTGTGGGTAAAGTGCGCAACCTCTCAGAGAGTGTCAAACTATTCGAATAGCCGTGTCCACGGTCATGGACAGTTGGGAGGTGCTACTTAAACTATGTCCAGAAACTTTACAATCTCGGTGCATGTGTGTGTGGAAAGGAACTATTTGCATCAAGGTAGTGACTTGACATGTTGAAAGGCATGGCATTTGATTCAAATTCTAATTATGTTGATATCTCAGAATCGGGTTCTCAAGGTTACCCAAGTTCATTGATGCATATCTCACGAGTTGATAGGACATCCCAACTAGCGTGAAGCTAGGTTGCTTACTTGTTGTACAATTGCATTGTTACTTTGAACCAAATCATGGGTTGCTTGCGAGTACATTCAAAGTACTCATTGGCTTGCCACTGGTTATTTTATTGGCCAGGAATGAAAGAACATGATATGATGAAGAATACTTCGGTGACGAACATGCGAGCTAGGACGCTTCCCGGTCAGAATGCCTGTAGGGTTAGGGCGGATGGCATGGGTCCAAGTTGTTATTGAAGATTTCCGCTGCGATGATACACTCAAGACTTGATCATAATGGTCCTACTTGTGTAAAACGGTGTGTATGGATGTAAGACTCTTGTTATTCAGCTTCCGTGTGTTCAGTGAGCATTGATCTCTGGGATCACTATACACGTGCATTCGGTGATCTTGTCTTATGAGTCGGGGTCCCCACAGAGCTGGTATCAGAGCCATCCTGACTGTAGGAACCTTAGTTAGCATGGTCGTTAGTTAGGGTAAAGCTATTTTCAAAACTATTACTAATTTTCAAAACTATCTATACTTCTCTTCCCCTTCTGAGTTTTGCAAAAACTAAGATATACTTTCCTCTTCCCCTTCAAATTTAATGGTCGCTAGAATCCTTATGCCCCTGAACACGGGATTTCTTGTAATCCTCGTGGATAATCTAGAAGGAAGACGCCTTGCCAGACACTCACCCACCTCTTCTGAACACATGATTGGCAACACCACAACAAGACGATGCCAACAGAAGGTACGCCTTCAAGGAATGAGGACATGAAGACCCAAAAGATGGTGACACCTTTGAAATTGCCCCAGGATTATGCAACCTTAGCCTATGATGACCAGGGCATAGGATATGCAAGGTCATGGTATACATCGCTAGTAGAGCAACCCTGTCCTTATCATTGTTGTGTCGGCAACCACCGGTGGATGAGAACCTCGCCATTTGGTCCGCCTCACTATAGTGAGCAGGAAAACGGTTCTCTTCATCTCCCGCTCTCGGTGACGATACTGGCAACAGTGTGTCCGGCAGATTGGACCTCTACTATGTGTTGTTAGTGTCTTTACATAAGGATTGCCTACCTGGTACACTTGATGCCTTAGAAGGCAAGAGGGATCGTCATGATTAAGAAGACAAGAGGAGACCAAGTCAATGCCAGCTACGAGGATCCACCTTCACCCCATCATTCCAACAGGCGAGAAGTTGTTCAAGACTCTTCAGGATCAACCTGGATCTTTTCATCGAACAACTACAGGAGACGAAGCGACACCTAAGGAAAACCCAGAAGACCGCACGAGGCATGGAGCAAAGCATGACTACTGAATCCGAGAACCCCTAGGGTAGGATGAGTCGTGTACCCCCCTATGTGCAGTCGAGTCCGTATGATAGTTCGAATAGAACCATGATTGAGTGTCGATTTTTTTGTGTTTTGATATCAGTCGCACTTTTTGCCCTAGGCAACTAGTACGCGGCTATATCACCTGCCTTATTTTATTGTTTGTGTCTGGCCCTTTCGGCACCCGTTTATTTGCACTTGCACTATAGAACCCCCTTTAGGCATCCCCTCCTCTATGCTACTTTCCCTCTCATCTCTCTCATCAACTCAAGACCAAAGAAGACAAGGTGCACCAAGGATTCTGCCTCTGCAACCGACTAGCAATGAAGACTTCTGCTACAACCTCCACGACCAAGTCCAACCCCATAGAATTATGTTTAACCCTCCAGACTAGAAACCCATTCCTAGACCCTTCGAGACTTCACGAGATACTCCAACACGAAGCCTTAATCATGTGCTTAATAACCATGCACAACAATGGGTTCATTATGGAACTAGTGGACGTAGTGAACGAGCACATTATCATCCTAAGATAGTACCAGAACTGGCGATGCCATAGGGTAGACCAAATTGAGGATATATGAACAGAGGACAAATGACTTGATAAGTTTATATCAGTGACCTTGAGGAGTTATGGAGACTTTGGTAGATCATGAGGCTTCCATGTTGGCAGATGAACTTGGTGGGATCAGTTAATAGAATAGCATAACTTTAAATGCCCCTGAGTAAAATGGATTAAATAGGACAATTATGATCGCAAGCTGAAATTCTTGGAATTAACAGGATTTGACTTAGCCAGGGGATATTGATAAGAGATAGTTGATATTACGATAATGATTTGGGGAAAAGTGTAGAAATTCTCGTTGGACATAATATTTGGATTTAAGTAGGTGATTCTAGTTGAATATAATTGCTGATTATGTCTACATGGTTCGGAGTAAATTGGATTTAGACTGATGATCTCGATCATGATACCATGTTTCTCGGTGGACGATAAAACTAGGAGATCAGATTAATTGCCGGAGTTGATTTAGGGATCTGAATACGCCTGATACTCGACCATGGTAATGGAAATTGACAGACCGACTATAGTAAGGCTAGACCTTTTCAAGGATTTAATAATAGGATATTAGAAGATTTTGTGGAACAACATAGAGATTGGATTTGTAGAACTACCGGATCATGTAGTGATTGGTGTAGTTAATGGGTTGTTGGAGTTGATTCATAGGAAGGAAACAAGATCTTGGAGTGGCTTATGATGTGTTTCCTTAGGATAGAGATGCTTTATCTTAGACCTTGGAAGAATAGGTTGAGCACTTGGATTGTCACGTTCAAGCTTAGCAGCTTGTATATTCTACGCATGGATTTTTAGGGGTAGGCATACATATGAGTTTGGGGGTTGTAGACATATATGATTTTGTTAGACCTCCTTTCGAGAGTCATAAGGAATAATAATAGCATGAGTAATGATTGGAGCTGACCTACACGAGTTGGTACTTTCGGTGGTATAAGGTGATCTGTTTGGAGGACTAGATAGAACAATTGGCATCTCAGGAACTGTGCTCAAGGATGGGATGATAAACATTCACTGGCACACTAGAATCCTTGAAACCCTTACGTCTTACCAAGCCACATCATGGTCAGATCATGACCTTGGGCTTGAATCTAGGTCGGGAAGACCCTGACCAATACTCAACCGTGACCACCACCGATACCCCAACCTATACCCTATGTACAATGTGGGCAACTCTTCACGGAGTACTCGAAACAGCTGGACGTCATCGTTAATTATTTGATGACATAATTGTCTACCCAAAGACGGAAGAAGAACCGTTCAGCTGGTTAGGGGATTTCTGAAGACCGCCATGTCAAGGAGGAAGAACTATACCAACCACCATCGTCAAGAAGTGAACTTCCTCGTCGAAGACCAGGTGTATCTCCAAGCCACTTCTCTCCAAGGAACCCAGCATTTCCATGTCAAAGGGAAGCTCACACCGAGATTTATCGGCCTTCTCCAAGATCACTACAAGACGAAGAGCAAACGGCTACCAGCTAGGATTACCACCTGAGTCACCCATTGCGCACAACATTTTTCCACACGACACCACTCCGAAAATGTTTCCGACTTTCTAACTAGTCCGGTCTCTACAAGGACATCGATCACCGAGCCATCGACCTCTAGCCCGATCCAACCTGGCCTAACGCGAGAGACCCCTTAGCAACCTGGATCAACCGAGAGCGTCATACACGAAGCTACAACACCAGGTACTTCAATATTCAATGGAGCACCAGACAGAAGCAGAAGCATTATGAGGACGTGAAGACTGCCCCGCAAGTAAGTCCGTATTCCTTTCCACGCCTAGTTTGGGAATCTCGGGGACGAGATTCTTGTAAGGGGGGTAGGTCTGTCACACCCTAATTTTCATGCCACAACACTTAAGCTAATAAATCATGATAAATTGTGGTTTGACAAAAACTTTTGAGTGCTTTGGTCTTTGCTTGACTTGATTTTTGTCTGTTGTTTGCTAGTGCTCTAAAAATCAAATAAATCCTCCAACTCTTATACTCCTTCTCCTTGATCCGAAAACCTTGCCCAATGATCATGCCATGTGTGTATGACATAAAAATGATCTCTTGTAAAAATATTTTGGCCAAATAGTATTTTCAAAAATTAGTTTTCCAAAAACCCCTGAATTAAGATTTGCACTGCAAGTACTTAATTAAGGGCAGTAAAAATCTTTCCAAAAACATATTTGACTCCTATTAGATATAGGACACCCATAAACCCCAAACATATAATTTTAAAACTTATTTTCTTATTTTATTTAAAGGCTTTCTCTCAAGGCCAGAAATGGTCTTTAATAGGTTAAAATTATTTTAAAGCTTCAAAAATATTTGAGAAAAATCAGGGAAACTCAGTGGACATATATTTTACATATATAAGAGTTTCAACACATGGTCATGTTCAAAAGATTGGTCAAATCCCTCAAAAACCCCTTTCTAGATATTTCAAGCTTTTGAAATATTTACAAATGAAATATTCTCCAAAAATTCCAATAAAATTCTAGCATGTCACATATGACATGTTTGATGATCTTGACAAGTATCATGTCTTGGAGAGCAATATAACATCATCAAATCCCCTCAAAACCATTTCTGTCCCTTTTGAAGTTTGAGCAACTTTACATTGCCAAACATGTCCAAATGTTCTCAAACCTTGTGAACATGCTCCAATGGTCTAATCATTAATCTAGACCACATGGGACAAGTTTGAGAAAATGTTATCTTGATCAAAGTGCCCCAAAACCCTTCCTGTCCAGAACCAAATTTGAACAACTCTACATTGGCAACTTTCTCCTTTTGATCTCAACTTTTGTGGACATGTTCAGAACCTCAAATGATGACACTACACCAAGTGGTGCATCAAGGAGAACAGATTTGCATGACTAAATCTTGGGAAGTCCATTTCTGTTGATTTCTAGGGTTCACAAAATTTGCATTGGCAACTTTGCCCAAATGGACTCAATCTTGGTGGAACCCCTTGTTTTCTCATGCCATTTGACCCTGTCAAGCCTCATGACAAGGGAAGTCCATTTGCTTGCCCAAACCTCCATCAAACACCTTCTGCCATAATTTTGTGATCAACATTTGGGGCACCAAATGGATTCTCCTTGAGCGACAATTCTTACCACATCATGTCCTAGAACCCCTCTACCACTGGCAAAAGTTGGATGGCTTCAGCTCAATCATTTGGGGGTGAGAACCTCATTTTTCATCTCTATCCAACAACTTTCCCTCTCTTTCTGCTCTTCCTCTCTCTTTCTTTGACTTTGCTAGCTCTCCAACGTCACACCAGGCTTTAGCCCATCACCCAGCACACTCCAGACGCAAGTGGACACGGCAGAGCGCGCAAAACGCGCTCATGCCGGCCAAAAGCCTGCTCTGGAGTGCGCTATAGTGGCGGCCGAGCCTTGCCGCCGCACTTCATTCCACCTCGGGCCGCCCAAGCGCGCTAGTCGAGGCCCTCGATGTTTGCACCACGACAGCCGTGCTATCCCCCCTCCTCCCTCCCTCTCTCTCACCTCCAGCAGCACGCGCTCCCGAGAGCCCCAATGGGCGAGCCCACACGCGCGGCGCTTTGCCACTTCCCCCGCTCCTTCTCTCCCTTTCTCCGGCCATAGACCATCTCTACAAACGCCCCTGACACGCACACACGAGCCCCCGTGACCCCTAGCAATGGCAACGGCCTCGCCGGCGCACTGGTCCACGGTGGACCATCGCCCACCTAATGAGAGGCCTCCCCGAGCCTCTCTCTCCCCACCACTCGCCTCCAGATGCTCCAAATTGACCCCCTGCACCTCCCACTCCTCTCCAGAAGCTCTCGAGCTCGGGATCAAGCTCGAGCTCTGTCGCGGCGGCTCGCCGTCGTCCGCTCGGTACATGCCTTCCCCGCCCCTCCTCTGCCCCGATCTGAAACCGCCTTCCCCCACTGACTATTTCCCCTCTTCTTCCCGCTTCGTTTGCAGCCCGAAACAGCCGGAGCCGTCGACACCCGAGGCTCCTCTGCCGCGCGATCTCGTCGCCGGCAAACCAGGCCATCCCGGCGCCCCCTTCAGCTCCATCAGGTCGGCGACTCGACGCTGAGCACGCCGGTGCCATCCATTTGCCCTCCGTGCAGCGCGGCAGCGCCGGTGAGCTCGCCTCCCTCTCTGGACGGAGGTTGACGACGACGGCCGTGGGGCTCGGCGGTCAGCCTCGCGCCCTGACAGGGGGCCCGGCCTGTCAGGTTTAAACCCCCACCGCGCGCCGCTCGCTCGCGTAAGTGGAGGCGGGTTCGCCCTATCCCGCCTTCGACGTCATACAGCTCGCCATGCGGCGAAAGCCTTTGGGCGGCCCGATTGCGCCTCGCCATTAAATCCCGCTTGGTGCGCGCTGTCGCCGCCCAGATCAGGCCCGATTGGGTAAAAAGCTTCTCCTTTTTCTTTTCTGCACAATTTTTCAAATCCATAAATAATTCAAATTAACTCCAAATTTGGTGATTCAAATTTCTAGTGACTCTATAAATCATGATCTACCAGTTGGTGCAGCATGCACATTTTTCCAGAGCCTTTTTCTTCACAAACATTTGTCAAATCTTGTTTTTCCATTTCTGTAATGAACTTTAGAAAATCACAGAGAGCCCATATTTAATCCAAATTCCATGATTCAAAATCCTAGATGTCTATAAGTTCAAAACTTAGTTTTTGAACATTTTTACTAATACTTTCTGGACCACCTCAAATAATGGTCTATTTCTTCATATACAGCCAACTTTGCAAATTCATAGAGAAATCATTTGAACTCCAAATCCAGTGAAACCAGCTCCTAGGTGCTTCAAAAATCATTCTTTGTTAAATGGGTGCCTCTACTCATTTTTGAAAATAATGTTTCTGTACACTTCTTGCAAATCCATTAATCCCTTGATTCCATCATATTGAAATGTTCAGAGATGTCCATTGATCAAATCCTAATGAAACCACTTTGGTCATCCCTCATATG
The DNA here is from genome assembly GCA_021605145.1 of Aegilops bicornis. NCBI lineage: Eukaryota > Viridiplantae > Streptophyta > Magnoliopsida > Poales > Poaceae > Aegilops > Aegilops bicornis. The sequence goes on along the minus strand of CM038671.1, from coordinate 775,829,557 downwards.
ACCAGAGGTATCCTAGAAAAGTCCAACTCATATTTTTAGAGCACTTTTATTTCCTGCCTTGTTGTGTCGCTTATTATGGTTGCTTTCGACGATAGTTGACGAAGTAGACGAAATGCTCAGAGTTGGACCAGAGATATTTGAAGACCCTGAAGACTTTGTTAAAACAGGCAAGCAGCCCTTTGACCATGATACCCCTCTTGTTCCTCTGTACCCTTTTTCCGATTGCACGATGATGAAATATGACGGTGGTAAACTTGTTGTGAACCACCACATGATGCATACCCCTACTTATGACCTTACCTTGTTCATGATGCATCGTCAAGAGACTAGTCGATGCATAATGATGCATGTGTACCATGAACTCTTCGTGGTTACATTCTTTCGAAAACCCCTTCGGGTGGCCCTAATGCCCTTGGGAGATGTTGAACTAAGGTCACCACTTGAGGAAGAAGTGGTGTACCGAAGAGAGCTTTTGGAGTGTGTAAAATGATGGATTAGATTAATGTGTGATTACAGTCCCAACCAAACATGTGCAAGCACTCTACCCCTTTATGGGACGGGGCATTATTGATTACTTGGACTGATACTAGCACGGTGCCCACATTACTAGTGACGGGGGTGACTTGAGGTCACTCTCGGGACGGGGTCGCGCTTGGATAGGCGGCCATGACTATTTTCACAGGGCACCGGACACACCGTTGGTCCCTTCGTGTATGCGTGATAACGTAAGGGCAAAGTCCCACGATATTTTGCTTATACACGAGGGCTATGTATCAACGAGTGGACCCTATGTTAGTATCGTCTAGGGAAAGGTAATGATCGGGTGCTTCCCCCGAGTACTTGAGGTACTGTGGGATCGTGGGTGACACGAAAGCTTCCCGGATCTTGTGGGTAAAGTGCGCAACCTCTGCAGAGTGTCAAACTATTCGAATAGCCGTGTCCACGGTCATGGACAGTTGGGAGGTGCTACTTAAACTATGTCCAGAAACTTTACAATCTCGGTGCATGTGTGTGTGGAAAGGAACTATTTGCATCAAGGTGGTGACTTGACATGTTGAAAGGCATGGCATTTGATTCAAATTCTAATTATGTTGATATCTGTAACCGGTTCTCAAGGTTACCCAAGTTCATTGATGCATATCTCACGAGTTGATAGGACATCCCAACTAGCGTGAAGCTAGGTTGCTTACTTGTTGTACAATTGCATTGTTACTTTGAACCAAATCATGGGTTGCTTGCGAGTACATTCAAAGTACTCATTGGCTTGCCACTGGTTATTTTATTGGCAGGCATGAAAGAACAGGATGTGATGAAGAATACTCCTGATGTTAACATGCGAGCTAGGGCGGCTTGCGGTCAGAATGCCTGTAGGGTTAAGGCGGATGGCATGGGTCCAAGTTGTTATTGAAGATTTCCGCTGCGATGATACACTCAAGACTTGATCATAATGGTCCTACTTGTGTAAAACGGTGTGTATGGATGTAAGACTCTTGTTATTCAGCTTCCGTGTGTTCAGTGAGCATTGATCTCTGGGATCACTGTACACGTGCATTCGGTGATCTCGTCTTATGAGTCGGGGTCCCCACAGGGCGGCTATTTATAGCCTAGGGAGCAGCCCAACATGATAAGACATAAATGCCCTTCAATGATATGACCGTTAGGTGGGTAGATATTTTGGGACAGCTGGCGCGTAGCACATCAATGGTCGGAATTTTGAGTATCAAATACCTCAGGGCTATCATGTTCCTCACTGTGTAGGCAATCCGCATTGGTGAATTCCTAACTCCTCAGTCAGAACAAATTCCTCAGCGACCAGAAGAACTACGTCTCTATCACTGAAGAAATTGACTGAGTTGTATGAGATTTCCAATGGCTTCCCTCGAAGGGATTGGTAGGTGTAGGATTTTGAGTTGAGCATCACATGGAAATTTTTTCCTTAGTATTTCCTCGACCCCCTTTAACAGTACGATGTTAACTATGACTCAAGAAAGGGAAAATGAAACTATGAAAACAAAAGTCTTCACGCTTCATGTTCCTCGTATGAATACCAAGTCTTCAGGTCACACCAATTTCTTCACTCTCAAAGTCTTCAGAAAACCAAAATCTTCAGTCAAAGATATTCATTTTTAGGGGTCGATTTTCTTTGTAAATATCAAACTCCTCATAGACTTATAGACCTGTGTACACTCATAAACACATTAGTCCCTTAACCTATAAGTCTTCAATACACCAAAATCACTAAGGGGCACTAGATGCACTTACAGTAATGAACATGAATCCCAACAGTAATGATGTTCAAGTTGATGCTCAACCTAGTGATAATGATGTAGAGATTGAACCTGCTGTTGATCTTGATAACCCACAATCAAAGAATCAACATTATGATAAGAGAGACTTCGTTGCTAGGAGACATGCTAAATAAAGAGAACCATGGGTTCAGAAACCCATGCCCTTTCCTCCTAAGCCATCCAAGAAAAAGGATGATGAGGATTTTGAGCACTTTGGTGAAATGATTAGACCTATCTTTTTGCGTACGAGTTTGACTGATATGCTTAAAATGCCTCCTTATGCTAAGTATATGAAAGATATTGTTACTAATAGAAGAAAGATACCGGAAGTTGAAATTTCCACCATGCTCGCTAATTATTCTTTTAAGGGTGGAATACCAAAGAAACTTGGAGACCCAGGAGTACCAACTATACCATGCTCCATTAAAAGAAACTATGTTAAAACAACTTTATGTGATCTTGGAGCCAGTGTTAGTGTTATGCCTTTCTCTTTGTATCTTAGACTTGAATTGAATAAGTTGACACCTACTTAAATCTCTTTGCAAATGGCTGATAAATCAACTGCTATGCCCATCGGTATTTGTGAGGATGTGCCTGTTGTGGTTGCAAACATTACTATCTTAACGGACTTTTTTATTCTTGATATTCCCGAGGACGACAATATGTCGATTATCCTTGGTAGACCCTTTTTGAATACTGCATGGGTTGTTATTGATTGCAACAAAGGCAATATCACTTTTCATGTTAATGGTAATGAGCATACGATACACTTTCTGAAGAAACAACCTCAAGTTCATAGTATCAATTCTATTGGAAAATTTTCAACTATTACTATCAGAGGTTTTGAATTCCCTCTTCCTACTATCATAAAGAAATATGATATTCTTATTGTTGGGGACGTGCATATCCCCGTTGAGGTAACCCAGTGTTATTTGAAAGTTCTCCGGTTTCATGTCATTCGGAAGAAGTTTGTTGATAAGACTTAATCAACCTTGTTAATGGATTCCTTTTGATGAGCCTGAGATGGATGAATTTAGAAGGCACAATTCTCTATACCCATCTTTTACTTTCTGTTCTTTAGATTAAATAAAGCAAAAATAGTATTGTCTGTCTGTTTTCTGAATTATCCATGCAATAAAAATGCCCCAAAAATAAAAGTTCTCCAAATGCCCTGAAAATTTAGCATGATTGTTTTTATAATATTTTAGAATTTCTGGTGCAAAGAACACACCAGGGGCCTCACCAGTTGGCCACAAGGGTGGAGGGCGCGCCCACCCCCCTCGGGCGTGCCCCTGACCTTGTGGGCCCCCACATGTCCCCCCTCCACTTATTCCAGCACCCATCCTCTCCTTCTTCCTCCAGAAAAAATTAACTCCATAGCTCAAACTCGTGTTCTTGCTCATCTTGCTGCCATTTTCGATCTCCTTGCTCAAAGCTCCATTCACAAAACTGCTTTGGGGGATTGTTCTTTGGTATGTGACTCCTCCAATGGTCCAAATAGTTTTTGTTCTAGTGCTTTATTCATTGCAAATTTTTGCTGCTGTGGTGACCTTGTTCTTGAGCTTGCATGTCAAATTTATATGGTCCAAAGTAGTTTTGATGCATGGTTTAGCCTCTAGACACTTGTTGTCGGTGTGAATGACCACGAGTAGCCTAGCCGGCTCCCCCTGATACTTCTGAAAAATTACGGGCCGATCGAGCCCTCAAGCATCCAAGACGCGGGGCCGCCTTCTCTCGGCCGACAGTCCCTCTGGTCGGCTACCGGGAGGCGGCCCGGCCCTAAAAAACCTATAGAAGGAAGGCCACAAGAAGGCCGACTCCCAAGAAGCCGGCCACAAGAGGGCCGACTCCAAGAAGCCGGCCACGAGAAGGCCGACTCCAGGAAGCCGGTCCCCTCAGCGGGCGGCCATGATCGCCCCCTCAAACTTTGCACCCACATAACGGCGATGAGACGGGGTGTGGCTACAGTGAAGCCTGCCACCCCCGAATCCCGGAGCGCGCATGGCCACAGTGCGCCGTACGGGGCGGCCATCACCCGTCCGGCACGACACGGTCACCATGTTGACCAAGACGTCACGCACGACAGGTTGTCAGCACGGCCCGCGGGCGGCGGGCCCCTCCAGTCAGAGAGAGAGAGACCCGGAGGCGGCCAGGCCTCCTCCAGTCGGCCCGAGATATGCCCGGCTCCCCGCAGCCGGATTGCTCCCTCCCTCGAAGGAGGTGCCTCATTAAGGAGACAAGATGAGGTAAGGCTACAGTGATCGCCGCCAAAGCGGCGACACTGTAGCCATGCTTACCTCGACAAAGCCCTCTTCATCAGGAGTGAGGCAACAGTAACCAGCCCTCGACAAGGTCCCCAGCGGTGGGGCCAGCTTGTCGACCAGGAAGCCGGCAGCCGGCGGGACCCACCAGTCGGCGGGCCCCAGCGGCCGGCGGTGAAGCCGGTGATCATAGACACTGACGGCTAGGGCCCGCGCCCAGCCGGATTACCATTGTACCCCTGGGGGGTAGGCCTATATAAACCCCCGAGGGTACCCATGCAAAGGGTTGATCTCTTAGAGTTCTAGATACCACATAGAGGGAAAAGGAGAGCTAGCCGTGCCCCTCTTCTTCCTCTCACCGAAACAGCTCAAGGAGCCTCTTGTAGCTACTTGTTCACCTAGTGACTATGCAGAGTCCCCGCAGAGCAGCAGTAGGGGTGTTATCTCCACGGAGAGCCCCGAAGCTGGGTAAGATTCGCCGGCGTGCATGTCTTCGCCTCATCCCATTTCCAGGCACCGGCGACGTCTTATTGGCTCCCACAATGATAAGCCACCCGTTGGCATATGTCTCACCTACCACCCGACATTTGGCGCCCACCATGGGGCCAGGTGCACTGTCGTCCGAAGACCTGTTCTGGACGGGAACCCTCTTCCTTCCCAGCGAGCGTAGCCAGCCCGGCACGCCCGATGGCGCTTGCCCCGACACGCTGCAAGGCGTCGCTGACGCCTGCGCGGCGAGCTGCCTCGCTGATCTCCTTGGCGGGCTCGCATCTCCGAGGAGCCCGCCTCCGACGCGGGCACAAGCTGCCTCGAGAGCCACCTCGTCAGCCTCCTCGACCAACTCCACGTCTCCAGCGAGCCTGCTGTAGATTTGGAGTTGGTTGGCTCCACCGACCCGATGCTTGTCGAATCCGAAACAGCATCGCTTGATGCTTTCCCCACCAACGTTGTGATCTTCAACGACCCGCTCCCCCGAGCTGATAGCTGTGGCAGTGCCATCACCGAGGTGCTGATCATCAGCCACGGCGTCGCCTCTGGCGAGAACGCCCACGACGCCCTGCAAGCGGCGATCCACGACTTGTCTGCCCCCTTCCCGGCTGACGCCGACGCCGAGACACTAGAGGCACCACACCTCGCCCTCATTGCGGAGGGCCAGAAGATAGCCTACATGAGGCGCCTCACTGAGGCTCACCAGCGCAAAGTCGACCGCGCTGCCTTCGGCACGCCGCCTCCTGACGGGCCGAGCCGAATCGGCGTCGTCAAGCAACGTGGCGCAGCCATCGCCGACATGCTGGGAGCAGACCGCCCAGTCTATGCCACGCCCCTCGAGAACCTACGCACCGCCCAGGCGGCCGTAGACGAGCTAAATGGACTAGGGGCCGAAGAGCTCCCCCACATGACCAGACGCATCCGAAGTGATCGATGTAAGCGCCTGGCGGCACGGCCGGCGTCCGAAAAGCCCTCCCCGCCCGAGAGCACGGCGCACGCGTCCGGACGCCGATTGCGGGCAACACCAGCGTCGGTAAGAAGAAAAAGCCGGCCACCGCAGCCGAACCCGAATCTCCATCGAGCGCGACGCAGAAGGCTACCCTCGAGCCGTGGAGTGACGAGGCAATCCACCCCTCCTCCGCCTCGTGGGGAGAGATATCCCACCCCGCCGCCTGTCACGCATCTGACTCTCAGCGGCTGACTAGGCCGCCGTGAAGGAGTCGGCGAGAACGACGCCCGCCATCGGATCGACCGCCTAGCGCGATCCCTGGCGCTGGAAGAAGAAGACGATGTCGGCCCGCCTTGCTTCGGCCCCCGCATCCGCGACGAGCCCTTCCCCAAAGGGTTCTCGCTCCCAAGAGACACGCCCAAGTACAACGGCTCTGTGAAGCCGGAGGATTGGTTGATCGACTACTCCACTGCAGTCAGCATAGCGAACGGCAACAGGCGCGTTGCCGTGAAGTATGTGCCCCTCATGCTCCAAGGCACGGCGAGAACCTGGCTCAACAGCCTCAAGCCGTACAACATCAACAGCTGGCTAGACTTCACAGAAGCCTTCTTCCGCAACTTCACCAGCACCTACAAGCGGGCTCCCAAGCCCCGACAGCTCTCCTTGTGCGTTCAAGGACCCACTGAATCAACCCGCGACTACCTCATGCGTTGGGCCGAGCTCCGCAGTTCCTGCAAAGGGGTGCACGAGGTTCAAGCCATAGAGTACTTCACCGCCGGGTGCCTTAGAAGGCACCCTCCTCAAGCACAAGCTCCTCTGCGACGAGCCGACTACCCTCGACGAACTGCTGGTCATAGCAGACAAGTACGCCACCGCCGACTCCTCAATGAAGACCGAGCTCCGAGTAGACGCCTCCGGAAAGGTACTCAATCTGGCTCCCAAGACGCCGGCTGGGGACTCCAGCCCGGCGCCCGTAAGCGAGAACAAGCGCAAGGGCCCCATGCCGCCTTCAACCAGCCGGCAGGTGGCCATAGTCGAAGATGAACAACCCGAAGGGCGGCCCGCGCCTAAGAAGCAGAAGGGCGGCAGGCCGGCTTGGCAGCCGGCTTTCTCCTACGAGCAGGCCCTTGATGCCCCATGCAAGTTCCATAGCAGCGCGAAGCCGCCCAACCATACGGCCCGGAAAAGCCACTGGCTCACGCGAATCTCCAAAGGCGAAGGGTTGATGCCGCCTCCGCCTGCTGGTCAGCCGCCTCCGGCTCCCCAACAGTCAGGACCGTTCAAGACGAGTTCCCTGACGAACATGCCGCCTACGTCGTCTTTACAAGCTAGCCCGAAGACCGGCGCTGCCGGCGCCGACAGCACCAAGAAGTCAACGCGGTCGCCTCGAACGCCCCCGAGTACATGCACTGGTCAGAAAGGCCTATCAGCTGGAGCCGGGCCGACCACCCAGAGGTGATGCCGTCACCCGGCTCTTATGCGTTGGTTTTGGAGGCCACCCTAGCGACAGACAGGCGTGCTGCCCGTTTCTCCCGCGTGCTGATAGATGGCGGGAGTAGCATCAACATCTTGCATCGTGACACCATGGAGAAGCCGAACATCAAGACGAAGCAGCTCATGCCTAGTTGGACCGTGTTCCATGGCATCGCATACCGGCCTGTCCTGCCGCCAATCGGAAAGATCAAGATAGATGTTCTCTTTGGGGACAAGGATCATTTCCGCCGAGAAGCGATATGGTTTGAGGTGGTGGACCTTGAGAGCCCTTATCATGCACTGCTTGGCCGACCTGCTCTGGCCAAGTTCATGGTTGTGCCCCACTACGCCTACCTCAAGATGAAGATGCCAAGTACCAAGGGCATCATCACCATAGCCGGCGATTACAAGAAGTCCTCCGAATGTGCGGCAGCTAGCAGCCGGCTGGCCGAGTCCCTCGTGATTGCCGAAGAGAAGAAGATGCTGGACCGAGTCGTGGCCATGGCCGGCAAGCAGCCGACCCTGTCCCCCGACCCCAAGGAGTATGATGCCCAAGGTTCTTTCCAGCCGGCTAAAGAAACGAAGAAGATACCTCTGGACCCGGAGCACCCAGAAAGGTTTGCCGTCATTGGGGCAAACCTGGACAGCAAATAGGAAGGCGAGCTCGTCGATTTCCTCCGTAAGAATCGGGATATCTTCGCATGGTCCCCCAAGGACATGTCGGGTGTTCCGAAGGAATTCGCCGAGCACAAGCTACACGTCCGAGCAGATGCAAAGCCAGTCAAGCAGCCCCTCCACCGACTGCCGGAGGAGAAGAGAAGGATTGTAGGAGAAGAGATAGCCCGGCTCCTGGCAGCCGGCTTCATAATGGAGGTGTCTTTCCGGAATGGCTCGCCCACCCGGTCCTCGTGCTGAAGAAGAATAACAAGTGGCGCATGTGTATAGACTACACTAGCCTCAACAAAGCCTACCCCAAAGATCCCTTCGCCCTGCCAAGGATTGATCAAGTGATAGACTCCAAAGCCGGATGCGAGCTGTTGAGTTTCTTGGATGCTTACTCAGGCTACCGCCAGATAAAATTGGACCCAGCCGACCGCCTGAAGACCGCCTTCATCACACCATTCGGAGCTTTCTGCTACCTGACTATGACATTCGGCTTGAGAAATGCCGGTGCCACTTTTTAGCGTTGCATGCAGAAATGCCTCCTCAAGCAACTCGGCAGGAATGCCCACGTCTATGTAGAAGATATTATGGTAAAGACGGAGAAGCGCAACACCTTGCTGGAAGACCTCAAGGAGACGTTTGAGAACCTGCGCCGGTTTCAAATCAAGCTCAACCCCGAGAAATGCGTTTCGGAGTACCAGCCGGCCAGCTTCTAGGCTTCCTGGTCTCCGAACGCGGCATTGAATGCAACCCAGTGAAGATCAAAGCCATTGAGAGAATGGAGATTCCCACTAAACTACGAGACGCCCGTAAGTTTACCGGATGCCTGGCCTCCCTGAACCGCTTTATCAGCCGGCTTGGAGAGAAAGCTCTCCCCCTCTACCGGCTCATTAAGAAAACCACTCACTTCGAGTGGAACGACCAAGCCGACCGAGCTTTCCACGAGCTAAAGAAGATGCTGGCCACGCCACCTGTCTTGGCGGCGCCGACTGAGAAAGAGCCCAGGCTCCTTTACATTGCCGCTACCAACCGGGTGGTCAGCACCGTCATCGTGGTTCAGCGCCCGGAAGAAGGCCGAGCTCGGCCGATCGAGGCGGTGTATTATTTAAGTGAAGTACTGTCCACCTCGAAGCAGAACTAACCGCACTACCAGAAGATGTGCTATGGTGTGTACTTCTCCGCCAAGAAGCTCAAGCCCTACTTTCGAGAGCACCCCATCACGGTCGTGTGCACTGCCCCGCTCGCCGAGATCATAGGCAGCCGGGATGCATCTGGCCGGGTGGCAAAATGGGCCATTGAGCTGGCCCCTTACACGATCTTCTACCAGCCTCACACCGCCATCAAGTCCCAAGCATTGGCCGAGTTCCTCGTCGACTGGGCCGAGACCCAGTACCTGCCACCGGCTCCCGACTCCACTCATTGGCGGATGCACTTCGATGGGTCCAAGATGCGCACCGGCTTGGGAGCCGGCATCATCCTCACCTCTCCCAAAGGCGACAAGCTCAGATACACGTTACAAATTCATTTCGCCGCCTCCAACAACGTGGCCGAGTACGAGGCGCTCATACACGGGGTCCGGCTAGCCAAAGAACTCGACATCCGCCGTATCCTGTGCTATGGCGACTCGGATTTGGTAGTTCAGCAATCATCTGGCGACTGGGACGCCAAGGACGCAAACATGGCAAGCTACCGCTTCCTTGTTCAGCAAATCAGCGGGTATTTTGAAGGATGCCAGTTCCTCCACGTGCCACGGGCCGACAACGAGCAAGCAGACGCCCTGGCACGAATAGGGTCCACTCGACAAGCTATACCAACCGGCGTCTCTCTCCAACGCCTCCTCAAGCCGTCTCCAGAATCCGATTCCATCTTCGTGCCGCTTGACCCCGACGTAGTCGGATCCGGCTTGGGGAACCAAGCAGGCGGCTCGGGGACTTCGATAGGCGGCCCGGGGACTTCAACAGGTGGCTCGGGGACTTCCATAGTCGCACCCGGCCCGGGGACTTCAGAACCCGGCCCAGGGACTAAGGCAGTCGACCCGGGGACTGCATCAACACAACAGGCGGTGGCCGACTCCAGCTCTTCACCACCCAGCCCACCCGCCCTAGTCGTAGTAGCCGTGTTGGCCATAGAAGAGGTCACAGCTCCATCATGGCCCCAGCTCATCCTCAACTTCCTGGTAAACAGAGAACTGCCGGCTGACGAGATCGCGGCAAGACAAGTCCAACACCGAGCCGGAGCATACACAATTGTCAACAGAGAGCTCGTCAGGCGCAGTGTCACTGGAGTCTTCCAGCGCTGCGTCGAGCCAGATAAGGGCATAGCAATCCTCAAGGACATTCACCAAGGCGAGTGTGGCCACCATGCGGCCTCAAGATCACTTGTTGCCAAAGCTTTCTGCCATGGATTCTATTGGCCGAATGCTTTGGATGACGCCAAGGAGTTAGTCAAACACTGCAAAGGGTGCCAAGTCTTCAGCTCCAAGCAACACCTGCCGTCTTCTGCACTCAAAACCATTCCCCTTACCTGGCCCTTTGCCGTCTGGGGACTGGATATGGTGGGCCCATTCAAGACTGCGCATGGTGGCATGACACATCTGCTCGTCGCCATGGACAAATTTACCAAGTGGATTGAAGCGAAGCCGATCAAGAAGCTGAATGGGCCGACTGCCGTAACATTCATCGCAGATATTACAACCCGGTACGGCGTGCCACACAGCATCATCACCGACAATGGCACGAATTTTGCCAAGGGAGCACTGGCACGTTTCTGAGGGATACAGGGCATCAGACTGGACTTAGCGTCCGTTGCCCACCCACAGTCAAACGGGCAAGTCGAGCGAGTTAACGGCCTCATCCTCTCTGGCATCAAGCCTCGATTGGTCATGCCACAGGAGCGTTCGGCCAACTGTTGGCTCGACAAGCTGCCGGCCGTCCTCTGGAGTCTGCGCACTACCCCGAACAAGTCAACCAGCTTCACCCCTTTCTTCCTTGTATATGGTGCCGAGGCTGTCATCCCAACTGACATCGAATTCGACTCGCCTCGGGTGACCATGTACACGGAGGCGGAGGCCAAGGAAGCACGAGAAGACGGCGTGGACCTGCTGGAAGAAAGCCGGCTGTTAGCCCTCAGCCGGTCCGCCATCTACCAGCAGGGTTTGTGCCGCTACCACAGCTGGAAGGTCAAGCCAAGATCCTTCCAAGAGGGTGACCTTGTGCTCGGCTGATCCAATAACAGCCGGCCAGCACAAGCTCTCGGCCCCTTGGGAAGGCCCTTCGTCATCGTGAGCATTAGGAAACGACTCCTACTACGATTGACGCTACCGGGTCAAGGCACGAAAGAGAGATGATTCCGGCAAGGAGTCGGAACGACCATGGAACGCCAACCTCCTCCGAAGATTTTACAGTTAAAATGTAGTATGTATCACGCTACCTTTTGTACTAAGTATGAGACAATGCCCCCCCCCCCCCGAGGAGCACTCGGGGACTACCCTCTTTTATCTTTAAATGATGAGTATCATGCCTATGATTATGTCATTACATTCATTCCTTTCGTCCGGCACCGGGTTGGACCAGTCGGCCCGGGGACTTGCCGCCTTGAGTTATATTCAAGTTCCACCTGCAGTCAGACAAGTAGCGTGCCAGCACCCAAGCCCTCTCTTGTCGAAAGGCGCAGCTCGAAGAATCGGCTGTCCGGCTGGCAAGAGTCAAAGGCAGGAAAGGATGCCCACATGAAAAACCGCTAAGGACTAACGAACTTATATAACGAAAGCTGGCTTGCCCCCCCCCTCCCGCCGCCGACTGGCTGCCAGAGCAGCCGGCTGGCCGGCTTCCGATTCACCTTGCCACAATCTAAGAAAGCTCGAGTACTTGTCTTCCCAAAAAACGGCCAAGTTCCTCCCAAGCCACAGACTACAGAGCAGCTGTCCGGCTGGGAAGGCGGAGACCAAGGGAAGGCGGCAAAGGAAACAGCCTAAGGATAAAAAGCAAACATGAATGGAAGCCAAAGACATGCATGATTATATTTACACAAAAGGCCTTCGAAAGGCCGGCATTCAACATAGTTTGAATACACCCCCAGTGGGTGGAACTGCACAAATTTAATAAATAGATGTTCAAAGAGTAACAAGCAGGAAAGCAAGGACGACAGATCAGGCCAAGGGAACGACGGGCGAGTCGGGCAGGTTGGTGGAGACAACAGTGCCGGCTAGAGGAGTGGCCGGCTGACGAGTCTCGGCCTGGTCATCACCTCTGGCAGACGGTGCGCTTGCGCGCGCCTCATTGCTAGAGGCACAGTCGGTGAAGGCGGCTGGTCGCCACACCGGCACGACGTCTTCGCCATCCTCCCCATCGTCCTCTTCGCCCTCGTCGCTGGAAGCGATCTCCTCCGCCGAGTCTTCACCTCCCGCCGGGTCCAGCCCGAACCACTCCTCCGGTTGAGCGATGCCATCATCGTTCACCTCAGGGGCAAAGACGCTGGTGTCGGTGTACTCGGCGATCGCCGAAGCATGATGGATGATAGCCGGCCGCACCTCCACCAGCTCTTCATCGGCCTCCTGTAGCCAGGTGCTCAGTTGGGCCAAGCTTAGCCCGGGATACCAGGCTCGGACGAACTCGGCGCCGCTGGCCGGACCGGCGGCGGAAGCCTTCCAGACTCAAGCGGCCGATCAGAACCTCCAGCCGGTCGGCGATCCGACTGAAGTGCGAGAACTGCCTCGCCCGGGCAGGGCGGCCAACACTTGTGCCCCGACGCAGCTGAAGACAAGCGGAGCATGCGGTGAGCATTGCGGCCGAACTGAATCGCCAGAAGCTGCTCCTCAAGTGTCCGACCAACATCCGGCGCGATCTCAACCCTTGCCTGCTGGCGTGCATCGCGGTGGGCCTCGATGGCTTGGGAGGTGGCGACGGAGTAGCCGGGGAAGTAATCTGCGCAAAGAAGAAAAAACAGCGCAAAGTCAGAAGACAAATCGGATGACAAAGGGCAGGCAAAGGGACGAAAAGGAAGGAGGCCTACCATCGATCAAATCCTTGACCCGTCCGTCCGCCGCCTCGGTCTCATACTCGGCCTTAAGGGCGGCCTCGCTGTCCTGTACCTTCTTAAGGGCCGCCTTGTGGCTCTCCTCCTGGTCAGCCAGCCCCTTGGCCAGGCGGTCGCGTTCCTGGGCCAAGGCTGTGCACTCAGCTTCCTTGGCACGAAGGGAGGTCTGAATTCCGCCTAGCTGCTCCCTCAAGTCAGCGTTGGCCCCTGCAGACATGAAGAAAAAGAAAAAAGCAATAAGGAAGAAGTCATCAGGAAAGATTCGACCCGACTGCTCAACAGTCGGCCCGAACCTCGGGGACTACACCCAGTGGGTGCGCTGACGCGCCCCCATGTAAGATAAGAGAAATGAATCACTTACTCCGGCTATCAGTCAGATTAGCGGTCTTCTGGTTCAGCTCCTGAGCCTGGGAGTTGAAGGCAGCCGCGCGGAGATTATGATATTCCTGGAAACAGGACGGAGGTGCGAATAAGAACAAGATAGCAATTGAAGCCTACTAGAAGTTCCAAGCCGCTTTGCTCGGCCGACTCAGAACTCGGGGACTACACCCAGTGGGTGCGCTGACGCGCCCGCACGGAAGAAATCAAGAAAGCAATCGACCAAAGCTGGAGGACTCACCCGGATGACCGCCCGTGTCGTAAGGAATTCTTGAGTGTACCGCTTCAACGAGTCGGCCTGGGCCTGAAGCTGGCTCCGGACCTCCTGCGCCATCGCTCAAATTTCAGCTCGGCCCCACCACTGGTGTCCACTCAGACGCGTCTTGGCGCTTGGCCGCCTCCAGATCCTGAGCCGTCGAGCTGGCTCCCGCGACCTTCTGCGGCCCCGGCGCTGAGGTCGCCTCCCCTGCGTGCCAATGAGGCGGCGACTGAACCGCAAGATCCGCCCCCGCCGCCGGCTCGCCTCCAGCCGGCTGCTCGGGTGGCACGGCAGGCCAGCCACCTTGGCCTGTTCCAGTCGGCGCCGACTGTGGCACCTCTTCCAGGATGATCACGTCGTCCTCCCTCCTCTCCATCACCGGCCGGTCCCGGTCGGCTTCCTCCGACAGAGGCACTGGGATCTCAGGGGCCACGGCGCGAAGGGGGATGACGAGCTGTGGAGGTTGGTTGCATAGAGCCTCCGCCTTCCTCTCCGCAGCCGTGGTGTCCGCCTGAGCCTTGGCCGCCGCTTCAGCCTGCGCCCTGGTCGACTCCCCCGTCGCCTCCCGAGCCGCCCTCCTTTCCTCTGCCTCCCGCTCCTCCCGCGCGTTATGCTCCGTCGCCTCCAGGAGATCGACGCAGGGATCCACGCGACGGGAGCTTGTAGAACCTCCCGCCGTTCCGACTATGGAGGCGGCAGGGATCCGCTCGAGAGAGAGCGGCACCCTGTTCAACAAGTCAAGAAGAAGGGGCTTACAAGAATTTCAACCAAAGAGAAGAAAGAAAGGTGTAGGAAAATCGATACTTACGCTGAAACCGCCTGCGGCTGCTTCACCACCTTGCGGAAGCGGACCACCTTCGCGGCCGCCTCGTCCTGCCTGGTCGCTGCCGCGAAACTCTTGGGTTTCTTCAGCCGACTGCCGAAGAGAGTCGGCGCGCCTCGGCGTTTCTGCGCGCCGCCCCGAGCAGCCGGCACGGCGGATGGACCCACGCGGTGACTATCGGGCGCCGGCTGATGACGCGGGAGGACTTCGGCCTCGTCATCGTCCGGCCAGTCCCCGAAGCCGGCCCCGAGCTCAGGGCCGCCCGCCTCACCGCCTCCTCCCACGACGGCGTCGTCCATGGCGGCCGCCCCCAAATCCGGATCGTCAATGTCGTCCACCTCGCGGTCGGGCAGGAACTGGCGCTCCAGCCCTGCGGCCCCGGCCGCCGGTCGAAGAAGGGGGCTCTGTTAAAAACAAGCCGCCAAGTCAAGAGTCGGTCATTGTGAACCCGGCAACAAGGGAAGAAGAGAAGAGAAACTTACCATGGGCGGAGGATCTGCTCGAGAATACGGCCCCTTGCCGTACCGCCATTCCTCGGTGAGCTTGCAGTTGGAGATGTAGTTCACCATGTAAGATACGTCATCATGAGGCATCTCCTTGGTGCTCAGCCGGCTCGGGTCGAAGCGGTTGCTCATTTGACAGATCATATGAGGCCGGTCTTGGAGCGGGAGTACCCGGCGCTCCACGAAGGCGGCCACCAAGTCGGCCCCGACCAGGCCTTCCGACTGGACCATCACCCGGAGCCGGGCGACGGCGGCGACGCCAGCCGGAGACAGCATCCTGGCTCGGTAACCCCATGAAGGCTGCCGCCCAGCCGGCGGGCCGGCTACGTAAGCCGACAGATTGACGAAGTCACCTTGCAGGGCGACGTTCTTCACGTAGAAGTATGATTGCTGCCAGAGCTTCACCGACTGGATCAGCGGGATAGGCGGAAACGGGTTGTTGTCGGCTGACCTCCACATGGAGATAAAGCCGCTGCCGCAGCGCGGCACGCCATGAGACGGTGCCGAGTTTGCATTGGAAGAACTCCCCTGTGAGCTCGAGGGGTGGAAGGGCGCCAAGAAAACCTTCGCCTGAGTGACGAAGGCCGACAAAGATCACAATGTTGGGGGTGAGGTGATGCGGTGAAGATGGTAAAACTCAGAAAGAAGCGGAAGAACCCGCTTCGCTGCGAACGAGGTCAGCAGCGAGGCGATCTTGACGAAGATCACCCGCTTGTCCTCCTCCGCGCCGGCGAGACCTCTGCCTCCCAAGGCGAAGTCCAAGACGTAACCCGCGCCCGTGCCGCCCGCGTCTTCGGAGCGATCGATGTGGTCCTCATGGACGTTGGAGCCATCCCAAGAACTGGACAGCGCCATGGGAGCGAGGAAGAAACAAGAGAGGCGCGGTGGCGGAGGACGCGCAACCCCGCTGCGGCGGAGCTACGGCGAGCCAAGAAGGGTGACGACGATACGGCGCGGCGGCGAGGCACTGCAGTGGAGGAGGAAAGGAGAAGGCAGAAGAAGAAAGGGTGGGGCGAGGGCGAGCGTGCGAGCGTCTGCCGCTCCCCCTCCTCCCCCTTCTTATAGGCTCGTGCGGCGGAGCCGAGGAGGCGACGCGTGGGGGGACGTGGGATTAACTGCGCCCACTCCCCCACGTCCCGCGATTATCGCGCCCTAAAGGCGTGCTGAAACCGCCGCGGGAAGGTGGGCGGTCCGATCGGGCCATAGAAGATCTGCACATGGGCCAAGGCCTAGGAGTGGCGGGCCCCGGCCTGCGGCGACGTCTCGTCGCGCGCGTGGGCTGGCAGGCCTTCCCCGCTGACGGTTGCCATGTGGCGCGCGAGCAGGCGGTCAACGCATGACTCGACTCGCGTGCCGTCTGGTCCTTGCCTTCAAGCCGCCAAACCTTCCAAAGATGGGGCATCTACTCAAAGCTGGCTCCTAGCTGCCAGCTCTTCAGGGTAGGAAGCTGATCGAGCTTCTCGTCCTCTCTTCAGCCTCGAAGCCCAACCAGCTTCGGGGACTACTGTCGGAGTAAATGACCACGGGTAGCCTAGCCGGCTCTCGCTGATACTTCTGAAAAATTACGTGCCGATCGAGCCCTCAAGCATCCAAGACGCGGGGCCACCTTCTCTCGGCCGGCAGACCCTCAGGCCAGCTACTGGGAGGCGGCCCGGCCATAAAAAACCTATAGAAGGAAGGCCACAACAAGGCCGACTCCCAAGAAGCCGGCCATAAGAGGGCCGACTCCAAGAAGCCGGCCACGAGAAGGCCGACTCCAGGAAGCCGGTCCCCTCAGAGGCGGCCATGATCGCCCCTCAAACTTTGCACCCACATAACGACGATGAGGCAGGCGTGGCTACAGTGAAACCTGCCACCCCGAATCCCGGAGCGCGCAAGATGGTTAGCAGCATACGCGCGCGGCTGACCATCACCCGTCCGGCCATGACATCATTGCCATGTTGACCATGACGTCACGCGCGACAGGTTGTCAGCACGGCCCGCGGGCGGCGGGCCCCTCCAGTCAGAGAGAGACCTGGAGGCGGCCAGGCCTCCTCCAGTTGGCCCGAGATATGCCCGGCTCCCCGCAGCCGGATTGCTCCCTCCCTCGAAGGAGGTGCCTCATTAAGGAGACAAGATGAGGTAAGGCTACAGTGATCGCCGCCAAAGCGGCGGCACTGTAGCCATGCTTACCTCGACAAAGCCCTCGTCATCAGGGATGAGGCAACAGTAACCAGCCCCTGACAAGGTCCCCAGCGGTGGGGCCAGCTTGTCGACCAGGAAGCCGGCGGGACCCACCAGTCGGCCGGCCCCAGCAGCCGGCGGAGAAGCCGGGGATCGTAGACACTGACGGCGAGGGCCAGCGCCCAGCCGGATTACCATCGTACCCTTGGGCGGTAGGCCTATATAAACCCCCCAGGGCTTGCATGCAAAGGGTTGATCTCTTAGAGTTCTAGACACCACATAGAGGGAAAAGGAGAGCTAGCCGTGCCCCTCTTCTTCCTCTCATCGAAACAGCTCAAGGAGCCTCTTGTAGCTACTTGTTCCCCTAGTGACTATGCAGAGACCCCGCAGAGCAGCAGTAGGGGTGTTATCTCCACGGAGAGCCCCGAAGCTGGGTAAGATTCGCCGGCGTGCATGTCTTCGCCTCATCCCGTTTCCAGGCACCGGCGATGTCTTATTGGCTCCCACAATGATAAGCCACCCGTTGGCATATGTCGTACCTACCACCCGACACTTGTAGGAGTAGTTGCTATCAATTTTATTAAGTTTGGTTCACTTTTATTTAGAGTCACTAAAAATTTCAGAAATTTTTTAGAGAAAGAAAAATGTCTAGAAGATGTACCAAGGTGGTTCTTCAAAGAAGCAAGCACCGAGGCGTGCGATACGCGAACCGGACCCTGAACTACCAAGGGAAGCTCAAGTGAAGTCGTGTGAATGGCCATTGGATGAATTTATGGATCGTGCAGGTTTCAAGGATGAATTCTATGCGTACGTACAAAATGCCGGCCTCGAGGATTTCTTATCGGACAAGTGCTTACATTATTATTATCTCACGATTCCTTCGTGCGGAGGTTTGAGTTTTCATCCAAGTGTAATATTCATACTGTCCTGTTTGATCTTTATGATGAATCTAATACCATGGACCTAAAAGTCTTTTGCGATGCATGTAAAATTCTGCAATGGGGTAGTCTTAGTGAGCCTCACAAATCTGAATATAACGATTTCCTTGCTAGCATCACTGTTGGAGAAACTAGAAATATCACACAAGCAACCGTAGGGAGCATTCACTTTCATGCCATACATTATTTGTCTATCTTTATCAGTAGGTGTATTAATGGTAAACATGAGCAGTGCCACATCTGTGTTCCAGATCTTAGTGTCCTCAAGTGTGCGGTGTTAGGTGATAAACGATATAATTTGGGGGCCATTATTGCTAGAAGGCTACATCTTAATGCTAAAGATGGAGATTTATTTGGTGGGATTTATGCAACTCGTTTAGCTAACTATTTGGATGTACCTATTAGAGGTTATGATATTGAGTTGCCGCATGCTTTTCTGGATTATGAGGCTATGGTACACCACCAGTTTCTTAAGAGGAACGAACAGATCCTCCAGTACCGACTAATCTTTGATAGACGTCGTCCCATCCTTGTTACTGTTCCCGCTCTTGCTTTCTTTAACTTTCAGGCAAAGGGACGATATTTTATAACTAGAGAGGAGGCAAACGAGTATGAGAGAACAGTGGAGGCTGCTATCTTCAGGAGGCAGCTCGCCAGGCGGTAGCTGCCGCAGCACAGCACGACCCCAACTTCAGCTTTGGATATCCACCAGGCCAGCCATGGGCGTAGACCAACTTAGGCCAAAAGCCTAAGCTTGGGAGAGTATGTATTTCTCACCGACATTACATTCATGTTCACACACTCATTTCAGTTGTCGGTGCTCATAGTTTTCATTTTATTATCCATGCTAGTTTATTTCTTTTCCGCTTTCTTCTTGTGTGTTAGAAAAAACTTTAAGAAAAACAAAAAATAGTTGCAGTTAGTTTACCTTCTATGCATGCTGAGTTGTAGTATTAAAATAAAACCCAAAAATATTTCTCGTGCTTGTTGGGAGCTTTCCCGTGTAAATTGGTTTTCTCGTTCTTGTTCTTCTATTTTCAGAAAAACAAAACCTCCAAAAATATTTCCGTGTGTTTCTTTGAAATTCTTCTCTTTTCTTTGGGGGTCGAGAGGAGAAGACCATGATGAAAATGTTGAGTGGCTCTCATATGCATTATTGTTGATCTAACAAAGAGCCCATATTACCTTGTCTTCTCCTTTGAATTAATGTTTGCAGATTCCAGCGTAGTCCAAGCATGTGCACTATTATTATTATTATTATTATTATTATTATTATTATTATTATTATTATTATTATTATTATTATTATTATTATTATTATTATTATTATTATCCACACCGTTCGGTCATGCGAGTGAAAGGCAATAATGATGATATATGATGAAATGATTGAGATGAGGAAAAGCTAGTATGAACTCGACCTATCTTGTTTTTTGTAAATGTGATTAGTTCATTGTTCCTGATCCAACCTATTATGAATGAAACATGTTTGCAATGAAAATTATAGATTATATTTACTCATGCCATGCTTAATGAGCTAGGAGTTTATAATGGTTTACCTTGCATGCCAACATGGAAATTAAAATGGTTGTGATGTAGTATGATAGGATGGTATCCTCCTTTGAATGATTCGAGTGACTTGACTTGGCACATGTTCACGCATGTAGTTGAAACGAAATAAACTTAGCCTCTACGATATTTATGTTCATGGTGATTTATATCCTACTCATGCTTGCATTCAATGTTGGTTAATCTCAATGCATGTTTATGACTGTTGTCGCTCTCTAGTTGGTCGCTTCCCAGTCTTTTTCTAGCCTTCACTTGTACTAAGCGGGAATACTGCTTGTCCATCCACTTCCATAAACCCCAAAGTTGTTCCATATGAGTCCACCATACCTTCCTATATGCGGTACTTACCTGCCATTCCAAGTAAATTTGCAAGTGCCAACCTCTAAACCTTCAAATAATAATCTGTATTGTATGCTTGAATAGCTCATGTACCAACTAGGGCTGTCAATATCTTTCATGCTAGGTGGGTTATCCTCACGATGAGTGGACTCCGCTCATCATTCACGAGAAAATGGCTGGTAACTGGGATGCCCAGTCCCATGCCCAAAGCAAATCAAATCAAAATAATTGCAAACAAAACAACCCCAGGACTGTTGTTAGTTCGACGGTACCCGTTGTTTCGGACTAGCCGTGGAGTGTGCTTGTTGGTGGTGGGAGAGTAAAAACTTTACCATTCTGTTTGGGAACCACCTATAATGTATGCAGCATGGAAGATACCAAGATCTCTTGGTTGTTACGTTGACAATGAAAGTATACCGCTCAAAATATTATTCAATCTCTATTTCAAAACTCGAGCTCTAGCACCTCTGCGAATCCCTGCTTCCCTCTGTGAAGGGCCTATCTATTTAATTTTATTGCCGAGTCATCATCCTCTTATAAAAAGCACCAGTTACAGAGCACCACTGTCATTTCTATGCATTGTTATTAATTGATATTGAGTATGACTGTGAATGGATCTCTTTTACCATGAATTACAATGTCTAGTCAGTCCTCAATCTTCAGAGGTGCTCTGCATTTATGTTTTGTGGTCTCAGAAAGGGCTAGCGAGATACCATCTTGTTATATCATATCATGATTGTTTCAAAGAAGTGTTGTCATCCGAGATTTATTATTATTGCTCGCTAGTTGATTATGTCATTGATATGAGTAAATGTGAGACCTAAATGTTATTATGAATATGGTCAGTTCATAATCTTTGCTAAAAACTTGAATGTTGGTGTTACATATTTGCAACAACAAGATCAAATAGAGTTCGTAAAAGATTTTCTTTATCACTTTCAGTTTGTCAACTGAATTGCTTGAGGACAAGCAAAGGTTTAAGCTTGGGGGAGTTGATACGTCTCCAGCGTATCTAGTTTTCCAAACTCTTTTGCCCTTGTTTGGACTCTAACTTGCATGATTTGAATGGAACGAACCCGGACTGATGCTGTTTTCAGCAGAATTGCCATGGTGTTATTTTTGTGCAGAATAAAAAGTTCTCAAAATGACTTGAAAATCAACGGAGATAACTTTTGGAATTAATAAAAAATATTGGCGAAAGAATCAGCAGCAGGGGGCCCACACCCTAGACACAAGGGTGGGGCGCGCCCACCCCCTTGGGGCGCGCCCTACGACCTTGTGGGCTCCCTGGACCTCCACCGACCTCAACTCAACTCCATATATTCACTTTTAGGGAGAAAAAATCAGAGAGAAGGATTCATCGCGTTTTACGATACGGAGCCGCCATCAAGCCCTGTTCTTCCTCGGGAGGGCAGATCTAGAGTCCGTTCGGGGCTCTGAAGAGGGGAATACGTCGCCATCGTCATCATCAACCATCCTCCATCACCAATTTCATGATGGTCATAGCCGTGCGTGAGTAATTCCATCATAGGCTTGCTGGACTGTGATGGGTTGGATGAGATTTACCATGTAATCGAGTTAGTTTTGGTAGGGTTTGATCCCTAGTATCCACTATGTTCTAAGATTAATGTTGTTATGACTTTGCTATGCTTAATGCTTGTCACTAGGGCCCGAGTGCCATGAGTTCAGATCTGAACCCTTTATGTTTTCATGAATATATTTGTGTTCTTGATCCTACCTTGCAAGTTATAGTCACCTACTATGTGTTATGATCCGGCAACCCCGGAGTGACAATAGTCGAGACCACTCCCGGTGATGACTGTAGTATGAGAGTTCAAGTATTCACTAAGTGCTAATGCTTTGTTCCGGTACTCTATTAAAAGGAGGCCTTAATATCCCTTAGTTTCCAATAGGACCCCGCTGCCACAGGAGGGTAGGACAAAAGATGTCATGCAAGTTCTTTTCCATAAGCACATATGACTATATTCGGAATACATGCCTACATTATATTGATGAACTGGAGCTAGTTTTGTGTCACCCTATGTTATAACCGTTGCATGATGAATGCCATCCGACATAATTATCCATCATTGCTCCATTGCCTACGAGCTTTTCACATATTGATCTTTGCTTCGTTACTTCTCCTCTGTTACTGTTACAATTGCTACGAAACTATTACTGTCACTTTTGCCACCGTTACTGTTACTTCCATACTACTTTGCTACTAAATACTTTGCTGCAGATATTAAGTCTTTCAGGTGTGGTTGAATTGACAACTCAGCTGCTAATACTTGAGAATATTCTTTGGCTCCCCTTGTGTCGAATCAATAAATTTGGGTTGAATACTCTACCCTCGAAAACTGTTGCGATCCCCTATACTTGTGCGTTATCAGCTAGCTGCAACGACGTGGTGCCTGATGGGGGAGGGGAGTGTGATAACCCACAAGTATAGGGGGTCGTTTGTAGCCTTCTTTGATAAGTACTCCCTCTGGTCCTTTTTACTCTGCACATTCGATTTGCCGAAAGTCAAACTTAGCTAAGTTTGACCAAATTTATATTAGAAATTATTAGCATTATAATATCTAATAAATATAATATGAAAATATATTCCGAGATGAATCTAATGATATTGATGTTGTTATGTAAACGTCAATATTTTTTTATATAAACTTGGTCAAAGTTGGATGAGATTGACTTCAGACAAACCTAATATGCAGAGTAAAAAGGACCGGAGGGAGTATGAGTGTCGAACCCAACGAGGAGCTAAAGGTAGAATTAATATTCTCTCAAGTTCTATCGACCACCGATACAACTCTGCGCACACCAATGTTTGCTTTATCTAGAAACAATTAATACAACTAGAAGTTCTTTATAGGTGTAGTGGGATAAGTTTGCAAGATAATAAAGAACCTGAAAATAAAAGTTAGGTGCTAATTTAATAAAAGAGAAATTAAATTAGTATGGCGAGTGTGGAAAACTGGTGGTACGATTTGTGAGATTGTAGGCAGTTGATAACAAGACCGGTAATCATTATTGCAATTTTATATAAAGGAGAGCATGAGCTAACATACTTTCCGTTGAATCATATGAACTTATGATTGGACCTCTGGCAAGCATCCGCAACTACTAGAAATCATTAAGATAAACCCAACCATACCATTAAGTAAACGGTCCCCTTTACTCCCATACATAACAACCCCCTTACTCGGGTTTAAACTTCTATCACTCTCACAACCCACTATAAGCGAATCATGAACATATTGCAACACCCTACAACGGGGATCCCCCACGTGTGCGTAGCATGGAAGGCACCATAGGATAGTGTGCCTCGCAAAAAGGTGTGTCCATCAAGACTCATATAATACATGACGCTCGAAGCAAAACTCATATCATGTGATGAATAGAAATATAGCTCCAAGTAATTTACCGATGGTTGGTAGAAGAAAGAGGGGATGCCATAAGTCTTGGGTGTCCTTGAATATTATCTTGGGTGCCTTGGACATCCACAAGCTTAGGGTCTTGCCACTCCTTATTCCTTCATCCATCGCGATCTCACTCAAACTTTGAAAACTTCAACACAGAAAACTCAAAAAAACTCGTGAGATCAGTTTAATCATAAACTTTAGGTACTATTGTAAACCCATTCGTATTTTATTATTGCATATCGCCAACTATATTCTAACTTCGCCATGACTTATACCCCCGATACAATCCATAGAGTCATTAAAACAAGCAAACTATGTAAGGAAAACAGAATCTGCCAAAAATAGAACAACTTGTGATGATCTGAACAAACGCAATACTTCTGTAACTGCAAAACTTCTGAAGAATTAGAACAGCCTGGGAAATTTGTATATCAATTATGTGTAAAAAATTAGAATTTTATCATGTTCCTGTGAATTTAAACAATTCTGCCACTGGGCGCAAAAGTTTTTGTTTTTTAACATAATCAAAGTAACTATCAGCCAAATCATCCCAAAGGCTTTACTTGACACAAACACTAATTTAAACACAAAAACACAACCATAATAGTAGCACAATTATGTGCACACTCAAAAATAGAACAAAAAGGGAAAATAAAGATAACTATTGGGTTGCCTCGCAACAAGCGCTATTATTTTACGCCCCTAACTAGGCGTAATGCATAGTTTCAAGTGTTGTCATCCTTCAAATTAATTCCATAGGTGGCCTGATGTCTACTACACAACTTATTCTTGTAGACTCGTGTGGGCCTCCAAGCGCAGAGTTTGGTAGGACGGCAACAATTTTCCGTCAAGTGGGTGACCTAAGATTTATCAATCTGTGGGAGTCGTAGGATGAAGATGGTCTCTACCAAACAACCCTGCAATCAAATACAAGAAATCTCATTTGTTTCCAGCACACCCAATATAATGGAAAATTGTATAGGTGCACTAGTTCTACGAAGAGATGGTGATACAAGTGTAGTATGGATAGTCGATATAGGATTTTGCAATATGAAAATATAAAACATCAAGGTAGCTGATACATCTCCAACGTATCTATAATTTATGAAGTATTCATGCTATTATTTTATCATTCTTGGATGTTTTACAATCATTTTATAGCAACTTTATATCATTTTTGGGACTAACCTATTGACCCGATTACTTGATGCCGATTCTTTGTTTTTGCTTGTTTTTACATCGCAAGAAATCAATATCAAATCAGTCAAACACCTTTGTGAAACTTTTGGAGATTTTTATGGACGAGAACACCCAAGATGGACGAGCGGCGCACAGGGGCCCGAACTCGCCCAGGTGGGTTGTGCCCACCTCGGTGGCCTCCCGCACCCCCCTCTTTACCCTATAAATTCACAAATATTCCGAAAACCCTCGGGGTTACCCTAGATCAAAAGTTCCGCCGCTGCAAGGCTCTGTAGCCACCGAAAACCAATTTAGACTCGTTCCGGCACCCTGCCGAAGGGGGGAATCATCACCGGTGGCCATCTTCATCATCCCGGTGGTCACCACGATGAGGAGGGAGTAGTCCACCCTCGGGGCTGAGGGTTTGTACCAGTAGCTATGTGTTTAATCTCTCTCTCTCGTGATCTATATCATGGGCTTTGTTAACATAGATGGATCATATGATGTTTCTCCCCTCTATACTCTTGTTGTGATGAATTGAATCTTTACCCTTTGAAGTTTTGTCTTGTCGGATTGAATATTCAGAGATGAGAACACATGATGTATGTCTTGCGGTATGAATACTTGAGGTGGGGGTATCATATTGATTCACTTGATGTATGTTATGGCACTCCACTTGCGGATTCCCGAGGTGACTGTCGGTGTCAAAACCGACAGATCTCGGGTAGGGGGTCCTGAACTATGCGTCTAAGGATCGAAGGTAACAGGAGGCAGGGTGAGGGAGTCCTGGACTAAGGGGTCCTCGGGCGTCCGGCCTGTTAGCCATGGGCCGGACTGATGGGCTGTGAAGATACGAAGGCCGAAGACTGCACCCGTGTCCGGATGGGACTCTCCTTAGCGTGGAAGGCAAGCTTGGCAATCAAATGTGTAGATTCCTTTCTTTGTAACCGACCTGGTGTAAACCCTAGATCCTTCTGGTATCTATATAAACCGGAGGACTTAGTCAGGAGGGGGGAGATTCATTACCATAGTCATACAAGCTAGACCTCTAGAGTTTAGCCATTACGATCTCGTGGTAGATCAACTATCGTAACACTCATATTCATCAAGATCAATCAAGCAAGAAGTAGGGTATTAACTCCATAGAGAGGGCCCGAACCTGGGTAAACATTGTGTCCCCTGTCTCCCATTACCATCGACCTTAGGCGCACAGTTCGGGACCCCCTACCCGAGATCCGCCGGTTTTGACACCGACATTGGTGCTTTCATTGAGAGTTCCACTGTGACATCGATGAAAGGATCAATGACTCGCCTCGTCCTTAAAGACAATATCACCGCTGGAGGAGGAATGGCACCAGGCCAAACCCTCCGGCTAGGCGGCTTTACCATGACCGCCCGTTCGGCCGTTAAGCCGACGATGACCTCTCAGGCCATCGAAAATCCCTTTCGTATCGACTCCAAACACTCCAACTAGATGGATCCGGCGGAGTTTTCGTCTTGAAACGAGCTCCTTGATCGCATCGCCGCCCTGGGAATCGCCACAGATTACGATCGGATCAGGCTTAAACCCGATCAAAGAGAAACCAAATCTCCACCGGTCACCTACCAGATATCGGTAGTCGAGGAGCAAGACGGAGACTCTTCCCCAATACCGAAGACGGACTATGTTCGGATCGCCGACCCTGAAGAGTCAGATACCCACCAGTGAAAGGATGTGACCGGCCTTCCGAACATAGAATCGGACGGCGGGCCTAAGCAATCAGAAGATACTCCAGAGCCCGGACTGTTAAGTCTGGAAAATCTTCAGACTCCGGATCAACGATCGGGTCAGGGTCCGGATTCAATTCCACCCACCCTCCCAGACATAAGCGCTCTTATGAGCATACAACAGCAGTCTCAGGAAACGGTCCACCACTTCCGGGCCAGGTTACTCCTTGTCAAGGACAAGGTTAAGGATCTCCGTGACGAGGACGCGATATCAGCATTTTGCAACAATTGCATGGACGAAGGAATCCTCAACGCCATCAATCGCCGCCGCATACTACACTTCGCTGACTTGGCAACTATCGTGCATGAAGTACATCACAATGGAAAGCGCACAGAAAGCTCGGGCGACTTCTTTGGGCCGTCGGTCCCAACTCAACCTCTCGTCCAGGTGAAAAGGGCGCATCCCCGTGGCACACCCAGTCCAATAGAAAAGAAATATAAACCCATTACACGACACAGAACTGTTCTAGAGGGATGGCTCGATGGCCCATGCAAAATACACACAACATCGGATACCATATCAACCAACAGCCTTAGAGCATGTTGGATACTCCGACAGGTAGCCAAGAGCGGCGAGGGCATCCTTACCAAAAACGCGCCAGAGCAACACCCTCCAGAAGACGACGACCCTAGAGTATTGACGGTCTTTGAGACATCCGCTTCAAACAATAAGCGGAAAAGGGCACTCCGCGACCTCGTCGAAGTCTGTCAAGTCGCCGCGATAAACCCTTGGAACGACATGGCTATAACCTTTAATGCCGGTGACGAACCAAAATACAGGACAATCTGAGCGCCAGCCGCATTAGTCCTCAGTCCCATCGTGGACAGATTTTGACTCACCAAGGTCCTCATGGACTGCGGCAGCGGACTAAACCTCATCTATGAGGATACACTCCACAAAATGGAAATAGATAGGAGCCGCATCAAGTAAAGCAGCGCGACCTTCCGAGGAATCATCCGCAGTCGGGAGGCGCGGTGTGCGGGAAAAATCACACTTGACGTGGTATTCGGCACGCCAAATAATTATCGGTCCGAAGAAATAACCTTCCAAGTGGCTCCTTTCAGCAGTGGATATCACGCCCTGTTGGGGCGAGATGCTTTTACACGCTTCCAAGCTATACCTCATTACAGGTACATGAAGCTCAAAATTCCCAGGCCCAACGGCATAATTACTCTTGTCAGTGATCCGGACATTGCACTCCGCGCCGAAAACAAAACCGCATCCCTGGCCCTTGAGGCATTATCTGAAGCCCTCGCGGCTGAAGAATTAACCGCACTGCGCTCCACGGTGGATAGGGACGATGTGATCTTAGACAAATGACCCAAATCCACCTCCTTTAAACTGGCATAAGAAATAGTCAAACTCCAGCTACACCCAACGGACCCCAAGAAGACATCATCTATTGGAGCACAACTAGACCCAACGGTCGACGCCGCGCTACGGGATTTCCTTCACGAAAACTGGGATATATTCTCCTAGCACCCTTCCGATATGCCTGGAATCCCACGCAAGCTGGCCGAACATAGCCTCAATATATTAAAGGGATACAAACCAGTCAAACAAGCATTGCGGCGCTTTTCCAAACCCAAACGCCAAGCTACGGGGGAGGAGCTAGCCAAGCTAATTGAGGCCGGATTCATTAGAGAAAGGAAACATCTGGACTGGCTGGCAAACCTGGTGATGGTACCAAAGAAGGAAAAATCCTGGTGCCTGTGCGTTGATTTTAAAGACCTCAATAAGGCTTGCCCTAAGGATCCCTTCCCCCTCCCCCGCATTGATAAAATCATTGATGCTACCGTAGGACACGACTCACTGTGTTTCCTTGATGCATATTCCGGATACCATCAAATCAAAATGAAGGAGTCCGATCAACCTGCAACAACATTCATTACCCCATATGGGCCATTCTGCTTCAACACCATGCCCTTCGGGCTCAAGAACGCCGGCGCCACATACCAACGCATGATTCAAACATGCCTGGAGAAACAGATCGGCAAGACAGTGGAAGCTTATGTCGACGACGTCGTCATCAAAACTAGGCACGTCGAAACACTAATAGATGATTTACGCCTCACAGACAACCTCTGCGCGTATGACATTAAGCTCAGTCCGGAAAAGTGTGTTTTCGGCGTCCCCGCTGAAAAACTGCTGGGCTTCATTGTTTCCAATAGAGGAATTGAAGCAAATCCAGCCAAAATCCGAGCTCTATCACAATTGGCTACGCCATATGCACCTTAAACAAGTCCAAAAACTTCGCGGGTTGTGTGGCAGCTCGAGCCGCTTTATCTCAGATTGGGAGAAAAGGCATCGCCACTCTATCGCCTTCTGCGGCCTGATCACTTCGAGTGGGACGGACGCGGCAATGTACCGGATGGAAGAATAAAAACCCTTCTAGCGAAAGCAACCCAATCCTGGCCACGCCAAGCGTCAACAACCCATGTTACTATACATATCGGCAACACATCGGGTGGTGGCGCCCGTGCTTTCGTCGTTGAGCGAGCAGGGCGGACACAAATTCCCGCTTCAGAAGCCAGTATACTACGTATCCACTGTCCTTACACCATGCAAATCCCGGTACCCCCATTATCAAAAGATAGCATACGCGGTCTTCGTGGCATTCCGAAAGCTACAACACTACTTCCAGGAGTGTTCGATCACGGTGGCTTCTGAAGTACCACTCAATGACATAATAAACAACCGCCATGCCACGGGCCATATTGCCAAATGGGCCATTGAGCTCCTACCATTTGATATTACATACAAACCACGTCGAGCTATTAAATCCCAAGTACTGGCTGACTTTGTCGCCCGAATGAATGAGGCGAACTCCCTAAAGAGTACGACACATATTCCAATTGGGGTATGTATTTCGATGGCTCCAAAATGCTGGCAGGGCTAGGAGCGGGCGTCGTTTTAACGTCTCCTACTAGAGATGTCGTTCAGTACGTACTCCAATACTATACACAGACTCCAACAACGCAGCCGAATATGAGGCCTTATGGCATGGTCTCCAGATGGGTGTCTCCATGGGCATACAATGCCTAGAGGTGCGCGGGGACTAAAACCTTGCAATATCTCAAATAAATGGAGATTTCGATACCAAAGATCCAAAGATGGCAGCTTATCGTAATGCCATCCTAAAAATGTAGGCTCGGTTCGAGGGGCTCGAGTTCCATCACGTGGCCCGAGAAAGTAATCAAGCGGCGGACGTTCTCGCTCGTATTGGCGCCAAGCGCGACCCCGTCCCACCTAATATCTTTCTAGAAAGGCTTTTTAAGCCATCCGTGGTGTGGCAGGGGGAAAGCGGCAACACTAGTCCGGATCTGAACACAACCCCAGATTCCGAACACACAGATATCATCGGCGGCTCAGCCACCGAAATAACACCGTCGGCCCAACTCATTATGGCAGTCATTGCCCCATGGACCGAACCCTTCTTGGCCTACCTTAATAGGAAATAACTTCCTGAGGATCAGAATGAGGCTCGCCGCATTGTCCGGCGTTCGAAGGCCTACAAGGTTCACGACGGAGAGCTCTATAAGAAAAGTGCTACCGGAGTCCTTCAAAGGTGTATCTCCGAGGAGGAGGGGCGGCAGCTCCTGGCTGAGATTCATGCCGGTCTCGGCGGGCACCACGCCGCAGCTAGGGCCCTTGTTAGCAAGGCCTTCCATACATGATTTTATTGGCTGACGGCCCAAGTAGATGCAAAGGACCTTGTCCAATGTTGCGTCGGATGCCAACTCTTCGCCAACCAAAGCCATATGCCCCCCACTGCCCTACAAACAATCCCCATCACTTGGCCTTTTGCGGACTGCGGACTAGACATGGTAGGACCCCTTAAAGGAGGAAGCAATAAGAAAAAATGTATGCTGGTCATGGTGGACAAATTCACCAAGTGGATAGAGGCCAAACCAGTTAAAACCACCGAAGCCGGACCAGTAATAGACTTTATATCTGGCGTCGTACACCGTTATGGTGTTCCACACAACATCATCACTGATAACGGCTCCAACTTCACAGCTAACGAAGTGAAAACCTGGTGCGCTAATCTGGGCATCAAGCTCTATTACGCCTCTGTCTATCATCCACAGACAAACGGTCAAGTCGAAAGAGTCAATGGTCTTATTATGAGCGGCATTAAGCCTAGACTAGTGCGGTCTTTGAAAGAATCGGACAAGCACTGGGTTGAGGAGCTCGACTCCGTACTCTGGGGGCTGCAGACCACTCCCAATCGCACTAACGGATACACACCTTTCTTCATGGTGTACGGCGCAGAGGCAGTGCTACCCTGCGACATTATTCATGACTCACCTCGAGTGCGCATGTACGAAGAGAGAGAGGCCGAGCTCGATCGGCAGGACAGCTTAGATGCCCTGGAGGAGGAGCGCGACGTCGCAAAAGCCCGTTCAACATTTTATCAATAGCAGGCTCGCATGGATCAAAGCAGAGAAGTGTGGGCCAAAACTTATAACGTCGACGAACTCGTTCTACGCCTGCCGGAGAAGAAAAAGGATAAACTCAAGCCCAAGTGGGAGGGTCCCTTCATCATTGACGAAGTTCTCACCGGAGGGGCGTACCGCTTGCGTGATGCCTCAAACAATCGACTAGTGCCGAACCCCTGGAACGCCGCCAGACTCCGAAGATTCTATGCCTAGCGCCGAACTCTTTGTTCGTCTCCTTCCCCCTATGGTTTCCATCATTTTTTCTCTCTTCGTTTTTTTCTTTAGCCTTAAAAAGCTTTACGTGCGGTTAGGCTGCACCCCGATGCATACATCTTCAAGTATGTACGTCTATTATACAGGGGCTTCTTGAATGAAGATTGCTATTATTATTTTCCGAGCATCAAGCTCATCACATATGCGTTTTCTCCCATATGTACCTTTTCTTCGCCATTATATGCATCGATAGGACTTAAGTTTTGGCCAAGCTGGGTTGCCTGGCTCCCGTGCTTATGCCCTACGTTCTTGTTAGTTCCACTAGGGAATAAAGGGAGCACCTCTGCGATTGTTACTGTCGGGTCATACGGATGTGTACCTCAGACTGGGTGAAGCCGAAAGCTAGCGTTCCTAAGGGAATATTCGGTCGGTGAACTAAAGGTGTTTTTGCATTCGTTCCATCGTGAACCCCCAGAAGCTATACACATTGTGATTCCTTCATCAAAGTCCGGACATGCACATCGATTCATGCACACCCAGGGAAAGGAACCCTTGACGGAAATATTCTCTCTGGAAGATGTTTCTTACAATTTTAATGTAATATAACATAACTAGCCGGATACAACTTGTCTATTTAAGCAACTATGACCCTACGCCTAGTTTTCACGCATACCCCGGTTTTGCCGCTCAGGTATTCGGAAAACACTCCGCCCCTTAGGGTCGAGAGGTCGAAGCGAAAAGGTCGGCCATGACAATCATTTTGCAATCCAGCTAGAAGGAAAGTACATAGTCACTTAGGACTCAAAAACTTATGCCTCTATACTGTCAAACAGGTGGTCTAACTTACAATCCTGTTGGGAATATCTAGCGACCACCTCTACTTGGTCATATACTAAACTAACGGGAATTTCTTCCCAATTTGACCCTAGCGGTCTGACCCGGGCCACGTGATTTGGATCAAGCTTGGTATACCGCGTTTTCACCATGGCCCAGGCCTCTCGTGCACCCTCCCGCCAGGCCGATATCTTCCATAGTCAGATACGCCGCCGCGCTCCCTTGGATAGCTCTACAAGCTCCTCCATACTCCCTGGAGGGGAGGCGGATGGCCATAAGGCCTTGGCTACACTCTGCATTGCCTGTCGAGCTTGCTCGTGCAATTGCGACAGCCCTTGCAGAAGATAACTTGATGATCCGGACACCTCCTCTTTGGGACGGCCCATCAACATACCATCAATCATAGCTATATCAGCTACTTTTACCTCCAAACTGTTATAAGGTAAATTCGGCCACGTACTGAATATGCCGCCTCGCAGCTTTTTATTCTCCTTCACGGAGTCGGCTAGCTGGGCCCGCACATCTTTCAGTTCTTCGCCCAGTTTGGTGTTTGAATCCAGGAGTTTGTTTTTCTCCTCTCTGACTCGGGTTAGAACACGCTTGCCTGCGTGCTACCTCTTGAGCACTGCGTTGGATTTCCTTGAAGAGGAAAGGTGATGCAGCACAGTAGCGTAAGTATTTCCCTCAGTTTTTGAGAACCAAGGTATCAATCCAGTAGGAGGCTACGCGCGAGTCCCTCGTACCTACACAAAGCAAATAAATCCTCGCAACCAACGCGATTAGGGGTTGTCAATCCCTTCACGGTCACTTACGAGAGTGAGATCTGATAGAGTGTGACACTCCAAAAATTTTCCTTTGGTTTTCTTCAAAATTTTGTTGGATTTGAAGGAGGTCACCAAAACCCTTCCAAAAATCTCTATCAAAAGCTTTTTCCCTCTGGCAAACATTTTAGTTTTGCATCTCCTTCAACTCTGGTGTTTGGTTTTTAAAATTTTCCTCTGATTTCTCTCTCCTCAAGGATAGAAGAAAAAATTTTGAAGTTTATTTTTCTTTCAAAAAGAAACTCTAGGAGTTTTTCATCCTCTCCCATATTTGAAACAATTCATCATTCTTCCATGCACCACATGGTAAAACCTTCCCAAAAATCTCTCCTTCCACTTTGGTACAACTCAAACATTCTGTCCAAACTAATAAAATCCATTTTTGGATTTTATTCCAATTATTTCTCCTCCCAAAATAATTCTGTCTTTTCTTTTGAGCCTAGGTGATTTGCAAAGCAAGTACCCTAATGCTTTTGATTTTTGACCTCAACTCCACACCTGGATAGTCCTTGGTATCCACAACCCAGAACCATCTTGATCCACTCTTCTTCTTTTCAAATATTTCAAATTTCACTCACTGCAAGTTTGGACCAGATTGGCCAAATTTGGTGAAATTCATATCTACACTTCTCCAAAAATTCCATCAAAATTCAGGCAACCTCTAGTTGCAATGAGAGACCACTCCACCAAAAATCAGCTCAAGGGAAAATCCCTGGATACCAGAATCATTTTGTCGAACACCAGGCATGCACTGTTTTGTTCATATTCAGTAAATTCAGAAAGTTCAGTGTCGTTTCTCCGACAGAACTTCAGTCACATGCCCACTGTGTGTTTGGCTCGATGCTCGCAGCCTAGCCTGCTTGTCCGGAGCTTCACACGCGCGCTTGGCGCCTTCCCGGCGTCGGTGGCGCCCTGGCCCGCCTGCGCCGGCATGCTTTGCGTCGGCCGAAACACCGTAACATCGACAGGGGGCAAAATCGCGCGCAACGCCGTTCGGGCGCCGCCTTAAGCGTCTGGTGGCTCCACGTGGCCACCTCCTTGCCAGCCGCATGCGGCACCGTCGCCGTGGCTTGGCACGCAGCAGAAGCGCTCTCTGCCGCCGACGGGCGTGCGGCCGTTTAAATCGAGGGCAAGCCGTAAACCTTCCTCCCGTCTTTGAGATGAACCCTAAAATGGCACCACTACTCCACCTAGGCGATGCTCAAGCTCCTAAGCCGACCGTCCAGCCAGCGCCGCCGTAATCAACTTCGCCGAACTTATCCGTTTCAGGGCAACCGACTCGGGCGGCTATATATAGCACCCGAGCCTACTCTACGCCCGCACGACTCCACCACCTCACTAGACCCCGCCTAGCCACTGGAGGGGCCTCGAGGGGCCTTTCTTCCTCGACTCCGGCCACCTCCGTCCGCCTCGGGCTTCGGCATCGTTCTCTCCGGTGAGGGTTCCTCCGCCGCCCTACCTTCGCCCGTAGCCTCGTACCACCTCTAGTAGGATAACACCCACCTCAATTTTGGCCCCGCAGCTCTCTCTGGCGAGATCCACGACCGTCCGAACAGCCGTCCGCCGGAGCAAGGGCCGCCGTCGACACAGTGCTCGCCAGCGATCACCACCACCACCCACAGACGCGGAACGGTGCACTGATCTCGAAGGTAACACCCGATCACCTTGCCTCGCCGTGGATCGCCGCCGGCGACCACCGCACCTCTCGGGCGCCGTCGCGCTCTGTTTTCTCCGTTTGAAATTTCAAACCTGACGGGTGGAGCCCGCCTGTCAGTCTCTCAGCCGTTTATTTTAAATGAAACGTTATCTAGACTTTCCGTAGAACCCCCTGGAAATTTCTGTTTCATTACAGATGGGTCCTTGGACCAAAACTCTTATAACTTTTAATCAGAAATGTAGTTTTAATTGATTCTTTTTCTGTCCTCTTTAAAATTTTGTCTAGTTTTTTATCAGATTTATTTGAAAAATATTTGGAGTAATTTTTGTGCACCTCACGGTATTTACGTTAGCGCGTATGTTTTCTTTATACCGTAGATACCGAAGGAGGTGACGGGACCGCAAACTTCACCGAGCTAGGCTCCGACTACTCTGAACCAGGCAAGCAAAGTTTGAACTTTTGATATGGTGAGTGTCTGGGCATGTTTGCATTATTTTTCTATCATGGCACGTGCATGAGCATTTTCGATGATAGTTTATCTCGTGAGCATTGAGGCAAATGAGCTCGGTAAATCCGTGAGTTGCTGGAAACTTGTTGCATGGCCATGAGTTGGCATGAGGATGGGTAAGATGGCAGTGTTGTAGCATGTCAGGCTTATGCCATATCGTTGACCCAGTGTCAACATAAATCGGTCAATTTCCCGTGCGTCTTCCTTTCCGTACTACCACCTGTTTCCCGCAAGGGATACCCCTAATGGGTTGCAAACCACTTCCTGGTACACACCAAATCGAGAGGCGGGATGAAGGTTCCATGGCCTGGATTAAAGCCTTTCATCCGTCGGGGGCATGGGTGTTTTCGGTTGGGACCGAGAGGGGCACCCTTAGAGCGTGGCGATATAAATTTGATCCCATGCTATTCGAGATTGTGATCTCCCCATCTCAAAGTTTTTCTTAAACGCTGTCTAGGGTGATTCACGGCAGCGTGAGGTATGATGGGTGTGTACTAGCTAGTTGTGTTTCCTCTGAAATACCGTAAATGTAACTAGTCCTTCGTGACTACGGAAATCCGTTGGCTGTGGACAATTTTGGTACAAACTCTGCAGAAGTCAAAACTCTTGAATTCATCTTATTCATGTCCAAGTACCGTGATCATCTCATCTTGTCAAGTGTCGGTCTCGGATGTGAAACTCCTGAGAACCATTTGAGTATTAAATGTTTACTTTCCTGTGAACGGACTAACCCGCTTATTGTCTTGTGATGAATATTTTTCGTGAGCACTATATCTTGTCAGTTATGAATAATGAATTATAAGCCCTTTCTGCGATGTCGCTCAGACGTCCGACTGCAGCATTGTTGTTATTTATTTCCATTATAAGCCCTTTCTGCGATGTCGCTCAGACGTCCGACTGCGGCATTGTTGTTATTTATTTTCATTATAAGCCCTTTCTGTGATGTCGCTCAGACGTCCGACTGCGGCATCGTTATTATTTATTTCCATTATAAGCCCTTTCTGTGATGTCGCTCAGACGTCCGACTGCGGCATCGTATTATTTACTTTTATTATAAGCCCTTTCTGTGATGTCGCTCCAACGTCCGACTGCGGCACGCATGTATTTTTTTTATTTCAATATAAGCCCTTTATGAGGTGTCGCCCAGACGCCCGACTGTGGCATGTTTTACTTATTTTCACCCTTCGAGGCGTCACTTCAGACACTCGATCGGTTTTGAGTTTATCCTTCTTTGGGTTTTCGAGCGGACTACCGCCGATTCCCTTCTCATTTATTTTTGCTATATTGATTTATTTGAGCATTGTTAAAATTAATCATGACTCATTCATGCATTCATTTGTTATATCTTTTGTCCGAACTGTCTTGCGAGTACTTTCAAAGTACTCACCGGCTTGTTGATTTGGCGAGATCTTGTGAAAGGCGATCTCATGGATGAAGAGTTCGATAGCGAGTCCGATGCCTAGAGGAATCCCAGTCGGTCTCGTCGACCCTGGATTAGTCATTGTGATGTATCCGCTTCCGCTACCCAAATAAATTCATCGAGCCTCACCTCGACGCTCGATGAGCCGCCAGTGCAGTAGACTTATTAACCACCTCGCTGTGTTATTCCGCCAACCACTCATATCTCGAGTCAATGGTATTTCCACCCCACACCTTTGAGTCATATCCGCCACTATGTATAATTATCGGCGTGTTTGTAATAATTGGTTGGGCATCTTGATCCGACCCACATAATATTGTAATGCTACCGCTTATTGTATCAAAGTTTTGTCTACGGTATGAAGGATTTTCCTCATATTGGACTTCATAGGTCGGTTGTTCAATAAATATTTTATTGAAAAACCGGTCGTGACAAGCTTGGTACCGAGCCAGCTGATCAGTAGGAAGCCACTAGGTGCGATCGCTAATCGGTTATTAGCATAATAGAGCTATTTTATTTTTTCACAAATGTAGACAATTTTTGACAACGGCATAAATTTATGATTTGACTACTCGGGACTTTTGCCTACTTTTGTAGATGGTTGGCAACGATTGCGAAGTCGCAGATGTTCGCCAACATGCCCGATGGGTTCGTCTGCTTCTCTCCTTCATCGTCCAAGTTGCGATGGGGCGGATGTCGCCCATTCTTCTCTCTCTCTGAGCACAAGGTCAACGACCGTCTGACCATGCACCAAGCCGCGGTGGAATTCAAGAGAGGACGAGTTGAGCGCTACCGGTTCGTGGGGAGAGCCATGCCCACAGAGAAGCATTCACTGCAGATGGCAGCCCGTGAGGGGATAGCTCGTCTCAGGGATATCCTTCCTTCGATGAAGACTCGTCGCTACCGCTACCTGCCATGTCACGTGTTGGGGAACGTAGTAATTTCAAAAAAAATCCTACGCACACGCAAGATCATGGTGATGGCATAGCAACGAGAGGGGAGAGTATTGTCCACGTACCCTCGTAGACCGTGGCGAAGCGTTATGACAACGCGGTTGATGTAGTCGTACGTCTTCACGATCCGACCGATCCAAGTACCGAACGTACGGCACCTCCGAGTTCAGCACATGTTCAACTCGATGACGATCCCCGGACTCCGATCCAGCAAAGTGTCGGGGATGAGTTCCGTCAGCACGACGGCGTGGTGACGATGATGATGCTCTACCGGCACAGGGCTTCGCCTAAACTCCGCGACGATATGACCGAGGTGGAATATGGTGGAGGGGGGCACCGCACACGGCTAAGAGATCCAAGGGATCAACTGTTGTCTCTTTGGTGCTAGCCCTGCCCCTCTATTTATATGTTGAGCCCCGGGGTCGAAACTTGGAGTAAAAGCCTCCTAAAAGTCGGTTTTGCCCGAAAGGCAAGAGTCCCACTCGGACTCCAGGACCAAACGCCACAATCCTTGGCGTCTAGCCCAGACGCCATGGGCCTCGGCGTCTGGCCCGAGGCGAACGCCGAGGTCTCAGCGTTTGGCCCCTTAAGCGTCCATAAAACTCCTTTGCACCGACCTAAAGCCTCATGGGCTTGACCCCTTAGCCTAAACATATCATCCAATATATGAATCTTTACGACTCGACCAGTTCGAGACTCCTCGTCATGTCCCCCATCTCATCCGGTACTCCGAACTCCTACGGTACATCAAAACATGAAAACTCAAAATATAACTGTCATCGAAACCTTAAGCGTGCGGACCCTACGGGTTCGAGAACTATGTAGACATGACCGAGAACTATTCTTGGTCAATAACCAATAAGCGGAACCTGGATGCCCATATTGGTTCCTACAATTCTCTGAAGATCTTTATCGGTCAAACCGCATAACGACATCGTTGTTCCCTTTGTCATCGGTATGTTACTTGCCGAGATTCGATCGTCGGTATCCAATACCTAGTTCAATCTCGTTACCGGCAAGTCTCTTTACTCGTTCCGTAATGCATCATTACGTAACTAACTCATTAGCTACATTGCTTGCAAGGCTTATAGTGATGTGCATTACCGAGAGGGCCCAGAGATACCTCTCCGACAATCGGAGTGACAAAACCTAATCTCGAAATCGCCAACCCAACATGTACCTTTTGGAGACACCTGTAGTACTCCTTTATAATCACCCGATTACGTTGTGACGTTTGGTAGCACCAAAGTGTTCCTCCGTAAACGGGAGTTGCATAATCTCATAGTTACAGGAACATGTATAAGTCATGAAGAAAGCAATAGCAACATACTAAGCGATCAAGTGCTAGGCTAACGGAATGGGTCAAGTCAATCACATCATTCTCCTAATGATGTGATCCTGCTAATCAAATGACAACTCATGTCTATGGTTAGGAAACATAACCATCTTTAATTAACGAGCTAGTCAAGTAGAGGCATACTAGTGACACTCTGTTTGTCTATGTATTCACACATGTATTATGTTTCCGGTTAATACAATTCTAGCATGAATAATAAACATTTTATCATGAAATAAGGAAATAAATAATAACTTTATTATTGCCTCTAGGGCATATTTCCTTCAGTCTCCCACTTGCACTAGAGTCAATAATCTAGTTCACATCATCATGTGATTTAACACCAATATTCACATCTCGTATGTGATTAATACCCATAGTTCACATCGTCATGTGACCAACACCCAAAGGGTTTACTAGAGTCAATAATCTAGTTCACATCGCTATGTGATTAACACCCAAAGAGTACTAAGGTATGATCATGTTTTGCTCGTGAGAGAAGCTTAGTCAGCAGATTACATCACATTCAGTCGTATGTATTTTGCAAATATTCTATGTCTACAATGCTCTTGCAGAGCTACTCTAGCTAATTGCTCCCACTTTCAATATGTATCCAAATTGAGACTTAGAGTCATCTGGATCAGTGTAAAAGCTTGCATCGATGTAACTCTTTACGACGGGCTCTTTTATCACCTCCATAATCGAGAAATATTTCCTTAGTCCTCACTAAGGATGTTCTTGACCAATGTCCGATGATCTACTCCTAGATCACTATTGTACTCCTTGCCAAATTCAGAGCAAGGTATACAATAGGTGCGGTACATAGCATAGCATACTTTATAGAACCTATGACTGATGCATAGGGAATGACTTTCATTCTCTTTTCTATTTTACGCCATGGTCGGGATTTGAGTCTTACTCAATTTCACACGTTTGCAACACGAGCAAGAACTTTTCTTTGACTGTTCCATTTTGAACTATTTCAAAATCTTGACAAGGTATGTACTTATTGAAAAACTTATCAAGCGTCTTGATCTATCTCAATAGATCTTGATGCTCAATATGTAAGTAGCTTTCTTGAGGTCTTTCTTTTAAAGAACTCCTTTCAAATACTCCTTTATGCTTTCCAGAAAAATTATACATCATTTCTGATCAATATGTTACTCACATATATTTATCAAAAAGGCGGTAGTGCTCTCACTCACTTTATTGTAAATACAGGCTTCACCGCAAGTCTGTATAAAACTATATGCTTCGATCAACTTATCAAAGCGTGTATTCCAACTCTGAGATGCTTGCACCAGTCCATAGATGGATCATTTGGAGCTTGCACATTTTGTTAGCTCCTTTAGGATTGACAAAACCTTCTGGTTGCATCATATACAACTCTTCTTTAATAAATCCATTAAAGAATGTTGTTTTCACATCCATTGCCAGATTTCATAAAATGTGGCAATTGCTAACATGATTCGGACAGACTTAAGCAACGCTAGAGTTGAGAAAATCTCATTGTAGTCAACACCTTGAACTTGTCGAAAACCTTTTGCAACAAGTCGAGCTTTGTAGATAGTAACACTACTATCAGTGTTCGTCTTCCTCTTGAAGATCCATTTATTTAACTTGACTTTGGCGATCATCGAGCAGGTCAACCAAAGTCCATACTTTGTTCTCATACATGGATCCTATCTCAGATTTCATGGCCTCAAGCCATTTCGCAGAATCTGGGCTCATCATCGCTTCCTCATAGTTCGTAGGTTCATCATGGTCTAGTAACATGACTTCCAGAACATGATTATCGTACCACTACAGTGCGGATCTTACTCTGGAAGACCTACGAGGTTTGGTAGCAACTTGATCTGAAGTTTCATGATCATCATCATTAACTTCCTCACTAATTGGTGTAGGAATCACTTTGGAACTGATTTACGTGATGAACTACTTTCCAATAAGGGAGAAGGTACAATTACCTCATCAAGTTCTACTTTCCTCCCACTCACTTCTTTCGAGAAACTTCTTCTCTAGAAAGGATCCATCTTAACAACGAATAACTTGCCTTCGGATCTGTGATAGAAGGTGTACCCAATAGTTACCTTTGGGTATTCTATGAAGACGCACTTCTCCGATTTGGGTTCGAGCTTTATCGGTGAAAACTTTTTCACATAAGCATCACAACTCCAAACTTTAAGAAAGCGACGACTTAGGGTTTACCGTTAAACCATAGTTCATACGGTGTCGTCTCAGCGGATTTAGATGGTGCCCTATTAAACATGAATGCAGCTGTCTCTAATGCATAACCCCAAAACGATAGTGGTAAACCGATAAGAGACATCATAGATCGCACCATATCCAATAAAGTGCGGTTACGACTTTCGGACACACCATTATGCTGTGGTGTTCCATAAGGCGTGAGTTGCGAAACTATTTCATATTGTTTCAAATGAAGACCAAACTCGTAACTCAAATATTCATCTCCACGATCAGATCGTAGAAATTTTATTTTTCTTGTTACGATGATTTTCCACTTCACTCTGAAATACTTTGAACTTTTCAAATGTTTCAGACTTATGTTTCATCAAGTAGATATATCCATATCTGCTCAAATCATCTGTGAAGGTGAGAAAATAACGATACCCTTGTGAGCCTCAACATTCATTGGACCAAAAACATCGGTATGTATGATTTCCAACAAATCAGTTGCTCGCTCCATAGTTCCGGAGAACGGCGTTTTAGTCATCTTGCCCATGAGGCACGGTTACATAAGTACCAAGTGATTCATAATCAAGTGATTCCAAAAGCCCATCAAGATGGAGTTTCTTCATGCGCTTTACACCAATATGACCTAAACGGCGATTGCCACAAATAAGTTGCACTATCATTATTAACTTTGCATCTTTTGGCATCAATATTATGAATATGTGTATCACTACGATCGAGATCCAACAAACTATTTTCATTGGGTGTATGACCATTGAAGGTTCTATTCATGTAAGCAAGAACAACAATTGTTCTCTAACTTAAATGAATAACCGTATTGCAATAAACATGATCAAATCATATTTATGCTCAACGCATAAACACCAAATAACACTTATTTAGGTTCAACACTAATCCCGAAAGTATAGGGGAGTGTGCGATGATGATCATATCAATCTTGGAACCACTTCCAACACATATCGTCACTTCACCCTCAACTAGTCTCTGTTTTGATACGTAACTCCTGTTTCAAGTTACTAATATTTAGCAACTGAACAAGTATCAAATACTCAGGGGCTACTATAAACACTAGTAAGGCACACATCAATAACCTGTATATCAAATATACTTTTGTTCACTTTGCCATCCTTCTTATCCACCAAATATTCAGGGCATTTTCGCTTCCAGTGACCATTTCCTTTGCAGTAGAAGCACTTAGTTTCAGGCTTTGGTCCAGCTTGGGCTTCTTCGCGGGAGTGACAACTTGTTTGCCATTCTACTTGAAGTTTCCCTTTCTTTCCCTTTGCCCTTTTCTTGAAACTAGTGGTCTTGTCAATCATCAACACTTGATGCTCTTTCTTGATTTCTAACTTCGTCGATTTCAACATCACGAAGAGCTCGGGAATCTTTTTCGTCATCCCTTGCATACTATAGTTCATCACGAAGTTCTAGTAACTTAGTGATGGTGACTAGAGAATTCTGTCAATCACTATCTTATCTGGAAGATTAACTCCCACTTGATTCAAGCGATTGAAGTGCCCAGACAATCTGAGCACATGCTCACTAGTTGAGCGATTCTCCTCCATCTTTTAGCTATAGAACTTGTTGGAGACTTCATATCTCTCAACTCGGGTATTTGCTTGAAATATTAACTTCGATTCCTGGAACATCTCATATGGTCCATGACGTTCAAAACGTCTTTGAAGTCCTGATTCTAAGCCGTTAAGCATGGTGCACTAAACTATCAAGTAGTCATCATATTTGAGCTAGCCAAACGTTCATAACGTCTGCATCTGCTCCTGCAATAGGTCTGTCACCTAGCGGTGCATCAAGGACATAATTATTCTGTGCAGCAATGAGGATAAACCTCAGATCACGGATCTAATCCGCATCATTGCTACTAACATCTTTCAACACAGTTTTCTCTAGGAACATATTAAAATAAACATATGAAAGCAACAAACATAGGGAAGCAACAACGCGAGCTATTGATCTACAACATAATTTGCAAAATACTACCGGGACTAAGTTCATGATAAATTTAAGTACAATTAATCAGATTACTTAAGAACTCCCACTTAGATAGACATCTCTCTAGTCATCTAAGTGATTACGTGATCCAAATCAACTAAACCATACCCGATCATCACGTGAGATGGAGTAGTTTTCAATGGTGAACATCACTATGTTGATCATATCTACTATATGATTCACGCCGACCTTCGGTCTCCGTGTTCCGAGGCCATATCTGCATATGCTAGGCTCGTCAAGTTTAACCTGAGTATTCTGCGTGTGCAAAAGCGGCTTGCACCCGTTGTAGATGGACGTAGAGCTTATCACACCCGATCATCACGTGGTGTCCGGGCACGACGAACTTTGGCAACGGTGCATACTCGTGGAGAACACCTCTTGATAATTTTTAGTGAGAGATCATCTTAAAATGCTACCGTCAATCAAAAGCAAGATAAGATGCATAAAGGATAAACATCACATGCAATCAATATAAGTGATATGATATGGCCATCATCATCTTGTGCTTGTGATCTCCATCTCCGAAGCTGCCGTCGTGATCACCATCGTCACCGCGCGACACCTTGATCTCCATCGTAGCATCGTTGTCGTCTCGCCAACTATTGCTTCTACGACTATCGCTACCGCTTAGTGATAAAGTAAAGCAATTACATGGCTTTTGCATTTCATACAATAAGCGACAACCATATGGCTCTGCCGATTGCCGATAACTTCGGTTACAAAACATGATCATCTCATACAATAAAATATAGCATCACGTCTTGACCATATCACATCACAACATGCCCTGCAAAAACAAGTTAGACGTCCTCTACTTTGTTGTTGCAAGTTTTACGTGGCTGCTACGGGCTGAGCAAGAACCGTTCTTACCTACGCATCAAAACCACAACGATAGTTTGTCAAATAGGTGCTGTTTTAACCTTCGCAAGGACCGGGCGTAGCCACACTCGGTTCAACTAAAGTGAGAGAGACAGACACCCGCCACCACCTTTAAGCAATGAGTGCTCGCGGTGAAACCAGTCTCGCGTAAGCGTCTGGCGTAATGTCGGTCCGGGCCGCTTCATCTCACAATACCGCCCGAACCAAAGTATGACATCTTTGGTAAGCGGTATGACTTATATCGCCTACAACTCACTTGTGTTCTACTCGTGCATATAACATCAACGCATAAAACCAGGCTCGGATGCCCTTTGTTGGGGAACGTAGTAATTTCAAAAAATTCCCTACGCACACGCAAGATCATGGTGATGGCATAGCAACGAGAGGGGAGAGTATTGTCCACGTACCCTCGTGAGACCGTGGCGGAAGCGTTATGACAACACGGTTGATGTAGTCGTACGTCTTCACGATCCGGCCGATCCAAGTACCGAACATGCGGCACCTCCAAGTTCAGCACATGTTCAGCTCGATGGCGATCCCGGACTCCGATCCGGCAAAGTGTCGAGGATGAGTTCCGTCGACGACGGGCGTGGTGATGATGATGATGCTCTACGGCGCGAGGGCTTCGCCTAAACTCCATGACGATATGGTGAGGTGGAATATGGTGGAGGGGGGCACCGCACACGGCTAAGAGATCCAAGGGATCAATTGTTGTCTCTTTGGTGCTAGCCCTGCCCCTCTATTTCTATGTTGAGCCCCGGGGTCGAAACTTGGAGCAAAAGCCTCCTAAAAGTCGGTTTTGCCCGAAAGGCAAGAGTCCC
The DNA here is from genome assembly GCA_021605145.1 of Aegilops bicornis. NCBI lineage: Eukaryota > Viridiplantae > Streptophyta > Magnoliopsida > Poales > Poaceae > Aegilops > Aegilops bicornis. The sequence continues at coordinate 775,784,948 of CM038671.1, read as the reverse complement.
ACTCGGACTCCAGGACCAAACGCCACAATCCTTGGCGTCTAGCCCAGACGCCATGGGCCTCGGCGTCTGGCCCGAGGCGACGCCAGGTCTCCGGCGTTTGGCCCCTTAGCGTCCATAAAACTCCTTTTGCACCGACCTAAAGCCTCATGGGCTTGACCCCTTGGCCTAAACATATCATCCAATATATGAATCTTTACGTCTCGACCATTTCGAGACTCCTCGTCATGTCCCCCATCTCATCCGAGACTCCGAACTCCTTCGGTACATCAAAACATGTAAACTCATAATATAACTGTCATCGAAACCTTAAGCTTGCGGACCCTACAGGTTCGAGAACTATGTAGACATGACCGAGAACTATTCTTGGTCAATAACCAATAGCGGAACCTGGATGCCCATATTGGTTCCTACATATTCTCTGAAGATCTTTATCGGTCAAACCGCATAACGACATACGTTGTTCCCTTTGTCATCGGTATGTTACTTGCCCGAGATTCGATCGTTGGTATCCAATACCTAGTTCAATCTCGTTACCGGCAAGTCTCTTTACTCGTTCCGTAATGCATCATTCTGTAACTAACTCATTAGCTACATTGCTTGCAAGGCTTATAGTGATGTGCATTACCGAGAGGGCCCAAAGATACCTCTCCGACAATCGGAGTGACAAAACCTAATCTCGAAATACGCCAACCCAACATGTACCTTTTGGAGACACCTGTAGTACTCCTTTATAATCACCCGATTCACGTTGTGACGTTTGGTAGCACCAAAGTGTTCCTCCGGTAAGCAGGAGTTGCATAATCTCATAGTTACAGGAACATGTATAAGTCATGAAGAAAGCAATAGCAACATACTAAGCGATCAAGTGCTAGGCTAACGGAATGGGTCAAGTCAATCACATCATTCTCCTAATGATGTGATCCCGTTAATCAAATGACAACTCATGTCTATGGTTAGGAAACATAACCATCTTTAATTAACGAGCTAGTCAAGTAGAGGCATACTAGTGACACTCTGTTTGTCTATGTATTCACACATGTATTATGTTTCCGGTTAATACAATTCTAGCATGAATAATAAACATTTTATCATGAAATAAGGAAATAAATAATAACTTTATTATTGCCTCTAGGGCATATTTCCTTCATCACGTGCCATACACCTGCCACTACGCGTTCTCTTGCCCCAGAGGAGAACGGGACGAAGCTTTTGAGATGCTCATCGAGTATCTCTGGGCTTTGGAGGCAGCCTTCGACAACCTGGCGGACGACTTTGTAGCCGCCGCACTCAGTCCATGGCTGTGCCGCCAACAGGAGGGAGCTCCTGCACGCCGCACCGCCACTGACTTTCGTCTCGTCATCAGCATCGTTTGCTCCTGCTGCTCGCACCGCTACTCGTCGCCTGCCTACCACGGAGAATTTCAACCATGTCATTGCACCTACTCCGGTTCGTTCTGCACCACCCCTCGTGTCCGCTCAGATTCGAGTTATCCCACACAGGGCACCTGCTCCACCAACTCCGCGCAGCGCCTCGCGTCTGGAGCCTATCTCCGAAGAGGAGGTTGAGTCCCCAGCCTCTCTACGCCTCACCCTTGGCAGGCCAAGGGAAATCCTTACCATCTCCGACTAAGTACGCTTAGCCGCCTTGTGATGTACCAACTTGTTTGATATGTTTATATGTAAATAGGCTGTGAGAAGTAGTTTGTTGGCGCATCATGTAGGATCTGGAGAAGTGCACTAGACTAAATAACATGTCAGGATTTATGTACGCATATCCTGAGTGATGTATTGTATAATTACTGCTTGCGTGTAAGATATGTAATGAGCCGTCCTTCTACGTGCGCAATCGACTTGTTTTCTCAAAAATCTTGGAGCATTTGCAACTTTTTGCATCTTCTTGAATTTATTGATTCTTGCGGCTCAATTTCTTTTCTTATGAGTGTTTCAAAATATATCCCCAGAGTGAACTATGTCTCATTCTTGGACGAGCTCCATGCCAACTCCGACAGAGGAAAATTATGGCACACCCCCAGGCAACAATTTCACACAGGGACAGACAAGTCAACAGGACAGTGAAACGGCACTTTCCCAAATGTGCCGTCTTTATGAACAAAGTCAGCAGCAACATCAGGAAATACTGAACCAAGTCATCAATATGGGAAATCACCGTGGGCGATGTCAGCAGCAATCAAAATTATCTGAGCTACTGAAGACACATCCCCAAACATTTTCTCACACCGACAAACCTCTTGAAGCCGAGGACTGGCTTGAGACATGGAGAGAAAATTAATCATTGCCAGTGTTCAGATCTTGAGAAAGTGCTTTACGCTCCGCACTATCTCACTTTGGAGCAGCCGCATCGTGGTGGGAAAATTTCCTACACATGCACCCCAACGAAAATAATATATCATGGGAGGAATTTAAAGAAGGTTTTCGTGGGGCACATATTCCTAAGAGTCTTATGAAGATCAAAAAGAGAGAATTTGATGACCTCAAGCAAAGGACAATGACAAAGGTCAGAATACAACAGTCAGTTTACCCTGCTGTCTCGCTACGCCGAGGAGCGTATGTCAGAAAACAAAAAGATGGAGAAATTCCTAGACGGTTTGACGCCCGCACTTAAATGCCAATTGGTCGTACACACATTTCCAGATTTTAAGACGCTGGTGGATAAGTCCATTACCTTGGAAAATGAGAGACGCAGCTTAGAAGATTTCCATAGCGGAAGAGGGACGAGACTAAACACACCGCAACCACCGCAGCAAGACAGATGTTCGTAAAAACTGGACACCCAAACCCACGACAAGCGTCTCACGCCCAATCAAGAATTTCCACATGAGGACAAGGAGTTCACATATCGCCCGAGCGTTACCATTACGCTTGTGGAGAAGAAGGGCACTATGCCAAGCGGTGCCCCAAGCCAAGGAACTCGACCCCAAAGCGAACAACGGAAGCAATAATTGGTAGCCAAAGCGCGCGATTTCAACCCAAATAACAACCACATGAAGGGTCATCTGAACCACGTGACCAAAGAGGAAGCACAAAATGCCCCGGATATCGTACTCGCATGCGTTTCCTGTCAACACAATACCTGCCATGGTTTTGTTTGATTAGAGCTTCTCACTCATTCGTTTGAAAAGTTTTGCTTTGCAAAATAATTTTTCGATGCTTCCCTTGGGAAAATCTATGATCGTCAAGTCCCACAGAATTAAGCAAGTTACCCAGAATTATTGCCAGGGTGTGGTTATCGAGTTTGAAGGGTTGAAGTTTCACGCAAATCTTATCGTGTTGGAAAATAAAGGTCTGGATGCCATCTTAGGGATGGATTGGTTAACTACCAACAAAGGTTTTATTGACTGCTTCAACAGGACCGTAATTCTCACCCATCACCACGGGAAGACCATAAAGGTTTCAGCCAAGGAAAGAAAATTATCCCGGCAACCGAGATTGAATAAGGTGGATATTTCTGAATTGAGCAAGGTTCCAGTGGTGTGTGAATTTCCAGATGTGTTTCCGAAGAACTACCGGGCATGCCACCGGATCAAGAGATAGAATTCAGCATTGAGCTAGCACCGGAACCGCTCCCATATACAAGAAACCGTCTGTAATGGCACCATCTGAATTAGTAGAACTGAAGAAGCAAATAAAGGAACTGTTGGAAAAAAGGGTACATCTGAGCCAGTTCCTCACCTTGGGGTTCACCAATTTTGTTTGCCAAAAAGAAGGATGGAACACTGAGATTGTGCATAGACTATCGAGCACTAAACATGGTCACAATCAAGAACAAATATCCGATGCCACGAATAAATGATTTATTCGATCAACTCGCTAAGGCCAAAGTGTTCTCAAAGATTGACTTGATATCGGGATACCATCAACTGAAAGTGCGAACCGAAGATATTCCCAAGACCGCTTTCACCTCCGTGATCTGGATTGTATGAGTTCACCGTAATGCCATTCGGACTAACAAACGCCCGCATATTTTGTTCACCTCATGAACAAAGTATTCATGAAGTTTATGGATAAGTTTGTTGTGGTATTTATCGATGATATTCGATATACTCCAAAACACCGGAAGAACACGCTGAACATCTCCGGATTGTACTAGGAGAACTCGGGAAACATCGGTTGTACGCTAAATTCAGCAAGTGTGAATTTTGGCTAAAGCAAGTAGGTTTTCTGGGCCACGCATCTTGACTCAAGAAGGTATCGCCGTAGACCCGGAAAAAGTCAAGGCCGTGCCAGGCTGGAAGCCGCCAGCCAGCGGATGATGTCTGAAGTTTCTTGGGTATGGCAGGATACTACCGAAGATTTATTGAAGGATTCTCCACCATAGCAAAGCCAATGACACAACTACTCAAGAAAGACAGGAAGTTTGAATGGGCCGGAAGCTTGCGAGAAAAGTTTCCAAGAACTAAAGAGGAAGCGGCAGCGGCACCCGTACTAATTGTGCGAGATATATGAGGTATTTTGTGGCGCATCTCGAAAGGGCCTCGGAGTGCGTATTGATGCAAGAGGGCAAGGTTGTCGCATATGTTTCCGAACAACCGCAAGCATGGGGAAAATTACCCCACCCATGACCTGGAATTAGCAGCGATTATTCATGCACTCAAGGAATGGAGACACTTTTACTTGGTAATCGTTGTGAAATATACACGGACCACAAAAGCCTCAAGTATATTTTCACACAACCGAACTAAATTCTGACAGCGGCGGCTGGTTGGAATTAGTAAAGGATTATGATGTTGGGATCCACTACCACCCGGGCAAGGCAAATGTTGTAGCAGATGCTCTGAGTCGGAACCCCAGTCCGGACAACGACGGCATGCCAGACTTAAGACCGGAATTCCAGCAGGAATTCGCAAAGCTCAACCTAATGGTGGTCACCGAAGGCAGTGTGTCAAACTTAGAAGTACAGCCTACCCTGATAGAGAAGGTTAAAGAGACAACATGGACACCCCAACATTGAAGGCATAAAACGGAAGATGAAGTTGGGCAAGGCCTCGAAATTCATTATTGATGAGCAAGGAATATTGTGGTACGGGAATAGGCTTTGCGTACCAAATATCCATGACCTTAAACAGCAAATCCTCGCTGAAGGCCACACCGCTCCATATTCAATCCATCCTGGAGGAACAAAAATGTACAAAGATCTTCAGGAAACATTTTGATGGCATGGTATAAAAAGAGACATAGCCACGTTTATTGCATGTTGTGACTCTTGTCAATGCATCAAGGCCGAGCACCAGAAACCGGCCGGGCTATTGCAACCGAATAAGATACCCGAGTGGAAATGGGACGAGATTGGAATGGATTTTATTGTTGGGCTACCTCGGTCGCAACACGGACATGATACCATATGGGTAATCACAGATAGACTGACTAAAGTAGCTCACTTCATCCCCGTGAAGACAACACACACCACTCAGAAGCTTGCTAGGCTCTACCTCTCCCGTATCGTTTGCCTACATGGAGTCCCAAGGAAAATAATCTCGGACAGAGGCACTCAATTCGTCTCCCGGTTTTGGGATCACTTACAACAAGCTCTGGGAACTCAGCTGGCATTCAAGATGCATACCATCCCCAGACGGATGGGCTGGTGAGCGAGTAAACCAGATTCTAGAAGATATGCCGAGAGCATGTGTCCTCACCTATGGGACCAGTTGGGAGGAAAGCTTACCATACGCAGAATTCGCATATAACAACAGCTATCGATCCGACACTGCAAATGACACCATTTGAAGCTCATGCAGACGAAGATGTCGTACCCGCTAAACTGGTCGAAACCGGAGATAGTCATATCTTCAGCCCGGACCTGCTCAAAGAGGTGAAGATAAAAGTCAAGGTAATGATGAGACCGACTCAAGACAGCCCAAAGTCGACAAAGAGTTATTACGATCGAAGCATCGTGGAGTCCATTTTGAACCCGGTGAATTTGTGTACCTACGAGTATCACCCATGAGAGGCCTGCACCGATTCAAGATTAAAGGGAAGCTAGCACCAAGATTCATCGGACCTTTACGCATAGTAGCACGAAGGGGCACGGTGGCCTACCAGCTAGACTTACCGAAGAATTATCCGACATCCACGGCGTATTCCACGTCTCCCAATTGAGGAAGTGCGTAAGCAACCCAGGAAACAGTACCCCATAGAAACATTGACATGCAACCAGACCTTACGTATCGGGAGCATCCGATAAAAATCTTGGAAGAATCAGAAAGGAGGACACGACTGAAAACCATCAAGTTCTTCAAAGTTCAGTGGAGCAACCACACCGAGAGTGAAGCCACTTGGGAAAGAGAGGATTTCCTTCGAGCAGAGCACCCAAAATTATTTGAGGATCAACTGGAATCTCGGGGACGAGATTTTTCCTAAGGGGGTAGGTGTTGTGACACTCCAAACTTTTTCCTTTGGTTTTCTTCAAAATTTTGTTGGATTTGAAGGAGGTCACCAAAACCCTTCCAAAAATCTCTATCAAAAGCTTTTTCCCTCTGGCAAACATTTTAGTTTTTCATCTCCTTCAACTCTGGTGTTTGGTTTTTAAATTTTTCCTCTGATTTCTCTCTCCTCAAGGATTCATGAAAAAATTTTGAAGTTTATTTTTCTTTCAAAAAGAAACTCTAGGAGTTTTCCATCCTCTCCCATATTTGAAACCATTCATGATTCTTCCATGCACCACATGGTAAAACCTTCCCAAAAATCTCTCCTTCCACTTTGGTACAACTCAAACATTCTGTCCAAACTAATAAAATCCATTTTTGGATTTTATTCCAATTATTTCTCCTCCCAAAATAATTCTGTCTTTTCTTTTGAGCCTAGGTGATTTGCAAAGCAAGTACCCTAATGCTTTTGATTTTTGACCTCAACTCCACACCTGGATAGTCCTTGGTATCCACAACCCAGAACCATCTTGATCCACTCTTCTTCTTTTCAAATATTTCAAATTTCACTCCTTTGCATGTTTGGACCAGATTTCCCAAATTTGGTGAAATTCATATCTACACTTCTCCAAAAATTCCACCAAAATTCAGGCAACCTCTAGTTGCAATGAGAGACCACTCCACCAAAAATCAGCTCAAGGAAAAATCCTGGATACCGTAATCATTTTGTCGAACACCGCATGCACTTTGTTTTGTTCATATTCAAGAAATTCAGAAAGTTCGTCGTTTCTCCGGCCGAACTTCAGTCACATGCCCACCGTGCGTTTGGCTCGATGCTCGCCTTTGGCCTGCTTGTCCGGAGCTCCACACACGCGCTTGGCGCCTTCCCGGCGTCGGTGGCGCCCTGGCCCGCCTGCACCGGCGTGCTTTGCGGCGGCCGAAACACCGTAACGACGACAGGGGGCAAAACTGTGGCGCAACGCCGTTCGGCGCCGCCCAAGCATCCTGGTGGCTCTGTGTGGCCACCTCCTTGCCTGTGCACGCATGCGGCACCGTCGCCGTGGCTTGTCACGCGCAGAGCGCGCTCTCTGCCGCCGACGGGCCGTGCGGCCGTTCCGTCGAGGGCAAGCCGTAAACCTTCCTCCCGTGCTGAGCTGGACCCTAAAATGGCACCACTACTCCACCTAGGCGATGCTCAAGCTCCTAAGCCGACCGTCCAGCCACAGCGCCCGTAATCAACTTCGCCGGACTTATCCGTTCAGGGGCAACCGACTCGGGCCGGCTATATATAGCACCGAGCCTACTCTACGCCCCGCACGACTCCACCACCTCACTAGACCCCGCCTAGCCACCGAGGGGCCTCGAGGGGCCTTTCTTCCTCGACTCCGGCCACCTCCGTCCGCCTCGGGCTCCGGCATCGTTCTCTCCGGTGAGGGCTCCTCCGCCGCCCTACCTTCGCCCGTAGCCTCGTACCACCTCTAGTAGGATAACACCCACCTCAATTTTGGCCCCGCAGCTCTCTCCGGCGAGATCCACGACCGTCCGAACCGCCGTCTGCCGGAGCAAGGGCCGACGTCGACACAGTGCTCGCCGGCGATCACCACCACCACCCACAGACGCGGAACGGTGCACTGATCTCGAAGTTAACCCCCGATCACCTTGCCTCGCCGTGGATCGCCGCCGGCGACCACCGCACCTCTCGGGCGCCGTCGCGCTCTGTTTTCTCCGTTTGAAATTTCAAACCTGACGGGTGGAGCCCGCCTGTCAGTCTCTCAGCCGTTTCTTTTAAACCAAACGTTATCTGGACTTTTCCGCAGAACCCCCTGGAAACTTTCTGTTTCATTACAGATGGGTCCTTGGACCAAAACTCTTATAACTTTTAATCGTAAAAGTATTTTTGATTGATTCTTTTTCTGTCCTCTTTAAAATTTTGTCTAGTTTTTATCAGTTTTATTTGAAAAATATTTGGAGTAATTTTTGTGCACCTCACGGTATTTACGTTAGCGCGTATGTTTTCTTTATACCGTAGATACAGAGGTGACGGGACCGCAAACTTCACCGAGCTAGGCTCCGACTACTCTGAACCAGGCAAGCAAAGTTTGAACTTTTGATATGATGAGTGTCTAGGCATGTTTGCATTATTTTTGTATCATGGCACGTGCATGAGCATTTTTTATGATAGTTTATCTCATGAGCATTGAGGCAAATGAGCTCGGTAAATCCGTGAGTTGCTGGAAACTTGTTGCATGGCCATGAGTTGGCATGAGGATGGGTAAGATGGCAGTGTTGTAGCATGCCAGGCTTATGCCATATCGTTGACCTAGTGTCAACATAAATCGGTCAATTTCCCATCTGTCTTCCTTTCCGTACTACCACCTGTTTCCCACAAGGGATACGGCCTAGTAGGTTGCAAACCACTTCCTGGTACACACCAAATCGAGAGGCCGGGATGAAGGTTCCATGGCCCTGGATTAAAGCCTTTCATCCGGTCAGAGGGCATGGGTGTTTCCGGTTGGGACCGAGACGGGGGCACCCCTTAGAGCGCCAGATATATAAATTTGATCCCATGCTATTCGAGATTGTGATCTCCCGTCTCAAAGTTTTTCTTAAACGCTGTCTAGGATGATTCCGGCAACGTGAGGTATGATGGGTGTGTACTAGCTAGTTGTGTTTCCTCTGAAATACCGTAACGGAACTAGTCCTTCGTGACTACGGAAATCCGTTGGCTGTGGACAATTTTGGTACAAACTCTGCGAGAATCAAAAATCTTGAATTCATCTTATTCATGTCCAAGTACCGTGATCATCTCATCTTGTCAAGTGTCGGCCTCAAAGGATGTAAACTCCCGAGAACCATTTGAGTATTAAATGTTTACTTTCCCGTGAACGGACTAACCCGCTTATTGTCTTGTGATGAATATTTTACGTGAGCACTATATCTTGTCGATTATGAATAATGAATTATAAGCCCTTTCTGCGATGTCGCTCAGACGTCCGATCGCGGCATTGTTGTTATTTATTTCCATTATAAGCCCTTTCTGCGATGTCGCTCGGACGTCCGATCATGCATTGTTGTTATTTATTTTCATTATAAGCCCTTTCTGTGATGTCGCTCAGACGTCCGACTGCGGCATCGTTATTATTTATTTCCATTATAAGCCCTTTCTGTGATGTCGCTCAGACGTCCGACTGCGGCATCGTTATTATTTACTTTTATTATAAGCCCTTTCTGTGATGTCGCTCCGACGTCCGACTGCGGCACGCATGTATTTTTATTTCAATATAAGCCCTTTATGAGGTGTCGCCAGACGCTCGATCGTGGCATGTTTTACTTATTTTCACCCTTGAGGCGTCACTTCAGACACTCGATCGGTTTTGAGTTTATCCTTCTTTGGGTTTTCGAGCGGACTACCGCCGATTCCCTTCTCATTTATTTTTGCTATACTGATTTATTTGAGCATTGTTAAAATTAATCATGACTCATTCATGCATTCATTTGTTATATCTTTTGTCCGAACTGTCTTGCGAGTAATTTCAAAGTAATCACCGCTTGTTGATTTGGCGGAATCTTGTCGAAAGGCGATCTCATGGATGAAGAGTTCGATAGCGAGTCCGACGCCTAGAGGAATCCCAGTCGGTCTCGTATGCGACCTCGGATTAGTCATTGTGATATATCCACTTCCGCTACCCAAATAAATTCATCGAGCCTCACCTCGACGCTCGATGAGCCGCCAGTGCAGTAGACTTATTAACCACCTCGCTGTGTTATTCCGCCAACCACTCATATCTCGAGTCAATGGTATTTCCACCCCACACCTTTGAGTCATATCCGCCACTATGTATAATTATCGGCGTGTTTGTAATAATTGGTTGGGCATCTTCAGTCCGACCCCTGTAATATTGTAATGCTACTGGCTTATTGTATCAAAGTTTTGTCTACCGGTATGAAGGATTTTCCTCATATTGGACTTCATAGGTCGGTTGTTCAAGAAATATTTTTATTGAAAAACCGGTCGTGACATAGAGATGATAGATAATATTTTTGGTATTTTTTTATGATAAAGATGCAAAGTAAAATAAAAGAAAAGTAAAAGCAAAGGCAATAAATAAAGTAATGGAAGATTAATATGATAGAGATAGACCCGGGGGCCATAGGTTTCACTAGTGGCTTCTCTCAGAGCATAAGTATTTTACGGTGGGTGAGCAATTACTGTTGAGCAATTGTGAATTGAGCATAGTTATGAGAATATCTAGTTATGATCATGTATATAGGCATCACGTCCGAGACAAGCAGACGGCTCCTACCTGCATCTACTACTATTACTCCACTCATCGACCGCTATCCAAAGATGCATCTAGAGTATTAAGTTCAAGAAAATAGAATAACGCCTTAAGCAAGATGACATGATGTAGAGGGATAAATTCATGCAATATGATAAAAACCCCATCTTGTTATCCCGATGGCAACAATACAATACGTGCCTTGCTGCCCCTCATCACTTTGGGAAAGGACACAAGAAGATTGAACCCAAAGCTAAGCACTTCTCCCATTGCAAGAAAAACAATCTAGTAGGCCAAACCAAAATGATAATTCAAGAGACTTGCAAAGATAACCAATCATACATAATGTAATTCAGAGAGGATTCAAATATTGTTCATAGATAATCTTGATCATAAACCCACAATTCATCGGTATCAACAAACACACTGCAAAAAGAAGATTACATCGAATAGATCTCCACGAGAGAGGAGAACATTGTATTGAGATCCAAAAAGAGAGAAGAAGCCATCTAGCTACTAACTATGGACCCGAAGGTCTGAGGTAAACTACTCACACTTCATCGGAGGGGCTATGGTGATGATGTAGAAGCCCTCCTTGGTGGATGCCCCCTCCGGCGGAGCTATAGAACAGGCCCCAAGACGGGATCTCGTGAGTCTGTAAGGTTCTTGGCGGTGGAATTAGGTTTTGGCTCCGTGTCGATCGTTTGAAGTGCGTGGTATATATAGGAGGAAGAAATGCGTCGGTGGAGCAACGTGGGGCCCACGAGGGTGGAAGCCTTGGCATACAGGGGGGGGTAGGCGCCCCCTACCTCGTGCCCTCCTCGAAGCTTCCTTGACTTAGGGTCCAAGTCTCCTGGATCACGTTCGGTGAGAAAATCACGTTCCCGAAGGTTTCATTCCGTTTGGACTTCGTTTGATATTCCGTTTCTTCGAAACTCTGAAATAGCCAAAAAACAGCAATTCTGGGCTGGGCCTCCGGTTAATAGGTTAGTCCGAAAAATAATATAAAAGTGGAAAATAAAGCCCAATATTGTCCAAAACAGTAGATAATATAGCATGGAGCAATAAAAAATTATAGATACGTTGGAGACGTGGAAAATAAAGCCCAATATTGTCCAAAACAGTAGATAATATAGCATGGAGCAATAAAATTATAGATACGTTGGAGACGTATCAGGCATCCCCAAGCTTAATTCCTGCTCGTCCTCGAGTAGGTAAATGATAAAAACAGAATTTTTGATGCGGAGTGCTACTTGGCATAATTTCAATGTAATTCTTCTTAATTGTGATATGAATATTCAGAACCGAAAGATTCAAGACAAAAGTTCATATTGACATAAAAATAATAATACTTCAAGCATACTAACTAAGCAATTATGTCTTCTCAAAATAACATGGCCAAAGAAAGTTCATCCCTACAAAATCATATAGTTTAGTCATGCTCCATTTTCGTCACACAAGAATGCTCTCATAATGCACAACCACTATGACAAGCCAAGCAATTGTTTCATAATTTAGTAATCTCAAACCTATAAACTTTCACGCAATATATGAGCGCGAGCCATGGACATAGCACTATGTGTGGAATAGAATATGATGATGGGGGTTATGTGGAGAAGACAAAAAAGGAGAAAGTATCACATCAACGAGGCTAATCAATGAGCTATGGAGATGCCCATAGATTGATGTTAATGCAAGGAGTAGGGATTGCCATGCAACAGATGCACTAGAGCTATAAATGTATGAAAGCTCAACAAAAGAAAACTAAGTGGGTGTGCATCCAACTTGCTTGCTCACGAAGACCTAGGGCACTTGAGGAGGCCCATTGTTGGAACATACAAGCCAAGTTCTATAATGAAAAATTCCTACTAGTATATGAAAATGATAACTCAAGAGACTCTCTATATGAAGAACAAGGTGCTACTTTGAAGCACAAGTGTGGAAAAAAAGGATAGTAGCATTGCCCCTTTTTATTTCTTTTTTTTTGGGCCTTCTTTTTTTGGCCTTTCTCTTTTTTGGGACAATGCTCTATTAAATGGTGATCATCACACTTCTATTTATTTACAACTCAATGATTACAACTCGATACTAGAATAAAGTATGACTCTATATGTGTCGGTGTACAAAAGTAGGGGTTCTCCTTTTGACCCCTTTAATTGTGCACGGGCAGTCAGAGCCACCCGCCACGACCACGCATAACAGGGTAGGAAAGGGAAGCCGGAGAGAAGCCGAAGGCACAAGACAAATAAAGCAATGACAAGGACCAAGGCCGCAAGGATCGGATGGGCGAAGCAGGTTTCCCCGGCAAGGACCCGTGCCGGGGCAGCCTTAGCGGCCCCGGCAAGACCCTTGCCGGGGCAACTCGCCCACACCAGCCGAGCGAGCCACCCTTGAGCCCACCAACGCTCGACAAAGGCATTGGAACAAGGCTCGGGAGGCACCTCCGTGGTGGCATGCAAATCTTTGTGAAGACAATGAATAGTCAAGATCAAGTGAGGATAGGAAGGCAATCATCCTCACCAAAGAAACCCACAAGACCCCCGGCAAGATCCTTGCCGGGGACGCCTGCGCGCCATGGCAATACCCTTGCCAGGCCACCAGGCAAGACCCTCGCCAAGTGTGCCAGCAGGGCCACTGCCAGGCCCGCACCAGCCAAGTCTCTGTCGCCGTTCGCATGCGGCTGCCGACCCAACCAGCTAGGCAGGCACCTACGTGGCAACATGCAACCCTTCGTGGAGGCTCCACCACCGCGCCACCTCAGCTGCCTGCCTTCCTACATGGCACCGCAGTATCGCCGTGGCGCTGCGTGTCGAAGCAAGGAGGAGCGGCGACGGACGGGACGGGCCTCGCTCCCGCCCCCGATAAAGTGAAGGGACACCTAAGCCTCACATTAAATGCACTTTGTCCTGTAACACCAGGGATAAGCTCACAGCGCTGTAGCACTTTCCACCTCCTATGTGCCACTGTGGCAGCCCCTTTCGCCTATAAAAGGAGGCCCATGGCACACTGGAGAAGGATTCGGCTCTTTTGAACCCAGCAGCACCTAGAGCTAGTTCAAGAGCTCAAGAACACTAAATACAGCCACCAAAGCAGGATCATAGGGTTTTACGCATCTTTGCGGCCCGAACCTGGGTAAATCCCTTTGTGTTGTCTGCTAGTCCCGCTCTTCTCACGATCCCCGCGCCCCGCAACCGTAGAAGGGATTCCAGTGATCCCATAGGTGTCGTTTCCCACCGACATCTTTGGCGCGCCAGGTAGGGGGCGCAATTGTGAGAATCAGGTCTAGCAGTCGACCAAGCTGTTCTTCATCGCCACGACTCCTGCGGAGGAGGCAGCCAAGAAGGCGGCACTGCCCGTTGGTGCGAAGGACGCCGTGGCGACGACAAGAGAGCTAAGTTATGCTGAATTTTAAGTTTTTCTCCCTTAATATAAGGTTATTATCCTCGACAGTTCGGCCTATGTATGGAAAACCTGTACGCGGAGGGGGCCTCCTGCGATCGGCAATGCCCTTGTTCTGTTTCGAGTCCGCTCAGAAGTTCAAGCGGCCGCGTCGAGAGCGGCAGGGTAGCCTTTCGCCATCAGCAACACCCTCGGTTCTGACTCGAGTCAACCTCGACAGATCGAGCGGCCCCGCCAGGGGCGGTAAGGTGCTTTGCCCGACAACAAGCACACCCGACAGGCTAATGAGGATCCGTTCTCAAAGCGCCGCCCTGGGTTTTCGTGCCAGCAAGCTTACCCGATTGACATGGGGCGAACATACAAAGGAAAATCGAACAGGAAAATAACATGCATAGTTTCAGGGGCACTGCAAAGTTATATTACACAAATTGCCGCTGCGGTTCTAACTAAAGATAGCATTGTCTTGGTCATGAACCTACAGCGGCGACGGAGAACGGGGTGCCAAGTGAAGGAAATATGCCCTAGAGGCAATAATAAAGTTATTATTTATTTCCTCATATCATGATAAATGTTTATTGTTCATGCTATAAATGTATTAACCGGAAACATGATACATGTGTGAATACATAGACAAACTTAAAGTCACTAGTATGCCTCTACTTGACTAGCTCATTAATCAAAGATGGTTATGTTTCCTAACCATGGACATGTGTTGTCATTTGATTAACGGGATCACATCATTAGGAGAATGATGTGATTGACTTGACCCATTCCGTTAGCTTAGCACTTGATCGCTTAGTATGTTGCTATTGCTTTCTTCATGACTTATACAAGTTCCTATAACTATGAGATTATGCAACTCCGTTTGCCGGAGGAACACTTTGTGTGCTACCAAAGCGTCACAACGTAATCGGGTGATTATAAAGGAGCTCTCTGGTGTCACCAAAGGTACATGTTGAGTTGGCGTATTTCGAGATTAGG
The DNA here is from genome assembly GCA_021605145.1 of Aegilops bicornis. Lineage (NCBI taxonomy): Eukaryota > Viridiplantae > Streptophyta > Magnoliopsida > Poales > Poaceae > Aegilops > Aegilops bicornis. Next base: position 775,769,909 of record CM038671.1, on the reverse strand, counting down.
TTTTGTCACTCCGATTGTCGGAGAGGTATCTCTTGGCCCTCTCGGTAATGCACATCACTATAAGCCTTGCAAGCAATGTAGCTAATGAGTTAGTTACGGAATGATGTATTACGTAACGAGTAAAGAGACTTGCCGGTAACGAGATTGAACTAGGTATTGGATACCGATGATCGAATCTCAGGCAAGTAACATACCGATGACAAAGGGAACAACGTATGTTGTTATGCGGTTTGACCGATAAAGATCTTCGTAGAATATGTAGGAGCCAATATGAGAATCCAGGTTCCGCTATTGGTTATTGACCGGAAACAGTTCTAGGTCATGTCTACATTGTTCTCGAACCCGTAGGGTCCGCACGCTTAACGTTACGATGACAGTTTTATTATGAGTTTATAGTTTTTGATGTACCGAAGTTTGTTCGGAGTCCCGGATGTGATTACGAACATAACGAGGAGTCTCGAAATGGTCGAGACATGAAGATTGATATATTGGACGACTATATTTGGACACCGGAATGGTTCCAGGGGTTATCGGATATATACTGGAGTACCGGGGGGTTACCGGAACCCCCCGGGGGGTTAATGGGCCTCATGGGCCCAATCGAGGAAGAGGAGAGGCGGCCAAGGGCAGCCACGCCTCCCCCAAGTCCGAATTGGACAAGGAGGGGGGCGGCGCCCCCCTTTCCTTTCCCCCTCTCTCTCCCTCTCCTCTCCTACTCCAACAAGGAAGGGAGGTAGTAGGTGGGAGTAGGACTCCTCCTGGCGCGCCTCCTCCTGGCCGGTCGCACCTTCCCCCTTGCTCCTTTATATACGGGGGCAGGGGGGCACCCTAGAGACACAACAATTGATCCTTGAGATCTCTTAGCCGTGTGCGGTGCCCCCTCCACCATAGTCCTCGATAATATTGTAGGGGTGCTTAGGCGAAGCCCTGCGACGGTAGAACATCAAGATCATCACCACGCCGTCGTGCTGACGGAGCTCATCCCCGACACTTTGCTGGATCGGAGTCCGGGGATCATCATCGAGCTGAATGTGTGCTAGAACTCGGAGGTGCCGTAGTTTCGGTGCTTGATCGGTCGGGCCGTGAAGACGTACGACTACATCAACCCCGTTATTACAATGCTTCCAATTTTGGTCTACGAGGGTACGTGGACAACACTCTCCCCTCTTGTTGCTATGCATCACCATGATCTTGCGTGTGCATAGGATTTTTTTTTGAAATTACTGCGTTCCCCAACAGTGGCATCCGAGCCTGGTTTTATGCGTAGATGTTATATGCACGAGTAGAACACAAGTGAGTTGTGGGCGATACAAGTCATACCGCTTACCGACATGTCATACTTTGGTTCGGCGGTATTGTTGGATGAAGCGGCCGGACCGACATTACGCCAGTGCGCTTACGCGAGACCGGTTCTCCGACGTGCTTTGCGAGAGGTGGCTAAGCGGGTGTCAGTTTCTCCAACTTTAGTTGAACCGAGTGTGGCTATGCCCGGTCCTTGCGAAGGTTAAAACAACACTAACTTGACGAACTATCGTTGTGGTTTTAATGCGTAGGTAAGAACGGTTCTTGCTAAGCCCGTAGCAGCCACGTAAAACTTGCAACAACAAAGTATAGGACGTCTAACTTGTTTTTGCAGGGCATGTTGTGATGTGATATGGTCAAGACGTGATGAGATATAAGTTGTTGTATGAGATGATCATGTTTTGTAACTGAGTCATCGGCAACTGGCAGGAGCCATATGGTTGTCGCTTTATTGTATGCAATGCAATCGCCCTGTAATGCTTTACTTTATCACTAAGCGGTAGCGATAGTCGTAGTAGCAATAGTTGGCGAGACGACAACGATGCTACGATGGAGATCAAGGTGTCGCGCGGTGGCGATGGTGATCATGGCGATGCTTGAGATGGAGATCACAAGCACAAGATGATGATGGCCATATCATATCACTTATATTGATTGCATGTGATGTTTATCCTTTATGCATCTTATCTTGCTTTGATTGACGGTAGCATTTTAAGATGATCTCTCACTAATTATCAAGAAGTGTTCTCCCTCGGTATGCACCGCTATGAAAGTTCTTCGTCTTTGAGACACCACGTGATGATCGGGTGTGATAGGCTCTACATTCAAATACAACGGGTGCAAAAACAGCTTGCACACGCGAATACTCGAGTTAAACTTGACGAGCCTAGCATATACGGATATGGCCTCGAACACGGAGACCGAAAGGTCGAAAGCGTGAATCATATAGTAGATATGATCAACATAGTGATGTTCACCATTGAAACTACTCCATCTCACGTGATGATCGGACATGGTTTAGTTGATTTGGATCACGTGATCACTTAGATGACTAGAGAGATGTCTGCCTAAGTGGGAGTTCTTAAGTAATATGATTAATTGTACTTAAATTTATCATGAACTTAGTACCGATAGTATTTTGCTTGTCTATGTTTGTTGTAGATAGATGGCTCGTCTTTGTTGTTCCGTTGAATTTTATTGCGTTCCTTGAGAAAGCTAAGTTGAAAGATGATGGTAGCAATTACACGGACTGGGTCCGTAACTTGAGGATTATTCTCATTGCTGCACAGAAGAATTACGTCCTGGAAGCACCGCTGGGTGCCAGGCCTACTGCAGATGCAACTGACGATGTTAAGAATGTCTGGCAGATCAAAGCTGATGACTACTCGATAGTTCAGTGTGCCATGCTTTACGGCTTAGAACCGGGACTTCAACGACGTTTTGAACGTCATGGAGCATATGAGATGTTCCAGGAGTGTAAGTTAATATTTCAAGCAAATGCCCGGATTGAGAGATATGAAGTCTCCAATAAGTTCTACAGCTGCAAGATGGAGGAGAATATTTCTGTCAGTGAACATATACTCAAAATGTCTGGGTATAATGATCACTTGATTCAACTAGGAGTTAATCTTCCGAATGATAGTGTCATTGACAGAATTCTTCAATCACTGCCACCAAGCTACAAGAGCTTTGTGATGAACTATAATATGCAAGGGATGGATAAGACAATTCCCGAGCTCTTCGCAATGCTAAAGGCTGCGGAGGTAGAAATCAAGAAGGAGCATCAAGTGTTGATGGTCAATAAGACCACCAGTTTCAAGAAGAAGGCAAAGGGAAGAAGAAGGGGAACTTCAAGAAGAACAGCAAACAAGTTGCTGCTCAAGAGAAGAAACCCAAGTCTGGACCTAAGCCTGAAACTGAGTGCTTCTCGCAAGCGACCGACACCGGAAGCGGAACTGCCCCAAGTATTTGGCGGATAAGAAGGATGGCAAGGTGAACAAAGGTATATGTGATATACATGTTATTGATGTGTACCTTACTAATGCTCGCAGTAGCACCTGGGTATTTGATACTGGTTTTGTTGCTAATATTTGCAACTCGAAATAGGGACTACGAATTAAGCGAAGATTGGCAAAGGACGAGGTGATGATGCGCGTGGGAAATGGTTCCAAAGTCGATGTGATCGCGGTCGGCACGCTACCTCTACATCTACCTTCGGGATTAGTTTTAGACCTAAATAATTGTTATTTGGTGCCAGCGTTAAGCATGAACATTATATCTGGATCTTGTTTGATGCGAGACGGTTATTCATTTAAATCGGAGAATAATGGTTAATCTATTTATATGAGTAATATCTTTTATGGTCATGCACCCTTGAAGAGTGGTCTATTTTTATTGAATCTCGATAGTAGTGATACACATATTCATAATGTTGAAGCCAAAAGATGTAGAGTTGATAATGATAGTGCAACTTATTTGTGGCACTGCCTATGGTCATATCGTTGTAAAATGCATGAAGAAACTCAATACTGATGGACTTCTGGAATCACTTGATTATGAATCACTTGGTACTTGCGAACCGTGCCTCATGGGCAAGATGACTAAAACGCCGTTCTCCGGAACTATGGAGCGAGCAACTGATTTATTGGAAATCATACATACTGATGTATGTGGTCTAATGAATATTGAGGCTCGCGGCGGGTATCGTTATTTTCTCACCTTCACAGATGATTTGAGCAGATATGGGTATATCTACTTGATGAAACACAAGTCTGAAACAATTGAAAAGTTCAAAAAAATTCAGAGTGAAGTGAAAAATCATCATAACAAGAAAATAAAATTTCTACGATCTGATCGTGGAGGAGAATATTTGAGTTACGAGTTTGGTTTACATTTGAAGCAATGCAGAATAGTTTCGCAACTCACGCCACCCGGAACACCACAATGAAATGGTGTGTCCGAATGTCGTAATCGTACTTTACTAGATATGGTGCAATCTATGATGTCTCTTACTGATTTACCGCTATCTTTTTGGGGTTATTCTTTAGAGACGGCCGCATTCACATTAAATAGGGCACTATCAAAATCCGTTGAGACGACGCCTTATGAACTGTGGTTTGGCAAGAAACCAAAGTTGTCGTTTCTTAAAGTTTGGGGCTGCGATGCTTATGTGAAGAAACTTCAACCAGATAAGCTCGAACCCAAATCGGAGAAATGTGTCTTCATAGGATACCCAAAAGATACTATTGGGTACACCTTCTATCACAAAACTGAAGGCAAGATTTTTGTTGCTAAATTCGGATCCTTTCTAGAGAAGGAGTTTCTCTCGAAAGAAGTGAGTGGGAGGAAAGTAGAACTTGATGAGGTAATCAGACTGCTCCCTTATTGGAAAGTAGTTCATCACAGAACCGGTTCCTATGACAACTACCCCAATCGGTGAGGAAGCTAATGATACCGATCATGAAACTTCAGGTCAAGTTACTACCGAACTTCAGAGGGTCTACCAGAGTAAGATCCGCACCAGAGTGGTACGGTAATCCTATTCTGGAAGTCATGTTACTTGACCATGGCGAACCCACGAACTATGAGGAAGCAATGATGAGCCCAGATTCCGCAAAATGGCTTGAGGCCATGAAATCTGAGATGGGATCCATGTATGAGAACAAAGTAGACTTTGGTTGACTTGCCCGATGATCGGCAAGCCATAGAAAATAAATGGATCTTCAAGAAGAAGACTGATGCTGATGGTAATGTAACTGTCTACAAAGCTCGACTTGTTGCGAAAGGTTTTTGACAAGTTCAAGGGGTTGACTACGATGAGACTTTCTCACCCGTAGCGATGCTTAAGTCTGTCCGAATCATGTTAGAAATTGTCGCATTTTATGATTATGAAATTTGGCAAATGGATGTCAAAATTATGCGTTCTGAATGGATTTACGGAAGAAGAGTTGTATATGATGCAACCGAAAGGTTTTGTCGATCCAAAAGGTGCTAACAAAGTGTGCAAGCTCCAAATGATTCATTTATGGACTGGTGCAAGCCTCTCGAGTTGGAATAAACGCTTTGATAGTGTGATCAAAGCATATGGTTTTATATGCACTTTTGGAGAAGCCTCAGATTTACAAGAAAGTGAGTGGTAGCTCAGTAGCATTTCTCGATATTATATGTAGATGACATATTGTTAATTGGAAATGATATAGAATTTCTGGATGGCATAAAAGGATACTTGAATAAAAGTTTTTCAATGAAAGACCTCGGTGAAGCTGCTTACATATCGGGCATCAAGATCTATAGAGATAGATCAAGACGCTTAATTGGACTTTCACAAAGCACATACCTTGATAAAGTTTTGAAGAAGTTCAAAATGGATCGTGCAAAGAAAGGATTCTTGCCTCAGACATAAGGTGTGAAGTTGAGTCGACTCAATGCCCGACCACGGCAGAAGATAGAGAGAAAATGAAAGATGTTCCTATGCTTCAGCCGTAGGCTCTATCATGTATGCAATGCTGTGTACCGCACTGACGTGTGCTTAGCGATAAGCTTAAGGTGTAGGTACGAAAGTAATCCAGAGTGGATCCATCGGACAGCGGTCAAGAATATCCTAAAATACCTAAAAAGGACTAAGGATATGTTTCTCGTTTATGGAGGTGACAAAGAGCTAGTCGTAAATGGTTACGTCGATGCAAGCTTTGACACTGATCCGGACAATTCTAAATCATAAACCGGATACGTATTTATATTGAACGGTGGAGCTGTCAGTTGGTGCAGTTCTAAACAAAGCGTCGTGGCGGGATCTACATGCGAAGCGGAGTACATAGCTGCTTCGGAAGCAGCAAATGAAGTCGTCTGGATGAAAGAGTTCATTTCCGATCTAGGTGTCATACCTAGTGCATCGGGACCAGTGAAAATCTTCTGTGACAATACTGGTGCAATTGCCTTGGCAAAAGAATCCAGATTTCACAAGAGGACCAAGCACATCAAGAGACGCTTCAATTCCATCCGGGACCAAGTCCAGGTGGGAGACATAGAGATTTGCAAGATACATACGGATCTGAATGTTGCCGACCCGTTGACTAAGCCTCTTCCACAAGCAAAACATGATCAGCACCAAGACTCCATGGGTGTTAGAATCATTACTGTGTAATCTAGATTATTGACTCTAGTGCAAGTGGGAGACTGAAGGAAATATGCCCTAGAGGCAATAATAAAGTTATTATTTATTTCCTCATATCATGATAAATGTTTATTGTTCATGCTATAACTGTATTAGCCGGAAACATGATACATGTGTGAATACATAGACAAACCTAAAGTCACTAGTGTGCCTCTACTTGACTAGCTCATTAATCAAAGATGGTTATGTTTCCTAACCATAGACATGCGTTGTCATTTGATTAACGAGATCACATCCTTAGGAGAATGATGTGATTGACTTGACCCATTCCGTTAGCTTAGCACTTGATCGTTTAGTATGTTGCTATTGCTTTCTTCATGACTTATACAATTTCCTATAACTATGAGATTATGCAACTCCCGTTTGCCGGAGGAACACTTTGTGTGCTACCAAACATCACAACGTAACTGGGTGATTATAAAGGAGCTCTCTACAGTGTCACCAAAGGTACATGTTGAGTTGGCGATTTCGAGATTAGGTTTTGTCACTCCGATTGCTCGGAGAGGTATCTCTTGGCCCTCTCGGTAATGCACATCACTATAAGCCTTGCAAGCAATGTAGCTAATGAGTTAGTTACGGAATGATGCATTACGTAGCGAGTAAAGAGACTTGCCGGTAACGAGATTGAACTAGGTATTGGATACCGACGATCGAATCTCGGGCAAGTAACATACCGATGACAAAGGGAATAACGTATGTTGTTATGCGGTTTGACCGATAAAGATCTTCGTAGAATATGTAGGAGCTAATATGAGCATCCGTGTTCCGCTATTGGTTATTGACGGAAACAGTTCTAGGTCATGTCTACATTGTTCTCGAACCCGTAGGGTCCGCACGCTTAACGTTACGATGACAGTTTTATTATGAGTTTATAGTTTTTGATGTACCAAAGTTTGTTTGGAGTCCCGGATGTGATTACAGGAGTCTCAAAATGGTCGAGACATGAAGATTGATATATTGGACGACTATATTCGGACACCGGAATGGTTCCGGGAGTTATCGGATATATACCGGAGCATCGGGGGTTACCGGAACCCCCCCCGGAGGTTAATGGGCCTCATGGGCCCAAGTGGAGGAAGAGGAGAGGCGGCCAAGGGGCAGCCTCGCGCCCCTCCCCCCCAAGTCCGAATTGGACAAGGAGGGGGGGCGGCCCCCTTTCCTTTCCCCTCTCTCTCTCCCTCTCCTCTCCTACTCCAACAAGGAAGGGAGGGAGTCCTACTCCCGGTGGGAGTAGGACTCCTCTGGCGCGCCTCCTCTGGCCGGCCGCACCTCCCCCTTGCTCCTTTATATACGGGGGCAGGGGGCACCCTAGAGACACAACAATTGATCCTTGAGATCTCTTAGCCGTGTGCGGTGCCCCCCTCCACCATAGTCCTCGATAATATTGTAGCGGTTCTTAGGTGAAGCCTGCGACGGTAGAACATCAAGATCGTCACCACGCTGTCGTGCTGACGAAACTCATCCCCGACACTTTGCTGGATCGGAGTCCGGGGCTCGTCATCGAGCTGAACGTGTGCTAGAACTCGGAGGTGCCGTAGTTTCGGTGCTTGACCGGTCGGGCCGTGAAGACGTACGACTACATCAACCGCGTTATTATAACGCTTCTGCTTTCGGTCTACGAGGGTATGTGGACAACACTCTCCCCTCTCGTTGCTATGCATCACCATGATCTTGCGTGTGCGTAGGAATTTTTTTGAAATTACCACGTTCCCCAACACCAAGTCCCGACGCTGGCCCTCCACCCTCTTGATTTTGTCGACGCGGCTGAGGATGGGCTGGATACGCTCGTTGAGCGCCGCAATGTCGGTGTCCTCCGGCAAGCTCTTCAGCACAACTCCGAAATCTATGTCTGGGTGCCAGTGCGCGATCTTGGTGAGGACCCTGGTCATGATCCCCCGGCAGAGTATCCGGGATTCCTCGGCCAGGGAAGCTGCCCGGTTGGAGTGAAGCCGCTTCAGGGCGCCGACGACCTTCTCAAAGTATGAGGTCAGGTTGGCGTTGGGGCTCAGGCTCGCTTCCAGGGCGTACCTCATCTCCGGCATCCCTATAGTGGCCAGCTGATCGGCGGCGAGTTTATGCGACGACGGCAAAGGCGCTCAAGCGGCGTTTCTCGCCCGCCTCGTCGTCCTTGAGGTTGGCGGTCTCGTTCATCGGCCAGCTGCCTCTCCGTCTCCGGCTCCTTGGTCGATCCCTCCGGGTTACGGCCTCCGGCAAAGATCTCCTCGAGCTCTCCCAGCTTCAGCTTGAGATCGTTGATGGAGGTGTTGGCTTCAGAGAGTTCTCCAGCCTTGCTGGTGGCCTCGCCCATCGCCTCCGTTAGAGCGTTGTTGAGCGTATCTTTCTCCTGGGCCAGCTTCAGAGCTTTCCCCTCCAGTTCCTTCACCCTGTCGGCATGGGCCTGAGCCTGGGCGTTGAGTGCTTCCTGATGCCTCCGCTCCAGCTCTTGGGTCCGCTGCAGGACGAGCTTGCCCACTTCTTCGTCCTTGCCGCGGAGCGTGGCAGCAAGCTTCTCCTCGCGCGCGGCAAGGTCCTCTTCCTGGGTCTTCAGTGCAGCCCCGTGCTGGCTCCGAACGGCTTCGGCTTCGTTGGCCAACTTCTTCGCTGTCTCATGGGCTTTCTCGACGTCGGCCAGCTTCAGGGCAAGCTCCACCTCACGGTTGGCCAGCTCGCCCTGGGCGGCCTTCAGTTCATCCTGGGCCTGGCGGAACCAGCCTTGCACCTCGGCGATGCGCTCTCCAAAGTCCGCCTCCGCCTTCTCCACCAACGCCGTCCTGGACTTGACCTTGTCCAGACGGGCGCGGTGGAGCGCCTGAAGCTTCCGGAAGCTGGCGCCCATGTCCTGGAGCAGCCGCTCCTCCTGGGAGCCGGCGCCACCGACGCCCGGCTCATTGACGACCTCGAGCCCGGCGACGGCAAGCGCCTCCTCGTCGAACACCTCCCCCTCAAAAGGAGCCCTGGTGCTCGACGCGGCAAGGAGATGGATGAAGAGGTCGTCACTGACCCTCAGGTACCTGCCGGAGCCGGAGGCAACGGAGGAGGAGGGCAGATCGTCGAACGCCACCTCCTCGGCAGTGGCCTTGCCGGCCTCCCCGGCAGGCCCCTTGCCGGGCTCTTCGGTGGGCCCCTTGCCGGGCTCCTCGGCAGCCCCCTTGCCGGGCTCTTCGGCGGGCCCCTTGGCGACATCCTCGGCGGCACCCCTGGTTCTCTCCTCGGCAGCAATCCTCTCCGCCTTCGCCACAGATCCATGGGCGACGTCCTGATCTTTGGTGTCGGCGCCCTCCGAGGAGGTGGGTCCGACACCAAGAAGGAGACAGGCGGAGTCAAGATCGAAAGCCAAGAAGGAAAAGAGGAAAGAAAGAATGCGGCGAAGTGGAAAGCGAGTGGCTTACCCGTGCCGGGCCGTGAGGCGGAAGTCCCTCCTCCACCAAAGTCTGGCGTCGAGGCGAAGCCACCGGCGCCCGTGTTCTCCCCCTCCTCCTCTGTGTGCATGGCCTCGGTGCTTGGTGCCCTTGCCAGGGACGCCCCTCGGGGCGGCGTGGTCGACGGGGGCGGCACAATGGGAGAAGCCCCCTGTGGCTCCCCTTGGTGTTGCTCCCCTCCTACATTGACGGCAGGGTCAGTACCAAAGCGTCGTACATTGCGCATGTTGACAAGGGATGGGTGATGGACTTACGCTGGGGGCTGGGTTGGGGGCTGCTGTCCGGACTGCTCAACACCACCAGTGGCATACTGGAGGAGCTTGCCGGGGGCTGGCCACTCGCCGAAATCCCGGCCCTCTTTATCGTCTGGGCCAGCGTCTCCACATCCCTGCAAGATGATGACAAGTAAGCAATGCCGTCAGGGAAAGTGTGAGGAATGGGAGAAGGAGGCGGAAGCTTACTCTTCATTCTCTTCCTCCTCCTCTGTTGCTTTCCTTTTCCTCTCCGGGCTGAGAGGCCCGGGGTCTCTCTCCGGGCTGAGAGGCCCGAAGTCAAATGCAACCCCCGCACCGATGTTTGCCGGCGAGGGGGAGGCGATGGCGTCCGAGCACACTTGGACGAAGAAGCAGCAGTTGTCTTCTTCTTCACCGCCGCATTCACCAGCTTCCTCGCCGCAGCGGCCCTTGTGTGACGCACGGGTTCTTCCGGGGCTGGCGGAGGCTGCACGGCCCTGCCGGGCCGGACCGGCTTGCCAGAGCCGGCTCGCCACAGGACTCGCCCTCTCCCCATGGCCGAAGGGTCAACAGCCCCGGCCTCCCCCTCCGACGACTCGTCGGCCTCGTCCTCAACCAGAGGGGCCTCAGTGTCGGTGCTGCTGGTCCTCCCAGCGGTTGCCGCCCACTAGGCAAACTCCTCCTCCTCCACGGCAATCGCGACCCTATCCTCCACGCCACCGGCGCCGCCGGCTTCCTCGACGAGCTTCGCCTCCATCGCCCTGCCGGCGATGTAGTCCAACTCCGCCTGGGTGGTGTCCTGGACGAGCAGCCGCTCGGCGTTGGCATTAATGTACCCCTCGTGCAGGGTATCGAAGAACTGCTGCACCTGGATGTCCTCCGGCTTGACCCAGATCGACTCGGGGCCGTGCGCGTTGCAATCCGGCATCATGGAGATGATATTGTTCAGGCGTGAATTGTTACATAGAGGGACTACTCCCGCCGACAACTTGAAGAAGGGCCCCTTGAAGACCTTGTCGGCCTTCGCAGCAGCCCTCACAGCCTTGCCGGTCCGCTCGACTTCACCGTCGTGACCCACATCGAGTTGGAAGAGTCGCTGGCAGAGATGAGCATGCTGCATCACTGTGAAATTGTGGTTGAGGCCAGGGCGAAGCCGCATGATGTCGGCAGGGTTGGTGAAGAGCCAAGCCGGCCTCCGCTTGTTATGCAGTGGAGCAATCCGGCGGCGGACGAAGTCCGCCCCAATCATTTCGAGGGTGAGCCCGGCTTTGGTGAGCCGAAGAATCCTGGTGGTGGCGACAGTGAGCTTCTTGTCGTCAGCATCAACGTCACTCCAATCGCCTCTGCGGACCGGCGGCACCCGGCGAACCTCGCAGAACGCCGGCGGGTCCTTCTCTTCAATCCAACACCACCGGCTCCGCCACTCTTCCCACCTCTCCTTCATGGCGCCCTCCGGATACGCTCCCTTTGATCTTGTGATCCAGGCGATGCAACCAGAGATGGCGCCCCCCGGTTGGATCCGAGGAAAGAAGTAGTGACGGAAAAGTGCCGTGTTGGGGTACACTCCGGCGAAGCCTTCACAAAGATGCGCGAAAAGAGCCATGCACGCCACAGCATTTGGAGTAAACTCCAAGAGGCGGAAACCAAAGGTGTGCATGATATCGCTGAAGAAGTCGGAGAAGGGAGGACAAAGCCCGCAGGAGAAATAGTCGACATAGAAAGGGTACCGATTCGGGGCACCCTCGGCGCAGTCGGCGGGGATGACGCGCGTGGCTGGATGCCCTGAATTTTCTCCCCCCGTCTTCACCCCCACGGGGGCTCAGAGCGTTCGGAGCTCGTACACGTCCACCGTCGAGGAGAAGTAGGCGAGCTGCATCCGCTGCACCGCCAACGCACTCTCCGGCGGCTCCGCCGCTCGAGCATCCTTGGCCGCTCCCTTTCCCTTGGTGGATTTAGGTGCCATGGCGGCTGGGGGAAGCGACGAGCAGAAGGGGACGAAGACACCGCGACGACGAACAATGACGAAAGCTCAAGAAGGAAGAAAAGGGGGCAACAGTTCTGAGATTGGAGAAAGCCGCAAGGGAGGGGTGAAGTGAGCAGCGCGCCCGCGGTTATTCCTTTTTACGGGGAAGGCGTGGGCCGCCTCCTTTCCCATTAACTGCGATACGATGCATGCGCGCGGATGCCGTCCCTCGCATGCCTCCCACATCACGCGCACGCACGACCCCCACGTCGCGCGTTCAACACGGGCCGTGGAGAAGCGCAGCGGATAGAGCAGTTACCGCAGTAAAATCCGCCCTAACTACCCGCGCACCGTTTTGGGCCTGGCCCAACAACGTGTCGCGCTTATTTATGGCCCAGGCCCGGGGGCTCCTGTCGGTGTACAAAAGTAGGGGCTCTCCTTTTGACCCATTTACTTGTGCACGGGTAGTCAGAGCCACACGCCACAACCACGCATAACAGGGTAGGAAAGGGAAGCCGGAGAGAAGCCGAAGGCACAAGACAAATAAAGCAACGACAAGGACCAAGGCCGCAAGGATCGGATGGGCGAAGCAGGTTTCCCCGGCAAGGAGCCTTGCCGGGGCAGCCTCAGCGGCCCCGGCAAGGAGCCTTGCCGGGGCAGCCTCAGCGGCCCCGGCAAGACCCTTGCCGGGGCAGCTCGCCCACGCCAGCCGAGCGAGCTACCCTTGAGCCCACCAACGCTCGACAAACGCATTGGAACAGGGCTTGGGAGGCACCTCCGTGGTGGCATGCAGATCTTTGTGAAGACAAAGAATAGTCAAGATCAAGTGAGGATAGGAAGGTAATCATCCTCACTGAAGAAACCCACAAGACCCTCGGCAAGATCCTTGCCGGGGACGCCTGCGCGCCACGGCAAGACCCTTGCCGGGCCACCCGGCAAGACCCTCGCCAAAGCGCACTGCCAGGCCACCGCCAGCCCGCACCAGCCAAGTCTCTGCCGCCGTTCGCATGCGGCTGCCGGCCAACCACCTGGGCAGGCACCTGTGTGGCAACATGCAACCCTTCATGGAGGCTCCACCACCGCGCCACCTCAGCTGCCTGCCTGCCTACATGGGACCGCATGCATCGCTGGCTAGGGCGCGTGTCGAAGCAAGGAGGAGCGGCAACGGACGGGACGGGCCTCGCTCCCGCCCCTGATAAAGCAAAGGGACACCTAAGCCTCACATTAAATGCGATTTGTCCTGTAACACCAGGGATAAGCTCACAGCATTGTAGCACTTTCCACCTCCTGTGTGCCACTGTGGCAGCCCCTTTCGCCTATAAAAGGAGGCCCATGGCGCACTGGAGAAGGATTCGGCTCTTTTGAACCCAGCATCACCTAGAGCTAGTTCAAGAGCTCAAGAACACTAAATACAACCACCAAAGCAGGATCGTAGGGTTTTACGCATCTTTGCGGCCTGAACCTGGGTAAATCCCCTTTGTGTTGTCTGCTAATCCCGCTTTTCTCACGATCCCCACGCCCCACAACCGTAGAAGGGATTCCAGTGATCCCATAGGTGTCGTTTCCCACCGACAATATGAATGCCTCCGGCGGTGTACCGGGATATGCAATGAACCAAGAGTGACATGTATGAAAGATATATGAATGGTGGCTTTGCCACAAATACTATGTCAACTACATGATCATGCTAGCAATATGACAATAATGAATGTGTCATGATAAACGGAATGGTGGAAAGTTGCATGGCAATATATCTCGGAATGGCTATGGAAATGCCATAATAGGTAGGTATGGTGTCTGTTTTGAGGAAGATATAAGGAGGTTTATGTGTGAAAGAGCGTATCATATCACGGGGTTTGGATGCACTGAAGTTTGCACCAACTCTCAATGTGAGAAAGGGCAATGTACTGAACGAAGAGGCTAGCAATGATGGAAGGGTGAGAGTGCGTATAATCCATGGACTCAACATTAGTCATAAAGAACTCACATACTTATTGCAGAAATCTACAAGCCATCAAAAACCAAAGCACTACGCGCATGCTCCTAGGGGATAGATTGGTAGGAAAAGACCATCGCCGTCCCCGACCGCCACTCATAAGGAGGACAATCAAAGAACACCTCATGTTTCAAATTTGTTACATAACGTTTACCATACGTGCATGCTACGGGACTTGCAAACTTCAACACAAGCATTTCTCAAATTCACAACTACTCAACTAGCACGACTTTAATATTATTACCTCCATATCTCAAAACAATCATCAAGCATCAAACTTCTCTTAGCATTCAATACACTCGTAAGAAAGTTTTACTATTTTTGTATACCTAGCATATTAGGATTATTTAAGCAAATTACCATGCTATTTAAGACTCTCAAAATAATCTAAGTGAAGCATGAGAGATCAATAGTTTCTTGAAAACAAATCCACCACCGTGCTCTAAAAGATATAAGTGAAGTACTAGAGCCAAATTATATAACTCAAAAGATATAAGTGAAGCACAAAGAGTATTCTAATAATTTCCATATCATGTATGGATCTCTCAAAAGGTGTGTACAGCAAGGATGATTGTGGTAAACTTAAAAAACAAAGACTCAAATCATACAAGACGCTCCAAGCAAAACACATATCATGTGGTGAATAAAAATATAGCTCCAAGTAAAGTTACAGAGATGGAAGTAGATTTAAAGAGGGATGCCTTCAGGGGCATCCCCAAGATTTGACTTTTTGGTGTCCTTAGATTATCTTGGGGGTGCCATGGGCATCCCCAAGCTTTGGCTCTTGCCACTCCTTGTTCCATAATCCATCAAAAGATTTCAGCGAAAACTTGAAAACTTCACAACACAAAACTCAACAGAAATCTCGTGAGCTCCGTTAGCGAAAAAAAAGACCACTTCAAGGTACTGTAATGAAATCATTATTTATTTATATTGGAGTTAAACCTACTGTATTCCAACTTCTCTATGGTTTATAAACTATTTTACTAGCCATAGATTCATCAAAATAAGCAAACAACACACGAAAAACAGAATCTGTCAAAATCAGAACAGTCTGTAGTAATCTGTAACTAACGCAAACTTCTGGAACTCCAAAAATTCAGGAAAAATAGGACGGCCTAGAAAATTTGTTTATTGATCAGCAGCAATTTAAGTCAGTATTTTATCACGTTCTGGTGATTTTTAACAATTGTTTTCGTGAACCGAAAGTTTCTGGAAATTACAGCAAGATCAAATAACTATCATCCAAGAAGATCCTATAGGTTTAACTTGGCACAAACACTAATTAAAAGATAAAAATACATCTAACCAGAGGCTAGATCTATGATTTATTCCTAAACAGAAGCAAAAGCAAAAAAAACTAAAAATAAAATTGGGTTGCCTCCCAACAAGCGCTATCGTTTAACGCCCCTAGCTAGTCATAAAAGCTATGATAGATCTAGGTATTGCCATCTTTGGTAGGCAATTCTTCAATGAGGCATCTATCATCCTTAGGAATTTCTTTCTTCTTAGTAATCATCAAACTTTTAGGCACAAGAGCGAAAAATTCATTTGTAGCAAATGGTTCCTTAATGATAGCAAAAAGATTGGGATGAATACTTATAGATTTAAGATCCGCGGTTTCCTTACTAGAGGATAAACCCTTATTTTTAGGAACATACATAAGCTTGGCAGTTTTAGTGGGAGGACTTGGAGTATTCTTTACAGAAGAAAAAGCGGTTCCTAAGTTGGTAATGATATCTTCTAGTTTATCGATCCTAGTGGAATCCTGATTTATTTTCTCATTAACTATAGGTTCATTTTCTTTAATATTTTTCAAAGTGACTCCTACTTTAGATCCATATTGAGAGATTCGGGTGTGGATCTTTTTATCCAAATTTTCAATTAACTCTACGGTGGCAACCTTATTTTCAATAATTTCAAGCCTTTGCATTACATGCTCCAAAGTTAATATAGTTCCATTAACCAAAAGAGGGGGAGAGCCAAACAAATCTATCATAGCATTATAAGAATCAAAGACATGGCTACCCAAGAAATTCCCTCCGATAATGGTATCAAGGATATATCTATACCAAGGATTAGCACCTACATAAAAATTGCGGAGAAGAACTGAAGTAGATTGCTTCCTGGTAGATCTATTTTGAGCATTGCAAATTCTACCAAACGTATTTTAGATTTTTTCCCTCCCTTTTCTTAAAATTTAGAACTTCATTCTCGGGAGACAACGGAGAAGATAGAGGACTAGCCATAACGACAAGCAAGCGAAAAAGAGGTGAACGGAAAAGAGAGGGAGAATAAAACGGCAAGGGTGAAGTGGGGGAGAGGAAAATGAGAGGCAGATGGCAAATAATGTAATGCGGGAGATAAGGGATTGTGATGGGTACTTGGTATGTTGACTTTTGCGTAGGCTCCCCGACAACGGCGCCAGAAATTCTTCTTGCTACCTCTTGAGCACTGCGTTGGATTTCCTTGAAGAGGAAAGGTGATGCAGCACAGTAGTAAGTATTACCCTCAGTTTTTGAGAAACCAAGGTATCAATCCAGTAGGAGGCTACGCGCGAGTCCGTCGTACCTACACAAAGCAAATAACTCCTCGCAACCAATGCGATTAGGGGTTGTCAATCCCTTCACGGTCACTTCCGAAAGTGAGATCTGATAGAGATGATAGATAATATTTTTGGTATTTTTTTATGATAAAGATGCAAAGTAAAATAAAACAAAAGTAAAAGCAAAGGCAATAAATAAAGTAATGGAAGATTAATATGATAGAGATAGACCCGGGGGCCATAGGTTTCACTAGTGGCTTCTCTCAAGAGCATAAGTATTTTATGGTGGGTGAACGAATTCATTGTTGAGCAATTGGCGAAATTGAGCATAGTTATGAGAATATCTAGGTATGATCATGTATATAGGCATCACGTCCGAGACAAGTAGACCGAATCCTGCCTGCATCTACTACTATTACTCCACTCATCGACCGCTATCCAGCATGCATCTAGAGTATTAAGCTCAAGAAAACAGAGTAACGCCTTATGCAAGATGACATGATGTAGAGGGATAAATTCATGCAATATGATAAAAAAAACCATCTTGTTATCCCCGATGGCAACAATACAATACGTGCCTTGCCCCTCATCACATCGAAAGGACACCGCAAGATTGAATCCAAAGCTAAGCACTTCTCCCATTGCAAGAAAAAGCAATCTAGTAGGCCAAACCAAACTAATAATTCGAAGAGACTTGCAAAGATAACCAATCATACATAAACGAATTCGGATAAGATTCAAATATTGTTCATAGATAATCTTGATCATAAACCCACAATTCATCGGTCTCAACAAACACCGCAAAAACAAGATTACATCGAATAGATCTCCACGAGAGAGGGGGAGAACATTGTATTGAGATCCAAAAAGAGAGAAGAAGCCATCTAGCTACTAACTATGGACCCAAAGGTCTGAGGTAAACTATTCACACTTCATCGGAGGGGCTATGGTGATGATGTAGAAGCCCTCCGTGGTGGACGCCCCCTCGTGAGCCTCGAGCAGGCCCCAAGATGGGATCTCGTGGAGTACAGAAGGTTGCGGCGGTGGAATTAGGTTTTTGGCTCCGTGTCGATCGTTTGAAGTGCGTGAGGTATATATAGGAGGAAGAAATGCGTCGGTGGAGCAACATGGGGCCCACGAGGGTGGAGGGCGTGCCACAGGGGTAGGCGCGCCCCCCTACCTTGTGCCCTCCTTGAAGCTTCCTTGACTTAGGGTCCAAGTCTCCTGGATCACGTTAAGTGAGAAAATCACGTTCCCGAAGGTTTCATTCTGTTTGGACTCCGTTTGATATTCCGTTTCTTCGAAACTCTGAAATAGGAAAAAAACAACAATTCTCGGCTGGGCCTCCGGTTAATAGGTTAGTCCGAAAAATAATATAAAAGTGGAAAATAAAGCCCAATATTGTCCAAAACAGTAGATAATATAGCATGGATCAATCAAAAATTATAGATACGTTGGAGACGTATCACTGCGGCACATAGTCTTTTTGCCTATTTCTCTCCCGCTTGAGCGGTTTTCAACTTCTCTTCCAGTTGATCTGATGATCCTATCATGAGATAAGAAACAGTATTAGCACAACTGGTATATGATTGTTATTCCTTGATGGAGGGGAACATTACCAGAGGATGCCTTCTTGGACTTTTCAGTTTGGCGGTAGCAACATTTAGCTGTGTCCGACACTGCTCCAGCTCTTGAGCTAGAAGGTTGTTCTTCTCCGTAAGAACCTGGTCATACAACGATCCTTAAATCACTTGTGCCAACTGCTTTCAGTCTCGGGGGCTACTAGCATGTGGTTATCCTATTCAGACAAAATAAACCTTACCTGCACATTCGTTAAATGCTGCTTTGTGGCTCTGCCCAGCCCATCTCGAGCAGCTCGGATGTATGCGTCAGCCGAGGTGAAGGCATCAAACGCATCTTTTGAGAAGCCAAGGTCCCGTAAAACGGCCCTCTGGCGCCGATGATTCATGGCGCTCTCCACTTCCGAGTTGGTGACGGACATATCTTCCGAGCCCTCGGCCGAAGGACAGTCCGATGTCATTCCCGTATCGGCCCCCGTCTCTCTGGCAGGGTCTGCGCCCAGGCTGTTGTGAGTACGATTGGCCGAATTCCCGGACATAGTTCGGCGAACCTTTTTCCTGATACATGACAATCATAACAGTCACAGATGGATATGACTACTAAAGCATACTTTCAAATCCATACCTCTTCGATGAAGGCCCGGCCGTGTCTTCAACGGTCTTCCTTTTAGAGGCCTTGTTCGGAGCAGTAGTCGCTCTCTTTGGAGTCGCCCCGGGGTAGCATGACGTGTCGAACGCCTCCCCTTTGGAGCATGAGACAGTGCGATGGGTGAGGCAGTGTGAGGAAACTCTTTCGGGGGGGGATTTCTCCTGATGACTTACGTGGGAAGCAGGAACAAGACCAGGATAATCGGCGATAATGGCCACTTCTGTGCCATCGTAGCTCGCCTGGTAAAACACCCCTTCCGCAAGTACCACGAATATATCATGGTCCTCTTCAAACTCATGATCAAGCTCCCGGTTGTGGTTCTCTGGCTGTGGGGCGGGGCTGTGAAGCCCCTCGGTGATCTTTCGCCAGTGCTGTTATAAATAGACGGATTAAGAATTCGTTAAAGATGACTTGGAAAGCGGAATGAGTAAAAGCAGAGGGGGTCAGGACTTACCCAGCTGGGAGGGTCATACATAGAGTACCCATCTCTGCACTTGATGCGAAGGAATTCCTCCTCCTCCCCTTTAAACAACCCAACCAGTATCTTGGCCAGAGTGGCAGGGGTGTCCGGACCTTTCCGACCATAGCGGGAGGTGTCGTCCTCCCCATTATAGTGCCACATTGGAAGCCCTCTGTATTGAAATGGCTGAACCCCTCGCACTATTGAGGTCGCCATTACCTCAACCATTGTTAATCCGGACTGGGCGAGCGTCTTTATCTTGCTCATGAGCTGACCAACTTCCGCACTGTCATCCTCTTCAAGACTCCGGGGACGCCAACTGTGGCGTTTCTTTAGCGGAACGCTTGCAAATTTGGGAAGACCCTTCCGAACTGGGTCGGGAAGTGCGACGTCCTCAATGTAGAACCATTCGGAAGGCCATTCTTCATATGCCTTCCTTGGTGTGCCAGACAGGTATCCAGTATCGGTGATGCGCCATATTTCGGCTCCGCCCACTTCAAATATTGCCCCCTCGTGGTTGCGTGGAAGAAGACAGAACAACTTTCTCCACAGATCAAAATGGGCCTCAGTGCCCAGAAATAGTTTGCATAAAGCAACATAGCCCGCAATGTGTAGGATAGAGGTGGGAGTAAAGTTGTGCAGTTGGAGGCCATAATATTCCAGAAGCCCACGGAGGAACGGATGCATTGGAAATCCGACGCCTCTTAGCAGATAAGGGACGAAACACACTCGCTCCCCCCGGATGGATTGGGGAAGTCCTCCGCCTGGATCTCGCCATTAAAGGAGGCTAACCCTGCTCGAACAGGGACCAGACCTGCAGGGGGGAGAAATCCCCACGTTTGCAACTTTGCCAATTGACTGTGGGGCACAGAGCACCTCTCCCACTCGCCTTTCTCTGGGTCAAAACGGGAGGAGGAGCTGGGAATGCTAGCCATGTTGGAATGGTCTTTTCTGGCAATCTCTGAGGATTTTCTCCGCGTGGTGCCGAATGGATCTGAGATCCAATCTCTTTAAATAGATGCTCTTTCTTGCATGGTCGGGGTGTTATTTGCAAAAACTACCCTGACCTTCTGCATTTGTTTGACATGTGGAGGCTGAAGTCTTCAATGCACAGAAGCCGAGGGGTGCAACATTGAATTAAAAGCCGAATACATTACTTGGAAGTCATCGGAGGAGGAACCCGCCTTGCAATGCCGAAGACAATCTGCGCGCCGAACACCTTGTCATTGTAGCCTGGTTCGGGGGCTACTGAGGGAGTCCTGGACTAAGGGGTCCTCGGGTGTCCGGCACATAGCCATGGGCCGATCGATGGGTCATGAAGATACGAAGACCGAAGACTGCACCCGTGTCCGGATGGGACTCTCCTTGGCGTGGAAGGCAAGCTTGGCCATCAAATGTGTAGATTCCTTTCTTTGTAATCGACCTGGTGTAAACCCTAGATCCTTTCGGTATCTATATAAACCGGAGGACTTAGTACGGAGGGGGGGAGATTCATTACCATAGTCATACAAGCTAGACCTCTAGGGTTTAGCCATTACGATCTCGTGGCAGATCAACTCTTGTAACACTCATATTCATCAAGATCAATCAAGCAGGAAGTAGGGTATTACCTCCATAGGGAGGGCCTGAACCTGGGTAAACATCGTGTCCCCTGTCTCCTGTTACCATCGACCTTAGACGCACAGTTCGGGACCCCCTACCCGGGATCCGCCGGTTTTGACACCGACACAGGGGACACAATATTTACCCAGGTTCGGGCCCTCTTGATGGAAATAATACCCTACTTCCTGCTTGATTGACTTTGATGAGTATAGGGGCCAGAAGAGTTGATCTACCTCGAGATCGTAATGGCTAAACCGTAGATGTCTATCCTGTATGATTATGATTGCCTCTACAGACTAAACCCTCCAGTTTATATAGACACGGAGGGGGCTAGGGTTGTACAGAGTCGGTTTACAGAGAAAGGAGTACTCATATCCGCATGCCAAGCTTGCCTTCCATGCTAAGGAGAGTCCCATCCGGACACGGGGAGGAGTCTTCAATCTTGTATCTTCATAGCCCATGAGTCCGGCCCATGTCGCATAGCCCGGACGCCCGAGGACCCCTTAATCCAGGACTCCCTCAGTAGCCCCCGAACCAGTCTTCAATGACGATGTATCCGGTGCGCATATTGTCTTCGGCATTGCAAGGTGGGTTCCTCCTCTGAGTATTTCAAGGCATATGAACAAAAGGACCTTCGGCTTCTGTGCCTCCATCGCCTCAGCTTCCACGTGGCAAATGAATATGAAGGGTCCAAGCGCCTTTTGTGAATAACCCCTTGACAACAGCATTTTAAGGTGCCTATTTAAGGAGATTAGATATCAGATGCCGTTCCATACCAGACAAAAATCCTTCGATCTTGCCTCAAGAATCCATGCAATCATGGCCAGCGCTCCTAGTTCTTCCTCCCGCCCCCACGGCCCTCAAAAAGGCGATCGGGAGAGTTTCTCTGTATCTCATGCCTAGTTGACCAAGCTCCAGGTGGAGGGCTATCTTCCCCCTACGGATCTAGTCCTCGTTAGGGCGGGGTTAACTTCTTTTACCAGCGAGGCCTTGGCAGAAAATTTCCCGAATCCTTCGGAAGGGGAGCGAGTGTGCTTCGTTTCCTTTCTCTTAAGAGGCATTGGATTCCCAATCCATCCCTTCCTCCGAGGTCTCCTGGAGTACTATGGCCTCCAA
The DNA here is from genome assembly GCA_021605145.1 of Aegilops bicornis. NCBI lineage: Eukaryota > Viridiplantae > Streptophyta > Magnoliopsida > Poales > Poaceae > Aegilops > Aegilops bicornis. The sequence goes on along the minus strand of CM038671.1, from coordinate 775,747,871 downwards.
CTGCACAATCTCACGCCAAGCTCCATTCTGCATATGCGGGCTTCGTCGCTCTCTGTGAGTTGTTCTTAGGCTGCGAGGCCCATTTCGTGCTATGGAGGAAGCTTTTCTGCCTCGTCCCTCGCTCCCGAAAGGGATCCATATTCGAGGTGGGCGGTGCCGAAGTATGGTGCATAGTCGGGACAGGATACCTATCCAGCACTTCGAAGAAGGCATCCAAAGAGTGGCCCTCGGAATGGTTTTATATTGAAGACGCCCTTCATTTGGACCCAATCCGACGAGGCCTTCCTGACTTCTCCAATGCTGCGTTAAAAAAGTGCCACAGCTGGCGCCCCTGGAGCCTCGAGGAGGCAGATAGTGCGGAGGTCAATATGTTAATGGACAAGATAAAAATACTGGCCCAATCCGGACTGTCCATAATCGAGGTCATGGCAATTTCCATAACGCGAGGTGTTCAGCCACTCCAATCAAGAGGACTCCCCATGTGGAACTGTAACAGGGAGGACGATACATCTCGCTACGGGCGCAAGGGTCCGGACAACTTTGTCGCCTTAGCCACCACGTTGGCCAATCTTTACAAAGGGGAGAAAGAGGAATTCACTTGCCTTAAGTGCCGAGATTGTTTTTCCATGTACAACCCCCTAGCTGGGTAGGCTTTTGATCCAGAACCTTTACTCAATCCTCTTCCTGAGCCGCAACTAGTTGAGTTTAACCCGACCATTTTTTTTCTAACAGGAATGGAGGAAGGCCACTGCGGGGATCTATAGTCGTGCTCCGTACCGGATGACCATATTCGGGACCTAGATCCCGGATTTGAGGAGGATCCGGACATATCCGTGGAGCTTAAGGAGGGGGTATTTTATCAGACGAGCTACGGCCGCACACAAGTGGCCATCGTAGCCGATTACCCCGGCCTTCTCCCTTCTTCCCATGTAAGTGCCCAGAGAATGTCTCCTCCAAAAGGGTTTCCCCATCGCGCCTCACCCATTGCACTGTCTCGTGCTTCAAAGGGGCGGCGCTCGTCTCGCCATGCTGCATCACGGTCATCCATTAAGAAGGAACACCGACACAAGGCATGTCTTCGAAAAGAAAGGCAGACGACGATACATCCAAGCCTTTACCTTCATCAAAAAGGTACGGTCTTCAGTACGTCTGTCGGCAAACATACCGAACTGCGACGTTATCTGATGTGCCATATTTCAGGAGGTGCATTCACTGGACTATATCCAGAGATACTACCGGACATATGTCCACCAATCCAACCCCAGACCCTGCCTCTAGGGCTAGAGCTGATGCGGGTGCAATGCCGGATTGTCCTCTCTCCAATGATTCGGATAATGTATCCGTCACCAACTCCAAAGTGGAGAGTGCCATGAACCATCAGCGCCGGAGGGCAGCCATGCGTGATCCTAACTTTACTGAAGAGGCATTCAATGCCTTCAGCTCGGCAGATGCATATATCCGAGCTGTTAAGGATGGGCTTGCTGGAGCCACTTACCAGCTTTCAAAGGATATGCGGGTAAGAATTATTTTGTGTAGATTTAATAGCCATGTACCAGTAGCCCCCGAGACATGAAAACAGTTGAAGCAACTGATTTTAAGGATCAATGTATGATTAGGTACACACCGAGAAGAAGAACATGCTATCTCAGGAGCTAGAACAGTGTCAGACCCAGCTGGCTGCCGTTACCGCCGAACTGGCGAAATCCAAGGAGGCACTGACTGGTAATGTCCCCTCTTATCCAGGAAATACGATCATGTGTCCGTGCGAATAAGAACTTTTGTATTTTATGATAGCAGGATCGTCGGATCAGCTGGAAGAGAAACTGAAGCCCACACTGGCTGATAAAGAACATGCCGAAAGGCAAGAGGCCGTTAGTCAAGTGTACTTACACAAGCCAGGGACGAGAAGAACAAGCTGCAGGATACCAAGACCCAGCTCGGCAAGGAGCTGAAGGACGTGTGAGCCTAGCTGGCGGATTCCCTAAAGGAGAACAGAAAGTTGTGAGGCGGCATATTCGCTATGCCTTTTAACTTACTATCGTACCGTTCGCTGATGCGAATCCTAACAAGCTTATTTCTGTAGGAGTGTTGACTGGACGGCCCGAAGATGAGGTGTCCGGATTTCAAAGCAACCTGCTACAGGAGCTGTCCAAGATGCATGAGCGAGCTCGAAAGGCAATGAGAAACATTGCTCAGGCTTTATGGCCAGCCGATTCCCCTCCAGGAAGCATGGAGGAACTCGTAAATTTATTCAAGGGAGCTCGGCGCCGTTTTGTGCTATGGAAGGTATCAGCATGCTGAGAAGGTGCTCGGGAAGCCTGGGCCATGGTAAAAACATGGTACACCAAACTTGACCCAAATCATATGGCGTGGGTCGGACCTCGGGGAACCGATGGACAGGAAATTCCAGTCAGCCTGGTGTACGACCAAGTGAAGATGGCCGCCAAGTATTCACAACAAGATTGTGAACTAGACAAGCTGTTAGAGGGTCTAGAGGAAGAAGAAGTTTTTGATTCCAAGTAGCAATGTACTTTCATCTACCGACTTGTCTCCAACCGAATTTGTAAAACTGTTGTCATGGCAGACTTTCTGCTTCGACCTCTGAAGACCCGAGGGTTGGAGTGTTTCCGAATACTATACTGTAGATAAACACCAAAGTATGTTTGGAAACCAGGCAGTCCGGTCATAGTTGCTTTAACAGACAAGTTGTGTTCGGAGAGTTATGCTATATTACATTTAATTGTAAGAAACATCTTCCAGGGAACGTAGGGCATAAGCACAGGAGCCAGACAACCCAACTTGGCAAAATCTTAAGTCATAAAAGGTGCATATAATGGTGAAGGAAAGACATATATGAGTGGACAACACATATATACGGTGAGCTTGATGCTCGAATAATAATAATAAGCATCTTATGAAAAGAAGCCCCCAGGTATTGTGGGGTATGTACATTTAAGGATGTATACCCTCAGGTGTGCGGTTTAACCGAACACGAGCTAAAAGTCTCATAAAAACAAAAAAAAGAAAAAACCGAAAGAGAGAAAAGAAGGAACGAGGAAAAAAGGGGTATATGCACGGACTTTAGGCATAGAATATTCGGAGACTTGCAGCGTTCCATGGGTTTGGCTCCAAGAGATTATCCGAAGCATTGCGAAGGCGATAGGCTCCTCCAGTGAGAACTTCATCAATAATGAAGGGACCCTCCCATTTGGGCTTGAGCTTGTCCTTTTTCTTCTCTGGTAGGCGTAGAACGAGTTCACTGACGTTGTAACTCTTTGCCCATACTTCCATGCTTTGATATCGCCGAGCCTGCAGTTGATAGAATGCGGAACGAGCCTTCGCAACATCGCGCTCCTCCTCCAGGCCGTCCAAGTCGTCCTGCCGATCGAGCTCGGCTTCTCTCTCTTCATACATGCACACGCGAGGTGAGTCGTGAATAATGTCACAAGGCAAGACTGCCTCCGCACCGTACACCATAAAAAATGGTGTATATCCGGTCGTGCGATTGGGCATGGTCCGCAGCCCCCAGAGTACGGAATCAAGTTCCTCGACCCAGTGTTTGTCTGATTCTTGCAAGATCGCACTAGTCTAGGTTTGATGCCGCTCATTATTAAGCCGTTCGCCCGTTCAACCTGACCGTTTGTCTGAGGGTGGTAAACGGAGGCGTAATCGAGCTTAATGCCCAGATTAGCGCACCAAGATTTCACCTCATCGTCTCTAAAATTAGAGCCGTTATCAGTAATAATACTGTGCGGGACACCATAATGGTGTACGACCCCAGATATAAAGTCTATTGTTGGTCCGGCCTTGGCTATTTTGACTGGTTTGGCTTCTATCCATTTAGTAAACTTGTCGACCATGACCAGTAAATATTTCTTCTTGTGGCCTCCCCCTTTAAGGGGTCTGACCATGTCTAGCCCCCAGACCGCAAAAGGCCAAGTAATGGGTATTGTTCGTAGGGCAGTGGGTGGCATATGGCTTTGATTAGCAAAGAGCTGGCATCCAACGCAGCGTTGTACGAGGTCCTGAGCGTCTGCTCGGTCCATGGACCAATAGAAATCCGTACGGAAGGCTTTACTTACAAGGGCCAGAGCCGCGGCATGATGGCCACCAAGACCAGCATGTATTTCAGTCAAGAGCTGCCGTCCCTCCTCTTCGGAGATACATCTTTGAAAGACTCCGGTAGTACTTTTCTTGTATAGTTCTACTTCATGGACTTTGTAGGCCTTTGAGCATCGAACGATACGACGGGCCTCAGTCTGATCGTCAGGGAGCTCATTCCTAGTGTGGTAGGCGAGGAAAGGTTCAGCCCATGGGGCAATTACGGCCATGATTTCATGGGCCAATGGTGTTATTTTGGTGCCCGAGCCCCCGATGATATCAGAACTGTGTTTAGAATCTGGGGGTATGATTGGCTCCGCACTCATGTTGCCGTTCTCGTCCTGCCACACCATGGATGGCTTGAATAGCCTTTCCACAAAGGTGTTGGGTGGGACGGGGTCGCGTTAGTGCCCATGCGAGCAAGGATGTCCGTGGCTTGATTACTCTCTCGGGCCACGTGATGAAACTTGAGTCCCTCAAACCGAGCTGATATTCTGAGTACGGCATTGCGGTAAGATGCCATTTTCGGGTCTTTTGCGTCAAATTCTCCGTTTATTTGGGATATTGTAAGTTTGAATCCCCGCGCACTTCAAGGCATTGTATTCCCATGGATACAGCCATCTGAAGACCATGCAATAGGGCCTCGTATTCAGCTGCGTTGTTAGAGCCTGTATACAATATTTGGAGCACATAACAGACTGTGTCTCCTATGGGGGAAGTCAAAACGACACCAGCCCCAAGTCCGGCTAACATTTTGGAGCCATCGAAGTGCATCACCCAGTTGGAGTACGTGCCGTATTCTTTAGGGAGTTCGGCCTCTGTCCATTCGGTGACAAAGTTGGCCAGCACCTGAGATTTAATGGCTCAGCATGTTTTGTAAGTTATTTCAAATGGTAGGAGCTCAATGGCCCATTTGGGAATCAGGCCAGTGGCGTCCCTGTTGTTTATAATATCATTGAGTGGTACTTTTGAGGCCACCTTGATTGGGCATTCCTGAAAGTAATGCTGCAGTTTGCGGGATGCCATAAAGGCCGCACAGGCTATCTTCTGATAATGTGGGTATCGGGATTTGCATGGTGTGAGGACCGTCGATACGTAGTATACTGGCTTTTGGAGTGGGAACTTATACCCCTCCTCCTCTCATTCAACGACGAGCACCGCACTCACCACCTGGTGAGTTGCAGATATGTAAAGCAACATTGGTTCACCGATGTTTGGTGCGGCCAGGATGGGATTGCTTGCTAGCAAAGTTTTTATTTCCTCCATTCCGGCTGTTGCAGCGTTCGTCCATGCGAAGTGGTCGGTGCGTTGGAGCAGGAGATACAATGGCAATGCCTTTTCTCCTAATCTAGAGATAAAGAGACTCAAAGCTTCCATGCACCCGGCTAGTTTTTGGACCTGCTTGAGGTCAGTTGGTGTTGCCAATTGTGATAGGGCTCGGATTTTTGGCTGGGTTTGCTTCAATCCCTCTATTGGAGACAATAAACCCGAGCACTTTGCCGGCGGGGACGCCGAAAACGCACTTTTCTGGATTGAGCCTTATGTCATATGTTCGGAGATTGTCGAATGTAAGGCGTAAGTCGTCCACCGATGATTCAACATGCTTGGTTTTGATGACTACGTCGTCTACATATGCCTCCACGGTCTTGCCGATTTGCTTTTCCAGGCACGTTTGAATCATGCGTTGGTAAGTAGCACCAGCGTTCTTGAGCCCGAAAGGCATGGTGTTGAAGCACAAAGGCCCGTACGGGGTAATGAATGCCGTTGCAGCTTGGTCGGATTCCTTCATCTTAATTTGATGGTATCTGGAATATGCGTCGAGGAAACACAGTGAATCGTGTCCTACGGTTGCATCGATAATCTGGTCGATGCGAGGTAGTGGGAAGGGGTCCTTGGGGCAGGCCTTGTTAAGGTCTTTGAAATCGACACACATGCGCCAGGATTTGTCCTTTTTTGGTACCATGACAAGTTTTGCTAGCCATTCCGGATGCTTGATCTCTCTGATGAACCCGGCTTCAAGTAGCTTGGCTAGCTCCTCCCCCATAGCCTGTCCTTTGGGTTGAGAAAATCGCCGGAGTGTTTGCTTGACCGCTCGTATCCCTTCAGTATATTGAGACTATGTTCAGCCAGTGCGCGTGGGATTCCTGGCATATCCGAGGGGTGCCAGACGAAGATGTCCCAGTTCTCGCGCAGGAACGCGCGTAGTGTGGCGTCGACCGTTGGGTCCAGCTGTGCCCCGATGGAAGCTGTTTTCTTGGGGTCCGTCGGGTGAACTTGATATTTGACTATTTCATCGGTTGGCTTGAAGGAGGTGGCTTTGGGGCTTTTATCAAGGATTACGTCGTCACTATCCACCATGGGACACAGAGCGGGGAGTTCTTCGGCCGCTAGGGCTTCGGACTGTGCCTCGAGGGCCAGGGATGCGGTTTTATTTTCGGCACGGACTGCTATGTCTGGATCGCTGGAGATAGTGATAACACCATTTGCCCCAGGCATTTTAAGCTTCATGTACCCGTAATGAGGTATAGCTTGAAAGCGTGTAAATGCATCTCTACCTAACAGGGCATGGTATCCGCTGTTGAAAGGAGCCACCTGGAAGATTATCTCTTCGGACCTATAGTTCTCTGGCGTGCCGAATACCACGTCAAGTTTGAATTTTCCCGAGCATTTTACTTCCCTACTGGGTATAATGCCTCGAAAGGTTGTATTACTCTGCTCAATGCGACTCCTGTCCATTTGCATTTTGTTGAGTGTATCCTCGTAGATGAGGTTCAATCCGCTGCGACTGTCCATTAGCACTTTAGTGAGCTGAAGGCCATCCACGATTGGGTTTAGGACCAAAGCGGCTAGTGCCCGGACTGAGCGGGACCTTGGTTCGTCTTCGGCATTGAAAGTAATCGCCATGTCGTTCCAAGGGTTTATTGCTGCTACTTGGCAGACTTCGACGAGGTCGCGGAGCGCCCGTTTGCGCCGATTATTCGACGAGAAAGTCTCAAAGACCGTGAGTACTTCAGGATCGTCGTCCGCTGAATAGTACTTTTCTGGGGTAGTGTTGGTGAGGATACCCTCGCCGCTCTTGGCCAGCTGTCGGAGTATCCAACATGCCCGTACACTACTAGGAAAAGGCCTGCTAGTGGCGCACCTGTTTTGGCTACTAATGGCGCACTACAGGTGTGCCACTAGCATCATGCCATTAGAATTTAATACTAATGGCGCACCCCTGGTGCGCCATTAGTATACCAGATACTAATGGCGCACTGTGAGTGCGCCATTAGTATATCACACGGTGCGCCATTACTATCTCACTTAGTAATGGCGCACCACATAGAAGTGCACCATTACTAACATTTTTTCAAATTTTTTTCTGATTTTTTTTATTTTTTCTTAATCTCGGGTCACTATGGCTTAATCTCGGGTCAATATGCTTAATCTGAAGTCAAATCGCACTAAGTGGTTAAACTTCCCGGAAGGTCACCCATCCTCACACTACTCCAGCCCGAGCACGCTTAACTTTGCAGTTCTATCCAACCCCAGCACCACCTCACTTAACAGGCACTTGTTGATATATTTATCATATCAATCCTATTAAACATTGTTGATGTCTAGGACTTCATGAGTATGATGAAATTTTGAAAAATATTTCAAACTTCCTGGTCATATTACGTATCATTTATTGAAAAAAAATTCCAAAAAAAATTCGAAACTAATTTTTGTTTCTGTTACTAGTGGCGCACCTAGCAAATGGTGCGCCACTAGTAAGTTTGAATTTTTTTCCATTTTTCCCCTCTAGATCTTAAAAGCCCCTTAACTTTTCTTCTGTTAGGTTTTTGAGGATTTTGAAAATGTTTAACGGGGTTCCGAGTTCATATGCAAAAGTTATGCCCATTTTACAAATTCCAGAGAGATTTTGCAAATAAAGTCGAAATTCATTTTTGTAAATTTTCCTAACAAGTAGACCACATATCACATGGGAAACTTATTTTCTTTTATTTTTTTGGCATTTCCATCATTTTCTTTTATTTTTTTAAACTGAAAAGGCGGTCTAGGGAGGGTGCATTCGTGGATTTTTGGGTTGTTAGTAATGGCGCACCACACCCACGGTGCGCCATTACTAGTTTTGAAAATAAAAATTTAAAAAAAATTAGTAGTGGAGCACCGTGGATGTGGTGCGCCATTACTAGTGTAACTAGTAATGGCGCACTATCCCCTGGTGCGCCATTACTAGTTTTGAAAAAAAAATTGAAAAAAAATACTAGTGGCGCACCGTGGATGTGGTGCGCCATAGTAATGGCGCACTATCTCCTGGTGCGCCATTACTAGTTTTGAAAAAAAATAAAAAAAAATTGTTACTAATGGCGCACCATGGATGTGGTGCACCATTAGTATTTGGACACTAATGACGCACCAACACACGGTGCGCCATTAGTATATAGTAGTGGTGCACCACATGTCTGGTGCGCCATTAGTGTACATATCATCTATAGCCCTTTTCCTAGTAGTGGTAGGCTGTGCGTTGGTTCGGTATTCGGCGTCGTGTGTATTTTACATGGCCCATCGAGCCATTCCCCGAAGACAGCTCTGTGTCCCATAAAGAGCTTGATCTTCTTGTCTGCGGGGTGACGATCAGGTGACCTGCGAGGGGGCATCCTCTTCGCTCGTCCGGGAGATGGCTTAAAGGCTGGCAGTTCCCAGCAAGATGTTTGAGTTTTCCAGGCGCTTTCCATTGCGCAAGATTGCATTACTATGTGTGCAGTGTCCGCAAAGTGCAAGATGCGTTCTGACGCTTGAGGGCGTTAAGGATTCCCTCATCCGAACAGTTGTTGGGAAATACTGAAATTGCGTCGTCGTCGCAACAGTCTTTTTTCTTGTTTTTAACATGGAGGAATCTGGCCCAAAAGTGTGGACTATCTCTTGAGGCTGCTACCGCACATACATTAGGTCACATATGTCTGGAGGGCCAGAATTGCTTGTGGTGGGTGGGCGGGCTTAAATTCGCGCCCTGACCCCCTGTGGAATCCGGAGTTTGAAGAATTTCCGGGGTTACCGGTCCGGGCTCCGGTGTGTCCAGAGAATATCAGGATTTACATCCAATTTTGTGTTCGGAGGACAAAGAGTGTCATCCCGAAGATGGGTGTCCGGCTCTATAGACTCAGAAATCCGAACATAATTTGTCCTCAACGTAGGAGGAGAGACTTTGTCAGCCTTTTCCACCACAACCGCTACCTGATGGGTGATCGGTGGAGAATTGGTTTCTCTCTGATCGGGTTTAAGCCCAATCCGATCATAGTCAATTGCGACTCCCAAGGCAGCAATGCGATCCAGCGGCTCGTTCAAGGATGCTACGTCTGCCGGATCCATCTTATCAGAGTATTCAGGGCTGATGTGGAGACGATTTTTGGCGGCTTGGGGGCCACCTTCGGCTTAACAGCCAAACGAGCGCCCATGGTGAAGCTGCCAAGCCGGAGGGTTTGCCCTGAATTTAGGGCTCCTCCGAAGTGATGCTGTCGTTGATGACAAGGCGAGCCATCAATCCTTCTATCGACAACACAAAGGAACTCTCAATGAAAGCACCAATGTCAGTGTCAAAACCGGCAGATCTCGGGTAGGGGGTCCCGAACTGTGCGTCTAAGGATTGAAGAAAACAGGAGGCAGGGGACACAATGTTTACCCAGGTTCGGGCCCTCTTGATGGAGGTAATACCCTACTTCCTGCTTGATTGACTTTGATGAGTATAGGGGTTACAAGAGTTGATCTACCTCGATATCGTAATGGCTAAACCCTAGATGTCTAGCCTTTATGATTATGATTGCCTCTACGGACTAAACCCTCCCATTTATATAGACATAGGAGGGGGCTAGGGTTGTACAAAGTCGGTTTACAGGGAAAGGATTATTCATATCCGCATGCCAAGCTTGCCTTCCATGCTAAGGAGAGTCCCATACGGATACAGGGAGGAGCCTTCAATCTTGTATCTTCACGAACCATGAGTATGACCCATGTCGCATAGCCCGGATGCCCGAGGACCCCTTAATCCAGGACTCCCTAAGTGACATTGGGGTAATCTATGCATAGGGGTTGATGCACGTTTTTATTATCTTTTCTCCGATAGAAACTTATGGGTCTCTTTGTAGTTCTTTGTGTGGATTGAGTATTATGAATATGAATTGCTTTGGTGTTATTTTAGTACAAACTCTTGATTAGATCGATCGCAAAGAATAGCTTGTGTTATTTTAGTACGAACTCTAGGATAGATCGAACAGAAAGAATAGCTCTGAGGTGGTTTCGTACCCTACAAACAATTTCTATCTTTTGTTCTCTGCTAATAGGAACCCAGGAGTGATTCTTTATTACACTTTGAGGGATGATCATATGATCCAACTATGTTAGCATTATTGAGAGGTTGCACTAGTGAAAATACGGACCCTAGGCCTTGTTTTCAAGCATTGCAATACCGTTTTTGTGCCTGTTTACTATTTGCTACCTTGCTGTTTTTATTTATTCAGATTATAAAAATATATTTCTACCATCAATATTACACTTTTATCACCATCTCTCGCCGAAATACTGCACCTATACAATTTTCCATTGTATTGGGTGTGTTGGGGACACAAGAGATTTCTTGTATTTGGTTGCTGGGTAGTTTGAGAGAGACCATCTTCATCCTACACCTCTCACGAATTGATAAACCTTAGGTCATTCACTTGAGGGAAAATTGCTACTGTCCTACAAAACTCTGCACTTGGAGGCCCAACACGTGTCTACAAGAATAAAGTTTCATAGTAGACATCAAGCTCTTTTCTGGCGCCGTTGCCGGGGAGGTGAGTGCTTGAAGGTATATCTTTACATGTTGCAATTGAACCTTTTAGTTTCTTGTTTTATCTCTAGTTTGGTTTATAAAAAGAAAACTCCAAAAATTGGAATAGAGGTTGCATCATATTATTGATCATCTTTATAATATCTTTCTTGAAAATGATGCATCGGAAAATTGTGCTCAATTGTTAGAAGAAGTCAATAAAATGCTTGGCACAAAATATTTGAATGATGAGCATGATTGCAATCTTGTTAGTGTGAACTCTTTGAATATCCAAAATGCTAATGATGATTGCACAAGTCATGGCAAAAATGTTTCTTATAAGCATGTCACTTTTTGTGGAGTGAATTGGGAGTGCAACTGCACACCAAAAACGGAAGATAGATTTTGTAGGAAGCATAAATATTTAGAAACGAAAAAGTTGCAAGAGAGGCTAGTTGATTGTGCTGAAAGATTTAATTTTTTTCGCCATCCTTGTGAACTTTGCAGTGAACATGGTCATTTAAATCTCTAATGCAAATTATTTCATGATCATATCGTTTCCAAAAATTGTGATAACTTGCTTACCCTTGAGCATCATAAAGAGCTTAGTCTTCTTTTGGGGTATGATGAAATGAACCGTATAACTAAGTGTATTCCAAAATTTAATCTCGAGAGATTTCTTGATTTTGATCTAGAGTAAATTTATATGTTTTGTGCAATAAATTGCATTGAGAATCCTTATATTGCCAACTATCTAAAGTCAAGAAAACAAATAGAATATGAAGAGAGTACTAAGGAAGGGGGAAGTATTTCCCAATACCCTCCTTGTGTTTATTGTGATGAATCAGGTAACGAGGAGGAGCTTCCTATCCAACCAATCTCATCAATAAGAAGCTTGAAAAGATTAATTAAACCCACACATGATGTGGTGAAGAAGAAGAAAAGAAGAAAGAATAGAGGTAAAAAGGCACCTCTCTGAGATAATGTTGCTCCTATTATTGTTGTGCCTCATGCACTACAAAAAAACACACTTCCTTGATGATAAGTGTTTGTCACAGTAGGTCACGTTTTCTGTCATGCATGTACATCCATGACAATTTTTATGAAAGAATCAAGATAGTCATACATGTGCTGTCGTAGAAGTGTTCCATGACATTACCAAAATTATCATCACAGAACTGTCCACTTCCATGACGATAAATTGCGCATCACAGAAGTGCTTTCGTCAAGGGTGGCCGACACGTGGCATCCACCATAACGGAACACCGTTAAGCTATTGGGTTCGGTTTTGGATTCGATGACCCGTTAACAGCCCCGGCCAATGGGGATTTTCCACGTGTAAAATCATCAGTGGCTGGAGGAAACACGTGTCGGCTCACCGCTGGGACAGATGTCATCCACTCATTGGACCCAAAGCACCTATGATACGTCGACACGTGGCATGACCCAACAGAGGCCCATTCCTGTGAAGAGGCCGGCCCGTTTGACTTGGTCAAAAGGTGGTACGCCCACTAAGAAGCTTTGTTAACGGCCTATTCGCATATAGCCCATTTACAACCCGCTGACCCAGGGCCCGTTTACGACCTATCCAAATTAGGCCGAGTAGCATCATCTGGGCCGTCCAATATAATCACAGCCCATTTTAACTTCCGGCCCATGTATGGCCCATGACGTCTTTCGGCCCATATGAGGCCCTTTGTAACTCTCGGCCCATTAACGGCCCGTGGTAAAACTGGCCCGTAATGAACAGTGTATCACTTTATACCCATTAACGGCACGTGGTGAAACTGGCCCGTAATGAACGGTGTATCACTTCATACCCATTAACGACCCATTATTCCATTGGGCCGTTTCCAGCCCATGTTATCTTTCGGCCTTCTCAGGGCCCATTTATTCTTGGGCTCATTGAGGGAGTCCTGGACTAAGGGGTCCTCGGGCGTCCTGCCTGTTAGACATGGGCCGGACGGATGGGTTGTGAAGATACAAAGACTGAAGACTGCACCCGTGTCCGGATGGGACTCTCCTTGGCGGACAAATATGTAGATTCCCATCTTTGTAACCGACCTTGTGTAACCCTAGTGTAGGGGAACGTAGTAATTTCAAAAAAAAATCCTACGCACACGCAAGATCATGGTTATGCATAGCAACCAGAGGGGAGAGTGTTGTCCACGTACCCTCGTAGACCGAAAGCGGAAGCGTTAGCACAACGCGGTTGATGTAGTCGTACGTCTTCACGATCCGACCGATCAAGTACCGAACGTATGGCACCTTTGAGTTCAGCACACGTTCAGCCCGATGACGTCCCTCGAACTCCGATCCAGCCAAGTGTTGAGGGAGAGTTTCATCAGCACGACGGCGTGGTGACGATGTTGATGTTCTACCGACGCAGGGCTTCGCCTAAGCACCGCTACAGTATTATCGAGGTGGACTATGGTGGAGGGGGCACCACACACGGTTGGGAGAGATCAACTGATCAACTTGTGTATCTATGGGGTGCCCCTGCCCCCGTATATAAAGGAGCAAGGGGGGAGGCGGCCAGCCTAGGAGGAGGGCGTGCCAAGGGGGGAGTCCTACTCCCACCGGGAGTAGGACTCCTCCTTTCCTTGTTGGAGTAGGAGAAGGGAAGGTAGAAGGAGAGGGAAGGAAGGGGGCGCCCCCCCCCCTCCCTAGTCCAATTCGGACTAGTCCATGGGAAGGGGTGCGGCCACCCTTTGGGGCCTTTCTCTCCTTTCCCGTATGGCCCATTAAGGCCCAATACGAATTCCCGTAATTTTCCGGTACTCCGAAAAATACCCGAGTCACTCGGAACCTTTCCGATGTCCGAATATAGTCGTCCAATATATCGATCTTTACATCTCGACCATTTCGAGACTCCTCGTCATGTCCCCGATCTCATCCGGAACTCCGAACTCCTTCGGTACATCAAAACACATAAACTCGTAATATAATTGTCATCGAAACTTTAAGCGTGCGGACTCTACGGGTTCGAGAACTATGTAGACATGACCGACACACGTCTCCGGTCAATAACCAATAGCGGAACCTGGATGCTCATATTGGCTCCCACATATTCTACGAAGATCTTTGTCGGTCAAACCGCATAACAACATACGTTGTTCCCTTTGTCATCGGTATGTTACTTGCCCTAGATTCGATCGTCGGTATCTCAATACCTAGTTCAATCTCTTTACCGGCAAGTCTCTTTACTCGTTCCGTAATACATCATCCGGCAACTAACTTATTAGTTGCAATGCTTGCAAGGCTTGAGTGATGTGCATTACCGAGTGGGCCCAGAGATACCTCTCTGAGAATCGGAGTGACAAATCCTAATCTCGAAATACGCCAACCCAACAAGTACCTTCTTCAGAGACACCAGAGAGCACCTTTATAACCACCCGATTCGTTGTGACGTTTGGTAGCACACAAAGTGTTCCTCCGATAAACGGAGTTGCATAATCTCATAGTCATAGGAACATGTATAAGTCATGAAGAAAGCAATAGCAACATACTAAACGATCAAGTGCTAAGCTAACGGAATGGGTCAAGTCAATCACATCATTCTCCTAATGATGTGATCCCGTTAATCAAATGACAACTCATGTCTATGGTTAGGAAACATAACTCTTCGATTAACGAGCTAGTCAAGTAGAGGCATACTAGTGGCACTCTGTATGTCTATGTATTCACACATGTATCATGTTTCCTGTTAATACAATTCTAGCATGAATAATAAACATTTATAATGATATAAGGAAATAAATAATAACTTTATTATTGCCTCTAGGGCATATTTCCTTCAGTCTCCCACTTGCACTAGAGTCAATAATCTAGTTCACATCGCCATGTGATTTAACATCAATAGTTCACATCTTTATGTGGTTAACACCCATAGTTCACATCGACATGTGACCAACACCCAAAAGGTTTACTAGAGTCAGTAATCTAGTTCACATCGCTATGTGATTAACACCCAAAGAGTACTAAGGTGTGATCATGTTTTGCTTGTGAGATAATTTTAGGTAACGGGTCTGTCACATTCAGATCCGTAAGTATTTTGTAAATTTCTATGTCTACAATGCTCTGCACGGAGCTACTCTAGCTAATTGCTCCCACTTTCAATATGTATCTAGACCGAGACTTAGAGTCATCTAGATTAGTGTCAAAACTTGCATCGACGTAACCCTTTATGCAGTTTTGTTTATCCATTTGCCAGATATCTTAAAATGCGGCAGTTGCTAACATGATTCGGACAGACTTAAGCATATATACGAGTGAGAAACTCTCATCGTAGTCAACACCTTGAACTTGTCGAAAAACCTTTTGCGACAATTCTAGCTGTGTAGACAGTAACATTACCGTCAGCGTCAGTCTTCTTCTTGAAGATACATTTATTCTCAATGGCTTGCCGATCATCGGGCAAGTCAACCAAAGTCCACACTTTGTTCTCATACATGGATCCCATCTCAGATTTCATGGCCTCAAGCCATTTTGCGGAATCTAGGCTCACTATCGCTTCTTCATAGTTCGTAGGTTCGTCATGGTCTAGTAACATAACCTCCAGAACAGGATTACCGTACCACTCTTGTGCGGATCTTACTCTGGTTGACCTACGAGGTTCAGTAATAACTTGATCTGAAGTTTCATGATCATCATCATTAACTTCCTCACTAATTGGTGCAGGTGTCACAGAAACCGGTTTCTGTGATGAACTACTTTCCAATAAGGGAGCAGGTACAATTACCTCATCAAGTTCTACTTTCCTCCCACTCACTTCTTTCGAGAGAAACTCCTTCTCTAGAAAGGATCAATTCTTAGCAACGAATTTGCCTTCGGATCTCGATAGAAGGTGTACCCAGATCTCCTTTGGGTATCCTATGAAGACACATTTCTCCGATTTGGGTTCGAGCTTATCGAGGATGAAACTTTTTCACATAAGCATCGCAACTCCAAACATAAAGAAACGACAGCTTAGGTTTATTTGCTAAACCATAGTTCATACGGAGTCGTCTCAACTGATTTAGATGGTGCCCTATTTAACGTGAATGCAGCTGTCTCTAATGCATAATCCCAAAATGATAGTGGTAAATCGGTAAGAGACATCATAGTTCGCACCATATCTAATAAAGTGTAGTTATGATGTTCGGACACACCATTACACTGTGGTGTTCCAGGTGGCGTGAGTAGTGAAACTATTTCACATTGTTTTTACTGAAGGCCAAACTCGCTAACTCAAATATTTTACCTCTGCGATCATATCGTAGAAACTTTTATTTTCTTATTACGATGATTCTCCACTTCACTCAGAAATTCTTTGAACTTTTCAAATGTTTCAGACTTGTGTTTCATCAATTATATAAACCCTTATCTGCTTAAATCATCTGTGAAGGTCGAAAATAACGATACTTGCCATGAGCCTTAACACTCATCGGACTGCATACATCAAGATGTATTATTTCCAATAAGTCATTGTTTCGCTCCATTGTTCCGGAGAACGGCGTTTTAGTCATCTTGCCCATGAGGCATGGTTTGCAAGCATCAAGTGATTCCAAAAGCCCATCAGCATGGAGTTTCTTCATGCGCTTTACACCAATATGACCTAAACGGCAGTGCCACGAATAAGTTGCACTATCATTATTAACTTTGTATCTTCTGGCTTCAATATTATGAAAATGTGTATCACCACGATCGAGATCCAACGAACTATTTTCATTGGGTGTATGACCATAGAAGGTTTTATTCATGTAAACAGAACAACAATTATTCTCTAGCTTACATGAATAACCGTATTGCAATAAACATGATCCAATCATATTCATGCTCAACGCAAACACTAAATAACACTTATCTAGGTTCAACACTAATCCCGAAAATATAGGGAGTGTGCGATGATGATCATATCAATCTTGGAACTACTTCCAACACTCATCGTCACCTCGCCCTTAACTAGTTCCTGTTCATTCTGCAACTCCCGTTTCGAGTCACTACTCTTAGCCACTGAACCAAAGATCAAATACCGAGGGGTTGCTACGAACACTAGTAAAATACACATCAATAATCTGTATATCAAATATACCTTTGTTTACTTTGCCATCCTTCTTACCCACCAAATACTTGGGGTAGTTCTGCTTCCAGTGACCAGTCCCTTTGCAGTAGAAGCACTTAGTCTCAGGATTAGGTCCAGACTTGGGCTTCCTTACTTGAGCAGCAACTTGCTTGCCGTTCTTCATGAAGTTTCCCTTCTTCCCTTTGCCCTTTTTCTTGAAACTAGTGATCTTGTCAACCATCAACACTTGATGCTTTTTCTTGATTTCTACCTTCATCGATTTCATCATCATGAAAAGCTCGGGAATCGTTTTCGTCATCCCTTGCATACTATAGTTCATCATGAAGTTCTACTAACTTGGTGATAGTGACTAGAGAATTCTGTCAATCACTATTTTATCCGGAAGATTAACTCCCACTTGATTCAAGCGATTGTAGTACCTGCATAACCGAGCACATGCTCACTGCTTGAGTTATTCTCCTCCATCTTTTAGCTATAGAACTTGTTGGAGACTTCATATCTCTCAACTCGGGTATTTGCTTGAAATATTAACTTCAACTCCTGGAACATCT
Organism: Aegilops bicornis; assembly: GCA_021605145.1. Taxonomy (NCBI): domain Eukaryota; kingdom Viridiplantae; phylum Streptophyta; class Magnoliopsida; order Poales; family Poaceae; genus Aegilops; species Aegilops bicornis. The sequence continues at coordinate 775,730,362 of CM038671.1, read as the reverse complement.
CATATGGTCCATGAAGTTCAAAACGTCTTTGAAGTCCCGATTCTAAGACGTTAAGCATGGCGCACTAAACTATCAAGGAGTCATCATATTGAGCTAGCCAAACGTTTATAACGTCTGCGTCTGCTCCTGCAATAGGTCTGTCACCTAGCGGTGCATCAAGGACATAATTCTTCTGTGCAGCAAGGATGTTTATCCTCAGATCAAGGACCAAGTCCGCATCATTGCTACTAACATTTTTCAACTTATTTTTCTCTAGGAACATATCAAAATATAAATGGGGAGCAACAACGCGAGCTATTGATCTACAACATAGATATGCTAATACTACCAGGACTAAGTTCATGATAAATTAACGTTTAATTAATCATATTACTTAAGAACTCCCACTTAGATAGACATCCCTCTAATCCTCTAAGTGATCACGTGATCCATATCAACTAAACCATGTCCGATCATCACGTGAGATGGAGTAGTTTCAATGGTGAACATCACTATGTTGATCATATCTACTATATGATTCACGCTCGACCTTTCGGTCTCCGTGTTCCGAGGCCATATCTGTTATATGCTAGGCTCGTCAAGTTTAACCTGAGTATTCCGTGTGTGCAACAGTTTTGCACCCGTTGTATTTGAACATAGAGCCTATCACACCCGATCATCACGTGGTGTCTCAGCACGAAGAACTTTCGCAACAGTGCATACTCAGGGAGAACACTTATACTTTGATAATTTAGTGAGAGATCATCTTATAAAGCTACCGCCGAACTAAGGAAAATGAGATGTATAAAAGATAAACATCACATGCAATCATAATATGTGACATGATATGGCCATCATCATCTTGTGCCTTTGATCTCCATATCCAAAGCATCGTCATGATCTCCATCGTCGCCGGCATGACACCATGATCTCCATCATCTTGATCTATATCAATGTGTCGTCACATGGTTGTCTCGCCAATTATTGCTCTTGCAACTATTGCTATCGCATAGCGATAAAGTAAAGCAATTATTTGGCGCTTGCATCTTATGCAATAAAGAGACAACCATAAGGCTTCTGCCAGTTGCCGATAACTTCAACAAAACATGATCATCTTATACAAAAACTTATAACTCATCACGTCTTGACCATATCACATCACAACATGCCCTGCAAAAACAAGTTAGACGTCCTCTACTTTGTTGTTGCAAGTTTTACGTGGCTGCTACGGGCTTAGCAAGAACCGTTCTTACCTACGCATTAAAACCACAACGATAGTTTGTCAAGTTGGTGCTGTTTTAACCTTCGCAAGGACTGGGCGTAGCCACACTAGGTTCAACTAAAGTGAGAGAGACAGACACCCGTCGGTCACCTTTAAGCAACGAGTGCTCGCAACAGTGAAACCAGTCTCGCGTAAGCGTACGCGTAATGTCGGTCCGGGCCGCTTCATCTCACAATACAGCCGAACCAAAGTATGACATGCTGGTATGGAGTATGACTTATATCGCCCACAACTCACTTGTGTTCTACTCGTGCATATGACATCTATGCATAAAACCAGGCTCGGATGCCACTGTAGGGGAACGTAGTAATTTCAAAAAAAAATCCTACGCACACGTAAGATCATGGTGATGCATAGCAACGAGAGGGGAGAGTGGTGTCCACGTACCCTCGTAGACCGAAAGCGGAATCGTTAGCACAACGCGGTTGATGTAGTCGTACGTCTTCATGATCCGACCGATCAAGTACCGAACGTACGGCACCTTCGAGTTCAGCACACGTTCAACTCGATGACGTCCCTCGAACTCCGATCCAGCCGAGTATTGAGGGAGAGTTTCGTCAGCATGACGGCGTGGTGACGATGTTGATGTTCTACCGACGCAGGGCTTCGCCTAAGCATAGCTATAGTATTATCGAGGTGGACTATGGTGGAGGGGGGCATCGCACATGGTTGGGAGAGCTCAACTGATAAACTTGTGTGTCTATGGGGTGCCCCTGCCCCCGTATATAAAGGAGCAAGGAGGGAGGCGGCCGGCCTAGGAGGAGGGCGCGCCAAGGGGGGAGTCCTACTCCCACCAGGAGTAGGACTCCTCCTTTCCTTGTTGGAGTAGGAGAAGGGAAGGGAGAAGGAGAAGGAAGGAAGAGGCGCCTCCCTAGTCCAATTCGGACTAGTCTATGGGGAGGGGTGCGGCCACCCTTTGGGGCCTTTCTCTCCTTTCCTGTATGGCCCATTAAGGCCCAATACGAATTCCCGTAATTCTCCGGTACTCTGAAAATTACCCGAATCACTCGGAACCTTTCTGATGTCCAAATATAGTCGTCCAATATATTGATCTTTACGTCTCGACCATTTCGAGACTCCTCGTCGTGTCCCTGATCTCATCCGGGACTCCGAACTCCTTCGGTACATCAAAACACATAAACTCATAATATAACTGTCATCGAAACTTTGTTGCAAGGGACCCTACGGGTTCGAGAACTATGTAGACATGACCGAGACACGTCTTCGGTCAATAACCAATAGCGGAACCTGGATGCTCATATTGGCTCCCATATATTCTACGAAGATCTTTATCGGTCAAACCGCATAACAACATACGTAGTTCCCTTTGTCATCGGTATGTTAGTTGCCTGAGATTCGATCGTCGGTATCTCAATACCTAGTTCAATCTCGTTACCGGCAAGTCTCTTTACTCGTTCCGTAATAATTTGTGAAGACATATTCAAGATCAAATGAGGATTAGAAGACAACGATCCTCGGCAAGATCCTTGCCGAGGAGAGCCACGAGTCCCCCCGCAAGATTCTCGCCGAGGACGACAGCATGCCACGGCAAGACCCTTGCCGGGCCCCCCGGCAAGGCTCTCGCAAAAGACGCCAGCAGGACCACTGCCAGGCCCGCACCAGCCAAGTCTCCATCGCCGTTCACATGCAACTGCCAGCCCAAACCAGCTAGGCAGGCACCTGCGTGGCAACATGCAGCTTCCAGGCCAACTCAGCAGGCGCCTGTGTGGCGGCATGCAGATCTTCGTGAAGACCCTACCACCGTGCCACCTCAACTGCCTGCCTGCCTACATGGCACCACACGCATCGCTGGCCAGGGCGCGTGTCGAAGCGAGGAGGAGCGGCGACGACGACGGGCCGCCGCCGTCCCGATAAAGCTAGGGGACACCTCGGTAGCGCATTAAATGCGACTTGTCCTGTAATCCAAGCGATAAGCTCGCAATACTGTACGCCTTTCCACCTCCTTTATGCCACTGTGGCAGCCCCTTTCGCCTATAAAAGGAGGCCCATGGCATACTGGAGAAGGATTCGGCTCTTTCGAACCATGCACTCACCATAGCTAGTTCGAGAGCTCAATAACTCTCTAAAATATACCCACCAAAGCAAGACTAGGGTTTTACGCATCCTCGCGGCCCGAACCTGGGTAAACGATCCTTGTGCTAACTACTGATCCTGCTCTTCTTGCAACCCTGCGCCCCGGCAACCGTAGTAGGGATTCTTGTGATCCCATAGGTGTCGTTCCACACCGACATCTTTGGCGCGCCAGGTAGGGGATGCAATTGTGAGAATCTGGTCTGGTAGTTGGCCTAGCAGTTCCTCATCGCCATGACTCCCAAAAAAGGAGATGGCCAGGAGAAAAAGCGCGCCACCTGCGAACGCGAAGGACGCCAGCGCGGCAGCAGAAAAGCTAAGTCATTCGGAACTATGAGTTACTTCCTTTTATATATAAGGTTATCGTCCTCGGAGATCTTGCCTATGTATGAGAAACCTGCACGCAAAGGGGCCCTCCCGCAATTGGCAACGCCCTAGTTCTGTTTCGAGTCCGCTCAACAGCTCAAAGCGGCCGCATCGAGAGTGGCGGGGTAGCCTTCCGCACTTGGCAACACTCCCGACTCTGACTCGAGTCAAACTCGACAGTTCGGGCGGCCGCTCTAAGGGTGGTAAGGTGGTTTTCCTGGCAGCAAGCACACCCGACAGGCCAATGGGGATCCGTCCCCAAGACGCCGCCCTGGGTTTATGCGCTGGCAAACCTACCCGGTTAACATAGGGTGGACACACAAAGGAAAATCAAACGGGAAAATAACATGCATGATACTAAAAGTGCTGCAGAGTCATATTACATCATATTGTTGCTGTGGTTCTAACTAGAGATAGCAGTTGTCTTGGTTGTGAACCTGCAGCGGCGATAAGAAACGGGGTGCCTAATCCCAACGTTGGCCCTTCACCCTCGAATTCACGACATCGCGGTGATGATGGGCTTGATGCGCCTCGAAGCGCGCGAGGTCGGTACCTTCCGCAAGCTCTCCAAATCATCAAAGTCGAGGTCGGGGTACCAGTGTGCCACCTTGGTAAGAACCTTGGTCATGACGCCCTGGCAAAGCCTCCGGGCCTCGTCGACCAGCGAGGCCGCCCGGTTGGCGTGAAGCTGCTCCAGGGCCCCGAGAACACACTCGAAGAACAAGGTCAGCTTTGCGTTGGTAGTCCCGCTGCGCTCCGGGGTGTACCTCACGCTTGGCATCCCCATGGTAGCCAAGTGCACGGTGATCCTGCCGGTGACGTCCTCGAGGCGGCCGATCCAGCGGTGCACGCCCTCCTTGAAATCCTTGTGCTCGGCGGCCTCGTTCTTCTGCAGCTGCTTCTCGGTCTCCAGCTCCTTGGCCAGGATCCCCTCCCGGGCTTTGGACTCCGTGAGCATCCCCTCGAGGCCCTCCAGCTTCAGCGTGAGGTCCTCGACGGACTTGTTAGCCTTGGAGAGCTCCCCAGCCCTGCTGATGGCCGCGCCTTGCGCCTCCGTCAGGGCGCTATTGAGCGTGTCCTTCTCCTGGGATAGCTTCAGGGCCTGCTCCTTCAGCCCGTCCCACTCCGCCTCCAGCTCCTTCACCTTGTCGGCATGAACATGGGCCTGGGCATCGAACGCCTCTTTGTGCCTCTGCTCTAGCTCACTGGTCCGCTGCAAGACAAGCTTCTCCACCTCTTCATCCTTGCCGCGAAGCATGGCGGCAAGCTTCTCCTCGCGTGCGGCGAGGTCCTCTTCCTGAGAGTTCAGCGTGGCCTGGTGCTGGGTTCGGGCGGCGTCGGTACCGCAGCCAAGCCCGCCGCCGTCTCCTGGGCCTTCTCGATGTCGGCCAGCTTCATGGTGAGCTCCACATCACGCTTGGCCAGCTCGCCCTGGGCGGCCTTCATCTCGTCGCGGGCCTCGTGGAACCAGTCCTGCGTCTCGGCGACGCGCTTTTGGAGGTCCGCCTCCACCTTCTCCACCACCGCCGTCCTGGACTTAGCCTTGTCCAGGCGGGCGCGGTGGAGCGCCTGGAGCTTCTGAAAGCTGGCACCCATGGCGTGGAGGAGCCGCTCTTCCTGCGAGCCGTCGCCACCAATGCTCGGCTCGTCGACGACCTCAAGCCCGGCGGCGGCAAGCACTTTGTCGTCGAACACCTCTCCCTCGACGGGTGCCCTAGTGCTCGACGCGCCTGGAAGGTGGACGAACAAGTTGTCACTCACCCTCGGGTACTTGCCGGAGCAGGAAGCAGCAGAGGAGGAAGGCTGGTCATCAACCACCTCCTCCTCCTCCTCGCAGCGGCCCTGCCGGCCTCCCTGGTAGGCCCCTTGCCGGTCTCCTCAGCGGTGGCCTTGCCGGCCTCCCCGGCAGGCCCCTTGGTGGCGTCCTCAGCAGCACCCTCGGCGGCCTCCTCGGTGGCGACATTCTCGGCGTCCGCCTCGGCGGCCTTGGCAACGTCCTCGATGAGGGCATCCACGTCCTCTGGGTTCACCGAGGAGGAATCTGGACACCAAAGAAGGGGGTGAGGCAAGGCCAAGACCAAGGGTCAGCAAGAAAGAAAAAGGAACAGGGATGAGAGGCGAGCGACTTACCACCGCCGGTGCCAGGCTGGGAAAAAGAAGTCCCCTCCCCGCCAACATTTGGCGTCGAGGCAAAGCCGCCAGCGCCCAATTTCTCCTCCTCCTCCTCCATGTGTGTGGGATCGGTGTTTGGCACCCTTACTGGGGACACCCCTCGGGCGGCGTGGTCGATGGGGGCGGCGTGTTGGGAGTAGCCCTCTGCGGCTCCTCCTGCTGTTGCTCTCCTCCTGCATACCCGGCAAGGTCAGCACCAAAGTATCGTACCCCTGACATGTGTCGACAAGGGGAGGATGGTAAGCTTACGCTGGGGGCTGGACCAGGGGCTGCTGTCCGGGCTACTCAGCACCACCAGTGGCGCCCTTGAAGTACCAGCCAGGGGCTGGCCGCCCGCCGAGGTCTTGGCCCTCTTCACCCTTTGGGCCAGCGTCTCCACATCCCTGCCAGGATAAAAACAAGTCAAGACAAGCGACACAGATTGAGGAGGCGGAAATGATGGGAAGGAGCCAGATACTTACGCGTTGTTCGCCTCCTCCTCTGCTGTTTTCCTCTTCCTCCTCGGGCTAAGGGACTCGTAGTCAAAAGTGACCCCCGCGTCGGCATCCGCCAGAGGAGGGGAGGAGGGCGGAGTCTGGGGGCGCGTGGAAGAAGAAGAAACAGATGCCTTCTTCCTCGCTGCTGCAACCTTCACCACCTTCTTCTCCGCCATGGCCCCCGTCTGGCGCGCGGACTCCTCCGGGGACTTTGGCCCCCGCACAGCCCTGGCGGACCGCACCGGCTCACCAGAAGTGGCTCGCCGTAGGACTCGCCCTCTCCCCGTGGCAGGAGGGTCAACAGCCCCGGCCTCCTCCTCCGGCGACTCATCGGCCGCATCCTCAACCAAAGGAGCCTTGGCGCCAGCGCTTGTGGCTTCCCCGGCGGCCGTCGCCCATAGGGCGAGCTCCTCCTCCTCCGCGGCCGTCGCGCCCTTGTCCTCCACACCACCAGCGCTGCCGGCCTCCTCGGCAAGCTTCGCCTCCATCGCCCTGTCGGCGATGTAGTCCAGCTCCGCTTGGGTGGTGTCCTGGACGAGCAGCCGCTCGGCGTCGGTGTTGACGTATCCCTCATGCAGGGTGTCGAAGAACTGCTTCACCTCGACGTCCTCCGGCTCGGCCCAGCTCGGGTCAGGGCCATGCGCGTTGCAGTCCGGCATCATGGCGATGATGTTGGTCCGGTGCGAATTGTTGCACAACGGGACCACTCCCGCCGACAACTTGAACAAGGGCCCCTTGAAGACCTTGCCGGCCTTCATGGCGGCCCTTGCAACCTTGCCGGTTCGCTCGACCTTGCCGCCGCGGCTCACATCGAGCTGGAAGATTCGCTGACAGAAATGGGCGTGCCCCATCACTGTGAAATTGTGGTCGAGGCCGGGGCGGAGCCGCATGATGTCGGCGGGGTTCGTGAAGAGCCAGGCCGGCCTTTCCTTGTTGTGCAATGGAGCGATCCGGTGACGGATGAAGTCCGCCCCGATCATCTCGAGGGTGAGCCCGGCCTCGGTGAGCCGAAGAATCCTGGTGGTGGCAATCGTGAGCTTCCTGTCATCGGCATCGACGTCGCTCCAATCGCTTCTGCGGACCGGCGGCGCCCGACGATCTTCGCAGAACGCAAGCGGGTCTTTCTCTTCGATCCAGCACCACTAGCCCCGCCATTCTTCCCACCTCTCCTTCATGGCGCCATCCAGGTACGCTCCCTTCGACCTTGGGATCCAGGTGATGCAACCAGAAATGGCGCCTCCCGTTTGGATCCGAGGGAAGAAGTAATGGCGGAAGAGCGCCGTGTTGGGGTGCACCCCGGCGAAACCCTAGCAGAGGTGGGCGAAAAGGGCCATGCACGCCACCGCATTCGGGGTAAAATCCAAGAGGCGGAAGCCAAAGGTATGCATGATGTCGCTGAAGAAATCGGAGAAGGGAGGACAAAGCCCGCAAGAAAAATAGTTGACGAAGAAGGGGTACCGATTTGGGGCAGCCTCGGCGCATTTGGCGGGGATGACGCGCGTGGCTGGATGCCCCGACTTCTCTCCCCCCGTCTTCACCCCCCCACAGGGGCTTGAAGGCTTCCCTAAGCTGAAACACGTCAATTGTCGAGGGGAAGAAGGGGGACTGCGTCCGCTGCACCGCCAGCGTACTCTCTGGCGGCTCCGCCGCTTCGGCATCCTTGGCCACTCCCTTGCCCTTGGTGGATTTTTGCGCCATGGCGGCTAGGGGAGGGGGGGGCAAGAAACAGAGGACGGCGAGAACGCAACGGCGACGAGCTAGAGCGAAGCTTGGGGAAGAAGAGGAAGGCGAATGGAGACTTCCGAGATTGGGGTTGCGCGAAGGGTAAAAGGAACAGTGCGCCCACGGTTATCCTTTTTATGGGGAAGGTGTGGGTCGCGCTGCCCATTTGCTGCGATGTGACGCATACGTGCAGGAACTGCCCCATGCATGCCGCCCACATCACACGCGCCCCTCCACGTCGCGCATTCAACGCGGATTGTGGGAAGCGCAGCGCGTGAAAAGTTTTACCGTGGTAAAAACCACCCCGCCTGCTCGCGCACTGTTTTGGGCCTGGCCCAACAAACGTGTCGCGCTTATGTGTGGCCCAGGCCCGGGGGCTCCTGTCGGTGTACAAAAGAAGGGGTGCACCTTTGTACCCCTTTACCTGTGCACGGGCAGTCGGAGCCGCGCCCACGGCCACACCAAGCAGAGCAGGGGAGGTGAACCAAGGCAAAACCGAAGCCCAAGACAGCCAGAGCAACGCCAAGACCAAGAACGCAAAGAAGCAGAGGGGCGGAGCAGTTTCCCCCGGCAAGACCCTTGCCGGGGCAGCGCGCCCAAACACCAATAGGGCGAGCCACCCTTGAGCCCACGTCCACAATACCATCAGCCACGTGGGGCCGGGGCTCGGGAGGCACCTCTGTGGTGGCATGCAGATCTTTGTGAAGACATATTCAAGATCAGAGGAGGATTAGAAGACAACGATCCTCGGCAAGATCCTTGCTGAGGAGAGCCACGAGGCCCCCGACAAGATTCTTGCCGAGGACGACAGTGCGCCACGGCAAGACCCTTGCCCCGCCCCCCCGGCAAGGCTCTCGCCAAAGACGCCAGCAGGACCACTGCCAGGCCCGCACCAGCCAATTCTCCACCGCCGTTCACATGCAGCTGCCAAATTTAAAACCAACAAGGTGCACTGCGTGGCAACATGCAGCTTCCAGGCCAACTTAGCAGGCGCCTGCGTGGCGGCATGTAGATCTTCGTGAAGACCCTACCACCGCGCCACCTTAGCTGCCTGCCTGCCTACATGGCGCCGCACGCATCGCTGGCCAGGGCGCGTGTCGAAGCGAGGAGGAGCGGCGACAGACGGGACGGGCCTCGCCCCCGTCCCCGATAAAGCTAGGGGACACCTCAGCGACGCATCAAATGTGACTTGTCCTGTAATCCAAGCGATAAGCTCGCAATACTGTACGCCTTTCCAACTCCTGTATGCCACTGTGGCAGCCCCTTTCGCCTATAGTAGGAGGCCCATGGCATACTGGAGAAGGATTAGGCTCTTTCGAACCACGCACTCACCATAGCTAGTTCGAGAGCTCAAGAACTCTCTGAGATATACCCACCAAAGCAGGACTAGGGTTTTACGCATCCTCGCGGCCCGAACCTGGGTAAACGATCCTTGTGCTGACTATTGATCCTACTCTTCTTGCAACCCTGCGCCCCGGCAACCATAGTAGGGATCCTTGTGATCCAATAGGTGTCATTCCACACCGACAGTCCTTGGTGGGGGACTCACCGCCGAACTATGTTCGGTTTGAACTAGGGGCTAACGATGGAGAATTTTGCTTCCCACCCGCCACCCACTTCATAGCCACGGTCGAGATTTTAATCGACACGCTTGATTACGGCTCGGAAGACATCAACGGTGTGGACGGCGATGCTGATGAAGAGCAAGACCAAAATCCACCATTTACTGGACGCTGGACGACCACTTCTTCATACGATGTGTACATGGTGGATACACCTGAAACAACCAACGACGATGACAAAGAAAATCCAGTCGAGAATAAACCTCCTGAGACACAGCAAAAACGCCGGCATCCTCGGCGCCGCTCTAAGTCACGTCGTTCAAAAGATAGCAATCCTGGCACCAGAGAAAATAATACTCCAGACGATGCCGAAAACAATGAAGACCTTGCTAAGGTAACATCCGACCATGAGGAGCAAGAAAACGAGCAAGCTAGCCCCAACAACTAGGCCAGACCCAATGACTCGGAGGACGGTAGTTATCGTCCGCTCTCCGAGGATGAGTAAAGCCTTGACAACGGAGATTTCATCGTGCCTGAGGAACCTCTCGAGCAGGAGCGCTTCAAGCGCCAGCTAATAGCCACCGCAAGGAGCCTGAAAAAGAAGCAGCAGCAGCTTTAAGCTGACCAAGATCTGCTCGTCGACAGATGAACTGATGTTCTGGCAGCCAAAGAATACGGCCTTAGACGCCTAGCCAAGAGTTACCCGAAGCTAAGGCTGCTACCCTAGTTCGATGAAGAGGCGTCGGAGCCCATACCTCCCTCGCGTAATACGGCCGATCGACCACTACACGGTCGGGACAGCGCAGCGGACCGGCCACCACGTGGTCGGGATAAAGCGGCAACTCAGGCCGAACAGCAGCCTGCCCCACCGCCCCATAAAAATAGAGACGAAACAGTTCGGGGTTATACATACGACCTCCGGTAGACCCTGGATAGTAGAGTAGGATATAACCGATCGATTTATGGATCGCAAGGACGTTCCTCGACACATGATGATGGCTACCTATTCGGACGTGACAAACCTAGTCACACCCGAGCCGAAAACCACAGACGGACTCCATCGGAGCTACGACGCGATGCAGCCAGGTATAGAGGCGCCGCACACCCTCTTTGCTTCACTGATTAAGTAATGGATCATGAATTCCCTGAAGGGTTTAAACCCGTGAATATTGAATCATACGACGGGACAACTGATCCCGCGGTATGGATTGAGGACTTTATCCTCCACATCCACATGGCCCGGGGAGATGACCTCCACGCTATCAAATACCTCCCGCTAAAGCTTAAAGGACCAGCTCGGCACTGGTAAAACAGCCTGCCTGAAAATTCTATTGGCAGCTGGGAGGACTTGGAAGAGGCCTTCCTCGATAACTTCCAAGGTACATATGTCCGGCCACCAGACGCCGATGACTTAAGCCACATAGTTCAACAACCCGGGGAGTCAGCTAGGAAGTTCTGGACTAGGTTCCTAACTAAAAAGAACCAGATCATCGACTGTCCGGATGCCGAAGCCCTAGCGGCCTTTAAACATAGCATCTGTGACGAATGGCTCGCCCGCCACCTCTACCAAGAAAAGCCAAAATCTATGGCAGCTCTCACGACACTCATGACCCGCTTTTGCGTGGGTGAGGATAGTTGGTTGGCTCATAGCAAAAACACAACCAGCGAAGCAGGCCCCTCTGAGGTTAAGAACAGCAACGGCAAGCTCCGACGTAACAGACACAAATGCCGAGGCAATGGTGATAATACCGACGACACTACAGTCAACCCCGGATTCAGCGGCTCCAAGTCCAGCCAGCGAAAGAAACCATACAAGAGACACAATCAGGGACCATCCAGCCTAGACCACATACTCGATCGCCCGTGCCAGATACATGGCACCCCAGACAAACCAGCTAATCATACCAACAGAGATAGTTGGGTTTTTAGATAGGTCGGCAAATTAAACGCCGAGAATAGGGAAAAGGGATCACAAAGTGAGGACGGCGACGAGGAGCCCCGGCAACCAAACACAGGGGAACAGAAGAAGTTTCTCCCAAGTCAAAATGGTAAACATGATATACGCTACACATATCCCTAAAAGGGAACGCAAGTGCGCACTAAGGGACGTCTACGCGATAGAGCCAGTCGCCCCAAAATTCAATCCATGGTCGTCATTCCCGATCACCTTTGATCGTCGGGATCATCCAACCAGTATCCGTCATGGCGGTTCGGCCGACCCAATCATTGATGGATTTCACCTAACGTGCATCCTTATGGACGGTGTCAGCGTTCTGGGAGCGGGGGTCCCCAGACTTGCCTGCATACAGCCCACGGCGTGGCTGTGCTAGCAGGCCTGTACGACCCATATTCATCAACAAGGCATCCAAGACCCTCGCGAGGCGGACGACGCAAGACCTCCTGAGGAGCGGCCTCACCAGGTTGGCTCGCGAGGAGCGGAGAGATCAAGGCATGGCAAACCTCGTGAGGTTCTTGTGACGTGAGCCATGACGATCGAGACCAGGCGGGCGCCAGCACGCGTAGTGTCCTTGTTTCCCCTTTGGTGCTAAGGAAGCAAGTGCAGGCGCAGAGTACCGAGGCGTCAAGCAATGGTTTCCATATCGGTGCAATGAGACCAAGACCAGCAGGATGGCAAGACGGAAGTCACCATGGAGCCCAAGGCGGCGTCACCACTAGAGCCTTTTGCAGGAGAAGACCGCTTTTGTCAAGATAAGTTGTACTGGCTGTCCCTTTCAAATTGGCCGTTGTTAGCTCCCTTCCCGCTCAATATTTGGGGAGAGGACCAGGGCCTATATAAGTAGAACTAGCCACCACCGTAGGAGATAACTCATTCGGAGGCATCTCACCCGATCCAAAGAAAACCTTACACTCACACAAGTTCGCCAAGCACAAGAACACCTCAACCTCAGGAGGCTGTTCTTCCCCTTGTACTGCTCATCATCAGCCCAAGAGGCAATCCACCACCACCACACTGGAGTAGGGTATTACACCGCAACGGTGGCCCGAACCAGTATAAATCTTGTGTCTCTTGTGTTGTGAGTTCGTTGAGTTCGTCCGCGAGATCTCAGCAAGCTAGGGTGTGGATCGGTAGGAGGGAAAGAACTTTGCGCGCACCCCAGTGTTCGAACCTTAAGGGTTTTGCCGGAAGCCGTGATCCGACATTTGGCGCGCCAGGTAGGGGTGCGCCATAGCTTTCCTTCCATCGATATGCGCCTCGTAGCCGCCGCGCTCCGCCCGTATGGCAGGCATCTCGCTCCCAGCTTCGACGGCAGGCGCTGACGATGGGGCCAGGGGGCTCCGAGCCCTGGCCCCCGCCTTGCGGCAGGTGCGATGGCCGCCCAAGTTCAAGCCAGAGATGCCGCCGCGCTATGATGGCATGGCGGACCCGTCAGCTTTCCTACTGGCATACGAAGAGGCCGTCTTCGAGGCCGGAGGGGACGACAAGGTCATGGCCAACTGGGTTCCCATGGCCCTCGCTGGCGAGTCACGCGCCTGGCTGCTCAACCTCCCCAGATCCACGGTGGCATCTTGGGAGGAGCTACGCGGCCTCTTCACTTCACGCTACGCGGCACCGGCGCATCACGCGGTCGCGACCCTGCTAGGAGGCTCTCAAGCACCGCCTTCAGATTGCCATATCAAGCCATTCCTTCGCCAGATCGGTGCCGCTTCCAAGCGATCGAGGGCTCCGCTGGGCTGGGCTGCGCCTGAGGCCGACCTCACCTTCAACTCAGAAGACTACCCCGTCACCACCGCCGGCTCGGGCAGGCTTTCGATGCTCTGCACGCCCACCATCTACAACGTGGCCGTCACTAAGACTCTCATCGATAGCGGCGCCGGCATCAACTTTTTCTCCGTGGAGGCCTTCAGCCTTCTTCACGTGCCGCTCGAGCGGCTCAGCCTCAGCAAGCCTTTCTCAGGAGTTGGTGGCGGCACCACCCGCTCCCTGGGGCAGATCCGCCTCTCCGTGACCTTTGGCACGCGCGACAACTACCACACCGAGCTGGTCGATGTCGGTGTCAAAACGGGCGGATCTCAGGTAGGGCGTCCCGAACTGTGCGTCTAGGCGGATGGTAACAGGAGACAAGGGACACGATGTTTTTACCCAGGTTCGGGCCCTCTTGATGGAGATAAAAACCTACTCTTGCTTGATTAATATTGATGATATGGGTAGTACAAGAGTAGATCTACCACGAGATCAGAAAGGCTAAACCCTAGAAGCTAGCCTATGGTATGATTTTTGTTCGTCCTACGGACTAAAACCCTCCGGTTTATATAGACACCAGAGGGCTAGGGTTACACGGAGTCGGTTACAATGGAAGGAGATCTACATATCCGTATCGCCAAGCTTGCCTTCCACGCCAAGGAAAGTCCCATCCGGACACGGGACGAAGTCTTCAATCTTGTATCTTCATAGTCCAGGAGTCCGGCCAAAGGTCATAGTCCGGCCATCCGGACACCCCCTAATCCAGGACTCCCTCAGTCGACTTCGACATCGCCCGCATCGGCCTCCCATACAACGCCATCCTTGGGTACCCGGCATTGCCCAGTTCATGGTACCGACCCATCCGGCCTACAACCTCATGAAGATGCCTGGAAGCAAGGGCATCCTCACCGTCAAGGGGGACGCCAAGGAGGCCTTGGCGGCGCTTAAGCTCGCCCTCAAGACCGCCGCGGTGGCGCAGCCCACCGGTACGGGCACCCCCGAGGCCAAGGGGGCCGCACCAACCAAGAAGAAGCAGCTTTTCACCCAAGACAAGGCGGAAACCAAGCAGGTACCAGTCAACAAGGACGGGTCCTCAGGAGCCACCTTTACCATAGGTGCCGGCCTCGACCCAAACCAAGAGGAAGCATTGGTGAAGTTCTTGCGCGCAAACAAGGAGATATTCGCATGGGAGCCCAATCAGCTGGTGGGGTCCCGAGAGAGGTGATTCAGCATCACTTAAGGGTATGCCCCAACATGCGCCCTGTGAAGTAGTGGGCGAGACGGCAGTCCACGGAGAAGCAGGCCTTTATCGTCCAAGAAACCCACAAGTTAGAGGCGACGGGTGCCATTCGCGAGGTTCGGTACCCCGAATGGCTGGCAAACCCCGTCGTTGTGCCGAAGAAGGGCGGGAAGGAGCGAATGTGCGTCAACTTCACCAACCTCAACAAGGCCTGCCCCCAGGATCCGTTCCTGCTTCCACGCATCAACCAGATCGTCGACTCCACCGCCGAGTGCGACCTACTGTGCTTCCTGGATGTGTTTTCTGGGTATCACCAGATCAAGATGGCGATAGAAGATGTAGAGAAGACAACCTTCCTGACTCCGTGTGGGGTGTACTGCTACACCTGCATGCCCTTCAGACTGCGCAACGCAGGTGAAACCTTTCAACAGCTGATGCACATCGCCTTAGGGCGGCAGCTCGGGAGAAACACGGAGGCCTACGTCGACGACATTGTGGTGAAGTCTCGGGAGGCAAGAACCTTGATCCAAGATCTGGAGGAGACCTTCGCGAGCCTGCGCCAGGTGAACTTGTGACTTAACCCAGAGAAGTGCATGTTCGGTGTCCCTTCCAGCAAGCTGTTGGGATCCTCGTGTCCCACAGAGGGATCTAGGTGAACCCGAAAAAGATCAAGGCCATTGAGGACATGAGCCCACCACAGACCCTCAAGGAAATGCAGAAGCTGGCTGGTTGGCTAACTGCGTTGGGACGCTTCCTCTCCAAGCTGGGAGAGCGTGCCCTACCCTTCTTCAAGCTGATGAAGAAGAAGGGCCCATTCGAGTGGACCCCGAAGGCCGACAGAGCTTTTCAAGACCTCAAGAGATACCTGACCAGCCCTCCGGTGATGGTGGCACCACGACATCTCGAGCCTCTAGTACTCTATATTGCCGCCACCCCGTACTCCGCCAGCGCGGCGCTGGTGGCGGTTCGGGAGGAGCACCAAGCCAAGGGTGCGCCGCGCCAAGCTACGCCGCCAACCGGGATGACGCAAGATCAGGAAGGTGCAGCAAGAGCCGTAGCAGTATCAACAGAAGACCAAGCTCGACAGGACGACGTCGTCGATATTCCCACAAGCGATCAGGCGTCAGGAGTTCCACCACCTCAGGAGACGTCCCATCTCCCGCAAGACACGAGCCTCACCAACGCGCTAGCCCTCGTCGAGCACCCGGTGTATTTCATCAGCACGGTGTTGCGGGACGCAAGGGCACGATACCCCATGCCCCAAAAGCTCCTTCTCACGCTATTGGTGGCCTCGCGCAAGTTGCGGCACTAATTCCAGGGCCACCCCATCAAGGTCGTCTCAGCCTACCCTTTGGAGAGAGTGCTCAGGAGCCCCAACTCTGCTGGAAGGGTCGCTGAGTGGAACATCGAGCTGCAGGCATTCCAATTGGAGTTCAGCACTACCAGGGTCATCAAGGGAGCTGCACTCGCTCATTTCGTGGCATAATGGACGGATGCCCGGATGCTGGAAGTAGGAGAGGACAGGTCCACCTCGCCGGGAAGTGAGGCGCCCGACGGCTGGGACATGTATTTTGATGGGGCCTTCGTGCACTAGGGCGTGGGGGCTGGAGCAGTACTCATCTCGCCCACTCAAGACAAGCTCTACTACGCTTTACGGCTCTGCCTCCAGCAGGGCGAGAAGGTCTCCAACAACATCGCAGAATACGAAGGCCTCATAGCTGGCCTGAATGCCGCGGCAGCTTTGGGCGTGAAGCGCCTCACCGTTAGGGGCGACTCACAGCTCCTTGTCAACTTCTCCAACAAGATATACGAGCCGAAGGACGAGCACATGGAGGCATACCTCGCGGAGGTGCGCAAGATGGAGAAGCAGTTCTGGGCACAGAGTTGCAGCACGTGCCCCGGGGAACCAACAAGGAAGCTGACGACATCGCCAAGAGGGCATCCAAGCGGCAGCCTGAAGAGCCCGGCGTCTTCGAGGAGAGGCTCTTCAAGCCGTCAGCAACACCACCACTTTCGAGAACAGCTCAGCCTCGGGAGGAGCTCCCGCAGCCACCTGCCATAGGAGCCCCAGCCTGTGCCCCGACTTCGGGAGCACGCCTACTCTTGGCGCTCGAGCCCCAGGAGGGATGCTGGACCAAGGAATTCTAGGAATATCTGATGCAAGGGGCGCTTCCGGAGAAGGATGAGGACGTAGAGCGTGTGGCCCGGCAAGCCACGGCATACTGCATCCAGGACGGTGAGTTGTACATGAAGCGACCGAATGATGTTTCACTGCATTGCATTTCCAGAGACCAGGGTAAGGAGTTCCTAACTGACATACACGGTGGGGACTGCAGGCACCACTCATCATCACGGACCCTTGTTGGCATGGTATTCTGCAGCGGATTCTACTGGCCCACGGTGCTCAATGACGCGGCCGAGCTGGTGAAGTCCTGCGAAGCCTGCCAGTTCCACGCCAAGCAGATCCACCAGCCGGCTCATGGCCTCCAGACCATCGCGCTCACGTGGCCATTCGCGGTCTGGGGGCTGGATATCTTGGGCCCGTTCCCTCGAGCGCCTGGGAGCTACCGCTACCTCTATGTCGTCGTCGACAAGTTCACCAAGTGGGCGGAGGTGGAAACCATCCGCACGATCCCCGTTGGTTCTGCAGTCAAGTTCATCAAGGGTCTCGTGAGCCGCTTCGGGGTTCCCAACCGCATCATCACCGACAACGGCTCGCAGTTCACTTGTAACCTCTTCAAAACATACTGTGCTAACCTTGGAACGCAAATTTTCTACGCTTCGGTGGCGCACCCCAGGAGCAATGGTCAGGCCGAACGCACCAACACACAGGTCCTGAGGGGCCTCAAGACCAGGACCTTCAAGAAGAAGCTCGGGGCCTACGGCAGGGGCTGGCACGACGAGCTCCAGTCCGTGTTGTGGTCCATCCGCACCACCGCCACCAAGCCGATGGGCGAGACCCCGTTCTTCCTCGTCTACGGAGCCGAAGAGGTCCTCCCTCACGAAGTCAAGCATCGCACCGCACGGGTCCTGGCGTTTGATGAAACGCAGCAGGACGCCACGCAGGGGATGGACCTCGTGCTGGGGAAGGAACGTCGCCATGAAGCTGCACTGACGGCGGCAAGGTACCAGCAGGCGCTGTGGCGATACCACTGCCGCAACATCCGCTCCAGGACGCTCAAGGCAGGCGACCTCGTCCTGAGGTGGGTCATCTCCAAGGAAGGGTTGCACAAGCTCTCACCAATGTGGGAGGGACTGTTCAAGGTCGTCCATGTCTCCAGGCCTGGCGCCGCGCGCCTTGAGACGCAGGACAGGGTACCCATCTAGAACGCCTGGAACGTCCAGCACCTCCGGAAGTTCTACCCATGAAGCAAGGCCCATCGCCTGTGAAGAAAGGCACAGTGCCTGTGAAGAAGGCTCGGTGCCTGTGAAGAATCACCGCCCGTGACACTCGCATGTAATAATGAGTGGGGCTGTACACGCCCCGGAGTCTCAGGAGTCCCGCCCTCGGGCCTCAGGGGCTCCCTCCCACGTCTTAGTGGCAGGACTTAGCTCCGCGCTGGTGAGAAGACTTGAAGACTAGACTAGGTGCCGGACGCGGCTTTTTCATTTGCTTTCCGTAGTTGGCTCCCCTTCTTTTAATCAAAGTTTTCTTCTGGTGTTCCTTGCTGATTTGGTTCTGTCGCCTTTTGCCGCTGTTCCCAAATTTAGTTCACCTGTGTTCTCTCTCTCCCATACCTCGCGAGGGGGCTAGGCAGGTGCCCTCGCGAGCATTTTTTCTTCTCTCTGCCTTCCGTCTGCTTTCTCGCGAGGCACCCTCATTTGAGCCCACAAGCTGGCGCATCTCTCCTAATCTGTGCCCCTCGGGTACCGCGATATGAAGCGCTGGATCTAGGCTTGGGTGAATGATAAGTCTCCTAGCGAGCTTCCTAACGAATTTTTTGCAGTTCTCGAGCGACCACTAAGTCAAGACGGGCACGAGGAAACAAGTGCCTCGTGAAGAGGAGGCTGCCCCGAACGCCAAGCTAAGTTATCTCTGCACAAAATCATGATAGAGCATAGAAACAACAAGCATAGCATAATGATTGAGGAATCATTGTTCGATACACGCCCCTCCGGGCCCATACTAGTTTCATTCTTGATGCAGGAAGGAAAAGAAGAACAAAACAAAAGCGGCGCACGCCGCTATAGCGGTCCACGGGGGCAGGCCCTTGGCGACGTCCCGAGCTTAGCTGGATCCCTCCTCGCGCTTCACGGAGGCGCGACGACGAGAGACCCGCTACCACCTTCGAAGCGAGCGCGGCGGCATGGCGGCTAGTCGTAGCCATCGCTGCTGGAGCTGTCGCCGAGAGAAGAGCCACCGTAGCTGGATGAGGCATGGCCGGTGGGCCCGCCCTCGCCCTCGTCGCGGCCGTCGCCGAGGCCGAGCACCTCCTGGCTGTCGTTCACCTCGGGGCAGCACCCAGCGCGGCGACCATCTTCCCCAAACACCCTCACGTAGAGGGTCGCATCACCGTCGTACTTGAAACTAGCAGGGTGACCCGCGCATTTGCGCGGCTAGCTATTCTTATTGTGTTTGGGTTATGTTTGTTTCTCATACTTTTTCTCAACACAGTACAGACGCAGACACTCATACATATGTACATAAACTCGTCTTTATCAATGCACACGCACACATCCTACCCCTATGAGCACCTCCGAGAGTCTAAGCTGGCACATTCGACTTGAACTCTGGTGGGCGGGGATACCATCGTTTCTCCTATTCATCCAACCACAAGTTGGTTCGCTATTTTTGTGCTAATGTTATATCATGTCTCGAGATGCCCACCTTTATGTTCATGCAACTCTATTTACATCACCGACTGTCCATCCATTGATATGAAATTTTGGTGTTTATTAATCAAATATTTTGAAGGCATTACTTCACTCGCTCTCCTCGTGGTCATTTTTAATCATGTCCATGTCGTTCTACTACAATTAGTTACACTTAATTAACATGGTTTGATGCTCTCTACAATTATTGTTTGCAGCCCCAAAATAATTATTATTTCATTGCATAACATTCTTATTCATGAATATATATACCACGATGGCACCGATCTTTTGTTTTCCTACCATGTACTGTTCATCCAATGTGCGCTTGGTTCTTATAAGATTTTATTTTTCCTAATTAAACACTTGTATGTTTCTCTCAGTTATCATGAAATCTGCTAGTTAGCAGCAATTCATTTATACCTATGTTCATCATTATTCTACTCTTGCCGACATGTATCGCTATTTCATATACACATATAGTGGATCTAGAATTTTCAAAATAAAAGGTCAATTTTGTATATTTCAGAAAATTCCTATATAAGCAGGTCAATTTTCTAATTTCAACGTTAATATGCTTATTTAGGAATTTCAAAAGAAAGCGAATATGGTGATCCATAATACTCCCTCCGTCTCAAAATAAGTGCCTCGACTCGAGTACAACTTAAATAAGCTTCTTGACTTTAGTATAACTTTATACTAAAGTTAGTACGAAATTGAGACATTTATTTTGAGACAGAGAGAGTAGTATATTCAAAGCTTGATAAAGCTAACCGGGCCTCCCACTTTGGTGAGGGAGTACAAAATAAGTGTCTCGACTTAAGTACAACTTAAATAAGCTTCTTGACTTCAGTATAACTTTATACTAAACTTAGTACAAAATTGAGACATTTATTTTGAGACGAAGGGAGTAGTATATTCAAAGTTTGATAAAGCTAACCGGGCCTCCCGCTTTGGTGAGGGAGTAGTAAATAGTCGTCCATTCTCATTTTTGCCTTTTTAGATAATAGATAAATATATTTATTTGTAAAATTCTACATAATGAACAACTATATGTGCATACAAAATAATGCTTCAGATTTTTTAACAACAAAGTAGGTATTTTTAAGTGGGCTACATCAGTCGACAATTATTTTTGCGGCCAAAATACATTAGTCAATTTTGACATACATGCACGTGTTGTCGCTAGCATCTATGGAGTACTTTTCTTAACCTGCAGGCAGATATTGTTTTGTTTTTATTTAGGGATTTGGATTCTCTTGATTGATTGAGTTGGTAAAGGAATAATGCAGCGTGCGAGCAAGAATGCAGCGTCGTGACCAAGACTCAAGGCGTGCGTCTATTTTTTTTTGCTTGATTGAGATCAAGCGTGGGAATTTTAAGCGTGTATAATAGGAATCTTTATGGAGCGTGCGTTCCTAGAACTCAAGCCTACTTTTTTTTAATGGAAGCGTAGATGAGATCTATGTTAAATCACATATTGAATCTAAACCGTTGAAATCTCATAACTTAACATTGATACATCTTAACCGTTCGTTTTAACATTGATACATCTTAACCGTTCGTTTTCTATCGTCTTAATAATATAATAGATAGATAGATGGAGGGTGCACCGCCTGCCCAGGCCGCGCGCGCGGGCAAACATCTGCCAACCGCGGGCCAGAGCTATGTTGCCCGCGATGGAGATCTCGACCACAACCCAAGAAGCCCTGCTGCAGCAACCGTCCGCCTGCAACCAGAGCCCACCTGGACCGGAGGCCGGAAGCTCATCGGCAAAGAAGCGTGGAAGCTGAAGCTAGTTGCCGGCCAGATACTCCGACCAGAAAACGAACTCCTGCAGCACCTCAGCCGAGTGGAAGCGCGGCCAGGGAGGCCCACTACAAGAAATATGTCAACTAGTGACCTTCTGTCAGTGATCCTGGAAGAATTGGTCATGATCTATTACCATTTGAGACCAATTGGTCAAAAGCTATTCGGGGGGCTCCAAACGTTGAACAATAACGACCATTTTGGTTAGAAAGGTCGTAATTTCCTTGCACGAAATGGTCATAAAGCAGATAGCACTGCTCCGCTGCCTTATTTCTAGCTGATCATGACCAAAATAGATGGTCATAACCTTGTAAATTGTGGTGGGTTGCTATGACTATGCGCCACCTCATCAGTTTTGCCTATGTGTCATGTCCATGTGGCAGCTTTTGCCCTAGGTTGTGAAGCAACCTATATTTCTGTCATTCCCAAAATTCCCAAAAAAATCTCATAAATTCTTTGGATCATATCTTCGTCAAATATGTAAAAAACCTTCCTTGCCTAGTTCAAAAATGATTGAAAAATATTCATTTACCCATTTTGTTCAGAAAAACACTTTGTGAAGGAAGTACCACTTTGGCATGTCCAAATGGTATCCATTTTCTGCAGTGCTTTCCTATGCCCAAATAACCATCCTCCACCAAATGCTAGTTCAATCCATTCATTATTTTGAGCCCAGCTTCAACATTCGTATTTATGTCCAGTGTGGTACTTTGCAAAGCAAGTACCACCTAGGCTCCTCCTTTTGAGCTAAAAATTTGTGAAGACGGTCCTTAGTAACTGATCATCCTCATCCAAAACTCACGCCCATTAGCCATGTGCATTTCCGCATCAGCTAATCAAACACTTGGCTGCTTATTCATGTTTGAGCATCGATCGATCTCCTCGTGAGAATCTTATGTTGTGATTTTCTTCCTAGCACCTACCTGGGGAGTGCCCAACCCACTAGACATCCTAGACCGCCCAGAACGCATGGCAACGCCACAGTCACGCGGTGACCATGCGGCGGGCATGCGAGCTTATGCGCTCTAGAGTTGGGGCCCTCGGCCACCGTCCATACCTCGATGTCTCGCCATCAAACCATGTATTTCTGATTAAATAGATACTTATTTACCTAGAAATGATTTTTGGAACAAATAAAAAGGAAACTATGAGGCAGCCACAGTTCAAATTTGACCCGCTTCCTACTGAATCGGCGGGAATTTGTCTTTTTCATCATAGGTGGATAAAAACTTTTGACACCCAACCATTTGGTTAATTGTGCATTAAATATGTCCTAGTAATTTAGAAAATTGATTTGGTCCAATTTTGCAACAATTATTTGATAGGTCCTTCACAAAAAAAGTCATTTCAGGCACTCGAAAAATGGAAAATGAATTTTCCGTGCACGGAAAATGAAAACTCCCTTAGGAAACATTGTTTGGAATTCCAAGATGCACCCTTGTGCACAATATGATATCATTTGAACAAACTATGCCATTAATGTGGCCATAAGATTGATCATTTGGCTTGAAAGCCCTGAATCTTCACGCATGACAGCTCATTTCTGAGAACACTTTTTAAAAATAATTGTTGTATTACAAGTTTATTATTTTTCCTGGAAACTTGGTCACATATAATGACACAATGCAAAGGTTTTCCAATTTTTTGATTTTTTTTTGAATTTTTTATGCCCGTTTCAAAATGCGGTCAAAACGGCAGGCTTGACCGTTCCTAGCTACTGGTTGAATCTTGGAAAACTTTTGATATTTATATTATTAAATAGATACTTATGTAACTAGAAATGATTTTTGGAACAAATAAAAAGGAAACTATGAGGCAGCCACAGTTCAAATTTGACCCGCTTCTGTGAATCGTGAATTTGTCTTTTTCACCAGAGGTGGATAAAAACTTTTGACACCCAACCATTTGGTTAATTGTGCATTAAATATGGACTACTAATTTATAAAATTGATTTGGTCCAATTTTGCAACAATTATTTGATAGGTCCTTCACAAAAAAAAGTCATTTCAGGCACTCGAAAAATGGAAAATGAATTTTCCGTGCACGGAAAATGAAAACTCCCTTAGGAAACATTGTTTGGAATTCCAAGATGCACCCTTGTGCACAATATGATGTCATTTGAACAAACTATGCCATGAATGTGGCCATAAGATTGATCATTTGGCTTGAAAGCCCCGAATCTGCACGCATGACAGCTCATTTCTGAGAACACTTTTTATAAATAATTGTTGTATTACAAGTTTATTATTTTTCCTGGAAACTTGGTCACATATAATGACACAATGCAAAGGTTTTCCAATTTTTTGATTTTTTTTTGAATTTTTTATGCCCGTTTCAAAATGCGGTCAAAGCAGCTCGAATTGCCGTTCCTAGCTACTGGTTGAATCTTGGAAAACTTTTGATATTTCTATTATTAAATAGATACTTATGTAACTAGAAATGATTTTTGGAACAAATAAAAAGGAAACTATGAGGCAGCCACAGTTCAAATTTAACCCGCTTCCTGCTGAATCGGCGGGAATTTGTCTTTTTCACCAGAGGTGGATAAAAACTTTTGACACTCAACCATTTGGTTAATTGTGCATTAAATATGGCCTAGTAATTTAGAAAATTGATTTGGTCCAATTTTGCAACAATTATTTGATAGGTCCTTCACAAAATAAAGTCATTTCAGGCACTCGAAAAATGGAAAATGAATTTTCCGTGCACGGAAAATGAAAACTCCGTTAGGAAACATTGTTTGGAATTCCAAGATGCACCCTTGTGCACAATATGATATCATTTGAACAAACTATGCCATTAATGTGGCCATAAGATTGATCATTTGGCTTGAAAGCCCTGAATCTTCACGCATGATGACTCATTTCGAGAACACTTTTAAAAATAATTGTTGTATTACAAGTTTATTATTTTTCCTGGAAAGTTGGTCACATATAATGACACAATGCAAAGGTTTTCCAATTTTTGATTTTTTATGCAGATTTCAAAATGCTACAAACGACAGCTCGACTTGGGTTCCTAGCTACTGGTTGAATCTTGGAAATTTTTTTATATTTCTCTTATTAAATAGATACTTATGTACCTAGAAATGATTTTTGGAAAAAATAAAGAGGAAACTATGAGGCAGCCACAGTTCAAATTTGACCCGCTTCCTACTAAATCGACGGTAATTTGTCTTTTTCACCAGAGGTGGATAAAAACTTTTGAAACCCAACCATTTGGTCAATTGTGCATTAAATATGGCCTAGTATTTTATAAAATTGATTTGGTACAATTTTGCAACAAATATTTGGTAGGCCCTTCACAATTAAACCCATTTTGGGCACTCGAAAAATGGTAAATTGAGTTTTCATCTAAAGAAAATGAAAACTTTCTTAGGCAACATTGTTTGGCATTTGAAGATGCACTCATGTGCACAATATGAGATCAATATTTGTTTTTTTCATGTGAAAAAGTAGAAGAAAAACAAAAGAAAAACGCAATCATATGTGCTCTATTCCCATTGGTGGAATTCGTTGTAACACACATCGATGACGTGGCATCCATCCATCTCTCCATACCACATCCATCCATCCATTTATGTACAGAAAAAAAAGAAAATGAAAAAGAAAACCCCAGCCGCATCCACCTACCCAGATCCCATCGATCCCCTCCTCCCATCGCACCCCTCCTCCCCCCATCTCCTCGCCGCCGCCATCGACGGTGCTCCTCTCGATCCCTCCCACCGCCGTCTCCCTCCCTCAGATCGAGCTCCCCCTCCCCTCTCCCTCCCACCTGTCGAAGCTCCCGCGTCCCACCGCCACACACCGTGCTCCTCTGCAGCTTCTGCGGCGACGCAGCCGCCGCTGACTACCACGCCACCTCCTCCCTTCCAGATCGCGGCCGCCACCTCCCTCCGGCGGAGCACGCCGCCGTCCATGGCATCCCCCACGCCCTACTCCTCTCGCCCTTCCCCTTCCCACATCCAAACAAACCAACCAGCCCACACGGCACCCTTCCTCCTCCAAGAAAGCAAAGCCACACCCTCTCCCCTCAGATCCATGGCGCTGCTCAGCGCCGGCGGCCACGGGCTCTATCCCATCGGCGCACCGCTGCCGCCCCCACCCTCTCCCCTTCACGAGCTGCTCAGGCGGCGCCCAGATCCAACACTGTTGTCCTCTACAACCACGCCCACGCCCACGCCCAGATTCGAAGGAGGAGTCAGGGGTTTGGGGCGGGCGTGTTGGCGGCTGCCTCGTTAGGTACATCGTCGCGGTAGCGCTGCTGGCACCTGCTCCGACGACATCAAGCACCAACTCAACTCGATTCAGGCGGGGACGCCATGGAGCACCTCTGGTTCATCCCTCTTCTTCGCCGGGATCCCGCGCGCCATGACACAACCTCTTCTCCTCACCTCGTTTACTCTCCTTCCCAGATCCACCACGCCACGGTCGCCATGGACCTCGACGGCGCGCATCGCTGCTCCATCCCCACCCAACACCGCGAGCGGCCGTGCGTGAAGAGGCGGCGGCCAGATGCCATGGAGCTCCCCCCTGCGCTGACGCCAACAAGCATCACCAGCTCGAGTCGATGCAGGGGGAGGAGGCTTGTTCTTCTGGGACGCCGTGCCGCCATGGAAGGTCTCCCCTTTTCCTCCCTCTCCTTCTATCTCGTTCGATTCAGTATACGATTTCGTAAAATGGCAGCTCCGGCTCCGCAGTCTGATTGTTCATGTGCCGTACCGGTTCAGTTTCGTCACCGGCAATGCGGGTTCGTACTTCATATGGATGGGTTGATTTGTGTACACTGCTGGCACCTAGTGCCTGCCAGTGTTGGTTTATCTGTCTTATTAATCTTATTATTATGGGAGTGGTACCCAGGCAATTCGTGAGGGGACAATGGCTTTGTTGAAGTTTTGTGACGCTGCCAACAGGTCAACTGGGAATGCCTCAAGACTCCCGTGTTTAGCATCTGGATGGCTGCTGTTGATGGTTTATTCCCTCTCGGCTGTCTTGCTCGGGTCCTTTTTCGGATGTCTATCTCGAGGCCTGCTATTCCCCATGGCGATTGGGTCATGTTGATTGAGACTGGAGTGTTTTGTTTTGCTTCCTGTTGGATCGGCGCCGTGTTTGTGTCCGCTTGGTTCATGGCGCTGGCAGTTGGATCGGCGCTTATGGGGTCATCGGTTGCGTCCGATGCCGATGATGCGTTGCATGCTGGTAATTCTGCAAGTTGCTGCTGCTCTTAGGCACATGCTAGTGATGATTTTGTGCGAATGATGATACTGCGTTCCTTCTTCAAGTAATTTTTGTTGTTAAGTTGATTTACGCACCTGCACATGTTTCTATTGGGTTGGTGGTAGTGGTAATTAATTCTGAAGGTTGCATCTGTAAATCTAGATCTGTGTAGGTCCTAGGGGCATCTTTTGCCGAGGAATATACCATTCTGATGTAATCACAAACTGTATGTTTTCTTCTCCTGTGATGTTAATTGTTAGTTGCCCCTGCCCTTATGCTTACCACTTTCCTGTTGCGCACGTGCCCTTATGTTCCAGGATCTGCGTTCCCCCCTGAGAAAATCGACGCAACATATCCTCTGCTTCTGTTTCATTGACCTCCAGCGCCGTCCGGCGGGAGTTCTTGGGCGGAGGAGGGAGCTTGGGTTCCGTCCATCTGTTCGATCCGATGGGGGGCGTGTCCACGATTCAACGCCCTTCCGGCACTGTCGCCAAGGTAATAATCTATTCTAAACCATCCACGAACGGCTGTTATTTTGATTCGCTTGCAGAAGCATCTTCGATTGATTAGCTTGCAAATCGCCATGGATAGCATATGATTCGGCTAGAAAACTAGTACAAAGCCAAGCAAACAGATCATGTATGCTGTATATAATAACCATTTGACATCTGGATGTCCAGTATTACTATCGGATAGTTGTCTTATGTGATTTTGTGCCTGTAAAACTGAAACTGGTTTCTAACTTCTTCTTCAGCAGGGTGATCAGGTTGGGGAGCTGGTGTCGGCCGGATGGACCAACGAGACCCACAACATGTACATCAGATCCATGGAGGTGTCCTTCATGCAGCAGCTCTGTGGCCAGCAACAGCAGCACCACCACGCCACTCCCGACAGGAGCATGATCCATGTGGGTAGTGGCCATGGGCTCAAGGTGCTCCAAGAGGGAGCCTTTGATAACCTCGGGTTTGAGAAGAACGTACCTTGCCCGCGTGATGTTGGTGCACGAGGCACCGATACAGTTCAAGCGATGGCTCCGAAGCATGGAAGAGGAGTGAGCACTTGCGTCGGAGGAAATCCTGTTGACAGAACCTCAGGTTGTTACACTTTTCATCTTGTTTGCTGATTGTTTCCTTTAGTGTATGTTTTGTTCAATTTGACAGAAGTTTAGAATTGTTATGCGGTGTTGACTGGCTGTTAGTCTGATATTAATTCAGAAGCGTTGATTTTTCTTGGTATATGTTGTGTTCAGTTCTGGCAGAAGTTCAGAACTGTTATGCAGTGTTGGCTGTTAGTGTGATATGAATCTATAAGTGTTGATTTTCCTTGGTACATGTTGTGTTCAGTTTTGGCAGAAGATCAGAACTGTCATGCAGCGTTGGCTCTTAGTCTGATATGAGATGCGCATATCTTTTTTGCATCTTATATAGGAATTATGATATGATTTGTAAGCATAGGTGGTTATAGGTTGCTATGATGAATATAAATATTAACAAGTGCTCATGCATGGAGGTATACTAGAGCCAGTTGTATGTGCTCAGTACCTTCCTGTTGTTCTAATTGCTTACAGAATCTTTGATCTACTCCTTGCAACTGAAATTCTTGCTTGCTCTCATGTACAGTATTGAGAAGTAATTAAGTTTCCTTTAGTTTTCTGATGTGAAAGTTTCTTGAAAGTAGAGCTTCTCTTAACTAATCAAGAACTCGACTCTTTTCCCCTGATATCGTCTTCGCCCAGTCCAAGTCCGTTTGTACGTGTAATAACGGAGTATTTGTACTTGTTTACAATGTTTAGGCACCGGTACGAAAGCTGCCCTTGACACGAACATAGTATACCACAGTATATATACTACCAAATATAATTTAGCAACTTGTTTTCGTCAATTGATGTGTTCCTGCTTCCTGTTGTCAAGCCCAAACCCACTAAATTACCTAGTACCTCTGTTCTTCTCTTCATATCGAAGCTCATCAAACTAGTCAGCTCAATGCTTTCATTCTGATTTGTACATCATCCTGAAATATATAATCATGCTTTCATTCTGATTTGTACATCATCCTGGATGGTCTTCCCAAACGATGCTCATAGCGTTTCTGTTAGCCTGTGTTACAACTCATTTTTTTATTTAAAGAACAACCAAGTGGCACAGTGGTTCTACTTCTCATAAATTGACAGAAAGGTTCTAGCATATTTTCATTTTCAAGTAAAACTCGACCTTCTTTTAGTTGAGTGAATATGTTTTAGATATGGAACGTTTTCCAGTACATTTCTTTCCTTCTAAATGTGAATTCATGTACATCATCAAGCATTTCACATTTGCTGTAGCACTACGTAATGGTGTATTTCTTTTAGAAATTCAGCTCCTTACGTTTATAAATTCTACATATGGTTTCTCATCACTTGGTGTATATATAGCACGTTTTGGGCAACGAATTATTCAGCGTTCTATGTTAAAGCTTTCAACCTTGAAAGCACATATTTGTTTGGGCATGTGCTATATGTACCATTTTAGAAGTAGTCCACATATTTACGTCGCTATAGTCTTTTTTTAAACTTCTTATGAGATTGAAGTATTAGATTACGATTTACGGTTTCTTGATTGTTGTAGATGTATGTATGAAACCTCTTAGCATGGATGACAACTACTTCCTTGAGAAGGACCATCATCACCCATCAAGTATGCCATTAAGGTAATTCACCAGTCCCTCCAGCACCAACTATCTATTTTCTCTAGTATGCATAGGTTTTTGATGTTGTTGTGGTAGCCCCATTGCTGTTGCGTTGAATCTCATGCCCGGTATTTACCGTGTGGCTTGATGTCTTTGTGATCTTTATCTGTGTAGGTTTGTTTGATGATATGCTTAGATTATGCTCATAAGCATGGTGGTTTGATGATCTTTGAGGCCATTTGTTAAACCATGATATAGTTCTTTGGAACTGAGCTTAATATTCATGTGTGTATGTGTGTGCGTGTCGAGTAAAGTTGTTGTTTGTCTTTGCTCCTTTGTAACGTGATGAAACAAAGAATGTCCTTTACTCCTTTTTGAATGGAATGTTCATAATATATTGGCTCCATTTTTTTCTAATTTTTATCACCGGTGATTCATGTAACCAGCGTCGTGGAAGGCCCGGGCCCCATATGGCCCTCCAAAGGAGTCCGACATTTGGACCGCTATCAAGGAGCTACATGTAGAAGAAGAAAACACTTGTAGAGCTTGTAACTGATTCCCATAGTTGTAGAGCTTGTATAAACTAAGCTTGTATTACGTGTAACTTGTAGAACTTGTAAATGCTATGACTTGTAGGGACGTGTCATTTGTAGATCTTGTAAATAAGCTTCTATATGCTACAGCTTGTAGGACGTGTCATTTGTAGAGCTTGTATTGAATCTGCCTATTGTTATTTGATGTATCATGTGTGTTTTTTGCTTGCCAATTTAACTACTGGAATATGAAGAATCTGGGCCTAATTGTTGGGACCCACTTATCAGAACCTAACAAGTGGGACCTGTTTGACTAGTGGACCCAATTTATAAAAAACTAAAACTGTTGGTAAAAAAAAGGCCATGACCCATGAAATAAAAAGGCCGAACTGTTGGGCTTGGCCCATGAAGTCTGACAAAAAATTGATAGGAAAAAAAATATAGAAAGGCTGAATTAATGGGCTCGGCCCATATAAACACCCAATTGGACCGGTCCGATTCTAATTTTTGACCTTTTCAATTGGTCGCAAATTTGCCATATCAGATTGCCACATAGGATCCGACGTGGCCTGGGCAGACAACCAGTGACCAAAACAAAAGGTCATGGGTTTAACGACCTTCTGTTTTGGTCGTAAACGTCTACGACCTTCTCATAGAGAAGGTCGTTAATTCAGTTCTGACGTCGACTTTTGACCTTCATTTTTGGTCACAAAAGGTCACAAATGAAAAACAATGACCATTTAGTGACCAATTGTTAAGGTCACAAGTTGACATATTTCTTGTAGTGGTCACAAGAACCAAGGCGTCTCCTTTCATCGACGGGCCTGCCATGATCGGAGTGACCCACGCAAGCCGGGCGCCCACCCCAGGAGCGGAGGGCCACGGCGAGGGTCGCGGTGTGCTTCCGGGGACGGCCGCATCCACACTTGGGCATAGGGGAGCCGGGCCCATCGCGGGGGGCCTTCGCCTTCTCCACGGCAGAGAACCTCTTCGACGACGCTATTGTTGCTAGCAGATGAGCAAGGAGGAAGAAGCAAGCGGGATCGAAGAGATGGGCGGCGGGCTTTGCCTCCCCATTTATAAGCGGGAGAAGGCCAACCGGCGCCTCCCACGATCCAGTGTAATGATGGTTTTCCCTTGCATGTCGCGAGGACTTGTCAAGTCGAGCGATTCTTAGAAGCAGCGTGGGGAAGCGGAGACACCCACGTCCAATCAACCGCCACGCGTCGACCAAGGCCGCAGGCTTTTGGGGCCCGCACCGCTCCGCACTTGACCTTTGGCTTCGCCTCGAAGCGAAGCCCGAGCGCACCTTGGGTCCGTGGGCTACTGTCGACGTTCTGGGAACGGGGCTCCCCAGACTTGCCTACCTGCGGCCCCCAGCGTGGCTGTGCTAGCAGGCCTGTCCGACCCATCTTCATCAACAAGGCGTCCAAGACCCTTGCGAGGGGCCAAGCCTCGTGAGGCGGACGACACAAGACCTCCTCAGGAGCGGCCTCACCAGGTTGGCTCGCGAGGAGCGGAGAGATCAAGGCAGGGCAAACCTCGCGAGATTCTCGTGACGTGAGCGATGATGATCGAGACTAGGCGGGCGCCATCGTGCAGTGTCCTTGTTTCCCCTTTGGTGCTAAGGAAGCAAGTGCAGGCTCAGAGTACCGAGGCATCAAGCAAAGGTTTCCATATCGGTGCAACGAGACCAAGACCAGCAGGACGACAAGACGGAGGTCACCAAGGAGCCCAAAGCGGCGTCACCACCAGAGCCTTTTGCAGGCGAATACCGCTTTTGTCAGGATAACCTGTACTAGCTGTCCCCTTTCAAATTGGCCGTTGTTGGCTCCCTTCCCGCTCAATATTTGGAGAGAGGACCAGGGCCTATATAAGTAGAACTAGCCACCACCGTAGGAGATAAGTCATTCAGAGGCATCTCACCCGATCCAGAGAAAACCTTACACTTACACAAGTTCGCCAAGCACTAGAACACCTCAACCTCAGGAAGTTGTTCTTCCCCTTGTACTGTTCATCATCAGCCCAAGAGGCAATCCACCACCGCCACACTGGAATAGGGTATTACACCACAACGGTGGCCCGAACTAGTATACATCTTGTGTCTCTTGTGTTGTGAGTTCATTGAGTTCGTCCGCGAGATCTTAGCAAGCTAGGGCATGGATCGGTAGGAGGGAAAGAACTTCGCACGCACCCCAGAGTTCGAACCTTAAGGGTTTTGCTGGAACCCGTGATCCGACAGACGGAGGTAGCATCCTCAATCTGCTCTATCAGGATACAGTGCGAAAAATGGGCATCAATCCACCACGGATCAAGCCTACAAAGACTACCTTTAAAGGAGTCATACCATGTGTGGAGGGTTGTTGCACGGGCTCAATCACACTAGAGGTTGTCTTCGGGTCTCCGGACAATTTCCGAAGTGAGGAGTTAATCTTCGACATCGTCCACTTTCGCAGCGGCTATCACGCACTACTTGGACGAACCGCATTTGGTCGATTCAATGCGTTACCTCACTACACTTATCTCAAGCTCAAGATTCCCGGACCACGTGGCGTCATAACAGTCAATGGAAATATGGAACGCTCCCTCCGTACAGAAGAGCACACAGCCGCCTTAGCAGCAGGAAATGAGAGTGGCCTTCTCAAGCAGAACCCTAATTCGACTGCCGAGCCCACGAACACCGTTAAGAGGGTCCGAACTTCCCTGCAACAGGACAGCTCGGCTCGTCAGGAGCCCGACTAGCAATCCGTCCTCAATCTCAGTCCCTATCACGTGGTGGCAGTCGTGCCGCGCGTACATAACTACACACTCAAAATTCCATGGGCATTGACGGAGGCATAGCTAACTTGTGATCCACAGGGCAGCTCGGCCTCAGACACTCATACTTTCACTATTTCCCTTTCTTCTTTTATTTTTCATTTTTTTACAGGCCTTTCCTGGTGGCCTAATCATCGGTCCTCTTGGAGGACAAACACACCAAGACAACAAGAAGCATGGATGTACTGGAAAACTCTTAGGTGGTCACTTTAACAATCCCTTTACCTATCTTCAGGACCCATACGCAGCTCTCTCTTGGTGAAGGCATAGTAAATAGCCTTTTTGCTTATTGCAATACTTGTATAAATGCGCTTTAACGCACCAATGAAATTATAATAGAAACAGTTTACAAGCCAAATTTCCACGACTCTAGCTTACCACTGCTTCTTCCTTTTTCTTTCTTTTTGGCTTTTCTTTTCTGGCAATTCTATCAGATAAAACCCGTACACTCGGTGTGTTCCAACTTGCCAGGGGCTTCATAGCGCCCCAAAACATGGCAAAAAAAGTCCGAACACTGTTACAGTATAGTTCGGCACCCCGAATTTAGCACTATTTGCATTGGCTCCGAATCATGTCTTTGGTCAATAGTTGGGTTTCCCGGCTCCTGTGCTTGCTACCTTACGTTCTGCTATATCGGCTAAGGTAGTAAAGGGAGAACTACTGCGATTATACCCTAGTTTATCCAAAGGAGCACCTCAGTAGAGAAAGCCGAAAATTGGTTGTCATGATACGGCGAGAGCCGGTCAGCTGTTCGGAGGTCGTAAATCGTTGGAGATTTCTCCCGCATTACGCGAAGGATCGATACTTCCCGATCAGATGCTCATAGTGTTGGGGAACGCAGTAATTTCAAAAAAATTTCCTACGCACACACAGGACCATCGTGATGGCATAGCAACGAGAGGGGAGAGTGTTGTCTCGCATTCTCAGAGACCGTGGCGGAAGCAATCACAACGTAGAGGAAGTAGTCGTACGTTCTCCTCGCGATCCTGCCGATCCCAGCGCCATTACTCCGGCACCTCCGAGTCGATGATGACGTAGAGGAAGTAGTCGTACGTTCTCCTCACGATCCAGCCGATCCCAGTAGCCGTTACTCGGCGCCTCGAGTTCTTGGCACACGTTCACTCGATGGCGCTCCACGGGCTCCGATCCAAAGAAAGCTCGGGAGGGGAGTTCCACAAGACGACGTGGCAGGACGATCTCGATGTTTCACCGTCGCGCAGGCTTCGCCTAAGCACCGCTACGATATGGTGAGGTGGAATATGGTGGAGGGGGCACCGCACACGGCTAAGGAACGATCTCAAGGATCAACTTGTGTGTCCTAGGGTGCCCCTCCCCGTATATAAAGGAGGGAGGGAGGAGGTGGCGGCCCAAGGGGAGGCGCACCAGGGAGGGGGAAACCTACTCCAAGTAGGTTTCCTCTCTTTCCTTATCTTACTTGGAGGGGAAGGAAGGAGTACTAGTATTTAGGAAATAGTACTAGTAGTAGAAATAGGAAGAGGGGAAGGAGAAAGGAAAGGGGCGGCCCCTCCCCAATTCGGATTGGGCTTGGGGCGCGCCTCCCTTGTTCCTTCTCTCTTCCTCCTACATGGGCCCAATAAGG
The DNA here is from genome assembly GCA_021605145.1 of Aegilops bicornis. Classification (NCBI taxonomy): domain Eukaryota; kingdom Viridiplantae; phylum Streptophyta; class Magnoliopsida; order Poales; family Poaceae; genus Aegilops; species Aegilops bicornis. The sequence continues at coordinate 775,696,318 of CM038671.1, read as the reverse complement.
CCCATATACCTCCCGGGGGTTCAGTAACCTCCGGAGCTCCAAACTTTCATGAACCTTTAGGTGTCCAAATATATCCGTCCAATATATTAATCTTTATGTCTCGACCATTTCGAGACTCCTCGTCATGTCCGTGATCATATCCGGACTCGAACAACCTTCGGTACATCAAAATACACAAACTCATAATATAACCGCCATCGAAACCTTAAGCGTGCGGACCCTACGGTTCGAGAACAATGTAGACATGACCGAGACACATCTACGGTCAATAACCAATAAGCGGGACACAGATGCCCATATTGGTTCCTACATATTCTACGAAGATCTTTATCGGTCAGACCGCATAACAACATACGTTGTTCCCTTTGTCATCGGTATGTTACTTGCCGAGATTCGATCGCCGGTATCCAATACCTAGTTCAATCTCGTTACCGCAAGTCTCTTTACTCGTTCCGTAATACATCATCTCACAACTAACTCATTAGTTGCAATGCTTGCAAGGCTTATGTGATGTGTATTACCGAGAAGGCCCAGAGATACCTCTCCGAGCAATCGGAGTGACAAAACCTAATCTCGAAATCGCCAACCCAACAAGTACCTTTGGAGACACACTGTAATACTCCTTTATAATCACCCAGATTACGTTGTGACGTTTGGTAGTACCAAAGTGTTCCTCCGTAAACGGGAGTTGCATAATCTCATAGTTATAGGAACATGTATAAGTCATGAAGAAAGCGGTAGCAACATACTAAGCGATCAAGTGCTAGGCTAACGGAATGGGTCATGTCAATCAGATCATTCTCCTAATGATGTGATCCCGTTAATCAAATGACAACTCATGTCTATGGTTAGGAAACATAACCATCTTTGATTAATGAGCTAGTCAAGTAGAGGCATACTAGTGACACTGTTTGTCTATGTATTCACACATGTATTATGTTTCCGGTTAATACAATTCTAGCATGAATAATAAACATTTATCATGATATAAGGAAATAAATAATAACTTTATTATTGCCTCTAGGGCATATTTCCTTCAGTCTCCCACTTGCACTAGAGTCAATAATCTAGTTCACTCAAGAATGATTCTAACACCCATGGAGTCTTGGTGCTGATCATGTTTTGCTCGTGGAAGAGGCTTAGTCAGCGAATTACGCAATGTTCAGATCCGTATGTACTTTGCAAATCTCTATGTCTCCCACTTGGACTTGGTCCCGAATGGAATTGAAGCGTCTCTTGATATGCTTGGTCCTCTTGTGAAATCTGGATTCCTTTGCCAAGGCAATTGCACCAAGATTGTCACGGAAGATCTTCATTGGTTCCGATGCACTAGGTATAACACCTAGATCGGAAATGAACTCTTTCATCCGCATCCTTCATTTGCCGCTTCAAGCAGCTATGTACTCCGCTTCACATGTAGATCCCGCCACGACGCTTTGTTTAGAACCTGCACCAAGCAGCGGCTCCACCGTTTAATAAAAACACGATCCGGGTTTGCGATTTAGAATCGTCCGGATCGGTGTCAAAGCTTACATCGATGTAACCATTTACGACTAGCTCTTTGTCACCTCCATATACGAGAAACATATCCTTAGTCCTTTTCGTGTATTTCAGGATGTTCTTGACCGCTGTCCGATGATCCATTCTGGATTACTTTGGTACCTTCTGCCAAGCTTACTGACTAAGCATACGTCGTGTCTGGTACACAGACATTGCATACATGATAGAGCCTATGGCTGAAGCATAGGGAACATCTTTCATTTTCTCTCTATCTTCTGCTGTGGTCGGGCATTGAGTCCGACTCAATTTCACACCTTGTAATGTCTGGTAAAAACCTTTCTTTGCTGATCCATTTTGAACTTCTTCAAAACTTTATCAAGATATGTGCTTTGTGAAAGTCCAATTAAGCGTCTTGATCTATCTCTATAGATCTTGATGCCCAATATGTAAGCAGCTTCACCAAGGTCTTTCATCGAAAAACTCTTGTTCAAGTATCCCTTTATGCTATCCAGAAATTCTATATCATTTCCGATCAAGAATATGTCATCTACATATAATATCGTAAATGCTACTGAGCTCCCACTCACTTTCTTGTAAATACAGGCTTCTCCATAAGTGCATATAAACCCAAATGCTTTGATCACACTATCAAAGCGTTTATTCCAACTCCGAGATGCTTGCACCAGTCCATAAATGGATCATTTGGAGCTTGCACACTTTGTTAGCTCCCTTTGGATCGATAAAACCTTACGGTTGCATCATATACAACTCTTCTTCCGTAAATCCATTCAGAATGCGGTCTTTACATCCATTTGCCAAATTTCATAATCATAAAATGCGGCAATTGCTAACATGATTCGACAGACTTAAGCATCGCTACGGGTGAGAAGGTCTCATCGTAGTCAACCCCTTGAACTTGTCGAAAACCCTTTGCGACAAGTCGAGCTTTGTAGATGATAATATTACCGTCACGTCGGTCTTCTTCTTGAAGATCCACTTGTTTTCTATTGCTTGCCGACCCTCGGGCAAGTCAACCAAAGAATCCACACTTTGTTTTCATACATGGATCCCATTTCGGATTTCATGGCCTCAAGCCATTTTATGAATCTGGGCTCACCATCGCTTCTTCATAGTTCGTAGGTTCATCATGATCTAGTAGCATGACTTCCGAACAGGATTGCCGTACCACTGCAGTGCGGATTTTATTCTGGTTGATCTCACGAGGTTACAGAGTAACTTGATCTGAAGTTTCATGATCAACATCATCAACTTCCTCATTGTTTGGTGTAGATGTCGCAAAACTGGTTTACGTGATAAACTACTTTCAAATAAGGGAGAAGGTACGATTACCTCATCAAGTTCTACTTTCCTCCCACTCACTTCTTTCGAGAGAAACTCCTTCTCTAGAAAGGATCCATTCTTAGCAACAAATGTCTTGCCTTCGGATCTGTGATAGAAGGTGTACCCAACTCTCCTTTGGGTATCCTATGAAGACACATTTCTCGATTTAGGTTCGAGCTTATCGAGTTGAAGCTTTTTCACATAAGCATCGCATCCCCAAACTTTAAGAAGCGACAACTTTGGTTTCTTGCTAAACCACGATTCATAAGGTGTCGTCTCAGCGGATTTTGACGGTGTTCTATTCAGCGTGAATGCGGCCGTCTCAAGAGCATAACCCCAAAACGATAGCGGTAAATCTGTAAGAGACATCATAGATCGCACCATATCTAGTAAAGTGCGATTACGACGTTCGGACACACCATTGCGCTGTGGTGTTCCGGTGGCGTGAGTTGCGGAACTATTCCGCATTGTTTCAAATGTAGACCAAACTTCGTAACTCAAATATTCGCCTCCACGATCGGATCGAAGAAACTTTATTTTCTTATTACGATGATTTTCAACTTCACTCTGAAATTCTTTGAACTTTTCAAATGTTTCAGACTTATGTTTCATTAAGAAGATATACCCATATCTGCTTAAATCATCTGTGAAGGTGAGAAAATAACTTGATATCCGCCACGAGCTTCAACATTCATTGGACCACATACATCTGTATGTATGATTTCCAACAAATCTGTTGCTCTCTCCATAGTACCGGAGAAGCGGGTTTTAGTCATCTTGCCCATGAGGCACGGTTACGCAGTGCCAAGTGATTCATAATCAAGTGACTCCAAAAGTCCATCAAGATGGAGTTTCTTCATGCGCTTTATACCGATATGACCTAAACGGCAATGCCACAAATAAGTCGCACTATCATTATCAACTCTGTATCTTTTGGTTTCAACATTATGAATATGTGTATCACTACTATCGAGATTCATTAAAAATAGACTACTCTTCAAGGGTGCATGACCATAAAAGATATTATTCATATAAATAGAACAACCTTTATTCTCTGATTTAAATGAATAACCGTCTCGCATCAAACAAGATCCAGATATAATGTTCATGCTTAACGCGGCACCAAATAACAATTATTTAGGTCTAAAACTAATCCCGAAGGTAGATGTAGAGGTAGCGTGCCGACCGCGATCACATCGACTTTGGAACCATTTCCCACGCGCATCGTCACCTCGTCCTTTGCCGGTGTTAAGCAATACGTAGTCCACTGTTTGAGTTGCAAATATTAGCAACAGAACCGATTATCAAATACCAGTGCTACTGCGAGCTCTAGTAAGGTACACATCAATAACATGTATATCACATATACCTTTGTTCACCTTGCCATCCTTCTTATCCGCCAAATACTTGGGGCGGGTTCGCTTCCGGTGACGGTCTGCTTGCGGTAGAAGCACTCGATTCAGGTTTAGGTCCAGACTTGGGTTTCTTCACTTGAGCAGCAACTTGTTTCTTTGTTCTTCTTGAAGTTCCCTTCTTCTTCCCTTTGCCTTTCTTCTTGAAACTAGTGGTCTTATTGACCATCAACACTTGATGCTCCTTCTTGATTTCTACCTCCGCAGCTTTCGGCATTATGCGAAGAGCTTCGAGCATAGTCTTTACTAACCCTTGCATATTATAGTTCATCCACGAAGCCTTTGTAGCTTGGTGGCGGTGATTGAAGAATTACATCAATGACACAATCATCCGGAAGATCAACTCGGTTGAGTCAAGTGATTGTAATACCCGGACATTCTGAGTATGTGCTCACCGATGCACCCATTCTCCTCCATTTTGCAGCTATAGAACTTATTGGAGACTTCATATCTCTCAATCCGCATTACATTGAAATATCAACTTCAACTCTTGGAACATCTCATATGCTCCCACGACTTTCAAAACGTCGTTGAAGGCCCGGTTCTAAGCCGTAAAGCATGGCACATCGAACTATAGAGTAGTCATCGACTTTGCTCTGCCAGACGTTCTTAACGTCGTCGGTTGCATCGACACCGGGCACGACACCTAGCGGTGCATCCAGACGTAACTCTTACGTGCAGCAATGAGGATAATCCTCGGTTACGGACCCGATCCGTGTAATTGCTACCATCATCTTTCAACTTTGCTTTCTCAAGGAACGCATTAAAATTCAACGGAACAACAAAGACGAGCCATCTATCTACAAATGTACATAGACAAGCAAGATACTATCGGTACTAAGTTCATGATAAATTTAAGTTCAATTAATCATATTACTTAAGAACTCCCACTTAGGCAGACATCTCTCTAGTTATCTAAGTGATCACGTGATCCAAATCAACTAAACCATAACCGATCATCACGTGAGATGGAGTAGTTTTCAATGGTGAACATCTTATGTTGATCATATCTACTATATGATTCACGCTCGACCTTTCGGTCTCCGTGTTCCGAGGCCATATCTCGCATATGCTAGGCTCGTCAAGTATAACTCGAGTATTCTGCGTGTGCAAAACTGGCTTGCACCCGTTGTAGATGGACGTGAAGCTTATCACACCCGATCATCACGTGGTGTCTCGACACGATTTAACTTTGGCAACGGTGCATACTCGGGAGAACACTACTTGATAATTTTTAGTGAGAGATCATCTTAAAATGCTACCGTCAATCAAAGCAAAATAAGATGCATAAAGGATAAACATCACATGCAATCAATATAAGTGATATGATATGGCCATCATCATCTTGTGCTTGTGATCTCCATCTCAAGCACCGTCGTGATCACCATCGTCACCGCGCGACACCTTGATCTCCATCGTAGCATCGTTGTCGTTTCGCCATCTATTGCTTCTCGACTATCACTACCGCTTAGTGATGAAGTAAAGCAATTACATGCGTTGCATTTCATACAATAAGCGACAACCATATGGCTCCTGCCAGCTTGCCGATAACTCGGTTACAAAACATGATCATCTCATACAATAAAATATAGCATCACGTCTTGACCATATCACATCACAACATGCCCTGCAAAAACAAGTTAGACGTCCTCTACTTTGTTGTTGCAAGTTTTACGTGGCTGCTATGGGCTGAGCAAGAACCGTTCTTACCTACGCATCAAAACCACAACGATACTTCGTCAAATAGACTCCGTTTAACCTTCTCAAGGACCGAGGCGTAGCCACACTCAGTTCAACTAAAGTGAGAGAGACAGACACCCGCCAGCCACCTTTAAGCACGAATGCTCGTAGCGGTGAAACCAGTCTAAGCGTAAGCGTCACGCGTAATGTCGGTCCGGCCGCTTCATCTCACAATACCGCTGAACCAAAGTATGACATGCTTTGGTAGGTAGTATGACTTGTATCGCCCACAACTCACTTGTGTTCTACTCGTGCATATGACATCAACGCATAAAACCAGGCTCGAGATGCCCTTTGTTGGGGAACGCAGTAATTTCAAAATTTTTTCCCTCGCACACACAGGACCATCGTGATGGCATAGCAACGAGAGGGAGAGTGTTGTCTACGTACCCTCGTGAGACCGTGGCGGAAGCAATCACAACGTAGAGGAAGTAGTCGTGCGTTCTCCTCGCGATCCTGCCGATCCCAGCGCCAAGTTACTCGGCACCTCCGAGTCGATGATGACGTAGAGGAAGTAGTCGTCGTTCTCCTCACGATCCAGCCGATCCAGCGCCGTTACTCCGGCGCCTCCGAGTTCTTGGCACACGTTCAGCTCGATGGCGCTCCACGGGCTCCGATCCGGCAAAGCTCCGGGGAGGGAGTTCGTCGGACGACGGCGTGGTGACGATCTCGATGTTTCACTGTCGCGAGGCTTCGCCTAAGCACCGCTTCTGATATGACTGAGGTGGAATATGGTGGAGGGGGGCACCGCACACGGCTAAGGAACGATCTCAAGGATCAACTTGTGTGTCCTAGGGTGCCCCCCCTCCCCCGTATATAAAGGAGGGAGGGAGGAGGTGGCCGGCCCAAGGGGGAGGCGCACCAAGGGAGGGGGAAACCTACTCCAAGTAGGTTTCCCTCTCTTTTCCTTATCTTACTTGGAGGGGGAAGGAAGGAGTACTAGTATTTAGGAAATAGTACTAGTAGTAGAAATAGGAAGAGGGAAGGAGAAAGGAAGGGGCCGGCCCCTCCCCAGTCGGATTGGGCTTGAAGCGCCCCCTCCTTGTTCCTTCTCTCTTCCTCCTACATGGGCCCAATAAGGCCCATATACCTCCCGGGGAGTTCAGGTAACCTCCGGAGCTCCAAACTTCTCGGAACCTTTCCGGTGTCCAAATATATCCGTCCAATATATTAATCTTTATGTCTCGACCATTTCGAGACTCCTCGTCATGTCCGTGATCATATCCGGACTCGAACAACCTTCGGTACATCAAAATACACAAACTCATAATATAACCGTCGCCGAAACCTTAAGCGTGCGGACCCTACGGTTCGAGAACAATGTAGACATGACCGAGACACATCTCTGGTCAATAACCAATAAGCGGGACACGGATGCCCATATTGGTTCCTACATATTCTACGAAGATCTTTATCGGTCGAGACCGCATAACAACATACGTTGTTCCCTTTGTCATCGGTATGTTACTTGCCCGAGATTCGATCGTCGGTATCCAATACCTAGTTCAATCTCGTTACCGGCAAGTCTCTTTACTCGTTCCGTAATACATCATCTCACAACTAACTCATTAGTTGCAATGCTTACAAGGCTTATGTGATGTGTATTACCGAGAAGGCCAGAGATACCTCTCCGACAATCGGAGTGACAAAACCTAATCTCGAAATCGCCAACCCAACAAGTACCTTTGGAGACACCTGTAATACTCCTTTATAATCACCCGATTCGTTGTGACGTTTGGTAGTACCAAAGTGTTCCTCCGGTAAGCAGGAGTTGCATAATCTCATAGTTATAGGAACATGTATAAGTCATGAAGAAAGCGGTAGCAACATACTAAGCGATCAAGTGCTAGGCTAACGGAATGGGTCATGTCAATCAGATCATTCTCCTAATGATGTGATCCCGTTAATCAAATGACAACTCATGTCTATGGTTAGGAAACATAACCATCTTTGATTAATGAGCTAGTCAAGTAGAGGCATACTAGTGACACTCTGTTTGTCTATGTATTCACACATGTATTATGTTTCCGGTTAATACAATTCTAGCATGAATAATAAACATTTATCATGATATAAGGAAATAAATAATAACTTTATTATTGCCTCTAGGGCATATTTCCTTCACATAGCACTCTGGTTCGGATACTAGGGTTGCATCCATGTTTTATTGTAAAACTCCTATGGCTAAGTGAGGGTGTTCAAGCCGCATAGTCTGATTGACTGGTTCGTTGCGCTAAACAACTCCTTCAAGGACCATATAATTGGATCAAGATTGTTTAGATTTCATCCCGAACACCTCTGTACTACTTACGTGGGGGCAGAAGCCGACGACTGGCCAACCCTCAGATTACATACAACACGGCCGCACCAGAGGAAAAAATTAAAACATAACAAGCATTATATTACAAACTGACTTTGTTTCATCATTCAAGGCAAATACAACATGAATGTATTCATTCGAAAATAATATCTTGCCCACACTGCGTTGCCACAATGCGAGACCCCTCTAGGACATCCGCAAAATAGCGCTCGAGTGTGCGGTGCTCCTTGCCCTCTGGCGGCCCCACAATCAGCTCGGCGGCGTCCATCTTCGCCCACCACATCTTTGCAACAGCAGCGAAGGCCATGCACGCACCTTCAATACAGCCGATCACTTGGCGACGTCCAGCCAGGACGAGCGTTCAACACGACCGCTTCCACGAGTGCGAAGTAGGCTGGGGCATAAGCCGCTTTCGCCATAGCCGGATTATCAAATCCTTCATGGCTAGTTCGGCCACCCTATGCGACTCCGCCATTTGTTTCCGGTGATCGGTGAAGGGCACGCAGGATGCTCGCACAAGATCTGCGACGAGAACAATTTCTCCGTGGAGCTCCCTTCTTCGGCTCGAAGAACTTCTGCGGCGTCGGACACACTCTACGGCAGATCTGCGAAAAACTCACAGAGATCTCCGAATCTGGGTTCGAAAGAAATACTTCTTCTTCATATACTTGCTTTGCATACTAAATGCCTTACCCGCCGCGATCTTCCTGGCCTCCTGGATCTGTTGGAGGGTGCCCTGGGCCTCATTCCGGGCCGTCTCCGCGCTCTCATGAGCCTTGGCGAGTTCGGTCTCTCGAACCAAGCGCGCCAGCGCTCAAGGTCTCGCACTTCCTCACCACGTCTGGAGCTCTGTTGGACCTCGTTGACCGGGCCTTGAGCTTCTTCAGGCGGCTGCTCACTGGACAGCCTTCCCATCGGCTTCGGCGGGGGCCTTCTTCGAGGCCTCGACCTCGATGCGTTGCTCCTATACATATCATGACACTTGGTCAATATATATAATCTTACTCTTTTGAATATTTCACGGGTTATTACATACCTTGATTCTCTGGAGCTGCCTCTTCACACAGCGAGCTCCTCCTTGGCCTCGCTCCAAAGGTCCGCCTGAGACTTAAGAAGTATGTGAGGTCACAGCCCATGACGCCTTTGCATATTCATTCCATACAAATTTAGTTAGTTTCCTGCAATAAATGATTGGTCCTCTGTCCGGCTTTTCTTTCCGAACATCGGACAGTGTCTCAGGGGCTACTGTCTATATTGGGATTTTCTATCTTTGCATCGCTTACCTCAAAACCTGTCAGCAGGCCGCTGCAAGCTTCGGTCAGTCCGCTTTTAACGGACTGGACCTTCTCAATCATCATACCCATAAGGATACGATGTTCTTCCACAATGGAAGTGCCTCGCAGAGCTTCCAATAGGTTTTCCGGCGCCTCTGGTTGGACAAAGGTTGCCGACGGAACGGGCACGCCTCCTTCTCTGAAGGAAGCTGCTTGTCGGATTCCGAGGCCGTACGGGTCTCCGAATCCTTGCTCATATGGGGGCTGAATTGAGCTCGGACCCCATCGCCAGTCTCCATGGGGGCTTGCTCCCCCATGTGTCCGGCGGCCGAAGTATCGCCCTCTGGTGCCGCCTTAACGGCTTCCTGAACCTCCCCCTTGCCTGGGAAGGTCCGCTGGGAGAGCACCTCGTCGTCTCCCTTGGCCTTGGGAGAGTAAGCGGCTGGCGGTGTCTCGCTGGCCATCTCCCTTGAGTCCAACGAGCCTCTTGATGAGGATCGTGGGGAGCTGTCAAGGGCCGGAGTGCAAAAGCATAATTAATCATGTCAATACGACAAAGAGGAGATGTTAGACTTATGCGGCCCGAGGCTTAGTGCGGGGGCCTCGCTCTGTACTACTGTCGACGTCCCATGCGGAGCTGCCCATGAGCAGGCCTTTCCCCTTCTTGGGCGCCTCCGCCTCCAGTCTTAGTACTCCGGACGACGCCAAAAACAATGAAGACCCTGTTGGAGCAACATCCGAACAGGAGGAACAAGACAATGGGCAAGTTAACCCTGATAAACAGGCCATGCCCAATGAGCTGGATGTCGATAGTTATCATCCACTCTCCAAGGATGAGGTGAGCCTCGGCAACGAGGATTTCATCGTGCCTGAGGCACCCCTCGAGCAGGAGTGCTTCAAGCGCCAGATAATAGCTACTGCAAGAAGCCTGAAGAAGCAGCAACAGCTTCAAGCTGATCAAGACCTACTCATTGACAGATGGACTAATGTCCTGGCGGCCGAAGAATACGGCCTCAAGCGTCCAGCCAAGACTTACTCGAAGCGCAAACTGCTACCACAGTTCGATGAGGAGGCACCGGATCCCATACCTCCCTCGCGCAATGCGTACCGACCACCCCGCGGTCGGGATAAAATGGCAAATCATGCCGAACAACAGCCCGCCCCACCGCCTCACAAAAAAAGAGACAAAACAACTCGGGACTATACACACGACCTTCGGTAGGACCTGGACGGTAGAGCGGGACACACCAGATCAATCTACGGATCGCGAGGACGCTTTTCGACTCGAGATGACGGCTACCTATTCGGACGTGACAAACCTATTCACGCCCGGTCCGATAACCGCAGGCGGACTTCATAGGAGGTGCGCCACGACACGACCCGATATAGAGGCGCCGCACACCCTCTTTGCTTCACAGATGAAGTACTAGATAATGAATTCCCCGAAGGGTCCAAGCCAGTCAATACATACGACGGAAAAACCGACCCCGCAGTATGGATCGAAGATTTCATTCTCCACATCCATATGGCCCAAAGAGACGACCTCCACGCCATCAAATACCTCCCACTAAAACTTAAAGGACCAGCTAGACACTGGTTAAATAGCCTACCCGAAAATTCCATCGGCGGCTGGGAGGACTTGGAAGAAGCTTTTCTTGACAAGTTCCAAGGCACTTATGTCCGGACACCAGACGCCGATGACTTAAGTCACATAGTTCAACAACCTGGAGAATCTGCCAGAAAATTCTGGACTAGGTTCCTAACCAAAAAGAACCAGATTGTCGACTGTCCGGATGCCGAAGCCATAGTTGCCTTCAAACACAACATCCTTGACGAATGGCTCACCCGCCATCTCGGCCAAGAAAAGCCAAAATCCATGGCAGCCCTCACGGCACTCATGACCCGCTTTTGCGCGGGTGAGGATAGCTGGCTGGCTCATAGCAAAAACACAGCCAGCGAGGCAGGCCCCTCCGAGGCCAAAAACAGCACCGGCAAGCTCCGGCGCAATAGACACAAACGCCGAAGCAATGGAGATAACACCGATGACACTACAGTTAACGTCGTATTCAGCGGCTCCAAGTCGGTCAGCGGAAGAAGTCCTACAAAAGGAACAGTGAGGGACCATCCAGCTTGGACCGCATACTCGACCGTCTGTGCCCAATTACATGGCACCCCAGACAAACAAGCCAATCATACCAACAGAGATTGTTGGGGTTTTAAACAGGCTGGCAAGTTAAATGCCGAGAAAAAGGAAAAGGGATCACAAAGTGAGGACGATGACGAAGAGCCCCAGCAACCGAACACTGGGCGCAGAAGAAATTCCCCCCTCAAGTCAAATTGGTGAACATGATATATGCTACACACATCCCCAAAAGAGAGCGCAAGCGCGCTTTTCGAGGGCGTCTACAGCAGTAGAGCGATCGCCCCAAAATTCAACCCGTGGTCGTCATTCCCGATCACCTTTGATCGTCAAGATCACCCAACTAGTATCCGCCATGGAGGTTCGGCCACACTGGTCCTCAAAGCAATCATCGATGGATTTCACCTAACACGAGTCCTAATGGACGATGGTAGCAACCTCAACCTGCTGTATCAGGATACAGTGTGCAAAATGGGCATTAATCCCTCACGAATCAAACCCACAAAGACTACCTTTGAAGGAGTCATGCCAGGTGTAGAGGCCCGTTGTACGGGCTCAATCACGCTAGAAGTGGTCTTCAGTTCCCCGGACAACTTCCGAAGTGAAGAGCTAATCTTCGATATCGTCCCCTTCGCGGTAGCTACCACGCCTTTGCTTTCGAGATGAACCGCGTTGCAAGATTCAACACGGTACCACACTATGCTTATCTCAAGCTCATGATGCCCGGTCCACGCGGCGTCATAACAGTCAATGGAAACACCGAACGCTCCCTCCGTACAGAGGAGCACACATCCGCCCTTGCAGCAGAGGTACAGAGCGGCCTTCTCAAGCAGAACTATAATCCGGCTGCCGAGCCCCTGGACATTACTAAAAGGACCCAAACCACACTGCAACAGGACAGCTCGGCTCGTCAAGAGCTCGATTAACAATTCGGCCTCCGTCCTAGTCCCGGTGAGGTAGCGGCATTCGCACCACGCGTACATCATTACGCACTCAAAATCCCAAGGGCATCGACGGAGGCACGGCTAGCTTGTAGTCCACAGTTCAGCTACACCGATACCGAACTCACGTGTATCTTTATTATTTCCTTTTTTTTCCTTTTTTTCAGGTCTCTTCTATACAGGCCTCCTTCGATGGCATAATTACTGGTCCTGTCAAAGGACAGGCATGCAGGGGAAGCTCTATAGGACAATCCAACGGTTACTCTACCTGTTTTCAGTACCCAAATGCAGCTCTCCTTTGATTGTGGCATGTTAAATAGCCGGTTGCTTATTGCACTATTTGTATAAATGCACTTTGACGCATTAACCCACCTACAATGGAAAAGGTTCACGGCCCAAGTCCAAGGGCCCCAGATACTACCTCTGTCTCTTTCTGTTTTTCTTTGCCAGTAATTACTTACATTTTCGCACCCGTACACTTTGGTACGTTTCATACTTGCCAGGGGCTTTCCATCGCCCCATAATGCGGCAACAAAGTCCGAACACTTCTTATCGATAGTTCGGCACCCCGAATTTAGCACTATATGCATTGGCTCCGAATCATGTCTTTGGTCAATAGTTGGGTTGCCCGGCTCCTGTGCTTGCTACCCTACGTTCCGCTACATCGGCTAGGGTAGTAAAGGGAGAACTACTATGATTGTGCCCTGGCCTAAACCGGATGAGCACCTCAGTAGAGAAAGCCAAAAACTGACTATCATGATGCGGCGAGAGTCGGTCAGCTGTTCGGAGGTTACAAATCGCTGGAGATTTTTTCCGCATTATGCGAAGGATCGGTACTTCCTGGTTAGACGCTGACATCACTCTGGTTCATATACCAGGGGCTACGACCATGTTTTATTATAAAACTCCTATGGCTAAGTGAGGGCGTTTAACCTGCATGGTCTGATTTTGCCTGGTTCATCGCGCTAAACAACTCCTTCAAGGACCATATAATTGGATCAAGATTGTTTAGATTCCATCCCGAACACCTCCGTACTACCTATATGAGGGCAGAAGCCGACGACTGGCCAACCCTCAGATTCTATACAACACGGCCGCACAGGAGGAAACAATTAAAACATAACAAACATTATATTACAAACTGGCTTTGTTTGCATACACGGCAAAGACAAAACACGAATGTATTCATTTGAAAATAATGTCCTACCCGCACTGCGCTGCTGCAAGTCGAGACCCTTCTAGGAAATCCGCAAAATATCTCTCGGGTGTCCGGTGCTCCTTGCCCTCTGGTGGCCCCATGGCCGCCTCTACGGCATCCATCTTCGCCCACCACATCTTGCAACGGGCGAAGGCCATGCGGGCACCTTCGATGCAGACGGATCGCTTGACGATGTCTAGCCGCGGATAGGCTTCCACCACCCGCTTCACGAGGCCAAAATAACTGCTAGGTATAGCTTCGGTACAGCCGGCGGATTACTAAATCCTTCATGGCCAGTTCAGCCACCTGTGCGGCTCGACCAAGCTGCCCGGTTGATCGGCAAAAGGGCACCGGATGTTACGGCACGACATCTGCGACCAGAACAGCTTCTCCGTGGAATTCCCTTCTCTGGCTCGGAAGAACACCGCAGCATCGGACACGCTGCGTGGTAGATCTGCAAAAGCCCCTGGGCAACTCCGAATCCGGGTTAGTAAAATGTACTTTCTCTCCGCATACTTGCTTTGCATGTTAAAAGCCTTACCCGCCGCGATCTTCTTGGCCTCCTGGATCTCCTGGAGAGCGTCTCGAGCCTCATTCCGTGCGGTCTCCGCACTCTGGCGAGCCTTGATAAGTTCGGTCTCTCGAACTGACGCCTTGCGCTCCAAGGCTTCGCACTTCTTCACCGCGTCTTGGAACTCCTGCTGGACATGGTCGACCCGGGCCTTGAGCTTCTTACAGGCGGCTTGCTATTGGACAGCCTTCCCCTCGGCTTCGGTTAGGGCATTTTTCAGGGCCTCGACCTTGGTCGCCGGCCCTACACATATTATGACACTCCGGTCAATACTCACCGCTTATTCTTTCCGAATACTCAGCAAGTCGTCACTCACCTTGCTTCTCCTGGAGCTGAGTCTTCACCTCGCCGAGCTCATTCTCGGTCCGCTCCAACCTCTGCTTTAGTTCCGAGACTGGCAGCATGCAAAGTCGCGGCCAACAGCGACGCCTGCTTATTCATCCATATCAATTTAGTCTCCTGCAAAGGATTGATCCTATGTCCGGCCTTTCTTTCTGAACACCGGACAGTGTCTCAGGTGCTACTGTCAGTACGGGGTGTTCTCTTTCTACATGACTTACCTCAAAACCTGTCAAGAGATTGTTGCAGGCCTCGTTTAGTCCTCTCTTGACAGACTAAACCTTCTCGATCACCGTACCCATACGGACACGGTGCTCGTCCGCAATGGAGGCGCCTCGTAGCGCCTCCATCAGGTTATCTGGCGCCCCTGGTTGGACAGGGGCCACCAGCGGAATGGGTGCACCCCCCTCCCTCGAAGGAAGGTGCGCGCCGGATTCCGGGGCCATATCGGTCCCCGGAATCATATTCGGCTGAGGGTCGAACTGAATACGTCCCTCCTCGTCAGTCTCCATGGGGATCTCCTCCCCCATGTGTCCGACAGCGGAGGTCTCGCCTTGCGGCGCCTCTTGAACAGGGTCCTGGGCCCCTCCCCGTCTCGGAGCGGTCCTCCGGGACAACACTTCGGTGTCATCCTTGGCCTCGGGGGAATAAGCAGTCGGCGGTGACATGCTAGCCATTTCCGCCGTATCTAACGAACCTCCAGATGAGGATCGCGAGATGCTGTCTCTGGCCGGACTGCAATAGCAGAATTAACCACGTCAAAAACGATAAAAAGGAGAGGCCGGGTATACAGGTATACGTGAGTCATAGTACTTACGATGCGGCCCGAGGTTTAATGCGGTGGCGTCGCTCCGGACAGCTGTCAGCGTCCCACGCGGTGTTGACCGCAAGGGCGCCCTTCTCCTTCTTGGGCGTTCCCACCTCCAGATTCGGGGAAGCCCCCCTTGTCTTGTTTCCCCCCTCAGGGGGAGGGTTCTTCTCCTCCTCCTCCTCCTCTTCCTCGTCGTCGTCCTCAGGGACGGAGGAATGGGCTTCTTCGTCTTTGGACGTCATGTCCGAAGCACCTCTGCGGCGGGGGCCGCTTTTGGCCCCCTTGGCCTTTTTCTTGGCCTTCTTCTCAGGCGCCTTATAGGGTGCCGGCACCAGCATCTTCGCTAGACGTGGGATGACCGGTTCTTCAGGAAGCAGAGCCGGACACTGGATCCGCTTCGCCCTCTCCATCCAGTCCTGAAAGAGCAATGATAAAACCTCAGACATCATCCTCAAAACAAACAAATAGGGGATACATTAAAAATAACATACCTCGCTGGCGAGGTGTTAACGTCGTGCCCCTGGTCTGAATCTGTGGCCGGCGGTTTCTCGTTGCCCTTAAATAGCAACTTCTAGGCACCTTTGTGAGTGGTTTCGAAGAGCCTCACCAGGGTTTGATGCTTCTTCGGATTAAACTCCCATAGAGGGCGACTTCTGCGCTAGCACGGGAGGATCCCGCGAACTAGCATCACCTGGATTACATCGATTAGCTTGACGTCCTTGGCTATCATGCTTTGAACGCGCGTCTGGAACGCTATCAGCTCATTGGGCGAACACCAGTTCGGACTCTTCTCGACCCAGGTGAGTCGCATGGGAGCGCCGGAGCAGAATTCGGTGGCTGCGACCCAGGTGGTGTCGCGGGGTTCTGTGATGTAGAACCACTGCTTCTGCCACTCCTTTACTGTATCCACAAAAGTGCCTTTTGGCTAGGAGACCTTGGACAGCTTACTCACCATGGATCCTCCGCACTCAGCGTGCTGGCCACCCACCACCTTCGGCTTCACGTTGAGGACTTTGAGCCACAACCCAAAGTGGGGTTGGATGCGGAGGAAGGCCTCACACACGACAATAAATGCTGAGATGTTGAGGAAGGAGTTCGAGGACAGATCGTGGAAATCTATCCTGTAATAATACATCAGCCCATGGATGAAAGGGTGGAGTGGGAACCCTAGTCTGCGAAAGAAATGAGGGATGAATACCACCCTCTCATTGGGCTTCGGCGTGGGGACGACTTGTCCCTTGGCCGGCAGGCGGTGGGCGATTTCCTTCTCCAAGTATCCGGCCACCCGAAGCTCAGTGATGTCCTCCTCCCCGAGGAGGAGACCATCCACTTGCCCTGACCTCCGGATCCGGACATGGTTGAGTGCTAGCTCGAGTGGAAAGGAGATGAGAACTTGGGTGCTGGAGGTCGAGATTGGAAGGGCGGAGATAGAGAGAAGGCGTGGGAGAGGAAGAGGGAATCCTTATCCCCTTATAAAGGCAGTGAATATTGAACGCCTCCCCACTTGCCTTGGAACTCGCCTATTCCCAAGGGCTGTATAAACAGCACAGTTGGGATACCCATGCCCGCATTGATGAGAATCCCACGATAGGGGGACACGATCTCTGCTTTGACAAGACGTGCCAATGGCAACCGCGTCTTGGGACGTGGAGTGGTGGACACAGAACGGTCCGGAATTATGACCGATCGGACGAGATGTCATGTTACAAAAATTTGTCAGCACACTGGACTTGTGTGAAATTACATTTTCTCTGCGGTTGTGTATGGTGTGTGTGACAGGTCTGGATACTATCGTCGCGCCCAAAGACTATCTTGGAGTTCGGGAAGAAGGGAACCTGCCTTGCAATGTTGAAGACAATCTATGTGCTGGACTCCTCGTCATTGAAGCCAGGTTCAGGGGCTACTGAGGGAGTCCTGGACTAAGGGGTCCTCGGACGTCCGGTCTATTATCAAATGGGCCAAACTGCTGGGCTGTGAAGACATGAAGGCCGAAGATTGTACCCTTGTCCGGGGTTGGACTCTCCTTGGCATGGAAGGCAAGCTTGGCGACCGACAATGAAGATTCCTTCTTATGTAACCAACTCTATGTATCCCTAGATTCCCCCGGTGTCTATATAAACTGGAGGGCATAGTCCGGAAAGGATATACTCATTACCATAGTCATACAGGCTAGGCTTCTAGGGTCTAGCCATTACGATCTCGTGGTAGATCAACTCTTGTAATACTCATATTCATCAAGATCAATCAAGGAGGAAGTACGGTATTACCTCCATAGAGAGGGCCCGAACCTGGGTAAACATCGTGTCCCCTGTCTCCTGTAACCATCGACCTTAGACGCACAGTTCGAGACCCCCTACCCGAGATCCGCCGGTTTCGACACCGACAGAGGACGCCCTCTTCTTTCTCCGCCCATCAGGGGAAGAGTCGCTCTCCTCCTCTTCCTCCTCCTCTTCATTGTCGTCGTCTTCGGTGACGGAGGAACGGGTCTTGTCTGCGGACGTCGCGTCCAAAGCGCCCTTGCGGCGGGGGCCACTCCGGACCCCCTTGGCCTTCCCCATGGCCTTCTTCGCTGGCGCCGTATAGGGCGCTGGCACCAGCATCTTCGCTAAACGCGGAATGACTGGTTCTTCAGGCAGCGGAGCCGGGCACCGGATCTTCTTCGCCCTCTCCATCCATTCCTGAAGAAGCAATGACAGTAAAAGTTCAGATATCCTCCTTGAAGCAAACAAGTAGAGGACGCGTTAGAAACTTACCTTGATGGTGGGGTGGTTAATGTCGTTCCCACGGTCTGAATCTGTGGCTCGCGGTATCTCATTGCCGCTGAAGAGCAACTTCCAGGCGTCTTCGTGAGTAGTCTCGAAGAGCCTCTTCAGGGTATGGTGCTTCTTCGGATTGAACTTCTGTCGTGGAATTGTCACGGCAGATGTCCTAGTGTAAGGACTTAGTCGTGAGGCCAACACATCTATGCAGTAGCTTGAAGGGGTTGGTCAGAATCGAGAGACGCAAGATGGATCAACACACAAGACAAGATTTAGACAGCTACGGGCCCCGGGAAATATCATCCGGTAATAGCCCTACATGCTGTTTGTGGCTAGATCTCATTATGCTCATGAGAGAGTCGCCGCATAAGCCGGATCCCCCTTTGTGTGTAGCCCTAGAGATTGTTGTCTGTTGCCTGTTTCTTGTTTGGGGAGCCCTGCCCCTCCTTATATAAGTTGAAGGGGCGGTTTACATGTAGAGTCCTCGTAGGATTAGGACTAGTCTATTCTCTATTACAAAACGGATACAAGTCTGGGTCTTATTCCTTGTAAGGGAAATATTCATCATGCCTTTTCTCTTAAGCCGGCCCACCATAGCATGAGTCGGCCTTCTGGGCTTGAGTCTTGTCAATCGTCTGACCCACCCGCCGGGTCACTAATAAGTCGCCGAGGATCGGACAGGTCTCCAGTGAGTCGTCAAATGTCTGTTAGGTCTCTGGTGAGCCACCAAGTCCGGCTGGGTCATACCGCGGGGTATATCCCCGACATTAGCCCCCAGTTTAGCTTGGATTTATGCATGGTAAACTTATCCTGCAAAACAAGACCAACTTTGATAGATAATACGCCGGGTCGCAGGTTCTTCTGAGCCGGCATTTGATCATCGTTAAGTCCTTGTCATTTCCTTGTTGATATATACATGTCCATGATCTCATAACAAATCTTCCTTAGCAGATATGTTTCAACTTTATCAATGCAAAAAAATCCAGATACTTCTTCTGAAATAATCCGGGTCAAGAGACCAGCTTCATAATCAATTTGCTGACATTAGTTTCTTGTAGAGAAATATTATAAGAAATAATCCATTTGAGTCGGTTTCTAAAGCTCTGGCTTAATAAACATATTGGACTCAAGATTCATCTGGTGATCTGCCGGTTTAAAGATGTAGAGGCTGGCGAGTTATAATTGCCAAAATTGTCGGCTTGTAAAAACTGATAGCACTGGGTCATAACTGATTTGCTCAAAACTGAGAATTTGAAGTTATTCCTCCCTTATATGCATATCACCTGTAGCCCCCAAGTGCCGGGTTGTCATGCTTGCAACAACCTGGGACTTGTAATTGCCTTATGCTCATAAAGATTTCAACCAGTGTAGACCCCAAGGGCCTGGTTATTATGAAATAATGAGCAGGGACTTTGGAAATTGGATCCTGTAAATTCGAGCATCGACTTGTAGCCCCCAAGGGCCGCTCGATGAATATTCTTGAGCTGGGACTTTGTATATGATTCATTGATAATAACATCATATGATGTAATCTCCACCATGGGGCTTGAAGCCACGTCCACAAGGTTAAGAGCTTTGTACTCTACCAACTGAGTAGTGGATCTTTTAATATAATGGATTAAGGCTTGTGTACCTTAAATTTTCGACAGGAGCATATGGAGCATATGGTAGCCCCCAAGGGCCGGCTCATTTAGAATGTGATGAGTCGGATCTTTAATGAGGTGAGCAAAAATGACTTTGCATTAGCACCCAAGTGTCATGCTGCATGCTTGCAGCGACATGAGACTTGCATATTTGATGTAACCTCAATTTGAATAATGTAGCCCTCAAGTGCCGGGTCGTAAGCCTGCAGCGACTCGGGACTATTTCCTCCATTGTAAAATAAAGCATGCCCATTGATAAAAATAATAGCCGTTGCGCTAAAGAGACTTTGAAAACCTCAATCATAACACTGCTTATTGATAATCACAATAGAAATCCAGCCATGTTGGCTATTCAAGGTTTGAATAATATAATCCGGTATGAAAACCTCAATCATTCAATATCATCATGAAAATCCAGCCAGTTTTGGCTATTAAAGATTTGAATACCTCATCGGTTGACAAGTAAATCCGGAGTTTAAATACCTGGCGGCTCTTGGCCGATGATGACTTAATGCGCATCCATTGCAAGCGAATTTTTGTAACCCGGTGGCCTATAGCCCTTGAGAAAATCAATAATTGATAACCCTTTTGAGACACCAATTTCGGTGATGGGCTTGGTGAAGCATTTATATAAGTCATAGTTACGCAAATCACGCACGAGTTTAAACACCATATGCCCTGGCGACTTAACGTCAAGAGCCGAGGCGGGTAACCACCCAAATGTAGTCTTACCACGCACACAAGTAGATCCACAAGAACCCTTGGCGGTTTTGCCGCGAGGCGGGTCATAATACCTCACATATAACCACTATGATATTGAATTTGTCTTGCCGGTTTACATGACCTGTGCAGTAAGGGTGATAACCCAATCCTTGGAAGCCAATGCTTCCACATAGATGATGATTGTCATAAGCTGGCGACTTATAGTCAAAAGTCAAACCGGGTTAAGCATAAAACACTTATATACATTTGACTTATAATCCAAAAAAGGTCTCAAGTCAAACCCAAAATAGTTCCCAAAAAATACTTAAAAAATTTAAGGCTTCTGATTCGTATACGATCAGAAAACTGTTCCAAAGGGGTCGAGCTAAGATTTGAATACGATCATATAGCCCCCAGTGGCTTTGGCGTTGCCGATCAAGAGGGTACCGACAGCTATGTTCTCTTTGGTTCGAATCGACCTATGTTTGAACAGGAAGCCCCAAATGACCTTGAGAGTCTTTTAACGATGCTGATTCGAATCGATTCACGTCGACCCAAAAGAGGTTCAGCTATGATTGAATACGATCAAGAAGCCCCTAGTGAGTTTGGCGGTGTGCCGATCAAAAGGGTTTCGACAGCTATGTTCTCTTTGGTTCGAATCGACCTATGTTTGAACAGAAGCCCCAAGTGACCATATATTAGCATTGCACCGATCTAGAGGGTACCGGCAATTTGTGCTCGATGAGCGAAGCCCCCAAGTGACCATAATAAGATAAGCCGTGGGCAGGATACCTACGTTTGAACTGCGCATCATGGCAGCAAGTTCTTTTTGGCAACCTTTTAATTTTTCTTAGAACTCGAACTTGCGAGAGATTAATTATTTTTGAACCAGAACTTTAAGCCGGATTTGAAAGCTTGAAAAATTTGTGAGAGACAAATTTACCTTGAGCCGCATTTTGAACCGGATTTGAGAGTTTCAGTGCTTTGTGGGAGAAAGATGTCTCTTGAACCAGATTTTAAACCAGAGTCCTTATTTTGAGCTGGAAAGCTTCTGACGGCCTTTAAATTTTCATCGATCTAGCAGTAATCTCTGGGGCCGGGTTATTTTTCCCTTCAATGACCCGGAGTTCTTGAATTTATTGAGACCGGCTAATTTTGCCGAGTCATACCATTGTAGCCCCCGAGTCTCAAGACGACTCGAGGAGTTGGCTTGAGATTCTCCATATTCGACCATAGCAGAAGGTGTATATTATTGGCGTTGATAGCACGATGTGAATCCACAGAAGGTTGAGGTGACTGCGGCGGGTTATAAATGATCCCGTATGAGCCGTGTCAGAAACTCGGCCAATGGTTCCTTCCAAATTGGCTGTTTGAAGTTAACCAAACTGTAGTAGTGGCGACTTGTGCGTCTGCCCATTGAACCATCCAGTGCAGACGGCGGTTGATAATATATGATAATTTGCCTCCAATTTGTTGGAAGAAAACCGGGCTTCCCAAGTAGTGACTTGCTCATACTCAATAAACAGCTCATCCAGACAAGTGCGGCCCAGTGCGTTGATGTAGACCAGGCCGCGAGAGACGGACGGTAAAAACGACCGCAACATTTGAGGCGACATAGACAGATGAACCGGTCGTGGCGTTGTAAGCCGGTGCGGACGGGCAAGTTGTCCTTACTCTTAGCCGGTGTGGTCGCGAGAGACGGCCATGGCGTTGTAAGCCGGCGCGGTCGCGAGAGACGGCCGCGGTGTTATGTAAGCTTGGCCTTGATGCGAGACGGCCTAGCGTTATGTAAGCCGGTCGCGAGTCCGTTGAGTAACGACGACCACATGCCAAAAAGATGTTGGCGTGCCTCCATCTCCAGCGGTATAATATCACTTTTGTCATAAATAATTGCCATGCATAAACAATATTGCAGACCAAGGCAAAGATAAACTTGTTCTTTGACAAACGGCATGTGCTAATAAAACAAACTTGGATGGATATCACACGATTTGTTTGAATGACGGATGATCTGTTTATCGCGGCGAGGGTGGCTCGAGCAGACCAGCGATTCAATATAGTTCTGGCAGCTCGAGCGGACGGCGATTTAATATAACCCCGGCGGCTCAAAGCGGCAAGGGCGGCTCAAAGCGGCTCCGGCGGGTTGATGTAGATTAAGCTGCACGGGCGGCGACTTGCGCACACCTGTTCCATCAGTAAGCGGGCGCAGACGCCGGTGCATGATGGTGCTGATGTACACTTCATAGGCACAACATGGCACCACCCTTGCTGCACATAAAAATATACAGACCAAAGTAATTGTTCTTTTAAAAAAATATATTAACAAAAGGTTGACTGGACAAAATTCACCTGATTCGTCCGGATAATAAATGATCCGTTCAACACAGTAGAGGTGACTCAGTTAGATCGGTGACCCAATATCCTCGGACGAGCAGTTGGAATTTCATCTTATTTTGTCCAGGGCGACAAACTTGATTTCCTCATCAACACAGACCATGGAAAATGGCGGCGACGCATGGCGCGAGGCAGCGGGTTAGCGAAAACGGCAGCTCAATGCTACGGTTGAGATGGCCGCAAGACCGGGCGGCTTGAGGTGCGGCAGTGCGGGTGAGGCCACAATGGTGGCTCAAGGCCGTCGTGTCATTGGAGGCAACCACTTGAAGCCGGATGGCTCAGACACTGGTCGTAGCGGTGTAGTGAAGTGCATCACTGCGGAGGTAATTTTTTGGAACGGCACCTCAGGGACGAACGAGCGGCAGCTTAAGACTATTTGGCGAAGACTCAGGCAGCGGAGGTGGAGACCATTGACCCGCCGTGCAGCGGTCCCTGGTAGGGCCGGCTTTTGAGGCCGTGGGGGTGCAGACCAGCAGAACACCCGATGGAGGCAAGGCGCTGCGGCTGCTCGTCGGTGCAGGCATGTGGAAAATCGCAGATGCTGATTAATCTCTATCTGATCTAATGTGGCCCTTATCTCACGTAGCCTTCTCTTGGTTTTCTTTCCTTGATCTCCGCATGGGTAAAGGAATCTCTTGCATGCAGGTTTTCTTTCCTACTTGGACCCAAAGTTCCTAGGCAGCAGATGTTGACCGCTTGTACGCGGATAAGCCGCCCAAGGTTCTCCAAGCGATTTTTTTTGTCATGCCTCGGACTGGAACTTGTACTCTGCTTTTTTTCTGAACACGTTATGCGCACGGATAACGACAACAGAAACCCCAATCTCAAGTAATTCAATGGACGTTTGGAGGTTTGTGCTGCTGATGAACTTCACGTGGAGTAGAAAAAGTAGTGTACATGACTAGTACTCCAGTACATAGCAAGCAGCAGTGCCTGATTTCCTCGGGGTTTGAGCTGGCAGCAGAAATTTTGTGGAACTCGGCGGATCGGACAACAGCAAAAAAAATTGTCGGTCTCGATAGAACCTAGGATTTGACAGCTTGCAGGACTCGGCGTCCAAACGAAATTAATCTGCTGTTGGTTTTAACGGATTGTGTCGCGTCGGCGGCGGCGCACAGAACATCAAACCCTAATTATTTTTCATCTCAATCTGGTCTCTGCTATTCCAACTGCTTGTTGTGCAGATGATGTGGATCCTTCTGTACAGGTTTCGTTATTCCGGCCCATCGTGAGCTTCTCAATCCTTAGAAAAGATCCCTCCAAGAACTCAACACCACCGTGCGCAGGCCCCACGGTGGGCGCCAACTGTCGTGGAATTGTCACGACAGATGTCCTAGTGTAAGGACTTAGTCGTGAGGCCAACACATCTATGCGGCAGCTCGAAGGGGTTGGTCTGAATCGAGAGACGCGAGATGGATCAACACACAAGACAAGATTTAGACAGCTTCGGGCCCCGGGAAATATCATCCGGTAATAGCCCTAGATGTTGTTTGTGGCTAGATCTCATTATGCTCATGAGAGAGTCGCTGCATAAGCCGGCTCCCCCTTTGTGTGTATCCCTTGAGATTTTTGCCTGTTGCCTGCTTCTTGTTTGGGGAGCCCTGCCCCTCCTTATATAAGTTGAAGGGGCGGTTTACATGTAGAGTCCTCGTAGGATTAGGACTAGTCTATTCTCTACTACAAAACGGATACAAGTCCGGGTCTTATTCCTTGTAAGGGAAATATTCATCATGCCTTTTCTCTTAAGCCGGCCCACCATAGCATGAGCCGGCCTTCTGGGCTTGAGTCTTGTCAATCGTCTGACCCGCCCGCCGGGTCACTAATAAGTCGCCGAGGATTGGACGGGTCTCCAGTGAGTCGTCAAATGTCTATTGGGTCTCTGGTGAGCCGCCAAGTCCGGACGGGTCATACCGCGGGGTATATCCCCGACAACTTCCATAGCGGGAGGCTTCGGCTTTGGCACAGGAGAATCCGACGAACTAGCATCACCTGGATTATATCGACAAGTTTGACATCCTTGTCCACCATGCTTTGAGCGCGCGTCTGCAGCGCTATCAGCTCGTCTGGCGAACACCAATTCGGGCTCTTCTCGACCCAGGAGGTGAGCCGCATTGGAGCACCGGAGTTGAATTCAGCAGCTGCGGCCCAGTTGGTGCCACGGGGTTCTGTAATGTAGAACCATTGTTTCTGCCATTCCTTGACAGTCTCCACGAAAGTGCCTTTCGGCCAGGAGACATTGGACAACTTACTCACCATGGCTCCTCCGCACTCTGCGTGCTGGCCATCCACCACCTTCGGCTTCACGTTGAAGACTTTGAGCGATAGCCGAAAGTGGGGTTGGATGCGGAGGAAGGCCTCATACACGACGATGAACACTGAGATGTTGAGGAAGGAGTTCGGGGATAAATCATGGAAGTCTATCCCGTAATTGCACATCAGCCCGCGGACGAAAGGGTGGAGTGGAAACCCTAGCCCGCGGAGGAAATGAGGGATGAATACCACCCTCTCGTTGGGCTTCGGCGTGGGGACGATTTGTCCCTAGGCCGAGGAAAGGCGGTGGGCATTCCTTCGCCAGAAATGCGAGGCCCGAAGCTTCGAGAATGTCCTTCTCCTTGACGGAGGAGACCATCCACTTGCCTTTACCTCCGGATCCGGACATGGTTGAGTGCTAGCTTGAGTGGGAAGAAGATGATAACTTGGGCGCTGGAGCTCGAGAGTGGAAGGGCGGAGGAAAAGAGAAGGCGTGGGAGAAGAAGGGGGAATCCTTATCCCCTTATAAAGGCAGTGAATATTGGACGCCTTCCCATTCGTCTCAAAACTCGCCTGTTCCCTAGGGTTGTGTAAATGGTACGGTTGGGTTACCCAAGCCCATATTGAATCCCGCAATAAGGGGACACGATCTCTGCTTTGACAAGACGTGCCAATGGCAACCACGTCTCAAAACGTGGAGCGGCAAACGAAAAACGGTTCAAAATTATGACCGAACATACATGATGTCATGTTACAAAAAGTTGTCAGAGGATTGGACTTGTGTAAAATTATATTCTCTCTGCGGTTGTGTGTGGTGTGTGTGTGTTACAGGTCCAGACACGTTCAATACGTCCGAAGACTATTTTGGAGTTCGGAAGGAGGAACCCGCCTTGCAATGCTGAAGACAGATCTATGCGCCGGATACCTTGTCATTGAAGCCAGGTTCAGGGGCTACTTAGGGAGTCCTGGACTAAGGGGTCCTCGGGCGTCCGGCCTGTTAACCATGGGCCGGACTGATGGGCTGTGAAGATACGAAGACCGAAGACTGCACTCGTGTCCGGATGGGACTCTCCTTGGCGTGGAAGGCAAGCTTGGCGGCCAAATATGTAGATTCCCTTCTTTGTAACCTACCTTGTGTAACCCTAGATCCTCCCAGTGTCTATATAAACCGGAGGACTTAGTCTGGAGAGGATAGACTCATTACCATAGTCATACAAGCTAGACCTCTAGGGTTTAGCCATTACGATCTTGTGGTAGATCAACTCTTGTAATACTCATATTCATCAAGATCAATCAAGCAGGTAGTAGGGTATTACCAGGGCCCAAACCTGGGTAAACATTGTGTCCCCTGTCTCCTGTTACCATCGACCTTAGACGCACAGTTCGGGACCCCCTACCCGAGATCCGCCGGTTTTGACACCGACACTCATTTCCAGCATTCGGTTACTTACGGCCCGTTACTGTCATTTTCTACTTGTGGGCCAAATTCAGCCCGTGGTTACAGTCGGCCCGTTTGTGTCCCGTTAATACATTGGGCCATTTTCATGTCAAAAAAAACCCCGTTGGGCTATTTTCATAGAGTTATCAAATACGGCCTATTTACGGCCCGTTATTGTCCATGAATAGTACGGCCCATGATTGGCGAAATGATGATACACCCCGTAGAAGGCCCATGGATCCTCTGACTAAAAGGCCCATGGATAAATACTGACTGTAGAAGGCCCATGGATCCTACGGCCCGTATAGAAGGCTAATGGATCCTACGGCCCGTAGAAGGCCCATGGATCATACTGACCCATGACAGGCCCATGGTTACAACAGTCCGTGTGTTGCCATGATTATTTTGGCCTAGTTTCCAGAAATAGGTTATTGTGGCTACTAGAAAAACACAGAAAAAGAACTGCAGTGACTACAAGCAAACAACTAAATAAGACAATAAGGAAATAAATAAGCAAGAAATTAACGCTAGCATATTACCGCTATTACACATATTACATCCGCTGGGCATCAAAGTTCGCCACCGGTGCAAATATAGGGAACAAAGCAGCATATTACATAACTGGCCATCTAAATTGGCCACCAGTGCAAATAAACACGGCAAAAAAACAAGAGCATAACTAAAACAACTTCAGAAGAGCTCAAGAAATGTTATCCTGGGTATCCACCATGCTGGCAATAAGTTTAGCAAGCTTATTAGCTTTGTCCTGTTTGGCGCTAAAATCCTCCAACGCTTCTTTGTTGCACCGGAAAAGTATGCATCTGAATGCTCCGGTGACTTTCGCAGATCCTTCCGCTTCTTGTCGCAGCACGGTGATCGATGTCTTTCAGCTTGTAGTTGAGACTCAAGAAACCGAACTGATTCAGGCAGTGAGTTTGAATAGCTTGTGCAAGCGGTAGTGGCCAGTAACTCGAACACTAAACCAAGACAGGACTTTGGGGTTGTCTCACTGTCTCCAAGATAGTCTTCCTTAGCTATTTTATCAGCTTTGTTGGAGACCAACAAGGATGTGTCACTATCCTTTATCTGCATTACTTCCTATACCATTGCTTAATAAGGCACTCTTCCCCAATATTACATCGACATTCTAAAAGAAGAAACAAGCAGACACATAACAGGTTTAGCATGTACTAGTATATGAAACTCATTTCGGTGAACCAGTTCATTACTAAGGTGGACAGGATTAAACTACCAAGTCTTCTATTGCCAAGTACTAGTACATAATAAAAGCATCAAACAAACATATATCTATGTCCTATGGTCACTGCATTGTCTTGCCAAATCAAAATAGAGACACGGTTCAAATCATATCAGTTCAAGACAAAACACCAGTGAAAGAATACAAAGCGTAGGAAACTACATGGCACAACAAGATTTCAGATGGGTACCACGGGTCTACATGTACAACAACACTATTGCCTCTGTTGTGATGCTAGTAATGTGCATGATATGAGAAGTCAACTGTATACACGATTGAAATTGAAATCAACAGAGCTATTGATAAGAGCAAGCCTGTTAAAGAAACATGCGTGAACAAACCTGCCGTGCCATTGGAGTTTTGATTGCATCCTTCAATTTAAAAATAAGTTTGTATGAGTAAATACAGTGATACAAGAGCAAAGCAGTATGCACGATAGCAATCATAGTTAAAAAAGGCGCGCCTAAGCGAGCGCGCCTAGGCTCTAGGCGTTGGCAAAATGCATTGTGCATAACTACGCTTAATCTGTGCATAACTGCGCATAAGCATGCGCTTTGGTCAGTAAAGCGCAAGGCGGTGGCAAAACGCACAATTAACGCCTAGCGCTTTTTTGAACTATGATAGCAATGGAATCTTGAATTAGAAAAGTTGTTCTTCAGGTTTAGGCACTTGTTCTACATGAACAAAGTACAGTAAGACGCAACAATATAGTACTTAAAAATAGAAAATGAGCTCATAGACCTTACCACATTCTTGGTTCTGGACGAGTACAGAACAAGGCGTTCCCAGTCATCGTCCAGTAAATGTGTCTCAGGAGAACATAAGGGAATTTGATGAGTTTCTTTGCCGGTGAAGTACATTTTCTTCAGGTAATTCCAATACTGCCACCAAGCATTCTTGAAGATAGCAGAGGTATTAGCACAAGTTACCTCATCCTGAGTTTCCAAATCGGTCCTTCTCTATAGAGAAAAATGGGAAAATTTGCTGTATTATAACCATCATGGAGGTAGGATGTATGGGACAAAGCAAAGTAATTGCCATGAATAACATTACTTACACATAACTCCTGGACAAACACCTGCAACTGGCATTTTCCTACATCTTTAGTATAATATTTCCAAGATGGGAAGATACGCACATATGATTTAACAACATCAAATGTGATAGATGCTAAACTACGACTAGCTGGTTGTGCTTCCTCCACAGGAATAGGCATACTAACTGGTGGTGTTGGGGTTCGCTGTGGTAGTACTGGCCCTTTGGGCACTGGAGCTGCCTTACTAACTGCTCTTGTTTGGGAGCTCTATGGTGGAGATGGTGATGTGTCAACAGGAACTGGGTTACTATTTGCTGGGGTTGGGGTTAGATTGGGTGAAGCTGGTTCTCTGTCCATCGTAGTAGGGGTACTGTCGGTGTCAAAAACCGGCGGATCTCGGGTAGGGGGTCCCGAACTGTGCGTCTAGGCAGATGGTAACAGGAGACAAGGGACACGATGTTTTTACCCAGGGTTGGGCCCTCTCGATGGAGGTAAAACCCTACTCCTGCTTGATTAATATTGATGATATGGGTAGTACAAGAGTGGATCTACCATGAGATCAGAGAGGCTAAACCCTAGAAGCTAGCCTATGGTATGATTGTTGTTCGTCCCTCGGACTAAAACCCTCCGGTTTATATAGACACCGAGATAGGGTTAGGGTAACACGTCGGTTACAATGGTAGGAGATCTACATATCCGTATCGCCAAGCTTGCCTTCCACGCCAAGGAAAGTCCCATCCGGACATGAGACGAAGTCTTCAATCTTGTATCTTCATAGTCCAGAGTCCGCCAACGGTGATAGTTCGCTATCCGGACACCCCTAATCCATGGCTCCCTCAAGAGTCCCACGAACCGGGCTTCAATGACGGCGAGTCCGGCGCGCATATTGTCTTCGACATTGCAAGGCGGGTTCCTCCTCGAATACTTCATAGAAGATTTTGAACACAAGGATAGTGTCCGCTCTGCAAAACAAGTTCCACATACTACCGTAGAGAATAACCTTTGCACAGATCTGGCTGGCGTATTCATGCGTGACATCACACCACGGCCAGGCCTTCATACGAATCATTTTTACTGTTCCACCTCAGCGCGTTAAGCGAGGCGGTTTCCTTGGCACGTCTTGTCAAAGCAGAGATCATGTCCCCTTATTCCGGGATTCTCATCTATACAGAGGTGGGTAACCCAACCGCGCCATTGATTACGGCACTTGGGAGATAAGCGAGTTTTACCAGGCCAGCGGGGGACGCATAGCTTCGTCCATCCATATAAGGGGATAAGGATCCACCTTTTCACCTACGCCTTCTTCCTCCTTTGCTCATCCATTTCCGTGCACTCGAGCTCCAGCGCCCAAGTCCGCACATCCCTCCTCAACCTTCTCCAGCCATGTCCGGAGCGGGAGGCAAGTGGATGGTCTCCTCCGTTACGGAGGGACAAGTCAAAAAGCTGCAGAAGGCCCGATACTTGTCCAGCGACATCGCGCACCGGCTCCCCGACGAGGGGCAGGTCATTCCCACCCCCAGGCCCCATGAGAGGGTGGAGTTCCTCACTCACTTCCTCCACGGACTAGGTTTTCCACTTCACCCATTTGTCCGGGGGCTCATGTTCTACTACGGCCTGGATTTCCACGATCTGGCCCCGAATTTCATCGTCAACATCTCGGCGTTTATCGTCGTGTGCGAGGCCTTCCTCTGCATCCAGCCCCACTTCATCTTATGGCTGAAGACCTTCAATGTCAAGCGGAAGGTAGTGGGCGGCCGCCAAGCGGAGTGCGGAGGTGCCATGGTTGGCAAGATGGCCAAAGTCCTATGGCTCGAGGGCTCCTTTGTGGAGACCATAAAGGGGTGGCAATCGGGGTGGTTCTACATCACCGAGCCGCGCGACTCTCAATGGGCGGCGGCCCCCGAATTCCGGTCTGGGTTCCCCACACGACTCACATCATGGAAAGAGACGTGCCTGACGTGGGGTGATTCGGAAGAGCTGTCCGGACTCCAAACCTGCGTCTGAAACCTGGTGGACAAGAATCTCAAGCTTGCCAACGTAATCCAGGTGATGCTCATCCGCCGGATTCTCCCATGCCAACAACGGGCCTTCAAATTGTGGGAGTTCGATCCGGCACAGCACCAAACTCTGAAAGGGCTCTTCAACACTACGTACGAAGATGCCTGGAAGGTGCTGTTCAAGGGCGTCGAGCCTCCCATATCCGCTACCGAAGATCGCAGATTCAGCTCGCAGCGCCAAGCTACCGAGGTAAGATGTTTTACCCTTTATGGGACTCTTGCTTTTCATAGTTTGACTCTATGCGGGATCTAAAACTCCCTAACCTTTGACAGGACTGGCTGAAGACGTCCAGACAGATTAATTGTCCGGCCCCCTTGCCAGAAGACCCATCGGACGCCCGATTGGCGAGCTCTTGGCTCCGGCACCTCACGTGGTGCCGGAGAAGAAACCAATAAGAAGGCCACGGGAACTCGAAGGAGCTCCGGCCAGTGATGTCGGACTCATCGTCCGGCGACTCTGGCGGAATCCTCTCCCGAGGGCGAGGAGGAGGAAAAAGCCTCTCCCCGGTGAAGAGAAAAAGGAAGGCCGCCCGGACCGGGAGGCCGGAGGGTCCAAGAAAGGAAGGACCCTTCCTCCGGACTTCTCCACCAACGCCCGACAACGGCGAGGAGTGGCCACCAAGGGCCAAGCCCCTGGCGAGATCGTAAGTGTCCGGACTCCGGAATAGCTCATGGCTTTTTATTTGTCGCATAGTGTCTTCTAACGCCGAATATAACCATGTAGCCCGCCCAAGGACGAGCTCGCCGCTTCGTCGAGCGGCTCCCTGAATTCGTCGGATGTGAATAGCACTTCACTTCCGACCGCCTCCTCCCCTCGTGGCCTTGAGCGACACCGGTGGAGTCCCAAAAGGCCCAGCCAGGAGGAGGTGGTCTGGAGGCGCCATAAGGCGACCTCCCGGACTCCGGCGCAAAGGGGCGAAACCCGCAGAGCTCTAAGTCGGCCTCTGTCTTGGGACTCCGTCACCGGAACCTTCAGTGGTTCCAAGTCCGGCAAGCAGCCCCTTCGTAAGAAGGGTAAGATTCTGACGCCGGTGACCTCCGTCCATCCGGAGGCACCGGATAACTTATGGGCGCTTAACGGCGCCTCCATCGACGAGGAGCACCGCCTTTGTTATGAGTGTGGTGATCCAGAAAGTTTAGTCCGCCAAGAGCGGGCTGGTGGCTTGTACCAGCCTTCTAACAGGCTTTGAGGTAAGTTTAGAATATGTAAAATATTATCGCATAGATAGTAGCCCTGATGCTTAGTTCGGTGTTCGGAAAGAAAAGCCGGACTGAGGATCTAAAAAGATATACGCAGGAGTCTAACATAAATATGTCAATATGGGAATGCAGGCTGCGCTGCTGACCTCTGCCGCACTGACTATGGAGGTCAATGCATTGAAGCAGAGCCTCGAGCGGTCCGAGAACGAGCTCGGCCTTGCCAAGAAGCAGCTCGAGGACAAGGAAGGTAAGTAATACCTTATAGAAAGGTTTTGGTTGCAAAACTGACAGGACTAACGTGGGTATTGTAGGGGCCACGAATGAGGTGGCGACCCTGAAGGAAGCGGTGTCCACGGCCGAAAGCAAAGCGGCCACGGAGCGCACCGAGCGAGAGAAGCAGGAGGCGCGGGTGGCGGAGGTGCGGCAAGAGCTCCAGGCTCTCGTGGAAAAACACGAGAGTTTGGAGCATGACTCGAAGACTCAAGAGTCCGAGCTCGCCTCGGCTCTTGAGAGTGCTAAAGCCGCTAAGGCGAAGCCCAAAAGCCGTCAAGAAATTGAAGCATTAAAGAAGATAGCGGCGGGTAAGGCATTCTTTATGCAAAGCAGGCATGTGAAAGTGAATTACCTATTACTTACCCGAATCCGGAGCTCTCCAGGAGCATTCGCAGACCTGCCCTATAGTGTGTCTGATGCTGCCGCGTTCTACCGCGCCAAGGAGGGGAGCTCGACGGAAAAGGTGTTCTGGTCTCAGTATCTTTGGGGCCGGACATCCGTGCCCCTGAGCGAACAGCAGCGGTGGTCGAGCTCCACAAGGTCGCCGAACAGGCCACGAAGGGCCTCATAATTCGGTATGGCCATTGGAAGCCATGCACAGGAGCTACTTCGATCTAGTCTGCGGCTGGTGGGCCTTTGTCCATGGATTGAAGTCATCAAGCGCTCCATCTGCATTGAAGGTGCCCGTCGGGCCTTGCCCGTGCTAAAGTGCACCTTTGGGCAAGCTGGATCTTGAAGCTTTGTGGACAGACCCACCCCGAAGGGCAAGGAGCATCGCAAGCCCGAAATGTACTATGAGGGCATCATGAAGGGTGCCCGCCTTATAGCGGGCGAATGATCCAAAGATGTAATTTTTGAATAGACTCGCATTTGTTATCCTGTATGCTGAAAACTTGTTCATATGCGCTAAGCAATGCTTGCGAATTTAAAATATTACCTTCTGTGCGGCCATTTATCAAATTTGAGAGATGGCAAGTTGTTGGCTTCAGCCCCCATGCCACGAAAGTCTTTGGGGTGTTCGGATAAACTTGAGCGCTCTTGTTCCCATTCTTGGGTCCTTCGAGGGAGGCGCTCAACACAACGAACAAGGCAACCGGACTTATAGTGCTTGAACACTCTCACTTAGCCATAGAATTCTATAATTTTAAATTTCGGCGAAGCCCCTAGTATTCGGAAGACCGAGTTCGGCGAGCTATCCACGCCTTGGCCGGACGATGCCGACTCCTCGCTCTAAGCGGCATAAGTCTTTAGGGACCCGAAAAAACCTCTCGAACAGCGACCGGCTCTCGCCCTATCATGACGGTCAGTTTTAGCTTTCCACCGAGGTGCTCAACCCAGCTCAACCGGCACAATCGCAGTGGTTCTCGGCGCTACCTTAGCCGATATAACGGAATGTAAGGTACCAAAACATGGGAGCCGGGCAAACCCAACTATTGACCCAAGACATGATTGAGCCGATGCATATAATGCTATAAGTTCGGGTGCCGCACTTGTGAAAGTGTTCGGACTTATCACACCATATTTTTGGGGTACTTAAGCCCCTGGTGTATTGGCCGTACCAAAGCATGCAGGTGCAACATGTCATGAATGAACATATATATAGATAAAGAAAGGAGTGCAATAATAGGCAAAAGCTATGTATTGTTTATTAAAAAAGGTACTGCAATGAAAGCAGAACGATACAAATAGTGCGATAAGCAAGGGATGGGACTATTTAACATGTCCCCCTCCAGGGATAAGCTGTGGGATGGTATGTAAAACAGGTATAATGCTCGTAGTAGAGACCACCGACACTCGGCGTAGCTTTTACGCTTCCACAGCTATTGCATCGTGAGTTCGGCAATTCTAGTGCCGACAGTGGCTTCGGAAAACGGAGTCCTGAAAGTAAGAGAAAAGAAGAAAGAAAAAGAATGACACAATCGGAGCCCCCGTGCGGTTGAGCCGCATTCTGGCGATGTGGTCGTGCCCCTCCCTTATGCCCATGGTATCTCCGGTGCGTAGTTATGTATGCAGCGTAATCGGGCTTCGCAATTCTGCGAGGGCTGGGGTTGGGGCGGATTGCTTCTGGCGATGCTAGAATCATGCCAGCGGTCTTGTTGTAGGTTACCCAGGCCCGGCAGCGGTGTCCGGACGTTTAATAGCCGGACTCGAGAATTGCTGTGAGAGATCGCTTTGCACCTCCGCCGCGAGGGTCGCCATATGCTCCTCCGTTCGGAGAGAGGCGTTCGGTGTTTCCATTGACCGTGATTACTCCTCGAGGGCCTGGCATCTTGAGCTTGAGGTATGCGTGGTGCGGCACCGCATTGAACTTTGCAAATGCGGTTCGTCCAAGCGATCGCGTGATAGCCGCCGCGAACGGGACTATGTCGGAGATTAACTCTTCGCTTCGAAGTTATCCGGGGATCCGAAGACCACTTCAAGTGTAACTGAGCCTGTACAATTGG
Source organism: Aegilops bicornis (assembly GCA_021605145.1). Classification (NCBI taxonomy): domain Eukaryota; kingdom Viridiplantae; phylum Streptophyta; class Magnoliopsida; order Poales; family Poaceae; genus Aegilops; species Aegilops bicornis. The sequence continues at coordinate 775,661,277 of CM038671.1, read as the reverse complement.
CCTCTACACCTGGTATGACGCCTTTAAAGGTCGTCTTTGTGGGTTTAATCCTTGAGGGGTCTATGCCCATTTTGCGCACAATATCCTGATAGAGCAGGTTCAGGCTGCTACCACCGTCCATCAGGACTCTAGTGAGGTGAAATCCGTCAATGATTGGGTCAAGAACCAATGCGGTGAATCCACCGTGGCGGATGCTAGTGGGGTGGTCACTTCGATCAAAGGTGATCGGGCAGGAGGACCATGGGTTGAACTTTGGGGCGACTGGCTCCATCGCATATACGTCCCTTAGCGCACGCTTCCGCTCCCTTTGGGTATATGGGTTGCGTATATCATGTTCACCGTCCGCACTTGTGGGGGGAAACCCTTCTGTCCTCTATTGTTCGGCGTCCGGGGCTCCTCCTCGTCATCGCTATGCAGCCCCTTGTCATTGAGTTCGGCATTTAGCTTGCCTCATTGTTTGAAGACCCAACAATCCCTGTTGGTGTGGTTGGCTGGTTTTTGAAGTGCCATGTATTTGGCACAAGCGATCGAGTATTCGGTCCAGATTGGGCCGGGCCCCGAGTATTTCTTTTGAACGGCTTTTTCCATCGACCGGGTTTAGAGCCTCCGAATCCGCACCGACTGCCGTATCCTCAAGATTATCGGCGTTGTCTGGCGCTTGTGCTTGTTGCGTAGCGACACCGCCATTACCGTCCTTGGTATCCGAACTACCGGGGTTTTTGGTCAAGTTGTTACTACGAGCTAGCCGGGCTGTCCTCTCCAGCAAAAGCGGGTCATGAGCGTTGTGAGGGCTGCCATGGATTTCGGCTTTTCCTGTCCTAGGTGCCGGGCAAGCCACTCATCGCGGATGTTATGTTTGAAGGCTGCAAGGGCCTCTACATCCGGACAGTCAACGATTTGATTTTTCTTGGTTAGGAACCGTGTCCAGAATTGTCTGGCCGATTCTTCTAACTGCTGAATTATGTGGCTGAGGTCATCGGCGTCTGGTGGTCGCACATATGTGCCCTGGAAGTTATCAAGGAATGCGGCTTCTAGGTCCTCCCAACAACCAATTGATTCTGCTGGCAAGCTGTTAAGCCAATGCCGAGCTGGTCCTTTAAGCTTGAGTGGGAGGTATTTGATGGCGTGTAGATCATCACCGCGGGCCATGTGGATATGGAGGAGGTAGTCCTCGATCCAAACCGCAGGATCCGTTGTGCCATCGTATGATTCGATGTTTACGGGTTTGAAACCCTCGGGGATTTGATGATCCATCACTTCGTCTGTGAAGCATAGTGGGTGTGCGGCGCCTCTGTATTGGGCTATATCACGACGCAGCTCAAATGAGCTTTGTCTACTTTGTTCGGCCTGGCCGGAGTTGTTGTATCCGGCGTGACGGTTATCATCACGTGTCGTGGGGCGCCTACACAATCCGCAGATCGATCTTGTTTGCCTTGACTTGTCCTCCAATATGTCTCGCCGGTCTGGCGCGTTTCCCCGTGCCTTGGTACTTTTCGAGCGGCGCCGGGATGCGGCTTGAATGGAGGGTCTAGAGGCCTCTCTGTCGCGGCCACAGGGTGGCCGGTCGACCGCATCATGCACTAGTGATGTAGGTTTGGGTGCTGCTTCCTCTAATTGGGGTAGCAGCCTGCATTTCGGGTATCTCCTGGAGGGGCGTTCGAGTTCGTACTCTTCGGCTGCAAGGACTTCAGTCCATCTGTCAGCTAGCAAGTCTTGGTCAGCTCTAAGCTGCTGCTGCTTTTTCTTGAGGCTGCTTGCCGTGGCCATAAGCCTGCGTTTGAAACGCTCCTGTTCGGCGGGATCCTCAGGCATGACAAATTCGTCGTCGTCGAGGCTTGCCTCATCTTCGGAGGGAGGCATATAATTATCGTCCTCCACCTCCCTGTTTGCCGCTCTATCATGAGGGCTGACTTCTCCCTCCTCCTGTGCTGAATCCTGCTGGAGGAGGTTGTGTTCAGCACTGTCCAGGGTGTTATTATCTCCCGTGCTGGAATCACCCTTTTTGCTGTGGCGGGATTTAGAGCGGCGCCGCTGACGCTGGCCCTTGGGCTGTTTCTTGGAGGGGTCATCCTCCGCTGTTCCATCGTCGTTCCCATCTTTTGGGATGTCCACCATGTATATGTCGTATGACGAGGTGGCCTTCCAGTGCCTCTGGCGCTGGTTCTTGGTAAATCTCGAGATCGTCGTCCATATCATCGATGTCTTCGGAGTCGAAGTAGAGCATGTCGGTTAAATCATCGACAGTGGCTACGAAGTGGGTGGTGGGTGGGCATTGAATTTCTTCTTCGTCCGCGTCCCAACCTTGCTGACCGTAGTCCGGCCAGGGCTCTCCTAATAAAGAGAGAGAGACTTTAGTGAATTCAGGATGTCGCCAAAGGGCGAGTCTTGAAAGACGTCCATGCGATGAACTCCATAACGGGCGCCAATCGAATTCGATTAGCGGTATGAGAGGGTTCGGAGTCCGGAGAGGAGTCCGGCACCTTGGAGTCACGGTCTTCGCAAAGGATAGGGATGGAGTTCGGCTCAATCGCCGTAGAGATCGTAGCCCCGAGGCGGTGCCAACCACTCGTCCTCAATCGGCAGAGTCGGCTCCGAGCTAAGGGTCGGAGCAGACGTTGGTGCGGCCTCCAGGACACAGTTCGGCTGCAGAGGCAGATCGTGCCCATCGAGATAGTGCGGCGCGCTTGGCTGTGGCTCGAATCCGTCGAAGATCAAGTCTCCGCGGATGTCGGCCGTGTAGTTCAAACTCCCAAATCTGACCTGATGGCCAGGGGCGTAGCTTTCGATCTGCTCCAGATGGCCAAGTGAATTGGCCCGCGGTGCAAAACGCCCGAATCACGAAGATCTGTCCGGGAGAAAAGTCTCACCCGGACCGTAGTTGTTGATGATCGAAGGAGCCATCGAGGCCTAAGGATGACGACAGAGGAACTCTCAATGAAAGCACCAATGTCGGTGTCAAAGCCGGCGGATCTCGGTAGGGGGTCCCAATCGTGCGTCTAGGCGGATGGTAACAAGAGACAAGGGACACGATGTTTTTACCCAGGTTCGGACCCTCTCGATGGAGGTAGAACCCTACTCCTGCTTCATTAATATTGATGATATGGGTAGTACAAGAGTGGATCTACCACGAGATCAGAGAGGCTAAACCCTAGAAGCTAGCCTATGGTATGATTGTTGTTCGTCCTACAGACTAAAACCCTCCGGTTTATATAGACACCGGATAGGGTTAGGGTTACACATAGTCGGTTACAATGGTAGGATATCTACATATCCGTATCGCCAAGCTTGCCTTCCACACCAAGGAAAGTCCCATCCGGACACGGGACGAAGTCTTCAATCTTGTATCTTCATAGTCCAGGAGTCCGGCCAACGGTGATAGTTCGGCTATCCGGACACCCCCTAATCCAGGACTCCCTCAGGTACAATCTGAGAGAGTTTGGGTTATGTGTGGTAGGGCTGGTTCTCATGCATGTACAACCTGGGTGCTATCTCCACCAAGAGGTAGCACTGTTTTATTTGAAGACCGTGTTTTTAGTCCACTAGATACTGGCATCACCTGCTCCAATTCAAATGGCCGATAAACAGGAAACATAGTTGAATGTACAAACATTGTATGAGAGACATATGCAATAGATAGTGTGGAAAAAAGAGGACATGAAATAGTTGACATGTATATTGTTTAACTAAAACGGATAGCATGACGTAATTTCACATATATGATGTCTATCTAAACTGGATAGCATAGCATAACATAATTCAAAGATACGATGAATAACCAAATAGGATCGCATGACATAATTCACCTACATGTTATCTAAGTAATCAGGATCGCATCATTTAATTCACATATGTGAGTTATATGCTAAACAGAGGGCATTCAGTATGATGTGTGAACTAAGAACATGGTGTTGAATATTGTGTATATGATGTCTAAACTATGCAATGCAAGACACCATATGCATGATATGAGCAGTATAACCGTGCCAAGTTAGAGCATACAGCTCGGTGGGGGAATAGGACCGGTCATCTGTCTTTGAATCCATCTCTAAGGAGCTATCGGGACCCAACAAGAGATCTACTTCGACATGTAGCATTGTCTGCTCTGAAGGCCTTGCTTTCACTCCAGATTTTTCAGTCTCCCACCCAAATGGCTGATTCACAGGAAGAGTGGTTTAATGTACAAACATTGTCAACAAATGGAAATGTAATGAAGAAAAGGATGGGAAAGATATCATTCAAATATATGGTGCCTGGTTAAACAGGATGGCATTGCACATTTCACATATATTAATTATGGCTGGATAAAAGACATGAGATTGCATAATTCCCATGTATGATATAGAAACTAAACAGGTGGCATTACAGAACATGTCTAAACTAAGCAGATGACATATATGATGTCAAAAGTAGGCACTGCAAGGCAACATATGCATGATATGAATAACATCATCATGCCAAGGTAGAGCAAACACCTTGGGGGGTAAATAGGAGTGGTCGTGGTGTCTACGAATCCGCCTCGAACAGATATCTTCCTCGGATTACAATGCGGAGAGGGTTGGGGAGGGTTTGCCATTGAACCCACCATGGAGCGATGTCTGCATGACATTGTATTGCCGCGCAAAACTCTTCTCTTTTCCTCTACATGTTCAGCATGACTGTGTACAATATCTGACATGCATACGAAAAAAATATGGTGAGATTATGTAAGGAGAGCATGCCGAAATTTAGTGATGGTAACAACCAGTGGATGGATCCAAAAATCATGATAGCAGGCTGATGATTTCTTTAATTTAATAAAAAGACAGATGATGATTGCTTTACTATTTGTTTCCCACCCAAGATGAACAACACAGGCATACCCTAGGTGAACCAGATATTAGACAGAGATACTATTCATTGCTTCCTCGATATGTGTCCCACAACTAATTTAGAACTCAAGTTTGAACATTAATTTGGACCTGACTTGGAGTCCAAGAGGTGAACAGGACGACAAAAGTGCAGGTAATTTTAAGCAATGCATAACATAAGCAGAAACAAAAGAGTGCCACCTCTCTTGTGGACCCGTGTACTCCTCAGGTTCATCTGCTGAGTCGATGATGGTGATGCCGTTGCGGTGGGTGCCGGCGGCAGGGAAGGAGATCTGAGGCGGCGAAAGACAGTCAGGAGTCGTGATGTCTAGTTTTGTGGATGTTTCTGTCGATGGAGCAGCTCAGGTGAGATGGACGACGTCGCGGCAGGAGCAGGACAAACCACACAAAGTTCCCTTAGACACCTACATGTAACTGAAGTAATTCTGTAAGGGCTCATTTGGCTTGCATGATTCTAAAAATGCAGGCATAGGAAAAACACCAGAATAGGATAGGAATGCACATGGTAAATAGAGCATTTGTAAACACAGGATTTCTGTCAACTTGGGTGTTTGGTTTACAGGAATTGGAAGAGCAGAGGAATGCAAAGAAACATGGCCAAAATAAAGTGAAACCATATGAAAGCGTGTACAGTTAGAATGTTATTCTGCCACTAATGCACTTGGTCTAGTTTTCATGCATAGGATTTTGAAAAGTAGGTCCAGGTGGATGTTTTGCTTCATTCCTTTCAACAAAATGCATGAATAATTGAATAGTAGAGTGCCATTGGAAAATTCCCTATTTCTATGTTTTTTCGTTGAACCAAAATAGCCCTAATGGATCGACATGAATATATAGTAATAAGTGATGCAACAAGTGTACAACCTCTTTGCCATAACCGTGTCGACCTCAGCATCATTGGGTTGGTCGCTGAAGCAGTTGAGGCAGAGGTGGCTGTCGGAGGTGTGGAGGAAGATCTGAGGAATCTATAGACGGCGTCCAGGGCACTGCTCTGTTGTGATGGATCGTTCTGTCGTTGGAGCAGCTCCGGTGAGCTGTAAGACGTCAAGGCTGAAGCAGCACAAGACAGACATCGTCAATCTCAAGTGGGATTCTAATAGCATCTCCAATAGATGATGTAAAATAGATGTAAATTTTACATCAACAAAAACCACGTGACTACAACAGATGAGGTAAAAACTGTTGACTCTGAACTTAACTATCGAAACTGAAATTTCATCAGGAATCTGAATGTTCTTTGTCGGCCCTGAACGCAATGGTAGCAGACAGGCACTTGACATGTAGTTTAGGGAGGGCCTACAGTTCATCTTCAACATACACCCCCCTGAGTTGCCAGCCACCACCGGCCGAACCGCCGGCCCCAACACCGCCTCGCCGCCCCGAAACAACTCCCCACCACCCCGGCCAGCCCTCTAGGCCCCCCGCCCCCACCCTGAACCCTAAGGTAGATAGTGGGCTACCTCTCCCATGAGCCCGCCCCTCATGGGTGGTTCTTCCTTAACTCCGGCGAGCCCCCGTCCCCGCTGCGGGTGGTTCTTCCTTAACTCCGGCGAGCCCCCCACCCCCTGAAAATTGACTGACCCAAAAGTCCATTCAGTCGACTAAAGTGTAGCTAAATCGGAGCAGAGCAGCAGCATGAGCGAGGGGGAGAGCAGCAGCAGCAGCGCGAGCGAGCGAGAGCGAGCCGGAGCTGTAGCAGCTGGGCAAGTGAGCGATCGAGCGAGAGCCGGAGCAGCAGCAGCAGCAGTAGCAGATCCGGCTGGTATGGACGCCGCCGTCGAAGGGGCCTCGCACTGGGGGAGAGCCGCCATGGAGATGTCGCCCGCGGCACCGGCATCAAGGTAGCCGCTCCATGGGGGTATAGGATGGAGCACCGTCGGCACCGGGAGGTCGAGTTAAGGAGAAGGTGCGATGCAATGAGTGTACAACCTCTTTGGTGGCGCCGAGTAGGCCTCGGCTTCGTCCGAGGAGTCGGTGAGGATGCTGCGGTTCCGGTGGAGCAGGTTAAGGCGGCGCTATGGAGATGGAGCAGCCGCGATAGACGAGGCAATTTTTGGAGTAGCTCCTTGGAGGTGGAGGACGGGGCGGCTGAACCGGCGGGACGACGAGATGGATGACGGATCCTCATCCGAGGAGGTGGACGAGGGACGTCGAGCTGTTGCGGTGGACGACGTCATCGGGGAAGAGGCTCCGGCTGGGCAGCGGTGAGGTGGCGGACGAAGGAGGGTGGGGTTTCGCGGCTGGAGTGGAGAGGTTATGGCGGCCTGGGATTTTGAATGTTAAAAAGGAGGCAATGGGAGGGGTGAACCATGACTTAGGGACGCGCTTGTCCAAAATGTAGGGTGTTTTACAAAAGTACCCCCCACCAATTTGAACTAGCGGCCCTTTCAGCTCAGGGTTAGAAGATGGATCTCGCGTGTCGGGATTTGGCAGCTGGAGGGAGTTTTCGCTTGCGTTGTAATTTCGGGATAGCAAGGCGCGGGTTGTGAAGGCTCCAGTTTTGGGAGCACGATATCTGAATTTTCGGGATATAACAAGGCGCGGGTTGAATTTTAGGGACAAGCCTAACGTGTAATATTGTACTTGTATGTACCAAATCAATTCGCACTTCCCTCAACCAAAAAGAAAACGAAAAAAATAAAACAATTCACACCACACAAAGAGAGAGTCTTGCCCCGTTTTACTATAAAAATGCTATTCAAAGCTACTCCCTCCTTCCATCTATATAGGGCAAAATGCGTTTTGATGCTAACTTTGACCAAATATTAGAGCAATAATATATCACATGCAACTTACACAAAGCACACCATTAAATTAAATGCATGAAAGGTTCTTTCAATGATATAATTTTCACATTGTGCATGTCATGTACTATTAATCTTGTCAATAGTCAAAGGCGGTCTTAAAAACGCATTACACCCTATATAGATGGAAGGAGGGAGTATGAATCCGTGTTATGTCCAATTAAATTTTTTCGCTTGCATAATGCATGTAACCTACTCATACCAACATTTTAGTGCATTCCAAATGTCTATACTACCGCTGCAATTCGAACTGAATTTGAATTCGTTTCTCTATTTCAATAAGAATCTACAATCATGATTGTTGCCAACTCCAACCATCATTCATGTATTACCTTAATAACACACCACATGATTACAATAGAGATAAATATGAACTATGTGTACTACATGAACTCGAATTCTATTTTTTGAATACACTTGATGTTGATTCCAAATAATAGTACATTTTAAGTACTAACTATATATTCATAATCTAAACCATGTTCCATACGTACACCGTGTTTATCACACATAGTATAGTGCCCCGCCCACTACATTATGACAAGTATTTAGACATGAGCTGCAAAAGCCACACATTAGCTAAAATTATGATCAATGTTCTATATATTATACGTAGTACTAGCAACATGCCCATGCGTTCCACAGAACATCAACATGATCAAGCGGAGGCCTAATTTGCAAATATGGAAAGGGGTGTGGGTATCTTTTTTCAAAATTGCTATAGTTTCCTTCCTATCCGTCAGATATAAATCAGACGGCCTATATTGTAGGATGACAGGCACACCATCATCAACAACTCGTTTTTTTATAAGAGTAGAGATAAAATATATTATATGTAGTATAACATGTTCATAACCACACTATGTGTATCACCATTATATATATTCACACATGCGTCGGTTTAAACACTATGATAAATTCTTCAAGTATCTGAATTCGCATTTTATAATGAAGTATGATCTCTATTCGTCTTTTGCACCCACACAATCCTCTTATCTTTGTAGCTAGCGCTAACTTTCTCTCGTGCATGCACACGCCCGCATCCCTCTCACCCTCCCTCAACATTCTCTAGCACCATCGCGCAAATTCGCCTTTTAACTTTAGGTCGTTCACCCATGGTGTGTGTAGGCCCCCTAGCTCCTTCTTTACGGCACACATCGATCGATATGCCTCTCTAGCCAGGTGTGCCTAGCACAAATGTAAGCTTCCCTCTTCTCTTATCACCGTCCATGCCTCACTCCCACCACTCTTTTCATCGATCTCACTGCACACTCCTTCCCCCTCAATATAGTATGACTCTGGCACCACCTCCTAGATGCATCCCTCTCTCTCTATCCTTCTCCCCGTGCCTCATTTGCTTGTAACACACACATGCATGTATACCGATCGATCTCCCAACATATACCTAGGTCGACTTTAACTATTCCCCCCCACATCGATCGACGTACCTCACAAGTTATCTCTGTCCTTTCTTTGACAAAGGATGATTGATCTTCCTATGTAGTTATGTCTGCTTACCACAGCCATATCGTCCCCCCTCATCATTCGTGCATGCCTCTTGACTCGTCTCTCACACGCACGTGCACAGACAGGCAGCCATCCCCGCTCTTATTGACATTGCAGGCGTGCCCTCCAGTTGTCTAGCAAGCCTATCCCACCATTTGTTAGAAGCAACTCCACTACCAACCCCTCCAACACTCTCGCTCTGTCTCTCTCCCAAGCTTATTCCTCTCCTACACATATGCATGGATGCCGATTGATCTCCCTTAATACATGAGGTAGATCGATCTCCCTTAATACATGAGGTAGGCCTCTCTGCTCCTCCACACATATACCAGCCATTGTACCTCTATAGTTAATTAGGCCTCCCTCCCCCCCCCCCCCCAACCACACACCGATAGTCGAGCGCTGTAGGCAGGTATCCATGCCACAGAGACAAACTGCACATGTCCCCTCTCACGTTCCAGTAGGCCAGCCACTCTATATCTTTGACGTGGGCACACACAAATTCGATGGCACTCTTTATCGATCGCGTGCGCATACACACACACACACATCATCCCTCTCTTTGATTCAATGGACACCTCAAGCCAATGATACCTCCACTCTCTTCTCGTGGATCGCCCCCTCTATATATATGATATATCGAAGACTCTATTTCACACACATTGCATATGTTACATTTTTTGATTGACCCCCCCCCCCCAAACTCTCACGAACCCACACACTATATCTCTCTACGTTTGTATCTCTCTCACACAACCCCACATAGGTGATGTACGTATACAAGAAAAGAATAGGTGCACCGTGCACGTGCTCACGCTTCGTGCCCAGCCACACTCACGCGGGTACACGGTGGAGCTCATGTGCTAATTTGAACGCGTGTAGCGGTTGTTTACCTACAGAGGTCGTGTACCACGCATGCACGAAACAAAGTTCGACTTGATGCGTTGGCGCGTTATTTTTAAATAAATTTATACCGCCCAATGGCACGTACACAGAATAAACGATTTTTATGGAGAAAAAGGTAGTCCGCTCCACTATATACAATGGAGCCTGCCTGCCTGGTTTGTCTCTCTTTAGAGTATCTCACACAAAGCTGCGGTGGCCTTTCTCTCTCACCGTTGGTAACTGATCCGGCCGCATCCCGTCCACCAGCGGAAAGGGAGGACATGCATTGTTGCTCCGTTCGACAGCACCGAGGCAGCACGTCCCGATCTACGGTACACGCCGTTCTCTCTGACCAAGCTCCGGCGCGGTAGGCCTACGCCACCTGCTCGCTGCCGTAGTATGGGCAGATTCCGCCTGCCGCCGCTCACGTAGTTACATCCCGATGACCGCCAGGTATTCCCTCCGGCCTTGCTCCATTGCCCGTCTTCCCATGTCGCTGCATGTGGATCTTCCATAGTTCTTTCCCAAAACGTAACTTGTCCGACGTACTTTCCATATTGCAATCTCGTCCACACACTGTTTTAGACAAACACAACCGTGTTGTTATCTTCCCATAGGACAAGGAATATGCTTCTTTTTTGTCATCGCATGTGTCATCAACTTTTATTGGCCAATAATTGTTTCCTTTCTACCTCTTTTTTGCAAACAGGGCTATCCATTTCACCTCATTGCTATTGCGACCTTTTGGTGAAGTGCACAAATCACTTTTTTCTTAAGAGTGTTTTGTGCAGTTCTACCAAAATGTCACACCTGCAACGCCTCTACATTTCAAAGGTCGATCGCACAAGGGGAAATTGGTTTTCCTCTATCCTCCTCATCCAACACCGAGCCTAATCTTCTCCAACTAGTTAGTCTTAAGAGAGACCGCAAAGGTCACCGGCTTCTATTTGTGTGTTTATTGTTTCATCAGCAGTCCTCTATTATCGTAATCACACTTAATATCTTTGGAACAGGGACGCTCAGCTCTATTTTAGTGGAACTGCACAAAATGATCGGAATGTTGAATGCTCTAGACAACTACTTTTTTTCCCAACATGCCTTGTTGATTTAGACAGAGCTGGGGCGAGTTGCTGCCAATGAAAGCATGGATCAATTTTAATTTAACACCTCACAACTTTGTCTTCAATTGTGATGTAAATATTAGCTCTGATCTGCTAATAATTGAGATGCATTAGCAAGGAAGTTAGTTTTTTATTGTTTCTGAAAGAGCATCGATGGCAAGACACACGAAACAAAAGCTGAAAGCTCACACCATTATACAATTTCATGTCACTGGAAAATTATTTGTATAGTACATCAATTATGTAAACAAATGCTGGAAGCTTGATAGCATTGCCAGAAGCCTCTTCGGCATCCGGGTCCATGTGCCATGCACAAAATTATACTCCTTCGTTCTGAAATATTTGTCCTTTTACAAGTTTCAAATGGGCATATTTTAGAGTGTGGATTCACTCATTTTTCTTCATATGTGTACTCCCTCCGTTCCTAAATATTTGTCTTTCTAGGGATTTCAACAGGTGACTACATACGGAGCAAAATGAGTGAATCTACACTCTGAAATATGTCTATATACATCCGTATGTAGTAGTCCATTTGAATCTCTAAAAAGACAAATATTTGAGTAGTCACTCGTTGAAATATCTAGAAAGACAAATACTCCAGAGTATATTTAAGAACTGAGGGGGTAGTGCATAGCTACATGGGAGATTCAGCCCGGTCGTTGCGCCACATTAATAGTGAGAAATGAGCAGTTAAATCATAAGCCCCACCTTTCCCACTGTAAGTTGCTCGGAAGAAGCAACCATCACTACTAGATATTTCATTATAACCGAGGGTCCAATCACCGTCGAATATTTTTTATCACCGTCAACTATTACTAAAACCGACGGTACACTGTCGGCCATCTCCCGTCGGCCTTGCTTCGTCGGCCATTAGAGTAATGGCCGACGGTACGGTCGGATAATTTCGTCACCTACGGTAGTAAGCCGACAGTGAGCCGTCGGGCATGTTATTGTGACCTGCCGGCTCACCTTAGCCCGACGACATTTATATCCGACGGTTCCTGGTCGGGCATTTATTGTCCGACGGTTATTGATTCTCCTCGGTTTTCATAATAGTTGTCGGTACATTCGACCCATAGGACTTAGTTATACCCATGCGGAGAACCAAACCGTCAGCTAGTTAGATGGCCGACGGTGCATACAACCCTTCAGGAGACACATTAGTCGAGGGGTGAGCAATCACCGTCAATTTTTGAATTCACCAACGGTCTAAAGTCCCCCATGGCGACTGTGTAACCCGAGACATTTGTGCCACCTTAGGGCATTACTCACCCTCATATATTGCTTTCACCAAGGGGTGTTTACACGTCACGATAGCAATATTTCAAAATATTGGCATTTCAAATACATCTCATACACACAAGCACAAGGTATTGAGTTGCATCCGAATGGCATTAACCATAAGTATCAAATGTAAATTCAGACAAAATAATAACTGAGATATTTCACATTTTATGAAGATAAATTGTCCACTAAGACAAATTGGTCCATAAGATAAAGTATTTCAAACATCTAACATAACTTGATTTTGGCATGACTTGAAGATCACTAGACTTTTATGGCCAATCATCATTATCATTGCCATACTCATTATATTCCTCATCTTCATAGTCATTATATCCTCACCACCATAGTAATCATATGGCTCATCACCATATAGATCACCCTCGCCATAGTCATCATCAACCTTGCTGCCATAGTAGTCATCCTCATCATCAGTTCCATGACTGGTACTGCCTCCGATCTGCTTCCCATTCCCTAAGTAATGATAAAACTAGTTGTCGGTATAATTTAGCTAAAATTCAAGTGACCTCATCGGGACCAAACATATTTTTTCTAATTGACAGGTAAGCTGCTAGCTGCTATTTAATAGTATGACTATGTAACAATATGATTGCCGATTTTCCTTTTGATCCTTCACATGAGATTTTCATAGGAAACATGAATCAGCGAGGAGGCCTTTGTCCAAGAAATGCAGTGGATATCTATCGGCAACCCAACTATCAGCAGTGTTTACATTTGCAGTCTCATGACACAGCCGAACAAGTAAACTAACAAAACACTATTGGCTAGTTCGAGCATATAACTAATTAAGAATGACATATTCAAAAAGAGGTTAATATAATTTTCCATTCAAATAATTTAATGGCAAAAGCTCACATAAAATTTACACCAACAATGTTATAGATTATACTGCACATAAATATTTATAACAGGATTTTTGTTCTTATACTTCACATATAGTACCTAGCATAGAGCTAATTGGAATCCTGAAACTAGCAATTTAGAATGATCATGAGCGTGTATGGCTGATCTTTAAGAGATAGCAAGCGTCAGTTTAGCTCAAGTTTGTAAAGTACATTTGTACATATGTGCATGTGATCTTGTTTCAAACAACAATCAAAAGCATATACTAGCTGCATGTGAGTATTCTAATTGAAATGCGTGCATACAGAGGGTTCAACAAACATGGTCCAACCATGCTTAGGTAAAAGGAAGAGTATTCCTAAGAAAAATATTCGGGATGGTTAGCTAAAGCCTTTCCTGTGTACTAATTCTTTCCCTGAATATATTCTACATGAAGTACAAATAAACTATTGTTCATACTGTCATATGTTTGCCTATTGATGATTTTCGAATTAACATGCTTCAATTTATCTAGTTTTGCGCATAAGAAATGAGAGCAAATTTAGATATGCACGCAAACAAGGCATATGTATAGAAACAAGCAAACAAGGCATATGTACAGAGAAACAACTATGGCAATTGTAGGCTATCAAGGGTGGTCTTCACTGCATTTTTTTCATATATGTGCAGATAAACTTGTTCTATCAACCATCAAGTATTATATGCATTAGCAGTCATTTCTCTTGGGTGATATAATCCTTTAGATGAATGTGCCCATATAGTTAACCATGCATTTATTTTCACAAATCTGCAATTAAAACATATGAAGGATCTGTTGTCTCCGCTACTACTATCCATGACCCATAATCCTGCACCTAACTTGCACACACAAATTCTTTCTTGATATAAATGCAGATGTGTTAACGTGCAAAGAGAAAACAAAATCGGTGGAACAAGGGAGAGGTCATCTGCAGACTTGTAGGCACGACAACAATGAACTAACCTTTTCGTGTTCGCTTTGATGCACACCACCTCGTCCCCTACGAATTCCGCCTTCCGAATCTGATGCAGACTGTATCATACACAAAAGACACATCACTTAATAGTTCCATTGCTGCAAGCCTACCATCGAGATGGGTTAAACTTACCAAGTCAGCCGCAGCTGATTGCAGTATGCCATCAAAGTCCACTCCTCCTTTCTCAGCCAATGACTATAATCATCAAGATGTCAGCACAACCCTATCCACTCAGATTCCAATTTATAAGAGAAGGAAAGATTACCTGCACAACAAGCTCAATGCCTCGAAGACGCTTGTTCTCCTGCTTCAAATGTTTGTTCTCTCTTTCCAGACGGTCTTCCCTAGCAGAGCGCACCGGTTGTGAGGCCATCACCCTTTTAGACTTAAACTTACCTTCTCTGCTTTGCTAAATAACTCATTAGCAATTCCCAGCCTGCCATGTGGCATTCTACCTGCTGCTTCATAGATGATTTGTCCATCTAAATCTGGGTGCTCCTCTTCCCAATTTTCTCCATGAGCATTTTTCATTGCCTTATCAAAATCCTCCTTTTCAAATAAAAATTAATGTAAACTAAAGTGTTGTGCAAATAGTTTTCATGATGATTAAAATGAGCTAAGTCGCAAGATTTCACTAACCCAATGATCGGCAGTTCTTTGACTGCAAATCTTCTCTTCGTCGGTCCCTCGATGCAAATTGTGCGTGTGAAGCCAAGCACCGGAAATTCCAGGGTCTTTCCCTGTTTTGAGTGTCTGCATTTCAAGAGTGTGAAACATCATCCAATGTAAATGAAACTTTCCTGTTAAACATAAGAAGAAAGATGCTTGACGAAGATAGAGTACCAGGAATTGACGTGTGGCGACATTTCTCGCACCGCTGCAATGGAAGACCTGTATCCCCATTAGCAAGTCTGTTCCTCTTGTTTCTTAAGGATAACCCTCTAAATTCAGCACCACTCCAATGCTCACATAGTAGACGCCAACCAACATCGGTACCAAAGTCAACTTTCTTTGCGTAAATTAAAGCTTCCTTAGTTGGCCAACGGTTACCGTTCTCATCCACTTCGTTAGTTGTGCAGGCAATTGTCCCTTCTTCATTAATCTTTTGATGGCTGCTGCCTTTTCCTCATGTAGCATCTGCTTCACTTTCCTAGTCAAGTTCTCCTCCAAAACACCATCTGCCTTCTCTTGCTCCAATGGGTCACACTTGAAACGCCACTGCCAAAAACCATCCCAAAATATTTTTGTTAGTTACTTGTGCATTTGTGAAAGTGAGCATACGCACAAAAATCAAAGCTTCCAACACTTCATAGATAAACCAAGTAGTTTTTTCATGTTTGTGACCAAAACAAAGAATTGTAACTACCACCCATCCACCAGTTTTAGAATTCTTATTTCTAAATATAATATGGTCACCTCTGTTTCAGAATTCTAAGTACGTACTAGTAACCAAAGAACTGATTAAAAAATCTCAAATCATTTATAGAAACAATGCATATATATATATATATATATATATATATATATATTATGTGTGTGTGTGCGCGCGTGCATATACTTACCCAAAATTCTTCCACAATTTTGGAAGCTGCTGATCTTACTTCTGGGCCAGGGGACCACTTGTAGTCCTCCCAACACAATACTGGTTTTACGGTCATTTTTTGGACCAATTGGCGGTGGATACATCTGCCGCACTAAGGCACCTTGCACCGTTGATGGATCACGAGCAGTGTATGGGTGCCTTTCCCATAACCTGTTATTATTTGATTAAAGATTGTTAGCACATGAATATTGCTCCAACAAGTAAAGCAGTTGGAATATTTAATACTTACACGCCTTTTGGAACTATAAGCGGTCGGTCAATTTCCTCTAGTCTGAGACCGGCTGAAGTCCTAGTTCTTGGTGTTCTAGC
Source organism: Aegilops bicornis (assembly GCA_021605145.1). Taxonomy (NCBI): domain Eukaryota; kingdom Viridiplantae; phylum Streptophyta; class Magnoliopsida; order Poales; family Poaceae; genus Aegilops; species Aegilops bicornis. The sequence continues at coordinate 775,645,038 of CM038671.1, read as the reverse complement.
TTTTTTAGCCTGTGTAGTTGATCGAGTTGATCCATTCTTTCCTATGGAGACACTAGAAGAAGACACATCCAGCCTAGGCGCTGAGAAACGCCTATGATTCAAGCGGCCCATCCTGTTTACATAGTGGCAAATGCATGCTTATTAGTTACATAAAAATAACGAATAAATGATAACAAAAGGCATGCAAGTAGAAGAAAAAAAGGACATGAAACGTTATGTAATAGCTAAACTGGTTGTGTCACTATATAATTCACTAGTTGTATCACTATATAATTTTTATTGGTACCAAGAAACAAAATGACAAGTGCAAAAGCTATAAATGTTTAGTAATCATCATCGTCATATTCCGAGTCATGCTCTATTGCATCATCCTCATCTTCGGTCTCATATGTCTCTTCTTCTCCTTCCTCTTGTGGTAAATCTTCTTCCTCATCGGTACTCTCTTCCAAATCATCTTCTGAAGATTCTTCTCCCTCATCATTAAAGTCTTGATTTTCTATTCTTTCAATTTCAGAGGGATCAAGCATCACATCATCTGACTCCTTTCTTGGCTCAGCAGACTCATCAACAAATTTGCCAACATCTACAGAGAAACTACCCAGTTGACTAACTTCTTGGAAATATTCATCTGTAGTAGATGGGTCATTTCTTGCGATCATCAAGGTTACTCAAGCTGCTTTGCTTGGCTGAATCGTGTACACAACCCTCCAATCACGAAGATCTCTCCTCGAGGATGCATACTTCAAGTAATAAGCTTGTGTAGCTTGGTGAGCCATGGCAAATGGTTCAAAATTACGAAGCCTTGAAGACCAATGGATCTCCACCAAACCTAATTTTGCATTTGGCTTCACACCTTTGATAGGATCAAACCAACGACATTTCAAGAGTACCATCTCAATTTTTCTACCACTGTGAAGGATAATTTGATTATTTCCTCAATGACACCATAGTACTCAAGATGTTGAGTCTACGAGATGAAGGAAGACAAACAAACTCCTGTGTTCACTGTTTTCAACCTTCTACGCTTTTTCTCGAGATGCCTCTGATCTAAAGCGAAAGCCATTCACGTCATAGGAGCTATAGGAATAGGCTCTAGAGCTGCATCCATTAGCTAAATTCCACAAGTCCTCATCAGAATTATGATCTCGTTTGCACTACAATGAAGTGGAAAAAATACTTGGATTATTAAACATAGTAGTAGTTGAATGGAGAGCATATATAAGGCTAATTAAAAATTTCTTACAGCAATCTCAAACCATTCCACAAATTACGATGCCATCATTTGATCAAGGCCCTCGGATGTCAAATTGGGATGCATCGCATATTTTTCATCCTCAAATTCTCTGCAAATACACGTATGACTATAAACATCTGAACATCTTGCACACTACAATACTAAAATTGCAAATTATTCATCACTTACTCTCGAAATACATCAGCAGAGCAGTTGATCAAAATGTACAACCTTGCTGCATTCAACTCTTCACGCGATAGTTCTCGGGCAATTGCCCTTCCATGTAGGTTTCCTTCATGCTGAAATACGTCTAAGGTACACCCATCATTCTGCACGCGTGTTCCTCCATTATTATATCGAGGATTCTTCTTCCATATAGTTCGAACGTGATCATCAAGTCTGAGAGAAACACAATTTGTGATCTCCTGTACAATACAAGCTTCAACGATTGAACCCTCCACTCTTGCCTTGTTTCGCACTTTTAAACGAAGATAGTGCATTGCCCTATAACAAATTATTATAAGTTTCAGTGATACAAGATATAAATAGATTAAAACAGGATGTACAGCTTAAAGGTATATAGTCTAGCATACCTCTCAAAAACATACATCCAGCGATATGCCACAGGCCCGCCAACCCTTGCCTCATATGGGAGATGCACTATCAGGTGTTGCATTACATTGAAGAAGCCTGGTGGGAACATTTTCTCAAGCGTGCATAATAGAACAGGAACCTCGTCCTCAAGTTCACGCATCCGTTTAGGAGCAATTTCTTTGGCACCACGATTGCCGATAAAAAAAACTTAGCTCTGCTATGACCTTCCATTCAGGTTCCGGGATGAAGCCTCGTAGGGCAACTGGCAGGAGGCGCTCCATGATGATGTGGTAGTCATGGCTTTTCAGCCCAATAAATTTTTTTTGATGTAAGTTCACAGTTTTACTCAAATTAGCAGCAAACCCATCAGAAAACTTCACTTCTTTAAACCACTTAAGGATGGTCATTTTATCGTCCTTGCTGACACAATATTTCGCTCTAGGTTTCTTCCACACACCCTTTGAATTCTTGTTTAGGTGTAGCTTTGGTCGATCACAATATAACGCAACATCAAGGCGTGCTTTGTTGTTATCCTTAGTTTTCTCAGAATATCAAGGCATGTGTTTAGAATAGCCTCATATACATTTTTCTCATTGTGCATTACATCAATGTTATGGCGAAGCAGCAATTTCTGAAAATACTCTAGTTGCCACAAACCACTTATAGCGATCCAATTGTGCTCCTTCCCAAACCCCTCAAATTTACTCTTGCCAGTTTCATCATGAACAAGACTTTTGAGTTGTTCATACACCTCTTCTCCGGACAAGGGCTTTGGTGGAGGATTTAGAACTGTTTTTTCTTGCGAAAACATTTCACACTCCTACGAAATGCATGGTTAGTGGGAAGGAATCTCTGTGGCGATCAAACCAGCACGGCTTTCTACCATTCTTCAATGAGAATGTCTTTATGTCGATCCACATATAGGGCAAGCAAGCTTTCCATGGGTGCTCCAAAGATGCTACTAATCCATAAGCTGGAAAGTCGTGAATAGTCCAAAGCAAAGCTGCCTTTAAGGTGAAATTTTGCTTTCGATAACTATCATAAGTTTCTACACCATTTCTCCACAAATCATCAAGTTCGTCAACTAGAGGCTGCATAAAAACGTTTAGGTTCTTTCCTGGATGATCTGGACCGGAATAACTAGTGCAAGGATCAGGTTACTCGCTTTATGCACATTTACGGTGGAAGATTATAAGGTACAACAAATCTTGGCCAACACGAGTAGGAGGCTGCTTTAATACCAAAAGGTGTGAAGCCATCGATTAGCTAGACATAGCCTTATATTCCTTACTTCCTCAAAGAAATTTTTAAATTCCTTATTAAATTCCTTCCAAGCTTCACCATGAGAAGGGTGAACCATTACTTCATCAACATCACGAGGCCTTGCATGATAGTCCATGTGCTTGGCAGTGCTTTGTGACATGTACAAGCGTTGTAGCCTAGGAGTAATTGGGAGATAGCGCAGAACTTTTCTTGGTATCTTCGTAGATTTATTTCCTGCGGTTGTTTCCTCATATCTAGGTTCTTTGCAGATAGTGCATTTTTCTTTATTTTCATTCTCTTTATAGTAAATCATACAATTATTGGGGCATGCATGAATTTTGACGTAAGGCATTGCTAGACTATGCACAAGCTTCTTGGACCTATGGAAGTTTGCTGGGAGATCTTTTGCAGCATCGTCCCCAACAATGTCATGTATAAGAGTCATCATCTCATTGTAACAAGCTTCTGACAGATTATGTTGTGTTTTAATAGTCATTAGCCTTCCTACAATGGATAGACGTGATTGTGTGGTCTTCTCATGCAAACGTTTGTCGGCTTCCATCAACATTTCATAGAATTTTTGGCAGCTTTTGTTGGCTCATCACCTTTAGAAACTCCTTCAAAGAACAATTGCATCAACTAGCATGTCATTCATTCTATCTCCGTCCCCATGTTATCATGCTCTACATTTTCAGGTGCATCAGACTCCCCGTGGCTAGTCCATCTCTCATATCCTAACATGAACCCATTGCTGCACAAGTGTGTGGTCATGACATCCCTTGTGTACTTATGACCGCAAAAGCACTTGCTACAAGGACAACGGGATTCCCCGTCTACGGCAGCATCGGGCAATGAGAATGCATGATCTAGAAAATTATCTACTCCATGTTGCCAAGCATCACTGATCAACTTCCCTCGTCTCTCTTTGTACATCCAACTACGGTCGACATCTACATTGCTACAAAATATTATATAGTAACAGTGAGAACATCAATCAAACAATTCTATATTTGGCCTACATTGGCCATAACTAACAAGATGGTCATTCGAGCTCTATCCAAATAAGCTAACTAATGTGCAAGTTTATTAATACCTCTTTCACATTTCTGAACCAGAAACAGAGGGAACTGTTCAGGTTATTAATGGCCATCAGAAGCACATACTAGTTGGAGATGAGTTACTTTTTCATGCAGCGTACTATCTAATTGTGATGTGAATCAGAAAGTAAGTGGAGTCATATGATAGATTATAGTTTAATTAACTGAAAAATAAATTATGTACTGCAGCACCAGGCGAGTTGTACTAAAAACGGGTGAAACCACCTTAAAGTTGCTACTGTAGTAAACACATACAACATAACCTTTTTGTGAGAATACCAGCTAAATCCTAGATTTAAGGTTCTACAAGTATTCTGTCTGTTTCTTACAAAATTAGTTCACGGCTAACATAGTATAGAAAGAAAAGAAAGAAAACAAGATCAACTCGTACAACAAGAAAACTTGCCAACCTAAAATTATGAACTGCCAACAAACCAATACTGATGCATCGTGCAAAAAGAAAATTGCAATGTAGAAATAATGGACAATCAGCACAATCACGCAAGTCAGGAAGGAAGAAGAGTACTTAAGGGGGTGTGACAGAGACCAGGAGAGAGGGGAATGAGGAGGGAGAAGAGAATGATACCGTGGCGCCCCACTGTGATCATCGCGTGCCGATTGATCGGCCATCACAGAGGAAGCAGAGGAACCCCTGACCACCCGTCGGAGTGGAAGCAGAGGGACGCCGGGCACCCCTCGAGCTAGATTGGTTTGGATAACGAGGATGTGTTTGTTTTCAAAGAGGACCAGGAGACTATGGCGGTTATTTCAGGACCTGATTTGGTGCGTGGTGCGCCGGCGTGGGAGAATTTTTTGCTGGCAGCCAAGAAATCAGCGCCAGATCGCCAAATAATTCGGTAACAAGAGTCCACGGCTGCGAGGTGGGCACCAACCACTACGAGAAAGCGTGAAAAAATAGATAACCACGAGGCCTCCTCAACGGATTCAGCATACTCAATTATCTTATCCCACGCAAAACACGGTAAATATCAGGGTTCGAGTAGCAATAGAACATGAGCATATCTCATTATCTCTACATCACATAATCGTGTCAATGTTACAACAAATTGTCTCTAGTGTACGTGCTGATTAACTAATTGACCAAACAACTCAGTCTCCACATGTATTTGTGTCAAAATTTCCTCAATTTCAGTTTCACAAAAAATCCCAAATTGCCTACTGTACTGTACTGTACTGACCTGAAGAGATTGCGCGTGGTTAGGTCGTGGCCCGCCCAGACGGTGTCAAAGAAGTCGCCGTGCTTGTGGGAGGCAGGGTCGAACTGGACGCGGCGGCGAGGTAGCTCCGGGGCCGCCAGTTCTCGTCCGTCTTCTCCGCCAGTGCGGGCTCTCCCCATCCAACCCCCGCTTCCCCATCCAGCTCATGGCGACACAGGAACCTGCTGCTACTGCCTGCCGATTGACTTTGGGGTCAAATCTGAGACGAGAGTGGAGGACGGTGGCAAGTCAGGCGATACATCTAGGCGGCGACCGGCGTTGAGAGAGAGGTGAATGTGAGCCACAGGACTGAGGGGATATAAGCGGCAGGGCTGGTCAACGGCGCTTTGAGAAGGTCTAGTATAGATAATATCTGAGGAGGCATATGTCACAAATTGTCTCATGTCCACCTGGTATAGTACGCTAGGCTAGCCTGTTTGGTCTTGGGTTCGAACCATGCGTTGCACTTTGTTTTTGTACACGTGTTATTAATTAATTATTAGTACGTATGAAATCATATAGGAGTACAATAACTTTTATTTTTTGGGCCATTTGTTTTTTTAAATCCTATTTTTATTCTTAGATTTCTCACAGTTCGTTTGGCACATACACGATTCCTTTTCTTTGACATGGCACATACATGATTTCTTTTTTTTTTTTTGACATGGCACATACACGATTCTTGGTATGATCATAATACGTTTTTTTAAATGGCCATAATACCTTGGATGATCCATTGGTGTGTTGTATTTGGTTCCACCGCGCACCGGTTTTTTTTCTTTTGCATGGTAATGCGTGTCTCATTCATATCATAAAGATCAAAGTACAAGCCACATAAGGATCGACATGATAAAACTGAAAAGATAGCACAACATCTCTGAGCTAGACACTAACGCTCCGTCACACCTGCCCCCAGCACGACCACAACAGCCACCGAAGAGAAGAACGACGGATCACCTCCTCACGCAAGCTCGTCGACGCGGCTCCATCGCTGATATGAAGCTTTGTGGACCTCCAAGGTGGCTCACCAAAATGTCGTCAATGCAGTCCACAATCTACATCCGCTCCTGGACTACGTACCTCCCAAGCTCCACGCTGATGTTGAGGCAGACGCCGGCGGACACATGTCCACCACGAGGATGCCGCCGCCACACCATCCTTGCTCGAACAGGTTGGTTTTCAAAACCACCCCCAACCATAGGGCCGATCGACTTGTCGGGGAAGGATCTGAAGAATCTTTATTCAGCGCCGTCATCGCCGCCGCCGAAACCAAGATGGTGAGCAACCTAAAACCAAAGCTATTTTAGCCTAAAACTATCCACACACACACACACACACACACACACACACACACACACACACACACACACACAGATCCGGCGACCCCCCTAGCACCGATGATCGAGGTTGTCGGCGGAGAGGAGCCGCCGAAGGACGGCGGCGATTGAAGGAACTCTCCTTGGAAGAGACGCTGGCGAGATCGCCCTGCTTCTTCCCGAGGAAGAAAGAATGACCACCGCTTAGACTGTGTTCGCTTCACGGGATTTTGATACTTTTCCAGAGGAATGGCCGTTCCACAGTTTTATTTCCCTGGCAGCGTTCGGATCAAAGGAAACAGCTACAGTATCTCTATGAAAAGGTTCTCTCACAGCGGTCGTTCCAAAGGATTGTGTAAATTTGGTCTGATCTCTTTTGGGGGCGGAGGCCCGAGGCAGCCACTATGCAAGCTGAATAAAAAATTACTTCACATGGCAGTGAGAGAAGCTAAACCGGCATGCAATTAATAAAATAATATATGTTGTTGCATTGCTAGTACGAACACCTCAGGAAGGTTTCCAATGAGCCGAACACCTCTTCTTTTCTCATTCGTCTGTTTTGGGTCATGCAGGATTGCACTGTACAACCAACTCTGTTCCTGTACTTTTTTATATTCCTTAGTTTCTCTGACCTGCATACCGAACGGGGCCTTAATGGTTGATTTGTTGTGTTTGTGGTGTCTGATAAGGATTGTATGTAAAGAATCATATGTATATATATAATGACTCTTTTTTTAGTTTTGAAATACGGAACTCGGGCTTGTAAGTCACGATAGTACTAGTACTTCATGACCAGCCATACGTGTTTACTAAGGACCTAAAATGGTGATGAAAAATACGAACAGGCTCATATTGTACTTTGAAACGGTAAGGCCTCTGTGGCTCCATATGGTAGACTCTTTGTAGAAAGGGTGATGCCTCCCTTTTACTTTCTTGGTTGGGAGGAAAAAGAATGGTCACACTGTTTCGAACAAAAAGGATCCTATGTACGTATAGGATTGTGTGCATAGCATTCCACTTTCTTAATTTTAAAATACAACACTCATCCTCGTTATAATTCAAGATGTAATTAATACTTCACGACACATTTGCATTTAATTAATAATATACATGAAGGTCGGGTCCTTCTAGACAAAGTCGCATTTATTAGAAAAACTAAAGATACGTACAAGGCAAGTTACAGAAGTACATGACCAAGAAATTAGCTAGCTAGTACTTTTGTAAGTGCAATTTTTTAAAACATCATATTTGTATTATCCTGTGCACATTTTTTTTAAGCATCCTATATAGAACATAATGCACTCGCTTACAATAGCAATGCTAGATGTTAGTTCTTGGCATCTTCTTATACTGGATTATTTGGAATATAACATGGGTCATTCTGCATATGTTGTCCATTGAAACATATCATCGAGAGGGAAAGTCAAACACCGGCTATCACTATACACCGTCGGGTATTTTCTCAAATAACCAAGAGGCATATATCTACCGCTGGCCATGTCCTCTCATAGGTGAGAGTTTTGTTTTCACCTTCGCTATTAAATTTTACCGTCGGGCATTACATGTAATCCCGTGGGTGTGGCAAAAACCGTCGGTCATTACATGTAATCCCGAGGGTGTACCAAAACCGTCGGGCATTACAATTAACCGTCGGGCATTACATGTAATCCCCGTGGGTGTAGGGAAACCCGTCAGGCATTACATGTAATCCCTGTGGGTGTAGGAAAAACAGTCGGGCTTTAAGATGAACCGTCGGGCATTAAGTTGGATATCCGAGGGGTGAATTTTCACCGCCGGGCATTCTAGTATACCGTCGGGTATTAGTGGTAATACTCGTGAGTTGATAGTAACCGTCGGCCATTATAACTACCGTCGGCTATTACTGTAATACCCGACGGTCCGTCGGCTATTAGATTTCATCGTCGGAAATATGGGGATTTCTAGTAGTGCATCAATACGCTCTTCTTTGAATCCGCTCATACTACTCCATCCGTCACTGTTTATAGAGCGTGCTTCAGAAAAAGAAAAAGTCTCTAGGACCAAGGCGACTAGCGATCGGCCTGAAAAATAGCATTGGTAGTTATAGCACGACCTCTATTACTAGAGGAAATAATGCGTACACACATGCATGCAGTGCTTCCACCCCGGGTACACACATGCATGCACTTACTCCACCCCGTAGTAAATCGAGAGAAAATTGTGGACTTGATTGTCGTTACCACGCCCTAATTAATTGAGCATTAAACCAAACGCGTCTAAAGTCTCTCTGGTGGTGGAAATGCATTGAGAGAAATGCATCATAATGAAGCGCGCCCTGTAAACTATGGCGGAGGGAGGAGTAGTATGAAGGTGCAAAACCAAGTACGCGTATGGCCAGTCTGTCAACGCACCTCCTCTTGGCATATCACTGACATGTGGGACCAGAGTGTGAGCAAACCTATCTCAATTGACGGCAAAATGGCCAACCCGCCGTACCTTGAGAGAGACGAGGAGCGAGAACACACAGACGGGTTTGCACGGAGGCCAAGATATATTCGAGCATGGTTGATCGATATCATCATTACATGTTGGGCTGTCGTTTTCCGCCCTTCTCCGGAATAAATGTGTACTTTATCAGAGATTAAAAAATAAGAGTACAGAGGCTCCACCATGCGGTTCTAGTAGTAGTAGTACTCGTACTACTAAACCTTGCGCTTGGCTCTTCGCCTCTTCGTGAAGTCGAACAATGATGGTAGTCCGCATGTTCGGTACTATAGTGTATGCCTCTGGCAATCTGACACCGAATGAACTGATGCATGTCCACCGCCTTGGCGAGGGTACGTTGCATTAGTCAAAAGGCGTAAGCGAGCTTCACCTTGTCCTGCAAGCTTCTCCTTGTTCTACGAGTTGACGGGACACACCAAAAAGTAGTGCTAGTCCATACTCCCTCCTTTCCGGTTAATATGGCTTAATCTTTTTTGCAGGTAAATGAGAGAGCTTTATTCATATATAAGCATTCTTAGGACGATCAGCCAAGACACTCGTCACTAGGAAGCGAGGTACCCCGTAAAAAAAGTAGTAGGAAGCGAGGTGTTTCATCAAGCCAGCTCTCGGCCACATTCGAAGTGTAGCAAGCACGGTTCGCAGAAAGATGCGCCGCAAGGTTTTCTGACCTGCTTACATGCTGAATAACAAAAAAAGAGGAAATATTACCAAGCGCTCCTATTTGTAACAGGATACGAGCCAGAATTAAGCGAGAATTGTGGCGAGTGTTCCATGCAATCAACTTCCATTATCACATGCGAGAACCCTCGAAGAGAACCAAATGTGTTGAAGATTGCTTTATCACATTTTAAAAATATAATAAGAGTGCAGACGCTCCTCCATCCGGTTCCTAGTACTAGTATAGTACATACCTCTATAGACTATAGTAGTAGTACTAGTACTATTAAACTTTGGGCTTGGCTGTTCGCCTCTTCGGGAAGTTGAACAATAATAGTACTAGTATAGTGTATGCTTCTGGCAATCTGACACCGAATTAACTGTTGCACGTCCACCGCCTGAGCGAGAGAGAGCTTGCATTAGTCAAAAGCTTCTCCTTGTCCTGCGAGCCACCGCGCGCAAGCTTCTCCCATCCTGCAAGCTTCTCCTCGTTCGGCAAGTTGATGGGACACAACAAAGTAATGCTAGTCCATACTGCCTCCTCTCCGGTTAATATGGCTTAATTTCAAACAAGATAAATACACTGTCAGTCACTGTATATTTTTAAAAATACAGTCAGTGGACTTCATAATACGCTCATTGCGCTCAATACATACATTTTCCGGTGTTTATACGGTCACTAGCTCACCCTGGCTGAGTATGTGTGTGCATGCACGTGTAGGTTGAGCACTTGAGTGTGACTGTGTGTGTTCCGTCGTGTGCTCGGACATGCATGCATTAGGGCGTCGCGCGCGTTTTTGCGTCCATGTGTACGTGTGACTATTGCATACACTTAGGGGGAGTACGTGTAGGGGCCACTAAAGGAGCATTCAAATCACACGGTAAGTTAGTCGGAAGAAGCAACCATCATTTCACTCTTCAATGACACGTACGCAATATAAAATGGTTTACATGGAGAGAAAAAGAAAACCACTATATATACACTAGCAGGAGCCTAAGCTACAAGCCTCCTTCCTTGGGTTGCTCTCTTCACAAGCATAGAACGACGGTGGCCACACCGCTGGTCACATATCCGTCCTGATCCCACAGCTGGGGGAAGGGAACAATGTTCTGCGTAGACGCGGTCGACATCAGCGAGGGAGAAAATCCACAGTCGGTGCGTCCCAATCGGGGGTCACTGCGGTATGGGCCGATGCCACATCCCAACCGCCCTTCTAGCTACAACCCGACGTCCTAGGTAGTCCATCTTCCTTTTGGAGCCGGCTTGCTCCACTGCCGCGACTCCCCACGTAGCTCCATCTCCATGTCGATCTTTCTCTGCTTCTACCGGCTTCTACTTGTGATGAGTTTATGTCTCATGAACTAGTGCCAGTACTATTATTCCAATCACACTTCTTCAATATCTATGCCATCAGGGATGCTCAGCTCGATTTTAGTGGAACTGCACAAAAGCATCGTATGATCCGAGGGTGCCAGCCGTCTTTCCTTTGACATGTTCTACTTGGCCAGGAAATTAAATCTTGCTTAGGGTTTAGGGTTTAAGTCGTAGTGACCCCATCAGTAGTTTTTCTTTCGTACATGCTCTCACAACTTTTGTCTTTAGTTGTGAAGTAAATATTGGCTATGATCTGTGAATCATTGAGATGCATCAGCATGCGTGTTAGTTTTCCTTTGTATTTGATGGAATGTTGTAACGGGGCAACCTTGGAGTAGGAATGAAAATGGAGTGGAAAGTTTCCGTTTTCCGGAGAAAAAATGGAAACGGAGAGAAACCAACGTTTCGTTTCGTTGGATCGCGCCATCGAGCAAAACCAACGTTTAAATCACGTCTATCGCGTTCGTGTCTCACCCTCCTCCACGGCTCGACCCCACACGGTCGCTCAGCATGCCACTCACCGCAAACCAAGTATACGATAAATTTCCCGCCTGTTTGTCGATGGATCGCGCCATGGAGTTCTAGTACTACTGGAAGAGATTGACGAGTTGGGGGAGGACAGCTAGCTGTAGCACGCACTTCCAAGAACTTTTTACATGCATGTAGTGGCCGGCTATTGCAACCTTTGAACGCGGACCAGTCGCGTGCACCAGGAAGCGGCACGGGCGACGCTCTCTCGGCCGGCGCGCCGCTTCAATGCCGGCACCAGTGAGAGGTCGCGTCCGGTCTGGCCAGGCATGAATGCAGCACTGACCATTTCGGGCGGGAAGCACGCGTGGGTGATGAAGAGGGTTCGGGTTGGTCAGGAGGGGCTGTGGCAGCGGTCCGGACGCCCGCAAACAAGAGATGATGTACGTTAATACTGCCGCGTATATAATTAACAACGTAAATAATGTGCCAGTTGGACAAATATGATTGGAGATGGAGATGGAGATGGAATTTTACGTAAACATGGATATGCATGTCTATGTCTATGTGTGTGTGCGCGACGACTCGCGACACAAGCGGGGCATGTTTTTGATCGAGTTTTCTTTCTTGGTATGTTAAAAAATTGTCCGCCAGTTTTCGTTTCTTTTTTCTGGGAACGTGCGTATTCTATTTAAAACCACTACTATGGAGAGATTGTTATACTCCATTATAGCTTGTTGTTTGATAGAGTTTCTCGCATCTCGCTCTCTCACCCTCTCCATATCAAAACAAGATGACAGTGTCCATACTATCTCTCTCCTCATGGTGGTCACAGATCTGGCTGAATCCCGTCTGTTGTAGGAGGTGAGGAGGTGCAGCATTGACGTTGTCGCCGTCGGCGATGGAGGAAGCCGATGCGCACCGTCCTCTTGGAGCCGGCGCTGGCACGGATGAAGGTCCTCTGCGCCCTTGTTTGCTGCCGTCGTGTGGGCAGATCCCGCCCACCCGCCTAAGCGACATCTCGCCCACCTGAGGTATAACTTCTTGTACTGGTCCAGCTCCCCAGGTCGCTGCATGCGGGTTTTCTTCTATGTGACTACTCCCCAGCTCCCCATGTATAGTAGCTAGGGTTCGTCGGCTGGTCCAACATCACCTACTATTATAGAGGAAATGCCACTCGAAAAGTTGTCCTGGTTTGTGCCTCGGTGGAGGTATACATGTTGTTTCGACAAAAAGTACATGGTGGTTGTGCGGTCATTGTCCATATGCTCCTATTGCTGCTGCTAATCTAATACTATCATTGGTTAAATGAAGAAATGCTTTTTTTCTCGGGTATCCTAGTTTAGTTCCCATCAAGATAATCATGATGCTTCTGTTTGTTGGTGTACTTTTCATAATTCTTATTGACAATTGAGATGTCGTTGTTAATCTTGTAAAACAAAGTAACAACACTATATCCCTTTTTATATTTTTGGAAACAGCGATGCGTATCTCCATACCGGGCATGTCTTCCTCAATTTTAGTGGAACTGCACAAAATTGGATGGCCATTGTTGTTCCGCCTCACATCCTCGCCAAATGGTTCTTCCTTCCTCGAGCTTGATTACTGAGAAGAAACAGACCACAGTGAGGATTTGTCGAACTTCATAGGTGCCTCACCCAAACTTGATGCCAAATGGATGATGCATCACCACGATGACCTATCGATGCTTATGGTTGCGCCTCATGGTTGCGTCGGCTGGTGAAGCTGATCGATTTTCAATGAAAAACAAGTTTTCTTCCATCAGTGCTCTTTGCTTGTTACCCACAAAGATGATATCCTTCGTCAGTTCACCTTGGTTGCGTTGGAGATGCAGTCGCCTTTCACGTTGGTGCAATTTTATCACACAATTGGCTATGAACCAAATGTTTCCTCGAAGAAGGATCGACGTTGGTAAAAGAGCATAAGTTTTGTATTGATTTCTAAGCCTTCCACAACTTTGTCTCCAGCTCCCCTGTAATTTTATTTGTCCAGCTATTAATTTTGATTAAAAAATGGTGTGGACTAAAAACCCGGATGGACGTAGTAGCCCTCCATTTTTATTTACTCCGCATATTAGATTTGACTGAAGTCAAACTTTGTAAAGTTTGACCAAGTTTAGGACGAACACAACAAACCATAATTATTAGAGAGGGCAAACTGTACATACTCTCAAACCTTTCCGATAATTGAAATTAAAATTCTTTATTTGTACACACTCTCACACGTTTCCGATAATTTGGTGCATGTGTGGTTGTTCACTTAAGGGAGGGTAGTGTATCGCACGTGAAGGACAGGAAGTGCGACCAGGACGTGTGGATCGTTAGTTCATCGGAAGTACTCCCTCCGTTCCTAAATATTTGTCTTTCAAGTGGTTTGAAATGGACTACCACATACGGATGTATATAGACATTTTTTACAGTGTAGATACACTCATTTTGCTCTGTATGTAGTCATTTGTTGAAATCTCTAGAAAGACAAATATTTGGGAACAGATGGAGTAGTAGTTTTCTTCACTGGTACGTTAAATAAAGAGTTTCATTTCATACTTACACAATTTAAAACGGTTGTTATGGAGAAAATAAGAAAACCACTCCACTATATATTAGTCGTATACACGAGTACTATATGGACGCAGCTTCATTGACTTTAGTGCACCTGCCTTTGGGTTTATGACAGGTGGGCCCAAAATGTGGCTGGCCCACCTGTCATACAGCCAAAAGCAGGTGCAGTTAAGGCACCGGAGCTCAGTCCGTACTACAGTATATATATAAGCTGGAGCCTCAGCGCTTGTTCGCTAGGGTTTGCACTCTCCACACTCTCGCCGCACTACATATATATATATATATATATATATATATATATATATATATATACACACACGCTGGAGGCTCGGCGTTCCTTTGCTAGGGTTTGCTATATTCACAGTCTCTCACCCTCTTCACCAGATCTAAATAAGACTGCGTTGTGGCCTCTGTCTCTCTCACCCCCCCCCCCCACACAGCTGGGGAAGGAGGCGTACGGATCCCGTCGCACCAGGAAGGGGAGGAGGTGTAGCGTTCACTCTATCGCCTTCGGCGAGGGAGGCAATCCACTGCCGGTTGCGCTTTTCTCTTTCACCCAGCGCATGTGCGAGAGGGCCACCAACCCCTTCTTCCTTGCTGATGTACGTAGTGTGGGCAGATCCGACCTCCCGCCGCACGCCTTGCCACATCCCGATGACCCTAAGGTATAAGTTTCTTTGAAACCGTCATTGTTCTAGCTGCATGCGGATCTTTTTCGATTCTGTAGTCGAATCTAGGTCTTGGTTCAAAGAGGAAAGAAGGGTGCGGTGGGGTGGAGCATGAATCTAGGACGTGGTTCAATGAGGAAAGGAGGGAGGGAAAGTAGTATAGACTAGGTATCCAGCCGCTTTGTTGGTCAAAAAGGGGAAAAGGGGGTAACCCAGTACACACATTTTTAAGGAACCGAACTCTTTGTTGAAAAGGGAAAGAAACTAGGGAGTCGGGTAGTTTGTGCAGGACTAGATTTGATGCCCTCACATAGGAAAAAGTTTCAAAGAGAACAAATATGGGACCAACGCAGATATGATGCTTGGCTACATACTCTGCATCACACATTTATACGTATGGACGCACATGGTGCTGGCATGTCCCATGTCCCATCCACATGATCGTGCATTGTGTTTTGAGATGTTGTGCTACTTGTATTGGTATTGTTTTAAATAAATTTTGAATTGAAGCTATTGTATTGCTCTCTTTTCCCATTAAGTAGTGAACAAAAATGGGACCAACCCAGACATTATGCTTGTTGCTTTGTTACAACAAACTCTGCATCGTCCCCTTTATAAGTAGATGGAAGCACATGGTGTTGTTGCGCCCACTCGCCCCAGGAACTGTTTATGATTTTTCTTAATCTAATGTTGATGGTAAAATTATGCAATGCCACTCTCAGAATTAACTACTGAACTATTTTAAGAGAATTTCTCTGTTAATATGAATCAATGCAACCGTTTTAGAAATGCTACTGTCCTATACTTTGTTTTCCATCAAGATAAGCTAGATGCTTCTTTTTGTGGCCGCATGTTTCATACTCCTTTATTGGCAATAATTGTTTCCTTTTTTGCCTCCGTTAAATCATGGATATCTATTCAAATTGTTGCTATAGCAAACTTAAATGTCACACCGGCGACTTTACTTGATTTCAGTGCAACTGCACAAAACGAGATTGGATTTCCTATTCGTGTTGGCAGATTCGTACGTGATCTTGTGTGCGTCATGATAGGTTGGTACTTGCCTTCATCCACATGATCGTGCAGTGTGTTTTGAGATGCTATGCTACTTGTATTGGTACTGTTTTAAATAAATGTTGAATTGAAGCTATTGTTTTGCTGTCTTTTCCCATTAAGTAGTGAACAAAAATGGGACCAACCCACACATTATGCTTGTTGCTTTGTTACAAAAAGCTCTGCATCACCCCCTTTATAAGTAGATGGAAGCACAGGTTGTTGTTGCGCCCACTCTCCCTGGAACTATTTATGCTTTTTGTTAATCTAATGATGCTGGTAAAATTAAGCAATGCCACTCTCAGAATTAACTTTAAATCTTATTTCAAAACTGCAACACTTGTTAGGGATTGGCGGGATTACCATTTTTGTGGCCGCATGTTTCATCCTCCTTTATTGGCCAGTAATTGATTCCTTTTTTTCCTTTGTTAAAACAGGATATCTATTCAACCTGTTGCTATTGCGACATTTTGCTTCGCTTAATTTTGGTGGAACTGCACAAAATGAGACCGTATTTCCATATATGTGTTGAGATCTCTTTTAGATCTTCCTCAGGAGTTGTTTCAACTCTTTGTCTTGAAAGGTCAGTACCTACTTTCCTCAGAGTTAACTACTGAATCTTAGTTCAAAACTTCAACACTTGTTAGGGATCGGCGGGAGTACCTTTTCTGTTAGGGATCGGCCGGATTAGATGTTTAACAAATGTATTGTTCAGATAATGTCTCTGTTATTATATATCGCCATTCTGTTGTTTTACAAATGGTACTATCTTGCTTTGTAGTTCTTTCTACATGTTTAACCAAGGCATTTTTAAGATAATGTCTCTGTTTAAATGAATCAGTCGCATTGTTTTAGGAATGATACTTTTCTGCTTTGGCATTCTTTATACATGTTGAAACAAGGCATTGTTAAGATAATGTCTCAGTTAATATGAATGAATCACACTGAGAATTGCTACTCTCCCGCTTTGTTTCCCATTAAGATAAGGTAGATTAGTAGATGTTTTTCTTCTGGGAGTACAAGTCATCAACCGTTATTTCTCAGTAATTGTTTCCCTTATACCTATTGTTGCTTACAGGGATATCAAAATTAAAGCTAGGTTTTATTCCGACTTTGATTTTAGTTGAACTGCACAAAAGGAGCCAATGTGTCTAAGGCAAACTACGGCATTAGTGGGTCCAGTTGGTCTTACCACTTTGTAGAAAGAAGTAGTCACTGTTTGCGCTACATTACACAAGGAATGATCGGGAAGATTTACAGAGTATTAGTAGACGCTGGTGACATGACTAGTCTGCAGAGAGCATAGGAAACTCTGCAACACATGGAGTGCACTGAGCAAAAAGTGCCCAAACAAGTACAGGAAGCCAGGACAGGACTCCAAATCTATCAATGTCATTCGAAGCAACAATGATGGGGCATCTGGGTATGGTAATCTGTTTACCGTAATTTCAGTTTGTTAGTCCATCGATTGGTGGGTTGACACTAGGGCCAATATTCATGTGTGTGCTGCTATGTCTTTGTTTTCTTGCAGCATATAAATACGATATCCACGGGGATGCTCAGCTTGATTTTAGTGGAACTGCACAAAATGTCCAGATGGTTTGTGTCCTCCATAATACTTCATCATGCACAATACATCGAATGGTTCTCTAATCATTCGTCATCACCTTGAGCCAGACTATATGTTTGAATGGAGCTGCCAACGTTGGCCATTAAGAAGGGTAAGAAGAAAGACAAAAAGAGAGATGGCTGCTTTACTTGTGGTTCGGAGGAACACTGGGCAAACAAGTGCCCAAACAAGTACCAAGAAGCCGTGACAGACTCCAAGTCCTGTCAATGTCACTCTAAGCAACAATGATGGGGCATCTGGGTATGGTAATCTGTTTACCGCATTTTCAGTTTGTTAGTCCACCGATTGGTGGGTTGACACTGGGGCCAATATTTTTGTGTGTGATGATGTGTCTTTGTTTTCTGGAAGCATATAAATACGAAATCCACAGGGATGCTCAGCTTGATTTTAGTGGAACTGCACAAAATGTTCAGATGATTCATGTCCTCCACAATACTTCATCATGCACAATACATCGAATGGTTCTCTAATCATTCGTCGTCACCTTGAGCCACCGGACTATCAGATGACAAACTGATGACAAACCCCGCCCGTTCCACAATCATAGGTATTAGATATTTCGAATGGGAAAAGCTTGTCAAAGTTGACATTAGTTTAATATATTGGAATTGGAAAACCTTGTCAATTTTTGCTCATTGATGTTAGCCAGAAGACATGCATTTGATATTTTTTAGTGGGACGCCCTTTGCTGTGAGCAACGTCGATCGTTTTTTCCTATTCCTGTCTTCAGTTCAGAAGTAAATATTTACTCTGCTGAGATGCATAGTCACATGAATGTTGACTTATGTAAGATATTTTAAGAGTTTGTTCTGAATATTGTCTATGTAATGCCAGGACTTGTGTTTGATTGCAAAGTTGAGCTTGGAATGTTGTGGCATGCGGCATCACGAGCTGTTCCTTGCCTCCTGAGAATAATGCTTCATATTGTTTTGCATGTCGATCTAATGCCAGTGATTTGCTTGTTAGGAAAATCATCTTCTTTTGTTGTTTCCGTGCTTAAGAAGTTCATCGTCTTATGTTTCATTCATAGCCTATACGACAAGTCGGGTAGGTTAGACGTGAAACCATATGATCTTCCGACCAACTCATCATCTTAGGCCTTGATTGGATCGTCGTTTTCCAACCAAAACCGCTTGTAAAACTGACGCTTGTAAATAAAAGAAGATGGTCTCGGGCGAAGCGCTTGGTTGGTCGATTTCGACTAGTAAAATATACACTGGTCTCTCAAATTACACGCGTAACCTGCCGGTTTTACTTACAGACCTCGGGCCCTCGGTTTCATTACGCCTGTATTTTACGTGTTGTTTCCGATGACGAGTAAATTACACTTGTATCTTAATACAGGTGTGAAATAAACTAGAGCTCCCAAGCGCGGCCTTACCGTTTCATGCCGTCTCAGTCTCTCGAAGGTGCTCATAGGTGTCCGATGATCCTGGCTTCCTGAATGAGCAGCGGGCGCTGTATCAGACCATTCGTAGGGCCCGCGAGGCCCTCTCTGTCGTCCTTCGAGTTGTTGCGCTCGCTGTGGGGCCGAGCATTGTTAACATGGTCAATGAACATGAGGATTCAGGAGATGACTTTATTTTGACTGGATGATAGTAGGGACCCACTAGGGCCATAGCCGTACGTACGCAAGTGCCTCCTTATTATGTACAACTATATATTTTCTTGCTTCCTCCTGGTTTCTTGACATCACGGTCCCACACCATTGTCAACCTATGTAGTCAATATAAACGAGAGAATTGCACAAGGTGCCGCCGACAGCTGGGACAAAGCAGCTTGAGAAGTATTTGTGTTTTTGAGGCGTGAGCACTGCAGAGTTTTTCTTGGCGATGTTTTCGTTGTTGTTCAGAGAAGAGCAGGGTATTAACTGGGCGGGTTTTAGACGTCTAGCCCAGGACAGATATCCAGCCCAGATATTAATTTTTTCAAGATGAAAATGGCTAGCCCAGCTATACGTTTTTTTGAGGAATACCCAGGCAAGGTCAACTTGTTATTCTCCACCCCGCTGGGCTGCAAATCTTTCCTAGGAGGGATGCATTAGGCTTAACAGGAAAATGGGCTTTAAAAAATAATAAATGGGATGTAATTATAAAAACTGGGCAGTAACTATAAAAAATGTACCAAACACGAAATTAGTTTATAAAATATTATTTATGGATTTTGAAAATCTTAATTTTTAATTGTTGCGCGTGCAATGTTTCATTAGATTTTTACGTAGTACAAATTTATTTTTAGTCTGACTAGAAATTTTGGGATAAAAATATTTCGGATCCCATCAAAATGTGGGAAATTCTATTGAATTCTGTCTTGAATAGTTGGTTGAAATTATTAATCGTTGTCCTAGCTAGAAAATGAGTTGTACTTTTAACAAACTGTAAATGGGCTGTAGTAAATTCCATTAGAATTCAAAAATAAGCTATACATTCTTACAAATCGCAAATGGGCTATAAGTTCTCTGCCACACACTTGTGGGCCTACTAAATTGACGCGTCCCCTAAAAAAGAAGTTGACGCGTATGCAAGGCTTTATCAACTTATTATAGTCAACACACGGTTCTAGCAGCAGTGGCCGTTGGATGTCTATCCAACGGATGTTGTGCTTCTTCTTCAATCTCGGATATTCTAGCTTCGGCCGCCCAAAAAATGATTCCTCCCCCTGACATCTAGGGCGCACCGTCTCGGAGGCTGACCTATGGGCCTACTAAGTTGACGCGTACCAAGGGCTTTGTCAACTTAGTCAATATAAGTGATTCTAGCTGCAGTGACCGTACGATGTCCATCCAACGGCCGTAGTGCTTCTTCAACCTCTGGTCTTCTTATTCTAGCCGCCCAAAGCGCTTTGTCATGCCGCTTTGCTCACGCCTCCCGTGGCCGGTCTTTGCCATGAGGCCTCACCGCCCCCATACTACTCCCACCGCTGGCCATGCCATCCCTCCACTCACCCACACCCCCTGTTATTCTGCGGCGACGACAGCCTCACACCACAGCCGAACCAGTGAACCCTCGTACTCCTCTCCGCGCGGGCTTCCGCTGCCGCGTCTTCCCCGGCTCTGCGTCGTCCCCTTCCAACGCCTCGCTGTCGTCCATCGCCCTGGTGCTCTCGGCGCGGCGTGGTCAACGTGGTCAAGGAACGACTTCCATCGGAAGAGGACTGTACGTGGAGAGGCTGACAGCTGGGTCCACGGTGGCCGCAAGGAAGTGCCTCCTTATTATGCGCTAAATAATTATTCCTCCACCTGACAGCAGGGACCCACCGGACGGGCCACCGCATTTCGTGAAAAAAATATTTCCCCCCTTACTGCTGGGACCCACCAGCTACATCTTCGCACGCAAGGAAGTGCGTCCGGGCAAAAAAAAACGATTCGCCCCGCTGACTGCTGGGACCCACTAGCTACATCATTGCACGGAAGGAAGTGCCTGACAGTCGGGACCCACCTGGTCGAAGCGTATGTAGCGTTGTCATTATGGTCGCGAATGTGTATGTACATACTGGTCGATGTCAGGGCCGGCCCTGTGTTTCGGGAGGCCCTAGGCGAACTCCTAAAACCATATATATGTATGCGTGTGCGTTATATATACTATAACTTATTAAGAGTAACTTTCAATTACACATCTTTAGTTTAAAATTTGACTACTATAATAATTCAAATGACTCCATCGAGAACAATAACTCAGAGGCAAAGTTACCTGCAACACTTTTAACTCAGAGACAAAATCATGAAGATCAACATCAGATGATTTATGATCAGAATAAGCTTTTGCAAAAGTAATGCAACATTCCTGTTGATTGCTATCATCCAAGGACTTCAGATTTTCTGAATTGAATAAGAAACCAAACAACTTTTCAAGGATGATCGGAACCCTAGACATGTGCATAGAATGAAAAAAATGATAAATTGGATTAGAAAATTTTAAAATTTCGTGCATACCGAAATTGAAGGATGGATCATGGATGTATAGTTGAATACGTCCATACTAAATAAAGAATAAATAAACTACTAAAATTATCTAATTGGGGTTTGGGGATGGACAGGAACTGAGAAACATGGATGGAAACATTCAAACGTACTTCACAAATTGGGGACGGCCGCGTTACAGACTTCAAGACTTGTAATCGGATGTATACAGTATACTTGTATGCGTATTGCCATGGTGCCGCCTTGCGGTATGCCGGATGGCCGGGCTGCCGGATTGCTGCGGCGGGCGCGCTGGACCAGCGGGCAGCGGCCAGCCGGGCGTAGCGGCGACGCGCATAGCGCCGAGCGATGGAGCGAGGAGGTCAAGGGCGCCACGGCGCATGACAAACCTATCCTCTACGAAGGAAACGAGCAGTCCTGTACCGCAACCGCAACCGCAATCGGGCGTAAGTCACAGCGCGTGATGCTTTGCGTTCGCTAATCGATCAGCAGCTATCGCTAGCTAGCTATCTGATGGGCCTAGCCCTTCTTATTTCTTTTCTTTAACTTTTTTGTAAAAAATTGACCTATTTTTTGCTGGGCTATAGTATATATATACTCCATCATGGGCCCCCACCTCGCCTGGGCCCTGGGCCGTCGCCCCATCGCCCATACCCCAGGGCCGGCCCTGGTCGATGTATAGGCGCGCACGTGTCGTAGTAGAGTCGCGCACGTAGCATGTACACGTACGTACAGCTGCCAGGGTGCAAGACAGAAAATACGGCCACGTACGTACATACGGGCAGAGTCTCGAATGCCTACTCGCGCATACTTACGGCCAGGGCTCGTGAACATGGTTGTGTCGGAACAGAGAAATTGCGTCGTCGTCGTGTTCATGGGGAGGCAACGAAATGCGTCGTGTTCATCGGAAGGCAACGGAACGCGTGGGAGCCAACCGGCTTGGACGGAACAGCCGATGGAAATGAGGCATGGCGTACCGCAGAACAGAGAAACGACCTTGTGTTCGACTGGCCACGTTCAAAACGGGATCCTGCTCATCGGGAGGGGTCTGGCGTACCGCAAAATGGAGGAGGACCTCCTACGGTCGAAACGGGGGTCCTGTTCATCGGGAGGGGTGTGGCGTACTGCAAAACGGAGGAAACATACTTGTGTTGGAGTGCTACGGTCGAAACGGGGATCCTGTTCATCGGGAGGGGTGTGGCGTACTGCAAAACGGGACTCCACGGGATACTGCTCATCTCCACAGTCGACCCCCTCCAGCCTCCACGGGCTACTATTCATTCACCTTCGACCTCCTCCAGCCTCCACCTGCGACTGTTCATCCACGAGCTCCTGTTCATCCAGCCTCCACCGCGCGCTACTCCATCGGCTAATGTTCAACCAGCCCTCTCCACGGGCTCTTGTTCAACCACCCCTCTACGGGCTACTGTTCATCCAGCCATCCACCGTCTACTGTTCATCCAGCCCTCCACGGGGTGGTCTTGTTCATCCAGCCCTCCACGGGGTCCTGTTCATCCAGCCCCAACCGGCTCGATCGATCGGGGTCCTGTTCATCCAAAGGCAACACCACGGGGTCCTGTTCATCCCCCCCCACCAGAACTGTTCATCCAAACCCCCCAAAGAACACTCACTATTCATCCAGAGGCGGCATCGATCGGCTTCAGCTTAGCAGCGATGGCGAAGGAATCACTCGATCGGGTTCGATTAACAGCCATCGATCGATCGCTCGAGTTCAAGAACGCGTAGCCTCGCAAAGGTAATCGCCGGGTTCGATTAGAGCCCAATGCCTCGCACCCACGCACGTGCGTGTACGATAGAAATGCGCATCGCTCGGCCCCGACCACCCACCGTTACCGGGAACACCCCGATATTTTCCTCGCCCTCGCTTCTACCACGGTTTTTTCCGTCATGGACGGCCCAAAGAATGTCATGCAGCTGCGTCTCCGGCCCGCCCAGGACGAAAAGCCCATTTTCTGTCATGATTTTTTGTCATAGAAGTAGGACCCCACCACATCTATGATGATACCGGGTTTTGTCACAATTATCGTCATAGAAGTATCATAATTATGACAGAAAAAATTTCATTCGCCCAAAATTTCACGGATGTGTCTTCTTTTTGTAGTGATGAAAAGGAATCAAAAATAATTGTGGAAGATGATGCACTTGATGATGATTTTGATATGCCTATTGCTTGTTGTGATGATTATGATTGGGAAGATAATGATACTTCTTATAATCTTGGAAATCTTTTTGGCACCAACTTGGGAAATTATGATGATAGCAATTGTTATACCATTGTTGCTATTCATACTATTAATGATGAGAGTGATTATGCTTATGATATGCCAAGCCACAAGCTTGGGGATGCTATGTTTGATGAGAATGACATGTTTGAGAATTTATTTGCTGCAATTAATGTTTGTCCCAAGCTTGGGGATGCTATGTTTAATGAAGATGATCTTTTTAGTCCCCCTACTTTGAATGATCAAACTTTCTATGATGGTTGCATGCCTCCTATCTATTATGACAACAAAGTTGCTATCTATGATGATTATGGTGATGACATGTATGCTATAAAGAATAATGATAACCATGAAACTTGTCATCATGATTTTAATTTTCAATCTCATGATAGTTATTTTGTTGAGTTTGCTCCCACTACTATTGATGAGAATAAATTTTCTTATGTGGTGAGTAATAAAATTTCTATGCTTATGGATCATGAAAAGAATGCTTTATGTCATGGATATATTGTTGAATTCATTAATGATGCTACTGAAAATTATTACGAGGGAGGAACATGATGCTACTGAATATCAAATTTCCTCTCTATGTGTTGAAAGTTTTGAAGTTATGTTTGTTTAGCCTTCCTATGCTAGTTGATTCTTGCTCCCATAAGTTGTTTGCTAACAAAATAACTATGCATAGGAAGTGGGTTAGACTTAAATGTGCTGGTCATATGCTTCATGATGCTCTCTTTGTATTTCAATTCTTATCTTTTACGCGAGCATCATTGAAATCATCATGCCTAGCTAAAAGGCATTAAAAAAGCGCTTCTTGGGAGACAACCCAACACTTTTACCTACTGTTTTTGTGTGTTCACATGATTATGCTACTGTATTGATCATGTTTTATTGCTTTTGTCTCAATAAAGTGCCAAGTAAAGCCTTTGGGATCATGTTGGGTGATAGTTGATTTGAGCTTGCTGAAAAACAGAAACTTTTGCGCTCATGAAAATAATTCTCATTTTTAACAGAAGAGTGATTTTGAGTTGATTCTTTTTGCAGAAGATTAATATACAAATTTCCCATGTGGTCCTAAGATTTTCATAATTTTTTGAGTAGCAGAAGTATGGTATTCTGCAGATCATTACAGACTGTTCTGTTTTTGACAGATTCTGTTTTCGATGCATAGTTTGCTTGTTTCCTAGTTTCTATGGCTTATATTGCTCAATATAAATTATGTAAATGATATTCTACAGTAGAAGTTGTGTGGAAACAATTATGAATCTTTTCTTTTACAGTACCAAAGTGAAATGGTTTGCTCTTTATCATACTAACCTATCTCACGAAGTTCCGTTAAGTTTTGTGTGATTGAAGTTTTCAAGTTTTGGGTGAGATATCGATATGAGGAGAATAAGGAGTGAAGAGACCATAATCTTGGGGATTCCAAAGGAACCCAAGTTAATATTCAAGGAATATCCAAGCAACTAAGCTTGGAGATGCCCCGGAAGGCATCCCCTCTTTCGTCTTCAACATTATCGGTAACCTCACTTGGAGCTACATTTTTATTCGTCACATCATATGAGTTTTGCTTGGAGCGTCATCTTATTGTATTAGTATTTGCTTTCTGCTATTAAAAAAAAAATATTTTGCATCTTTATTTTCAATAAAAATGTCAAGTATAGCTTTTGCCATGCTTATTCTTGCAAGTATATGAGTTGTTGTTTCAAAACAGAAATTTTATCGATGTTGCCAAAATTCCCTAGGAAAGTTAGAATGTGATAAAATGTTGAAACTTTTTGCATAATGAGCTTTGATAAATTTTCTACAATGTGGTAGAATTTCATAATGTTTGGAGTTTAATAAGTATTGATACTCTTGCATTCTTTACGGACTGTACTGTTTTGGCAGATTGCTGTTATGTTTGCATTGTTTGCTTGTTTAATGATCCTATTTGGGGATAGGAGTATTAAATATGCAGAGTCATTTAGTATGCAATGTTGAATAATAATTTTAGTGATTTTCTACAGTATAGTATGATTAAGTTTTTGCATTGGTTTATACTAACTTATCTCACGAGTTCTTGTTGAGTTTTGTGTGGATGAAGCTTTTGAGATTTAGGAAAACCGTGATATGAGAAGAATTAAGGAGACACTAAAGCTCAAGCTTGGGGATGCCCAAGGCATCCCAAGATAATATTTCAAGAATTCTCAAGCATCTAAGCTTGGGGATGCCCCAGTAGGCATCCCACCTTTCTTCTTCAACAATTATCGGTTAGTATTGGTTGAGCCTATTTTTGTTGCTTTTTCACATGAGTTGTGCTATATTTGGAATGTCATTTTATTTTGTTTTGCTTGATGTTTTAATAAAAATACTTAGATCTGGAAGTTCTTAAATAAAATAGAGTCCTCGAATAGTTGCCAGGGAGGCTAAGTAAGCGGCATTCACATCCTGTCAACGAATCTCTTCTCTATGGAATTACTCTTGTGCTTCACTTATATCCTATGAGTAAATTGTTGAATAAATTGAATGTCATGAAGTTGAAATCATATCATGCCTAGTGGTAGCTTAACATTTGGGTTTTGAAAATGAAACCTTTTGAGGCTTGACAATCACAATATTGGTCATACAAGCAATTCACAAATAATTAGTATAAGGAAGAGAACTTTCACATGCAAATACACTATCCTAGAAACCTTTTGTGATTGTCAGCCCCCATCAAAATATTATATGCCAAAATTGTTGACGTTGGACAAGGAAGACAACATAATGATTTATGTTTGTTCATATTTGAAGGAAATATGCCCTAGAGGCAATAATAAAGTTATTATTTATTTCCTTATATCATGATAAATGTTTATTATTCATGCTAGAATTGTATTAACCGGAAACATAATACATGTGTGAATTCATAGACAAACATAGTGTCACTAGTATGCCTCTACTTGACTAGCTCGTTTATCAAAGATGGTTATGTTTCCTAGCCATGGACAAAAGAGTTGTCATTTGATGAACGGGATCACATCATTAGGAGAATGATGTGATTGAATTGACCCATTCCGTTAGCTTAGCACTTGATCGTTTAGTATGTTGCTATTGCTTTCTTCATGACTTATACACGTTCCTATGACTATGAGATTATACAACTCCGTTCTGGGAGGAACACTTTGTGTGCTATCAAACGTCCACAACGTGAATCGGGTGATTATAAAGGAGCTCTACAGGTGTCTCCGAAGGTACATGTTGGGTTGGCGTATTTCGAGATTAGGATTTGTCACTCCGATTGTCGGAGAGGTATCTCTGGGCCCACTCGGTAATGCACATCACTATAAGCCTTGCAAGCATTGCAACTAATTAGTTAGTTGCGGGATGATGTATTACGGAACGACTAAAGAGACTTGCCGGTAACGAGATTGAACTAGGTATTGGATACCGATGATCAAATCTCGGGCAAGTAACATACCGATGACAAAGGGAACAACGTATGTTGTTATGCGGTTTGACCGATAAAGATCTTCGTATAATATGTGGGAGCCAATATGAGCATCCAGGTTCCGCTATTGGTTATTTTTCGGAGTACCGGAGAGTTACGGGAATTCGCCGGGGAGTATATGGGCCTTATTGGGCTTTAGGGGAAAGAGAGAGGAGAGGTTGGGCGCCCCCCAAGGCCTAGTCCGGGTGGACTAGGGGAGGGCTGCGCCCCCTCCTTCCTTCTCTTCTCTTCCCCCTTTCCTTGACTCCTACTCCTACTACTTGGAAGGGGAGAATCCTACTCCCGGTGGGAGTAGGACTCCTCCTTGGTGCGCCCCCTCCTAGGCCGGCCGCCCCCTGCCTTGCTCCTTTATATACGGGGGCAGGGGGGCACCCCAGGACACACAAGTTGATCTTCGTGATCGTTCCTTGACCTTGTGCGGTGCCCCCCTCCACCATATTCCACCTCGGTCATATCCTCGCGGAGTTTAGGCGAAGCCCTGCGTCGGTAGAACATCATCATCGTCACCACGCCGTCGTGCTGACGGAACTCATCCCCGACACCCTGCTGGATCGGAGTCCGGGGATCGTCATCGAGCTGAACGTGTGCAGAACACGGAGGTGCCGTACGTTCGGTGCTTGGATCGGTCGGATCGTGAAGACGTACGACTACATCAACCGCGTTGTCATAACGCTTCCGTTTTCGGTCTACGAGGGTACGTGGACAACACTCTCCCCTCTCGTTGCTATGCATCACCATGATCTTGCGTGTGCGTAGGAATTTTTTTAAATTACTACGTTCCCCAACAATATTCGCATAGAAGTTATATTGTCATAGATCCTTCAACATGTGGTGCTTGCCCGCCATCTTTGCTAGCCAAAAATTCCGCACCAAGTAGAGATACTACTTGTGCATCCAAAAACCCTTAAACCCAAATCTTATTTTCAAGATTCCACCATACCTAGCTAAGGATTGAGCAAGATCCTTCAAGTAAGTTTTCATCGGTGCAATAAGGCAATAAAAATTGCTTCTAAAAGTGTTAGATCATTTAGTGTAAGAGAAATTGAGCGTTGTACAAACTTGTGATGGAAAAGCAATAAAAGCGACGGACTGCATAATAAAGGTTGATATCATAAGGGGCAATATAATGTGACGTTCTTTTGCACTAAGGGGTTGAGCATACAAACAAATAAGCGCGCATGGCAACCTCTGCTTCACTCTGCGAAGGGCCTATCTTTTACTTTTCAGTATTTATTTTTATGCAAAGAGTCAAAATTATTCTCTCTATTCCTTTTTTGTTTTCTCTTTTGGCAATCATCATGTGGTGAGGAAAGATCTAGGCACATATCTCCAGTTGAATATGGGTAGCATGAGTTGTTATTGTTGACATCACCCTTGAGGTGAATATGTTGGGAGGCAAAACAATAAGCCCCTATCTTTCTATGTGC
This sequence comes from Aegilops bicornis, assembly GCA_021605145.1. Taxonomy (NCBI): domain Eukaryota; kingdom Viridiplantae; phylum Streptophyta; class Magnoliopsida; order Poales; family Poaceae; genus Aegilops; species Aegilops bicornis. The sequence continues at coordinate 775,616,339 of CM038671.1, read as the reverse complement.
CCGGTTGAAATGTTTTGCTCATGTGTATGCGGTGAGTGTTAGCAATCATAGAATACTATATGATGGTTGAGTATGTGGAGCTCTTACTTAAACTCTGTTGAATAAGTTGAATTGCAATTGCTTGTTGACTAAGAACATATGTTGTTGAGTTTCAAGAGAGTTCATTGTTTGAACCTTAACATGTGAATTGGTTGCCACTATAACATGAGAAGTTTTATAAGAAAGGATTGCTGTTATGATGCTAGGAGAAGTGATTGAAATTGTCATTGATCAAACTTGTGCACTTTGCTAGCATTCACACTTCATAAATTATTTCTTTTATCATTTACCTACTCGAGGACGTGTAGGAATTAAGCTTGGGGATGCTGATACGTCTCCAACGTATCTATAATTTATGAAGTATTCATGCTGTTATTTTATAATTCTTGGATGTTTTACAATCATTTTATAGCAACTTTATATCATTTTTTGGGACTAACCTATTGACCCAGTGCCCAGTGCTAGTTGCTGTTTTTTGCTTGTTTTTTACATCACGGGAAATCAATATTCAAACGGAGTCCAAACACCGCGAAACTTTTTTGAGATTTTCTATGGACCAAGACACTCAAGATGGGTCGGAGCAACAACTGGGGGGTGCCCCGAGGGGGGCACAAACCACTAGGTCGCGCCTGGGGTCCCAAGCGTGCCAAGGTGGGTTGTGCCCACCTCGCTGGCCTCCCGCACCCCCTCTTTACCCTATAAATTCACAAATATTCCGAAAACCCTCGGGGTTACCCTAAATCAAAAGTTCCGCCACCACAAGGATCTGTAACCACCGAAAACCAATCTAGACCCATTCCGGCACCCTGCCGGAGGGGGGAATCATCACCGGTGGCCATCTTCATCATCCCGACGGCCACCACGATGAGGAGGGAGTAGTCCACCTTCGGGGCTGAGGGTTTGTACCAGTAGCTATGTGTTTAATCTCTCTCTCTCTCTCTCTCTCTCTCTCTCTCGTGATCTATATCATGGGCTTTGATACATAGATGGATCATATGATGTTTCTCCCCTCTATACTCTTGTTGTGATGAATTGAATCTTTACCCTTTGAAGTTTTGTTTTGTCAGATTGAATATTTAGAGATGAGAACACATGATGCATGTCTTGCGGTATGAATACTTGAGGTGGCAATGTGGTATCATATTGATTCACTTGATGTATGTTATGGCACTCAACTTGCGGATTCCCGAGGTGACATTGGGGTAATCTATGCATAGGGGTTGATGCACTTTTTTATTATCTTTTCTCCGATAGACACTTTGGGGTCTCCTTGTAGTTCTTTGTGTGGATTGAGTATTATGAATATGAATTTGCTTTGGTGTTATTTTTGTACGAACTCTTGATTAGATCAATCGGAAAGAATAGCTTGTGTTATTTTAGTATGAACTCTAGGATAGATCGAACGTAAAGAATAGCTTTGAGGTGGTTTCGTACCCTACAAACAATTTCTATCTTTTGTTCTCCGCTAATAGGAACTCGGGAGTGATTCTTTATTGCACTTTGAGGGATAATCATATGATCCAACTATGTTAGCATTGTTGAGAGGTTGCACTAGTGAAAGTATGGATCCTAGGTCTTGTTTTACTATTTGCTACCTTGCTGTTTTTATTTATTTAGATTATAAAAATATATTTCTACAATCAATATTACACTTTTATCACCATCTCTTCCCCGAACTAGTGCACCTATACAATTTTCCATTGTATTGGGTGTGTCGGGGACACAAGAGATTTCTTGTATTTGGTTGCAGGGTCGTTTGAGAGAGACCATCTTCATCCTACACCTCTCACGAGTTGATAAACCTTAGGTCATCCACTTGAGGGAAAATTGCTACTATCCTACAAAAATCTGCGCTTGGAGGCCCAACACGTGTCTACAAGAATAAAGTTGCGTAGTAGACATCAGTAGCAAGTAACAAAAGCGAGAAAAAACGGTATTGCAATGCTTAGAAACAAGGCCTAGGGTTCATACTTTCACTAGTGCAATCTCTCAACAATGCGAACATAATTGAATCATATAACAATCCCTCAACATGTGACAAGGATTCACTCCAAAGTTCTTATCTAGCGGAGAACATAAGATGAAATTGTTGTAGGGTACGAAACCACCTCAAAGTTATCTTTTTCGATCAATCTATTGAGCCATCACTATAAGTGTCACAAACTGCCCTAGAGTCCGTACTGAAATAACACCATATGATATGCATCAACCAACTCTAATTTCACCTAGATACTCCAATGTCATCACAAGTATCCGTGAGTTGATTATTCGATATGCATCAAACAACTTCAGATTCATAATATTCAATCAAACACAAAGAACTTCAAAGAGTGCCCCAAAGTTTCTACCGGAAAAACTAGGACGAAAATGTTCATCAACCACTATCCATGGATTACGCCAATGTCACCGCGAGAATCCGCTAGTTGATTGCCAAAACATATATCAAGTGAATTAATAGAACACCCCATCATCACCACGGGTATCCACATGCAAGACATACATCAAGTGTTCTCAAATCCAAAAAGTATTCAATCCGATAATAGTGAAACCTCAAAGGTAAAACTCAATTCATCACAACAAGATAGAGAGGGAGAAACACCATATGATCCAACTATATTAACAAAGCTCATGGTACATCAAGATCATGCAAACATGAGAGAGAGAGAGAGAGAGATCAAACACATCGCTACTGGTACATACCCTCAGCCAGATGGTGAACTACTCCCTCCTCGTCATGGTGGTCGCCGGGATGATGAAGATGGCCTCCTGTGATGATTTTCCCCTCCTCCGGTATTTTGGTCAAAATAGGAGAAAGCTTGGGTCTCAGTTTAGTTCTGCTTCCCTCCCAAATCCCAATCCCCTCTGAAATCTCCCCCATCATAGAGAAATTGGACAAATAATTAGGGATGGCAATGGGTAGGGTATGGGCGGGTACAACCTCCTTCTACCCAAACCCATACCCATAGAAACTTTCTATACCCACCCACTTCAATACCCATGGGCATAAACTGACACCCATGCCCATACCCATCGGGTATCCTATACCCAATGGGCATCCATTGGGTAGAATATATATCATTCTAATTCTTAAAAGGTAGAGAAATGAGTTCAAAATTCAAGTGATCATGGTAGACCAGTATAGCATGGATGCGGCCTCCTTTGCTGGGTGGCCTCTTGGAGGCATCAGGGGAGTATGAGCAGCGGTTGGTGGAAGCCTGACGCAGTGGAAGGCGGTGGGAGGAATTGGGGATCGCTTGATCGAGAGTTCGACAAGAGTCCAGTAGCGAAGAGTCGATATTTCATCTTTTTAAGGAGTCACATAGGACATAGGAGGAGTGGCAAGAAGGTGATTATGAGCCTATGAGCTATGGATTGTTTAAGGAATATGAGATTTAGGGTTGGACCAGATGAGTTGGATGTGAACCCCACATGTTATAGGAGTTATTTCCATTTATTAGTTTTTCTGGGTATCCATTGTGTTACCCATGGGTATAATTTCTTACCCATGCCCTAACCATATATTTTTGCGGGTATGGGTAACCATTACTCATGGGTACAAATTCTCTCCAAGTCTTTCCCATACCGGTTGTTTTCAAAATTGCCATCCCTACAAATAATGATTTGGAGAAGTGGGGAACATCAATGGGGTTGAATTTCAAAGTTAGCATGAAGGGGTGACTCTAATTCTAGGCAACTATTTACAGGTCATGGGGTAACTAACAGTAATATCAAAAACTTCCACACCCAATGATCGGGGTGACCCTTAAACGAGGCTAAGATAGTGATGAAGTACGGGAGAAGGTTGTTGCGACTGTTCACGGACCACTGTCATGGAGAGGCTTACACGGGCGGGAAGACGAAAAGGCGAAGAAGTTGAATCGTCGAAGGAGAAAATCATCTTATCCAACACAATATGATGAACGAAGTTACTCAATTAGGGTCCCTTTATCCAGCCAAATGTTACCCAGGAAAAATACGATATGCAACACGATACAATCATCATATCCAGCATGTTTTTTTACTAGAAACTGTGAGGCAACAGCCCCACAGTACTTTATTAAAGCTCAACCAACAAAATACAAAAGGTTCTGGTATCCCGACGCGGCTGCGCTCTATCGTGGGTGTGGACATCCATTTCGTCGCCTCCGATTGCCGTGAGTTCCTTACTTTCCTCCTCCACGTTTGAGACCAGTCTCTTACTTTACTCCACTGTATTTCTTCATCTAATATAAGGAGGCATGGCAAGTCACCCAGTTTGTGAGTGGAAATGCGTGTAGCAGGAGGAGCAGCTGGGACATGGGGTTACTCTTGCGTAACACCTGCTGTTATTTCTAAACTATCAAAGTAAGAGAATCATCTGCATTGCCCTTCATTTTTCATTTTTTTTAAACAGGTGTGTATGCTATTGCTGAATCCATGAATATATAGCATCCAATATACTTGAGTTGAATAGTCCAACGGCGTTACATATTTTCTCGACATGATTCTAAAGGGTAATTAGAAGTTGTCAATTCTGCAGATACAACAGAATTGTAGTAGGTGTTGGAAAGATCATACGGTGGTCGTAACTGACGAAGGGAAGTCCTTCGCATTTGGTGACAAATAGGTGTGTTTGCGGTGCTGACTTTACTCTCTGGATGGTAATCATTTTTTATTTGATGCACATATCTTAACCATTTTGTATTTGCAAGATCACTCCTTAATGGAAAGAGAGCAGAGAGATGATTTTAAGGATACTTTTGTCAAAGGAGAATGTTGACAAAAACATTGAACACGAGGAGCTTGCAGCCATGATGGAGGATACAGCGGCGGTGAGAAGGTTTGTGCATTGTTTTTTGAACACAAACTAATATGTAGCTACTAGGAATATGACTGGATCACTAAATGGTCTTACTTTGTTTTTGCACCAGAATCATCTTTGCATGGTTCTCTTACCACCCTGCCCCGAGCTCCTCAAGAAAGATATCTCGAGAGAGATGGTAAAGTTACGTACATGTCTTGCTTCTTAAACATTTTAGCATTTCTTCAAGATGTGTTGATTTCAAAAATGTCATTGAACCAATTATGAACAAACACTATTTGCTAAACATCTTGTAATGCTTGTCCAATGATATACTTCATTTGATGCCTCAAGAAAGAAGTGAACACATAGGATCCTACGCCAAAGGATGAGGAGGAAGTGGCGAAAGAGGGTGCATGGAGGAGGACAGGTATATGGGGGAAGCTGATCTGATGGCTGCAAACACACATTTTGGAGCGTCTAGACAGGCACATCGCGAGTCAAACCTTTGGGGATTCAAGTGAGGGTGGTTCTGTCTTTTCCTCCCTTCAATGACTAAAGATAGATGATTAGGGAATTTTTTTCGATTACCATGTATTATGGCCCATTTTGAATAGCATAAAACAAACGTGATATCTTGAGGCTCTCATACTTTCAATTGTCCAACCACATGTTTAATGATGATAGCTTCTAATAGTTAAATAACGTATTAGGTAGGAACGATTTGGCTCTGTGCGCACTAAGAATTTCGAAGAATGTGAGAAAGCTATTGACATTGCATCGTCTCCCCCTTCATTACCCATTTTAAGATTCTGTGATTAATCTACTACCTTGGCTGAGGGGACATCTTTTTTTCTTCTAACAGATGGAGGGTCACAAAGGACCTAGAAGAACATTGATGGTAGAGGTGAGGATCATGGATTATTGAGTTTGTATGGGTGAGGGATGACACCTTGAATTCTTTACGGTTTGACGTGTGTGATCTATGATGTCGGGAAAGAGAGCAAGCTGAAAAAACTGGCTAAATGGTGCTTGTTGTTTTGGTTTTATACATCATTTTGTTGACTCCGTAGCAACACACGGGCATCCAACTAGTATATATATATATATATATATATATATATATATATATATATATATATACATATATACATACATAAACACTATTCTGATCACGGGATCAGAATAATATTCTGATCACAACCTCAACTACGTGAGTAACGCGCCTGAACTTCCCTCTGTACGAACTGGACCTGCAGGCTATCTTCGCAACCGTGGCTTCCCCCGTGAATTATTCTGGTTAGTCGTGTTCTATATGATGTTAGTGTAATCTAGAAACGTTTTTTAGCAACTAAATACCGATTTTAAATAGGAATCTCGCTTGTTGGCGGATTTTGCTCTCGGGTCATCATGAAATTGTGTTTTTTGCAATTTTACAGCTCGAGTTGTTCGACCAGAACTTCTCCCGGTGCAAGGTTGAACTTCCGCCAACATTGCCCAAAATGGGGCTTGCAATATACCGTTGGAAAGCTATGGACACCAGTATCATGACCCAAGTTAAATTTTTGGCAAAATGTAAGCGGTTTAAGAGCAGTTTTGAAAACCGTTTTTTCTTCATACAAAAAACGTGAATTGTATTTTCGATCGCATTTTAAAACCGTTTATCAGAATGAGGCAAATAATATGGCGTTGGAAAGATGCAGAACCGCTCCTTCCACATGTTGAAAGTTTTCTCTAATTCCCTACGGTTAATGAGTAATTTGGAAAATCATAAAATTTCGCAAACCGAACAGCCGAGTTCGTATTTTTGATCTCATTTCTAAATGGCTAATCCAATTGAGGCAAACTATATGGAGTTGGAAAGCTTATGAAAGTGCGCTACATTTTCATGTTGAAAGTTTTTTCTAATTTTTAAAGGTTTAAAAGTGATTTATAAAAGGGTTCAAGTTGCACTGAGTTCGTATTTTCGAGTTAATTTTTTAACCGTACGTCCGAATGTAGCAAATGATATGGCGTTGGAAATATTGAGGAAATGCAAATTTTCTTGGTATATACTGTTTCTCCCAATTCCTTGTTGTTTTAAGTCAATATTGAAAATGGCTAAAAACGTATTTTCGCCGTAATATCTACAAACTTTATCGGAATGGGGCAAATAATATATCGTTGAAAAGCTAAGGAAAATGTGAAACTTTTTGATGTTGATGGTTTTCTCTGATTCCTATCCTTTTTCAAGTAATTTCAAGAATGGCGATATCATTCGTTCTGCCTTTATCGCGAAACAGATTCTTCGAAAATGCACCGCGTGAAGAACGTGAACTTCTCGGCATGTCTACTTGAACTTCACTCTGTTTTTCATGTGCTTTTTTTGCCCGTATCTCTCCATCCACTCACAGGAACACTCACCGGAATTGAGCAAGTAATATACCGGTGGAAAGCTGATGTAAACACGCAACTTTCCTGTGTTGATCATTTTTCCATACTCGCGACGATTTTATAAGTTTTTCATCTCAAATTCATTCACTATAGTAGTCGAACTTCCTGCTATTTTCACGTTGAACTTCTGTGACGTATTTTTCGTTTGTAATTTTCTCATCCATTTCGTCAGTGTTACACAAATGATATTATTTTTGTACAAAGCTCTCTCACAATATTTTTTTTAACTTTCTCTGACCGAGGACTTGAACTTACACAAATGATATTCCTGTCGTTTTGAAGTAAATTAGAGAAACGATGAGATCATGATTTCTACCTTTATTGCGAATGGAAACGCACTGCGTGAAGTAGTTGAACTTCACGGGCATGTCTGTTTGAACCTCACTCTGTTTTTGACGTGCTGCTTTTTGCACTGCGTGAAGTAGTTAAACTTCACGGACATGTCTGTTTGAACCTCACTCTATTTTTGACGTGCTGTTTTTTGCACCGCGTGAAGTAGTTGAACTTCTAGGGCATGACTGTTTGAACTTCACTCTGTTTCACTTTATTGTATTTTTCTTATATGAAACACACACCATGCAGTACGTGAACTTCTTGATGTTATCACTTTGAACTACTCTCTGGTTTGAGTGAATTATTTCAAAACACAACAAAAAACATCTTTTTATGTATTTTGGACATCTAAATACACGGTGAACCTCTCTCACAAGAATTTTTGAACTTTTCCTCGCCGAGTACTTGAACTTCTAGCAACCATTCTTTTCATTTATGAGTTGTTTTAAAAGTGCAAAAAAAGGCGTTGTGTTTTTTATTTTTTGAACCGGTAAATCCTAGGTTTTAATAAACTCTGAACTTCTCTATTATTTCAATTTGAACTTCAACTTTTTATATTTTTGAGTAAAGAATTGTATTCGATTTTTATACGAAAAAAATCAAACATGGAAATACAGGGTGAACCTCTCTCGCAAGAATTTTTGAACTTCTCCCGACAGAGCATTTGAACTTCATTCAACAAACCTTTTAAGATTTTATTTTTCTATACTTTTATTTTCCCCTGAAGTGCATTCCTTGCGGTACTTGATATTCTCATTGTTTTCACTATGAACTGGTAAGAATTTTTTGAATACATCAAAACGTGTTTTAATTGGTATACATGAAAATTTTAAACCCTTCATCGAAATGTGGCACATAATATACCCGGTGGAAAGCTTATGAATCGCGACAAGTTTTTCAGGTAGACATGTGTTACAAATTCGTCGTCTTTCGAGAGTAGTTTTTAAAATGGCAAAACAACATTGTTTTTTGCCTTTTAAAACAGCATGTAAATTAACGACGGATGTCTCGTAATATATTTTTTGAACCGTGCAGGGTGGAGCATGTGAACTTCTTGGAACAAACTTTTTAGGATTTTAGTTTTGTATTCTTTTATTCTCTTCTGAAACGCATTTCGTGTAGTAGTTGAACTTCCCGCTATTTTCACCTTGAACTTCATACGTTAATTTTGCATGGAAACAAAGAATAATTTGAGTTTGTTGTATACGTCAAACTATTCCGTTTTTTAATATGAATTTTTTTTCTTTTTTAAAATGGAATTGCTCCAAAAAAATACAAAAAATGACACTACCTTTTAGCAACGGGAAAAATCTGAATTTTTATAGACATCAAAACCGTTCCATTTTTCAATTTTTGAACCTCTTTGTGTATTTTTAGAAATGGGAAAATAGGAGCTTTTATAATAAATGACGAACTTCTTCGTTATTTCGAACTTGACTTCTTGGTTTTATTCGTTAGTAACGGGAAAATTATGAGTTTTTGTAATAAATATTGAGCTGCTCCATTTTTTAAATTGAACTTCTTGGTTTATTATTTTATTAACGAGGAAAATTTGGATTTTTCATACACATTGAATTATTCTACTTTTTTTAAATTGAACTTCTTGGTTTTTTTTCAGTCTGACCTTCTTTGGTGTTATCATTTGTAATGGAAAATAATGAAAAAATAATAATGAATTTTTAACTACTCTATTTAAAAAAAATAGTTTCCTACATGACAAAACATACACAAAACTTTTATAAATATTGAATTTCCTGTGTGGATTTACATTTGTTTTGCTGGTAGATTAAACAATCTTTTTTTTGTCACATATTTTTTGAACTTTTGCATTTTTTTGTTTGAACTTCCTTCTTTTTATACGCAAAAAGAAAAAAGAACTACCCATTGCACGAAGACACACACAACCATTTTTTGCATGCATGACACAAGTGTGCTCTGAACTCGATCATGTATGTCATACAAAAAATTCCAGCAAATTAAAATGCACACATAACTATTGAAAAACTGCTAGCAACATGTTTTGCAATGTTTAATATTTGGATCCCGTAAACCATCATTTTTTAGAAACTGGGAAATACAAGGTTTTTATACTCATCGGACTGCTCGATTATTTCAAATTGAACTTCACATTCGCGCATTGTAATATATTTCCAGCATCAAGCACCAACATGAACCATAAACAAGCATCATTTAATCAATTCAAAAAGAGCAGGCATCAAGAAAGATTGCTGCAGCTAAACAAAAGGAAAATTTATCAGCTACAAGTTTTTTTGTGCTCCCCTGCATACACACAACAATTATCAAGTTCCATATAGATGGACTTCAATTTTTCTGACATGAACTTTGCTGTTGTCGCTGTATATGAACTTCTCCTGTAACCAAAGAGAGAGGATGCAACGAGACAGGGTAAAATGTTACAAAAAACACACATTTTTGTTTGAGACATATACACAAACAGTCATCACGTTTTCTCGAGGTTGACATTTAGAAAATATATATCTGATAGTGATCCTAGAACATTTGTTTCCTTACAACTTCCATAGGCATGCATGAGCATGCTGGTTCATTTACAAAAACACCTAGCATGAAAAGGATTGCGAACACTCCAGAGATGAGCATGACATCCATTTTTCTTCCTCTATTTTTTTGCGTTGTTGATGCTGCTAAACTAGAGCGTCTTCTGGTCAAAGAAGACAGGCCTGCAGTTCAGACATCAAGTCAATTCTTTCATAAGCAAAATACAGAAACAATTTTGTAGTTACTTTTAGTGCAAATTTGGAGAAGTTCAAATCCTCCAGTAGAGAAGATATTTGTGAAGAAAGAGAAGTCAGGGAGAGGGAGGGAGAGAGGACAGGGAAGAGATGTAGCACCAATACTTGCAACATTGGCGTATGTCGACCGTCACCATGGTCAGAGTTAGGTTGGCGCTGTCGTTGAGCAGGTGGCCGTCCGTGATGTATTCATGGAGGAGGAGCTACGCTGTTTAGGGCGGGTGGTGCAGCAGTGGTGGCCCGGTTGGAGCAAAGGAAGGGAGGTGATCGGGGGAGATTAAGGCTGGTGGTTTGCCAGCCGAGCTCGGGAGGGAGGGCGTCGCCACGGTGGATCCAGGGGGTCCGCCGCTGCTGTTGAGGGAGTCCTGGATTAGGGGGTCCTCGGACAGCCGGACTATATACTTCGGCCGGACTGTTGGACTATGAAGATACAAGATTGAAGACTTCGTCCCGTGTCCGGATGGGATTCTCCTTGGCGTGAAAGGCAAGCTTGGCAATTCGGATGTGTAGATCTCCTCCCTTGTAACCGACTCTGTGTAACCCTAGCGCCCTCCGGTGTCTATATAAACCGGAGGGTTTAGTCCGTAGGACAACAACAATCATAATCATAAACTAGCTTCTAGGGTTTAGCCTACACGATCTCGTGGTAGATCAACTCTTGTAATACTCATATCATCAAGATCAATCAAGCAGGAAGTAGGGTATTACCTCCATCGAGAGGGCCCGAACCTGGGTAAACATTGTGTCCCCGCCTCCTGTTACCATCCGCCTTAGACGCACAGTTCGGGACCCCCTACCCGAGATCTGCCGGTTTTGACACCGACATTGGTGCTTTCATTGAGAGTTCCACTGTGCCATCACCATAAGGCTTGATGGCTCCTTCGATCATCGACAACGATGCGATCCAGGGTGAGGCTTTCCTCCCCGGACAGATCTTCGTATTCGGCGGCTTCGTACTGCGGGCCAACTCGCTTGGCCATCTGGAGCAGATCGAAAGCTACGCCCCTGGCCGTCAGGTCGGGTTTGGAAACTTAAACTATACTGTCGACATCCACGGAGACTTGATCTTTGACGAATTTGAGTCCATGTCAGGTGCGCCGCACAGTCACGACGAGCATGACTTAGCTCTGCCGTCGGACGGTGTTCGGGTTCACACCTGCGGCTACTCCGGTCCTTGATCCGGAGCAAATTGCGCCGTCCGAGGAAGGGTAGATGGACCCCACCACGGAGGCCGCGCACTCAGTGGCGATAGAGCCGAATACTGACTTCACCTCCTATGAGACCTGTGTTGCCGAATCCTTGGATTCGTCCCCGGCTACGGGCTCCGAACCGCCTGCGCCTATGCCTATCGAATCTGATTGGGCACCGATCATGGAGTTTTCCTCCAAGGATATCTTTCAGCACTCACCACTGGGCGACGTGCTAAACTCATTGAGGTCTCTCTCCTTGTCAGGAGACCCTTGGCCGAACTATGTCCGGCTAGAGTGGGATGCGGACAACGAAGAAATTTGCTCCCCACCCACCACCCACTTAGTAGCCACTGTCAACGATTTAACCCACATGCTCAATTTCGGCTCCGAAGACATCGACGGTATGGACGACGATGCAGGAGACGAACAGGAACCACCGCCCACAGGGCGCTAGACTGCCACCTCATCATATGATATGTACATGGTGGATACACCCAAAGAAAACAATGACGAGGAACGAAAGGATGCAGCGAAGGATAGTTCCCTCGAGAAGCAACCAAAGCGACGCGTAGGCGCCGCTCCAAATCCCACCTTGGCAAAAACAGCGATAACAACGCAAGAAAAAATAATACCCCGGTCGACTCCAGAGGAAACAACGACCACACGGACCCAAAGAATGAGCAGATTTGAGCCAGCGGACGGCGAACATAGTACGGGGCCACTGTCCGATCACGGCGGCGCCGAGGATAAAGCTAATCAGCCTGTCTCTAGAGAGGAGAACAGTCCGGACGACAATGCACACATCATCCGGGAAAGGCACTTGGAGCAAGAGAACCTCCAGAGAAGGCTTCTCGCCACTGAGAGATGTCTAAAGAAGCAGAAGCAAAGGCTCAAGGCCGTGCAGAATACACTCAACAATAGATGGAACAAAGTGCTCGACACTACAGAAAAGTACGGTGGCAATCGCCACACAAAAAGCTATCCAAAGCGCAAGATGCTGCCTGAATTCGATGACAAGGATTTAGAGCCTATACAGCCGAAAAATAAAACGGTCGATGAGCCGGATCGACCACCCCGTGTCCTCGATAGGGCGGCTAACGACGTCGGTATGACCAGGTCCATCTATGGATCTAGGAAGCGCGCTCCGGCACAGAATCAAAACTGAACACTACAACCGTCAGAACGTCATGACACATCCAAGTACAGGGGTGCTGCGCACCCCCTGTGCTTCACCGATGAGGTGCTGGATCACGAATTCCCAGAGGGATTCAAACCCATGAACTTAGAGGCATACGACGGAACGACAGACCCTGGGGTCTGGATTGAGGACTTTATACTTCACATCCATATGGCTCGCGGAGATGATCTCCACGCCATAAAATACTTGCCCCTCAAGTTGAAAGGACCAGCTCGGCATTGGCTGAAGAGCCTCCCCGAAAACTCAATTGGAAGTTGGGAAGAGCTTGAGGATGCTTTTAGGGCTAATTTTCAAGGGACCTATGTCCGACCTCCGGCTGCAAACGACTTAAGTCATATAATTCAACAGCCCGGAGAGTCAGCCCGAAAGCTCAGGAACATATTCCTCACTAAGAAGAATCAAATCATCGATTGCCCAGACGCCGAAGCTTTAACAACTTTCAAGAACAGTGTCTGGGACGAATGGCTCGCCAGACACCTCGGCCAGGAAAAACCGAGGACAATGGCAGCCCTGACAAGCCTAATGACCCGCTTTTGCGCGGGCGGAGATAGTTGGCTGGCCCGTAGCGGCACCAGCGACCCAAGCACATCCGAAGTTAGGGATGGCAATGGAAAACCACGACGCAACAAAAGCAAGCGTCGAAACAATGAAGACAGCACAGACAACACGGCGGTGAACGCCAGATTCAGGGGCTCATGATCTGATCAATGGAAAAAGCCATTTAAAGTCAGCGGAGATGGACCATCCAGCCTAAACAAGATTCTAGAAAGATTATGTCAGATTCATGGCACCTCCGACAAACCCGCGAATCACACCAACAGAGAATGCTGGGTTTTCAAGCAGACCGGTAAGCTAAATGCCGAACACAAGGGGAGGGAGACACCAAGCAAAGACGAGGATGAGCCTCGCCAGCAAAAATACTGGGGGACAGAAAAAATTCCCGCCAGAGGTCAAAACAGTGAACATGATTCACATAATGAAGAGGAGGAGCAAATGCGCACTCCGAGACGTATGCGCCGTGGAACCCGTCACCCCCAAATTCAACCTTGGTCAGCCTGCCCGATCACTATCGATCGTAGGGACCACCCGAATAGTATCCGGCACGAAGGATCTGCTGCCTTGGTGCTAGACCCAATAATTAACGGATACCATCTCACCCGAGTCCTTATGGACGGCGACAGTAGTCTCAATCTGATATATCAGGATACAGTCCGCAAAATGGGGATAGACCCGACAAGGATTAACCACAGCAATACTACCTTTAAGGGAGTAATACCAGGCCCAGAGGCCCGGTGCACAGGCTCTCTAGTACTAGAGGTTGTATTCGGCTCTCCCGACAACTTCCGAAGTGAAAAGTTAACCTTCGACATCGCTCCATTCCGAAGCAGCTATCAAGCACTACTCGGAAGGACGGCCTTCGCTCGTTTTAACGCAGTACCGCATTATGCTTATCTTAAGCTTAAGATGCCCCGTCCACGTGGCACCATCATAATTAGCGGAAACGCAGAGCGTTCCTTGCGTACGGAAGAATGTGTAACGGCTTTAACAGCCGAACACTGACTGGCCTCTCCAACCACAATAAATGATCTGTCGTCAAGACCGCGGACACGGCTAGACGAGTCCGGCGCAACACTGGCTGTAACAGCTCAGATAAATCTGAGATTGGGTTGATGGATATATCCCCATAAGTGTCGCTGGGGGCTTCCCACATGTAAAAATGAACTACAGTTCGGGTTGCCCTTATTTAGATTAAATTTTATTGGCTTATTAAGACTAACCAATTCTTCACACGAATACTTTCACCTGAGATTTTCTCTTTTATAGATGAGAATCGTGCTACACGCTTCCAGGATACGGCACAACGGAGACACATGTGCAGACGTGCAGCAGGGCCCCGCTCAAAGGTTTCTTTTTAGATTAAGACCCTGTGTAAACCTTTCTTACTGTCTCTTGTTGCTTTACACCCTCCGGATACTAAAATATAACCAAGAGGGATGCGGGCGTTATTGGCATTTCGCCACGCCAGACTAATGCACGTACCTGGAAATTCAGGGTTCATTATCAAGGGCGTTACCCAGCCCGGTATATGTTGTAAAGACCGAATACCTTAGGGAGTGTTCGGCGTAGCGAGTTTGGCCTTATATGCATCAGCTCCAAATCATGTCTTTGGTCAATAGTTGGGTTTTCCCGGCTCCCATGTTTTGGTACCTTACGTTCCGCTATATCGGCTAAGGTAGCACTGGGAGAACTACTGCAATTGTGCCCTGGTTCATCCGGAAGAGCACCTCAGTAGAGAAAGCCGAAAACTGACTGTCATGATACAGCGCGAGACAGGTCAACAAATCGATGACTCATCGGAATCTTCGCGATTCCTCCGCATTAACGAAGGACCGGTTTCCCGGTCATGTATGTACGCGCACCATCTTCGGATAGACGCGGAAGTACCAGGGGCTATATCGTAGCCCCATCGTCAAACTCCTATGGCTAAGTGAAAGTGTTAAAGCAATATAGTCCGATTGCCTTGTTCTCCGCACTATCACCTCCTTAATGGACCAAGGCGTTGGATCAAGTGTGAATACGTGCTTTTCCGAACACCCCCGCATTACATGCGTGGGGGCTGAAGCCGACGACTGCAAACTTTCAGGTTATATACATACATAAACAGCCGCACAGGAGGCATCATAATACTTTCAGGCAAAAGTATAAACACAGCCTTTATAATCCTAATAGCATTGTTTTTACAATCGGGTTACATGTAACTAGAACATGATACTCTTCGAGCACTGAGCCTCTATTAAACGAGCGCCTTCTAGGACTTCTTCAAAATAGTGCTCGGCTGATGCTTGGCCTACGGCCGAACTCTTGGTTGGAATAGCGGTGGCCTCCATCTCTGCCCAGTATGTCTTAACACGGGCAAGAGCCATCCGCGCACCCTCTATGCACGCCGACCTCTTTGCAGCGTCGATATGCTGCACAACACCAAGGAATCATTGCACTAAACCAAAATAACTATTCGGCCTTGGTCCTTCCGGCCAAAGATGATCCACGACAGACCTCATGGCAAGCCCGGACAACCTATGGAGCTCAGCCCACTCGGCCATTTGCTCATTCAGCAACAACAGACGCCGTTGAGCAATCGAATCGCGACTGTAACAACTTTTCCACTTCATGATCTTTTTGATCTTTGAAAAATTTAGTCTAGCAGCACTCGTTGCCAAGTCCATGTACGCATCTGTAGCACTCCATAATTGATCCAGAGGGGCATACTTCGGATCTCCGAACTTCGTCCGCAACAAAAAGGGCTTCCCAGTCGTGATATCTCCGGCTTGACGAAGCTCCTCCTTCGCCGCTCTTATTTTCGAGCGGGTCTCCTTGGCTTCTACCATGGCTTTCTCTAGGTCCGCCGCCTTCGCTTGATTGTCCTTTTCGAGAAGCTCATACCGGTCGGCGGCATCCTTCAGCTTAACAGCCATCTTGGCTATTTTATATTCGCTCAGGCGATGAGCAGCCTGTTCGGCTCTTAATTCTTCGACCGCCTTTAGGGCGGCCGCATCACTTCTCCTGGCTTGTTCCTTGGCTTGGGCAAGCTCCGGAAAGGGTCTCCACACGGCGGCTCCATCTGCGATCACAAAGATATTATAAATACTAGCCTCATGCTCCTGTTAATATCTGTTAACCACCGGAGAATACATACCCTATGCCTCGTCAAGCCGCTTGTTTACAAGCATGATGTCGACATCTGCTGCATCAAGTTGCCGCTTCAGTTCGGCAACTCACCAGTCTGGCTAGCCACCGGACCCTCAGCCGCCTGCACATAAATGTATCAAGATCATTCCTAGGATTATGATCCTCTGTTTGCCGCCTTTGGACAGCAACCAGAGTCTCATGGGCTACTGTCTGCATAAGGGCACACCTAGCGTGTGCGGTACCGTCAAAAAATATATTACTTTGCGTACCTCAAAACCTCTTAGCAGGCTCATAAAAGCCTCATGCAACCCACTTTCGGCGGATGCAATCCTCTCAACCACCGTACCCATTAAAGTACGATGCGCCTCTGAGATAGTCGCTTGCTCCAGAAGTCCCATCAGTACGTCCGGTTGTGCACCGGGCAATCTCGGACTCTTTTTGTTGCTCTCCTTAGGAGTCGAATCCTCCGGACTTCGGGTGGCCGAAGGGTTACCTTTCGGCCTTGGCGAATCAGGAGAAATTCTCCGCTACGACACCTCAGGGTCGTCCGCCTCATCAGGCGGGGATACAGGCGGAGGCGTTTCGCTCTCCATCATCTCCGGAAGAAGATCCCCCGAAGACGAACTCTGTTGAGAAGGGCTATGGTCCGAACTGCAAGACATACGTCTCGATTATTGTCCTCAGAGATGAAACAGGATATATTTACTATAAAGTACTTTTGTTTACTTACAGCTCGGTGGAGGACTGAGCCCCTTGCGGGCACTGTGCGGTAAGGATGCCCTCCGGGGCAGGGCCCCCTGGTGAAGGCTTCTTCCCTCGTTTGGAAACCATTGTTTCCAAGTCTTCATAGGCGGTCCTCTTCCTTCCTTGGGGAGAGGGAATTTTAGATTCTTCTCCTCGGTTATACTCCCTCGCGGAGGCACTAATTCCCCCGGTTTGGATGAATAATGAGTGAGGCCCGCTTTCGGCTTCTTTATTCCTCCCTTTATCTTCCCCTAATGGCGCTCGATAAGGCGCAAGCTCAAGCATCCTGGCTAGTAAAGGATCCAGTGAGCCTTCGGGAAGGGGGGCGAACACCTGATCATCTTCACCTTTTTTATCTAGTCCTGGTAAAAAAGCGACTTTCCAGAATGATGTTGTGATAAATAAAAACACAGCATGTTCAGCCGCAGAATTACTTACCTGGGTATCTGGACGATTGCTGTTTAGACCCGCATCCTCGATGGTGTCCGGACACTTTATTCGTGGTCCGAAGAACAGTCCATACATCCCTTCGAGCGTCACGCCGAAGAATTTCTGAATGGTTCGCGCTCCTTCCGGGTTGAACTCCCACGTACGGAGAGGTCGACGTTGGCACGGCAGGACCCGACGAACTAGCATGACATGCATTACCTTTACAAGGCTGACATCTCTCTCGAGGAGATCTCGGATGCGACTCTGGAATGTCGATACGTCATTAACCGGGCCCCAGTCCAGCCCCTTGCTGATCCACGACGCCCGATTCTGCGGCGGCGAACGAAGGCGAGGCAGCTGCCCACTTAGTACTTCCGGAGCCGTAATGTAAAACCACTCCGCTGCCATAAGTTGGACATCTCCGGAAGGAACCCCCGCCATGGAGCATCGGTGCCTTTGCTTATTATGGCACCTCCGCTTTTCTGCGTGTCGCCCATCGATCATCCTCGGCTTCACATTGAAGGTCTTGAGCCATAAGCGAAGTGTGGGGTGATGCGGAGGAAGGCTTCACACACGGCGATGAGCAGCGAGATGTGAAGGATGGAATCCGGAGCCAGATCATGGAAATCGAGCCCGTAGAAGAACATAAGCCCTCTAACAAAGGGATCAAGACTAAAGCCTAGCGCTCGGAGGAAGTGGGAAACAAATACGACACTCTCGTTGGGTTCGGGAGTGGGGATGACCTGCGCTTGAGCAGGCAGCCTGTGCAAGATTTCGGCGGTCAGATATCTGGCTTCTCTTAGCTTCTTGATGTCCTCCTCTGTGATGGAGGAGGCCACCCACCAGCCTTGAAGGTTGGATCCGGACATGATTGAAGGTCCGAAGCGCTTGGCCTCCGCCTTGGGTGCTGGAATTCGAGGTGGGAGAAGGGAAAGATCGAGCGCGAGAAGAAAAGGACAGGCCTTGGCCCCTTTATAAAGAGGGTGAATATCAAGCGCCCTCCGCACGACCGTCTGGAACTTGCCTAAAATCGAGGAGTCATACCAGCGGGCACGATTGGGTTACCCACACCCGTATTGATGAGAATCCCGTGAAAAGAGGGACACGATCTCTGCTTCGACAGGACGTGCCAATAAAACCGCCTCGCAACACGTGTAGTGGCAGGCTCAGAAAAACGGTTCGTCATGACCAGACCACGGCAAAACGTCACGTTATGAAAAGCTGTCAGCAGATTAGATTTGTGGAAATATTATTCTCTCTATGGTGGTATGTGGAATTTTTTTTGCAGAGCCGGACACTATCCTTGTGTTCAAAATCTTCTATGGAGTATTCGGAGGAGGAACCCGCCTTGCAATGCTGAAGACAATCTACGCACCGGACTCATCGTCATTGAAGCCTGGTTCAGGGGCTACTGAGGGAGTCCTGGATTAGGGGGTCCTCGGACAGCCGGACTATATACTTCGGCCGGACTGTTGGACTACGAAGATACAAGATTGAAGACTTCGTCCCGTGTCCGGATGGGACTCTCCTTGGCGTGGAAGGCAAGCTTGGCAATTCGGATATGTAGATCTCCTCCCTTGTAACCGACTCTGTGTAACCCTAGCCCCCTCCGGTGTCTATATAAACCGGAGGGTTTAGTCCGTAGGACAACAACAATCATAATCATAGGCTAGCTTCTAGGGTTTAGCCTACACGATCTCGTGTTAGATCAACTCTTGTAATACTCATATCATCGAGATCAATCAAGCAGGAAGTAGGGTATTACCTCCATCGAGAGGGCCCGAACCTGGGTAAACATTGTGTCCCCCGCCTCCTGTTACCATCCGGCTTAGACGCACAGTTCGGGACCCCCTACCAGAGATCCGTCGGTTTTGACAGCGACAGCTGTGGATCCAGGGGGACGGAGTTTGGGGCGGGGGAGAGATGGCGCCGGATGTTGGGGCGGCAGCAGCGCTAGATGTTGGGGCGGCGGCATCGCGGGAGGTAGTGCCAGGGCGGCGGCGCAAAGAGCTAGGGGTAGCGGGAGGCGGCACACCGAGAGCTAGGGGTAGCGGGGAGAGGCGGCGTAGGGGTTGGGGGGAGGGTGCTCTGCGGCCTAAGGGACGGCGGTGAAGGGCGGCCCAACGGACGGCCAGGCGGCGGGATCCGGCGTGGCGGTGGCATGTGGTGGCAATAGGTGGCGGTGGGACTGGATCCGGGGAAGGAGGCGTCGTGGAGGCCGGATTTTTATAGGGATCGACTATTCGTCGATTACCATATATAGGGATTGACTATTCATCTCTTCACCCCCCCCCACCTCTATTTTACCATCAATGCACCGTAATTTTATGTTTCGTAAGTTTTGTCTTATTTTCCACGTAAAAAGAGACCGTAAGAAAATATATAATGATCGTAAAAAATATTTATGTTATGTAAAATTACAAACGTAAAAACATAATGTAAAATATACATAAACTGCAAATTTTCTTGTCTTATGACCTATATTTTTATTTTGTATGCCAAATTTTACGTAGTGAATCAATATGAATGTAACTTTTTGAATTCCAAACGTAATTTAATTATCAAGTGATCATAAGATTACCTCGGGTGAAGAATAACTTATTCTGCACCCATATATATATACCTACTATTAAAGGAAGGTGATATTTTTGGTTTCGTCCCGCTTTGTTTGATCCCGCTTCAATTAATTTCACGTACGCTATTTTGTTTCGTTACTTGTGACCCGTTTTGGCCCAACGGAGAAAGGCCACCTATCGGTGCACTGAGGCCCAGGTCCGGAGAGCTGGCAAAAAATAAAATTGCCGATGTGAGGGTTTGATCTCATAACATGCGAACCGGCCACGCACAGTTTGTCCAACTAACCCAACTAGAGATATGAGAGTTTTTTTCTCCCGTTTTAACGCACGGGCCTTTTTGCTAGTACCATTCAGAAAAAATGTATGTGACTTTAGAAAAATGTTAACATGTTTTTAAGCTTTTTATAAAATTTAAATATTTTTTTTAATTCTAAAAATGTTTTGTGCCATTGAAAAAACAAAGTTACGTTTTAAAAATGTTCTTGCGTTTCAAACAAAATGTTTGTGTCATTTAAAAAAATGTTTATCCAATGTATACAAATGTTAACATAGTTTAAAAATAAATTTTTGCATCATACGAAATTATTTTTTAACGTGTATTAAAAAATGTTCAAAACAAGTATTTTTAAAAAATTTAATCATGTATTGGGAAATATTAAAGTATAAAATATAATATTTTAGATACATACAAGAAAAATGTACAATGTGTATGGAAAAAGTAAACATCAAAACATATATTTGAAAAAAATATTAATCATGTATTAGAAATTTTTTAAACATGTATGAAAATGTTCCTGGTGTATATGGAGAATGTACAATGTGTATGAATAAATTAGATACATGTTGAGACAAAACCAATGAAATTGGAAGAAAGAAACAAAGTAAACTGAATAAGAAGGAAAAAAATGGAAAACAGAAGAAAATCAGAGTAAACCCAAGGAAAACCGATGCTACAACAATGAAAAGTCCGACAAAACCACAGAAAAAACTCGCACTCATCTACAGCCAATAGCTGCCGCTTCATAGTCGATTCATAATAGGATTCAGTATGAGCGACACATAGCTCTCACGCTTCAGGCGTCCGATTAGGCGCCCGCTTTCATGTAATGGCAGTGGGTCACGACCCAGTAGCGGGTTCCTCGTTCCTATCTGGTTCAGTCGCTGGGTGTTCTAGTGGTTAAAAAAACAACTTCCGATTTTAATAGAATGATAAATTCATATGTTTAAAAGTATTCATGAATTTGATTTTAATTATTTTTCTTGAAAACTTGAAAAAAAGTTTGAGTTTGGAAAAAGTTCATGAACTTGGAAATGTTCACGAATGTGAAAGAAAGAGTTGGCAGATCTTCAAAAATTCATATATTTGAAAAAAGCTCACGAACTCAGAAAATGTTAGTGGATTAGAAATAAAATCGAGTACACAGAGAAACAACCAGCTGAAAGTTTGTATGTGCAAGGTCATACTAAACGCCGAATTGGAAATGGAGTTAAACTAAAAAATTGGAAATGCGGGTGTTTATGGCCCATGTATAAATATGCCGAGATATGCCAAGAGGTTGTGCAGGTTCTTGGGCCGAATCAATTATGGGCCCTGGCAAACTAATGCTAGCAATACCGCGACGTGCATTTTTCTACTCCCTCCGTTCCTAAATAGTTGTCCTTTTAGAGATTTCAAATGGACTATCACATACGGATGTATATAGACATATTTTAGAGTGTAGATTCACTCATTTTGCTCCGTATGTAGTCACTTATTGAGATCTCTAGAAAGACAAATATTTAGGAACAGAGGGAGTAGAAGATAATAGAAAGGGATCCTTACATATACAGGTAGCGATGCCTCAAAAAAACATATACAGATAGCGTGTGAGGCAAAATTTCGTGTTTTGACCCTTTTTGGAAAGTATTTCAGGATCTGACCCCTGTTTGAATTTTTTTCGAGATTTGACCCTTTTGCCTACCGCTGTGGCCAGTAGGGTTAGATAACCGCCACGGCCCATGGCGGTAGGAAACTTATCCACCTCGGCCATGGAGACGGCGCTGTCCTCTCCGTCGCACCCTACCGCCGGGGCCCAGCGGTAGGCTGTCTAACCATACCGCCAGGTTCTCGGCGGTAGGGTCCGGCAGCTATTCGCCTGCCCCTTCCCTTCTCCCCACCCTCCCCTCCCTCCTCCAATGACAGTTCTTGTTTTTCTTCCCAAGTCGCCTCTCTCCTCTCTCATCTCCTCCACTCCCCTTGGATCTTCACCGATTCTTCACCGTTTTGGCGGATCGAGATGGCCCCGAGGAGAGAACCGTAAGCTCCTCCGATCCCTCCAATTAGTTTTTGCAAACTTGCTACCGATTCGACGCGCATTATTTGCTTGAAATCCCTCATGTTTTTGAACTAAGATTGATTTTTTCCACCTAAGATTGATTGTAGTTGTAGTTCTTAGTTCCTTAGTAAGTAGTGGTATTGGATATGTACTCTAATCAATAGTTCATATGTTAGTGTGAAGATGAACCCTAGTTCATAATTTTTTGTTAAAAAATTATGATGTAATGTTGATACCGGGATGAACCCTAGTTTGATGATGCATGTGATATGATGATATGATCTAGTGTGAAGATGAACCCTAGTTTGATGATGCATGTTGATATGATGATATGAAGATGTTGTTTGGAAAATTTTGTTTAAAAATATGAAGCTATGATGTATGTTGGAGGTTTTTTTTGATATGATGCATGTGTTGGAAATATGCCCTAGAGACAATAATAAATTAGTTATTATCATTATATTTCCTTGTTCATGATAATCGTTTATTATCCATGCTATAATTGTATTGATAGGAAACTCAAATACATGTGTGGATACATAGACAACACCATGTCCCTAGCAAGCCTCTATTGGCTAGCTCGTTGATCAATAGATGGTTACGGTTTCCTAACCATGGACATTGGATGTCATTAATAACGGGATCACATCATTAGTAGAATGATGTGATGGACAAGACCCAATCCTAAGCCTAGCACAAAGATCGTAGTTCGTATGCTAAAGCTTTTATAATGTCAAGTATCATTTCCTTAGACCATGAGATTGTGCAACTCCGGATACCGTAGGAATGCTTTGGGTGTACCAAAGCGTCACAACGTAATCTGGGTGGCTATAAAGGTGCATTACGGTATCTCCGAAAGTGTCTGCATTGGGTTGGCACGAATCGAGGCTGGATTTGTCACTCCGTGTAAACGGAGAGGTATCTCTGGGCCCACTCGGTAGGACATCATCATAATGTGCACAATGTGACCAAGGGGTTGATCACGGGATGATGTGTTACGGAACGAGTAAAGAGACTTGCCGTAACGAGATTGAACAAGGTATCGGGATACCGACGATCGAATCTCGGGCAAGTACAATACCGCTAGACAAAGGGAATTGTATACGGGATCGATTGAGTCCTTGACATCGTGGTTCATCCGATGAGATCATCGTGGAACATGTGGGAGCCAACATGGGTATCCAGATCCCGCTGTTGGTTATTGACCGAGAACGTCTCGGTCATGTCTACATGTCTCCAACCCGTAGGGTCTACACATAAGGTTCGATGGCGCTTAGGGTTATAAAGGAAGTTTGTATGTGGTTACCGAATGTTGTTGAGTCCCGGATGAGATCCCGGACGTCACGAGGAGTTCGAATGGTCCGGAGGTAAAGATTTATATATGGGAAGTCCTATTTTGGTCATGGGAAAAGTTTCGCACTTTATCGGTATTGCAGGGAGTGCCGAAAGGGGTCCGGGGTCCACCGGGGTCCACCTGCCCGGGGGCCACATGGGCTGTAGGGGGTGCGCCTTGGCCTATATGGGCCAAGGGCACCAGCCCCAAGAGGCCCATGCGCCAAGGAAACTTGGGGAGGTAAGAGTCCTCAAAGGGGAAGGCACCTCCGAGGTGCCTTGGGGAGGATGGACTCCTCCCCCCCTCTTGGCCGCACCCCTTCCTTGGAGGAAGGGGCCCGGCTGCGCTTCCCCCCTCGCCCTTGCCCCGCTATCTAGTGGAGGGGGGGGAGGGCATCCACACCAGGCCCTGGCGCCTCCCTCCCTCTGTGACACCTCCTCCTCTCCCGTAGGTGCTTGGCGAAGCCTGCGGGATTGCCACGCTCCTCCACCACCACCACGCCCGTTGTGCTGCTGTTGGATGGAGTCTTCCTCAACCTCTCCTCTCTCCTTGCTGGATCAAGGCATGGGAGACGTCACCGGGCTGTACGTGTGTTGAACGCGGAGGTGCCGTCCGTTCGGCACTCGGATCTCCGGTGATTTGGATCACGACGAGTACGACTCCTTCAACCCCGTTCTCTTGAATGCTTCCGCTTAGCGATCTACAAGGGTACGTAGATGCACTCTCCTTCCCCTCGTTGCTAGTTTCTCCATAGATAGATCTTGGTGACACGTAGGAAAATTTTGAATTTATGCTACGTTCCCCAACAGCATGTTGATATGATTTGATCCATCATGTGTAGTAGATGTTGTTGGAGGAATATGCTTAAAATTTTATCGTGATATGATTTGAGTTCATTGTTTGTTTATGTATGCTTATGCTTATGGTGCTTTTGTTTATGAAACTCTATTAAGGCGGCCACCTCTTGCGGACAACATTGGCCCACGGTATCAAGATCTTTGGATCGGGCATTCGACAAGGGTCATCGTGCCCGTTTCATAGAGAATGGAGAGGTAAGTGATATGAAAGAAATTTTGATCAAAGTTCTCGGATTGATGAAAATGATTTCCTAACTTTTGGCATTCACTTTTTTGGACAGACGCTCCAGCCATCAAGCGCATGAGGGGTCACGGGGTTCATGGGCATATGGACTCTGACGGCGCTTCTGGCGCCGTTCTTCAAGAGAGCCCGTCTGTTGGGTTTCGTGCTGCAGTTCAAGCGTCGGTAGCCGGCGCTTGTGCACGCGGCTCTCACAGCTCTGATTGACCGTTGGAGACCGGAGACCCATTCTTTCCATCTGCCATGCGGGGAGATGACAGTGACCCTAGAGGACTGGGGGATGATTACTGCAATGCCGATCGAGGGTCATGCACTCATCGGTCGAGTGGAGAGGGTCAACTGGCAGGAGAGGGTCACCACCCTCATCGGCGACTGCCCCGGTGCCAAGAGTAACCGTACATCCGGTGCGCTGTTGATCTGGCTCTCGGAGCACCGGAAGACATGCCCCCAAGGCGCAGATGAGGCGACTGTGGAGTTGTATGCGAGGGCCTATCTGTGGTATATTCTCTCGGAGGTCGTGTTTCCAGACAGCTCCGGGAACTCGCCAATAGCGTATCTGTTCTTCCTAGCGGACTGGGATGCAGTGCAGTTGGGGGCGACATCTCTCGCTTACCTATATCGTTCGGTAAGAGAGTGTCTAATCGCTGCATCTACCTACGGTAAAGTGTGTCCATAACATTTTCTTATATCTGATCCTCATTTGATGTTTTGCAGCTTGACGACGCATACGCAGAGGACGGGAGACAAGTCCAATATGGGTGGCTTTGTGCAGGCCTTCTCCATTTGGATGTGGGAGCGGCTGCCGGTGGGCGTCCGGAGAAGTTGCCAAGACGCCCATGGGAAGGCTATGGCGAAGAAGGTGACGAGACTCGAAACCCCACCGTAGCTTACGAGTGGGACGTTGTCAAACTCTACACGGGCCTAAACAAGACTTCGTACAAGACCTACACCAACGAAGTTGGGACGCTTTGACGCCTTACGCTAGTATATGAACTCGCCCAACACCTTTCTCTTTAATTCCGCTATTGAATGAGAGTGCGAACTTACCAAGGTATGTGTAATAGGTAATCTGGTGGCCGTACCGACAAGAACGAGAGAGGGACTTTGATCTGATCGTGATGTGCATAGCGGACCGTGGTCTCTGGCGGTGCATCGTGCCCATGATCTGTGTGTGCGCCGTCAGTGGCATTTGCCACAACGCGGGCCACGCAGCTTTGGGATTTATCGACATACCCCATCGGGCCAGCCCACCGATACCGGCGGCCACGCGCTCCACCTGTGAGCTCTTTGTTCTCCGTGAGATTATCATGTTTCTTGTTGCTTATGATGATCTCATTGCGCTTATGATGATTCTTGTTGCTTATGCCTTGCAGCATGAGCCGGCGTAAGAATCGATCGATCCTGAGGCGGGGAGAGGAGCATAAGACTCATGTGACGGAGTGGAACCGACGGAGGTGGCGTAAAGACGTGGAGAGGAGAGTGACTAACTAGGATGATTACCTGGGCCGACACATGAGGCGTTGTCGCAAGCTGGTAGGGCTGCTTGGGTGTGCTGGAGCTGGGTCAGTTGAAGCTCATCAGCTTGTAGACACACAGGGTATCATCGGCTCATCGAGCCATGCTCCCTCGTCGTCTAGGTTGGTTGAGGAGGAGGAGGAGGAGGAGGAGGAGGAGGAGGAGGAGGAGGAGGCCACATATGAAGAAGGGGAGGAGGAGGATGAGAGCAACGGGAGGAGGAGTACGATGAAGATTATGGACCTCCAAAGAACTCAAACGTCTCAAGCATCTCAGCTGCGAAGAAGAGGAATCCGAAGACGAAGGATTTCTTTGAGTCCGGAACCTTTCCGAGACCGGTTCCTCGGCGGCCCAAGAAGAAGACCGAAGAGAATCGTTCAAAGAGTAACGAGGACCGTACCTCCAAGAGGGAAGGAGCAACTGATTATGCTCTTCGATAGTTGGCTCTTTTAGTTTGGTTGAACTTTGTTTGATTGAACTTTTCTAGTGGTTATGAAGCTACGTGGAACTATGTGTTTGCTATTTGTGGATCTATGTGTTTGCTATTTGTGAAACTATGTGGAACTCCGTTTACTAATTAGTTGAAGTTCGTTTGAAATGTTCTATGCACTTGAAATTTGTTAATGTGTATGTGATGCCCAAGTTTAATTGTTTGAGATCTGTGATATTGTTGTCATATTTGTGAAACTTGCTATAATATTATTGTCATATTGAATTTGAAAAGAAGCAAGCAATTGAAATTAAATTCATAAAACACAGGACCCTATCACAAGGACCACTGGCGGTAGGGTCGAACAATTACCGCTGTGGCACTTCAATTCTTCGTTCTGAGAATCATTACGGTGAAAAACAGGACCCTACCACCATGGACTCTGGCGGTAGGGTCGCATACCACCGACAGGCCCTTCAATTCTTCGTTACTGAAACATTACCTTTGACAGGACCCTACCGCCATGGACTCTGGCGGTAGGCTTTGACAACCTACCGCCAGGCTCCTGGCGGTAGGTGCTTCTACGTTCATTGTGATCAAACGGCGCGTCCCTCCGTCGCACCCCTACCGCCATGGGCCGTAGCGGTAGGCTATCTAACCCTACCGCCAGAAGTCCTGGTGGTAGCAAAAGGGTCAAATCTCGAAAAAAATTCAAACAGGGGTCAGATCCTGAAATATTATCCAAAAAGGATCAAAACACGAAATTCGGCCAGCGTGTGAGTGTATGTGTGTAAAAACATATACAGGTAGCGCAGAAATGCGGCACACGCATCAGCATCGTGCACAGGCTGAAGTTTAATTAATCCAGCATACTATATCCTTGCACGCTCGACCTCAATATAAGTTGGCCCATCGATCGCGCACGTCGGCAGGCTCGAAAGCAGACATTGGTGTGCCCACCACACGCACCATCAACTGTCTGGCGAAGAGATTTGATACAGATACACCATAACACGATCTCTGAATGCATGACAGGCCTGAAAACCTGTTGACGTTGCTTTCAGAATGCGTTGTCGTACGTTGATTTTGCCACGTACGCGCAACCTCCTTTACCGACATAATTTTTTACTATTTTTTGCAGGATGCGGCTGCAAAGCAAAACCCGGCGCTGTGGCTGGCACTTGCGACTATAGCAGCAGTTATTTCCATTGCCAAACGAGCGACCATCTGATCTGAGACTGAGCGGGGATGGAGCAGTGCAGATTAAACAGACACTTATCACAGAGATCCTCAGATCCGCATGCATGGTACGTGAGGGCGCACTGGAGGCATCTGTTTACCCCGAGAAAATTTAGGGGACGACGTTGCTAGCGGCTGGCGCGCCGCGCGCGACACGGGTACGTGACACTACAGCGCAAATGCCTGCGAGTCTCTCACAGTCTCACCGCCGGCCAATCCTTTCCTCGGATCGATCGTCCCGTTCGGCCGTGCTGCATGCTGGACTGCGACTGCGAGTGATCATCGGTCAGCAGGGCCCTCTAGGTCAGTAAGAGTACGTACAGTTTGGACCCCGGAAGGCCGTGCGCGCGTTCTATCACTGATCGGACTCGTACGTACTTTAGCCCCGAGCCCGCGCCGGGGACGCGCCAACAGCTTGCCGGAGACGGTGCCCTTGTAGGTGAGGAATACCTTGACTGATTTGAATGTGCGCGAGAGGGGTAGCGCCAGGAGGAAGAAGAAAGGACGGCCGTTGGATCCAACGGGACGTGCGACATCGTTTGAACCAGTCGCCTGTCTACCGGCGGCCCCAAAATTCCGAGGTGCTTGAATTGAATTACAGCAGACTGGTTTCAGAGAATCGCAAGAAAGTGCGCGTGCAGGCAATGGTGGCCCGCGACGTGATGCACGCATGCTTGCAGCATCACATGCGCTAGCTGTGGCTCCCTGGGCCCTGGCTATGGCCTATGGCCGGCCGGTCTCCCTGCAGGCACGCAGCGCTCCTCGCCCAATCGCCGCGCCTGCCGCCGCAGTACTGCCGCGGCGCGCGCTGTGCGGGAATAGCGAAGCACGCAGGCGCAGGGCTGGCAGGTCCGCGTCGGTCGATCCATCAACAGCCGCGGCTGCGCATGCATGCAGACCTGCAGCGCGCACGTTTTCCCCGTCCATGGACGGACGGACGGATCAACAGCCGTGCATGCCAACAAGCACATGTGTACATGCCAACTTTGGGAAGATTTCCATGCCGGCTAATCAACGTGCACATTAGGAAAAATAATGCGGATTTTTCATATTTCTCAACAAAGCGTGATTTTTATTGATTTAAAATAGAGCATTAAGAGAATCTGGCCACAATGATGAAACACCGGCCTGCGTAGTTAGATGCACACAGCCAAATGTGAATTCTCCATCTGGGTCAAGTTTCTCTTTCAGTCTCTCCGACTCCGAGCAGCTCTTATACAGGTTGATGCACCCAACTGCCTCACCATTTTCCCTATCGGATCGAACCACTGATATATCGCAGCACGACTGCACGACCGATGCATGTGCGACTCCTTGAGTGTGTGGTCCGTGCCATATGCATCGTCGCTCGATCTCCACAATGGCGGGCATGCATATAGTAGACCGGTACCAACTGAAACAAGACAGTGTATGCATATGATCGATCTACCGGCCGAGTCTCTTTTCTAAGGTGGATCTGATCTTCACAGTGCCTGATGACTGTCAGGGACTAATCAAATTTCGCCAATCTTTTATGGTTCAACCTCGCGTGCAGACAAACATCACACCTGACGCCAACCAACAGGACTCTAAGCTTCAAATGTCTCTTGTCTATCATTTGGATCCAGAGCACAAACTGGTTGCAGAGAATCTGGAATCATCTTGTTTTTCTAGTTACCTACATGAATGTATAGTTTGCATGCTTCTCCAATGGATATTGTGATTTCTTGTCCAGGCTCCAGCTATTCTTGTTTTCTTCTTCCCTCTTTTTTTTTTGAAAGTTTTCTTGAGACTCCATCTTCTGCTGCCACTTGTTACTGTTAATTGCAACTACAACATTTCTTTAGGTTTATTTTTACAGGGCTTTGCATCGTGCGCTTGTTAATTGCAGTTAGCAGTCCATGTGCAACGGGGGCTGGTTGGTGCGTATATAATTGGCCATGATGTGTGAAGTTATCCTCGTCGCTTTTGTCGTACTAGAACTAATTAGGTGTGCCGGCAATAATAGCTACTTAATTATCTGCTCAGTTTAAACTGTCAATGGATTCCTTCGTGTCTCTGGAGATCCCTTTCCCCTCAAGATTCCTCGAATGGCCTAGCTCACACTTGGTGGACATCTTAAAATAAGGAACGAACACGAATGAAAATAGAGGAGTGATGAAATCGGCAAGGTATCTGCTTCTTTGTCATTGCCTAGTATTGGAGCACCCAGTTCTGGCCAAATGTATGTTAGGAGTTGGTCCTCTTTTACTAGCAATTATTTTAACTCCCAGCTGCTCTAAAATATTTTTTCAAATAACCCACACCATGTAAGGAAATTTGACACGTAACTTAAACCAACATACTCCTTGGGGGACTGTTTGAATCAGAATGATCGAATCCTTTCAACGATGGTTATATGTCCCCTTTTATATCTCCCGAAGAGACACGACGATCCCTCGAGGAGGCGTCGGTTCCAGGAGATCGAAGGGAGGCGTCGGTTGCGGGACAAACCGCAACGACGGTTGACGTTTGGTGGGAGCTGCGCTATGTCTAGCAAGTAGATTCACTGCAAATGCAATATCAGGTCTTGTGCAATTTGCAAGATACATAAGCGCTCCAACAGCACTAAGGTATGGAACTTCAGGTCCCAACACCTCTTCTCCATCATCCCTTGGTCTGAACGGATCTTTCTCTACGTCTAGAGATCGAACCACCATGGGAGTTTTAGATGGATAGGATTTGTCCATATTGAATTTCTCCAATATTTTTTGGATATAGGCAGATTGGTGTACCATGATTCCTGAAGGAAGATGCTCAAGTTGAATACCTAAGCAAAATTTGGTTTTACCCAAATCCTTCATCTCAAATTCCATCTTTAGGTGATTGCGTGCTTCATCAATGTCTGGTGTGCTGCCGATGATGTTGAGATCATCAACATACAGTAAATGATGCAAAATCCTGTAGAGGACTTCTTGATGAAAACACATGGGCAATCAGCACTATTGGAGTAACCTTTCTGAAGAAGGAACTCACTGAGTCGGTTGTACCACATCCGTCC
Source organism: Aegilops bicornis (assembly GCA_021605145.1). Lineage (NCBI taxonomy): Eukaryota > Viridiplantae > Streptophyta > Magnoliopsida > Poales > Poaceae > Aegilops > Aegilops bicornis. Next base: position 775,585,210 of record CM038671.1, on the reverse strand, counting down.
CGACTGCCTTAAGCCATATAATGACTTATTCAGCTTTACACAATACATGTTGCGTTTTGCATTTTTATTCGGGACAGGGATTCCATCAGGAACCTTCATATATATGTCCGAATCTAGTGACCCATAAAGGTATGCGGTCACGACGTCCATCAACTGCATAGATAGACGATTTTGCACTGCCAAGGATATAAGATATCGGAAAGTGGTTGCACTCATTACTGGAGAATATGTTTGATGAAATCAATGCCGGGTTTCTGCGTGAAACCTTGTGCTACGAGCCTTGCTTTATATCTCACCACCTCATTGTTCTCATTCCGTTTTCGGAGAAAAACCCATTTGAATCCCACAGGGAAAACACTGGGAGGTGTAGGTATTGCTTCAGTGAATACCTTTCTTTTGTTAAGCGAGGCAATTTATGCTTGGATTGCATCCTTCCATTTAGGCCAGTCGGAGCGCTTTTAGCACTCAACGATAGACCTTGGATCATGATCAGTGAGAAGGGTATCTGCAATCTTGTCAGCCAAATATATGTCGACAGTCGTAGTCTTACGGTCAAATAATTCTCCAGAATCAACATAGTTGATGGAAATTTCCTGCACCCTAATGACTCTTCGTGATTTCCCAATACGATCGAGTGCAGGCGTTCCGATGTCGGTCGGTTTGTGCTGCTGGGCTGGGTTGTGGAGGTTGCCCTTCCACCGGGTGTATACTACCCATCGTGTGTTTGTCAATGTTGAGTTGACCTGCATTTCTTGACTCGAGGTTTTCTCCTCGAATTGCTTTGCAGTTTGCTAGAAGCATGCTCCAGTTCAGAGACCGTACTACTCCCCCTCTTTTTAGGAATAGGGAGTTGAGTGGTTTTTGTTGGTACCTCCACTCTTTCCGGTGCGTTTCTGGCTGGGTTTAAGGATTTTGTAACACCTTTCAAATCAGTAAACGAATCTGGCAGATTATTTGCAAGATGTTGCAAATTAATGATCTTCCGAACTTGAAGTTCGGTCTCTTGGGTACGTGGATCAGAGGATGAAATGCAATGAGCATTCCAATCAATTTCCGGGCATTCTTTCTGGTACTTGAAATATCCCCCTAATGCCGGAAAATGTTCCTCATTAAATATGCAATCAGCGTGACGGGCTGTGAACAGATCCCCAGTCAGGGGTTCCAGGTACTTGATAATCGACGGCGATTTGTACCCCACATAGATCCCCAACTTCCTGTGTGGGCCCATAGATGTCCGCTGTGGTGGTGAGATCGGGATGTATGCAGCACATCCGAACTTACGCAGATGGGAAATGCTTGGAGGATTTCCACGTACCAATTCGAGAGGAAGAACTGTGATATGCAGTTGGCCTCAATTGTATCAAGTCAGCAGCGTGTAAAATAAGCGTGACCCCAACAAGAGGTTGGCAAATTGCAATTCGTCAACAAAGGTCTTGCAATGAGTTTGATCCTCTTAATCAATGCTTCGCCAAACCATTTTGTGTATGGACATATGGAGCAGTGCCGAACTTCAATCCCCAAAGCCATGCAATAATCATTGAAAGCACGTGAGGAGAATTCTGCAGCATTGTCCATTCGAACTGACTTAATTCGACTTTCATGATAATGGGCTTGCAACTTAATGACTTGCCTCATTATCTTGGCAAATGCATGGTTTCGTGTGGATAGAAGACACACATGTGACCATCGTGTAGATGCGTCAATCAGAACCATGAAATACCGGAAAGGTCCAGATAATGGCTGAATGGGACCACAAATGTTTCCTTGAATACGTTCAAGGAACTGAAGTGGTTCAGCTTGTATTTTGAGGTGTGAGGGCCTCAAAATTAGCTTTCCCGTGGCACAAGATGTGCACACAAAATCAGAAGATTGAGGAAATTTTGACTCAAGCAAATTATGACCAATGGAATTGCTAGTAATTTTCCTCATCATCCCTATTCCAGGATGGCCTAGGCGATCATGCCAGGTTTGGAATGCGTTAACATTCTGAAAAATTACTTTGTATGCAACATGTTCCACGGGTTTGATGTACGTATAGTACAAACCAGACGATAGAGAAGGAATTTTCTCACATGGTTTTGTAATAAGAACGCAAAATTTTTGATGCTCAAGTGTAAAACTTGAAAAATTCTCAACCTCAATTGTGTGAACATAACACTTTGAAGATCACTTAGATCTCACAGTATTAGGCTATATCGCCATTACCTTGTGTATGCTACAATTCAGATATAAGGAATACACGTTGGAGGTAATCGTTTGTCGAGAATGACAAAAGCGTAGACCTCACAAGAAGAGGCGATAGTCTGCAAATGAGCAGTAGATCACAACTCATTACCTTGTGATTCCAAATAAGATGAGGGAGAAACATTCAAAAATTATAAGTTTGATATGCGAGAGAAGATCTCAATCGCAAAGACATGTTCGATAAAAGTGGGATATGGTAAACACATGGAACATGTCATTCTTCCCAGATGAAATCCGGTACTTTATTTATATTATCAATCCATTATATAATATAAACACACTAATAATTACACAAGTCCTAGTCAGATTTAATCTAGAACTGGACTAGTATGTAAGTAGCAGTCAAACTAGGTACTAAACAGTACTAAACAGAGTCTAAAACTGCACCATTTACAATAATTAGTACTAGACTAATAAAAACAGAGAAAGAAAAAAAAACTTGAAGACCACTGCCGATCGAGGCCAGCCCGCAGCCACCCACACCACATAAGGAGAGAGGTGGGGCGGTTACGGATAAGGCCCGACCCGCACACCACGCTCGATCCCCCCCCCCCCCACCGGCGCTCGCGAGGTGCGGGGAGACCGATCGCCCGGTGATTGAGGCGGCCTTGGCGCCTCCCTCGCATCTTGGTGTCAGCGACGCGACACCGGCGAGGTCTCTTCATCTCGAAGAGGAGGCAGCGGTGGAGGCACAGCGCGATGGAGTAGCGGTGAAGTCGAGGTTCGCCGGAGCCCATGAGCCTGGACGACGTCCGGGGCGGCGGTCGAGGGCTGCGACGGCTCGCCCGAAGAGGCGGCCGAAGCGCCGCTCCGCGCGGCTGCTCGAGCCCGCGGCTGTCTCCTGTTGAGACGTGCCAGCAGCGGCGGCGGCGCCCTCCATGCCGACTCCAAGGCGGACGACTCCAGAGGCACCGGTCGGCGCGGAGAGGAAGGCGAGCGCCTCCTCCTCGTTCACGACGGCGCGCATCGGTACAGGGGCGTAGCCAGGCGGGCGGAGGCTCGGGCCAGCAGCCACGGCATCAGGCGTCGGCGTTGACGGCGGGATCCATGCGGCCGGCGGAGGAGGTGGTGGAGGCGGAGACCCAGTGGGCGAAGCGGTAGCGTTAGCGGCCCGTGCATCATGGGGCGCTGGGCAGCCACCATCCAAGGTCGTACCCATGGGCGGCAGCCCGCAGGCGCGGGAGCACCGCAGTGGGCGCGTCCGGGAGCACGGGGACCTTGTCCAGGGGCTTGGTGAGCACCGCGACGGGCGCATCCAGCGGCGCGGTGGCTGCCAGGGACGGCACGTCCAGCGGCGCTCCGGCCGAACCGTCGGATGGCTTGCATCCGGCGACGGAAACGGCGGTGGCCACCAACTCCATGGCGGCGAAGGGAAATGAGGCGGTAGCGGCGACCGTCCTCGCGGATCAGACGAGGAAGAAGGAGACGAGGCCTGTCATCTCACTGGCGGCGAGTGCTTCCTCTCTTCTCCTTTCTCTGTTGCCTTTTCGCTCTCGCTGGTTGTTCTACGGGCTGATAACGTGTTTGAATCAGAATGATCGAATCCTTTCAATGATGGTTACATGTCCCCTTTTATATCTCCCAAAGAGACACGACGATCCCTCGAGGAGGCGTCGGTTCCAGGAGATCGAAGGGAGGCGTCGGTTGCGGGACAAACCACAACGATGGTTTGGGCAAGGGGAGATTTTCCCCTAATTACAGAATTATTTTTAACAGGGACAATACCCCTTGGCTCTCGGCTGCTAGTGCACCTGATATATATGAAAAATGAAAAAAGTCATTGCTGAAAAGGTCAAACATTTCTAAAAAAAATTGGAAACAAACTTGGTCTTATGTTGGACTCGTATAAAACCTTTTTCAGATTTCCGCAGCGATGATGCCCCCGGCAACCAGACCTTCGAACTCGTATCCACTGGCCTTGTCGGACTCCCGAGGCCTCACGACGCTCGTCCCGGCGCTACCGTCTCGGTGTTGTCCCTTGTCGCCTGCTTCCTAATCCCACAAATCGACTAACCCAAATTCAAAAATCAGGCAACTTACATCTAGCTCAAATTTTAAAATAATGAGATGAGAGAGGGTGTCCACCTCTTGACAAGAAAAACTATTTTTGAGCTGCAAAATAGAGAGAAATAAAAATCTCGAGCTAGTGTGGAACACACTATCATAACTATAGAATTATGGAACCGCTATGAAGCATTGATTCTATTAATAAAACATATATATTACAAAACTAGATTTTCAAATGATTGATCAAATGAATTCTCAAGTGACTACCTTAGAATTAGCATCGGCTGGTCAAGAAGTGTAGTGTGTTTATAGTGGCACGTATAGGTTAAACATAAATGTATTTAGCAAGTAAGTAAAGTGGCAATGAAGATTAGTGTAGCTTTAGCTATTAATTTGCCACACCACAAGCCGCCTTCAATCGCTTCCTAGCAATGTACACACAATTTGCTACTTGTTCTAGTAATCTCTCTACCTTACCCTAATTGTAGCAACCTTGTGTTTTCCTTTGTCACACATATAGCCTCATTAATTTGACATCTGGTGACAAGTTAGTTCTACTTAACAAATTGTTGGGGAACGCTGCATGGAAAACAAAAAAAATTTCTAAACACACGCAAGATCTATTCATGGAGATGCGTAGCAACGAGAGGGGAGAGTATGTCTACGTACCCCCTAGAACGTAAGCGGAAGCCTTTAGTAACGCGGTTGATGTAGTCGAACTTCTTCGCGATCCAATCGATCGAGTATCGAACGTACGTCACCTCCGCGTTCAACACACGTTCAGCTCGGTGACGTCCTCGCCTTCTTGATCCGGTAAGATGGCGAAGTAGTGGATGTGTTCCGGCAGCACGATGGCGTGGTGATGGCGATGGTGAAGATATCTCCGCAGGGCTTCACCTAAGCACTACAAAAAATATGACCGGGGGACAGAACTGTGGAGGGGGGCGCCGCACACGGCTAAGAGATTGTCGTGGTTATGTGTGGCGCCCCCTCCCACATATATATAGGTGAGGCAGAGGGGAGGCTGCCAGGAGGCGCCCCAAGTAGGGCGAATCCTACTTTGGGTCCTCCCCAAGCCCCCCCCCCCCCCCCTTTCCTTATTAGGTGAGCGGGGAAAGGAAGGGGAGGGTGCCCCCCCTTTCCTTTCTCCCATGAGAAGGGGAAAGCGGGAGGGGCTAGCCCTCCCCTTTTTCCTTCCCTAGGGCCGGCGGCCAGGGAGAGGGGAGCGCCAGCCCCCTTGTGGGCCGGTCTGTCCCCCCCCCCCCCCCTTGGCCCATTAGGCCCATACACCTATCGGGGGTGTTTGGAACCCCTTCTGGTGACCCGATGACTACCTGGTGCACTCCAAAACTCTTTCGGCGTTCGAATATCATCGTCCTATATATCAATATTTAACTCCGGAGCTCCTCGTCATGTCCGTGATCTCATCCGGGACTCCGAATAACATTAGATCACTAAATCATATAACTCATATAACACTATATCATCAACGAACGTTAAATGTGCGGACCTACGGGTTCGAGAACTATGTAGCAATGTTGGGGATATTGCTTATCAGGAACTTATCGGTCGACCCATGATAACGGGTAAATTGGCCAGTTTATCGGTATATCGGCCGATTTGTCGCCATATCGGCGGATTTATCGGCCGATTTATTTTATCGGTCAGACACCAGTAAGCGATAAATCGGCCAATTTATCGGAATATCGGAAGATATCTTGAACAGTGCTCTGTAGACATGACAGAGACACCTCTCTGGTCAATAACTAATAGTGGAACCTGGATGCCCATATTGGCTCCTACATATTCTACGAAGATCTTTATTGGTCGAACCTTATGACAACATACGTAATTCCCTTTGTCCATGGGTATGTTACTTGCCCGAGATTCGATCGTCGATATCTTCATACCTAGTTCAATCTCATTACCGGCAAGCCTCTTTATTCGTTTTGTAATACATCATCCTGCAACTAACTCCTTAGTCACTTTGCTTGCAAGCACTAGTGCGAGAACAGCAATAGCTTGCGGTTCGTAAAACCCTAGTGCGGTTCCATAACCGCACTAAAGTGTGAACACTAAAGCCCCCCTTTAGTACCGGTTCAGCACGAACCGGTGTTAAAGGGCAACCACGTGGCACGAGCCAGCTCCGGGGGCCGGGAGCCCAAGGTTTGGGGGGTTTTTGGTTTGATGATTTCTTTTTCATTTAATTTTGTGTTTTCCATTTAATTCTGTTTCGTTTGCGGGTATTTTATGATACTACAAAGGCACACAGGGCAGAAGACATGCAATAGGCCCACAAAGGCCTGCTTAGAGAGGAGCTCGACACGGTAGCCACGGCGGGGCTTATAAACCGGTGCGAACTCCTCTCAACTAGCGAGGTGGGACTAAATATTGTGCACTGCGGGTGGCAGTGCACCCCTTTAATACCCGGTTGGTGGCTCCAACCGGTACTAAAGAAGTCTTTAGTACCGGTTGGAGCCACCAACCGGTACTAAAACCACCACCTCTTTAATGCAGTTCATGCCACGAACCGGTATTAAAGGTTCGCCACGAACCGGTACTAATGAGAGCGGCCCGGCTAGCCGTTGGAACCGGCACTAATGTACACATTAGTGCCGGCTCAAATTCAAACCGGCACTAATGTGCTTCACGTTTGACCCTTTTTCTACTAGTGAAGGCTTCTTATGATGTGTATTACCGAGAGTGTCAGAGATACCTCTCCGATACTCGAAGTGACAAATCCTAATCTCGATCTATGCCAACTCAACAAACACCTTCGGAGATACCTGTAGAGCATCTTTATGATCACCCAGTTATGTTGTGACGTTTGATAAAACACAAGGTATTCCTCTGGTATCCGGGAGTTGCATAATCTCATAGTCGAAGGAATATGTATTTGTCATCAAGAAAGCAATAGCAATAAATTGAACGATCAATATGGTAAGCTAGGGAACGACATCATAGGGAATGACTTTCATTTTCTCTCTATCTTCTACAGTGGTCGGGCTTTGAGTCTGATTCAACTTCACACCTTGTAGCACAGGCAAGAACCCTTTCTTTGACTGATCCATTTTGAACTTCTTCAAAACTTTGTCAAAGTATGTGCTTTGAGAAAGTCCTATTAAGCGTCTTGATCTATCCTATAGATCTTGATGCCCAATATATAAGCAGCTTCACCGAGGTCTTTCATTGAAAAATTCTTATTCAAGTATCCTTTTATGCTATTCAAAAATTCTATATCATTTCTAATCAACAATATGTCATCCACATATAAAATCAGAAATGCTACAGAGCTCCCATTCTTTTTCTTGTAAATACAGGCTTGACCGTAAGTCTGTATAAAACCATATACTTTGATCACCTTATCAAAGCGTATATTCCAACGCCGAGATGCTTGCACCAGTCCATAGATGGATCGCTGGAGCTTGCACACTTTGTCAGCACCTTTAGGATCGACAAAACCTTCTGATTGCATCATATACAACTCTTCTTTAAGAAATCTATTGAGGAATGCAGCTTTGACGTTCAATTGCCAGATTTCATAATCATAAAATGCGACAATTGCTAACATGATTCAGACAGACTTAAGCATCGCTACGGGTGAGAAAGTCTCATCATAGTCAACTCCTTGAACTTGTCGAAAACCTTTCGCAACAAGTCGAGCTTTGTACACAGTAACATTATTCTTGAAGATCCATTTATTTTCTATGGCTTGCCGATCATCGGGCAAGTCCACCAAAGTCCACACTTTCTTTTCATACATGGATCCTATCTCAGATTTCATGGCCTCAATCCATTTATCGGAATATGGGCTCATCATAGCTTCTTCATAGTTCGTAGGTTCGCCATGGTCTAATAACATAACTTCCAGGACAGGATTACCGTACCACTCTGGTGCGGATCGTGCTCTGGTCGACCTACGATGTTCAGTAGTAACTTGATCTAAAGTTTCATGATCATTATCATTTGCTTCCTCTCTAGTTGGTGTAGGCATCACGGGGACGGTTTTCTGTGATGTGCTACTTTCTAATTTGTGAGAAGGTACAATTACCTCATCAAGTTCTACTTTCCTCACACTCACTTCTTTTGAGAGAAACTCCTTCTCTAGAACCGATCCATTTTTTCGCAACAAAAATCTTGCCTTCGGATCAGTGATAGAAGGTGTACCCAATAATTTCTTTAGGGTATCCTATGAAGACGCACTTCTCCGATTTAGGTTCGAGCTTATAAGGAAACTTTGACATAAGCATCGCATCCCCAAACTTTAGGAAACGACAACTTAGGTTTCTTGCCAAACCACAATTCATATTGTGTCGTCTCAACAGATTTAGACGGTACCCTATTTAACTGAATGCGGCTGTCTCTAATGCATAACCCCAAAACGATAGTGGTAAATCGGTAAGAGACATCATAGAACGCACCATATCTAATAAAGTACGGATACGACGTTCGGACACACCATTACGTTGTGGTGTTCCAGGTGGCATGAGTTGTGAAACAATTCCACATTGTTTTAAATGAAGGCCAAACTCGTAACTCAAATATTCACTTCCGCGATCAGATCGTAGAAACTTTATTTTCTTGTTACGATGATTCTCCACTTCACTCTGACACGCTTTGAACTTTTCAAATGTTTCAGACTTGTGTCTCATCAAGTAGACATACCCATACCTACTCAAATCATCTGTGAAGGTTAGAAAATAATGATACCCGCCGCGTGCTTCAACACTCATCGGACCGCATATATCGGTATGTATTATTTTGAATAAGTCATTAGCTCGCTCTTTCGGAGAACGGAGTTTTAGTCATCTTGCCCATGAGGCGTGGTTCGCAAGTATCAAATGATTCATAATCAAGTGATTCCAAAAGTCCATCCGCATGGATTTTCTTCATGCGCTTGGTAATGCCACTAGTATGTTGCACTATTATTATCAACTTTGCATCATTTGGCATCAATATTATGAATATGTGTATCACTACGGTCGAGATTCAATAAGAATAGAACATTCATCAAGGGTGCATGACCATAAATGATATTACTCATATAAATAGAACAACCATTATTCTCTTATTTAAATGAATAACCGTCTTGTAATAAACAAGATCCAGATATAATGTTCATGCTCAACGCAGGCACCAAATAACAATTATTGAGGTCTAAAACTAATCCCGAAGGTAGATGTAGAGGTAGCGTGTCGACGGCGATCACATCGACCTTGGAACCATTCCCGACGCGCATCGTCACCTCGTCCTTAGCCAATATTCGTTTATTCTGTGGCTCCTATTTCGTGTTACAAATATGAGCAACCAAACCAGTATCAAATACCCATGCGCTATTACGAGCATTAGTAAGTTACACATCAATAACATGTATATCAAATATATTTTTGTTCACTTTGCCATCCTTCTTATCCACCAAGTATTTGGGGCAGTTCCGCTTCCATTGACCATTCCCTTTGTAGTAGAAGCACTCAATTTCAGGCTTGGGTCCAGTTTTGGGCTTCTTCCAGGGAGTGGCAACTTGCTTGCCATTCTTCTTGAAGTTCCCTTTTTTTCCCTTGCCCTTTTTCTTGAAACTAGTGGTCTTGTTAACCATCAACACTTGATGCTCCTTCTTGATTTCTACCTCCACGGCCTTAAGCATTGTGAAGAGCTCAGGAATCGTTTTGTTCATCCCTTGCATATTATAGTTCATCACGAAGCCTCTGTAGCTTGGTGGCAGTGATTGAAGAACTCTGTCAATAACACTATCAACTTGAAGATCAACTCCCAGCTGAGTCAAGTGATTATGATACCCAGACATTTTGAGTATGTGTTTACTGACATAACTGTTCTCCTCCATCTTGCAGCTATAGAACTTGTTGGAGACTTCATATCTATCAACCTGGGCATTTGCTTGAAATATTAACTTCAACTCTTGGAACATCGCATATGCTCCATGACGTTCAAAACGTCTTTGAAGTCCCGGTTCTAGGCCGTAAAGCATGACACGCTGAACTATCGAGTAGTCATCAGACCGAGCCTGCCAGACGTTCATAACATCTGCAGTAGCTCCTGCAGGAGGTCTGTCGCCTAGCGGTGCATCAACGACATAATTCTTCTGTGCAGCAATGAGGATAATCCTCAAGTTACTGACCCAGACCGTGTAGTTTCTACCATCATCTTTCAACTTAGCTTTCTCTAGGAACGCATTACAATTCAGGGGAACGGTAGCTCAGGCCATTGATCTACAACATAGATATGCAAAACTATAAGACTAAGTTCATGATAAATTAAGTTTAATAATCAAATTACTAATGAACTCCCACTTAAATAAACATCCCTCATGTTATCTAAGTGATACATGATCCAAATCAACTAGCCCATGTCCGATCATCACATGAGATTGGGTAGTTATCAATGGTGAACATCTCTATGTTGATCATATCTACTATATGACTCACGTTCGACCTTTCGGTCTCCAGTGTTCCAAGACCATTTATGTACATGCTAGGCTCGTCTAGTTTAACCCAAGTATTATGCATGTGCAAAACTGTCTTACACCTGTTGTATGTGAACTTAGAATCTATCACACCTGATCATCATGAGGTTCTTCGAAACGACGAACTTTGGCAACGGTGCATACTCGAGAAGAATACTTTTATCTTGAAATTTAGTGAAGGGATCATCTTATAATGCTACCGCTGTTCTAAGCAAAATAAGATGCATAAAGGATAAACATCACATGCAATCAAAATATGTGACATGATATGGCCATCATCATCTTGTGTTTTTGATCTCCATCTCCAAAGCATCGTCATGATCTCCATCGTCACCGGCTCGACCCTTGATCTCTATCGTTGTGTTGGGGTCATCTCGCCATATATTGCTTCTGCAACTATTGCTAACGCATAGTGGTAAAGTAAATCAATTACATGGCGTTTGCACTTCATACAATAAAGAGACAACCCTAAGGCTCCTGCCGGTTGTCGATATTACAAAACATGATCATCTCATACATCAACATATATCACATCACGTCTTGACCATATCACATCACAACATGCCCTACAAAACAAGTTAGACGTTCTCTACTTTGTTGTTGCAAGTTTTACGTGGTTGCTACGGGCTTCTAGCAAGAACCATTCTTACCGACGCAAAAACCACAATGGTGATTCATCAAGTTTGCTGTTTTAACCTTATTCAAGGACCGGCCGTAGTCAACTTTGATTCAACTAAAGTAGGAGAATAGACACCCGCCAGCCACCTTTATGCAAAACTAGTTGCATGTTAGTCGGTGGAGCCGGTCTCGTGTGCGTGGACATGTAAGGTTGGTCCAGGCCGCTTCATCCCACAATACCGCAGAATCAAAATAAGATGTTGGTGGTAAGCAGTATGATTACCACCGTCCACAACTCTTTGTGTTCTACTCGTGCATATCATCTACGCATAGACCTGGTTCGGATGCCACTGTTGGGGAATGTTGCATGGAAAACAAAAAAAATTCTACGCACACGCAAGATCTATCCATGGAGATGCATAGCAACGAGAGGGGAGAGTATGTCTATGTACCCTCGTAGACCGTAAGCGGAAGCGTTTAGTGACGCGGTTGATGTAGTCGATCTTCTTCGTGATCCAACCGACCGCGTACCGAACGTACGACACCTCTGCGTTCAGCACACGTTCAGCTTGGTGACGTCCTCGCCTTCTTGATCCAGCAAGATGGCGAAGTAGTGGATGAGTTCTGGAAGCACGATGGCGTGGTGACGGTGATGGTGAAGCTATCTCTGCAGGGCTTCGCCTAAGCACTACGAAAATATGACCGAGGGACAAAACTGTGGAGGAGGGCGCTGCACACGGCTAAGAGATTGTCGTGGTTATGTGTGGCGCCCTCTTCCCACATATATATAGGTGGGGGGAGAGTGGAGGTTGCGAGTAGGCACCCCAAGTAGGCCGAATCCTACTTGGGGTCCTCCCCAAGTCGCGCCCCCCTTTCCTTATTAGGTGAGCGGGGAAAGGCAGGGGAGGGTAGCGCCCCCCTTCCTTTCTCCCATTCTCCCATGAGAAGGGGAAGGCGGGTGGGGCTAGCCCTCCCCTTTTTCCTTCCCTAGGGCCGACGGCCAGGGAGCGGGGCACGCCAGCCACCTTGTGGGCTAGTCTGTCCCCCCCTTGGTCCAATAGGCCCATACACCTACCGGGGGTGTCCTGAACCCCTTCCGGTGACCCGATGACTACCCGGTGCACTCTGAAACTCTTCTGGTGTCCGAATATCATCGTCCTATATATCAATATTTACCTCTGGACCATTCCGGAGCTCCTCGTCATGTCTGTGATCTCATCCAGGACTCTGAACAACATCCGGTCACCAAATAATATAGCTCATATAACACTATATCGTCAACGAACGTTCAACGTGCGGACCCTATGGGTTCGAGAACTATGTAGACATGATTGATACACCTCTCCGGTCAATAACCAATAGCGGAACCTGGATGCCCATATTGGCTACTAAATATTCTATGAAGAACTTTATCGGTCGAACCTTATGACAACATACATAATTCCTTTTGTCCATCGGTATGTTACTTTCCCGAGATTCGATCGTCGATATCTCCATACCCAGTTCAATCTCGTTACCGGCAAGTCTCTTTACTCGTTCCTTAATACATCATCTTGCAACTAACTCCTTAGTCACTTTGCTTGCAAGGCTTCTTATGATGTGTATTACTGAGAGGTCCTAGAGATACCTCTCCGATACCCGGAGTGACAAATCCTAATCTCGATGTATGCCAACTCAACAAACACCTTCGGAGATACCTGTAGAGCACCTTTATGATCACCCAGTTACGTTGTGATGTTTGATAGCACACAAGGTATTCCTCCGGTATCCGGGAGTTGCATAATCTCATAGTCGAAGGAATATGTATTTGTCATCAAGAAAGCAATAGCAATGAACTGAACGATCAATATGCTAAGCTAACGGATGGGTCTTGTCCATCACATTATTCTCCTAATGATTGATCCCGTTATCAAATGACAACACATGTCTATGGTTAGGAAACCTTAACATCTTTGATCAACGAGCTAGTCTTGTAGAGGCTTACTAGGGACACGGTATTATGTATTCACACATGTATTTAAGTTTCCGATCAATACAATTCTAGCATCAATAATAAACCTTTTATCATGAATAAGGAAATATAAAATAATCAATTTTCTTATTGCCTCTAGGGCATATTTCCTTCACTAATAGATTAGCTGGTGAATCTTTTTCCATGTTTAATCATGTGTTCTCCATACTCCAAACTACAATTGCTATTCCAACCATCAATTTTTTTAGCTTGTCTGATTGCTAAAAAATGAGGAATGAACCGACCATCCAACAAATTTGATCGACTGTGTGTAAAGTTGATGCCGATCCATACATAAAAGAAGTACATTAATTTTCTTGTAGAATCCCAATGCACCCACAAGAATTTCACATGTGGGAATTCGAAGAACAAGTGGCCTATCGATTCAGTGCTATATCACAATATGGGCATTCATTTGCTCCATTAAGGACGTATTTAAAAAATACACAATTCATACTTTATTTTTCAACAATAATCTGAAACTAAATACTCATATACCTAGGCACATAGTGTACACGTGTATATATTTTTACGATGAAATATGTTATAATGAGAGTTGCGCAAAAAAACAAATCTATGACTTTTTACCACATGCACTGTTCATTCTCAAAGTGTGTGATTTAGTTTTTGGGTTTGCAGCGAACAATTCAAGTTATTTCATTCTAAATTTCTACAAACATATACAATACATCCTTGTAAATATTCTTTCGTAAACTTTTAAAACTTAAAAGTATGAACTTTGATTTTTTAAATGACCGGCTCGATGGAGTGAGTGCCTCCAAAATGCTCTACTCATAGGTCTTCTGTTATTATTTGTACACATAGTGCGAATACTCTAAGCAACACACAGTTAAGTTACGAGCAAAAGAGTTATCTTGGTGGACTATAATCCATAGTATTTCTGTCTAAGGCTATTTTTTTTTCAAATTTCTGTCAAATGCATCCAGATTTCTCTTAATTTCATGAATATTGAAGAAAAAACTACCACAATTCGACCAACCGTGGCGAAAAACTACCACCTTACAAACTTCCGGAAAAAACTACCACTCTGGCTCTAATTTTTGGCAAAAAAACTACCACTTCTATTAATGACCAATTTAGCTCAAAATAAGGACAATTATGACAACTATGGCCCACCCGTCGAGGCAGATGTGGCACGAAAGTCAACTCTGTTACTATGGACCGTTAGTTAAATGTTGTGACATGCAGGACCCACATGTCAGCCCCAACCATTTCTTCCCTCAATCACGGCGAGACGCACCTCGCACCGACCACCGGCGACCGGTAGGCGAACCGTCATGGATCCTCCGGTGACCTTCCTCTCCTCCACCGGCGCAGTGGACAAGAACACCATCATGGACAGGTCAGGGAGCTCACCGAACTTGCTTAGAAAGTCAACACAGGGCAAGTGGGAATGCCCCATGCCGCTTGCGGTCCACCCTTCATGGATCCCCGAGGCAAGCCGACCAGGTGCACGTCATCCACCAGGCAGATTAGACGACGCAGAGAGCCCCAAGAAGCCAGTCGTGGCGAAACAGACGACACGGAGGACCTCCTCGCCCGTGCAGGCTCCCAGTCCCAGGAGGCGGGTATGTGCATCTTTTATATGAGTAAAACTCTGAATACTCCAAGCAAGACACACTTAAATTAGGAGCAAAAGAGTTATCTTGTCGTAGTATCGCAGTATTACTTTATAAGGCTGTTTTTTGTTCAAATTTCTGTCAAAATGCATCCAGATTTCTCACAATCTCATAGGAAAAAGATCATAGCTCAATCTTTAGTTATTTTGCTTGTAGAAGCCCAATGCACCCACAGTCAATATCTTCCAAGCAGTGAAATAAAAAAAGCAAAGAAATGATGCGGCCCTAATCCACTGTCCACTTACCTAATGCGCGCGCATAGGAATTCACACCAAGTGGGGCGTGGACGCCAAAAGCCCCAAAGATCTTCGCGTGGCCTCCTCGAGTACCCCCTCCTTCCTGCTCCCCCAATCCATAGATAGCTAGCCCGACAGCTGGGCGCCGCACCCTACTGTGCAGCACTCTCGTGGAGCACAGTTCAACTGCCACTTGTTGCTCTCCGGATGGCCCGTCCACCACCACTGACCACACAAAAGCATGGAAAATCGTGCCGAATCAGGCGCCGATCGAATCTGACGGTCCAAAACAAGCCGGTTCCCTCGATGCGATTCCCTGTCCGTCCGGACAAGATCGTTGGACCACTTGGGGCCCGACACATGTGCGCCCGCTCCCCGGATTGGCTGCCCCCCTGCATGCATGCATCGGAGACCGTGCATCCGCCCGGCCTCTGTCTCCACGTACGGCCGGCCGGCCAATTTCATATTCACCCATCCGTGCGCTACTGGCGCAGCAGCCTCCACGCGGATTCCACGGCGTCGCGGATTCCACGGCGTCGCCGCCGGCGATCGAGGTCGGACCGTTATTAAATTAGCAAGGGTGGGTTAGGTTAAGCTGGAACAAGCACTGCAAACTATGCGCAAGCTCGAACTGGCAAAAATGGCCGCACATTCTTTTCTGAAACGAACCAAGAAGGCAGCCGATCGATTTCTCAAAAAAAAAAAAGTTGAGAATTATTTTTTCTTGGTATTTGGGGATTAAAGAGTGGGTTATTTTAAGCAAGGCAGCCTCGAGTTCTCAATTATTTTATTTTTAGAAGTTTTTTCTCTTAGTGTTTCGGATAAAAAAAGTGAGATTTTTTTTGTGAAAGGTTTTTTTTCATAACTCAAACAAAGTGATCATTACATTGAGTTCAAAAACAACTTCATCAGCCTAAAAGATTTGTTTTCTTTTTGTCTTGCCTATTTGCCACGCTCCTCTGCCACACCTTCCATGTACCTTATAATTTACCCTATGTACGAGTATAACAAATATTTTGAAAACTAGTTGCTGGTAATTTGCCGTAGGCGAAAAGCTCAAATTCGTTTGGAGGGTATGCTCTTTCAGTTGGGCGATCAAATTTACCGAACTAGACGAAAGTTGCAAAAAATGTTACATGTTATATCTTCAAAACTACCAACTAGCTAGATCAGTACATGGTGCTACTTATAGTGTGTGGATGCGCCGGAGTCCATGACCTTTGGGTGCAACCAATGGAAGATAATAGCACGAGCTACGTTCAACAAATATGGATGACACAGTCCAGTAATAGTATTAGTGCATCATATCCAGAAAAAAAAGTGCAGCATGAGAGAATTGTAAATTTATTATTATCTGATTGTGTTAGCCTTGTACGCCCTCCATTCCAATGAATAAGGCGCACACACACTTTTTAAAATTCAACTTGGCTATAAATTACATCAATAATATAAATTTCTGTGACTTAAAAATTATACTGTCAAAAATTTCTTTTCAATACAAATTCAATGGTATATTTTTTTGTTACATATAACCCACAAATGGTTGGTCTAATTTACGTTCAAAGTTAAATTTTGGGATTTGTGCACGCCTTATTCATTAAAATGGAGTATATTTTTATGACATATTTGGATGATGATACTATGCAATAGTAGACAACTATGTGCATCAATCGATGCAGAGGTCGGGTTTACCCTTCTTTTTGAAAATAAATCGTTATCGGGAAAGTGGTATGACCGAGGTGGTCATATGTGGCATGCATCTTAGGCAGAAAGCAGCAAAGGGTATTAGTAGCGAATTAGCAAGCTAGCACTAGCTAGAAACATCTTTTTTGTGCCAACAAGGTGCATGTAGATCTAGCAACCTTTTGCGAGCACAGTTAACGGAGCGAGCTAGAGATTTATCCATAGAGATGCTTCCCATGACAAAGCTGCCCTCTACACAATGGACCAGCCTTGAGTATTTATACATATTTAATTACGTGCCATGGATGCCTAGCAATAATGTATGCATCTCCAGCTTGTCCAATGTTGACACATGAACGACATGAACAAAATATCTGAGGGTTCTTGCAGCTATAGGCAGCTTTTCCTTTGGACAGATGCAAACCTTGCTTTGCTAGCTATGGGTGGATATGGTGAGTAAGTGGCAGTACGGCACGGTGTTGTTTACGTCTTCTCGAGCTCCTATTAGCCCACGGGTACGAAGATAAAAGAAACTAAAAGTCGGTCAGACGTACGTACCTTTGCATTTGAATAAAGTTAGTTAATCGTGGCAAATCCTCACTTACATATATGCATATCTTGAGGAGAAGGAAAAGTAAGGTTTTGTACGGCAAGTGGTACTATATGTCCACGGCTCGCACCTGCAGGCTAACGATACATGATAGAACCCACTAATTTGCCTTTCAACTCTCGATCTAATTAATATTTAGATCAACTACAGACCATGATCGACCGGCAGCTAATAGTACTATATGTCAATATGTGTAGTATAGTGCACTAGTAGTCTCCATCCGGCCATATAATTGGAGTACTGGTTAATTGCACCAGCTAGTAGCGGTCATTCCATGCTCCTGGACACAATACGCTTATCAGCATCGTGCGTGTAATCAATATATCTTTGACAAAAAAAGAAGACGAAGTCTGTCTAGCCCCTATTTGTTCTGCTGATACAAAAATTTGATGCCACCTTGTCGCCCGTGCATGCACATACATAAGGTCCTGGATGACATAAAGGTTATTGTTTTTGTATGCCCTGTCACGTCACAGTAATATTGTTTGCTACAAATTTAGAGACGACGGGGGTAGTATAATTGTGCTTAATTATATGGTTAGCTTGCTATAAACTATCTTACAGAAACTTTTTATTTTTTGATATGGACTAGTACTTAGACTAAGAGGGTGTTTGTTTCCAGGGACTTATTGCCTTAGGGACTTAAAAAAGTCCCTATAAGTCCCATCTAAACCAAACAAGAGGGACTTATAGGGACTTAAAGTGGGCATTTGGAACTTATAAAATAAGACTCTCAAGGAGGGACTTATAGGGACTTATAGTTGTAATATGGTCTTATAAGGACTTATAAGTCCCAGGAACCAAACAGGTAGGGACTTTTTAGGGACTTGAGACTTATAAGTTGGGACTAAAAAAAGTCCTAGGACTTATGAACCAAACAGGGCCTAAGGTTCCCTCATGCAGACATGGTATAATCCAAAAAAGCCATACTTCGAGGGTACATGGTAATTAACAATTCTCCTCATTAGGCACCGATCCTTCTCCCCGTTGGCCAACACATACCCGGCCGCCTAGCTAGTCAAAAGCACCGATCGAGACAAGCGATTTTGTCTACTAGTACGTCTGTTTGATTTTTATCAAGGATATTGGATTAATCAGGGCTCCTCAAGCGCATGTATACTTAATAAATCCCCACTTGCGGCAGCAAAAGAACAAACGCTCGACGGCTACGTCCCCGGCCGGACGTGGGTGGGTGAGAGAAGGATCGGGCTATAATTAGCGAGCGAGCAATATAATTCATCATCATTATCATCAGGGGAGGCCGGGAGGATCGGCCCATGGATGTATCCACCAGTTCCTGCCCCCTGGGAACTCACGGGATATACCAATAAGATACTCACACGCATACGATACCGAAATATACTTCTTTTTTTGGCAAAAACAAACATAAGTGTACTTAATTATTGGCGGAACAAACTCTTGCCGTAGTGACAACAAACAGATGGTACAACGCGCCGATCCATATCATCATTCAGGAACCGAGGCAGACGACGTACACTGCAACCACTAGTTAATTAGTAGGATTAATCTTTGTGCTACGGACATTAACTGGTTAATAACCAATCAATTACCTAGCTTAGCTAGCTAGCTAGCTAGGCTTTCTATATCCAGCAATTTACCTCTCGGAAGTCTATAGGCCGTACGTACCGCTCGTACTGGCTACAACCAGTAGTTCCTGTAACGTTGTCTGCAGATCTCGCAAGCGATCTGCTTTGCTGTAAACGTACGTAATCGGATCGAGTTTACCTCCCCGCTACCACACCACTAGCACGTAGTAAGTGACAGTGCTAATATTCTATGGTTAGCTGGCTTTGACGAGCTGAAACGGGAGACCCAGCCTCTAGCGCGTAGGGCGCGCTGGCACCCAATGGATGGTACTTGGTCATCGTTAACCGGCGGCAGGTCTACTGCATGGCCTCGAAATATCCCAAACATGTTTTGGTCTTTGGCTAGCTGCGTGCCATGCTCCTACATGTCGAGCATAGATTTAACTTCCTGATCAGCACGGGCACGGCCGCCCTAAATTTCTCTCCACATGTTAATTGATTGTGTAGGCATTGGATCCATGTTTGGTCATTACTTCAGCGGCCGGAGCATAGCGAGTTCTTTGCGCATATGGAGCAGGAAGCCAAGGAGGTGTTCACTCCTCAGGGATGACAGTGTAGTCTTCGCATTGGCGCTCCATAAGCTTAGGATGTTGTTCGCTATTTCTCAAACTATGTTCGTTTGAAGGTTCAGTGTATGGGTTATGTGCATCTTGATATGCATAGGCTAAGTGTAGAAACTTTACGCTTGTATCCTCTTGATGACGTTTGAGTGAACAAAAACTTTTTCTTATCATAAAAGGCCTAGAAATGCCATCCGGTTGCAATGCCCATGATTGTCCTAAGTAGAGCGAGGGGGGGGGGGGGGGGATTTCTTCCTGTGCAAACAGATGGTGGTCAGAGGCCCTTTGAATCCCCCCTTCCATCTCCTACTCTGAAGCAACATTTGAAATCGTGTGGATTTCTTGGGTCAATGGTGGCCCCTATCCTACGTATTACTCAGAAGCTGACCAACCAAACAACTAACTCCACTTTGTCCAAACACTATCGACTACCTAACATTTTGCTAGCTAGGTTTCCTGGGTATTCGGTCAAACTTAAAATTGACGCCGTGGTCAAAAGACATGGGTCGAAGGGATGAAATTCACACGGATGAGGGTGAAGGACGAGGGCTAACGGTAAATGGGGGTTGATGGACATGTTTATGATTTAGGGAGTTGACAAAATTTTGAAACATGGGGAGGGAATGAGTCATTTTTACATCTCGCGCCTACGTCAAAGGTTCCCATAAGTGAACCAAGTGCATTAAGAAGCTCCCACAACAAATATATGACACCAACTAATATGATGTGTCAGCCTCCAACTACTAGAAGGCGCCCAAAGCTTAAGCATAAGGCACTAGTGGCACTGGTGCCAAAATATTGGCACCGGACCAACTACTAGAACAAGAACATTTATTTTAGAAGATGAGGGTATACCCCCGGCTTTTGTGTCATGTGATGCACACAGAATAGGGCCCTCTTAGCTGGCGAGCATTCACTGGAGAGGATGGCAAGTGCGAACATTTTCATGGCAAGTTTATTTGTAGGGGGTGGCAATTTCTTCAGACTAGCATGCCAATTCCACGGTAGAGAAGTCATCTTTCTTTGAAAAACGGCCACATTTGATCTCGATCAAACAACTGTGAGTGTGTTCCTTGGGAGTTCCTTCCCAGCGAACGTGGCCAGTTAGCATTACCAAAACAATAACAATGCTTTGAGTGAGGCCAATTAAGTGCTAACAATGCCAATTTTTAAGCCCTGAACCATAGAACAATCGTTCTACGGTAATCTTCACTAAAATAGTAAGTACTTCACAAAAATAGAGGAGAAAAGGGGAAAAGCTAAAAAAAAAAGTCATTGGAGAGTACAAAAACAACTATCTAATGCCAGTTCTAGGTAACATGGGATTTAAAAAAAAAGAGTCAATTGCATTGTAGGTCCCCGATGTATTTCAATGGTGTCATGTACGTCGCATAACTATGAAAATCATTATCCAAGTCCTTAAAGTGTAATAAGTGTATCATTCAGGTCCAAAATCAGTTCAATAATAAAGTGGTCCGAGGATCTATATTTTGCCTATCATTACACACTTATTGTACTTCGAGGACCTGAATGACAATTTTCATAGTTTGAGAAACTATGTGACATCCCTGAAATAGTTCAAAGATGTACTGTGAATTTCCCTCTTTTTAGAAGCATGCAATCCTTGAAACAAACAACATGTTTGTCTCTGATCATGTGTCCTAGCAGTTCCAACTCCTCCCCTAGGGCACATAATGCCATTTCAGAAGACGAAATACCCTCGCGAAGATGTCCGTGTGGCGGTCGAAGACACTGCATTAGCACGGGGCCGGCCATGAACAGACAATGGAAATCGAAAACAAATCAACCAGTCAGGCAGGCCGGCCGGCGGGCCTGAGCACCGCCGCGTGCGTGATTAAGGAAGGCCAGCTCCGGCCGCTGCGTAGCTACAGTGCAGTAGGTGCGTAGGTTTGCAGGGGTGCAGGCACTGAGAGCCAGTCGTCGTCGTCGTCACCCAGACGGACAGAGCCACGAGCAGGAGCACGAGCCCGCAGGCGGAGACATTTCAACGCGCCCAGCCCAGCCACCAACACAGCCCGGCATATTCTCCCTCCTCATTCATTTATATATGTACCCGCTCCGCCACCAGCCGGTTACAAGTGTAAGCACCACGGCGAGACGAAAAGTAGCCACGCTCCTGCGCTGCACCGCCCCGCCGTGTCCAGTCCATTCAATTCCCAAGCCGGTCACGCCCACGCACCGCCCGTATAAAAGACGGGAGCTTAGCTAGCCAGCGACCCAGCAGATCGATCGATGGCCGACCACCACTATACCCATCTCGGCGGCGGCAGCGGGAGCGGCAGCGGCGGCGGCGGCGGGGGCGGGGGCAGCCCGCCGGAGCGGCTGCACGGCGGCGGCGGGTCGGGGGACCAGGGGATCAAGGAGCAGGACCGGCTGCTGCCCATCGCCAACGTGGGGCGGATCATGAAGCAGGTGCTGCCCCCCAACGCCAAGGTGTCCAAGGAGGCCAAGGAGACGATGCAGGAGTGCGTGTCCGAGTTCATCAGCTTCGTCACCGGGGAGGCCTCCGACAAGTGCCACAAGGAGAAGCGCAAGACCGTCAACGGCGACGACGTCTGCTGGGCCTTCTCCGCGCTCGGCTTCGACGACTACGTCGACCCCATGCGCAGGTACCTCCTCAAGTTCCGCGAGCTCGAGGGCGACCGCGCCGCCGCCGCCGCCTCCTCCCGCGGGGGCCTCCCCGTCCCCGACGCCTCCACCTCCGGCGCCGGCGCCAGCGGCTCCGGTAATTTCATGTTCGAAGCCATGGACAGGAGGGATAACACCGGCCCCGGCACCGGCAGGCAGTTTTGAACCACTAATACCTACTCCATCATCAGATCAGGCACGCGTCCATCTTCTTGCTCGATCCATCCCACAAGTGCTACCTAGCTACACCTTAATTACTCTCTCCATATTCTTATTAGAGAGGTGACCAGCTAGCTAGTGGCGGAATTAGGAGTAGCTGCTTGCTAGTGGGTAGTAGCAGAGAAGAGTAGTTGTTCTTCTGATTAATTTATCTGTTGTGTGTTGGAGATGGATGAAAGACAAGTAAAGGAAGAGGATCACTAGGATCGATGGATGGACCGCGACCACGACGGCCGGGGCCGGCGACCGCGACACGGCGGAGTTGGAATTAATTGGAGAATGATGCATGATCGATTCGATCTGATTAGGTGTCCAGATTAATATTTATGTGGCAAATTAGTGTATGCTGCGCAACTTGGATCAGCTCAAGTACATTGTTTTCCAATTTCAGTGATTAAGATTGTAGATCAATTTCAATTTATCGATGTGCCTTTGGTTTTTCGGCTAGCTTTAATTTGGATATGCCTGGGTTAATTAACTAATTCATATATATTCTGCTGGCAAGCAGCTAGCTCATCCATACATGCATACACGCTGAGGAAGTTTTCTGAGTACTGACTTTTTGGGCATTAGTAGGTATATATATACCTAATAATAGGTACAAGCACGCCAATAATGTTCTGCACATTATTTTTTTAGGGGAGTTCTGCAGACTACTTTTTCTTGAACATAGTACAATCGAAATCGCTCACATACACGAGCATACACTCACCCCTATGAACGCATGCAGACACATCCTACCCATATGAGCACCTCCGAAAGACTCAGCCGGCATAGCATCTTAACATTGACGAAGTCACCACAGACGCCTTGTAGTCGGCGGGAACGTTTCCTCTCACTGAACGAACATCGCTGCAAAGTTTGAAATAAATCCAGAAAAATGCAAACACAAATGTCAAGTTTAGGACTTGAACCCAAGTAGGTTAGGGATATTACTATCCTCCTAACTATTCAACCACGTGTTGGTTCGGGTTCTGCACATTACTTGTACTGTCTTCATTTTTTTCTTGCGATGGTAAGAGAGTTTTATTCCATAGGGATAGGGTTACAATCAAGAGGCACCAACTCCTCAATACATGGTGGAAAACTACCGAGCCATACAACAGTTGTACTTTCTGTGCGGCTATACAATGCCAAACGATGTGCTACCCTATTCTGCTCACGCTTAATTTTTTACGGAATAAACTCTCGAACACCCATGTACTGTCTTCATCACCTATACGAAAGTCCAACTTACTAAAAAAACTACTAGATGAATTATGAAGATTTGGTTAGGTATGAGCAATATATTTGGTTAGGATGATGCAGGCGTTGCTCCCTCTCCATTTGCAAGAAAATTCTCGAGGCTTGGGTTAAGAGCTGCTCGGCATCACTGTGATTTTTCTGTTTTGGCTCCCACTCTACCCCTCTCTCTTACTCTCTGTTTCAAAATAATTGAAGTTCTAGATTTATCCTAAGTTAAACTTTATTAAGTTCGACCAAGTCAATATAAATATATATCAACATCTACAACACCAAATTTGCTTCATTAGGTTCACTATGAAATATACTTTTTATGTTGTATATATTTAATGTTGTAGATCTTAGTAGCTTTTTCTAGACTCGGTGAAACTTCAAAAAGTTTGACTTAAAAAAGTTCTAGAACTTCAATTAGTTAGGAACGAAGGGAGTGGAACGGCTAACACACCCGCGGGTCTTCCCGAAATGATAGATGTATACTGAAATCAAATCTTGAGGAAGATGTCCATACGTATATGTGTGTGTATTTTATTCCATGCGATCCATAAAACGGATCGGGTTCCACCATCAAGAGATCAATGAACAGAAACAAAAAACAATGTGTATATACATTTGATTATAGATCTATATTGAAATTCAATATTGAAACAAGGGCTTGCATGAGTATATATAGAAATATGTTTTTATACCAAATTTTGTTTCATTTCCGAAATTGCCAGGTTTGTGCGTCCATATGCTGGTATAGTGTTAGTATCCTGTCAGTATATCACGCGGTCTTAAATGTTCATAGGACGCAGAAATTGATGTCCGTTAATTATGACATAATAACTAGCATGTTCTATGAGTGGTTGCAGAGAGTGAGCACCTGCATGCTCCCAATAATTCAGGCAGGTGCATCACTATTCATGCATACACTATACGTATAGTGCACGGCAAACGCTGGAATGTCCTTTTTGTAGGTTCAACGGCTCTTTTGTATGAGAAATACATCAGCCATGCAATTTCCTTGCCAAAACCTAATTGATATAACCATACTACACTTATATCATGGAGCTAGGTCGACATGCTGGTTTGAAAGGGGAAAAAACGCTGGACTACAGCCTTTGAGGCTGCAGGTCCTCTTATTCCTTTGTTTTTTGCCGGTAAAGGTCCTCTTAATTCCTTGACCAGCTTATGGCAAAACATAGCTCATCTGGCCAGTTTAGCATAAGCTTTACACAGTTTGAATATAAACGTATTCTTATTTTGATTGTTTCCGGGTTGTTATTGTCATCTTGATCTAGCTATATATAGACTATAGGTATGCATGCAGGAGTGTCCAGTTTATGCTCATCATGGAATATATATGCATGAAAAGCGTGCGTCCAAAACGTCTGAATCAATCATGCACAATTGATTGTTTCTTCAACAAGAAACATTCGAGTAGGTTTTTGACCTTTCAAATGATTTGCTTATTTGGGCACCCTGCTGGCGGTACTCTACAATAATAGCACTTGCTTTATCTTGTTGGAATCATTGAATTTCTGCCCCACAATTATAGCCATCAATGTACTATGTACTGTTCAAGATACAGAAGTTAGCACAGAAGCGGTTGTGGGCTTGTTGCTGGTGAATGTCCTAGAGTGCTCCTTAGATTATTGCTTGTTTCGGACATAACCCTAGAGCCAGACAACACAACAAACATGTTTTGGCAATTTGGTTTATCTGAACAAATTACACGGAAAGTGACAACTGAGAAAACACTCGGATATTTGTAAAAATTATACACAGCCGTCACGTGAATATCACACTGGTGGAAAAACAGGCTTCCGTCCAGCCCCATAAGTCGCGAAGCTGTAGGAACCGCGACTAATGGGACCTTTAGTCGCGGTTCTGGAGGTGAACTGCGACCAAAGGCCTGGGCCTGTGGCTCGGTGGCCAGCTGGTGAACGTGAGGGGCTTTTGTCGCGGTTGGACATGACAACCGCGACTAAAGGCCTTCGGGAACCTTTAGTCACGGTTTGCCAGGCCAACCGCAACTAAAGCCCCTCCCCTATATATACCCATCCAGCAGCCAACACTTAGCCATTTGGAGCCATTCTCTTCACAAGTGGGTGTAGGTTTGCTTTTGGTTCCTCTTATGCACATAAGGTGTTTGATGAAATGCCCCAAGAGCATGAAAGAAACATGACATGAAGTGTTGGAGCCACACTCTTCGATCATGTTAGCAACTTGATGAACCTTTGATGTGTCAATATGCATGTGTGTAGTTCATTGTTTAATTTATATTGTTTGTAGCTAGTTAGTTTAACAAATGCATGATGGTTAATTATATATTTTATATTATAATAATGCAGATGAATCGGCAATGGATGTACGGTAACCGACTCTCCGGCGAGTTCACTACGGGTTTGAAAGATTTCCTCGTAGTGGCTAATGCGAACAAGCGGGGGGGGGGGGGGGGGTTGTTATATGTCCATGTGTTTTATGTAAGAATGTGAAGGGTTACTCTTACGCAAGAGTTGTTAACATGCATCTGCTTGAAGGGTTTCATGCCAAGCTATAATTGTTGGACCAAGCATGGAGAAAGAGGGGTTATAATGGAAGAAGATGAAGAAGGATGATTTCATCGATGAAAGCTATCTTGCTCATTTCGGTGATACTTTCATGGAGGATGCTTTGAAGGTGAAGGGAAGGTGAAGAAGAGGCACGTGATGATCCCGTTGATGATCTTGGTCGGACCATTGCCGATGCACGGAGACGCTGTGAAACTGAAAAGGAGAGGGAGAATTTGGATCGCATGTTAGAGGATCACAGAAAGGCGCTGTACCCGGATGCGATGATGGTCTGAAAAAGCTGGGCTGCACAATCGGATTTGCTGAAATGGAAGGCAGAGGCAGGTGTAGCTGACTCGGCATTTGAAAACTTGCTGAAAATGTTGAAGAATATGTTTCCAAAGGATAACGAGTTGCCCGCCAAGACGCACTGAAGCAAAGAAGGTTGTCGCCCTCTAGGTTTAGAGGTTCAAGATACATGCATGCATCAACGATCGCATCCTCTACCGCGGTGAATACGAGAATTTGAATGAATGCCCGGTATGCACCGCATTGCGTTATAAGATCGAGGCGATGACCACGGTGACGATGTTGAGGGCCGTAAACCGGGAAGAGGGTTCCCGCCAAGGTGATGTGGTATGCTCCTATAATACCACGGTTGAAACGTCTGTTCAAGAACAAAGAGCATGCCAAGTTGTTGCGATGGCACAAAGAGGACCGTAAGTCGGACGGGGAGTTGAGACACACCGCAGATGGAACGCAATGGAGAAAGATCGACAGATGGTTCAAAGATTTTGCAGGTGACGCAAGGAACATAAGATTTGCTCTAAATACGGATGGCATGAATCCTTTTGGCGAGCGTAGCTCCAGCCATAGCACCTGGACCGTGAATCTATGCATCTACAACCTTCCTCATTTTTTGTGCATGAAGCGGAAGTTCATTATGATGCCAGTGCTCATCCAAGGTCCGAAGCAACCCGGCAACGACATCGATGTTTACCTAAGGCCATTAGTTGATGAACTTTTACAGCTGTGGGGTGGTGTCCGTGTGTGGGATGAGCACAAACAAGAGGAATTTGACCTCTGGCGTTGCTTTTCGTAACCATCAACGATTGGCCTGCTCTTAGTAACCTTTCGGACTGTCAAATAAGGGATACAATGCATGCACGCACTGCTTACATGAGACCGAAAGTGTACATTTGCCAAATTGTAAGAAGAACGTGTACCTTGGGCATCGCCGATTTCTTCCGAAAATTCATCCAAGAAGAAAGAAAGGCAAGCATTACAACGGCAAGGCAGATCACCGGTGAAGCTCGGAACGCACCGGTGCGAGGTATTTGATATGGTCAAGGATTTGAAAGTCATCTTTGGAAAGGGTCCCGGCGGACAATCAGTTCGAAGGGAGCCGACGGCACGCAGCCATGTGGAAGAAGAAATCTATATTCTGGGAGCTAGAATATTGGAAAGTCCTAGATGTCCGCTCTGCAATCGACGTGATGCACGTTCACGAAGAATATTTGCGTGAACCTCCTAAGCTTCTTGGGCGTGTATGGGAAGACAAATGATACAAAGGAAGCACGGGCAGACCAGCAACGTTTGAAAGACCACGATGACCGGCATCCGGAATGGTTTCAAGGTCGTGCATTTACGCCTCGACCAAAGAAGAGAAGGTCATCTTTTTGAATGCCCGAGCAGTATGAAGGTTCCGTCTGGATTCTCGTCCAATATAAAGGGAATAATAAACATGGCGGAGAAAAGTTCCAAAACTGAAGTCTCACGATCGCCACGTGATTATGACGCAATTGCTTCCGATTGCTTTGAGGGGCTCCTGCCGGAAAATGTTCGAGTAGCCATTGTGAAGCTATGTGCATTCCTCAATGCAATCTCTCAGAAGGTAATCAATCCAGAAGTTCTACCACGGTTACAGAACGATGTGATCCAATGTCTTGTCAGTTTCGAGTTGGTGTTCCCGCCATCCTTCTTCAATAACGACTTTCCAAGGGTACGAGATAAATGGGAATACATTTTACACGATCGCCCAAGATAAAAAGAGCACCAACCAAAACAGTGGTGTCCGCTTTGATGCAGCAACCGAGAATGGGCAAGAGGTCACATATTATGGTTACATAGAGGAGATATGGGAACTTGACTATGGACCCTCCTTTAAGGTCCCTTTGTTCCGGTGCAAATGGTTCAAGCTAACAGGAGGTGGGGTAAAGGTGGACCAGCAATACGGAATGACAATGGTGGATTTCAACAATCTTGGTTACCTTGACGAACCATTCGTCCTAGCGAAGATGTCGCTCAGGTTTTCTATGTGAAGGACATGAGTAGCAAACCGAGGAAGCGGAAAGATAAGAAAACGATCAAGACATCATGCGATGATCCAAAGCGCCACATTGTTCTTTCAGGAAAAGAAACATCGTGGGAGTGGAGGACAAGATGTACATGTCGAAGATTATAATATGTTTGCTGAAATTCCGCCTTCAAAGTGAACACCGACCCAAGCATTAAGTTAAATGATGAGGATGCTCCATGGATACGGCACAATCGTAAGCAAGCAGGGACACAAGGGAAGAAATGATGTGTAATAATTTATTGTACCAAACTTTGTTGAATGGATCATGTGAATTATATTACCCGTGATGTGTTTGGTGTCCATTTTGAATGATTCGAGATACCACCGATGATACATGAAATTTGGAGTGATTTAGTCATACTCCTGCCTAGGCGTATAATATGCATACTCGTAGTCTTCATAGCCGCCGTCATTGCCGTTGTCTTGGTAGTCAAGGGTAGTTCGAGGCGCAAAGCTCCTCCACCTGCTGGTAGGTTAGAGTGGAGTGCGGTGGAAGCCATGAGAGAGTGATGAGAGATTGTAGAGATGTGATAATGCCGGCCAAGCCGGGCTACATATATATGTAGTGAGAAATGGCGGAAAAATGGGAGCGGGAAGACAGGAGGCGGGAAGAAAGTGGCGGGAAGAAAGAGGCGGGAAGACAGGGAAGAAATGGCGGAAAACCCTAAACCTGCAAGGGCCTTTAGTCGCGGTTGGGCAAGGCGACCAGCGACTAAAATAGCAACAATAAGTATTTTGTTGTAAGTAGAAACAAAATAAAATAAATAAAGCAACAAAGAAAACAAAAAAGTGTTTTCAAATTTGAAAACTAATGGCACTAACAGAAAGTTTATAATTTTTCTAAAACTAAAAGCAAAAAGAATTAAAAAATAAAGCAAAAAACAACAAAAAATAAATAATAATGCAGAAAACAAAACAAAAAACTGGAAAAAATAGTGCCGCCTACTAAAATAGCAACAATAAGTATTTTGTTGTAAGTAGAAACAAAATAAAATAAATAAAGCAACAAAGAAAACAAAAAAGTGTTTTCAAATTTGAAAACTAATGGCACTAACAGAAAGTTTATAATTTTTCTAAAATTAAAGCAAAAAGAATTAAAAATAAAGCAAAAAACAACAAAAATAAATAATAATGCAGAAAACAAAACAAAAAACTGGAAAAAATAGTGCCGCCATCGGACCCCCACGGCCTGAATACGACTAGAAACCCTACATGGGCGAGATTCAGCCCGCAGGAGGCCAAGTAGGCCCACAGCACATAGCTAGTGATGATTAGGCCGAAGCTCTGCGGTTGAGAGGAGCTCGAGAGGGTGGGCAGCAGCTTATAAACCACTCTCGAGCTCTCTCAACTAGCGAGGTGGGACTAAACTTTTGGGCGAGGCAGCACAAGGCCTTTAGTCGCGGTTGGGCGGGCGACCAGCGACTAAAGGTACCTTTAGTCATGGTCGCCCGCCCAACCGCGACTAAAGGGGCGCGGATCGCAAAAACCGCCATAAAACCCTTTAGTCGCGGTTGGGCAGGCGACCATGACTAAATTACCTTTAGTCGCGGGCCTCGTCGCCAACCGCGACTAAAGGGGGCTATATACAAGCCCTCGACGCCGCCGCCGTTTCTCGCTGTTCGTCTCTGCCGCGCCCTCGCGCCGCCCGCCGTCGCCGTCGCCCTCGGCCGCCGCCCGCCCGTCGCCCTCGCCCTCGACGCCGCCCGCCCGTCGCCCTCGCCCACCATGGTGAGCCTTGCCCAGCGTTATCCGCCGTCGCCGCTTCGTGCCACTGTATGCCATACGCCGCCGTCCCGCTCACTTGCATGACCCCGTCTGTTGCTCGCCTTCTTCAGCGGCAGCGGCCGCACCTCGCCGGGACCACGTCCGTCTGCCCCGCTACCTCGCCGCCTCTGCCTCCTTATGCGCCCGGTGGCAGCCCGAGGCCATCGCCTGGGCTCGCCCGGTGGCGCTAAATGGCAGCGCCCGTGAGCCCACAAATCAGTTAATTAAATTAATTAACTTAATTAATTGTGTTTAGTAAACCTAATTAAATAACTAATATAACTAATCTGTTAATTAATCTAATTAACTTGGTTAATTAGTTAATGCACAATTTAATTAATTCTGTTAATTCTAAAAATGATATAAAACTTTAAAAATTAATATAAAATAATCCGTAACTCCGGATGAAAATACTTTGTACATGAAAGTTGCTCGTAACGATGAGGCGGATCCGGATACGCAGCCCGTTCGTCCGCCACACATCCCTAGCATAGCAAACACGTAACTTTCCCTCCGGTTCATCTGTCTGAAAACGCGAATCACCGGGATACTTTCCCGGATGTTTCCCCTTTCGCATATGCGACCTACTGCCGTTAGGGCACACCTAGCACCAGCGTATTGCCAGGTTACGCTTTGTGATGCTTTGATTGCTCTGTTATTTATTGTGTTCCCCTCCGTTACTTCTTTCCGGTGACCCGAGATCGCCGCGACCCCAAGTTCGACCACGGAGCACCGTCTCGCGCTCTACCGCGACACCCTCTCCACCCTTCCTCGCCTCCTTTTGCCACCGCCCTTTCGCCACCGCCACCGCCACCGCCCCTTCTTCACTTAATTAATTTGTTTTTTACTACATGTTTTCAGGATCGACATAATGGCGGACGATAGAGTGACCGATTATGGACAACTATGATCCGGACGGTGAAGCACATATGTTCGGCATCATAAACGGCGATATTCAATATGTGCCGACCGGAGAAGAAGAAGATGATATCTCTTCTTATCTGAACCTTGACGGTGAAGATGAAGGGCGCCACAAGAAGAAGATGTCAAGAAACGCGTCGATAAACGCATTTATCTTCAAATGGAAGTAGCAACCACCTCCGGCGCCGAGGTATATATATACATTGAGCCTCTGGTGATACAAACTAACTGATTTGAATAAATATGTGTGTACTAACGCGCGAGACTCTCTTTCTTATTTTAGCCCTCGGCCGGATCGTCGAAACAATCGAGTACGTCGTCAAAGCGTGGCGCAACCAAGACGATGAAACAAGGAGAAACATGCACCATCGAGGTTGTCGACAAGGTAACCGGCAGGTCAGCCGAGCCCCGCAAGAACGCCACCAAGTTTGTCAGCCAATGCGGAGCCATTGTTAGAGACAACGTCTCGATCACCGTCGAGGAGTGGAATGAGCCAAAGAAGACACGAATTGATGGTTTCACTTTTGTCGATAAGAGAACAAAAAAGATTGCTTCAAGAAGCTTATGGAACATTTCGTTCTACCTCCGAATACAACAAATTCGATGAGGAGGGTAACAAGATTGAGGAAAACAAGGAGAGGAGGAGGCTAGTCAAACAGTTCGCTCTTCATAAGATGGCCGACGCATTCCGGAAATTCAAGCAAAATCTAGCCCGTGACTTTGTCAAGCGAGAACAAGACTCGGATTTCAAAGGACAATATGAGAAACTGAAACATGATTGGCCAGAATTTGTGAAGCAAAAGAAATCGGAGCAGTTCATTGAAATATCGAAAAAAATAAGGAAAATGCGGCTAAGAAGGAGTACAATCATGTTATGGGGCCGGAGGGTATCGCATTTTGGTGCCTAGGTTGGAGAAGATGGAGAACGAGATGAGGGCGCGAGGAATCCGTCCAGTGCGGAGGATGGGACCCAAGGGCCAAAAAGCTGGTGGTACGGGCATGGGGAACGCTGAACCCGGAGACAGGGGAGTGTGTTTACCGGGCAAATTAATTAAACCCACCCAAGCCCTTATTGACGCAATGAAGGATGCTCAACAGGGGAAGATCAAGTTCAACGGAGAGAACGACGCTACCGACAAAGCCCTCGAATCCTGAACACGGAGGACGTGTACGAGGCATGGGGCACATTCCGTGGAAAATAGGGTTCCCCGGGGCGATGACCCGTGACGGTTCTGAAGCCGTAAGAGAAAGATGGATCGAATCAGATGTTGTGGCGCGGTTGGCATCGGAAATGGATGTGATGAAGAAAACCATGAGTGTACTAGTAGCCGAAAGAGATGCAGCTCGGGTGCGCATGAAGATCATCCAATGGATCTCGGAAGCCAGCGGAGAAGCAGCGTGGCTTCCACGGAGGCCCCACCGGCTGGTGCGTATGCACCGACGATCGAATTACTGCACCGGAGCCTCCGGTGGTCGAAATTATCGCACCGGAGCCTCCGTGGTCGAAATTACTGCACCGGAGCCTCCTCGCTACCCCGTGGGCGATATAAAGGAGATGAAAGAATGTCATCTCAGATTATCCTATCGAACATGTCCATGAAGGTAGCCATCGGCGATGCTTTACCATGTTTACCGGAGCACTCCACCACAACAACCCCATTCAAGATGGCTATGCTCGTGTCACGGTGGAGGACATAGTCCAAGGGTTTGAGGACCCGGAGATTGACATTGCTACACGAAGGGGAGAAAATACTTGGAGATGTCAAGCGCCATTTCATTCTATGGCAAAAGAAGTTTATCAAGTTTCCAGCGAGGCGCCAAGGACAACAAGTCCACCCCTCACGGTGGTGGTGGTGGCGGTGGCGGTGGTGGTGGTGGTGGTGGTGGCGGCGGTTCACCTACACCTCCGCCACGTCACCGACGCCGCCTCAGCCACAACGTCCGGCGGGTGATCAGCCGCCGCCCCGATCCTCGTCCGGCGGGTGATCGACGCCGCCCCCAATCCACCTCCGACAAAGAAGCGTAAGCAGTCCTGGATTATTAACCCGGACCCTTATGTACCTAAGACCACAAAGGTACGGAGCCATCATCAAGCCTCTCCCCACAAGGCCTTGGGAACGTAGTGCCGAGGAAGTCGACGCGCCGCTGACTGCTCATTATGAGAAATGGAAGGCGGACTGCAAGAAGAAAAGAGAGCCCGA
Organism: Aegilops bicornis; assembly: GCA_021605145.1. Lineage (NCBI taxonomy): Eukaryota > Viridiplantae > Streptophyta > Magnoliopsida > Poales > Poaceae > Aegilops > Aegilops bicornis. The sequence continues at coordinate 775,551,627 of CM038671.1, read as the reverse complement.
GCCCAAGCCAAGATATTCGATGAGCAAAAGAAGTGGGCTAAGTCATTTTGAGCACACCGTCCCAAGCCGAAGAATCTACCGACGACTATGCACGTGAACTTCGCAGGCAGGCACTCATGTTCAAGGAGAACAAAGAGCGGGAGAAGGCCGAAAGTAAAAAAGCGGAAACAAGTTGCCCAGCTCGGGAACAAAGTAAACAATCGATTGCCCCGCTTATAGTGGAAGCCCGGATGCCCCCGAGATCATACAAGCTGACAAAGACATGGATTGACCGTAACGAAGTGCCGGAGAACAAGCGGCCAACTTAGGTATTACTCTTCGTGAACTGTTAGGCCTTGATGAGGCGCCAGTGAAGGAGGTAGTAATTACATATGTCAAGAATGGGCCTCTCGTCGAGCTCAAGCAGAAAATGATCTACCGACCAAATGAAAGGTCTGCTGAATTGGTACAAGGGTTACATAAAAATAAAACGCCAAAGAATATATTTATGCGGAAGTTAGACATGAGCATCACTTCAAACATTACTATGTACAAATTGCACCGAGTGAATTGTTCCAGCTTTTCAATCTGTGAGCTCGACAAATCTATCATCGGTTGCTACGTTACGTAAGTGATTTATTAATTTCTACCCCATCTCGTTCATATTGCCTGCACTATATATATGTCCTAACTATATTGTTGTGTCCGCTATTATACATGCAGAATGAAGATTAAGGAATGCAGAGTAAGGAACATCCATGATGTTGGGTTCATTGACCCACACATCGTTAATGGACATGTGTTGGAGCGCCACCCCACCGACGTGGAGGCAGACCTGTGGCAGTTTCTTACAAAGCAGGAACTCAAAAGTGATATTCTATTTCCTTACCATTTTGGGTGAGTGTTTCGTCTTGAGCACATTAATTCTCTTTTGTTTACTCCATGCATGGTATGTGGCGGCTAATCGATGAGTTATGCATGACGTCATGCATGTATCGTGTCCGCAGGTTCCACCGATTCTGCTAGTAATTAAAGTTAACACCTCGTAATGTCTCGTCCACGACTCTCTCAATATGGATCCAAAGCTTTGGGCCGACATGAGAAGAATGCTGCAGAAGTAATTATTTTCATTCATTTATGCGTTCTATATCGATCGGCCTATTTCGTTCATTTCCTAATATCAAGTAACTAATAACTCTCTTGTTCACTTAATTTTCTTTGCCTCGTAGGGTTTGGAGACGGTTCAGAGATACAAAGGTCGGTGAATTCAAAAAGAGCTAGAATTCAAAATGTTAAAGCCTAAGAATGCTGGGGATATTCAGCCATCGGAGACCAATCTATGTGGATACTATGTTCAGAGAGGATCCGGAGATACACCTCTGAGCGGGTTCCGAGTGATACCAATGCTCGTAGGAATAACCTCCGGATGATGCTTAGTCTAGAAGCTCGCTTCCGACCACTTCAAGAGGAACTAGCTGGATGGTTCAGCAGGAAGTCCTCCATCCTAAAGGAGAACACTATTACGAGGACGTAGAACTTTATATGGATTAAATCATGTATGGAAACTTGTTCAAAATTGTATATGGTCATCCGATGATATTGAATATATATTGTATATTCCTCTTGAATTCTTTTTGGTTCTAATTTCAAATTTATTTGAGATTGTACATTCATATGCATGTATGTAGTACCGTAGAATATATGAAACTCCTTCAAAATTAAAATAAAGCACAAAAGAAATAAAACAATACAAATTAAACAGAAAACAGGTTTAGGGGGGTGGCTAAAACCCTAAACCTGTGGCGGCCTTTAGTCGCTGTTGGCCAGAAGAACCGCGACTAAAGGTCCTCCGCCTGACGGCCCTGGCGCCCACGTGTTCGGGCCTTTTGTCGCGGTTCTTACGCCGCCGCGACTCCTGGTGGGGGGCTTTAGTCGCGCTTATTTGGTCGCGGTTGCGCAACCGCGACTAATGGCAGTTGCGAACCGCGACCAAAGGCCTTTTTTCCACTAGTGTCACTTGTAATCTGCTGGTTTTAGGGGGCTTGCTACTCCAGGTCTGAATAAAACCATTGCATTAGTAGAATGGAAATTAGGTTAATTTGTTGACCCTAGAATTTAGGGGTTACCATCACTAAAACTACTCCTACTAATTTCTTTCTAGAATTTGGAGGCCCTCCTACTGATGTCTTTCTAGAGGCAGTAATTCCATTTTTCTAGAGAAAAATGTTCGGTTATATTAGCTAATGTATTTGTCGACCGCCTGTTCCAACTAATGTATTTTTAGGGGAAAATAGTTGATTATATTAGCTAAAACTACTCCTACTAATTTCTTTCTAGAATATGGAAGCCCTCCTACTAATTTCTTTCTAGAGGAAGTAATTCCAGTTTTCTAGAGAAAAATGATCTATTATACTCCCTCCATACCAAAATTCTTGTCTTAGTGTTGAAAGCTAGAGGTTATTTTTCTTGCTAATAGTGCTTGCATGGTCTCAATCTTACGGCTCTATCTAATTGCGACACCATGGTAAATTTTGTGTCTCAATTCTTAGCCTCTTACTTTCAACACTATTACAAATAGTACTCCCTCCGTTTATTTTTACTTCACATATATGTTTCGTCTTAAATCAAACTTTGTAAAGTTTGATCATATTTATATTTAAAAATAGCAACATCTACAACACCAATTAAATATAATATGAAAGTAGATTCCATGATGGATCTAATGATACGGATTTGGTATGTAAATGTTGGTATTTTTTCTATAAACTTGGTTCATCAAAAAGATTGAGTTCAGAGAAACCTAATATGCGGAGTAAAAAAGAAATCAAGGGAATACTATATCAAGTGAAAAAATAGGGCATATGAGGTGGCCTTTACAACTGTCTAAGACAGATGTCACGTATAGCATGTCCAGATCCAAGGAAGGTTTCAGAACCATCCCAGATAGATGCACACATAAGGCAATCTCGTAGGAAAAAGGAAGCTCTGTTATTAACATTACAAAAAGGAATATCTAGATCAAGAACGGAAGTCCATCACCATGGACATGGAGAGGTCGCCACGACGTGGATGTGGATCTAGACAAGAACACCACCCACACCACGTCATTTGTGAAGTTGGTGCAGAAGGGCAACTTCTATTTTAAACAGAATGTATAAGAGAGACACATAGTATACATAGAAACTTTAATTCACATCAATGATGGGTTTGAACCTAGGTGGTAGATTTTGTAAATTCATACTCTCTTGGCCAAGTGAATTAGGCTCACTCCCTAAGGGCACTCCCAACGATTTGGTAGGTGGTGGATGACTTTTAGATACAACCACCCCAATGAATTGTCTCTTAGGTCTTGTATCTGAGTGATGTTGCAGGACAATTATATTCGAGCCCCTAGTTGGGTCACACCCGTTTGATTTGCCCATAAATTCAAAAAACCCTTATTTCTTCCCAAGTTTGTTTGCTCCTCTTATGATTTTTCCCTTTGAACATTTGACCGACACTTTGAAAGCTTCATAACAAATTCATATTAACTCAAAAAAAATGCAAATAGGATATCAATACATTCAGAAAAACATCACCTATATGTGCATGTCATTTGCATTCATGAAAAATGTGTCTCAGCTCCTCGTTTCAAGCGGAATATCTCAGCTCGAGCTCATATGAGCTCAGATGAACAGTAAAATCTGGAAAAAGAGAAAAAAATAAAGCAATTCAGAAATTTTTTGTGGCAAACACTAACAAATGTTTTGAGTTCTTGCAAAGTTTCATCTTGAAATTACATTTGTGGAAGTTGTGGAAAAAAACCAATGATGAAACTTTGCAAGAAATCAAAACTTTTGTCAATTTTTACCACAAAAAAGAGAATGTTTTTGAAAATATACATATGTTTTTGGATTTTACTGTTCAGGCCGAGATCATGTGGGCTTGAGCTGAAATGGGGGTTTTCCAACACTTTTTCCATGTATGCAAATGACATGCACATATAGGTGATGTTTGTTTGAACATTTTGATATCTTATTTGTATTTGTCTTAGTTAATATGAATCTTTTATGAAGTTTTCAAAGTGACAATCAAACAATCGAAGGGCAAAAGTATAAGAGGAACAAACGAGCTTGGCCAGAAATGAGGGTTTTTTGAATTTAGGGGCAAATCTAACGTGTGTGACCCAGCTAGGGGCTCAAATCTAACTATCCCTAATTGATTTAGGGGTCATGTTGGCATCTCAACATTGTGGCCTAAGTTTGGAGAGAAGGGAAATAGAGAAAAAATCAGGAGGAAAGCCACACTGGATCTAGTTATTAATTTCATTGGGTAGGAAAATAGGCTAAGAGCCATATCTCCACTAACATCCAGCTCTCCTCTCTCTCTCTCTCTCTCTCTCTCTCTCTCTCTCTCTCTCTTTTAATTTTTGTGTCACCTCAGCATTTTGACTGTGAAACCATGCTAAGAGCCAAGCATTGTAAGTAGCCTAAGGCCACATAATTTAGACACACAGTGCACACACGCACACACCTTCCTGGGCTTGGTTGCGGCCTTGGTTGGCTTCATTGCGAGATCGGTGGTAGCACGCTTGGCCTTGGGGGAGTCCTTGGCTCTGTTGGGGAGCTTGTAGGAGGCGAAAACCTTAACGAGCTCGCCGCCAGTGGTGAACCATCAAGGCTAGAGTAGACGAAGAACATCTTCTTGTAGTTGGCGCATCATGATTATGTCATATCCATCATATTGAACTGTCATCCATTAGGGATGCCCTTTTGCTTGGCGGCAGAGGGCTCGGCTTCAGGCCTAGCAAGGCCGGAGAAAGGCAACCTGTTGGGAGCGGTTGTGGAGAAAGGATGATTAGTTGGGGTGTAAGTAGATTTAGTGTTTATATACTCATAAATCTTGGCCCTAATAGGATGGCTAGTTTTCCAAGACAGATTCACGCAGAAAGCCATCTCGAATGAAAGGGTTCATCAGTTGCCATCTCACAGTGAGAAAACATCAGCAACGGTGTAAAAAATGTTGAGATATATTGCCTGCCATTCTCCACTTGTTCAAAATCTTTTATGAAGTGATAGGCGCATGAAATTTAATATAGTATTAGAGCCAAGACCTGAGTTCAATACCATGCCAACGTACTCCCTCCGTCCGGAAATACTTGTCGGAGAAATGCATAAAAATGAATGTATCTAGAACTAAAATACATCTAGATACATCCATTCCTCCGACGAGTATTTCCGGACGGAGGGAGTACTATATATTAAGGGAAATAGATGCTAGCTATATGGAATTATGGATCGTTTAACCCACGTCTAAGGTCTGAAGAAGGCTAGAAAAGAGAAAGAGTGTTGAAATAGATTTCGCGTCATTCTCTGTCGATACATCTTTTTGTGTGAACTGGTTGTTAGAAGCATGCAATTCAAAAAAAAAATGGAACTGCATTGGGTGTAAAGTTCAGTAAACTACCGTTTCTACCAGTTTCAAAGGCATCTAGCATGCCCTTGAATCTTGATAATGCTGACAGAAGGACGTAGGAGCAGGAACAATGAAGACAAATCTGTACAGCAAGGAGGATTAACTGACCATGATGCATGCTCAGCGAGTAGGTGGACGTTTGGGTTGGTAGTAACTGTTAGCCTGAAATTACACATCTGGACCAATAGCCAGCGGATTAACCAGTTGTCCGACATGCACTCCAGCGTTGTCTTGTCACATTAACCTATAGCCCTGCCACACATCTATACTGTAAGAGAAAACTTAATTATAGCTACCCCCTGACAAACATAATGCTTGGTCAGGATGATCTCGTGAGACAATAAATCGCAATTAGTCTTGCATGTGTATGTGTACCGCAGTTGCTATCCTTGCACCGGCCAGAACAAGATGGAGGCAGGAAAAAAACCACTCGAAAATGAATCAACGGCACACTGTTCGGCAGTCGGCACAAACGGGCATAGTATACTCGGAGCCACGATGATCGAGAGCGGTACTCAATGGCGGATGGTTCCAGCCAATGGGGAGCTAATCTAGCAGTCATGGGGAAGAGCAAGAACACGGCCGCAGGAGGAGGCGGCAGAGGCATCAAAAGGCGAGCCTCTCCACCATTGGCTAGCCGATCCTCTTTTGGTGCACGCCGTTTTGCTTGTTTGAGAAGGCTGCAAGCAAATCGGGAGCCTTTTGATCTGGTGGCCCTTCACTGCTCCATCGGGCCGATCCCCTGTATCATACTCCTGTTCCTGTATACTCTCACGTTTCTTTTTGACCTCTTTGATTCGAAGGATTATAAAAATATAGGAATAGAAAAAAGTAATACGGAAAGGAATGTCATGTCCATTCAAATTCTAGAGGATTTGAATTTGTTTGACTGCATCACAGGAAAAATAAAGGATCTTTTCCAAGACACTTGAGTGGATACTAAATTTTCTTTGAAATGTAGTAGTATAAGTCTTTTTAGAGATTTCAATATGGACTACATATGAAGCAAAATGAGTGAATCTAAGCTCTAACCTATGCCTATATACATCTATATGTAGTTCATGTTGAAATCTCTAGACAAACTTATATTTAGGAACGGAGTGAATACAAATGATTCCTTGGAAAAAATTTCTTCATGATTCAGTCCTACGAATAAACGACCAACATAAGTAAAATTTCTGAAAATTTAATTCCTCCAAAATTGCAATGAAAACCATAGGAATATTTTTTTTCTTTCTATGATGATACTATTCATCCGTTTCAAACAAGGGAATGAACCATTTTCTTTGAATTGAGTTTCATAGGGGAAATAAAGGAAATGTACAATCCACTCTAACCTCTTTTTTTATATTCCTAAGCAAGAAAAAGAGACAAATGCCATAAGAGCACCTCTAGCAGCTTCCCAAAAAAAAACTTCTCCTATAAGTGCTTATTGGGGCTCTTCCAAAAACATTTCTTGTTTCCACATGTGCGCTGTTGTACCAGATCCCAATACAACTTTCTATGTATATGTAGCCTGACATATGTGCCCCACATGTCAGTGGGTAATCTTTCTCTCTCTATATCCCTCTCTTCCATGCATGGAGACACCGGCTACCGGAGGCACGGTGGGGGGGTGTCTTGACATGCTAGGGGCCAGTGCTAGCGACAGAGGGTGTGAGATGGCAAGGCGGCGACGACGTGGTGGTGAGGCATGGCAGCGGGCGGGTGGCGGCACGGCGTGGCGGTCTAGTGGGCGACATCAATGGCAGAGGCGTGGTTGTCCGGCGGACGGCAGCATGAGGGCATCCGGCGGCGATGTGTGGCGGGGCCATGGTGGTCCGGCGATGGTCGGGCAGCGGTCCGGCGAGTATCGACAATGGACTAGCGTGATTGGCAGCGTCGTGCTAATGTGTCATGCATTGGAAAGATTATTATATGTCTTCCCCTCCATATAGGGGAAGAAGGGGTGTTTTTTGGGTGAGCACCAAAAAAGTTTTGGGAATAGGGAAGCAGCTGGAGCGCATTTTTTGTGCCAACTTTCACTATACCATATTTTATTTTTTTGGAATAGGGGAGCTGCTGGAGATACTCTAAGTAGCATAATATCAACTCCATCTTATCTTTGCATATGGTTTAGTATTAATTTTACTATGTATTTTACGATTCCTGTGGTTTTCCTGTTCTTGTGAATCAAACACAATTCTGCCATGTTTTCGCAATTCTCTATTTTGCACATGCAATCCTACCCTATTTATGTATTGTTCTATTATAGCGTTTTCGAAATCCTGGGAATCAAAAGAGGCCCTTAGAGCAACTCTAGCAGATGGGTTGCAGTCTGCTACTAGCCAAGCTTCCTCTGCCGCTTCTTCCGTGGAGATGGCGCGGCGAAACCACCGCCCCCAAGTGATTTGTCCCCGGCGACAGTGGTTTTGGTCTTTGGCTCTTACTATTTCAAAGAGTTTACCGGACTGCGTTTTTCGTTTATGTTCCGGGCACTCTTTGTAAGATGCAAGGATGGGTCTGTGATTTTGTTTCTCGGAGGGCCCTTGGGTAAGGTGCATTTGTACCGTTACCTGATATTTCTAATGCACTCGGGGTCCTTCAGGCCCTCTTCTAAAAATATCCTTTGTGCACGGCGTCGCCGGCGCCCTTTGCAAACCCAACTAGGCTGTGCGAGCGTGAGAGATGGAGCTCAGCTAGCCAGCTCCGGTCTCGACACTGGTCCGGGAGGATCCAGGAGGGCACGTGCCGCGGCGCTGGAAGCCATGATCGCTCGCCATGCGAGGCTTGTCGGCAGGTGTCGCGCCCCCATCCACCACCCCCACCCCGGGGGCTACCCAAAAGCACGCCGCCTGATTGGCCTGGCCGAGCTGTGCATATATCGATCCAGCTACCACCACATGCTACTGGCATCGACTTTCGTACGCGCGTACCCTCGCACGCACGAAAAGAGGCTGCCGCGTACTCAGCGCTGGCTAGCGTAGGGGTGGTGTAAGATAGTGTATGTAGACGTCGATCGAGCACGCTCACAATGGCATGGTATACAGGCGTATATCGTACGTATGTACAAACTGCATTCCGGACTATATATGCTCGTGTGCTAGTGGGTATTACCGGTCGGTGCCTACTCCATGCACGTAGTTCAAAATGTTCTACACACTACTTTTTTTTACCCAACATGGTAGTTAATTTTTTTCTTCCGAAAATGAGGATAACCACGGTCTCTGCATCAAGCGATGCACGCAGACATCAACATGGTAGTTACATATATTTGATATGATGCAAGATCACTGAAAATTTGTAGCGGCAATCTTTCGGTGGTCCCATTTCGCTCAAACTCGATATACACAAGTACTCTGCACTTGTACTTCAAAATGTTCCAAGCAAGCCTTTTGTTGTGTAACGCGCTAGTAGGATATTTTTAATATGCCTCACCAGTTTATCGAAATTTTCGCTGGTTGACAATATTTCGGTGGCCAGTTTGCTCAAAAGACATGCCCAAGTACTCTGCACTTGTACATCAAAATGTTCTAAACGAACCATTTTTGTAGTTAAGTAAGCTAGCTAGTTGCATATTTTTGGTATGATGGACCATCCCTGAAATTTGCTTGTCAACAATATTTCCATGGCCATTTTGCTCAAAAGATATATACAAGTACTCTACACTTGTAATTCAAAATGTTGTAAAAACCTTTACTTTCTTAAACAAGCTTGTTGGATTATTTTTTGATACGATGCACTATTGTTGAAAATTTGCATGCCAATAATCTTTGAGTGGCCATTTTGCTCAAACGATATACGCAGGTACTCAGCACTTGTAGTTAAAAATGTCAGGATAGGCCTTTCTTTTTTATTCCACAAGCTAGTTGGATATTTTTAATCTCGTGGGCGAATAAATGTAACAGGTGTAATTTTTAAATAATAAAGACGAATCATTTACCCGCGTGAAGTGGTGGACAACTGGGTCACGACATACATTCCACACTTTTTGAGCAGAACGAGATAAAAGTTGGGTAAGCAAGGCAAAAAGCCACGGCTCTCAGTGTATAAAAAGAGCCACGGCTCTTCAGCACTGGCAATATTAGTACCGGTGCGAAGACTACTTTCAGCGTGACCGAACTATATATCTTGTTGTGACGAAGATCACATACATACCTTATCCACACTAAATATGACGAATAGAGAGGATTTCATCCATTTCTCCGGTTTTACCCAACAACCGGGGCGCCTCAGCCTTCCTAGGGCGCCATCAACCTCAGGCTCTTCCTCGGGAGATCCCAATGGGCAAGAAGGCCTCCTGCCGATCGCCAATGTGGGGCGGATAATGAAGGACGTGCTGCCGCCGGAGGCCAAGGTCTCGAAGCACGCCAAGGAGGTGATCCAGGAGTGCGCCACGGAGTTCATCGGCTTCGTCACCGGCGAGGCCTCGGAGCGGTGCCGGCGGGAGCGGCGCAAGACGGTGAACGGCGACGACATCTGCCACGCCATGACCACCCTTGGCCTGGACAACTACGCCGGTGCCATGCGCAGGTACCTGCAGAGGTACCGCGAGGGCGAGGAGCTCGCGGCGGCGCTCAACAACCACAGCAGGTCACCGGCTCCGCCGCCGCCAGGAGACGGCATGATCCAGATCGATGTCTGGGGCGAGCTGTCCAACTCCAGGGGCAACGAGAAGCATGGCAGGGATTAATGATATACCATCCCGATCGATCGATTGCTCATCTGACTGAAGTTGTTTCGATCTTCTTGTGTTTGCGGTCTTCGATCTAGCTCTTGCTTATGCAGTGCTATGTTCGGTTCCTACAAAAATTGCACCAACATTGTACTATTGTTACTTCTATGTACTCATGCAATGGATATGTGCCTGCTGTACCTGAAATTATTTCGACTTGTATTAATTGTTTTCAGCATGCATGTCATGTTTAGAATGATTTTTTTACAAGAATTTGAGCAAATTTTGTTTGCTGTCGGAATAATTTCGAATTTTTAATAAATAGTACTATTTAGTACCATTTTGAAATGCAGAATGATTAGCACACCTGGTCCTGACGCGCGTCTCACTATTTGGCAGAAGTTTTGTGGAAAGAAGATGAGAAACTAGAAAGCATGGCCCATAGGCTCCAACTGGCTGCATATTCTGGGTAAAGAAAGCAACGCAATCGATCTGAGCTATTGGGTCTTTTGATTGCTCTCAGGTGTAGCCAGAGGGTTTTTCTATCCCATTGCTCTATGGTGGGTTGTATTAAATTCATGTGCACCCAATGGCATAAGAAGATGGTTGGATCGAAGAGCTCAAAAGGGCATCGTAAGTTAGGGTGAATTTGCACTGCACTATAAAGTATGTAGGGACCACTTCTTGCACAATTCCTTCCCCTTTTCATATTTGGATGTCAGTATTCGTCGTGCTGAAAGACTTCCGCATCGTACATCACGCGTGGTTGTTTTATATTTGCTGCCCGAGAAACCGATTTCTGCGGCATAAGGCTGTTCGACAACAAGTGTCAAGTTGCGAAGTGAGGATTGTCCACAATCGCACTACGTAATAAAATTTTATCACCTCGGGTGATGCAAATAATGATGATGTTCGCATGCAGTGAGGTTCTTTTTGCACAAACACCGCCCACTCATTGGCGCTTGTAAGGGTGCCTACAACTATAAGAAGCAATAGCTTAATAGTAGTATTTTTTGATTTGTCTACCTCATTGAGAAAGTTAGTGTCCACTTCTAGGCTCGTAAAGGAACCACATCACCGCTGTGAAGTTCTTATTGGATAATCGTTTACTGACGTATCTTGAGGAGCGGGTACCCTTTATTCCGTATCGCACTAAGAGAGAAGGACATGTACTTGAAATTTTAGACTCTAATAAATAGTGCATTTCTAGCAACTACCAACTACCAATTTGTTACTTGATTAGTATGTTATACTCATCTTTTATGTGCAGGTCCTAGTGTTGGCCTTATTTATTTCACTAATAAATGCGGCTCACAATCTAAGCAATAAATTAAATAAAACTTCTTCTTTTTGCAATAGAGGTGATGTGTCCAATTAGCATTTTCTTTGTTATCAACAAATCAGAAGCAACGGCTCAGTCTAAGTGAAGGAAATATGCCCTAGAGGCAATAATAAAGTTGTTATTTTATATTTCCTTATATCATGATAAATGTTTATTATTCATGCTAGAATTGTATTAACCGGAAACTTGATACATGTGTGGATACATAGACAAAACACCGTGTCCCTGGTAAGCCTCTACTAGACTAGCTCGTTAATCAAAGATGGTTAAGTTTCCTAACCATAGACATGTGTTGTCATTTGATGAACGGGATCACATCATTAGGAGAATGATGTGATGGACAAGACCCATCCGTTAGCTTAGCATAATGATTGTTAAGTTTTATTGCTATTGCTTTCTTCATGACTTATACATATTCCTTTTACTATGAGATTATGCAACTCCCGAATACCAGAGGAATACCTTATGTTCTATCAAACGTCACAACGTAACTGGGTGAATATAAAGATGCTCTAAAGGTATCTCTGAAGGTGTTTGTTGGGTTGGCATAGATCGAGATTAGGATTTGTCACTCCGAGTATTGGAGAGGTATCTCTGGGCCCTCTCGGTAATGCACATCATGATAAGCCTTGCAAGCAATGTGACTAATGAGTTAGTTGCAGGATGATGCATTATGAAACGAGTAAAGAGACTTGCCGTTAACGAGATTGAACTAGGTATGAAGATACCGACGATCGAATCTCGGGCAAGTAACATACTGATGACAAAGGGAAGAACGTATGTTGTCATTGCGGTTTGATCGATAAAGATCTTCATAGAATATGTGGGAACCAATATGAGCATCCAGGTTTCGCTGTTGGTTATTGACCGGAGAGGTGTCTCGGTCATGTCTACATAGTTCTCGAACCCGTAGGGTCTGCACGCTTAACGTTCGATGATGATTTTGTATTATATGAGTTATGTGATTTGGTGACCGAATGTTGTTCGGAGTCCCGGATGAGATCACGGACATGACGAGGAGTCTCAAAATGGTCGAGAGGTAAAGATTCATATATAGGACGATAGTATTCAGACACCGGAAGTGTTCTGGGGGTACCGGGTACGTATCAGGTCACCGGAAGGGGTTCCGGGCAACCCCCGGCAAGCTATATGGGCCTAATGGGCCAAGAGTTGGACAGACCAGCCCCAAAAGGGGCTGGTGCGCCCCCTATAGGCCGAATAGGAGGAGAAGGAAAGGAAGGGAAGGGAGAAGGAAAGGGAGGATTTGGCCTCCCCCTTTCCTTCCCCTCCCCCCTCTCTTTCCTTCCCCCTCCGATGGATATGGAAGGGGGGAGGCCGACTTGGAGGAGGCTCCCAAGTAGGATTACTCCTACTTGGGGCGCCCCTTGTAGCCCCTCTTCCTCTCCCACCTATATATATGTGGGGAGGGCACCGCTAGAACACACAACATTGATTCCTAGCCGTATGCGGCGCCCCCCTCCACAGTTTACGCCTCCGGTCATATTGTCGTAGTGCTTAGACGAAGCCCTGCGTGGATCACTTCACCATCACCGTCACCACACCGTCATGCCAACGAAACTCTCCCTCGGCACTTTAGTGGATCAAGAGTTCGAGGGACGTCATGGAGCTGAACGTGTGCAGAACTCAGAGGTGTCGTACGTTCGGTACTTGATCGGTCGGAACGAGAAGAAGTTCGACTACATCAACCGCGTTGTAAAACGCTTCCGCTTTCGGTCTATGAGGGTATGTGGACACACTCTCCCCCTCTCGTTGCTATGCATCTCCTAGATAGATCTTGCGTGAGCGTAGGAATTTTTTGAAATTGCATGCTACATTACCGATCAGTGGCATTCGAGCCAAGTCTATGCGTAGATGATATGCACGAGTAGAACACAAAGAGTTGTGGGCGGTGATAGTCATACTGCTTACCACCAACGTCTTATTTTGATTCGGCAGTATTGTTGGATGAAGCGGCCCGGACCAACCTTACATGACCACGTTCATGAGACCGGTTCCACCGACAGACATGCGACTAGATTTGTATAAAGGTGGCTGGCGGGTGTTTGTTTCTCCAACTTTAGTTGAATCAAATTTGACTGTGGTCGGTCCTTGATGAAGGTTAAAATAGCAAACTTAATAAATCACTGTTGTGGTTTTGATGCGTAGGTAAGAACGGTTCTTACTAGAAGCCCGTAGCAACCACGTAAAACTTGCAACAACAAAGTAGAGGACGTTTAACTTGTTTTTGCAGGGCATGTTGTGATGTGATATGGTCAAGACATGATGTGATATACGTTATTGTATGAGATGATCAGGTTTTATAAAAGTTATCGGCAACTGGCAGGAGCCTTATGGTTGTCGCTTTATTGTATGGAATGCAAACGCCATGTAATTGCTTTACTTTATCACTATGTGTTAGCGATAGTTGTAGAAAAAATAGTTGGCGAGACGACCACGATGCTACGATGGAGATCAAAGTGTCAAGTGTTGGGAAACGCAGTAATTTCAAAAAAATTCCTACGCACACGCAAGATCCATGTAGGTGATGCATAGCAACGAGAGGGGAGAGTGTTGTCTACGTACCCTCATAGACCAAAAGCAGAAGCGTTATGACAATGCAGTTGATGTAGTCGTACGTCTTCACGATCCGACCGATCCTAGTACCGAAAGTACGGCACCTCCGCGATCTGCACACGTTCGGCTCGGTGACGTCCCACGAACTCTCGATCCAACTGAGTGTCGAGGGAGAGCTTTGTCAGCACGACGGCGTGATGACGGTGATGATGAAGTTACCGACTCAGGGCTTCGCCTAAGCACTACAACAACATGACCGAGGTGGAATCTGTGGAGGGGGGCACCGCACACGGCTAAGACAACTGTCAACTTGTGTGTCTATGGGGCGCCCCCTCCCCCGTATATAAAGGAGTGGAGGAGGGGGGCCTCTATGGTGCGCCCCAAGGGGAGTCCTACTCCCACTGGGAGTAGATTCCCCCCTTCCCTAGTTGGATTAGGAGAGGAAGGAAGGGGGGAGAGGGGGAAGGAAAGGGGGGGCCGGCCCCCACCCAATTCAGATTGGGCTTGGGGGGGGCGCCCCCTCCTAGGCTCCCTTCTCCTCTCTCCCACTATGGCCCAATAAGGCCCATATACTTTCCGAGGGGTTCCGGTAACCTCCCGGTACTCTGGTAAATGCCCGAACTCACCCGTAACCATTTCGATGTACAAACATAGCCATCCAATATATCGATATTTAAGTCTCGCCATTTCGAGACTCCTCGTCATGTCCGTGATCAAATCCGGGACTCCGAACAACCTTCGGTACATCAAAATACATAAACTCATAATACCGACGTCACCGAACGTTAAGCGTGCGGACCCTACGGGTTCGAGAACTATGTAGACATGGCCGAGATTCATCTCCGGTCAATAGCCAATAGCGGAACCTGGATGCTCATATTGGTTCCTACATATTCTATGAAGATCTTTATCGGTCAAACCGCATAAGAACATACGTTGTTCCCTTTGTCATCTGTATGTTACTTGCCCGAGATTCGATCGTCGGTATCTCAATACCTAGTTCAATCTCGTTACCGTCAAGTCTCTTTACTCGTTCCATAATGCATCATCCCACAGCTAACTCATTAGTCACATTGCTTGCAAGTCTTATAGTGATGTGCATTATCGAGAGGGCCCAGAGATACCTCTCCGATACTCGGAGTGACAAATCCTAATCTCGATCTATGCCAACTCAACAAACACCATCAGAGACACCTGTAGAGCATCTTTATAATCACCCGATTCACGTTGTGACGTTTGATATCACACTAAGTGTTCCTCCGGTATTCGGAGTTGCATAATCTCATAGTCATAGGAACATGTATAAGTCATGAAGAAAGCAATAGCAATAAACTAAACGATCAAGTGCTAAGCTAACAGAATGGGTCAAGTCAATCACATCATTCTCTAATGGTGTGATCCCGTTAATCAAATGACAACTCGTTCTATGGCTAGGAAACTTAACCATCTTTGATTCAACGAGCTAGTCAAGTAGAGGCATACTAGTGACACTCTGTTTGTCTATGTATTCACAATGTACTATGTTTTCGGTTAATACAATCCTAGCATGAATAACAAACATTTATCAAGATATAAGGAAATATAAATAACAACTTTATTATTGCCTCTAGGGCATATTTCCTTCATCAAGCCGGTGACGCTGGAGATCATGACGGTTCTTTGGAGATGGAGATCAAAGGCACAGGATGATGATGGCCATATCATGTCACATATTTTGATTGCATGTGATGTTTATCTTTTATGCATCTTATTTTGCTTAGTACGGCGGTAGCATTATAAGATGATCCCTTACTAAATTTCAAGGTATAAGTGTTCTCCCTGAGTATGCACTGTTCCGACAGTTTGTCGTGCTAAGACACCACGTGATGATCGGGTGTGATAGGCTCTACGTTCACATATAACGGGTGCAAGACAGTTTTGCACATGCGTAATACTCGGGTTAAACTTGACGAGCCTAGCATGTACAGACATGGCCTCGGAACACTGGAGACCGAAAGGTCGAATGTGAATCATATAGTAGATATGATCAACATAGAGATGTTCGCCATTGAAGACTACTCCATCTCACGTGATGATCGGACATGGTTTAGTTGATTTGGATCACGTGATCATTTAGATGACTCGAGGGATGTCTATCTAAGTGGGAGTTCTTAAGTAATATGATTAATTGAACTTGATTTATCATGAACTTAGTCCTGATAGTATTTGCATATCTGTGTTGTAGATCAATAGCTCGCGTTTAGCTCCCTGTTTTATTTTTGATATGTTCCTAGAGAAAACTAAGTTGAAAGATGATGGTAGCAATAATGCGGACTGGATCCGTGATCTGAGGATTATCCTCATTGCTGCACAGAAGAATTATGTCCTTGATGCATTGCTAGGTGACAGACCTGTTGCAGGAGCTGATGCAGATGTTATGAATGTTTGACAAGCTCGGTATGATGACTACTTGATAGTTTAGTGCACCATGCTTTATGGCTTAGAACCGGGACTTCAAAAAGATTTTGAACGCCACAGAGCATATGAGATGTTCCAAGAGTTGAAATTGGTATTTCAGACTCATGCCCGTGTCAAGAGGTATGAGACCTTTGACAAATACTTTGCCTACAAGATGGAGGAAAATAGCTCAGCTAGTGAGCATGTGCTCAGAATGTCTGGGTACTACAATTACTTGAATCAAGTGGGAGTTAATCTTCCAGATAAGATAGTGATTGACAAAGTTCTCTAGTCACTATCACCAAGATACTAGAACTTTGTGATTTACTATAAAATGCAAGGGATGATCAAAATGATTCCAAAGCTCTTCGCGATGCTGAAATCGGCGAAGGTAGAAATCAAGAAATAGCATCAAGTGTTGATGGTTAACAAGACCACTAGTTTCAAGAAAAAGGGCAAGGGAAAGAAAGGGAACTTCAAGATGAATGGCAAGCAAGTTTCCACTCCCGTGAAGAAGCCCAAAGCTAGACCCAAGCCTGAAACTAAGTGCTTCTACTGTAAAGGAAATGGCCACTGGAAGCAGAACTACCCCAAATACTTGGCTGATAAGAAGGATGACAAAGTGAACAAAGATATATTTGATATACATGTTATTGATGTGTACTCTACTAGTGTTCATAGTAACCCCAGGGTATTTGATACCGGTTCAGTTGCTAAGATTAGTAAGTCGAAACAAGAGTTGCAAAATGAACATATACTAGTTAAGGGCGAGGTGATGATGTGTTTTGGAAGTGATTCCAAGATTGATAAGATCACCACTGCACACTCTCTCTACCTTCGGGATTAGTGTTGGACCTAAATAAATGTTATTTGGTGTTTGCATTGAGCATGAATATGATTGGATCATGTTTCTTGCGATACAGTTATTCATTTAAGTTATAGAATAATTGTTGTTCTGTTTACATGAATAAAACCTTCTATGGTCATACACCTAATGTAAATGGTTTATTGAATCTCGATCGTAGTGGTACACATATTCATAATATTGATGCCAAAAGATGCAAAGTTGATAATAATAGTGCAACATATTTGTGGCACTGTCATTTAGGTCATATTGGTGTAAAGCGCATGAAGAAACTCCATGCAGATGGGCTTTTGGAATCACTTGATTATGAATCATTTGATACTTGCGAACCATGCCTCATGGACAAGATGACTAAAACTCCGTTCTCCGAAACAATGGAGCGAGCTAATGACTTATTGGAAATAATACATACCGATATATGCGGTCCGATGAGTGTTGAGGCTCGCCGCGGGTATCGTTATTTTCTGACCTTCATAGATTATTTGAGCAGATATAGGTATATCTACTTAATGAAACACACGTCTAAAACATTTGGAAGTTCAAAGAATTTCAGAGTGAAGTGGAGAATCATCATAACAAGAAAATAAAGTTTCTACGATCTGATCGTGGAGGCGAATATTTGAGTTACGAGTTTGGCCTTAATTTTAGCAAATGTGGAATAGTTTCACAACTCACGCCACCTGGAACACCACAGCGTAATGGTGTGTCCGAACGTCGTAACCTTACTTTATTAGATATGGTGCGATCTATGATGACTCTTATCGATTTAACACTATCGTTTTGGGGTTATGCATTAGAGACAGCTGCATTCACGTTAAATAGGGCATCATCTAAATCCGTTGAGATGACACCGTATGAACTGTGGTTTCACAAGAAACCTAAGCTGTCGTTTCTTAAAGTTTGGGGTTGCGATGCTTATGTGAAAAACCTTCAGCTTGATAAGCTCGAACCCAAATCGAAGAAATGTGTCTTAATAGGATACCCAAAATAAACTGTTGGGTACACCTTCTATCACAGATCCGAAGACAAGATCTTTGTTGCTAAGAATGGATCCTTTCTAGACAAGGAGTTTCTCTCAAAAGAAGTGAGTGGAAGGAAAGTAGAACTTGATGAGGTAATTGTACCTTCTATCGAATTGGAAAGTAACTCATCAGAGAAATCTGTTCTCGTGATGCCTACACCAACTAAAGAGGAAGCTAATGATGATGATCATGAAACTTCAGATCAAGTTACTGTTGGACCTTGTAGGTCGAACAAAGCACGTTCCACACCAGAGTGGTATGGTAATCCTGTTCTGGAAGTCATGTTACTAGACCATGACAAGCCTACGAACTATGAAGAAGCTATGATGAGCCTAGATTCCGATAAATGGCTTGAGGCCATGAAATCTGAGATAGGATCCATGTATGACAACAAAGTGTGGACTTTGGTGGACTTGCCCAATGATGGCAAGCCATTGAGAATAAATGGATCTTCAAGAGTAAGACGGACGCTGATGGTAGTGTTACTATCTACAAAGCTCGATTTGTCGCAAAAGGTTTTCGACAAGTTAAAGGTGTTGACTACGATGAGACTTTCTCACTCGTAGCGGTGCTTAAGTCTGTCCGAATCATGTTAGCAATTGCCACATTTTATGAAATCTGGCAAACGGATGTCAAAACTGCATTCCGCTAATGGATTAAAGAAGAGTTGTATACGATGCAACCAGAAGGTTTTGTCAATCCTAAAGGTGCTAACAAAGTGTGCAAACTCCAGCGATCCATCTATGGACTGGTGCAAGCATCTCGAAGTTGGAATATACGCTTTGATGAGGTGATCAAAGCATATGGTTTTATACAGACTTATGGTGAAGCCTGTATTTACAATAAAGTGAGTGGGAGCTCTTTAGCATTTCTGATATTATATATGGATGACATATTGTTGATCGGAATGATAAAGAATTTCTGGATAGCATAAAAGGATACTTGAATAAGAATTTTTTTAATGAAAGACCTCGGTGAAGCTGCTTACATATTGGGCATCAAGATCTATAGAGATAGATCAAGATGCTTGATAGGACTTTCACAAAGCACATACCTTGATAAAGTTTTGAAGCAGTTCAAAATGGATCAATCAAAGAAAGGGTTCTTGCTTGTGTTACAAGGTGTGAATTTGAGTAAGACTCAAAACCCGACCACGGCAGAATATAGAGAGAGAATGAAAGTCATTCCCTATGCCTCAGTCATAGGCTCTATAAAGTATGCCATGCTGTGTACCAGACCTGTTGTGTGCCTTGCCATGAGTTTGGCAAGGGGGTACAATAGTGATCCAGGAGTAGATCACTGGACAGCGGTCAAAATTATCATTAGGTACCTAAAGTGGACTAAGGAAATGTTTCTCGGTTACGGAGGTGAAGAAGAGTTCATCGTAAAGAGTTACGTCGATGCAAGCTTTGACACCGATCTGGATGACTCTGAGTCTTGATTTGGATACATATTGAAAGTGGGAGCAATTAGCTAGAGTACCTCCATGCAGAGCATTGTAGACATAGAAATTTGCAAAATACATACAGATATGAATGTGGCAGACCCGTTGACTAAACTTCTCTCACAAGCAAAACATCATGATAAGCCTTGCAAGCAATGTGACTAATGAGTTAGTTGTGGGACGATGCATTACGGAACAAGTAAAGAGACTTGTCGCTAACGAGATAGAACTAGGTATGAAGATACCGACGATCGAATCTCGTGAAAATAACATACTTATGAAAAAGGGAATAACGTATGTTGTCATTGCGGTTTGACCGATAAAGATCTTTGTAGAATATGTGGGAACCAATATGAGCATCCAGGTTCCGCTATTGGTTATTGACCGGAGAGGTGTCTCGGTCATGTCTACATAGTTCTCGAACCCGTAGGGTCCGCATGCTTAACATTCGATGACGATTTTGTATTATATGAGTTATGTGATTTGCTGATCGAATGTTGTTCAGAGTCCCGGATGAGATCATGGACATGAAGAGGAGTCTCGAAATGGTCGAGAGGTAAAGATTCATATATAGGATGATAGTATTCGGACACCAGAAGTGTTCTGGGGGTACCGGGTGCGTATCCGGTCACCGGAAGGGTTCCGGGCAACCCCCGGCAAGCTATATGGGCCTAATGGGCCGAGAGTTGGACAGACCAGCCCCAAAAGGGGTTGGTGCGTCCCCTATAGGCTGAATAGGAGGAGAAGGAAAGGAAGGGAAGGGAGAAGGAAAGGGGAGGATTTGGCCTCCCCCTTTCCTTCCCCTCCCCCCTCTCTTTCCTTCCTCCTCCGATGGATATGGAAGGGGGGAGGCCGACTTGGAGGAGGCGCCTAAGGGAGTCTCGGATTAGGGGGTGTCCGGATAGCCGGACTATGACCTTTGGCCGGACTCCTGGACTATGAAGATACAAGATTGAAGACTTCGTCCCGTGTCCAGATGGGACTTTCCTTGGCGTGGAAGGCAAGCTTGGCGTCTGATATGCAGATCTCCTACCATTGTAACCGACTCGTAACCCTAACCCTCTTCGGTGCCTATATAAACCGGAGGGTTTTAGTCCGCAGGACGAACAACAATCATACCATAGGCTAGCTCCTAGGGTTTAGCCTCTCTGATCTCGTGGTAGATCTACTCTTGTACTACCCATATCATCAATATTAATCAAGCAGGAGTAGGGTTTTACCTCCATCGAGAGGGCCCAACACAGGTAAAAACATCGTGTCCCTTGTCTCCTGTTACCATCCGCCTAGACGCACAGTTCGGGACCCCCTACCCGAGATCCACCGGTTTTGACACCGACATTGTTGCTTTCATTGAGAGTTCCTCTGTGTCGTCGCCGTCAGGAAGGATGCCTCATCCCGTCTTTAAAGACGGCACCGTTGCTAAAGAAGCTTTGGCTGTCGGCCAAACTCTCCGGCTAGGCGGTTTTCTTATGACCGCCTTTTCGGCCGCCGCGCCGACGATGATTTCTCAGGTCATCGAAAGCAATCTTCACGTTAACTCGGGACTCGCCGAGCAGTTAGATCCGATGGAGCTCTCTTCCTTAAACGAGCTCTTGGATCGCATCGCCACCCTGGGAGTCGACATGCATTATGATCGATTGGGCCTAAACCCGATCTAAGAGAGATTAACTCTCCTGTGTTACCCACCACGTTGCTGTGGTAGAGGAACAATACGGCGACCCTTCTTCTATCTTAAGGACTAGCTACGTCCGATTCCCGATCCCTCCATGCCGGATTCCCGGAGGAGAGGACGCCACTCAAGCCCCGAACCTAAAGTCAGTAACGGGCTAGATTCATTGGACAACATCCAAGAATCCAAGCTTCCAAGTTTGAAGCTCCTTGGCCCTTAAGTCTCAGATCGGGCGAGGTTCCGGATTTAATTCCACCCGCCCACCCAAACATAAGCGACCTATCTCAAATTCGCAAGAGCTTGCGTAAAAGTACACCATTATCGGGCCGATTCCTCCCGGTTATGGGATGGATAAAGGATCGCCGCGAGGAGGACGCAGTGTCATTCTTCTCGCAATAATTGCACGGACAACGGGATCCTCAACGCTATAAGTCGCCGTGACATTACACGCTTTGCCGACTTGGCGTCCATAGTACGAAATCTTGTGCGATGGAAAGCGCTGGAAAACCGAAGCAAGATTTTGGGACAATTGCCTTGAATACAACCTCATCCGAAATAAAAGGGTGCATCATTGCGAGCACAGGTTAAATACCGTAGCAAAAACCCTCTATAGGCCATGGAACCGTCTTGGAGGGATGGCTCAATGGACCTGTAAAATTCATAGTACAGAGGGCGCCACTCCAACTCATAGCCTTAGAGCATGTTGGATACTACGGCGGTGGCCAAAAGTGGCGAAGAGCTTCTAGCTCTAGAGCACCAGCCTGTGGATACCAAGACGGTATTAACAGTCTTGAGACTTTTGCATCAAATAATATGCGAAACAAACACCGTAGCCTTGTCAAGTCTACCAAGTAGCAACAATAAACCCATGGAGTGACATGGCTATTACCTTTAATGCCAAGTGATTTAACCTAAATTCGAACAGCTTGAGCACCACCGCATTGGTCCTCGGTCCGATAGTGGATTTGCCGCCTTACCAAGGTACTCATGGACGGTGGCAGAGGATTGAACCCCATTTACGAGGAAACCCTTCAAAAAATGGAAATAGACTGGAGCCGCATTGAGCGAAACAGCACAACCTTTAGAGGAATAATCCCTAGTCGGGAAGCATGCTGTACAGGAAAAATCACACTGGGTGTGGTGTTCGGCACGCCGGATAATTACAGGTCCGAGGAGGTCACGTTCCAAGTGGCCCCGTTCAGCGAAGGATACCACGCCTATTAGGGCGAGAGGCATTCACAATTTTTCAAGCTATACCCCATTATGGGTACATGAAGCTCAAAATGCCCGGCCCAAAAGAATCATCACTCTTGCTAGTGACCCGGACATAGCACTCCGCTACCGAAAATAAGACAGCCGACCGGCCCTTGAGGCACTATCCAAGCCCTAGCTGCCGAGGAACTCACCCACAAGGCCCACGGTGAATAGGGACGATGTGATACTCGATAAGAGATCCAAGTCCACCTCCTTTAAACCGGTGGACGAAATAGTCAAATTCGAAGTCCATCCAACGGACCCTACAAAAACGGCCTCCATCGGGGCACAATTAAATCCTGATGTAGACACCGCACTAAGAGAATTCCTACGCGAAAATTGGGACATTTTTTCCTGGCACCCTTCAGACATGCCAGGAATCCCACGCCGGCTGGCCGAGCTCAGCCTAAACATTTTAAAAGGATTCAAGCCAGTCAAATAGGCTCTTCGGCGTTTCTCCAAACCCAAGAGACGGGCCATGGGAGAGGAGCTAACCAAACTATTGGAGGTCGGATTCATCAGAGATATAAAACATCCGGACTGGCTAGCAAACCTGGTGATGGTACCAAAGAAGGACAAATCCTGGCGCCTATGCGTCGATTTCAAGGACCTCAACAAGGCTTGCCCAAAGGATCCCTTCCCCCTCCCCCACATTGATCAAATTATCGACGCTACCGCAGGACACGATTCATTGTGCTTCCTCAACGCATACTCCGGCTACCACCAAATTAAGATGGCAGAGCCTGACCAAGCCACAACGGCATTCATCACTCCATACGGCCCATTCTGCTTTAACACAATGCCCTTCGGGCTCAAAAAACGCCGCAACATATCGTCAAGCATGATTCGTATACATGTCCGCAAACCAGATCGGCAAGACAGTGGAGGCATACGTAGACGATGTGGTCATCAAAAGAAAGCATGTCGGAACTCTAGTAGACGACTTGAGGCTCACATTCGATAATCTCCGAACATATGACATCAAGCTCAACTCGAAAATGCGTTTTGGCGCATCAAACCGGAAAGCTCTAGGGATTCATTGTATCCGATAGAGGAATCAAGCAAACCCAGCCAAGATCCGAGCTCTGTCACAATTGGATATCCCAAAGACCTCAAACAAATACAAAATTGATCGATGTGTGGCGGCTCTAAGCCGCTTTATCTCCCGCTTGGGAGAAAAGGCATTACCCCTTTATCGGCTCCTCCGATGCAATCAACACTTCGAGTGGACGGATGTCGCCACGCCGAACTCGAAGAAATAAAAGCCATATTGGCAACAAACCCGTCCTGCCGCTACCAACATGGGTGAACCAATGCTATTATATATCACGGTAACTCGTCAAGTTGTAAGCGCGGTGCTCGTTGTCGAACGAAAAACGGACGGACACAAGTTCCCCCTTGAAAAACCAGTTTACTACGTGTCCACTGTCCTAACGCCATGCAAGTCACGGTACCCGCATTATCAAAAGATAGCGTACGCGGTGTTTATGGCATCCCGGAAGCTGCGACACTACTTTCAAGAGTGTTCGATAACAAGAGCCTCCAAGTACCTCTTAACGACATTATAAACAACCGCGACGCGTGACGGGCCGGATTGCCAAATGGGCCATTGAGCTCCTCCCGCTCGACATAACCTATAAGCCACGACGAGCTATTAAGTCGCAAGTTTTGGCCGACTTTCGCCGAATGGACCGGCCGAACTCCCTAAAGAGTACGGCGCGATATTCCAACCGGATAATGCACTTCGACGGCTCCAAAATGTTGGCTGGCACAGGAGCCGGCATCGCTCGACGTCCCCAACCGGAGATACAGCCTAATACGTACTCCAGATAATGTATACGGACTCCAACAACGCAGCTTAATACGAGGCCCTTCTACATGGTCTCCGGATGGCGTCTTCCATGGGCATTCAACGCCTAGAGGTGCACGGGATTCAACCTCGCGATATCCCAAATAAATGGAGATTTTGACGCCAAGGATCCGAAAATGGCAGCTTATCGCAATGTCGCCCTAAAAATGTCACTCGGTTTGAGGGGCTCAATTTCACCATATAGCCCGGATAACAATCAGCAAAGAGACTTGTTGGCACGCATCAACAAGAAGCGATGCCGCCCCCCCAACATCTTCCTACGAGGCTGTTCAAGCCATCCAGATATGGGAGGGAGAGTCCGGAAATAACAACCCGGACCCAACCGCACTACCCCACAATCAACATTCTCGACAGCTTGGTGGTTCTGCCAAAGAAATAACACCCTCAAATTTCACGTAATAATGGCAGTCATTGCCCCTGGACAGAATCCATTCCTAGCCTACCTAACCAGGCAGGAACTTTCCGAGGACCAAAACGAGGCCCGCTGCATAGTGCGCGATCTAAAGCCTATAAGGTCCATGAGGGAGAGCTTTATAAGAAAAGCACAACCGAGTCCTTCAAAGGTGTATCTCCAAAGAGGAAGGGCAGAATCTTCCGCTGAAATTCATGCCGACTCAGCCGGGCCCCACGCCACAGCCTCGGCCCTTGTAGGCAAGGCCTTCCGTCAGGATTTTATTGGCCGACGGCCCGGCAGATGCTCAGACTTAGTCCAACGATGCGTCGGATGCCGCCTCTTTGCTAATCAAAGCCACATGCCACCCACCGCCTCAAAACTATACCCATCACCCGCCCTTCATGTCCGGGGCTTGACATGGTTGGACCCCTTAAAGGGGGAACCCACAAGCAAAAATACCTCACCGTCATAGTGGATAAATTCACCAAATGGATAGAGGCCAAGCTCATAAGACACCGAATCCGGACCGGTGATAGACTTCATATCGTGGGTCATACACCGTTACGGTGTCCCCCACAAAGATCATCACCGATAACGGCACGAACTTTACGGCCGACGAGGTCAAACTCGTGCAAAAACATGGGCATCAAGCTCGACTACGCTCAGTCTATCACCCTCAAACTAACGGTCAAGTCGAGCGAGCAAATGGTCTAATTATGAGCGTCATTAAACCCAGATTAGTGTGGTCCTCAAGGAATCTAACACGACCGGGTAGAGGAGATCGACTCCGCACTGGGGCTGCGGACCATTCAATCGCACGACCGGATTCACACCATTCATTATGGTATACGGCGAGAGGCGCTTCGCCTGCGACATAATTCAAGACTCACCTCGCGTGCGCATGTACGAAGAAAGAGAAGCCGAGCTCGATCGGCAGGACAGTTTGGACGCCTTGGAGGAGGAGCGCGACGTAGTAAAAGCCCGTTCCGGATTCTATCAACAGCAGGCCCGAAGATATCAAAGCAGAGAAGTACGGGCCAAAACTTACAATGTTGGCGAGCTAGTTCTACGCCTGCCGGACAAGAAAAAGGAAAAACTCAAGCCCAAGTGGGAAGGTCCCTTTATTATTGACCAAGTTCTGACCGGCGGCACGTACCGTCTGCGGGATGTGTCGGATAACCGACTCGAGCCGAACCCGTGGAACGCAGCCAGACTCCGAAGATTCTACGCCTCGCGCCGGACTCTATGTTCGTCTCCTTCCTCCGGCCCATATTTTACACTTTAGTTGTCTTCTATTTTTCTCCTTCTCCTCCTTTTTTCCAGCCTTCAAGGCTCAAGTAGCGCATTGTTCACACACACTTGACGCGCTATCCGCGCCTGGGGGCTTCTTTCACAGAAGCTTATTTATAAGGGCTTCATGCCCAATACATGTGTCACACTTCCGCATGTACCTTTTCACCATTATATGCATCATTATGACTTATGTTTTGGCCAAGCTGGGTTGCCTGGCTCCTGTGCTTACCCCTACGTTCCCGATTGTTCGGCTAGGTGGTAAAGGGAGCACCTCTGCAATTATTGTTATCGCGGGTCAGCCAGATGTGTACCTCAGACTGGGTGAAGCCGAAGGCTAGCGTTCTTAAGAGAATATTCGGTCGGTGAACTAAAAGAAGATTTCTTACCTATTTATTTATCTGCCCCTAGATGTTTTTCTGCTTTTTTCCCAGTCCGGACATGCACTTTAGGGCATGCCTCCCAGGGAAAGGAACCCCTAACGGAACTATTCTCCCTGGAAGATGTTTCTTACTAACCATGTAATATAGCATAACTAGTTGGGCACTTGTCTGATAAAGCAATAATGACCCCTACGCCTGGTCTCCACGCATGCCCCGGTTTTTATATAACCGCGAGGGTATTCGGGCACACTGACCACTGGGTCCCGAGGTTGAAGCGAAAAGGTCCGCTTATGACAAACGATCTACAATCCGCTAGAAGGCATTTTACATGTCACCTTAAATTACATAGTCAATTTGACTGATTGTATTCCTCTTCAATGCCATCTAACAGGCTGTCTAGTTTACAGTCCTGCTGGGAATACTTTGCGGCCAATTCTACCTAGCCATAAACTAAGCTCACAGGGATCTCCTTCCCATCGGGCCCCACAGGTCCTACCTCGGCCATGTGGTTTGGGTCAACCTTCGTGTACCGCGTCTTCACCATGGCCCAGGCCTCCCTGGCGCCTTGACGGCAGGCCGATATCTTCCATAATCGGAAGCGCCACCGCGCTCCCTGGAGCCTCTCTGCAAGCTCCCCAAGGCCTTCGGGCAGGGAGACAGATGGCCACAAGGCCTGGGCGACGCCTTTCATCACCTGCCGAACTCGTTCGTGCAGTTGTAAGAGCTTGGGAAGAAGGTCACCCGTAGAACCGGGCATTTCCTCAGCAGGAAGCCTGTGAGAATACCTACAGACATAACTCTGTTAGTCGATTTCCTCGCCAAACTCTTTTTTCAAAGTTCTTTTAAGCACTTACTAAAAATGCCGCGTCGAAGCCGCCGATTCTCCTTAACGGAGTCGGCATACCGGGCACGAACATCTTTAGTTCCTCACCCACCGGGTGTTGGCATCTTGAGATTATTTTTCTCCGCCTCACCTCGTAAGCATCGCTCGCTGGCCTTTAACCGGGCGCAAGAGCTGTTGTTTGTCCGGATCTACCCCGCGCCATCTGCAATGTTATTGTCGATTTATATCTACCGCACTTCACAACATACTTATCTTTTAAAAGCGTATATTACCGTAGGGGTCTCTTTGGCTTCCCCTGTCATGCTTGTGCGGCCTCAAGTTGGGCTTTGCACTCTTCAAGCTCCTGGGACAGTTGGGTATTCTTTTCTGTAAGATCCTGCACAATAAATGATCCTTAAAACAGTTATTCTAACTATTTCAAGTCTCTAGGGCTACTGGCATATATAACTGTTAAATTTTCTCACTCGCATGTCTTTTACATACTGCTCCGTGGCTCTGGCTAGACCATCTTGAGCGGCACGGAGGTGTGCATCTCCCGAATTGAAGGCGTTCAATGCCTCTTGGGAGAAACATGTGTGAAAGTGCAACTATCCCTAGGTGGTTTTGGTAATTCATAACAACATATAGCTCATTGAGCTAATGCTATTCCAAGACTATTGTTTCAGGAAAGCTCAATGAATGGCATGGCATGGATGATGAAAGTGGATCCTCAAAATATTAAGGACAAAGGATTGGCTCAAGCTCAAAAGCTCAAGACTCTTCACTTTACATTTTAGTGATCCAAGATCACATTGAGTCTATAGGAAAAGCCAATACTATCAAGAAGGGATGAGGTGTTGCTTAATGAGCCTCTTGCTTCATGTGCTTAGTGATATGCTCCAAAACCCTCAACTACTTTCCCACATCCACAAATGACCTAAACCTAAAGCCAAAATCGGTCACACCGATTCTTTCTATCCGCGCCACCGATTCCAAAAGTCATAGCCACTGCCACAAACCCTAAGCAAATCGGTCTTACCGATAGGGATCTCGGTCTCACCGAGATGGGGTTGCAATCTCTCTATTTCCCTTCAGAACGCTTTGGTCTAACGGCGTGAGCGATCGGTCCCACCGAGATTGCAATGTGAACTCTCTGCTTCCTTTTGTAACATTTCGTCTCACCGCAAAGAGCAATCGGTCCCATCGAAGTTTACCGACCAACTCTCTCGAAAGCTTATTACCAAATCGGTCTCACTGAAGTTTGTGTAATCGGTCTCACCGAGATTACGTTATGCCCTAACCCTAACCGAATCGGCCTCACCGAGATGCATGTCATCCCACCAAAATCACTAACGGTCACTAGGTTTACTAAATCGGTCCGACCGAGTTTAACGATTCGGTCCCACCGAGTTTGGTAAATTGTGTGTAACGGTTAGATTTTGTGTGGAGGCTATATATACCCCTCCACCTCCTCTTCATTCGTGGAGAGAGCCATCAGAACGAACCGACACTTCCAACTTACCATTTCTGAGAGAGAACCACCTACTGATGTGTTGATGCCAAGATATTCCATTCCTACCATATGAATCTTGATCTCTAGCCTTCCCCAAGTTGCTTTCCACTCAAACCCTCTTTCCACCAGATCCTAATCCTATGAGAGAGAGTTGAGTGTTGGGGAGACTATCATTTGAAGCACAAGAGCAAGGAGTTCATCATCAACGCACCATTTGTTACTTCTTGGAGAGTGGTGTCTCCTAGATTGGCTAGGTGTCATTTGGGAGCCTCCACAAGATTGTGGAGTTGAACCAAGGAGTTTGTAAGGGCAAGGAGATCGCCTACTTCGTGAAGATCTACCGCTAGTGAGGCAAGTCCTTCGTGGGCGACGGCCATGGTGGGATAGACAAGGTTGCTTCTTCGTGGACCCTTCGTGGGTGGAGCCCTTCTTGGACTCGCGCAGCCATTACCCTTCATGGGTTGAAGTCTCCATCAACGTGGATGTACGATAGCACCACCTATCGGAACCACGCCAAAAACATCTGTGTCTCCAATTGCGTTTGAATCCTTCAAACCCTTCCCTTTACTTTCTTGCAAGTTGCATGCTTTAATTTCCGCTTCCTATACACTCTTTGCATGCTTGCTTGAATTGTGTGATGATTGCTTGACTTGTCCTAAAATAGCTAAAATCTGCCAAATTCTAAAATTGGGAAAAGGTTAAGTTTTTATTGGTCAAGTAGTCTAATCACCCCCCTCTAGACATACTTCAAGGTCCTACAAGTGGTATCAGAGCGTTGGTCTCCATTTGCTTTGATTTCCATAGCTTTTGGTGGTCATAGCCTTGGTTTCACAACCTAGGAGAGTATGGCATCTAGCGAGGGAAATTACCACCGTAGAGGTCCTGACTTTGATGGTACTAATTTTGCTAGTTGGAAGCATAAGATGAAAATGCATATTCTTGGACATAACCCCGCCGTTTGGGCAATTATTTGTATTGGCTTGCAAGGTGAATTCTTCGATGGGATAGAACCGAACCGTGAAGCTAATGCGAAAGAATTGAAGATGCTGCAATACAACGCTCAAGCATGTGACATCATCTTCAATGGATTGTGCCCTGAAGAATTCAACAAAATCAGCCGTCTTGAGAATGCAAAGGAAATTTGGGATACTTTGATTGATATGCATGAAGGTACCGAATCCGTAAGGAATCCAAGTTGGATGTGCTCCAAAGTCAGCTTGACAAGTTCAAAATGAAGGATGGTGAAGGTATCGCTGAAATGTACTCTAGGCTTGCTCTTATCACAAATGAGATTGCCGGCTTAGGGAGTGAAGAGATGACCGACAAATTCATCATCAAGAAAATCCTAAGAGCATTGGATGGAAAGTATGATACCGTGTGCACATTGATCCAAATGATGCCAAACTACAAAGATCTCAAGAAAACGGAAGTCATTGGAAGGATTGTTGCTCATGAGATGTCACTCAAGGATAAGGAGGAACTTCACAACAAGTCAAGTGGTGCTTACAAAGCCTCAAGTGAAGCCCCACATCATCTACTGAGAAACCAACCTTTAATGAAGAATTGAGCTTAATGGTGAAGAACTTCAACAAATTCTAGAAAAGTAGAAGCAAAGAAAGAAGCTCCAAGTCAAGGTCTTACAATGACAAGAGATCTTCTAGTTGAGAGCGCAATTGCTACAATTGTGGGAGACCCTGACACTACTCCAATGAGTGTACGGCACCCTACAAAAGAAGAGAAGATTCTCCAAGAAGAAGGAGCAAAAGAGAAGAATCACCACCAAGAGAGAGGAGGAGTAGAGATGATCGTTATGAACGAAGACCCTCACGGAGAAGTAAGGATTTGGAAAGAAAGGACAAGTCATCAAGGAGCTACACAAAACGAAGACATCAAGCTCATGTTGGTGAATGGGTTTCCGGCTCCGACTCCGACAAACACTCCGAGAGAAGCTATCACTCCGACTCCGAATATACTCAAGATGAAGATGTTGCCGGTCTAGCACTTGTGTCAACCAACTCCTACGACATATTTAACTCACCAAATGAAGGTGTTGGAAGATGCTTCATGGCCAAAGGTCCAAAGGTAACACATCCCGAGTATGTTGATTTTAATAGTGATGAAGATGACTTGCTTGTGGATGATGATTTACTTGTTGACAACTCTAGTGATGAATACTAAACGTCAATTAATCATGCTAATCAAACAAATGACAATGATAAGGAGAAAATTGATCTTCTAACTAAAGAACTAAACACTCTTAAGTTGGCTCATGAAACTATCTTCGAAGATCATCGAGAACTTTTAAGGGCTCATGAGAAGATACGCTCAAAAGCTCAATCTTGAGCAAGAACATGAGTTCTTAAAGGCAATCAATGATGATCTCCGCAAGAAAAGTCCTTCTTACATTGCCAAGCATTTACTCTTATCTACTTACATGCCTCAAGTCAAGTCTAGTAACAAGTACAAGAAAGATACTTCCTCTAGTAGTAACAATAATAATGTCAAATCCAATGTTGTTGCTTCTAGTAGTTCTCTTGATTCCACTAATGATTCTCTTAGCCAAGTTACACTTGAGCAAGAAAATAGTTTATTGAAGGGAATTATAGAGAAAGGTGTTTACAAGAGCCTTGCCGGGAGTAAGCAATTCGAGGAAATTGTACGCAAGCAAGGAAGGCACCGGAAGAATCAAGGTGTTGGTTTTGAACGAAAGTTCAACGCAAATGGAGTTGAGTGGGAAGAAGATCAATACCCCAAGACAAAGTTTGTTCCTCAACAAGAGAAGTATGATCCTACTTCCTTCAAGGGGACACAAGCTCAAGATGATCTTCCACCACAAGACCACAAGAACAAAGGCAAGGACAAGCTTCAAGAAGAGATTGATGCATTTGAAGAAGCACCTAAAGCCTCGCTCAAGTGGGTCCCCAAGACTACGCCAAGTTCTACTTCATCAAGTACAACTATAACTCCAAGGATTCCCATCAAGATGATGTGGATCCCAAGAAGAAGAACTAGAGAGTTCTTGAGGGTGACTCCGCCAACATTCTTCACTCATATAATTTTGGCAAGAACAAGTGCAATCAACTTTCACATCTTGCACTAGTTCAAGGAGTCACAAACCCTCATGTTGGTAAGGCAAGGGACAAGGTAACCTAATGTTTTCATGGACATCATCTTGTTTGTGCATCACTCTATGTCTATGGATATTCTTGTTTGTTCCTTGTGGGACTAACCCATGTAGGCAAGTTGAAAGTGCAACTCACTCCAAAGGATTGCTCCAAATGATCTACATCAACATTGAGCATCTACATCTTCAACACCTACATGAAGTCATCATCGACAAAACCCAAGGTTAGTTCATCCCTCTAAGGGGGGATCTCACATCTAGGGGGAGCTTAACTCTAAGAATTGAGTCAAAGTAACTCTAATGGTGTGAACACATTAATGCATTATGTAAAAGTGGTAACCCCACTTGAGCTTAAACGATGAGTATGACCTATGATCAAATGTTCTCATTTGACTCCTAAGTCAATATACTCATATATAGATGACCTAGTCATCGCCAATTGCTTGATAGATGCTAAAATTGGTTGTGCATGCTTTGCCACATATTTCAATTGCCATCTTATTGTGTGAGCATGTTGGTGCATATTTTACTCATTCAAGGACATCCACTTGTTGATTTGTTTGTTTGGATTCTTTTCTTTGTGCCAAGTGGATGGACAAGAATGCCTAAGAACCTTCTTTAGCTATCTATGCTTTTCTCGTCTCAAACTCTATTCATGCTACATCACAAAATTTGAGCAAGTCAGATTCGAACCACTCTGTGTGAGGAGCACTCGGAGTCCCTGATTCGCCATAGACTTAAACTTCCAAAACCTCTTAGTGATTCTCGGTCTAACCGATCCTTCCATTTCGGTCCTACCGAGATCATCAAGTTGATCTGAGTTTTCAATCTCGGTGCGACCGATTTGAACTTTTCGGTCTCACCGATTTGGTCAGAATCGAACACAAGAGTGCATCTCGGTGCCACCGAAGTTGTTCCACTCGGTCACACCGGCTGTGGTCGAGCTATATATATAGCCACGGGCAAAATTTTGGAAATTTTATGAAACCCTTCGCCTCACAAGAACAGCTCGCTTCTCGCCATCGTGGACTCCGGATAGTCTCCTCGTCACCAGCAGCCTCCTGTCGCTGGTCTCCGCCGCCGTCAACGGATTTTGTCCCCGCCGTTGCCGCCGTAGCAAGTCCACCGCCAAGTTAGGGTATGGACTTAATCTTTGTGCTATCCACGTCTGATTCTCGCACATTGTTTTCATATTGATTCTTGCCATGATTGAAACTCTTCTATCCAGCCAAAGTAGTTCATAGATTAGATGTGATTCAAATTTTAGGGTTAGGTTTCCACTGAAACCATCTTCGGACCCACCGAGTTGAAAACTCGGTCTCACCGATTTGGCTTATGCCATTGCACTAGTGACTCTCGGTCTGACCGAGAATTACTAATCGGTGCAACCGATTTGAGGATTCTGTGAAACCCTAGTAGTCTCGGTACCATCGAATCGAAACTCGGTCCAACCGAGATCATCGCTTAGGTTCCAAAACTGCTTCGGTATCACCGAGTTTGAAAATCATTGGATCTGAAATGCTTTCTGTGGAAAACTAAGACTGAACTTTTGAGTCATTCTTTTGCAAAAACCTCTGCATTTTGTGATGCTCATCTTTTCTATCTCATCTATAACTCTTCACAGGGTCAACAATACTTTTGGCAGATGTCTGATCAAAGTGACAGCCAGAACATGTCAGAAGAGCGGATGGACTTGAGTGAGGGCACTAGTCCCTCAACTTCAGATGAAGGGAGCATAAGTACTCCTAGCAATTTGCCTAAGGCTGCAACTAGGCAAAGGAGGAAAAGAACTTCAGATTCAGAGGATGAAGATTACAAAGTCGAGGAAGATGAGGCTACTTCCAAGAAAGAGGTGCTCAAGAAGGAATATGGCTCAAAGAAAGAATACAAAGTCGTGCATGAAGACCAAAAGGCCTGCAGGAAGACAACCAATGTCCAAGGCCAGAGCATCAACTCAACAGCCTAAAAGGCCTGATCCCAAAGAGCCACCAACAAGGAAAGAAGAGGAAGGAAAGGGTCAAGAAGACCATGGCCAAAATTGTTGGTCAACCTTCCATGATGGAAGAGGAAGAGCTTGCTGCACCAGCTCCAAAGGCAGCTAAGCTTATGGGAGATGCAATTAGATCAGGGGCTGCAACATCCAAGCCCAAGGAATCACCCAAAGCTGCCTCCAAGGCCAAGCATGTTCCAAAGAGGAATACTAGGAGTATTCCAAATTGAGAAGAACAAGGCCCCAAAGTGCCCAATGTTGTCAAGATTCGTAAGAAGAAGGACAGTTCTAAGAAAGCTCAAGCCCAAGATACCAGACCACAATGATGCCCATCCTGTGGCTGAGGACATGAGAATCAGGAAGGATTCAGGGCTGAGACTGTGGAGAATGGAAGATCCATATGCTTTAACAAGAAGAACTGCTGTTGACTACAGGTTCCACACAAAGGAACAACAGGACTTCTATGAAACAATTCTGTTGGACAATAAGCCCATAGTCTGTGACATGAGGTGGGTTGACTGGAAATTCATCAAGGAAAATGAACATCACTATCCTGGAGTGCAAGACAGCTTTGTTGCTTGTGGAGTTGCAGATTTTGTTGGATGTAAGTTCACCAACCGGAATGATGAGCTTATCATGCGGTTCTACTCCACAAGACACTTTTACCCAGATGGAAGAATAGTTTGGATGTCTGAAGGTACAAGGTACCAGTCCACTATTGAAGAATGGGCAAGTCTGATCAATGCCCCCAAGGAGAATGAGGATGACCTAGACATTTATGCAAAGAAGAAGTTGGGTCACAATTCAATGGCTCACATGTACAAGGAAATTCCAGACAAGGCATTAGAGACTCACAAGTTTGGATCAGTTCACTTTCTCACGTCATGGTTGCCAACCATAAATTGGATTACGAGGCACACTTTGTTGCCCAAGTCCGGTGACCATAACATGATCAGAGGGCATTCCATCAACATGTTGCATGTGTTTGATGTGCCACAGAAGTTCAAAGTCATGAGCTTGATCATTGAAACAATCAAGAGGACTGCAGCAGATCAGAAGAGGAGATGTGGATATGCACCTCAGATTCAAGAATTGATAAACTCAAAGATGGGCACAGGAAAATATCAGTTGGATAAGGAACACTTTCCACTTTATCCAGAATTTGAGGACAATGAGGTTGTCATGAATGAAGATGATCCACAATCAGTTCAAGCTCAGGAGAAGAAGGAGAAGGCAAAGAGGGAGAAGGCTGCCAAGATGCCAACTCAAGAGGAGGCATCTGAATATTTCTTGAAAACCAAACAGAGCAGCTTGGTTACTTGATAGCATCATCTCTGAGGATTGAGAAGGGGTTGGCCACCCTAACTCAAAACCAGGAGAGCTTGGAAAGAATCATGGAACAAAAATTCTATGATCTAGATGTCAAGGTAACTGAGATTCAGTCAGTTGTGGAGCAGCTGCAGGATGACATGCAGGAGAGGAAGGGCAAGACTACCACCAATGTGTTTGCAAGAGTGCCCAGAGCCCAGAGGTCAGTTGCCAGTGCAGTGATAGACACTAGAGCAACAACTTCAAAGCACCAGCCACCGCCTCATAGCCCAAAGGCAACCAGCTCCAAAGACCAACTCCTCCAGCTCCATCCACTTCAACTGAAGCCTTCATCCAAGGAGCCATCTCTACACCACCACCAGAAGATCAAGCCTGAGAGTCGATCTAGCACTATGCATTTTCTATGAACTTTTTGGTAACTTGTTGCCAAAGGGGGAGAAAAATGTATAGATCATAGGCTGAGAGAGAGAGAGAGAGAGAGAGAGAGAGAGTTGCTTTTGTTCCCTCTTGCTTTATTTGGTGGTTTTTCAATCTTTGTTTGCTTTTGGTTGAGATACTATGCTTGTGAGACATTGATGATCATGTGTTTGATCATAAGCTACACTTATGCATGCTTGATATTATCCTATCTATCTTATGTGATCACTCACTATGCTTGGTGATGAGTGCATGTATTCATTTTTATTATTTTGAGCACTCCACCAAGATGTATGTGACATGGAAGAGTAACCCATGAGCCTAATTCATTGTGCATTTGCAGTCCAAAGCAAATCTAAAACTATGCACAAATTTAGGGGGAGCTCTTGCTTATCACATACTACTCAAAGCGATGATGTTATTTAAATTTTATTATCATTTGTCGAAGCCTTGATCTATATGTTGTCATCAATTACCAAAAAGGGGGAGATTGAAAGTGCAACTATCCCTAGGTGGTTTTGGTAATTCATAACAACATATAGCTCATTGAGCTAATGCTATTCCAAGACTATTGTTTCGTGAAAGCTCAATGAATGGCATGGCATGGATGATGAAAGTGGATCCTCAAAATACTAAGGACAAAGGATTGGCTCAAGCTCAAAAGCTCAAGACTCTTCACTTTACATTTTAGTGATCCAAGATCACATTGAGTCTATAGGAAAAGCCAATACTATCAAGAAGGGATGAGGTGTTGCTTAATGAGCCTCTTGCTTCATGTGCTTAGTGATATGCTCCAAAACCCTCAACTACTTTCCCACATCCAACAATGACCTAAACCTAAAGCCAAAATCGGTCACACCGATTCTTTCTATCCGGTGCCACCGATTCCAAAAGTCATAGCCACTGCCACAAACCCTAAGCAAATCGGTCTTACCGATAGGGATCTCGGTCTCACCGAGATGGGGTTGCAATCTCTTTGTTTCCCTTAGTAACGTTTCGGTCTATCCGAAGTGAGCGATCGGTCCCACCGAGATTGCAATGTAAACTCTCTGTTTCCTTTTTGTAACATTTCGATCTCACCGAAAAGAGCAAATCGGTCCCACCGAGTTTACTCCGACCAACTCTCTCGAAAGCTTATTACCAAATCGGTCTCACCGAAGTTTGTGTAATCGGTCTCACCGAGAATACGTTATGCCCTAACCCTAACCGAATCGGCCTCACCGAGATGCATGTCAGCCCACGAAAATCACTAACGGTCACTAGGTTTACTAAATCGGTCTGACCGAGTTTAACGATTCGGTCCCACCGAGTTTGGTAAATTGTGTGTAACAGTTAGATTTTGTGTGGAGGCTATATATACCCCTCCACTGTTGGGGAATGTAGCAAAAATTCAAAATTTTCCTATGTGTCACCAAGATCTATCTATGCAGAAACTAGCAACGAGGGGAAGGAGAGTGCGTCTACATACCCTTGTAGATCGCTAAGCGGAAGCGTTCAAGAGAACGGGGTTGAAGGAGTCGTACTGCCGTGATCCAAATCACCGGAGATCCTAGTGCCGAACGGACGGCACCTCCGCTGCTCAACACACGTGACAGCTCCGGTAACATCTCCCATGCCTTGATCCAGCAAGGAGAGAGGGAGAGGTTAGGGAAGACTCCATCCAAAGAGCAAGCACGACGGTGTGGTGGTGATGGAGGAGCGTGGCAATCCTGCAGGCTTCGCCAAGTACCGCGGGAGAGGAGGAGGACTTGGGAGGGGAGGGATGCGCCAGGGCAAGGGTGCAGCTCCTATGCGCCTCCCCACTATATATAGGGGTGGAGGGGATTATTTCTTGCCCTCCAAGTCCATTGGGCGTTGGCAAAGGTGGGAGTAAAGAAATCCCATCCTTTCCTTTCCCCACCGATTGTTATCCCCCTTTTAGGGATCTTGATCTTATCCCTTCTGGATATGATCTTATTCCTTCTAAGGGGTCGTGGTGCGCGTTGACCAGGGGTGTGGGGCCTTGCCCCACTACCCACGTTCATGTGGGTCCCCCATGCAGGTGGGCCCCACTCCGTAACCTTCTAGAACCTTCCCTGTACAATACCGAAAAATCCGTAACATTTTCCGGTGGCGAAAATAGGACTTCCCATATATAAATCTTTACCTCTGGACCATTCCTAACTCCTCGTGACGTCCGGGATCTCATCCGGACTCAACAACATTCGTAACCACGTATATCTATTCCCTATAACCCTAGCGACAAACAACCTTAAGTGTATAGACCCTACGGGTTCGGGAACCATGCAGACATGACCGAGACGTTCTCCGATCAATAACCAACAACGGGATCTGGATACCCATGTTGGCTCCCACATGTTCCACGATGATCTCATCGGATGAACCACGATGTCAAGGACTCAATCAATCCCGTATACAATTCCCTTTGTCTAGCGGTATTGTACTTGCCCGAGATTCGATCGTCGGTATGCCGATACCTTGTTCAATCTCGTTAACGGCAAGTCTCTTTACTCATTCCGTAACACATCATCCCGTGATCAACCCCTTGGTCACATTGTGCACATTATGATGATGTCCTACCGAGTGGGCCCAGAGATACCTCTCCGTTACACGGAGTGACAAATCCCAGTCTCGATTCGTGCCAACCCAACAGACACTTTCGGAGATACTTGTAGTGCACCTTTATAGCCACCCAGTTACGTCACATGGTACACCCAAAGCATTCCTACGGCATCCGGGAGTTGCACAATATCATGGTCTAAGGAAATGATACTTGACATTAGAAAAGCTTTAGCATACGAACTACGATCTTTGTGCTAGGCTTAGGATTGGGTCTTGTCCATCACATCATTCTCCAAATGATGTGATCCCGTTATCAATGACATCCAATATCCATGGTCAGGAAACCGTAACCATCTGTTGATCAACGAGCTAGTCAACTAGAGGCTTACTAGGGACATGGTGTCGTTTATGTACCCACACATGTATCTGAGTTTCCTATCAATACAATTATAGCACGGGTAATAAACGATTATCACGAACAAGGAAATATAATAATAACTAATTTATTATTGCCTCTAGGGCATATTTCCAACAGTCTCCCACTTGCACTAGAGTCAATAATCTAGTTCACATCGCCATGTGATTAACACTCACAGGTCACATCGCCATGTGACTAACATCCAAAGAGTTTACTAGTGTCACTAAACTAGTTCACATCATCATGTGATTAAGACTCAACGAGTTCTGGGGTTTGATCATGTTTTGCTTGTGAGAGAGGTTTTAGTCAACGGGTCTGCAACATTCAGATTCATATGTACTTCGCAAATCTCTAGGTCATATTGTAAATGCTGCTTCCACGCTCCACTTGGAGCTATTCAAAATGGTTGCTCCACTATACGTATCTGGTTTGCTACTCAGAGTCATTCAGATAGGTGTTAAAGCTTGCATCGACGTAACCCTTTACGCCGAACTCTTTATCACCTCCATAATCGAGAAACATGTCCTTATTTACTCCAAGGACAATTCGATCACGTCCAATGATCCATTCTGGATCATTCTTGTACCCTCGACCGACTCATGGCAGGTACACTTCCTAAGGCGGTACACAAAGATAGCATACTATAGAGCCTACGTTCTGAAGCATAGGGGACGACCTTCGCCCTTTCTCTCTCTTCCGCCGTGGTCGAGCTTTAACTCTTAACTTCATACCTTACAACTCAGGCAAGAACTCCTTCTTTGGTCGATCCATCTTGAACACCTTCAAGATTATGTCAAGGTATGTGCTCATTTGAAAGTACCATTTAGCGTTTTTTTATCTATCCTCATAGATCTTGATGCTCAATGTTCTAGTAGCTTAATCCAGGTTTTCCATTGAAAAAAACTTTTCAAACAACCCTATATGCTTTCTAGAAATTCTATATCATTTCTGATCAACAATATGTCTACAACATATACTCATCAGAAATTCTATAGTGCTCCCACTCACTTCTTTGGAAATACAAGTTTCTCATAAACTTTGTATCGACCTAAAATCTTTGATCATCTCATCAAAGCGTACATTCCAACTTCGAGATGCTTACTCCAGCCCTTAGAAGGATAGCTGGAGCTTTTCATACTTGTTAGCGTCTTTCAGGATTGTCAAAAACCTTCTGGTTGTATCACATACAACCTTTCCTCAAGAAAACATCAAGGAAACAATGTTTTGACATCCTATATGCAAGATTTCATAAATAATGCAAGAATCGCTAATCCAATTCCAACAGACTCTTAGCATCGCTACGAAAGTGAGAAAGCCTCACCGTAGTCAACTCCTTGAACTTGTCGAAAATATCTTTAACGACAAGTCGAGCTTTCTTAATGGTGATACTTACCATCATTGTCTGTCTTCCTTTTAAAATCCATCTTTACCCAACGTCCTTACGACCATCAAGTATTTCTTCCAAAGTCATGGATCCTCTCTCGAATGTTATGGCCTCGAGCCATTCATCGGAATCCGGGCCCACCATCGCTTCTCCATAGCTCGTAGGTTCATTGTTGTCTAGCAACATGACCTCTAAGACAGGATTGCGTACCACTCAAGTAGTCTGGCGTCCTTGTCGACTCCACGAGGTCCGGTAGTGACTTGATCCAAGCATCATGATCACTATCATCGCCTTCCACTTCAATTGGTGTAGGTGCCACATGAACAACTTCCGTGCCCTGCTACACAATGGTTGAAGTGATGGTTTAATAACCTCATCAAGTCTCCACCATCCTCCCACTCAATTCTTTCGAGAGAAACTTTTCCTCGGAAAGGACCTAATTCTAGAAACAATCCTTTTTCTTCCGAATCGAGATCGGAGGTATACCCAATCGCTTTGGGTGTCCTATGAAGATGCATTTTATCTGCTTTGGGTTCGAGCTTATCAACCTGAAACTTTTTCACATAAGCGTCGCAGCCCCAAACTTTTAAGAAACGACAATTTAGGTTTCTACAAACCATAGTTCAAACGGTGTCGTCTCAACGGAACTATGTGGTGCCCTATTAAAGTGAATGTGGTTGTCTCTAATGCCTAACCATGAACAATAGGGTAATTCGATAAGAGACATCATGGTATGCCCCATATCCAATAGGGTGCATCTATGATGTTCGGACACACCATCACACTATGGTGTTCCAGGCGGTGTTAGTTGTGAAACAATTTCCACAATGTCTCAATTGTGTACCAAACTCAGCAACTCAGATATCCATCTCTATGATCACATCACGTACATTTTATCCTCTTGTCACGAAGATCTTCAACTTCACTCTGAAATTACTTGAACCTTTCAATAATTCAGTCTTGTGTTTCATCAAGTAAATATACTCAACATCTACTCAAATCATCTGTGAAGTAAGAACATAACGATATTCATCAGATGCCTCAAAGACTCATTGGACTGCACACATCAAAATGTGCTACTTCCAACAAGTTGCTATCTTGTTCCATCTTACCGAAAACGAGGCTTTTCACCATCTTGCCCATGTGGTATGATTTGCATATCTCAAGTAAAATCAAGTGAGTCCAAACGATCCATCTGCATGGAGTTTCTTCATGCGTGTACACCAATAGACATGGTTCGCATGTCTCAAACTTTTCAAAAACGAGTGAGTCCAAAGATCCATCAACATGGAGCTTCTTCATACATTTTATACCATTATGACTTACATGGCAGTGCCACAAGTAAGTGGTACTATCATTACTATCTTATATCTTTTGGCATGAAAATGTGTATCACTACGATCGAGATTCAATAAACCATTCTTTTAGGTGCAAGACCATTGAAGGTTTTATTCAAATAAATAGAGTAACCATTATTCTCCTTAAATGAATAATCAGTATTGCGATAGACATAATCCAATCATGTCTATGCTCAACGCAAAACACCAAGTAACAATTATTTAGGTTTAACACAAATCTCGATGGTAGAGGGAGCAAAGCGATGCTTGATCACATCAACCTTTGGAAACACTTCCAACACATATCGTCAAATTTCACCTTTAGCTAGTCTCCGTTTATTCCGTAGCTTTTATTTTGAGTTACTAACACTTAGCAACCGAACCGGTATCTAATACCCTGGTGCTGCTAGGAGTACTGGTAAAGTACACATTAACATAATGTATATCCAATATACTTCTATCGACCTTGCCAGCCTTCTCATCTACCAAGTATCTAGGGTAATCCTCGCTTCAAAGGTCCGCTCCTCTCATTACATAAGCACTTAGTCTCGGTTTGGGTTCAACCTCGGTTTCTTCAATCGAGCAAAGCAAATGATTTGCCGTTTCATGAAGTACCCCTTCTTTCCCTTGCCCTTCTTGAAACTAGTGGTTTCACTAACCATCACCAATTGATGCTCCTTCTTGATTTCTACATTCACGGTGTCGAACATTGCGAATAGCTCAAGGATCATCATATCTATCCCTGATATGTTATAGTTCTGTGACGCCCTCGATTCAATCGCACACTAATCATGCACGCAAATGTGTACGACCAAGATCAAGGACTCACGGGAAGATATGACAACACAACTATAGACAACAATAAAAATAATACAAGCTTTATATTACAAGCCATGGGCCTCGAGGGCTCGAATACATAAGCTCGAATACACAAGAGTCAGCGGAAGCAACAATATCTGGGTAAAGACATAAGTTAGACAAGTTTGCCTTAAGAAGGCTAGCACAAAAGCAACATCGATCGAAAAGGCAAGGCCTCCTGGCTGGGAGCCTCCTAACTACTCCTGGTCATCGGCGGCCTCCACGTAGTAGTAAGCATGGGCGGAGGCATCTGGCTCCTGGCTTGGCCATCTGGTTGCATCAACCGAAAGAAGAAGAAAGGGGAAGAGGGGAGCAAAGCAACCGTGAGTACTCATCCAAAGTACTCTCAAGCAAGGATCTACACTACATATGCAAAATTATCAAAGGAAGGCTATATATGTGGACTGGGCAGAAATGCCAGAATAGAGAGAAGGCCTAGTCCTATCGAAGACTAGCATCTTCTGGAAACCACCATCTTGTAGCAAATAGGAGGGAGTAGAGTGGCATAAAGTAAAGTAGTAGTAGTGTTATCAACCTCGACCGGAGATCCTTTCTCGATATCCCAGAGCCATACTATCCAGTTACCATCACAATCCATTACTCATCACCATCCAA
This sequence comes from Aegilops bicornis, assembly GCA_021605145.1. NCBI lineage: Eukaryota > Viridiplantae > Streptophyta > Magnoliopsida > Poales > Poaceae > Aegilops > Aegilops bicornis. The sequence continues at coordinate 775,508,627 of CM038671.1, read as the reverse complement.
TTCTCATCACAAGTATCCAGTTCTAGTTGTATCGATCGGGATACAACTCCAAGTGTCCGTTACCATAGGACAGGCCATCGATAGATGTTTTCTTCCCTGCAGGGGTGCACCAACTTACCCACCACGCTCGCTTAACTTTGGCCGGACACACTTTCCTGGGTCATGTCCGGCCTCGGCCAAACAATACGCCGCAACCCGACCTAGGCTTAATAGAGAGGCCAGCACGCCGGACTAATCCTATGCCCCTGTGGGTCATGGGCCATCTCCCCGAACTCCTCAAGACGCTATGCGTGGGCCGGTGAGCAGACCTAGCTACCTCCTTCAACAAGGCAGCGCCACGCAGTCCAACCCGCGCCGCGCCGGCCGCCGACGACGTCTATTAAGCTTCGGCTGATGTATACGACGCAGAACGCCCATACTACGCCCACATGATGGTTAGTGCTATCAGCCGAGGCCCTCGGATCAAATATCCAAATCGTAGTGGATTAGGAACGCGGTAACAAGCAGAGACTCACGAAGATGTGACCCGTTGTTCTGCCTCGAGGACTTGCGGCAAGGGCTAGGAATGCCCGCCACGCCTCGTAATTATCTCGCGGGCACCTTCCAGTCAACCTGTTTCCACATCACTTAGAATATGCTCGCGCGGGTACCCCTCAGGGTCGGCCCGTCTTTAGTAACATGGTTCAGTGTAAAGTCATAGTAACCATAGTAACTGTGTGTCTAAACATCAAGGGGAAAACCCAAGGAATCACCCCCGATGAATTCCACTAGATGTAATCATCAAGGTGAACGTAAAGAGGAATCACCCCCGAGGTTCACTCTTGAGGGGTTGCACGACAGAGTCATATCGGAAGTGGTTAAGGAGGAAATCACCCTCGATGACCACAACCGAATGACTACACTACAGGGTTAACATCAGAAGTGCTGAAGAGGTCTCACCCTCGGTACTCGATAGTAACCGAGTAGTGTCGAACAACTAAGGGGAAAGTGATGTGCGGTGCCGGGGCCTGGTCTTCGATCCCGTTGATCGGGTCTTCTGATAATCCAGCGGGACAGTCGAGTCAAGTGGGGGGGGTCACTGATGGGTCTCTAACCAACCTATACTAAGCAGTTTAGGATAAGCAGGTAAGGTACAACAGTAGATACAAAAGCAGGCTATGCATCAGAATAGGAGCAATCAATAACAATAGCAAAATCTAATAGGGGAGCATCGGTCTTGGGGTCTACTGGAGAGAAGAGGGGGAAGAAACAGTAAATATAAAGCAAACATAGCATCACAAAGCAGAACATGGCAAAATGCTGTGCCGGGAGTGACCTAATGTATGGCTACATGATAAAGGTGAAGGGGGGAATCAACCGGGAATGTTTTCCTGCCCGACTATGTCGGACAGATGACCGTAGGGGAATGTCCCATGTTCAGCATGCTAGGGGCATGTGACAGATGAACGGACCGCGTATTCGGATTCGTTGGATTTTTCTGAGCAACTTTCATGTATAAAACATTTTCATTCGGGGTATGGTTGATTTTCTATCAATTTTCAAAGATTACACAATTTTCTGGAATTACTCAAATTAACAGAAAAGGAAAAAGACGTCAGCATGATGTATGTGTGACGTCAGCAGTCAACAGTCCAGTTGACTGGTCAAAACTGACATGGGGGACCCACATCATAGACAAAGGGATAAACAGAAGTTCAAACTAATCTAAATTTAGTTAGTAAAACCATCGGGCCCAATTGCCGGTGTCTAGTTAAGATAACTAAATAATTTTAATTATAAAACCGGTTTAGTTAGTCTAATTACGTGGTGGGGCCCGCACGTCAGTGTCACAGAGAAGTTTCACAAGATGTTGACTGGTCAAACCGATCAACAGTACCCACAGGGCCCGGCTGTCGATTACAGATGGCCCACCTGCAAGGCCACGTCAGCGACGGCGCCGGAGACAGCTCCGGCGACCCGAAACGCGGCGGCACATGCAAGAGGGGCTCGGGTTTCGTCGTCCGGCGACCAAATCGACGGCGGTTGGTCGCATTCGAACAGGAACAACGTCCCGCGTCGATATGAGGTTGTAGCGCGAGCTAAAACGGATGGAGTCGAGTGCTAGGTCGTTGGCGGCGGACGCCGGAATCGGGCGTTGGTGGCTACGGCGATGTGGGGCGCGACAAGCGACGCGAAGAGCATAGTTGGGCTCCTACGAGCCCTAGGAGCTCGACTACGAGCTCGGACGCGAGCTTGGGCCACGATGGCCACGACGGTGCGGTGATCCGCGGCGGCGAGCTCACGGCAATGACGACGAGCTAGCTAGGGAGACCGACACGGTGCAAGGAGAAGAAAGGAGGGAGGGAGGAGCTCACCGAGCGGCTACGAAAAGCTTGTGATAGCTTAGGAGCGCAGAGGTGGCCGGAGACGACGGCGGTCACCGGCGGCAGAGGAGAAAGGGGGCTGCTCGATCCGCTCCACGTAGTGGCTCCCGGCTCGCGCTCACGGACGGGGACTGGGTAGACGATTTACGGCGGAGACAATGGGCACGATGGCGAGGCGAACGGGCTCGATGGCCGCGAGGACGATGGAGAACGGCGGCGCGCTTTGGGATCGAGCGAGAGGAGAGGGGAGAGGTGGATCTGGGGGAGGGGAGGCGCAAAGGCAAGCGCGAGGGGGGGGGGGCAAGTGGGAGAGATGGGTGGAGGCCGAGGCGTCGGGCGGTTTTATCCTCCCAAGCTGGCGCCGGGCGAGGTGGTCGGGCGGGACGTGCCTCAGAGCGACACGCACTGTGGGAACAGGAGGGAGGGGAGAGCGACCGGGGAGGGGAGCTGGGCCTGGCCGGCTGGGCTTGTCTCTGTGGCCTTAGGCCCAGGGGCAGAGGCTTCCTCTCTCTCCCCTCTGCTTTCCTTTCCTTTTCTTTTTTTTATTTATTCCTGTTTTGCAAATTGCTTAGCCACCATTAGAGTTTTGTAAAACATGTGACTTATCTCAACAATTATAGTGTAATATTTACCACTGCCAAAAAAATGGTTTCATTTGAATTTTTAATAAATGATATGGCACTTTAAATTTCTGTTTGAGGTTGTTCCAAGTTGTTTGAGCCACATAATGAATTTAGGTGATGTTATTTTTCTGAAGATAATTAGTTATGAATTATCTTCTAATTAAAGAACATTTTAGTTTGCATGTTTGAGAAATTTTGAATTTCACTCATAATTTGAATTTGATTTTGACTCTGATTTTTCATCAAGTGATAAATAGCTCAGTAAGCATGGTGACCTGGCACCATTAACAGGGGATTACTGTAGCATGACACTGGGGGTGTTACAAATCTCCTCCACTACAAGAAATCTCGTCCCGAGATTTAAGTGGGGAAGTAAAGAGTAACTTTGGGAGAACTGATCCTTATAGGGTAAATTATCTGGTGAACAATTCAGGAATGAGGCAGAAGTATCTCTCGAGTTGAAACTTAATAAAACATCGAGAGCAAAGTATGAAGGTGCAATAGGAAGTTTCAACCGAATGGACAAACGGTTGATACCTGAACAGAGTGTGAGAAAGGGGTTCAGAGCATCTTGGAATATATCATCTCTCAGAAGGTGTCCTGTGACAAGTGTAAAGCATATTTCGGCATCAAGGTTGTACAAGAGAGTCAGGTTTTGATCCTGTGGAACTATGGGTTATGGGCCCACCATGTGGGTTAAAGGAAGGAAAGGCGCTATTCATTTTACACGGTCATGATATCAAGGCATGTCGGAGGATAGCCGGTCAGTTATGTTGGCAACAACGTTGGTACCAAGGGCGAGGGACGAAGAGAACCATTTTCACCTTTCGTTAAGACGAGGCGGACCATTAGGCAAAGTTCTCGTCCATCGGTGGTTACCAGAATGTCAACAACAATAGTAACAGGGTCTCACTGACAAGGTTGTACATCGGGGGTGCTTACTTAAGCAGGGATTTATCTCTGCTCAGACAAGTTAGATTACAAGAAAGGTGAAACGGAACAATGGAAAGGAAAATGTGTTTACACACAAGAATTGGGAGTATATCCTCCGCAAGGGGAAGCAGAGCAGGATATACATGATATGACAGCAAGTTCAAAAGCATTTAGATAATGGGGGCGAGAGAAGAATCATGATATTACCCATACAACGGTGTTCGGATAATAGATCAAGAAACATTCGACAATGTGCTTCCAATGTTCTTGTTGATATTCGGATACCTCAGTCATGCTTCGATGCGGCAATGATATGGTGTCAAGTAAAGATTGGGTTCGAAGATCTCAAGAGATACCGAGAAACAATCCCAAGATATCTCAGAATGTAAGGAATAACCAAGCACAACCAGGTTTGTGTTGGCAGAAAGTCAAGATGTCATCGATGATATCACAAATCATCGAGGGGCGGGGATGGTATTTCTAGCCATGAATTCAATTGACATCTCTGAAGAAGCCAAAGTGTAGACGGTGATCATGACAGATTTTGTCGAGAGACTCTATGAAGATGCCATCGAGCAGAAAAGGAAGGATGAAGTGAAAGGCTATTGGAACCACGGATACGTCACAACCTCAAAGTCAAGCTTGTTGTTCGAGGTGAATTGATAAAAAGAGGAAGATCGACGAAAGCTTCGCTCATCATCGAAAGGTTGTGCTCCGGGAATAAGGACCAGGTAGCACAGTTAAATTAGCGCGATAATGATATAGTCGATCAGGCTAGGAATGATGTGATGGAGTATCACTCCAATTAAGAATTTACAAGAGGTAGTGCAATGACACAATATCCTCGAGATATCATGAAGCAATACTTGTAGGTAGATCAAAGTAGAGGTTGGACAGGTGAAATGACTTGCAGGAGACAAGTATTTTAACTTGTCCAGGAAATGGAATTAAGGAGAAACTATGGTCGGAACCATGATTATGAATGATCAAATCACCGATACAAGATGAACTTATAACAAGGGGTAATTATTTTTACGAGCAGCTTCCATGATAAGTTCACCGGTTCCATGGATATGAACACAAAGGTTCAAGGTCGACTCCCACTTCTTCAATGCATAACCTTTCATTCACTCCTCATTCTCAAAGAATTTGTAGTGCGAAAGATTTATTTGGTGAAGCACCAAAAGAGTGTTACTCACATCTCTTTAGAGTTCACACGGATTAGGGAAGGCATAGGTTCAACGCGTAGGAGCATCTTAGGAACATATACCACTGACTTCCAGAGTATATAACATCAGCTCAATAGAACACCATGGTTGACCATAAGCAGAGGATACAATTTACCAAAGGCAATAGGTATCAGGGGAAGAGCGCACGAGATTTTGAATATGGAGGACATTGCCGGATAATAATCCAACAAAGGATTCTGCAGTCCTCAATGGATCTGATGTGAGTATCAGTACTCAATCAGAAGAGGGAAAGAATTCAAAGGCATCAGATTATAGAAACAGCTGAATAATTCGATGTCCAAGTTGAAGGGAACTAGGTGGACAATCAATTACAACATGATTGGCCGAGATCCAACTCATGTCCAGAATGAAGTATGAGCAGGAAGGTCAAATTTCAGGGTTCGACTGATGATTGCAAGCAATCGCAAGATAATGAATCAATAGGCTCAGGATGTAAAAGACAAAGGATGTTAATGAATATTGTTGGACATATAGATTTAACCATAATGCAGCCAGACAAGACTTTCGAGAGCACTAGGCTGCGGAGGATCCTTGGGAGATACAATTGCATCCGAAGAATTTTGGGAGACATATGATCAACTGGGGATGAACGAATCCCGGTAAGTGTGAGGAATTATTCGTGGGGTTATTCAAAGTGAAAAGAGCTGCAAGGAGTCGGAAAAAGGATTCTCGAAAGTCGAGAATACTTCTGGTATCATGTAATAACAAGAACAACTAGGGATGAAAGTATGAACGGCGAGGCACGCAGCTATCCATAAGGATTCAACGGTGTTAAGGGATTGCAAAAGAAATGAACACAAGTTCTCGGGATAACATTGGAGAGTATCTTCGGGTCTCCTGTTGTATCAAGCCATCATCCGAATGATGGGGCTCTCCGGGAGGAATTAGTTACGAGAACCTAGTGTTAGAGTTAGCGAAATCATTTAACCCGAACAGAAGAGAGATCAGGATCCCATAGTATAGACGAGGAATAAAAGATCCTAATACCACCCAATGGCGACGTGGGCCCGTAAGCCACACAACCATGTTAGTAATAGTTTTTCAATGACTAGACTCAACTTCGGCCAAGGAGTTGGAAAGGGGGCTACCTACAGCAAATGGCTCGATACCAATCTCAGACGCCCTTGATTCAATCAGACACTAATCATGCACGCAAATGTGTACGACCAAGATCAAGGACTCACGGAAGATATCACAACACAACTCTAGACACCAATTAAAATAATACAAGCTTTATATTACAAGCCATGGGCCTCGAGGGCTTGAATACATAAGCTCGAATACACAAGAGTCACGAAGCTTAACAATATCCGGGTACGTATATAAGTTAGACAAGTTTGCCTTAAGAAGGCTAGCACAAAAGCAACATCGATCGAAAAGGCAAGGCCTCCTGCCTGGGAGCCTCCTAACTACTCCACGGTCATCGGCGGCCTCCACGTAGTAGTAAGCATCGGCGGTGGCATCCGCCCTGGCTCCGCCATCCGTTGCATCAACCGGAAAGAAGAAGAACGGGGGAAGAGGGGGAGCAAAGCAACCGTGAGTACTCATCCAAAGTACTCGCAAGCAAGGATCTACACTACATAGGCAACATTATCAAAGGAAGGCTATATATGGCACTTTAAATTTCTGTTTGAGGTTGTTCCAAGTTGTTTGAGCCACATAATGAATTTAGGTGATGTTATTTTCTGAAGATAATTAGTTATGAATTGTCTTCTAATTAAAGAACATTTTAGTTTGCATGTTTGAGAAATTTTGAATTTCACTCATAATTTGAATTTGATTTTGACTCTGATTTTTCATCAAGTGATAAATAGCTCAGTAAGCATGGTGACCTGGCACCATTAACAGGGGATTACTGTAGCATGACACTGGGGGTGTTACAAGTTCATCACGAAGCTTCTAGCAGCTTGGTGGCAATGACTTTGGAGAAACATCACTATCTCATCAGGAAGATCAACTCCCACTCGATTCAAGTGATTGTTGCACTCAGACAATCTGAGCACAAGCTCAACGATTGAGCTTTTCTCCCTTAGTTTGCAGGCTAAGAAAATCGTTGGAGGTCTTATACCTCTTCACGTGGGCACGAGCTTGAAATCCCAATTTCAGCCCTCGAAACATCTCATATGTTCCGCGACGCTTCAAATCGCCTTTGGTGCCTCAACTCTAAACCGCTTAACTAAACTATCACATAGTTATCAAGACGTGTATGTCGATGTTTGCAACATCCACGCAACGACGCTCGAGGTTCGCACACCGAAGCGGTGCATTAAGGACATAAGCCTTCTACATGCGCATAATTGCTACTGTCAACTTTCAACTATATTTTCTCTAGGAACATATCTAAAACAGTAGAACTAAAGCGCGAGCTTACGCCATAATTTGCAAAGGGCTTTTGACTATGTTCAGGATAATTAAGTTCATCTAATGAACTCCCACTCAGATAGACATCCCTCTAGTCATCTAAGTGATTACATGATCCGAGTCAACTAGGCCGTGTCCGATCATCACGTGAGACGGACTAGTCATCATCGGTGAACATCTTCATGTTGATCGTATCCTCCATACGACTCATGCTCGACCTTTTGGTCTCTTGTGTTCCGAGGCCATGTCTGCATATGCTAGGCTCATCAAGTTAACCTAAGTGTTTCAAGGTGTAAATCTGGCTTACACCCGTTGTATGTGAACGTAAGAATCTATCACACCCGATCATCACGTGGTGCTTCAAACAACGAACTTTCGAACGGTGCACGCTTAGGGGGAACACTTTCTTGAAATTTTAATGAGGATCATCTTATTTACTACCTTCGTTCTAAGCAAATAAGATGCATAAACATGATAAACATCACATGCAATCAAATAGTGACATGATATGGCCAATATCATTTTGCTCCTTTTGATCTCCATCTTCGGGGCTCCATGATCATCATCGTCACCGGCATGACACCATGATCTCCATCATCATGATCTCCATCATCGTGTCTCCATGAAGTTGTCTCGCCAACTTATTACTTCTAGCTACCGGTTAGCAATAAAGTAAAGTAATTACATGGCGTTTGTTCAATGACACGCAGGTCATACAATAAATTAAGATAACTCCTATATTCTCGCCGGTTGTCATCTTGATCGACATGCAAGTCGTGATTCCTATTACAAGAACATGATCAATCTCATACATCACATATCATTCATCACATTATTCTTGGCCATATCACATCACATAGCATACCCCAAGTTAGACGCCCTCTAATTGTTGTTTGCATGTTTTACGTGGCTGCTATGGGTTTCTAGCAAGAACGTTTCTTACCTACGCAAAACCACAACGTGATATGCCAATTGCTATTTACCCTTCATAAGGACCCTTTTCATCGAATCCGCTCCGACTAAAGTGGGAGAGATCGGCACCCACTAGCCACCTTATGCAACAAGTGCATGTCACCGGTGGAACTCGCCTCACGAAGAGTACGTAAGGTCGGTCCGGCCGCTTCATCCCACAATACCGTCGAAACAAGATTGGACTAGTAACGGTAAGCATATTGAACAAAATCAATGCCCACAACTACTTTGTGTTCTACTCGTGCAAAGAATCTACGCAATAGACCTAGCTCATGATGCCACTGTTGGGGAACGTAGCAAAAATTCGAAATTTTCCTACGTGTCACCAAGATCTATCTATGGAGAAACTAGCAATAAGGGGAAGGAGAGTGCATCTACATACCCTTGTAGATCGCTAAGCGGAAGCGTTCAAGAGAACGGGGTTGAAGGAGTCGCACTTGCCGTGATCCAAATCACCGGAGATCCTAGTGCGAACGGACGGCACCTCCGCTGCTCAACACACGTACAGCCCGGTGACGCCTCCCATGCCTTGATCCAGCAAGGAGAGAGGGAGAGGTTGGGGAAGACTTCATCCAGCAGCAAGACGACGGTGTGGTGGTGATGGAGGAGCGTGGCAATCCTGCAGCCTTCGCCTAGCACCGCTGGAGAGGAGGAGGACTTGGGAGAGGGGAGGATGCGCCAGGCAAGGGTGCAGCTCCTATGCGCGCCCCCACTATATATAGGGGTGGAGGGGATTATTTCTTGCCCTCCAAGTCCATTGGGGCGTTGGCAAAGGTGGGAGGAAAGAAATCTCATCCTTTCCTTTCCCCATCGATTGTTATCCCCCTTTAGGGATCTTGATCTTATCCTTCTGGATATGATCTTATTCCTTCTAAGGGGGGTCTTGGTGCGCTGACCAGGGGTGTGGGGCCTTGCCCCACTACCCACGTTCATGTGGGTCCCCCATGCAGGCGGGCCCCACTCCGGAACCTTCTAGAACCTTCCCAAGACAATACCGAAAAATCCGTAACATTTTCCTGGCCAAAATAGGACTTCCCATATATAAATATTTACCTCCGGACCATTCTCGAACTCCTCATGACGTCCCGGTCTCATCCGGACTCAACAACATTCGGTAATAACGTATATCTATTCCCTATAACCCTAGCGCCATCGAACCTTATGTGTAGACCCTACGGGTTCGGGAACCATGCGCATATGACCGAGACGTTCTCCGGTCAATAACCAACAGCGGGATCTGGATACCCATGTTGGCTCCCACATGTTCCACGATTATCTCATCGGATGAACCACGATGTCAAGGACTCAATCAATCCCGTATACAATTCCCTTTGTCTAGCGGTATTGTACTTGCCCGAGATTCGATCGTCGGTATGCCGATACCTTGTTCAATATCGTTACGGCAAGTCTCTTTACTGCTACAGAACACATCATCCCGTAATCAACCCCTTGGTCACATTGTGCACATTATGATGATGTCCTACCGAAAGTGGGCCCAGAGATACCTCTCTGTTACACGGAGTGACAAATCCCAGTCTCGATTCGTGCCAACCCAATGTACACTTTCGGAGATACCGTAGTGCACCTTTATAGCCACCCAGCTACGTTGTGACGCTTGGTACACCCAAAGCATTCCTACGGCATCCGGAGTTGCACAATCTCATGGTCTAAGGAAATGATACTTGACATTAGAAAAGCTTTAGCATATGAACTACGATCTTTGTGCTAGGCTTAGGATTGGGCCTTGTCCATCACATCATTCTCCAAATGATGTGATCCCGTTATCAACGACATCCAATGTCCATGGTCGTGAAACCTTAACCATCTCACGATCAACGAGCTAGTCAACTAGAGGCTTACTAGGGACATGGTGTTGTTTATGTACCCACACATGTATCTGAGTTTCCTATCAATACAATTATAGCATGGGTAATAAACGATTATCATGAACAAGGAAATATAATAATAACTAATTTATTATTGCCTCTAGGGCATATTTCCAACATCCACCTCCTCTTCATTCGTGGAGAGAGCCATCAGAACGAACCTACACTTCCAACTTACCATTTCTGAGAGAGAACCACCTACTCATGTGTTGAGGCCAAGATATTCCATTCCTACCATATGAATCTTGATCTCTAGCCTTCCCCAAGTTGCTTTCCACTCAAACCCTCTTTCCACCAGATCCAAAACCTATGAGAGAGAGTTGAGTGTTGGGGAGACTATCATTTGAAGCACAAGAGCAAGGAGTTCATCATCAACGCACCATTTGTTACTTCTTGGAGAGTGGTGTCTCCTAGATTGGCTAGGTGTCACTAGGGAAACTCCGGCAAGATTGTGGAGTTGAACCAAGGAGTTTGTAAGGGCAAGGAGATCGCCTACTTCGTGAAGATCTACCGCTAGTGAGGCAAGTCCTTCGTGGGCGACGGCCATGGTGGGATAGACAAGGTTGCTTCTTCGTGGACCCTTCGTGGGTGGAGCCCTCCGTGGACTCACAAGGCATTGCTACCCTTCGTGGGTTGAAGTCTCCATCAACGTGGATGTACGATAGCACCACCTTCTAACCACGCCAAAAACATCCGTGTCTCCAATTGCGTTTGAATCCTCCAAACCCTTCCCTTTACTTTCTTGCAAGTTGCATGCTTTAATTTCCGCTGCCTATACACTCTTTGCATGCTTGCTTGAATTGTGTGATGATTGCTTGACTTGTCCTAAAATAGCTAAAATCTGCCAAACTCTAAAATTGGGAAAAGGTTAAGTTTTTATTGGTCAAGTAGTCTAATCACCCCCCTTCTAGACATACTTCAAGGTCCTACAATGTGTCACGAAGAATTGTCCGGCGGCGCCTGTGATTAATGGCACTCTCCACCTCGGAGTTGGTGGCGGACAATCTGTCGGCATCCTCTGTCGGAGGAGCATCCGACACACGCCTCGTGTTCGCCTACGCTTCTGGGCCTGGCTTTGGAGCCTGGCTGGCGGAGGCTCGATTGGCAACCTCTCCGGACATAGTCCTGCGAGCGCTCTTTTTCCTGAAGAGAGCACGAGCGTTAGTATACCTTCCGGAATAAAACCCAGGAATAAGGTGACACGCCATACCGTTGTGCCGGCATTTCAATCCGGACCGCACTTCTTTTTTAGCTCTTTGGCCTTGCTGCCTTGTTGGCTAGCCGCCGCAGGCTCGGCCTTCCGCCTCAAGGGCTCCCCTGCAAAGCACCATTGGTATACGGTGATAAAAAATAAGCACGGATGAATCATTCTCAAAGTATTGGGGCTTTGGTCTCAGTTACCTGTGAGGCTGGAAGTATTCCGGGGTAATCGGCCATAATGGCAACCAGGGCATTATCAATGCTCAGTTGGTGAAATACCCCATCGATCAGCTCCACCGATATGTTCGGATCCTCTTGGGAAGCCGGATCGAGGAACTGTTCCGGATCTTCGGGTTGTGGAGGCAGGCTGTTTATATCCTTTACGGCCTGGCGCAGTTCCTGCGTCGAAATCACAAAATGAGATACTTGACTGTGGGAATATGGATCGGATGGGCAAAAAGAAATGTCTGCTTACCCAGCTTGGAGGATTGTTCATAGAAAATCCGTCATGTGGATTGACGCGAAGAAATCCTCCTCTTCTCCCTTGTACAATGCGGACAAGGTCTTCATCAGATCGGCGACCGATCCCGGCCCCTTACGGCCATGGCGGGTGGCATCATCCTCCCGTTGAAATCCCACATGGGGTGGCCTCTATAATCGGAGTGGCTGCACCCCGCATAATGCATGTTGCCATGACCCCGATCATGGTCATCCGAATGAGCCAACAACCTTATTCGCTCATCGTAAAGGACGCCCCGCTATTTTCCTCTAAGGGCTCCATGTACGCCAGCTTAGGCATTTCTTCAAAGGAGCATTATCAACTCCGGAGGCCGATCCGAACAGGTCCGCAGGGGACATCTTCTATATAAAACCATTCAAGGCCAGTCTTGGACGCCTTCTTCGGGTTCCGGATAGATATCTGGTCCCGCGATGCGCCATAGTTCGCTCCGCCCACTTGATATATCGACCCCTCCACGAGGCGTAACAACCTCTTCCACAACAAAATGAGCCTCGATGCCCAAAACAGCTCGCAAAGGGCCACGAAGCCCGCAATATGCGTAATGGAGGCAAAGCGTAAGGTTGTGCAACTGGAGGCCATAGAACTCCAGGAGCTCCCGGAGAAACGGATGAATTGGAAATCCGAGCCCTCTTATCAAATAAGGGAGAAGGCATACCCGCTCTCCTTAGGAGGGACTGGGGACGCTCTCCGCTTGTTTTCCACCCTTATAGGTGGCGAGTCCGCTCGAACTGAACCATGAAGGCTGGGGAAGAAATCCCTTGGTTTGGAGCGTCACTAGCTCATTGTCAGCGGGACGGAGCATCTCTCCCAATCTCCAAAGCCGAGGACCGAGGGCGAGAGGAGGAGCCGCGTCGGTATCCATGATGGAATGGATTTACCGACATGCGCTCCGATGAAAGCTCGCGAAGGAAAGATGGTGTGATTCGGATCTAGATCCTCGTCTCTTATATAGGCAGCTCATTTGCACAGCTAGGGGGGTAAATGTAAAAATACCATGGCTTTTCGCATTCGTTCAACACGTGGAAGATGGCCATTATTGGGCGTGGAAGCCAAGGAGCGCGATATTTACGAGAAGCCGGACACTATTCAACAGGTACACAGGATTTGGAGAAGAACCCGCCTTGCAATGCCGAAGACAATCTAAGCGCCGGACTCGTCGTCATTGAAGCCTGGTTCGAGGGCTACTGAGGGAGTCCCAGATTAGGGGGTGTCCGGATAGCCGGACTATGACCTTTGGCCGGACTCCTGGACTATGAAGATACAAGATTGAAGACTTCGTCTCGTGTCCGGATGGGACTTTCCTTGGCGTGGAAGGCAAGCTTGGCGATACGGATATGCAGATCTCCTACCATTGTAACCGACTACAGGTAACCCTAACCCTCTTCGGTGCCTATATAAACCGGAGGGTTTTAGTCCCAGAGGACTAACAATAATAATACCATAGGCTAGCTTCTAGGGTTTAGCCTCTCGATCTCATGGTAGATCTACTCTTGTACTACCCATATCATCAATATTAATCAAGCAGAGTAGGGTTTTACCTCCATCGAGAGGGCCCGAACCTGGGTAAAAACATCGTGTCCCTTGTCTCCTGTTACCATCCGCCTAGACGCACAGTTCGGGACCCCCTACCCGAGATTCGCCGGTTTTGACACCGACATCGCCCAAGTAGGATTACTCCTACTTGGGCGCCCCTTGCAGCCCCTCTTCCTCTCCCACCTATATATATGTGGGGAGGGCACCGCTAGAACACACAACATTGATTCCTAGCCGTGTGCGCCCCCCCCCCCCTTCACAGTTTACGCCTACGGTCATATTGTCGTAGTGCTTAGGCGAAGCCCTGCGCGGATCACTTCACCATCACCGTCATCACGCCGTTGTGCTGACGAAACTCTCCCTTGACACTAAGTTCGACTACATCAACCGCGTTGTCAAACGCTTCCGCTTTGGGTCTACAAGGGTACGTGGACACACTCTCCCCCTCTCGTTGCTATGCATCTCCTAGATAGATCTTGCGTGAGCGTAGGATTTTTTTTTGAAATTGCATGCTACGTTACCCATCACTAAGAACCTCAATAACCATCACTATTGAGGATGGTAGTGGGCTAGCCTCTCGAGGGACAAGTGGATTGAGGATTCCCACTATAACGGCGTGCAAGAGCTATTTAAATTTGCGTCCAGAGAAAGACAAAATAGTGATGCAGGAACTTGAGGGTGATAAATGGATCACTATTGTTGCTCGCATGACTACCCTAGTCCAACTGCGATAATTTTTCAACCTCTCGAGCCTACTTGAAAACCCGGCTTGCCTCGATCACTGTTGTGCTGACTCCATATGTTGGAATAGGACGACCGTTGATGAATATTTGACAAGCTTGGCATATACAAGGCAATTCATTTGCCAACATCAAATCTTCATCCTATCAAGATGCTGGAAAGTTATATGGATGTGCCTGAACGAATACTCTTTGTGTGGTTGGTGCTACACTGGAAAAATGTCATGGCCAAATCCTCGTGGTCAACCGATGGTGGCCATATAACTCTATTTGTCACTTGTGCCACAAAAGCAAGGAGTTATTTTTATTGAAAAATACCCAAATTTATTCATTGTAAATAAGCAATACATCGTTTACTAGGATCCGTATAATTTCAATTAAGTCTTCCTTAAACCAATTAGAAGTCAAAGAAAATCTACCTAATCTAGTGAGCTCATGAGCAACTTTATTTGCTTCTCTATTACAGTGCTCGAATATAGTGATAAGGAACACAAGCAAAATGAAAATAATCATAAAAAATGTCGGCGCAGCTCCCGCCGACCGTCCTCCTTCCTTCATGGTATCAATCACCTCCAGATTGTCCAAGTTAATAATAAGATGGTTGCATCCCGTCCTTTGCACAAGTGACCGACCAAACTTGAGAGCCAAAGCTTCGGCTGTCAGGACATCCGCGCAACAGTCTATCTTCCCATTCCCCCCACATATAAATCTACATTTGTCATCTCTTAGTACCCCCCCCCCCCATCATTCCCCTAAGCAGGTCATACTCAAAAGAAGTATCAACATTAAGTTTAACAAAACCCACTGGAGGGCATGACCAACCCACTCTTTTCATAGAAACATTTGGAGAGGAGACATTAACAAAGTTGGCATTAAGGGCCAGAATCCCCGTAGAAATCTGGGTCGCATTCTGGGTTGTCTCCTTGTGCATCATTTTCCGCCTTTCCCACCACAAATATCAGGCTGAGATGCAATTATTTCATGCACATTCGGATGACCGATAATACATAATTCATATTCTGGTATAAGAAGTAAATACTCCGACACCGCCTCACCAGCACGGTCGACTTTACATGTTCTTTCAATGATATCATCCAACCCCAACCTTGTCTAAACCTCCTAGCTTTCTTGTAGAGAAATATATAGCAAGTACTTCGTATGTTCTGGACTAGCAGAGCAAGAAGGACATATGGGCGAGATTTTCAAAGTCTGTTTGCAAGCGTAACATGATATGGGAGAGTGCCATGTAGCATATGCCAGATAATTTTTTTATCCTTTGTCGGGCAAGATAGTTTCCACATCGTGCTCCAAATAGGATTAATTGTTGTTCATCCCATCCCATTGGTGTGTCTCAGCTTACTTCCATGTTGATAGTCCCATTCAAAAAATATGCAGACCGAACCGAAAATATATCGTTCTTTGTGTAGCTCGAACCAACGAAGTTTGTCATATTATGTTGTGAGATTGGGTTTGCGAGCACCCATTGTACATCAATGGGCCGTAGAGTTTGCCTAGCTAGATCTTTCTCCCAATTATTCGAAATATGACCAATCAAGTCCCCCACCTTAGATAACAGCTGGACCCCTTCGAAGTAACCACCTTCCTAGTTGCCAAATATAGCCATGTTTCAGAGTATTCACACCTGCCATAATACTTTGCCAGATAAAAGAGGAGCCCTTCTTTAACTTAGAATTCAACATATCGCCATTTGGATAGTACTTATCCCTCAGAATAGTAGCACATAAGGAGTCAGGATTCTCAAGAAGACGCCAAGCTTGTTTGGCAAGGATTGCCAAGTTGAAACAATGAATATCGCAAAGACACATTCCCTTTATTTTTAGGGACACACATTTTTCACCATGCCATCCAGTGCATTCTCCTTTGGTTCTCCTCATCTCCACGCAAGCAAGGAGATGGTTCCTCACCTACGCAAAAGACCGCCCTTTTTCTCAAGAGGTACGAAAATGAGTAATTGCCTGGCTAGGCTATAAAAATTGTTGGTGAATTCTTCCTTCATAGACAGGAAACATTGTGTGCAGTCTTCAGTAGTGAAGGTAAACATGCCAGGCGTACGTGTTTAGCTTCATCCAAAACACAAAAAAGGACGTGTTTAGTGTTATTATGTGTTACCATGCACGTTTAGATTGGGTGTTTATTTTGAGTCGATTATTTTGAAAAGTTTGGGGGGTGGATTTAGTTTAACAATTTAAAGTCGAAAGAGAACAGTTTTATTAGGGGTAGAGAATAGATTTTTTTTATGGTAGTAATAGAATAGCTAGGCCGACTAACCTGTGCGAATTGCCGCGATAAGCCGGTCAAAACTTAAAATGCAACTACGGAATCTTTTGTACCTCGCTTTGTTGCAAATAGTAAGAAAGCCCTCACCTCCGTGTCCTTCCTAAATGGGCCGGCCCATCGAGCCTAAATGGGCTGGCACATCGAAGGAGGAGCTCTAGATCGCTAGCACACTTTTTTTTCATGTTTTTTTATATTTCTGAATGGGAAACATATTTCACTAAAATTATAAAAATAATCATCTTGTATTTAAATAAATGTTCATGCCGTGTCTGTGTGTGTGTGAAGCCTCTGGTGCCTCCTAAATGGGCCAACCCATCATGAAAGGAGCGTTGGATCGCTAGCCCACTGTTTTTCATTCTTTTTTATCTTTTTAAAAAGTAAAATTATTTCACTTAATTATAAAAATATGCATCGTGTGTTAAATGTCCATGCAATGTAACAAAATGTATGCAGAACTTTTAAAAAAATTGTGTACCATTCAAAAATATGTTCGTGACATTTAAAAGTGTTCGTGTTATACAAATGTTTTTTTGTGAAAATTATGTTTTTCTTAACACAATGGCAAAATATTCATGTAATCAAGAATATTTTTGTATTATTCACAAAAAATAATTCGTGACATTCATGTCATTTTTAAAAGGTTAATACAATTCAACAAAATTTTCATGTCATTTAAAATAAATGTTTCATACGATTCAAAAAAATGTTTGTGATAATTTTAGAAAATAGTTTGGTATTTCAAATGTTAATAAATACTTTCAAAACTGTTAATAGAATGTAAAAAAAATGTTCATGTAATTTTAAGAAATGTCTCACGCCATTTGAAGTAAAGTCCAACATGTGTTTGAAAATTCTTTACATGCATTTGAGAAAAAACTTGTATCACAAATCTGTTTCATGTATATACAAGAAAATTGATAACTTGTATTTAGAAAAGTAAACATGTATTTGAAAAAGGAAAAATAGAAGAAACAGATAAAAGAAACACAGAAAATTGAAAAAGAAAGAAAAATCTCATGGCCAAACTAATTTTAGAAAGTTCCGGAAACGCTTTAATTTCGATTGGCCCAATAAGGGCGAGTATGCTCCGCAGAACTGAGGCGAAGCGGAGCTACGTCTCGCATCAAGCAAGACATAGCTCCCGCGATGTATGGGACAGGCACGACTATGCCTGCCTGTAGATGTTGCCGCTTGGGCTGGCCCACTACGCTACACTAGCTCTCGTTTTTGTCGCTGTTAGTTCGGGCGTGGACCTGGTTCATGTTGAACCGAGGAAAATTTCTAAGCTAGTTCAGCCATGGAATTTTTCAGGTCCATGGGCAAGTACATAAGGCACCTATACGCTGCATATTCCTAAAACAAATCCTTATACACTGCAAATTTTCTAGTTTTTCAAGAAGGTGCACAAGTTTTAAAAATTGTTTGTGCCATTTAATTAATTTTCAAAAATGTCCAAAGCACAGTAAAAACTGTTCAGATAATGTAAAACTTGTTTTCGTGTGGCTTTATAAAATTTTTTGTACAATTCAAAAAAAAAATATTCATGACATTTTAAGAAAATTCACACTTTCAAAAATATGTTCCTGACATCGTTTTAAAGTGTTCATGATAATGTTAAATATTGTTCACCTAATTTGTAAAAAATCGTTTGTATAATTCAGAAAATTGTTCATGATATTTTAGAAAATCTTCATGCGTTCAATAATATGGTCATAACATTTTAAAAAGATATCATGAAAATTTAAAAAAAATCATGCATTATTTTTATAATTTTTTCATAGCATATATAAATATATGTGCAATTTAGAAAAAGTTCAGGTAGTACTCAACAAGTGTTTTACATTATACGAGAATGTTTATGACATTTTCTAAATATGTAAAATTAGTATTTAAAATGTTTACTATATATATATATATATATATATATATATATATATATTACTATTCATCACCCAGGGTGCAAAATAAGTTATTTTCTTCACCCGAGGTAATCTTATGATCATTTTATAAATAAATTAAATTTAAAAATTAAATAGTTACATTCATATTGATTTACTGCATAAAATTTGGCATAACAAAAATAATATAGGTCAAAAATTGTATTTTATGTATATTTTACACTATGTTTTTACATTTATAATTTTACGTAATATAAAAAAAATATTACAATGATTATAGGTTTTCTTACGTTCTCTTTTTATATGTAAAATAAGATAAAATTTATGAAACATAAAATTACGGTGCATAGATGTTAAAATAGAGATGGGTGAATAATAATTATTCCTCACCCAGGGTGACGAATAGTCAATATATATATACATAGTAATGCTATTATAAGCGTGAGTGTAGAATAGCTTATTCTACACCCCCTAGTAATGCTATATACAAAATCTAGTAAAACGGTGTATAAGATGTAGTAATTCGGAAAATATTTTTTATCATCTATGTTTGTAGTTTACTACATTTTTATGAAAATTATTATATTTTACATAGTGTGTTCTATATTTTGTATGTACCGTTACTGGGGTGTAGAATAAGCTATTCTACACTCACGGTGTATCTTAGATATAGTATATGAGCATACTAAAAGTAATAAAGTAGAGTATATACTACCACATGGTAGTATATGAGAAATGGGTGTAACTACACCCGGTAGTAGGATGCATATTCTCTATATATATATATATATATATATATATATATATATATATATATATATATATATATATACGGAAATCCCTTTTGGAGCTCGGGCTCCAGTGAGGCCTCCAGATTCAGATTTGAAATTTCATTGAAATTCGTATTTTTACATCTCAAAAAATTCTGAAAAAAATCACAGATATACATGAAGGCATAATACACATGCGTGTAAATTTTCATTTCAAAATACATTGAAATGAGGGCTGTGCAAAAAAGACAAATATGGAGCTGTTTAACACATGATACTATTCATCCTCCCGGGCCATGGATTTGTCTTTTTTGTACAGGTCGCAACTCAAGGTATTTCATCATGAATTTTTACACACATGTGAGTTACATCCTTAATACACGCATATTTTTTGTCAGAATTTTTTGAACCATAAAAATTTGAATTTGAATTTTTTAAAAATAAAGGCCTCCATGGAGCTCGGCCTCCAAAACGCCTTTCTCTCTCTCTCTCTCTCTCTCTCTCTCTCTCTCTATATATATATATATATATATATATATATATATATATATATATATATATATATATATATATTTATGTATGTATATATATATTCATCACCCTAGGCGAGTAATAGTTAGTCTTCACCCTCTTTATTTTACCATCAATGCACCGTAATTTCACGTTTCATCGGTTTTGTCTTATTTCCGACGTAAAAAAGACCGTAAGAAAATATATAATCGACGTAAAAAATACTTTATGTTATGTAAAATTACAAACGTAAAGACATAGTGTAATATATATATAAACTACAAATTTTCTTGTCTTATGACCTATATTTTTATTTTCTTATGCCAAATTTTACGTAGTGAATCAATAGGAATGTAACTATTTGAATTCGAAATTTAATTTAGTTATGAAGTGATCGTAAGATTACCCGAGATTACCCGAGGGAGAATCAATAGGAATATATAGTAATCCTATTCATCACCCAGGGTGCAGAATAAGTTATTCTTCACCCGAGGTAAAGTTACGATAATTTCATAAATAAATTACATTTGAAATACAAATAGTTATAATACCAGAAATTTGGTATAAGAAAACAAAAAAGAAGATTATAATACCAGAAAAATCGCATTTTATGTATGTTTTACACTATGTTTTTACGTTCGTAATTTTACGTAACATAAAATATTTTTTACGGTGAGTATATATTTTCTTACGTTCTCTTTTTACGTATGAAATAAGACAGAATTTACGAAACCTAAGAATACGGTGCATTGACCTCAAAATAGAGAGGGGGTGAAGAATAATTATTCCTCACCCAGGGTGACGAATAGTACGCCCCTATATATATATATGCGTTTTGGAAGTATTCAAACATGTTTTTGTATAAATGTTCAACATGTTTTTGGATAAATGTGCAACATTTATTAAAAAATGTTGAACCCACATACAAAAAATATTCAACTTACATTTAGAAAAATTTGACATATATTTGACTGATGAGAACAAGAAAATATACAAGAAAAATGAAAACAAAAAACCAAAAGGAAAACCATTAAAAAACAATAAAGAGAAGCATAGAAAATATAATAAAGAAACTACACGTAAACTTGGCGAAAGGTTCTGAAAATGGTCCGTACTGGTCCATAAATGTTTCTCGAAACTGTCCACTATCATCGCCGCTCCCTCACAAAAGCAGGGCAGACATTGTTCTAGTAGACAATTGAGAAGTCGTCATGCTAAGGCCCAATAGGACCAAGCACACCATAACGACAACCGGCCCGATGAAGAGAAGGGTAAATTAGAAGGATCAAACTTATAGAAACATGAACGAAGATTGGATGCAAGTGGATCAATCGAAGACAAACTCTGACCGAATCCCACGAGATCCAGAAAAAACAATCTCATTGAAAAAAAAAACTTTGGTAGTTGGTTGAAGCAAAACACTAGCCAATTACAACACAAATTAACACCAGTTCCAACAAAATAAATCTCAACAACAAAACTCCTATAGTCAGTTGAGGAAAGAAAATAGTCGGTTCCAGCAAAAATGTACGCGCTTTCAGCAAAAATTAAAGCGATTTTAGCAACAACAAAAAATAACGCAATTCCAGCAAAAATACGCTAGTTCCAGCACCTTCGACTGGAGTGATAGCTTTTCCCCCAACAGGTTCTAGCACCTCTAACTGCGGTCTCAGCTTTTCCCCCGGGCGGTTGCAGCTTCTCCAATGGTTGCGAGAAAAGAGGAGCGGTGGGTGGGTGATGAAGGGGAAGGAGTTCATTCATTGCTGCTGGGAGACAGAGCTGGAGGTAGGTGATGAGGAGTGTGGGTTCATCCATAGCAGGGAGGGGCAGGGGGTGCTGGGAGGAGAGAATAAGGTGTGCTAGGGGAGAATGAGCACTGTGGGTGAGAGGTCGTCGACAGATGGCTAGGGCACGGACACGACGGAGCAAGCTCAAGGTCCAGCCATGGCAGGAGCAGCGCGGGGGATAGGAAAAAAGAGGAGGGGATCAACGCCCCTTTGGACCATGTGGCCCAAGTTTATTCGTTTGAACAAAGATAAAGAGAGAAGGAGTTGTGCGTCGTTTGATCTGGCCCGCGCTCGACCGGAGCGTCATTCGGTCGATCGGCTAGAAGGGAACCGTTTCCTTTTGCTACGGAAGCCCACATATTTCATGCTCCTTCTCACACAGAGGGTGACACTGTATGGGGTTTCACTAGTTAAGAGTAGTAGTGTACTTCCCCAATCCAAATATATACAGAGTTTAATATATTCCTTTAGGTTGTCTTTGAATGCCGAGTAGATAAACAATATATAATGTATATCTTACAAAAGGTATACCGTCAGATTGAACACCGATTAGGCGGAAAGTGTATGGATGGAATGACTTATGCTCGATTAATAGGAAGGGCATCACAAAACTCACAAAATGGTTCACGCATATGTGCATCATCTTCCTACTCATAAAAGTTGAAATTGGTGGTGAACTCATATGTGGGACCAACATGACAAATAAACAAATACATTTCTACTCATGTGGGGCTAGCAACCTTACAAGGGATATAAATAAACAAATGTACTTTTACTCATATGTTAGATCCCACACAACTAAACAAACACACAATTACTTATGAGCACAACACTCTTGTAAAAAACACAACAAATGTAGCTCAAAATCATGCTCTTGGTTTTAGTTTCTATTCTAAACCAATTCTTCCACTCCCATTCTCGTATGTTTCAAAATTGGAAATATTTTCTCACTTTATATATTAAACAAGGACTTACTATGATTGCTTAATATTCTCCAACAATTGTAGCACCCTCTTTCATTCTATTTTTGCTCCCCTTTGTAACCATCAACTGCGAAACAACCGGTCGGTGGTCTAACTCCTTTTTTCGTAGTTTCGTAGCAAAGCACGGGCATTGTTTGCTAGTACACCAAAGAATGTTACTAGTATTCCTTCCTACCCAAATTAATTGACCAAAGTTGTACTAAAGCAGTGTCGATAATATGGAATGGGGGAGTACTATATTTAAGAGAAACAGTTTCCTAATCATTAAGAGAACAGAAGAGTGAAGATACAAGATACTATATTTTTACTCGTGAGATTCGACCATGATAACATCAAGGTGGTATGTAAATAAAGAAGATAACATCAAGGTGGAATGTAAATCTAAAGCTCATATGGTTGGATCAAAAAGATGACTAAATGTTCTGGATAAAAAATCCCGCCTCACAGTTGTTGTGTCACTCCCTAGCCAGATCATCCTGAGCAAGTTGTTGATGGACTTCCACGCTGACTTGCACCTGCAATTCCAGAGCTCGCTTTCATGGTCGTCCATGAGGCGGCCCAGCCCGGTGCAAGTGCTCGCCACCCTCAAGAGGTCCAAGTCTACGGTGAGCCTCCCCAGGATCACGGTTACTTACGACGTCGATGGGGAGCGACGAGGACACTCCAACACGGCTTCATGGTGAGCCCCGTCCAGAGCGAGTTGTCGGCATCGGCCAGCGCACGCGTGGTGTGGTCCTCTAGGCCCCGTGATAGTACCGGCACCGCAGCGGAGGCGCCCACGCGCACATAGTGCATGCCCGGCCAAGGGTCCTGGGCGAATCCGGGCATGCATACATAGAAGACGACGTGCATGCCATGCGCGCATCCTTAGCACGACGGCCGCGTCCTGCTCCTGCCCTCGTGACGCGGCGTACATGAGAGGTAAAGTCGAGGCCGTCACGCCTGCCCACCACGAGAGGTAGCGAGAGATTCGGGCTGGTACTATAACGATGAATTACCGCAGCGTTTCGGCGCGCTTACTATAGCAAAGAGTTTCCCCGGTTTTTCTTTTAATTTTCGTCCGGGTTTTTGAAGTAACATCGATATTTTTAATTTGACAATTTAAAAAATGCTCTAAAAATGACAATATTTTTTGAAAATGTGAACATTGTTTTTCAAAAACAGGGACAATCTTTTTTAAAACAGAAACATTTTTTGAAGTTCCAAACATTTTTTGAAATTCTTGAACATGTTTTGTAAACATAAAATATTTTTAATTTGTGATTTTTTTTGATAATGAGAACATTTTTTGAATTCTGAACCATTTTCTAGAAGCGCAAACATATTTTGAAATCCCGAGAGCTGCATCTATATCTCACTCAAGTGGACCGGCCCAGAAGACGGTTTTTTCGGCCTGTACATTCGGCTTACTACGTGGTCTTTTTCACCGCTAGACTTGCTACATAGAAGAACTGACTGAGCAGAATGTGTATTATTAAAAATATTCGTCATTAATTTTAAAAGTAGTTCATTATGTATTTTAAAAAATGTGCATAGTGTACTAAAAAATGTTCACTGCATACTAAAAATGTTCACCATCTATTATAATGGCCATCATCTATTTACAACTTTTTTGCCACATATTAAAAAACATCCATCGTGTATTACAAATTCTTTACTGTGCATTTGATTTTATTTAATCAACTACACTTAAAATTTGTTCATGTTGTATTTAAGACTAGTTTACTGCATATAATATTCATCATGTATTATAATTAGTTTATTGTGTATTTAAAAATTCTTATTGTGTAATACAAAAACACACTATTGCATATTAGAAGTTCTACGTCACGTAGAAAAAGTTCATCGTTTGTTTATAAAGTACCCCCTCTATCCTGAATTAATTGTCTTAGATTTGTCTAGATACGGGTCTATCAAGACCTTTTTTAGTGTTAGGTATATCTGTATCTACACAAATCTAAGACAAATAATTTGGCACGGAGGTAATATTCATCATGTAATAAGAAAAGGATTATTGCAAACTAAAAGCTGTTCCTCACATTTTTCCAAAAATATTCATGTGTGTTTGAGAAGCGTTTGCACATTTAAATCTTTTTATGTAATTTTCAGAAAGTATCCTCTTTCTTTTTTGTAATTTAGACGGTGGTCATAAAAAAGGAGAATAACAGATAAAAGAAGGAAAAAAAGGAAGAAAGAAAATACATAATGCCACACTGCAATGCACGTACGAATTGACCGGAGAAAAATAAGTAAAATCCAAATGCCCAACAAATTTTGAGGGGATAGGAATTCCAATCGTTACACGAGCAGAAAAACATCGGCTTCGCTGTTTTGCATCTATCCCATGTTAGGGTGTGCTATTGGTGGGCAGCCCTTAGTGCTCACTTTAACTAATGGGAGCTCCTAAAGGACACAATTAGTGTCGGTTTCTAGTTCTAATGCTTACGCGCCCACAAACTCGGCCAACCCAGGCCGTCTTCGCTCGTCCCATGTCGCCTTCGTTCGCTCAATCACGTTTGACCGGTGAATTTTGAAAAAATAAGTAAAAAGATAAAAAAAATACAGAAAATGGAAATATTGGAAAACATCGTTCTTTTAAAAATGTTCAGAATTTTGAAAGAAAGTTCACAAACCTAAAAAAAAGTTCAGGAATTTGATTTTTTATTCATTTTTAAAAAAGTTCACCGAATTTGGAAGAAAGTTCAGAAATTTGAGAAATGTTCATTAAATTTGGAAACAATGATTCAGTTTCGAAAAGCGTTCATTGAGTTTGACAAAAACTCATCAATTTTGAAAAAAGGTTCATAAGTTTGAAAAAAATCAACAATTTTGCAAAAAAGTTCGCACATTTTTAAAAACTTACAGGCATTTAGCAAAAAATGAAAAATGAAAAATGAAAGAAAAATGACAAAGGAAAGTCTGAACAAAAACCATGCCAAGAAAAATGAAAATAAAAACAAAAAACCAACAAAAACCATTCCATGAAAGAATAAAAAAGAGAGAACAAAAAAGCTCTAAGTAAACAAAAAAGGTGAGGTGGTCGGGTGGTTAGGGCAGTGCACATATAGAAGCAAGATCGCCGGTTCGAACAACGCCCCTGGCAAACAGGTTTTTGCATTTTAAAATAGAAGAAAATGAAGATGGGCCGGCTCAGCCCGAAGAGGAGGGTGTGCTCCCGATTGCGGAAATAGAAGGAACGGGCGCTTAAGCGCCCTTTAGAAGTTGCCTTAAGCAAGACAAAGGCTTGCCCGAAGAATATATATATCTCAACTATTGCGAGTTTAAATCTAAAAGCAAAAATAATTACGAATTTGTGTTACCCCTCGCCTACATGCTCCTGCATATGGGCCTCAGCCAACCAATAGGGTTTCTTCGGTTTTCACCCGCACACGCTCGAATGGTACCCTTCGTCTTTTTCATGCGGGAGTTGCTCCTTAGCCCCGTCCACCTTTGTTATTTTCCTGTTTATATTCTCATTTTTGTTACTTTTCATTTTTCATTTTTATTTTATTACTTTCTATTGTTTTTGGATCTTTTTTAATCATGTATTTAAGAAAAATATTTAGCATGTATTCAAAAAATTGTTCCTAATGCTTTTTTTTTGTAAAAGTTCATCTTGTATTTCAAAAAATTATTAATCTTATATTTTAAAAAGTTTGTCAAATCTCAAAATGTGTTTACCGCATATTATGTAAAATGTTAATCATGTATTTGAAAAAATGTTTAGAATTTATTTAAAAGCTGTTTACCAAATTTCAAAAATTGGTAATCATGCAGTTTGAAATTGTTCAGATATTTTCAAAAGCTGTTAGTCGTCTATTGAAAAGATTCGTCCTATATATTTATTCGTCTTGTATTTCAAGAAATGTTCATCATGTATTTAGAAATGTTCTGTATGCTGAAAATACAATTATAGTGTACATTAACAATGTTCATCGTGTCTTTCATAAATTTTATTTTATTTTTAAAACTGATTATGTTTTTAATAAAGATTTTACCATGTATTTTAAGTAAGTTCACAGTTCATCTAGAAAATGGTGATCGTGTATTTGAAAATATTTTATTGAAGATCATAGGCATACACGTACAACAACAAAACAACACAAAGGCGTTGGCAATTGTTAATGTATGAAAAGTTTCTATGGTGTTTCAAGCTTAGTCACTATTGGCATTGAACATTTTTTTCTAGAAATAATAATCCCTATTTTTTTAGCCACCTCATCAGGATTTTCTGTTCGGGACGAGTGAGAAAGCTCACGTTACCGACTTCTTGGCGAAACAATACATGGTGAACATAGTTGACGCACCCACAAGTGACGCGTGGGAACTATATCTCGCTATAAATCTCGGTTATGGCGACATATATGCTCGCCTGAAAAGTTTCCTCCATCTATAGCTACTGGGTTGGCCAATTTCCAACTTTTTTTCTTTGGTTATGATAGGTTCACTTGCTCGCTCCCTTCTTCTGGTCTTTTCTTTTTCTTTTCGTTTCATTTTATTTTCTCTTTCAGTTTTTCTTTTTTCATCGGTTCTCTTTGTTTTTCTTGCTCTTTCCTTGTTTCTTTCTTGGTTTTAACAATTTTCTTTTTTTCTTTCCTGCTTTTCATTGTTTTAGTTCTTTTGCATAGGTTTTCTCCAATTTTCATTTCCTTTTTTATTTTTGGTTTTTATTTATGGTTTCCATAGGGTTTCATCATTTTCTTTGTTTATTTATAGATATTCATCTGTTTCTTTTTTCCAACACATGCAACTTTTTTAGTAAAATTCAGCATTTTCTATATACATCAGAAACATATTTATATAAATGTTTAGCATTTTAGCAATACATGATTAAAATTATATTGGTAACAAATATTTTTTTGATGTCTAATTTTATCCATAGACAATTTAAAATTTTGGTTTATAAATAGTAAATTTTAAATACATGTTTAACATTGTTTCAAATAGAAGAATAACATATTTGAATACATGGTCAACATTTTTCAATACA